>CM059582.1:199650000-202050000 GCA_030407085.1 Trichopria drosophilae
TCAAATTTTACCAATTTTTGTGAAAAATTACTATAAGATCTTAGAATTTTTACTATTCAGACAGTAAACAGTATAGTAAAATCTAGTAATTTTTATCAGAAAAAATTGCAAAGTTCTCCATTCCACAAGTCTGTCCTAAACTTGTCATCTAAAATGGTAAAATTTACAAGAAAAATATTCTTGAAATCTTCTTCGTTCAGTAACAAAAAAGAGTAATTGAAGTATTCTAAAGAAAGAGTAAAAAATAAAAAATTAATTGAATTAAAGATTTACATTATTAAAGAATAAAAATAATATTGTAATTTATTTATAAATTTCCTCTTAAAATAGTAAATAAAGTTGAATATTTTTAGTATTTCTTATTGAATGTTCAATAGCTAGTTTAGCTTTCAAATATTTAAAAATTTAAGTAAAATACTATCGATATTAAACGTAAACTTAGTATAATAACTTTTTATTATAAATTCTTAGAATATTTTTGAAAAGCATTTATATTTCATTTCATTTCCATGGATTTTTTTGAAAAATATTTTGGTAATGAAAATTAAAACACTTTTTTACAACTAAACTGACTTAGAATATAATAATTCTCAGAATACTTAGAACACTTAAAATAATAGAATTATTATTATAGAATAATTCTAAACTAAGAAAGACATAAGAATGATTTTTAAAATTTTACAATTTGAAATATAAATTTAGAGTAGATAGGAGAAATATAAGTTTTTATTATACAAAATTTATACAAATGTCTGCTACTAGATTATGAAAGCTGTGAATAACTATTTATTTCCAGCAGTTGTTAACAAAAAATAACAAATACTTCAGCCAAGGATTCCAATAAAATTTACGACTTTCGTTTATTACTTTGATTATGAGAAATAAATATTCATATCTGGCTCGATCTTGAATAATGATGAGATTCGGGCTAATACTAACGCGATTTAGTTGGCTCAAAAAATATTCATAATTGAATTATTCAAGTGTGTAGGAGCTATTTCGCATTCAGCAATCTTGATTTGACTACCGAAAATGTACACGTTAAAATTATTTCACGCGCTTTTAGTTATTAAAGGAGATGGACGCGTTTGACCGTATTAAACATAACACATTCATTTTAGATGATAATAAATTTTTAATTTAACAATGTGTTACTAAAAAGAAAAGATTCTCTGCAAACAAGGAATGTTTATTATGAACTAGACTAGAACGAATGTGAACTAAAAATATATCAGCAATAGTTAATTTAAGATGAAAATTTGAATAATATCGTTACTTTATGTTAAAGCTAAATATTAACATTTTAAAAAATATATTAATTATAAACTACTAAATAAATAGATTGTGAATTATTTGCAAGTTTAATCTACATATCGCTATAAAATATTTTTAATTCATTTCAGTAACAATATTGATATAAATCAATTTGTCTATTCTGATAGGACTTTGACTATAGGAATAGCCAACTTGCTCTAGTGTTTGATATATTGAAGGTCAAAGGAGTAAAAAATTCGATTCTAGGCATCTTTGAGCATCTATTCATAGCCCCAACAAATGTTGTGGTCCCACCAGTAAAAGTCAATTCAGATAGGATTTTTTCTGCCGAATCCAAATATATGTATGCCAAAATATTGAAGTGGACCTACTTTTTTTCCAATTTGAAGGTCAATGTGGTAAACAATGGTGTTTGAGGACATTTTTCTGGAAAAGTAGTCACGACGGTAACAACTTTGAAGTGATTCGAATTTCAAAAATGTCGTCGGGCATATTGGATCCCCTATTTGGATTTCTTGATTTTTATTGGTTCGCATACTGTAGCATATATATATGAAGAATGTCCAAAGACACGATTTTGAACCCCTTTGACCTTCTATTTGGTAAAAAAACTAAATCCAATTGGTTATTTTGTCATACATATTTATATTTTGCGGGAAAAATCCTATCAGAATTGACTCTTACTGGTAGGACAACACCAATTTTTTGATAAAATTCCTGAAATTGGATTTTTTACCCCTTTTACCTTCTATGTTTCAAAAATTAAAGCCAGTTGGATATTTTGGCGGTCATATTTTAATTCTGGAGCAAAAATTACACCAGAATCGACTATTACTTATAGGGCAACATGAGATTCTCAAATTTTTATTGTGTGATTCATTGTGATTTAGTTTCATTTTTTGAATTTTTAGTAAGCAATATAAAATTTCAGTGCATAGAAAAAGTAAAGAAGTCACATTTAATTACTTTCGAAATAAAAAAATATCCATCGATTTCTTTTGATACTAAATTTGATGTGTTTTAATAGTGAGATTTATAATTATCTAGTTTTAACTAATTAGATAATAGAGCTGACTACTATTGAAATCTTTGCATGGAAGTTAGTTAAGTTTTATTTTTAAAAAACAGTTTGCTATAATTTAATAGATGAAGCTATAAAACAACTCTTTTAGAGGTCTACCTAAAAAAATATTTAAAACACGTCTAAAATACATCTTACTAAAGATGACATCTTTCGATAATACTGAAGAAGTCGAGATGTTTCATCTTTTCAACATTTCTATGACTTATTTCGCGGTTTGAGAGCTTATAGTTATATTAAAGACTAATCACAGCAGAAAATAATTAATCAAACTAACTTCATGGTACAACGAAAGGTGGATGCGACTATTTAAAAATGGATTTGTGTAGGATTTGATAAATAAAAATATATAATTCATGGTGTTTTAAGTAAATCAAACTTTCCACTTCAACTAAGTTTTATAACATTATTGAAAATCACACTATGACTTCGATGATAATTCGTCTTTTTTTTGGAATTTCTTATATAATAATTATTGTGTAATACCAAATATCTCGTCATTTGATAAAGATTAATTAGGCATTTTTTGCTTAAAATGTAAGAATCTTTCGACTCATTACTATTGTTGTATTAAAACATTATTATACAATTTAAATAAAAGTGTAAAAATGTTTACTTTCTGTAAACAGACAAAAAAAAGATTCTTTACGAGTGTCATTGAACGTCAATATTATATAATTGTCCACGAAAAAACAGTAAAGTTTTATATTTTAACATGATGAGATTAAAAATTTGAATCAGTATGGGTCAACAAAATTATTTCTTTCATACTTTTGGACGTGGAATTCATTGATACTAGAATTAAAAATGTAACAATTTATGTTGACCTAAATAATAATTCTTTTTACCCATAACAAAATTTTGGTTCGAACAAAAATAGAATTTTTCAAAATCCATACGTAATTACTTAGAAAATGAATTCTTATGTTGACCAGAATTTTTAAACATTTTTAATTAATTCAGGTAAATTTAATAGCATTTTTTCAAAAAGGCAAATTTGTACTTTTGTAATACTACTTTTGTAGTTTGTAAGTATTTGTTGCACCACAGGATTCCTCGTCAAAAATGACTACAGAAATAATTTTTTCAACATTTTTAAAGATGTATTTCATAGAGTTAATCTTGTGCCCTTCTCTTAAAAATTACTTGTTGAGAAACAATATATGTGATTCCTTCAATATGTAAAAAGATATAAATTATACAACAAGACATTATTCAAAGATGCATGAATTCCACTGTTCAAATCTGAGAAAATAGAAACGAAATGAATTCTATATAAGTTCGTAAATATATCATTTCACTTAATCTATTTTTCAATTCTTTCTGTCACGAAAGCGTTAACACGATGTCCTATATGCGTCGTAATATATAAAGACATTTTTATATCTTAAAAATAACTTTGAATGTTTTCGTATACACAAATATAAGACGTTTGTTTAATCGTATCAATTCAAAATATTAATTTCATACACTTACTTTAAGTAATAGTACATTAATTTATTACCGTATTGAAAGAAATTTCCTGTTATTTATACCGAATACTCGGTTTTAGCATAATTCTGCGAACAGTTATGTTGAAAAAAGTGAAATAACGATTAAATTAACACGGTAAAATTTTGTTCAAATATATAAAAAATAAATAATAGTGCATTGTGCAACCAGGGAGTAAAATAGGTGTTTACCGGCCAGTGCCAATTTGTCGCAGGAGCGATGCTAGAGTGCGTGCTTTTTTACTCCCACCATATAGTGAGGAAAATAGTATTTTGCGCTCAGAGTGTAAGAAATTTATTTTCCGTCATAGTTTGCGTAAAATTCGATTTTACACCCAAATTTGCAGGAGTAAAATATGACAAAAGTTTTCTAATATTTCTACCTGCAAAATCGGTATATAAACTGGAATTAGATAATCACTTTGACGCAAAATTGGGTTCCCTGGATACGAAAATATATAGAGCTCCTGGACATACTTTGCTCCCTAGGGAAAGAAAGTGCTTTTTTTTACTCGAATTTTTTCCCCGATTGAAATGTTACAATTTTTTATTTTTCGAAAATTCGAAATTTTGAAAATAATTATTTAAAAAAACAGAAAAAAAATTTGAAAGAGTATTCTTTAACAAATTTTAAGACAGTTTTGTTTTAAATAAAGTATTAGTTATAAAATCTAGAAGAGTTTACACTGAGAGAAAACTTGTTGGTAACCGCAACTATTTTGTTTAGTGAAAAAAATTAGTAACATTGAGGCTATATTATGGTAAAACTGTCATATATATTGTGATAGGTACTCTATATATATATTATAATATTATCTCCATAATATTGTTGCAGGGAACGTAAAATTACAGTTCCTTAACATTAAATTTTGTGGTTACATGCACATGAATTAATATAGTAAATGTAACATTATATTCCATGTAAATTTTACCATAAATTTTAGTTAAATACGGTCATAACTATTCTTTTAGTCGGCTGCACTGCAATTTATGGTTAACGAGATATCGAATGCGAAACTCGAACTGGAAGAATTTTTTGTTTTCTTCTATTCTGCATGCTAGAGAAGGATAGGACGCTTAAAGATATTTCTGACACGTGTATGTGTATTGTTTTATATTCTCTTTGTTTTATAGTAGGTATGTATATAAAAAAAGATGAAAACAAACCAGTATGGTTCGCAAAAAAAATAAATTCAACCGACAAACACTTAATATACATTAATACACATAATACATTTGAATTTCGCGGGCAGAATTTTCATAAATTGACGATAGGTGGCTAATCTTTTCTTTTATTTTTACGCAAGCATCAGTACCATATTTCTATTAGTATATATAGTTTGGATTCCTACGTTGCTATATGTTAGGTCGTTGCGAGTTCTCAAATGTATCTGCGTTTTACGAATGCGGTATTTGTATATGTGTTTGAAATGTATGAAGCGAATATACTGTTATATACGTCTGCGTTTATGCGTGTCATGTGTGTAAATAGTGTATTTATTATATAATATCCTTGTTCATAAAATTCGATAAATGTCTATTGCAGGTACCACAGTCTAAAATATTTCGAGGCAAAATAAGTAATATTGTTTTCTCGTTTTCCTTAATCCAGATTTAAAAAATAACTATACAAAATAGTTGGTTTTACCATATTATATAGTTAGCCTAACATTCGATAATAGATAGCTGAACCATTTTTAAAAGGTCCAGTTTACTCTCAATTCTGTTACCTTCACTCTATATTATTGTATGAATAACAAAAAATTCGTCAGTAGGTGTTATCATAAAATTTAGTTGTGACTGTATTTCACTCAAATTTAAAGTAAAATTATGGTAATGGGGACTATAATTTTCTCTCAGTGTAATATTTCTTTTTCTTGTACACTGCAAATTTTAAAGAAAATGTACTTATAACAAAATTACTCTCAAAATTTTTTGAAAAAACGGTATTTATTTAACTTTTAGTTATGCTTTTCATTATTTTAAGATACGTAGTCAAATATTTTGTTAGTATTTCGTTTGTTTATATTATATGTATGTTGCGTACAGCACAAATATCTGTATGATATAGTAGACTGTTGATAATAATTTCTGTCGTGAATTACAACGTCAATAATATATATAGTACATATAACTTGATAAACGAAACCCTTGAAGAGGACCCGAAACTTACAAACGCGGACTGCGTTGCCTTCAACAAAGACCAAAAGGGATCCAACCCATAATGGACGTGGTTGACGTGAAATACAACACTCAATGTTTTACATTACCTTACAGTCAACATTTTTTTGAAATGTTTATGATAATGTCATTTAAAACATGTCAAGTTTGACGTTAACATAAATAGAATATCGGTTTTCCGTATTTCAAAATGTAACCAATGCATTTCAAAATCTTTCTCGATTATAACTAGTTGTAGAGCAATTAGCTATTGAATTCAATATTTTAGCTGCATTTATTAATTATTAAGATAATTCGGCATATGAAATATTGTGAACATTTTATTACACATTTTATATCATAAAGTAGTGAAAGCAGATTCAACTGTGTCCTTTTTTGTTCTTTGAAGAAATGCAAAGTATACATTTTTAGATAAGTTTTATTGACAATATTTAATATAACCTAATTTATCCGAAGTTTGACCAATAATTATTGTTAATATACACAATTTGTGAATCATCGTATGTATTATTAAACATTTAGTTGATACTAAGTACTCCCTCGAAAGAAAGGGAATTGGTTTTCATTATTTCATTACAATTGCTAACTATTCGATTCTAATAGTTCCTATTGATATTTATTATATATATATATTACTTGCCTTTTTCTTTCTTTTGGGATTTATTATAATTTTTCTTGAAATTATATTTGCATGTTAAGAAATCATATTCATATACCATTCCGTTCCAACTAACTGTCAAATCGAAATTTTATTACGGATTTTTAACTTTACAGTTATGAATATAATTATTTTTCTTTTTTCTTTTTTTTTCTTTTTTTCGTTGTTAATTTCATCGCTAGTTGAAATTGTAAATGTTTCGACAAGACAAATGTTTTGAGAATCCGAGCGATTACGAGGCAAGGTGTTTGAAATATTTAGAAATTTTCAAACTATAACATTTTAACATCTAATCCAAATTGTAGTTATAAGCTGTTAACTATATTAACTTTTAATTGCACCTACGTTAAAATTATAATTGCTATTGAGTTTAAATAGAAATTTTTATATGTAACTGTTGATTCTTACCACTTCATATTAACCCTTTAAGGGCAGAAAATCGATTCTTTTTTATCAACTTTCAAAGCTATTAATGTAACAGTCGTAGAAAAAAACCTTCAATAGGATGATTCTCAAGTAGGATATTTTATGTCATGAATGAAATTGACTTAAGAACTATAGTTTTTAAAAAACTTGTGTCGAACACCATAAATCACAAATTTTCAATTTTCGAATCAGTTTAGGAGAGTTTTCCTTCTTGCAAAAAGTATTGATTTATTAAAATTTGTTGACAACAAAAGTAATCAATTTACTCGCTTTTGCTGGTGACTTTTTTGAAATATCGATAAAATGGTCTGAATAGAGATGGAAATCGATATACCTGCCTCAAACGATCTATAAATCATAACAATAGCCATGACCCTCATGCGTGATTTGCTCAACCTCCCTTCTTATTAAAAGAAATTAATTTAGTATTGTGCAATATATACCAACATAATCTACCAGCAATTAATAGTCACGAAGTGCTACGAAATTGACACCTGGTGTGAAGTATAAATATTTAAATTTTCGAATTGTTGTTGTCTTCAATATTTCTTATCTTTGTGCTCAATAAAATGTAAGTATTGACATGCAATAAAATGTGATTTATCCGAACGATGTAAATAACAAAATTAATCAAAATCATAAAGACAAGTGTTGTTTCAAAATATTACTCAAGATTGTGTTAATTGCACGGTGTGGCATAATAATAAAAATGGAAGATTGTGAGGTTCAGTAACAAGTAATTAAAAAATGTCAGAACTAAAAAATGTTTACTTGATCTTTTGTATCTTTAAAAATCATTATTTGTTTCTAAGTGACTAACAGTAATCTGCAAGCATATTGATGGAACTTTCACCTTGAAAACGGTTTTCGAAAGCTGTTAATTCCTAATGTAATGTTTCGCTCTGTTCGTCATTGAATTGGCCAAGATTTTTGGGAAAGAAATTTAAATGCTGGTGCAGAAAATTAATCTCGATCGGCATGTTGCAATTTATTGCATCGTACGCATTCAAAAATTCATGTCCTACGTTCACGTAGTGGGGACTTTTGTTATTTGCTAAAAAGTTATCGCACAATTAAATAAAACTAGTCCAAACTCGGCTTTCTACATCATCCAGTGTGTTTGGAAATTATTTATCCTGCATTATTTGTCAAATTTGGGACCCAACAAAAACTCCTAAAATTAGTACAGACAAACTTTTTCAACAGATATGAAGGGTAGAGCGGTGTCAAATATACAGAGGGACTATTTTACACAAACTATAAGCGCATGTTCGTTTACAAACAGAGGTTACAGTATGTCATTTTTCACTGAATTGAAATATTGACCGAAAGAATGAAAATATGAAATCTTAACTATACACCCATATTTTGCTTAAAATTACTAAAATGGTAAAATCCAGTCATCATGGTCAAAATTTAACCAATTCAAGTAAAGAAATAGGTTTTTTAATGGGAATTACATATACTTTAAAGCTTTGTTGTCGAAAATTATATTCGAAATGAAATAATACCGCAAAATTGTTGTCAAAGTTGAAAATATTGAATAAAAATAAAAATTTCTAAGATATATTCGTTGAGATATCGATGTAAATAACATAACGGTGAAAAAATATATCCTTCCTATTTCTTAATAGAGAAGAAATATCAAAATCGAGTAAAAATTAATGAAGCTGCGAATTACATTTTTAAAAACTTAAAAAAAACGTTCTTTAGATATTAAATGAATTTTTGAGGGTGTACGAGAAAAAACAATAATTTCATTCTCCTCCGTTTTTCATGCCCTAAATGGTCTAATATGTCCCGTTAAAAGTATACAGGGTGTCCAAAAACTGGGTAACAATATTTCAGGAGGTGATTCTCCATGATATTTCAAACAAAAAAGTCCTTTACCAAAATTGGATCTGAAGCTCAGAATTCGAGTGACAAGCCATTGAAGTTCAGAAAAAAAAATTACTTTTTTCGCCATTACTCGGCACTTTTTTAAGTTATTTTAATTTTTGTGTTTTTTTGTGTTTTTTTTTGCATCTAACCCATTTTGCTAAATAGCTAACAAAATGTCACATGGAAGAAGTTGTAAGCCTTGAAAAGACAAACAATTTGCCGCCTCATACGTTCGGTTTCCATAAAAATTGAGTCTGCAGGAACATTTTTAATTTCGTAGAATTGGCGAAAAACGCGTTTTGTACTGGCGGTGATCGTTTGTCACCAATTTTACGACATTATAAGTGTTCCCACGGGCTCAATTCTTATCGAAACTTAACTCAGGAGGCGGCAAATTCTTCGTCTTTTCAAGCTCTACAACTTCCTCCTGTGTGACATTTAGTTGGCTATTTAGCAAAATGAGTTAGATGCAAAAAAACCACAAAAAATGGGCGTTTTTACCATTTTTGAGGCCATAACTCCAGAACTATTTATCGGAGGCCAAATGTTCTCAGGGATGAATTGTAGGTCTTGAAAAAAGCTTTAAAATGAGTCTTCATTCATTGAAATAACTTAAAAGAGAGCCGAGTTATGGCGAAAAAGGTAATTTTTTTTTCTGAATTTCAATGGCTCGTCACTCGAATTCTGAGCCTCAGATTCAATTTTGGTAGCGGACTTTTTTGTTTGAAATATCATGGAGAATCACCTCCTGAAATATTGTTACCCAGTTTTTGGACACCCTGTATTTTCAGATTGTACGTCAAAAACCCGACAAATCACAAAGCAGACACTTCCAAAACCCAACATTAAAAAACCAGACATTTAAAAATGCAGACACTAAAAAACAGGTACACCTAAAAAATCCGACAAATCACAAAACGGAGACATTAAAAAACCAGATCTTTCAACAAAAACAGACATTCAAAAACCACACTAAATAAAAAAAATGATCTCGGGTCACATTTCTAGGTCAGAAATATTGGACCAAGGGATTCATTTTGTAGGCAACTTGACGGCCAAATCAGTTTGATCCCCGGATTATTTATTATGCACACTTAGAATTCCATCATTAATTAGATTTTTCAGAATATGTACATTTTGAAATATGTGGGTTTTGAATGTCTGTTTTTTGAAATGTCTAGTTTGTGAATGTCTGGTTTTGGAAATGTCTGTTTTGTGATTTGTCGGGTTTTTAAGGTGCACTAACTCTATTTTCACTTTCACACCGTGTTATCATACTTTTTCATATATTAAGGGTAATTCAAATAAATTGTTAGTATATTTTTTAGATATTTTAAAAACACTTTCGGATCCTCCTCATTTCTTTTCATACGCTAAGGGAGTTTTATTTACAAAATTTATTTATTTACCAATGATCTTTTAAGCAAAAATATTATATTTTTAACTCATTATCATATAAAACTACAAAAACACCATTTTGCTTACAAAACTCAATACAAATCTGAAGTCTCGCAAGGCACGTGTTAATATCACAAAAAAAAAAATAAAAAAATGAAACATTTTTTCGGACCATTCTATTGTACAAGTTAATAATCGGTATACTGTTTTTAATTGATAATAAAACTAAGAAAATTGATCGAAAACTGACTCTCTAATGAAATTGTGAATTTTATTCCATTACCAAGTTTATAAAAGTTAATGATTTCAGTTTATTTACAGTACTCTCTAAATTTGAATTAGTGAAAAGTAGGTTACTAATTTTGAAATTGGTAACGAAATTTACTAATTATTAGTGAATTTTAACTACTAGCATGAGTTAATGAAATTATGTTACATATTCAATTAGTAGAAATTAAACAATATTTAGTAAATTTTGTTAGTAGTTTCAAATAGTAACCCACTTTTAACTAATTCAGATTTAGTGAGGAGTGAATGTTGATAAAATGTCAACGCACGTTTAAAAAAGCAAGACTTAATACCATATCTTGTAAATATTCTAATACCACATGCCCATCACTAAATCTGCAATTTTGTAATTTTTAATAGTCACAAGTATTAAATAAATATTTTTATCAACACAGAAACAACATTTAGAGTATAAAATGTATAATTAAAGCGAACTTTTTTCGATTTCAATTTGCGTTTTAAGTTCCAACTATCTTTATAAACGTAAGTAGAATCAATTGTAAATAAACTATATGATATAAACTTCAATTTAATTTGTAAGGTTAATAAATGATTAAATTTGTCATGAAAATAACAGTAGCTGTTAAAAATAATCAATCACTTTGACACGGGACATTAAACTTTGAAGTATTATTCAGTGAAGTTATAAATCATTCTTTTCCTGAAAAACTAAAACCTTATTGATCGAAGTGTATTAATTATTTTACATACTTTTTTTTATGACAAGTAAATAACATTCATTCAATCGAATTTTGAGAGTGTCGATTTTTTAGAAAGTCGTTTTTATTTTCAATAATATGATTAATAATGTTTTAAATTAAATTCTTCATTAAATAACAAGTTTAAACGTGATTTTAGAGTATCAGCCGTGCTTAACATCAAAATTCACAGGATTTTATATTCTAAAAAGCTATGAAATATATTGCTATCATTATACTAAATTATAAATTAGTAAACCTTATCTAATTCAATTTCTTTTAGTTAACTAAGTGCGTAATTCTGGCTTTAGAAAGACTTTTCTAATTTATGGGATTAATTTAATTTACGAGAATTCTACAAGAAAAATATTTATTAAATCTGAACTATTAACTTTTCGAAAAATAATCCCTAATGTGGGTATCTCTTATAATTTATTCATAATTTTTCCTTTGGTGATATGCGTAAAATACAGTGGTGCTAGCAAATATATTGTTCCCTATGGGTAACTAAATTTTAGTTAATTGGAGAAAATATTTTTATCCTACAAAAGTTTTCATAACTTTTCTGATGTCGAGAATGCCAGGATATTGTCGTAATTTTTAGCTGTCGAAAAAAAAGAATGTCTGAAAAAATAAATATTTTTTTAAATAAATAATGTATTGTCTTTTTAAACTAATTTATATTTTTTATTTTCTTTTTTTTTCTTTAAAGTAATTTTTCATATAAAGTTGAGTAATACTTTATGAAAATTCAAAATTAAATTTGTTTAACAAAATTAAATTGGTTTTAAACCCCAAAAAACCTATCGCAATAATTCAATTTTATTAAATTTGTTTAATCTCATTGATTTCCAAAAAGTTTTCTAATTTTTGGATTAATTAAGTCTAGTTTCAAGTTTATTATTGTATTATTTTGGCGATATCTTACGGTTCTTTTAAGATGAAAATGAAAATATTCGGGGGAGGCAAAATTAAATTATATGAACTTGATATTTTTTCAGGTTTTTGGACACATTTTCTTTAATATAACGATTAACAAAATATGTATTGCATTAAACGATATATTTTGACATTAAAAAATATTCTGTTTAATAACCAAATCATTTTTTAAATATGGTTGCGAAAATTTTCGAAAATAATTGTAAAAAGTACGCATTTTTTCGTTTTTTTTTAAATAACAATTCTACAAGTCGTTCAATGCAAATGTAAATTAAATTATATAACTGATAATATTTTATAAAAATTCAAAATATCATTGATTTTGCAAAAGTGTAATAAGTTTTGTGAAAATAAATGGACAGAATATAATTATAATTATATTCTAAATTATTGGCTTTTTTTAGAATTGTTATCTGCTATTTTCTTCAGTTTTAAAATACTCTAAAGTCCACTAATTAATAAAATTCCTTTTGGATAATCAATCGCAATCTCTCATTTTGTTAGTTACAAAAACATAATATATTTAAAACAGATCTTAAGAATACTTAAATTATCTAAAAGTCTCTATTAATATGTTTGAAAAATTTTTTTAAATGTTGAATGTTATGACCTTTTTGAACTGTTTTCAAGTTCAATATAATTTTCCATTCTAGTTTATCTTTTTATCGGTTTTAAGGTAATGGGAGTATATTTTTTAGGACATTTTTCAGTTTATTCAGAAGCGATTGTTGACATGTATCTTTTCAAGAACTTGTGAATATTTTGCTTAAAACGAAAGAATCATTAAAATATTTCTAGGTAATCATTAAAGTATTTCGAGGTAAACAATGAAATATTTTATGGTTTTTGGTGAAGATTATACCGACAATGTCATTTATAAGATGCAATTAAAGTATATTTAAAATTATGCCAGTTTTTGTTCCACTTCAGCAAACAAAGAATGATTCAAAATTATTCAAAAGTATTCAATTTTATATATTTGAATCCTACTTTTCGGACATTCAATTAAGAGTTTTCAAAATTCGATTTTCAATCATTTGAAATTCTGATTTAAGAATAAACTACTCTCGCATTGAACACCAAATTCTTTACTAAATCTTGTCACTACAGTACAGTCAAAGGTGACAGACAAATATAACGAGACGGAACTGGGAAAATATACTGGGAGGACAATATAGCGGGACGCAAATATACCGGGACTGTACTGTACTTTTGAATCGTTCTGAATCAATTTTGGTTCGGTACATTCATCAATATTCACTCGTAAATAATTTTGAATATTTCGAGGCTAACAAGGGGAACCCACGGTGGGGGGTCACGATTTTTATCGGCAATTTTTGTACGTATTCTAGGGCGAAAATAAAAATATACGTGTTTCAGCGTTTTATCTAATGGGCTTTGGTTTTTATACAATAAATTATTGAAATTCACGTTCTTATTGCCATATATACAGGGTGTCCGAAAAGTATGGAAACACTCAAATATCTCGGAAAATCGACATCGAATCGTAAAAGTAAAAATACACGTATTCAATGGTTTCAAGAGAGCTATCCAGTGACACCTAACACAACCCCCCACCCCCACCCGCTGGGGGTGATAGAGGGGGTAACTTAAAAATTTTAAATGGGAACCCCCAATTTTTATTGCAGATTTTGCTTCCTCAGAAAAAGTTACGTAAATTTTGCCTACCATTATAATTGTTTTTGTTGACAGATGGCGCTGTAATCAACGAAATTAAAAAATTATTCTAAAAAGTTTTAAAAATCTCGCGAAAAACACAACGGATCAAAAAAGTAAAAACACACGTATTTAATGGTTTCATATCCAGTGACACCTAACACGACCCCCCACCCCCACAGGCTGGGGGTGATGGAGGGGGAAACTTAAAAATTTTAAATGGGAACTCCCAAATTTTATTGCAGATTTCTCTTCTTCAGAAAAAGTTACGTAAATTTTACCTATTATAATTATTTTTGTTAACAGATGGAGCTGCAATCAGCGAACCACGTACCTGGAATAGCGGACCACGTTTCCAAAATTTTAAATGACGTCTTTTGCCTTTAAATATTTCAAAGTTCACCGATTCTTACCGCGAGGAGGTAGACGATTTTGAGAATCTTTTTTTTTTATTTTTGTATATTTTTTTTTTGTTTTTACCTTTTATTTGTTTTTTTTTTATTTTTTTAATTTTTTTTCTATTTTAAAGTTTAAATTTTCCTTCGCTTCTATTTTCTTTACTGGATTTTTAACATGTCTATGCCCACTAATTTATAAGATGTTCGAATTGAAGTCCTTCAGCAACTTGACAATATCCCAATCGTGCATAGAAGTTATCATAAACTTTTTGCAGCATTTCTTGAGATACTGTATTAGAACCTTGAATTATTTTTTCTTTCAACTCATCAATGTCTTTTGGTTTCGTTTCGTAGACCTTGTTCTTCAAGAAACCCCAGTAAAAATAGTCCAGAGGAGTTAGATCAGGTGACCTCGGTGGCCACTCGATCGAACCCCTCCTACCAATCCAACGTCGGGGGAAAATATTATTTAATAGATTGCGTACAATCAAACCAAAATGACAAGGAGCTCCATCCTGTTGAAACCAGACATTATCAAACGCTATACCAGCAATATTTCGTATTGCCGGTATAATCTGGTTATTTAACAAATTACAGTACCTTTCAGCCGTGAAATTCTCTTCAACGAAGAAAGGCCCAACAATTTGATTGCACAAAATGCCAGCCCAAACATTGATTTTCTGTGGATGTTGTGTGTGAGTATCTCTCATCCAATGAGGATTTTCGTCCGACCAATATCGTAGGTTGTGCCTATTAACTTCTCCACTCAACTGAAACGTAGCTTCATCAGAGAAGCATATCCAGAAAGGAAATAATTCATTTTCGTCACAACGTCTCATCATTTCCTCACAAAATTCTAATCTCCGATCGAAGTCATCTTCCGAAAGTTCTTGTACATATTTTATTTTATATGGATGGAACTTATTTGCTTTTAATATTTCATGGACAGACGATTTGCCGATACCAGTGGCTTGCGCAATCTTTCTTACCGAAGTATGGACGTCCTCAACGACACTTGCACAGACCGCTAAACTGTTGTCTTCGTTCGTGGACGTTTTTGGTCTTCCTGATTTTGGTCGATCATTGACAGAGCCAGTATCTTGAAACCGAGAAACAGTCTTACAAACAGTTGATTTGCAAATAGGTAGACGATCAGGATGGGTATCATTAAATTGGCGGACGACTTGTTCGTATGTTCTTTTTTATCGCCGCATCCTCGCAGAATAAGGATTTCGATCCTTTCTTTTTGTGTCAAAGACATAGTATTACAACAGGAGGCAGAATACAGAATGTATCGAAATGGAAGAAATATGAAGCAAAGAATGAAGAAATAAAAGAAATATAAAAAATTAGAAGAAATTCAAATGTTAGAGAAACATTACATTAAGTATCAAATAGCGAGAACGAAGAGAATTGCGATTTTTTGCGGTACGAATTTGACCAAGTTTTCGACAAGAGTGACGCTCGCATGTGTAATTTTCACAAAGCTGAAAAATAACCGAGACCTTGACTCATTCAAACAATAGAGCTTAACTAATACTAAGACGTGCTGTTTTGATTTGGACGCTGACGATGTTCGATTATTGACTACTTTCTCTGTAACACTGGCAGTTGAAAAAATCGACCGAGTGTATGCAATGGGTTTCCGCAAGCGATACCTACAGTACTTTCACACAAGTATACAAAATCACAGTCATGCAAGAAAGCCATAACACCATATGCGGATTTGGTCACCATTTACGCTATTCGGATACACGACATTCACTTCCTCGTAGAATAAGGATGTCGATTCTTCATTTTTCTGTCAAAAACTTTGTATGCACAATTACAAGGGGGGAGCGAATAAAGAATTTTAATATCTGGAAGAAAAGGTAAGCAAATACATTAAAAAAACATAAAAATTTAATAGTGAAGAATAAAAAAAAGGTAAAAACAAAAAAAAAATATACAAAAGTAAAACAGAAGATTCTCAAAATCGTCTACCTCCTCGCGGTGAGAATCGGTAAACTAGAAATATTTAAAGGCAAAAGACGTTATTTAAAATTCTGAAAACGTGGTATGCTATTCCATGTACGTCAAGTTAAATATTTTTTAGTAATTTTTTAATTTCGCAGATTGCAGCTCCATCTGTTAACAAAAATAATTATAATAGGTAAAATTTACGTAACTTTTTCTGAAGAAGAGAAATCTGCAATAAAATTTGGGAGTTCCCATTTAAAATTTTTAAGTTTCCCCCTCCATCACCCCCAGCCTGTGGGGGTGGGGGGTCGTGTTAGGTGTCACTGGATAGCTCTCTTGAAACCATTAAATACGTGTGTTTTTACTTTTTTGATCCGTTGTGTTTTTCGCGAGATTTTTAAAACTTTTTAGAATAATTTTTTAATTTCGTTGATTACAGCGCCATCTGTCAACAAAAACAATTATAATGGTAGGCAAAATTTACGTAACTTTTTCTGAGGAAGCAAAATCTGCAATAAAAATTGGGGGTTCCCATTTAAAAAAGGGTGGGGGGTTGTGTTAGGTGTCACTGGATAGCTCTCTTGAAACCATTGAATACGTGTGTTTTATTTTGATCCGTTGTGTTTTTCGCGAGATTTTTAAAACTTTTTAGAATAATTTTTTAATTTCGTTGATTACTATATATCAACTTTGGAACGTCAGATACATTCGAATCTTCCCCTTGAAACATTCGAATGCCTGACATCCGCATCATAACAATCATGAATTAATTTATGATTTTGCGTCCTTCCCTCTATTTAAATCTAATTGCCAAATTCTTTAAACTAGTTTAACCTGCAGTGGTAAGAAAAGATTTTCTTTTCAATTCCGTAATACACTCTTCTTATCACATTGGTAACAATAACTTTAACGCACTTACATCGAAAACTACTATTATTAAATTTGTTTTGCATTATTTATACTACCTTTAAGCAACAATACATAGTTGAAATAGTTCCGCCAATTCTTATTTTTAGATTGGGCCAAAATGAGTACATTTATATTATTGAGTCCTCGCAAGTAGGATAATACTAAATATATACTAATAAATAAATACTTATGATTGATGGAACAATATAATTTTATTTGGAATCAGTGCAATGATTAGGATGATACAGATCATAAAAACACGTAAAACACAAATATCTTTGGCAAACTGCGCATCTTATGAATGAGACGTTATTACAATAGCATTTTTTCTTATTGTTAATTAACATGCTCTGGAGGAAACAGATTAATAAATATAATACCTTAAAACTCGTGTATTGTTTTCGGAAAGTAAAAATATACATTTCTGTGTATATAACAAAATTCAAAACATTCTTGTAAGAAACTGTCCTATACATTTTGAATAAGGTATTTTGCATCATTCATTCGGAAATTACAATTCTTCTTCAAATAAAGGTATTGCACGATATCTTCCTACATCCGCTTTATATAAACAAATTTTTTTGTTTACGGATAATATCAAAGTTTTCGTTCAGTTTTCTAAATATTAAAAGTATCGGGTAATTAGTCGCATACATATATGAATAAAATTTTGTATGATACATCCAAAAAATGAGTGGTTCTAATGAAATTCCTGATAACTTCAATTATTCTGCAACAGCGATAATATTCTAGTCTTCTATTTTATATCATTCCTATTTCGTATTTTATATTGCGTGAAATATTTTTCCAAACGAATCAATCTGTTATTAAGAGAGATATTTATATTCATATAAATGTATATTTTCACTATTTTTCGAAAACAATATACGAGTCTTAAGGTATTGTTTTGAATGTATTGTGAGTCCGTAATTACCCATTTTTTCATATTCGTCATTACCCCCAAAATGAAATAATGCAGTAAATTCTATACGGTAAGAATATTTTTAAAAGTATACGATCATCTTTCTTTGCAATATTTAAATTATTTATTTATTTATTTATTTACTAAATTATAAAACTTTAAAAAATTTTTTTAAATTTTGTTAAAAGGGGAAAAGAATAGTATATTACAGTACTTAAAAGAAAATCTTTTCTTGCCGATGCGGGAAGGACGCAAAATTATAAATTAATTCATATAAAAATGCTTCGCATTCGACTTTTGAAATGTTTGCAGGAATTCGCTGTGGGGTTATGATGCGGATGTCAGGCATTCGAATGTTTCAAGGGGAAGATTCGAATGTATCAGACGTTCCAAAGTTGATATATATATGGCAATAAGAACGTGAATTTCAATAATTTATTGTATAAAAACCAAAGCCCATTAGATAAAACGCTGAAACACGTATATTTTTATTTTCGCCCTAGAATACGTACAAAAATTGCCGATAAAAATCGTGACCCCCCCACCGTGGGTTCCCCTTGTAAGAAATAGGATTCTGTCGGTTTACAAAATGTGCTTTTCGGCACTCTTGTAGCTTGATTATTCCTTTTTAAGTGTAATTAGTACATTATTAAATAATATGTAATACTTTTGTTTAGTTTCAACTTTTGTGTCGGCATTAACGAAATTTTAGAGGCGAGGAGAAAAATAACTCGCCATCACTTTCCTCCTCCTTGTTAGAATCTGCGGGCTTTAAGAATTTCAACAACAAATATGATACTTATAATTAATTAAAAATATTATAAGTAAAATGTCATTGACTTTTATACACTAAGATAATCTAAGATTCATAATTTATTGATTTTCCATACTTTCCTGAATTACAAAACTTGAATTGAATTTAAAGATGTATGTAGGCTTATAAACTTATAAAAAAATTACTGATTTGAATATAAACTAATACAATATTATTAATTCTGTTTAATTTTATGCCTTACCATTAAAAATGTTTATTGATCAATCACAATGTAAACAACCGCACTGCATATATATCAGCGACTGCCCACATAACAAAAGGCCAACTTTGTGTTGTGTGGGTGATACATTTGCTTAGATTTTGTTACTTCTCTAATAAAATTTAAACTAAGTTTGATTATATCTTTGTGTGTTTCTTACATAGATTCTAATAATCAATAAAAAAATATTTTCCTCATAACATTGCTAATAATCTGCTATTAACAAATAGAGTTAAAAATACGTTTTTTCGAATAAATGCATTTTATGAAAGCTACCCTAGAATGTTTACTGAATTCGAGTTTTGATTCGAAATCGATGTAGCGACCCAAAAACCCCCAGAGCAACATATTTAATCCAAATACAGTTGTATTTTAAATGTTTGGCTGCCATATTGGATCCGCCATCTTGTATTTCGAAAAACCTCAGAATTGCAAGCAGCGCCTACGAAGTCGTGAGTAACAAGTTTCAAAATAGTTGAATAGAAGGAAAAATCCGTGATTCAAAGGATTAACCTAGTCTAACTTAATCTAGCCTAACTAACCTACCTTTTGTTTTTCCTTATAAATAATGTTTTAGTATTTTACATCTGATTCATTAAAAAATGTCAACATTATAAAAGTCCTGGGACATAAATATAAACATGACATCTACAAAATTTAAATAGACTTATTAAGTGTCAAATATGCACTAAATATGTACAAATTGTACTTTATGTACGAAAATCTTTACATGTTATCCTACATTCATAATAAGAATATTTGGTAGTATTTGTCGTTTTTAATTTATTGCATTTGGCAGATTTTTATAATGTTTTTCCTCCTACTTGAACTTTCATCGTAAGAGGTGAGAAGAAGAGTAACAAATGGAGAGTTTATAAAAAGTCATATTGTAGATTAACTAGTCCCAGTTAAGATCGATTTAATTTTCATCATTTCTTAATAACTTCTTATTTGTAACGAAAAAATGCATAGTTCTCTAAAAATCGAAATATACTAACAAGGAAACCGAAAAGTACTCAGAAGTAATGAAAAATGAATATTTCTGAATCTTATTTTTTATTCCTTTAAAAAATATTACCAAACATTCAAAATTTGTATAATTTAGTATTCTTAGTATAGCGCATAAATATTTACAAGTATAGAAACTTTCAAAACGCAAAAAAAAAAATAATACCTGAAAACAGATTAAAAAGTTTTTCAACCCAAACACATCGAGTATTTAAAATGATTTAAAAAAGATTAAAATTAATATTTCAATAAGTATTTATGAGCTTTCACATTAAACGGCGAATATCCGCGGATTTATAAATATTGAGCACTAAACTGTGTAATAGTCATGAAAGAATTGAAAAGAATTGAATAAGCGAGACAGATATATGTAAATATTGCTAAGGAAACAAAAGTACACAATATAAAACTTAACAAATATGATTCAATGTTGAAAATTCAAAAGGTTTTCAATAGTGCGTAGTTTACTAGGTAAGACAAATTAATGCAGCATTTTCCACTTTTTATGCCAATTCTGATAGAAGCAAATCATCCACTAAAATACGTGAAAGCTATTTTAATGAGGTTTTTTGTGCTTCTGATTCCATTTTCAAGCTCAGCTTCCATTTTGCAATATCCCAAAGGGGTGAAAAATAAGGGTTGAGGGTGAAACTTTCAGTTTTTCTAGAAACTTAGATCTAGGGATTTTTATATTGCTGATTCCATTTGTACGCTCAGTTTTCATTTTAAAACATCCTAAAGGGTTTGAAAATAAGGGTTGAAATAGAGGAGAGAAGTGAAAAAATAAGAGTTGTGGGTGGAATTTTTAGTTTTTCTAGAAACTTACATGTAGAGGTTGTTTATACAGCTGATTCCATTTCCAAGTTCGGTTTCAATTTTACAACATTCTAAAGGGGTGAGAAATAAGGGTTAACATGGAATAAAGAAGTACAAAAATAAGGGTTGAGGATGAAATTTTCATTTTTTCCAGAAACTTTGATTTAGAGGTTTTGATACAACTGATTCCGTTTCTAAGCTCAGTTTCTATTTTATAGCATTCTAAACAGGTGAAAAATGAGGGTTGAAAAATAAGGGTTGAAGTGGAGGAAAGAAGTGATAAAATAAAGTTTGAATATCTAATTTTCACTTTTTCCAGAAACTTAGATCTGGGGGTTTTGGTACCTTGCGCCAATGAGATGACGTTGTGGTGTCGTCATTCTCGATTTAGGTCTTTAAATCGAGGTTCTAGTGTACTGTATACGTTATTTTATGTCTTTTATCACAAATTATACGAAACTGACAATAAATTCTCAACAGCGTCCCCGAAAACTTCAGTATCGAAATTTGTGCTTTATAGAAGGTCGTCATTTTGAGGTTAGGATTCAGAATTTAAAAAAACAATCAATTACTCAGATAGAGAATGCCGAAAAACGGTTGTATACCAATTTTGGTTCAAATCGGTTGAAATCTTAAAAAATTATTCAAATGTGTACACATATGATACAGTAGCAGTCAACCGGTTAATTAAAAACTTGTATTATTACAAACTATATAGATTAATTTGTTAATGGACAATTTAATAAACAAAGAAAATTGTTATAATGTTTTATTTACTTGGTTAAATAACGATGTCATAACAGCTTTAAATATCTAAAATAAAAGAGGAAGGATAACTTGATAGTATTTTTGAAAGATATGAAAAAGAAGTCGGAAATTTGGTAAATCATCACAAAAACTTGTTTTAAAAATCGATGTTAAAAAAAACTGCTAAAAATAAACGTTTACAATAAAAACATAACAAAAGAACTTGGATTAAAAAGCTTGTATTAAAAAAACATTCATTTTACAGACATTTATTAATATAATTCCTAATATAATATCGATTTGTTATTAGTTCGGTTCATTTTCTATTTCTGAAATATTCGGCGTTATGTATAGTGTACGTTATGTTAGGTTAGGTTAGATTTAATATGCTTTTTTCCTTTTTCTGTGTCTTTGGTGTAAGGGTGTTAATTTTCAGTAATTGGTCGTTTTTATTAAAAAGTTTTTGTCATTGTTTTTTGTCTTACTAGTTTTTATTGAAAAGTTCAATAAAATAAATAGATTCAATTTACCTTAAATATACGAAAAAGTATGAAAAGTTATCTAGAATAATTGTTTAAAACAACTTTTAAAATCCATTCCAGTATTTTTAAATCTGATTTATTTTTACATGGTTTGGGTACATTAAATGTTATACTTACATGTTAGTATTTATACTACAATAAGCACAAAAATGTCAAAGGCACGTAATTGATTCGAAGATATAAAGATTTGTAACTTTACACCGGGTGTAAGGTTCGTAATTCATTGTCGAGGGTACATAACTAATGACATGAACATAGAGACGTCGAAACTATTAATTTCTACTACATTATGTTCGTATCCTTTGCACAATGCTAAATTAATATCTTTAAATAAGAAGGGTGGTTGATTAAATCACGGTCGAAATGTGTAACGCATGAGGGTCATGGCTATAGTTATGATTTATAGATCGTTTGAGGCAGGTATACCCATAATCGATTTTCTTCTCTATTCAGACCATTTTATCGCTATTTCAAAAAAGGCTGCAAAAGCGAGCAAATTGATTACTTTCGTTGTCAACAAATTTAAAAAGGTCAATACTTGTTATAAGAAGGTAATGGCCAATCTACTACACCGTTTCGAAAATTGAAAATTTTATGATTTATAGATGTTTCTCAGCTGTGGTGTAATTTCGAAACTAGTTTCGTAAAAACTCTAGTTTTTAAGTTAATTCGATCTCTCGACAGTTAAATTAATTGATATAAGTAATTAATATTTTTATGTGAATTAACGATTAATGTTTATAGTAAATGTTTGTTCTTACTTCAAGATCGACATTTAGCATTTTCGTAAATCTTTAATTCCAAGACATTTTACTATGTCTCCACTGCATATACCCGAACTCAATTGCTACAATGAGATGTGTCTTTTATCAGTTACAATCCCGTATTTTTTAAAACGATTTCTTCTACCCCGTAAAAGAAATATTGTAGTTACTGAAATCCTATATATTATCCTTAAAAATTTTCGTCTTTTAGCATTTACCTATCGAGTGAAAGATATTTATTTCGTTAAATTTTCATGTTTCAAAAGAATATTTTATTACATTAACTATAATCAATCGTTTAAACTGATATATATGGGGCATTCCATGTCAAATTAGCAATTTTTTTGGACATATTTTTTAATTTTTATTTTGCTACTCTGTTACTGTTAGAACGTGCAAATGAAATATTTTGAACCATATATAACCGTTATATAACGAGATTATGGAATGTCATAGGACTTTTAGCATAATTGGATTTTTAATCCTTCGATTCAGTTAATTTATTTAAACACGAAAAGAATGAGACAACAAAATTGTGCAGATTATGTTTTTTAAATTGCTGATCAAAATATTTATTTCGACGAATTTTTTAAGGAAGGATCCAAAAACTCCTTTTAAAAATTTTAAACTCATTTTTTTGATGGATGGACAAGTTTTCAAAACTTTGAAAAAATTCCTCTATTCTTTATGTTTCGAACAGTATTGTAACAAACCTGGAGTTCGGCGATTGTATATGTCAAATATGGAGTCAAAATTAATCGCAAAAAGAGAAGGCCCCCCTGAAATACACGTAAATAGTTGGTGTCTCTGCATAATCAAACATGACTTTATAACCCGGGTTGCAATGCTTGATTTTCTAACCTACAGACGCAATGTTACTTCAAAGATGCAAAAAATCTTCTAAATGTACAGAATATTATGTAATAAATAAAGATAGGAATCAATACAAACTTTTATATAAAAAAAATTCACCTTACATTGATGTCTCCTTTTAGTACACAAACAAGCTCATTCGTTATTTACTAGCATAATTTACCAAACATAAAGAGTAAATTAAAAATTGTGGAAAGTTTGATCCAAATTTAGGTCCTGAAAATTAATGAACATCGTATCTACCGAAATAATTTCAATAATTTTACAACAATTACGAAAAGTTATTAGATGTCTGAAGTTATGAATCAGGTGTTGATAGGTTAGAAGCAGGTTCTATATTTTTTCTAAACTGGTTCATTAACTATAGCAGGTAATAATTTTTCTTTGATCGAAAAATATGCCGCGTTTATATTGGTAAAAACACGTGTCATTTGACTGTTAAAAGGTATATTTATACCGACTACGAGATGTTTTAAAAATCTTTGTCTTTTAACCTGTAAAGGAAATATTTTTGTTCCTATATATATATAAACTTTTTACAGAGTATGAGTGTACAATTATGCCGTAAATGGTTAATATGAAGTAGTAATAATTAAGAGCTACTTTGGAAATTTATATTTAAACAGAGTAGACACTATCAGAAACCCAATATTTAGCAGTTGAAAGGAAATAGTTAAATTAATTCTTTCGAGACTTAATATTTACTAAATTGTTAATAAATTATATTCGTCGTCAACGATTTTAAAAAGATCAATGCTTGTGATAAGAAGGTAATGGCCATTTTATTATAACCGATCTGAAAATTGGTGATTTATAGATATTTCTAATAACCCTTTTTATCCAGAAATAAGAAAAGTAGTTACTTCACTTTCAACACAGTTTCTTCAAAACACAGTTTTTTTTCATCTTCCTCCAATAAAAATGCATTATTTTGTTTAATTTTTCACGATTTGCTCCGCTGAAACCGGTTATAATCAATGAAATACGTACACTGAAAAGAAGGTTTATAAAGGTTTGATAATTATTAATAAATCCATTTAATTCAAATTAAAATTTGTTAATAGTTAATAAACCGTTGTTTGTTTTCAAATGAAAGTGATTCTGATTATAGAATATAAAAAATACGATAGTCGGATATTTTTTAGAAGCAATGACTGGTTTAGAATAGCCACATAACAAATGTATTCAAAATGATTAGTTCCTTAAAATAGAGAACTTAGAAAATTTTTTTAGTTTGCTGATGGAATGAATATTGAATGTTGTACGAAGATTATAATAATTTTTAGTTGATAAACTAAAAATGCGGATGCGGGTGGAAAAAACGGCAGGTTCAAAAACCGGCAGTCAAAAAGCCGAGATTAAAAAAATCGACAATCGAAAAGCCGACACTTAAAAGATTGACTGTTCGCTTGTCGATGTGTCTTTGTTTTTATATGTAGCCTTTTTGACTGTCGGTTTTTTGTCCTGTCGTTTTTGTTACCCATAAAATGAATAGCTAAGATTATCAGAAAGTGCTTGAAGAATACCTTATGCATTTGACGGTGGTATAATATAAGGGCTAAAAATTTTAATGAATATTCTCAAAAACAAGGGTTATGTTATTTATTAGTTACTATTAATTTATGAATATAGTTTACTTCTGTCTAAGAATAAATCAATTTATTTAAAAAAAAACTGTTTCTTTATCTCTTATTGTGAGACATCACTTTTTTCACTAAAAGTATAAAAATATACGAAGAAATAATGCTTACCAATCTTTTCTGAATATTCGTTAATTCAATTCTATAATACACTTAAAAACATTCATGCAATTAGTTAAAATAATCAAAGAAATAAAGAAAAAGGGGGTACCCCTATGATTGTGAAAGGTTTGTATAGAATATTAGAAACTTAAAATTGCACAATCTCAGCAAAAAAGTAAAAGATATTTGAGCGAATTTCATGTCATTTAAAAGAGGGAGATTATACTTTAAGAATCTAAAAGTTTTTATTAAAAAATCCTTCCGTATATGACCTCAAAAGGAACAAAAACAGTGTTTAGGATAGGATACCGAAAAATACCAAACAAACAAACATTTTCACAAAAAGGTCACGTGTATAATCTTTCAATTCGAGTCTCCAACTTTGAGCTTTTTTAAATATATTCTTTTTTTATTGTAATTGTGCCATTTTGAGTATGTTTGGAAAGTAACAAAACATATATATGAAGGGAAAGATCATCTATATTAACAAACAAAAACTAAACTCTTTATGGTTAGTTCGGCAATTTTAAGAATTTTCCTGACAAAAAAATAAAAGTAGCCATTTTTCGTCAGCGAAAAGTATAAAGTGTACATTGTATTTATATAATTCATGATTGCATGGAAAATAATAAAAATACGTGCCTCTAACCTGAAGTATTTCCATGATTTTCCAAATATAGAAAATTTGAAACAAAAAATTATAAAATATTAGCAATAAAACGATATTTATGCGAATTCAATCTGTTTTGAAAGATAAAAACTTGTACTTTAAAATCCCAAGTGTACGTTTTTGTAAACAAAAAACTACCGTGCACGTATAACCTCCAAAATGAACATAAGTGTATTTTAGGTTAGGTTGCCGAAAAACCCGGACATAGTAAACCAATTCTTTACCCAAATTTCCATTCACTGCGTTCAAAATCTGTGGATAACTGTATTGCGGTTTCTGTGAAAAAAATGTTGTTGGCCCTATTTAATTAGTAATGGTTACAGTCTACTAAAATTGACTAAATCTTTACAGTATAAAAATTAGTAAATCTGAATTAAGGAGAGTATTTCAAACAAGTGTTTACTTGTGACTATTCAACTAAACATCTTTAACTGCTTTTAAAGAAAACAATTTAAGTAGTCAATTACAAGCCAATTATGACCTTTTTAAGAATGTAATGTACTGTTATTTTTTATCAATATTTTGACTCTAAAAGGTCGAATAAGACAAACAAAAATGGTTTAAAATCGTGATTTTCGCGCATCGACCGTAACGCTCTTGTGCAATGCAAAATACAGTGCAAGTGGAAAGCGTCGTTTTTGGTCAGCCTCTTAAAAATCCTTACACAACCGTAATGACGTCACGAGAGCAGACAGAGCACGGACGTTACTACTGGTCACGGAAGGTCAGAACTAACATTCCGTAACTCCGTGGGACCGTAGCGAAAGGTGCAATGACCCGTAAATCGAGTCTCAAATCAAAATTTCTTCCTCTTCTCAAGAATGCTTACACAAAAAGTAATAACAACACAAAAAAACAACAACAACATCGAAAAGTATCTAATGGATGATAACCTATGTCGTCGTCTCGGTCCCAGTTGCTGCTGGCGCTGACGTAGACGACGGCGACGACGGCGAGGACGTAGCCGCCGAGGAGAAGTCTGACCGCCCGCAGCGTGATTGTCCCGAGTGCCATTCCAAATCGCCAATGGGAACGACGTAACGACGCGGTGGGTCGCTCTCGGGTACACTTCCTCAGACGACCATCCGACTCCAGCAGGACACAGGATCCTCGGGGTACCCCACCTGGGGGGCCCACCTCAGGAGAGCCGCTTCGCGGAGCGGCCGGGTTCCCCGATGGCGCCGCACATGTCCGCGTCCTCCGCGCCAGGGAAATCCGCACATCCGGGACGCGGCCGACCGAGGGCGTCCGTCTCGTACTCGCGGGCAAATTTTCGGCGTCGCTCGATTCCAGTCGATATACCCACCTCCTCTCTCCGGAACAAAGGGGTCGCGAACTCGATGGCTCACCCGGAGGAACAAGGACCCGGCGAGGATGATGTCCACGTACGGCACCACACCTGGGTTCCCGACGACGTCGTTCCGGGTTTTTCTCGCACTATCCAGGAGGCTGTTCCTCTCACTCCCTACGCGGCCAGGGTGCACGAGTCGACTCTCTCTCACGAGGAAGACGCGTCTCTCCCTGCGCGCGCGATATCCCTCCGACTGCCGGAATGGGGGTTGTTCCCTCCTCTCGCCCTGGCGCAGTCGTCACACCGGCTCTCGCACCCTCTCGCTCTCCGACGATCGATTTAGAGACTCCTTTCGTTTCGAACGACTCTCGCCGTCTGTACACACGGTTTTCCGACCAAGTGCGCGGTCCCAGAAAGAGGCCGTCAGTAGTAAGGGTATGCCTCGGTCAGACGAGATTTCCGAGTGCGTTTATTTATGCATACGCATGCGAACCTATCTTACGGTTTCTTATCGAACCCCTCCAAGTCATAGTAAAGTTCCAATGTCGATTTTGGCTTCTGAATTCCTGTAATTTTTGTACTCTACACTGAAAAAATTGACAATTTTTTTAAGGGGTTACATGGGTATTGTGGCTTGAAAAAAGTCGATTTTTTTTATTTTTTTTATTCGATTGTACAACTCATTAGGAATATTGTGTGAAAATTTCAAGCCGATCCGAGCTAAATTGCCAGAGATATGGGCATTGTTCTAGAACTTTTAAACTTTATGTTGTCGCTCATTATGATACCATAAAAATTTTAAATATAACTTTGTAACACTACAGATCAACAAATTTTTGTTCGATTTACATGTAATAAGTGTTTATTACTAATTACAGATATGTAGAAAACAATGAGAGTAAATAAAAGTAGTGAATTTGCCTGTTTTTGGTGCGCGACACTCACTACATTTTTTCAGTTTTAACACTGAAACTTTTTGCACCTTTTTTTTATGGTCTGTGGTTTTTTGTGGAAGTATTTGGGGATGTAAACAAATGAAAAATCCTTAACTTAATGATGTGCCTCACTGAGGAATAAAATTATATACCTTCAAACTTGCGAGATAACTTTTTTTTTTATAGTTGACAATTTAGCAATCAACCTTAGATAATTTTTTTCACATTGGTTTTTAAGAAACCACACAACAGGGGTACATTACCTATATGATAAGAAGTAATTTGAGCCTTTGCCCGAATGTGTGCCACCTATACAGAAAAAATGCGACCACGTCAAACTTTAAATTTCCAAGCGAAACTCACTTTGAAAAATCAAATTATTTAATGGCACATCTACAATTTAGCTTCTAAGTACTTTGGAATCATTGTGATCTTTTCTCCTATGTTATTAAAGTATTTATAAATTTTGTGTTTTTTTAATACAACAAAAAACACAATTTTTGACAATAATAAAATGATTATTCTTTACAAATCGTTTTAATTTTTTGGTATCCTTAATGTTAAATCATGTATTTGGATTTCAAATTTTAATGAAAACTGACTTTGGATTTGTAATCAGTGGCCTCAAAAACCCTAACATATCAAATTTTATAAAAATCAAAGAAATTTTGTAAAAATAGTCCGCCATATTTAATCCATTATTTTAAATTTGAACTATTAACTAGACGTTTAATTTTATATACTAGCTTCTAAAAATTAGGCCATAAGTAAAAGAACTGAATTTTTTATGTATATTAAATGTTACAAAACTAAAAACTAAGTTTACGAGTAACGTAACATATGTTACATTAAAAAAAAAATACATTGTGTATAAATGAGTCACGCAAGGTTTTTCCTGTCATTTGATCAGTTCTAAACCCAATAAAATTAATTTCATGAATGTGCCTAAAAAAAAATGCAATTTTCTTCAACCTCAAAGTTTAAAAGTTCTAGAACAATGCCCATATAGGCGTTCGAATATCGCAGTTACGGTCAACTCGACTCGACCGGGACAAACTTAAAACGCGTTTTTCTCAAAACCGGGTTTTTCAAGTCGGTAGTCAAGATATCTCGAAAATTTATGAACCGATCGACTTGAAATTTTACAGACATCTTTTAAACATGTTTTACTACTGCTTGAACGAAGGATTTTTTTTTTCATCACTTACAATTCAGTGTACAGGGTAATATGTGGCTAAATTTAGAGCAAAAATGCAAATAAATTGCAAAGAACACCAAAAAATTCAAGTTTCAATTTTTTTTAAAATCCTTCGTTCAAGCAGTAGCTATACTCACATACTAATAGAACAATTTTGGTTTTTTGATTTTAGATAAAATTTACTCAAGTTAGAGTGACTACCGCGAGGACACTTTTTTTAAGCTGACGTTACTTCCGGCGCTGTCAACGGCTGAATTTTCAATATTTTTTAATGAAAATTTTTGTATATCATCTTCACATTACATATATGTGCAAAAGAAAAAAAATACTAATGTTATACCTTCAAAAAAATATCGAGAAAAACGACCTTATTTTGCGTCACAAAACCCATGTAACCCCTTAATCACATCTTCAGAAATCATGTTCAATTGAAATTTTTTAATAAATTAGTTAATCCTTAGAAGCATTGTGGTAACCCACGTTACCACCTCGATTTCTTTGATTTTTGCTCATTTAAATTGCAGTTAACGCATTTAGATCGGTATTTTTGCTATTTTATGTTACTATAGTGATACAAGAATGTATAAAAACAGTTATTAAGATATAATTGTTTATTGTTTACGATTTATAAATAAACAAACATTAAAAAATCACGATGTTGTTGAAAAAAATTTATTATTGACGCTGTTTTTTAAGATAATTGTTTGAAATTTAGTATAATAGTATTTTTGGGATCTCTGATTACGAATCTGACCACCGATTTTAAAAATTCAAAATGGCCGATCCAAGGTGGCCGACCAAAATGTAAAAAGTTTCTTGATCGGGTTGAAAGTGAGTACACGGGGGTTTTCGTGGTCGCTGATGACGAATCGGACTACAGAATTTGGAAATTTGAATAGGCGGATCCAAAATGGTGGACCAGAATGTTAAAATTTCATAATTCGCGACTGAAAAATTCACAGGTATTCGTCATTTAGTTCTAAATTGTTGGTCGAAAATAAATAAAATTATTATTGTAACTTTCTTCAATCTAGTAACTTTTCAACATTACGGTCCGCCATTTTGAATCGGCCATATTAAATGTTGAAAATCTGAGTTCAGATTCGTAATCAGCGACCACCGAGTAACAATTTTCAGGCATTTTCCGTGTAAAGGAAAAGGTATGCTTCAAAGGGTTAAATCTATAGGCATCGTTCACTTAAATGAATAGAACTGACTTGTATAAAATAGCTAGTAATTTTAATAATTTGATCAAATTAAATAAATCCACAATATCATTCATTGAAGTTGATAAACCGATGAGTTAAAAACAATCAGATATTTTATTGGTCTGATCAAATGATTTAGAGTCAGAATTTATGAACTGGCCCCCTATTTCACCAACATTCATGAAAATTAAAAATTAATCTATTTTCATATAGTATTAGACATTAGAAATAAAATCCTAAAAGGATTTTTTTTAATTTATTAAAATAAAAAAGTTATGAAGAATTTAAGTTTTATGCAACTTTTTTTTTCAAAAATTCACAGTTTTAAGAGATTATATTTTAAACGAAGTGTAATATCGGGATTTTATTACAAAATGTCTATATTTTTAAATACTATACAATGGTTTTAAAAATCTTATTTTCTAATGCATAATTCGACATTTTTTTATTAACAACTACAGTTATTTTATTGTTTCAAATCCCAAAATAAATTTTTTCGTTTATGTTATTATTCCGTATATATTCAAGATGAAGAACGAAAAAAACATTTCAGTATTCTTCAATTTTAAGTACTTAATCGAGAGTTTTTCCCCTTTTTTTTTAGTTTTTTCGCCCACATAAATCATAAATAAACATTATAAGAAAAATACATTATTCCACATATATAACACAGACCAATAAAACGAGGCCGACCTCCAGAACCATAAATCTTAGTATATTTTTCCGAACGTTTTCGATGCGCTGAAACCAAATCTGGCTACTGAATTGTTCTATCACGTCAAAATTTTGAGATATCCTAACCTAAAAGGGCAAAAAAACACCGTTTTCAGTAAGTTTTTGTGACGGGAAAAATTTTTTGTTCAGAATTTGGCATAAAACTATATTAAAGTGTTAGTCAACACCTTTAAAATACTTTTTTAGTTATTCCGGTACGATTTTTTTTCATCAAGTTATGGAAGTTTTTGTCAAGGCACAATTATGATTTTCATACATTTAATAAATGTGTAACTGTATAAAAATAACGAACAAAATGAAACCGAATTTCTTGCCCAGTAGTGTTCTATAACGTCTAGATTTTGAAACATTCAATCCTAAAAGTGCAAAAAAAAAGAGTGTTTTCGCCCATTGTCAGTAAGTTTTTGTGACGGTACATAATTTTTGTTCGCGATTTGGATGACTTCCTGTGTACTCAATTTTTGTACAATCGTAACGTATAAGGGTCAAATTCTTTGTTTTTTAAGCTCCAGAACTTCTTCCTACGCGATTTTGTTTAACTATTTAGCGAAACGAGTTAGACGCGAAAAACCGAATAAATCGGCATGTTACCTAATTTTTTAGGATACAAAAAGAAAAATTTTCGTCGTAGATCAAAAGGCAAAAAGTAAAATTATAAGAATAGAAAAAATCTTTAAAATGAGCCTTCATTCTTTGAAATAATTTAAAAACTAGTTATGCTATATAAATTCTTTTTTTTTCTCACTTTCAAAAGGTCGCCATTCAAATGTTATACTTCGGATCGAATTTTGGTATTAAACTTTCTTGCTTAGAATATTGTCACGATTCGCCCCCTGCAATATGGTCCGTGAGTTGTGGGACATCCTGTATATAAACAAATTTCTGTTTTTTTTATTGCATCATACTTCTCCATATTTGATTTGATTTGAATCTAAAACTGAGAATGGTAATAATTTATATTTTTTAATTTTTAAATTTACCCTGTTTCTTTTACCTGAAAAAGAGAGAATGCGAGAAAGAGAGAGAGAGGGGGGGTAGAAAGAATACACAAATGATTGTTTTTAAAGAAATCCACTAAAAAAATTTTAATATCGGTTAAAAACTTAAATGTATTAAAACAATACGCAAGTAATCTATAAAATTTGCAATTTGCATATATACTTTTTAAACTAGACCTAACTGCTTGCGAAGTCAAGTACCTCAATGCCAGCCACCTGGTGGTAAAATATTCTACCAGTCAGGAAAATAAAAAAGTGACCCAAAAATTTGAAATGAATTCATGAGTACAGTAAAATTTAATAAATAGTACACAAGTAATTCAGTGCGCGGGTCGTGTTACAAATATACGAAATCTACATACATTACAATATTTATTTTCTTTGATTGTTCACGTATAAAATTCCATTGAGAAAAGGTAAGATTTAACGTTAGACATTTTATAAATATTACAGAATGACTATTTTAACTCCTCTAATACCAATCAAATATTTAGTAGAACTAATAAAATATTTAGTAAATTTAACGACAGGTTCAAGCATTTCAATTACACGGACTAAAAGAATAAGTCAATCAAATATTTAATAGATCTAACGTAATATTTAGTAAATTAAACCAGTTATTCGAATGTTTAACTATGCGGACAAACCAAATGTCATTCAAATATTTGATTGAATTGGTCATTTTTTTCAGTGTATATAACAACTAAAATATTATATAACTATATAGGTGAATCGGCTGAAAAGAACTATTTTATGAAAAAATTTGTTGTTGAAGTTAAATTTTGTTTATCACTGTAGTATATTAACGACAGTTTATAAATTGAAAATCTGAAGTTGTGCAAAATTCAATGTTATTATTATAAATGTTACAGTTCGTTGTAAATGTTAATGTATTAACCCTTTTCTTTCCAAAAGTCCAAAATTTGGACGGAACATTCAGCGCAGTGACTTTTGTTCCGAACTCCAAAAAAAACTGAAATAAATGAAGATAGTTTTTCACAAGTGGTTTCAAAGATAAAATTTATAATCATTTTTTTGACAAAAATATGATTTTTTCAACGCTTTTTTGCAAGAATGCGGCAATACTGACCATTGAAAAAAATACTAATAACGTCAGCCCTTTCTTCTCTAGTCGTTTTTTTTTCAAAAAACAAAATGGCGACTTCAGTAATCTGCAAGTTGTAATTTTGCATTTTCTGCTCTAAATATCGATAATTTGAACATGGAAAATTGGGATGTAAAGGTAATTATTGTGATCATTTGTGGATACCAAATCATAGGATGTTCCAGTGCAGCACAATTATACGTATAGTGTATATAATAGTATACTCTTCTTGAAAAAAAAACGGATATAGTTGAACTTGGTGAAAAAAATATACCAATCATAACGTCGCTAATTTCGATGTTGAGAAGTTGTTTTTTGTAATTTAATGTTGTTTCCAGTAATTTATTACTATTAATAGATGAAAAAAAATTTGTATGGTGAGAAAAATAATTGGATGAAATATGTTTAGGAAGGAATGAATTTTTTCTACATTTAAGTAGGAAAATCCGTTGATTGATTAATACTCCTAATCTTGAGTTCATTTGCATCCATTCCTTTAACAGTTCTAGCGATTTTCTACCATACTTTCTTCAAATGGATTAAACTCCAATATGGTAGAAAATCGCTAGAACTGTTAAAGGAATGGATGAAAATGAACTCAAGATTAGGAGTATTAATCAATCAACGGATTTTCCTACTTAAATGTAGAAAAAATTCATTCCTTCCTAAACATATTTCATCCAATTATTTTTCTCACCATACAAATTTTTTTTCATCTATTAATAGTAATAAATTACTGGAAACAACATTAAATTACAAAAAACAACTTCTCAACATCGAAATTAGCGACGTTATGATTGGTATATTTTTTTCACCAAGTTCAACTATATCCGTTTTTTTCCAAGAAGATTATTACTTTGAAAACTTTTTTACTTAAGAAAACAATTTAACGGATAAGAAGATTTTTATTTTTTTACAAATTTATAATAGTATACTATTCAGCTCAGTTTTGACGGTGATATTCTATGCCATTGTATGGCCGCATAAAAAATTAAAATAGTCAACATTTATACGGGAAAAGACTGAAAAATGACCTGAATAGTAAAGACATAATCTTAAACTTGAGCATAGTTTAAATGCAACTTTATATTCGAGATGGATCATTATGCAAAGAATATTAAAGTTGATAAAATAGCTTTAAAAATTCCAGTAAATAGACGGCTCCACGTCTTTATTTCACATGACAACTAATCACACGATAGAATAGAACACGACAATTGATCGCACGACAAAATATCACATGGACAAATAACCATAAACAAAAATATCACTGCGACAAAAAACCAGTCCAAACAAATTTGAACGTTACAAATTCACGTTAATCTTTTGTCGCCGTCATTTTGGGGTTAGGACATTTTGGTCCCCCTAGTTTCGCCCCGGATATTTTGGCTCCGCCGTTTTTCGCATCAGACTATTTGACGCTGGTTATTGTTGCGAATTATTTTAGATAAAAATTCGTATACTAAAATGGGAGAGACAGAGAAATGGCAACGTCATGAAACTAACCTAACCTAACTACTCAGAATTTTGCCCACTCCTAATAATGTCTAAAAGCACCTAACCAGTCAGAACTCCGCTTACTTCTGATAATGCATAAATGAATATGGCTGTACGGGAAAATTTTTAATTGTGTGATATTTTATTAATGTGATATTTTGTCATTGTGATATTTTTATGCGAGACATTTTATCATTGTGATAATTTGACATGTGATCAAATGTCCGTGATATTTTCTCGTGTGATTATTTGTCCGTGAAATAAAGACGTGCTACCAAATAGACAATTGAAGGGTGCGGGTCGAAAAACCGACAAATCAAAAAGCCGACAGGTCAAAAAACCCACAGTCATAAAGCCGACAGTCAAAAAACCGACAGTCGAAAAGCCGACAGTCAAGAAACCGACAGTCGAAAAGCCGACAGTCAAAAAACCGACTGTCGAAAAGCCGACACATGAAAAAATAGACACATCGTCAGGAAGACAGTCATTCTTTGAACTGTCGGTTTTTTTACTGTCGGCTTTTCGATTGTCGGTTTTTTGACTGTCGGTTTTTCGACCTGTCGGCTTTTTGATTTGTCGGTTTTTCGACCCGCACCCAGCAAAATTACAACTTGCAGCCGCCATTTTGAGTTTTGAAAAATCTGACGAAAGAAGAAAGGGCTGACTGAAAACAACTGATTGGTAATTTTTGGAATGATCAGTATTATCCTTTTCAATGACAAAAAATCGATTCTTACGAAGAAACGACAAAAAAATCATGGTTTTTTCCAAAAAATTATAATCAGATTTATCTTTGGAATCGTCGGTTGATTCTCACAACGGGCATCGAAAGAGGAGGTTTAAGATTAACAGAAAACTAAATCAAAATATGGCTAAAATCGCGGATTGTTATGTTACATTATTACCTGCATTTTATAGTCAAATTTCCCAAAAAGCCTATAATTTGCTTATTTATTATTTATTATTTACTATTCGTGCATACAAAATTTAGCCCTGGTAGTGATATTTAAACCCCGTTATGTAACCCATTAAAATAGCGGCTAAAATAAGGAAAAAAATCGGCGATAGGTTCAGGAATTTTTTTCTCGAAAATTATTTATGACTTTTGGAAAAAAATGTCGCCGATCTAAAATTTGTTAGAATTGTCCAAAGAATACCCTCTAACATTTCCTCCAATTTGTTTTGACGAATTTTCAAAATTTGACGATTTTGAAAAGTGAACAAAGTGTTTAAAATTGCTTGAATTTTTCTATGATTTTTCCCATTTTTTTGTGTTGAATTTTTTATTTGAAAATACTTGTAATAAACAAAAAACAATAAGTTCTTAGAATTGGTGTAAAATATACTGAAATAATATATACTCTGCTCACTTTAGAAAATCCCAAAAATTTTGAAAAATTGAAAAAGTGTTGAAAAAAATTTCAATTTCAGAGTATTGTCCAAAATATAAAATATCAAATAACAAGAGGAAGTGCAATAAATTATTAAAAAATAGACATTTAAAAGCTAGCACGTACAATTAATTGAACTCATGAGGTGAATTAAAAACTTCACAATCTTTCCAGTCACAAACTTATTTTTAAATTGCAATTTTAAAAATCTCATAACACTGAATACGTTAAAATTCATTCTAGAGATACGCACATACGCAGGATGAGGTTGGGTTTTTATTAATGGAATTTCGAATGATACAGCGTCAAATTTATTTGCGACAGAAAGTTTCCTGATTAGAATTGTCCGCTTGATTAATTCATCATAACAATAAGAGCCTTAAAAGTTAATACATGTACCGCGGAGTACTTTTAAGTAATGTATTTTTGAATTCACATAATAAAAGTACTAAAATGAAGTCTTATTTAAATAGCGATATACAAATTGTAAAACACTTTGTTGGTTTCTCTACCTAAGTAAACAAAATTTAAATGAAGAAGGTTGGGCACTCATTTTTGTATACAAAATCGATGTTTGTGCTTTTATTAGAATATAAGATTGGTCCTAGTTGGAGGCATGTAACTAAATAAAAGGCACCCATTTTTCGACAAGGAAGCCAGCTGAAATTTGCAACTGAATTTTTGGGGACGTTGATTACTAAACTGAACTCAGCAATTCAAAATTCAAAATGACAGATTCAAGATGGTTCATGGAATTGTTTAAAGATACTTTAAGTTACTCGGTATGATAGTTGACTCTAATCTTTGATGTAACTGTAGTGTCTCTAATAAGAGTTCAGACTATAGTCGTTCGTAATTGGTTCCGAAAGAGCTCATTTAAAGTATTGAAAGAGCGTCCATGATCTTAAATAGTCAGTGGAATAACATGTATCTCGTACTATCTTGACAACTGCAAAATATGAAGGCTCATGTCATTGCTCTTAATAGAGGGACTCTAATTTAACACCTCCAATTAATAACACCTACAACAAGAGCTCCCTAAAATAGTTTAACTTTTAAAGGACCTTTTCAGTCATGGTATCGACAATGTAAAATCATCACCGAAAATATTCAAATTTTATATTTAGGCATAGAATGAAATTTTAAAAAAGAGAACAAAATCTTGAAGAGGTTCCACAAAAGATATATCTGAAATAAGATAATTTTAATACCTCCAAATATTACCTCTTTAAGTAGACTTTTTGCTGAATATTATAACCAAGACCTCTTTAAGAGCCAGTTTTCATATGATCATACCTAAGACCTCTTTACGTGTTCTGGCAACAAGAATACACTAACGCACAATAAACTTGAAAAGAAAATTCTCCTTACGTGAAGGTATTACAATGTGTCTGGATTTACGAGGTAATACAAGAATAATGAATGTTTACTATCAAATAATAGTTTACTATCAATGGTACTATCAAGTACCAATGACTTACGTAGTAAATTCCGATATTAGGGTAATTTTCCGTAAACTGTTAATGTTATATCTCTCGGGTTAAAAAAGAAAACACGAGCAAAATACTAAAATTTAAGTTGGAAAACGTTTTTGGTCAATTTCTTGACAAGACGAAAATTTTTATTTTCTTATAAAAGTACTTAATTTTGTAAACAAAACGCACGTTATTTTAGTTAAATGCGATAATTAGTAACATACTTATCGCCATTTTAAGGTTAGTTAGTACATAATAAATAATATTCAATCGAAAAATAAAGTTTTTATATTAGGCATAAAAAGGATTTTAAACTATTTTCAATTACTACCAAACCACTACTCCACAACTACTATTTGCTATTCAATATTACGTGAATTATCTTGTCCATTTTTTTCATTTCATTATGGAATTATTGTGGTGAAACCTAACCTAACTCTAAAGCTATAAAATTATTTCCGTAGTAAGAACAACACAGAACAACAAAAAAATCCTTGATCGAAGTCCGTTTTGCTCCATTAGCTCAGAATTTTACAGTAACCTCAAAAATATGGCGGATCCAAGGTAGAGGTCAAGGTTTTAAATAATTATTAAATTTTACAAAACATGGCAATAAGAGTAAGGACGCTGGTTAAGATTAATCCAATATAAAGTCATGTTTTTCTTTCTTCTGTTTTGTATATTTAATTATGTGAACGCAAGCTTTTGTTTCCTTTGAAGTGCTTAATTAGAACGAGTCCCATTGCATCTCCCTATTCTTAAATTAGAATTAAAATGTTAAAGAAACATTTTATACGACTTCTTTCAGTTAGGAATGATCTCCGTCGTGTTTTCTTTTTATCTTGCTTTGACGTGTCTTTTTTTAGTATAACCAACATGAGTCTAGCAATATCTAAACTTTTTGGTATCTGCTTCCAATATCTTGCATTATGAGTGCTTTATTCTAGAAATCTTACTACTGATTCGTAATCATAAACCTTTAAAATATAACCAATTATAGCTGACACCATAGTAGATTTTATTGAAAATATTTTGATTCAAAAACTGTCATATAATCTATATTTTAATTTCAGATGTGTTGATGAAAATTTTACAGCTGTACCTATAGAATGTTTAGTTAATATTTGACATGTTTTATAACTTACCTAAAATGAAACGTTTTCACAATCGAATTTCATGTGTAAAACGAAATAAAGAAAAAACTTATTTTTTTTAGATGTTCTGGTAAATATATTCATATTATTATTTTTATCGACCTTTTATAAATTATATCATTTAACTTGTTTTTTATATTTATCGGTCAGTAATAATGATGACCTATAAGATTAACTTAAGGTTATATGAAAAAAATAAAATATGCACAAAAAAAAATAATGGAAAATGGAAAAAGCAATTGAATTAATTTTAAGAGGATAATGTAAAAACTTAACATTATAAAAAAACTACAATTCATACACTGTCATTTAATCTACCGTTTTATTTGAGATATGTAGAGTACATTTTTATAGATGTACTCATCGAATTTATAGATAATATTTTACGTGTTTAATAATTTACTTCAAATTAGAGATGTTCAGAATAGAATTTTCTTTACTATGGAAAAAGAAATAAATAAAAAATTCTCATTATTTTTTTATTGACCAAAGTCATATAATTAGACGCCCTTCGGGTTTGGGTCGAAAAAACGGCAAATTTAAAATATATCAATAAGCCGACAGTCGAAAAACTGACAGTCGAAAAACTGACAGTCGAAAAACCGACAGTCCAAAAGCCGATAGTCATAAAGCCGACAGTCAAAAAGCCGACACATAAAAAATAGAGGGTGCCTGTCGATAAACCGACAAATAAAAAAGCCGACAGGTCAAAAAACCGATAGTCATAAAGCCGACATTCGAAAAGCCGACATCTAAAAAACTAGACACATCGACAAGCGGATTATCATTTTTTGAAGTGTCGGTTTTGGGTGTGGGTCAAAAAACCGACAAATAAAAAAGCCGACAGGTCGAAAAACCGACAATCGAAAAGCGGACAGTCAAGAAACCGACAGTTCAGAAAATGACTGTTCTTCTGACGATGCATCTATTTTTTTATGTGTCGGCTTTTTGACTGTCGGCTTTATGACTGTCGGTTTTTTGACCTGTCGGCTTTTTGATTTGTCGGTTTTTCGACCCGTACCTATAAAATGCATTCAATGTAATTAAAGTTGTATTAGAGAAACAAGTAGACTTCTCTGAAATAGAATATCAAAACATAAACATAATACCGTAAACAGTTGCATAAGCAACAAATTATTTATAAATATTATAAACGTAATACGTAAGTAATACTAAATAATATTCAATACCTTTGATAAAAGAACATGGAATTACTATTTTTTAATTTTTTTTGTCACGAACCATCCCAGAGCATCGAATCTAAAAAGTTCGGCCTTCATTTTTTCATAAATCAGAAATTATAGTCCTGCAAGGACTTTTAGTGGGTACTGGTCGAAAAACCGACAAATCTAAAAACCGAGAAATAAATAAACCGACAAATAAAAAAAGCCCACCTATTAAAAAACCAACAGTCAAAAAACCGACAATCAAAATGCCGACAGTCAGGATGCAGGTCGAAAAACCGACAAATCAAAAAGCCGACAGTCGAAAAGTCGACATTAAAAAAACCGACACGTCAAAAATGACTGTCCTCTTGTCGATGAGTCTAATTTTTACTCGTCGGCTTTTCGATTGTCGGTGTTTTGACTGTCGGCTTTTCAATTGACGGTTTTATGACGGGCGGTTTTTCATCCCACATCCGGTTTTCCGAGTCAAAAAGCCGGTTTTTTGAATGTCGGTTTGTCGACCTGTCAGCTTTTCGATTTGTCGGTTTTTCGATCCCAAAGGTGCCCTAACACTAATTAAATTTTGCGAGCCAATTTCTTACAATAACAGTTCATTATAATAGTTTTAGTATATATGCTACAATAAAAAAACTAAATACTTACATACTTTAAGATCTAAATAATGCAGATAAGTATCACGTATCGCAATAGTTTTCATCAGGATTTGATAATTAGGTATCGTAAACGATATCCTCTATCTTCCAATTGGAGGAGAAAATGGAATAAAACAATTTTAACATCCCCAGGACTGGAAAATCCCTACGGAAGTGGTTACAAAGTTTCGAAGCAATCGATTCTTGGTAACTTTAATGGTTATTTTATTTCGATAATCTTTGAACTTTTAGATGCTATAGAAACTGTATAGTGAATAATGCTCTGGCGAGTTTTAAAATTATGTATTGTTTAAATAAAGCAGATATTTCTGAATTTATAATTGAATAAGTTATACATTTCATATAAAATAAAAATATACTTTGTTACTTTCAAAAGATTTTATTACTTTTAAAATTGCTTTCTTATTTTACTTCAAAAATTATGATACGCTTTATGCATAATATCCTAGGAGCTTGCGTTATGTATTCGACGGGAGGAGGTCTAACTTTCCATTACGCTTGAAAATTTCGGTTACGTAATTTATGGACAGCTTCATAACAATATCCTTGATTGTCAACAATTCTTTTTAATACTTTTATAATATCATAAAAAATTCTTCTATTCTGATATTTTCATATGTGAAATCTTCAAAATTTTTTTGTTTTAGTCAGAAAATGACGTGGTAAATAATGAACGTTTCGGTTATCATTGCAGCCCATGTCAGAAATTGTATTTATCCATGGTAGTTTTTGAAACATAAAATAATATGAAAGTAATAACAAATGAAAATACACAAAATAATACAAAATTCCTTATCGTAAAATATAAAAAATAATGATACTGAAAACATATTCGTGAATATGTGAGGGTGAAAGTTATGAAATTATTGAAACAATTTTGTAATTTAATGGGTGATTTGAATTAAAATCTAAATATATACCAGAAAAAGACATCAATCTGTTATAAGTGTTATTTTCAATAATTACCAGAACTAATGATAACCTATAAGATTAACTTAAGGTTACATGAAAAAAAAATATATTTGTATTAAAAAGAAAAAGAAAAATGGAAAAAAGAATGGTAATAGTTTTTACATTATCCTCTTAAAATTAATTCCTTTGCTTTTTCCATTTTCCAATATTTTTTTTATACATATATTATTTATTTTCATATAACCTTCACTCAATCTTATAGGTTATCATTATTACTGACCGATAAATATAAAAAACAAGTTAAATGATATAATTTATAAACGGTCGATAAAAATAATAATATTAATATATTTACCAGAACATCTAAAAAAAATAAGTGTTTTCTTTATTTCTTTTTACAAATCAAATTCGATTCTGAAAACTTTTCATTTTAGGTAAGTTATAAAACATGTCAAATATTAATTAAACATTCTATAGGTACAGCTGTAAAATTTTCATCAACACATCTGAAATTAAAAAGTAGATTACATGACAGTTTTTGAATCAAAATATGTTCAATAAAATCTACTATGATGTAAGCTATAATTGGTGATATTTTTAAGGTTGCTGATTACGAATCAGTAGTAAGATTTCTAGAATAAAGCACTCATAATCCAAGATATTGGAAGCAGATACCAAAAAGTGTAGATATTGCTAGACTCATGTTGGTTATACTAAAAAAAGACAGGTCAAAGCAAGATAAAAAGAAAACACGACGGAGAGCATTCCTAACTGAAAGAAGTCGTATAAAATGTTTCTTTATATATTTCAATTCTAATTTAAGAATAGGGAGATGCAATGGGACTCATTCTAATTAAGCATTTCAAAGGAAACAAAAGCTTGCGTTCACATAATTAAATATACAAAACAGAAGAAAAACATGACTTTATATTGGATTAATCTTAACCAGCGTCCTTACTCTTGTTGCCATGTTTTGCAAAATTTAATAATTATTTAAAACTTTGACCTCCACCTTGGATCCGCCATATTTTTGAGGTTAGGGTAAAATACTGAGGTAATGGAGTAAAACGGATTTGGTATCAAGGATTTTTTTGTTGGAAAATCACTAATATCGGAAATTACTATGTAAGCCACCGGTACTTGATAGTATCATTGATAGTAAACTATTATTTGATAGTAAACATTCATTACTCTTGCATTACATGGTAAATCCAGACATTACACATAGTTAATACCTTCACGAAAGAAGAATGTTCTTTTCAAGTTTATTGTGCTTTAGTATATTCTTGTTGTCAGACAGAACACATAAAGAGGAGGGTGTTAGGTATGATCATCTATAGAAATAGTTCTTAAAGAGGTCTTGCTTATGATCTTCAGCAAAACGACTACTTAAAGACATCGTATTTGAAGGCATTGGAATGGTCCAAAATAAATTTAATTATTATCAGATATATCTTATTTCAATTATATCTTGTGTAGGACCTCTCCAAGATACCTTCGAAAAGAGAACAGTTTTATATTTCTATTTTGTTTCCTTTTATAAAATTTGATTCACCCTTTGTGAGAGCTCTAATCGGAGGTGTTAATTTGGAGTCCCTCTACTAAGAGTTATGCCATAAGCCTCCATGTTTTGCAGCTGACAAGATAGTAAGACATACTATCCCACATACTAACTAAGAACATGGCCGCCCTTTTCCAATATTTTAAATGGGCTCTACGGGAACCAATTACGCACGACTACAGCCATATCTGAACTCTTACTAGAGACACTAGTTACATCAAAGATCAGCGTCAACTATCATACCAAGTAACTTTAAAGAATTTGGTCAGCCATCTTGAATATGCCATTTTGAATTTTGAAAAGCTGAGTTTAGCTTAGCAATCAGCGTTCACAAAAATCCACTCGCAAATTTCAGCTGGTCAAAAAGCTGACGCATAAAAAAATAGACACATCGACACGCAGTCCTTTTCTTTTTTATGTGTCGGCATTTTGACTGTCGGATTTTTATCTGTCGGCTTTATGACTGTTGGTTTTTTGACCTTTCGGCGTTTTGATTGGTCGGTTTTTTGACTCACACCCCGCTCTGGTTATTTAAACATCCCTATTATTAAATTTAATTCATATCCTATATGCACATTTAATCCAACAAAATTTTAATAATGTTAATGAAATTTCTTAAATGTAATTTTATAATGAATACACTTATTAAGGAGGTTCTATCACGACTCTAGTCCAATCACCACATGATTTTTAAATGTCGACAACAATGCAGAAAAAAAATTTTCGGGAAAAGATATAAAAAATGTGATGACTGAATAATATTAATAAGATTTAAACTGTTTATCAAGTCAAAATGGCATTATTCTTTTAGTCGTTATTAATCAGAATTAAATAAATGCTTTCCGTCTCTATCTTTGCTTAAATACCAACTGCTGAACGTGAAATAATTAAATTTATTTTTGACCGCACACTTCGTATAATTAAGCTTGATTGAGTAAGGAAGAGTAATTTTATATCTATAATAGATGTTTCAATTCATTATTTACAGATTTAATGAATAATATTCGCTACCGTAGGTATTTTCAAATTTCCGAAGCCAACGAAAAATTATGCGGTAAAGTTAAAGAGAATCTTTTTCTCGAAAAAAAAGCCTTCATTAGATAAAATCTGTTAATTTTTAAAAAATACTTAACAGCGCAGAAGAAACAATTTGAACCGATAACAAAAGTGGCTTAACAAAATATTTTTGCACATTTCAACTTTTTGTTCAAGAAGAATAATGCTTTCACTTTTCACCAATATTATTTATAATAAAAATTTAATTCTTGGAAACGTTATTAAATATTTTTCGGCAACCTATGATATTCTGGGGTCTAGCCACCTTAAATTCTAGATTACAGTCGAATTCATGCTCCTTCACATCCTCTAAATAGACTTATGAATACAATACGTAATAGAGGTTTTAAACTGACCACAGATAACCTTTTTGCAGCATTATTAGTGGTCGTTAGTAAGGCTAACTTATTAACATTAAACTACAGCGATCCCGGACTTGTAGCAAATTTTGTGCACTTTTGGTGTATTTTTCACTGTTTTTGAAACAGAAGCATAAAAATGTAAAAAGTACTAATTTATACACTTTTAACAATATCTGCATATCATTAGAATAAATTATTATCACGAAATCGTCTAGAAATTATGAAAAAATATTTTCCAAAGTGTATCTGTTTTTAAAATTCACATAATTAATTACAACAATTCAAAAAAATGTTGGCAAACATGAAAAATACATAGTCTAAATAATTGCGACTGTAATTTTAAACATTCAATTTAAAAAATATAAAAATATGTTTTTTTTACAAATACTTAATGTAAATAGCTAATTTTATGACCTGTAAAATATTCAAATTAAATCAACTTTGATGGATTTTGATTTTGTTTTATTTGCTGAAAACATGTAATGAAATATAAATCTCGTAAGATTATAATTTAATCAAATTTTGATAAAATTCTACAAAATGAGATTGATCAATAACGGATCAAATATCTCCTTGTTTTTCAAATTGACTAAAAAAACTATTCGTACATAATCTAAGTCTCCTGTAGATCATATTCCAAGAAACTTTACATTGAAAATCATTTCAAGAAAAGAGTCATATTTCATATTCGTTTGATTAATTTCTTTCGACTATCTTGATCGAAATTTGATAGAAGATTTGTTTTAATATTGTCGAGAAGCAAAACTAATTATAACTATTTTCAATCTATTTTAAGAGATGAAAACGTGATACACGAATTCTATTTGAAGGAAGTAGATACGCAATAGTCTCAAAATGAAAGTAAAATTTTATCTGGATCTGAAACAATTTCTGTATCATTATTATCGTTAAACTTCTTTTTTAACTACACAAATTTAAAATTAAATGTTAGAATGTCAATTAATTACCTGAAACAGCCTTTTTGATCTTACCATTCGAGAATTTTGATGTGAGCCGAAAAACTGACAAATCGAAAAGCCGAAAGCGGACAGTCAGTTTTTGAGATGTCGGTTTTTTAATGTCGATATTTTGATTGTTGGTTTTTTGACCTACCGGCTTTTTGGTTTGTAGCTTTTCGACCCACACCCTAGAATTTTAAGTTATTTAAATTAAAATAATATAAAATTACTTTACATTTGATTTATTCTTATATTTATCGAAAAGGTGAGGTAGATTTTTACACATGTGATATAAAAGTATTAGAAGAGATGAAAACTGACTAAATCGATCACCCATTACAAAGGGATATCTTTTGTACCTTACCACGATTGAAACGTGATAAGGGTTGAAGAACGATGAGTGAACATATTATATTACTGACATATTGTTAGAAATCCACAAATTTCTTCTTCTACTTATTTTTCAATTGGAGCAAAGAATATTTTTCAGATAAAATTATAATTAAGTGTTTACAGATCATTTTAATATTTGATAAACGCCCTAGATTTTTATAAATTTGGGTACGAAACGGAAGTTTTAGATAACATTTGAGACGATTTTTATTTAGTAACTGAGGAAAATATACTGTATGGTAATGTGTGAAAAGTGTTAAACATAGGAAGGGATAAACCTGGAAAAAAGTACATAAAAGAGACGTGCGTATTCATAACATTAAGAGTTCAATACCCAATGCTGCCAGCACATCACTCTAAGGGAAAAAGATTATAGACTTTTAAGAGACAAAATGTTAAGAGTTAGTTTTTGAATTTAAGCCAAATAAACCTTTAGGCATTAATATTTAATATTTACAAATCGTTCGTTTGAAACGAAGATATGGGATAAAAAATATTTTCGACAATTATTGTAACATTATTTGTATAATTAATGAGAACATTTACGATAAGTGTTTTTGCATGTACTTTTCTGTATTCTCTAAAATAATCAATGAATGCTTGGAAAATGAAAATTTGGAGTGATGAAAAGTATATTCACATTTATTATAGTATGTTTCTCTGAATCAAAGAGGCTTAAAAATCTTTGAAAGGCTAAAACGATTTCCTTTAAGTGATACATTAGCTTATTAGCTAAAATCTTGTAACTATTTATTAAGAGAGTAATTGATAATATATGTATTAACAAATGATCATTTTATTAATATATTCCTTAAAGTTTCAGTCGAACTATGCGACAATTTTCCGGAAACATTAACAACCAATAATATTAATTTTATTTAAATCCAAAAGTATGAATATCCCTCCTGGACATGGTCGCATAGTTTGACCGAAACTTTGATGAACATTGACAAAAACATTGCAGGGGATAAGCCGGTTCTTTTTTTAAATTAATTTATTGCTAACCTGTTTATTGTTGTTTTTTAATTCGTGCATGATAAAAGCTACAGAGACAATTGCCGTGGTTGAACAAATAGATTCAGGTTTGTACAAGAATATTCTTATTCATGGTCTAATTTACAATTCTCCATGAACCAGTTTTACGTTAAATTGAAATGTTTTGAATGTTTTAAAGTATTTTGTGTTCGATGAAAAACATAAGATCAAATAGAAAAAAGACATCTTTATGCTCATTTTTAGATGTTTCAAATACCACTCATATAGAACTCTTACAGAGGACTTAAGAGCCCTTATGCGTCATTCTTTGGAAGTTCACTCAAGGGTTAGATTTCAAAAAAGAGTACAATAATAATAAAAATTTGTTTTTCACTTATTCCTCTAAATACAGAAATTACTCATACTTTTTTTATTGTCCATTGAATTAAGATTTGGGACATAAGAACTCTTCGAGATATTAATACATTAAGAAGTCATTGGTAAGAGTTCTTTATGATCGGGTTTCTCAGTGTCATCTTCAAGGGGAATTTTCGTTGATATTTTTTGAAAGAATTCGAAAAAACTTCTTAGAATTTTAGCTATTATAGAAAAGTTCTACAGTGATTTCAGTGAACTTACTAACGTTAACAATGGAACCGCACATTTTATTAAGAAGAAATAATTCTGACTAAACGTCTGACGTTACATAGTTTTTTCTACAATAACTTGGGGAGGAAAACTCAAGTTTATCCAAATACAGCTTATAATGAATACAAAATTCGTTATGACTATATTCCTGAAGGCATAAACAGCAACTAAATTAGGAGGTATTACTTTTAAATTAATAACCAGTTTTATTTCATTCAAAATGCCGAACATTTACAACAAGTTGCAAAATAAACTAGAGTTTACTCCATAATGCGTGAATTTTTACTCCAAGAAATTTAGAATACACAATTAATTTTGATTTGTTTTTATAATTAGAAATAAAATCATGAATACCAAGAAATTACTAAACTTAAAACTAAGGGTTAATTTTTATAAAAATCAATAGTATGGTAAGAAATATCTTTCATGCAATATCTTAACTAATAACTAAACTTTATTTTTTGTAAATGATTTAATTTTTTTATATCTTCTGTAAAAAATGCAATAATTCAGAAATAAATTATCGTTTGAAACTATTAAAAATTTGCAAATATTTTTTATGAAACATTTCAAATAAATTTACTTAAAAAAATATTTGTTCAATTATTATCAAATATAGCTGCAAAAAGACCTCTTGCAGAGGATTATGATAATACAGAAAAATGAATTCTTCAAGGATCTATATTAATTATAATTGCATACAACTGGCTAAAGGAAATTAAATAAAAAATATGAATTTAAAGATAAACAAATCTTAAGGAGCTTTAAAAATCAAAGCATTAGTTTTCATAAGGATAACTTTAAGAGCTCTATTTTTAAAAGTATTTCAAATAGGACTGAACATTTGTAAGACATCTAAAGAACTCTTGAAAGCTCCTTTGTTCTTTGAGAAGTTAATTCGGTTGAATTCGCACCGAACTGTCAAAAAAGAAATACAGAAGACTTCTTTAAGAACTCCTTTTCCACTCTAAGACCTTTTCAAAGAATCTTTTTGGAGTTGTCTGTGGAAAGAGTTTTGGTCTTAAGGTACGTACTGCTTTCTAATAGGAATCATAACTTTTTATTAAGAACAATAAATTGTTTGTATACCTGACGAATTTTGCAATATAAGATTGTTTAATTCTTGAAAATATTTCATCGCCGTCATATTTTACTTCATGCCTAATATCCAGATTATTTAAGCTATGATCTATAGTAGGTAAAGTATAAATTGATGTATACCTATAATCATATCGAATTGATTAGAGATTCTATAATCTACTTTTCATAGAATTAGTTATGGTGGCTCTTCAAATCTTCTTTGGGTTTATTTGATATAATTTGAGAGGCGTAATAAGTGGATTAAGAATTTGTGAAATATATAGAGGCTTTTAAGGGGGGCGTTTTTATAGCACATAACTTTTATGGATTTTATTAATCCTTGTGATATCTCTTTTCTCGAGTTGACCACATTGACCACATTTCGTATCCCAAAAACCAAAAAGATATCTTTAAGAGTCTTTTAAGAAGTCTGAAAAATTGTAAGATGTCTTAAATACTTATCAGAAAGAGCTCTCGAAGTGATCTTTAAGAAGACTTATGGGTCGATTTTAAGAAATCTTATTTCAGAGCTTTGACATATAACATAATATAAATATTTTTGAGTCTATTTTTGTATCTTAATTATTAATTTATATAATTCTTACCTGAGTTCCTTTTTACCGGTTTGAAGGAAAAAGAGATGGTGAGACCTCTTCGAGATAACTATTTTAAGAAGTCTTAAGTAAGACATCTTTAAGAGCTCATTTTAAAGATTACACAGGACCACAAAAAAAATTTTTTCGAGACAACTTGAATCAGGAATAGTGGATCTTACAGATTTTTTGCCGCTGAAAACGAATCCGTTATTCGATTTGGCTCATCACGTCAGGATTTTAAGATATGTAATCCGAAAAATATTCAAAAATGAAAAAAAATAAAACAATTTTTAGGGGAGATAACTGGAATCAGAGATACTGCATCTTATAGATTTCACACAGACCACAACATTTTATTTTTTGCTAAATAAATCAGAAGTAGTGGATCCTTTAGATTTTTGGCCGCTGACAATGAATTTGTTACCCAAATTGGCCCATTACGTCAGTATTTGAAGATATCTTTTCCGAAAAATAGCCAATAGTCTCCATTTTGAAATATTTGACCTCACAGATCAAAATATGGATACCTAATTTATTGTCAGCGACTAAAAATCTATAAGATCCAGTATCTCTGATTCAAGCTATCTCCCCTAAAAAATGGTTTTATACTTCACGAAAAAAATAACACAAGACCACGTTTTTTTTTAACACAACTTGAATCAGAAGTGGAGGATTTTATAGATTTTTGGTCGCTGAAAACGAATTCTTTGTCCAAGTTAACTCATCGTTTTCACATATCCTAACCATAAATTGCCAAAAAGTATATTTTCGAGTATTTTTCCGATCACATATCTTAAAATCCTGACGTGATGCGCCAAATCGAATATCGGATTCGTTTTCAGCGGTTAAAAATCTATAAGATCCACTATTCCTGATTCAAGTTGTCTCGAAAAAAATTGTTTCTGTGGTCCTGTGTTATCATAATTAAGACCTCTTCAAGAGGTCTTTTTGAAAATATCTCTGGACTGATCACTGGACGACCTCTTGGAGAGGTATATGCTGTCAGCATATATCAATTTAAAAGTAGTAGAAAATGTGTTATTGTGTTATTCGAAATATTCGAGCTTTACATTCTTAGGTCAAGGGAAATCTAATGTTTTTATTACGTGTTAAAAATCTCGACGACTAAATTTGCTATGGTTTTTAAGCTATTCACATCAGTAATTAGTATAGTAACACTTTCTGCTAAAAGTGACTTTTTCACCAGCTTTAAAGTGGAAATCTTACTTTATTAAAAATAGATAGAAACCTGTCACTCTAATAAAGTGAAATTTCCACTTTAGAAATAGTGAAAAAGTCACATTTAGCAGAGAGTGACTCAATTTTCACTTTAAGTAATTTAGAGTGTACAATACGTCAAATTAATTTACGCAGTTATACCAATTTCTCCCCATATCAACATAGTAGCGGGGATTTACTATAGTTGCTACAACTATGTTTTTACTGTAACTTTAAGCATATAATATTTTTTTCGTCCTTCATTCAATACAAGTTCACAGCATTGTAAAAGTAAAAAATTTTTCTGATTTTTCCATCTCCGTTATAAAAATAATATATGTAGATTCATCATCGATCACCACGTGCCAAAAAAATAAAAAATAGTTCAATTAGTGTTGACGTTTCCGACGATCCATGTCGTCATCATCAGAACTGAGATCCAAAAAATGTACTTTTTATTCAAGAAACAATATTACAACAATGCAATTTCACGGAAATACAAATAATAAAAAACAATATTATTTTAACACAATTATCAGTTTTTTAAAAACTTTTTTGAGTCTTGACATAATGACACGTCAAAAGAGTAGCAATTTTTTTCTTCATTGCATTATACGATAACTTAAAACTAATTTCGAATATCAGAAAGATAGCAGATTCATAAGTGTACAGCTCAATTTTAAAGGGTAAACATTTTTGTTTGCATATACACAATCTCTAAACTTTCAAAGAAATATATCTAATGTAAGTTTATATGTTTTTCTCAGTTTTTTATTTTTTTGGACTTGGCAGGTTTTGCACCCCAACGCCTCAATTGTGTAAATTATAAAGTAAATATACATGCAGTTCACAATAAATCGACACACAAAATGTACACGAAGTTTTTATTATTTCCGTCGGTTTAATAGATGTTTATAAACACCATATAAATAATGTTGAGTGTCCTCCATTCTATTAAGAGAATTTGTTTGTAGCTGAATGTGACACATCTCAGATATTAACCTGTTTTGTAAAATTGGTTCATTACACGCAGGCCAATAAAATGAAGCCAACCTCCATACCCAAAAACCGGACTATACTTTTCCGAATGTTGTCGATGAGCCGAATCCAAATCTGGCCGCAGAATTGTTCCATCACGTCGGGATTTTTAGTTATCCTAACCTAAAAGTGCAAAAAACACTGTTTTTGCTCATATTCAATAAGTTTTTGTGGCGGACCAAAATGTTTGTTAACTTTCTGAAATTTGTAAAAAAAATTTCTTATGTTAATAATCAAGAAATTTCCATATTTTTTCCAAATATTAACATATTAAGTGTAATTTCTTCAATTATTTTACAGATTAAAACATTACACTGAAACATTGGTCAGTTCAGTTTTAATGTTTATAGAGAAACCTTGCAGAAAATCTTTGATTCAGTAATAAAATATACATTCAGTGATTCAAATTCCATGTTCTTTACATATTCTTACATATTCCATTTGATTTCTGTGAATCATAAACACCATGTAAGAATAATTCTACCCTTTTTGCTCCCCTTCGTAGACTTAAGCGTGCGTGAAATTAATCAATCGATGTTATTCGAGATAGTACATGCCAGATTAAAAAGTTGTCGCAGAATCTGTCTGACTATTTCATGATGACATAGTGACAAGTTTTCTTGTATTTTGTTTTTAATGTATCAGTTTTTGTTTTATTGTTCAGCTACAATCAAGTGTACAGTTGACGGAAACTAAATGTTTGAAGTAATTATGAAAAATTTGCAAAAGAAGTGAGCACAATGAAACCTTGATCCTAGACAATATTTTCAGGTGTTTTTTTTATATTGTTTGCGGTTTTTCGAAAGGATGACGACTGTATTATAGGAAATCCTGAATTAAGGGATAGGCGTGAAGGTGTCGACGGTGGGTTCGGGCGTTTCCGTGAGCCGATCGTTAGGAGCGTCGCCAAAGACGAGGGTTGTAAGCGACTGGGGGTTGATTCACCACCAGGTTTTCACTCCCTGAATTTGGCAAATCGAACTGGGAAATTTTATGAGATTTCCCTTTCGCTCAAATTTTACTCATTTAAATTTAAATTCAATAAATATCGATGTTGATGGGTGCAATCTAAATAAAAATAACACACCGAAAAGTTTGCTTTCAAATATTTATTTTAATAGCTCCAAGCAAACAAAAACAGAAAGAATATTTTTTATATTTAATTAATGTTTGTTTTATAGTAATTGTTATTTCATTTAAAAAAAAAATATTTTATTTCCTACAATTTTGTATTTCCTTTTTAGTTTTATACAAAAATGGATAATGGGTTGAAATTTGATTTATAATTCTTTATTTGCAAAATAGCAAAAACTCAGTGGTTTTAGAAAGAAGCTTTTAAAATCTATTAAAAAATACTGCACTTTGTTGATAAAGTACTTAAATAAATTATTTTTATATTACTGTCGTCTTTTTTAGTCGTCTCTTTAATATACGTCTTTGATTTACTATAAATGCGTATTAATTCTATATCAAATCATATTTTGTATATGTATGGGTAATTTGTATATCAACGATCGGTACTAAATGAATTTGCATATTTAAAACACATTTTTGGGGTGCGGGGCGGAAAACCGACAAATGAAAAAGACGATAGGCCGAAAAACCAACAGTAAAAATACCGACATTCCAAAATCCGACGCGTCATACAGCCGACACGAAAAAAGCCGACAGCTCAAAAAACCGACAGTGAAGAAACCGACATTAAAAAGAAAAACGAAGGAAAAAATCCGACACGTCAAAAAACCGACTGTCTTATTATGAGTGTGACGAAAAGGGGTATGAATCGAAAAACCGACAAATTAACAAGCCGACAGTGAAGAAACTGACATTAAAAAGAAAACCGAGGGAAAAAATCCGACTGTCTTTTTATGAGTGTGACTAAAAGGGGTATGAATCAAAAAACCGACAAATGAAGAAGCCGACAGGTCAAAAAACCGACAATTGAATAGCCGACAGTCAAAATACCGACATTTTAAAAAATTATTGTCCGCTTGTCGATGTGTTCATTTTTGTAGGTGTCGACGTTTTGACTGTCGGGTGCGGGTCGAAAAACCGACAAATCAAAAAGCCGACAGGTCAAAAAACAGACAGTCATAAAGCCGACAGTCATAAAGCCGACAGTCAAAAAGCGGACAGTAAAAACCCGACGGATAAAAAAATGACACATCGACAAGCCGACTATCATTTTTTGAAGTGTCGGTTTTTTACTGTCGGCTTTTTGATTGTCGGTGTTTTTACCTGTCAGAATTTTGATTTATCGGGTTTTCGACCCGCACCTTGACTGTAGACGTTTCGATTGTCGGTTTTTTGACTGTTGGTTTTTTGTTTTCTCGGTTTTTTTTAATTTGTCGGTTTTTTTATGTGTCGGTGGTTTGATTTGTCGGTTTTTCGCCCCGCACCTACAAAAAGTCCTCGCAGGACTATAATTTCTGATTTATGAAAAAATGAAGACTGTATTTTTTAGAGATTCGATGTCCCGAGATGGTTGTTGGCAAAAAATAGCAATTCCATGTTCTTTCATCAAAGGTATTAAATATTGTTTAGTATTACTTATATATTATGTTTATATTTTGATATTCTATTTTAGAGAAGTTTACTTGTTTCCCTAATAAAAATTGAATTTTATTGAATGCATTTTATTAACTACACGACCTAACTTCGATGTATATTGAAAAGTTATATAGAAAATTGAAGTATATACATAAGATTGTTGATATATAGAAAAGTCCTGCGAAAATTTTCGGCTTTGAAGTATCGGTTTTTTGCCTGTCGGCTTTTTACAATGTCGGTTTTTTGCCAGTCGGCTTTTTACAATGTCGGTTTTTTGCCTGTCAGCTTGTTGAATGTCGGTATTTTGACTGCCGGTTTGTCGACCTGTCGGCTTTTTGATTAGTCAGTTTTTCGACCCGCACCCCATTTTGGTTTAATTTCGTCATCATCAGGCATTGTCATATTACACAAAATTCTCAATTAAAAATATTTTATAATAACTTTTGGAGGTGGATCTGAATGCCGAAATGTCAACAAACCGACAAACAAAAAGCCGGTACTGAAAAAACCATCAGCAATCCCAACGTAAAAAAACCGATAATGTTTCATGTTTTTTTCACTTCCATCATATTGAAAACATAAATAATAAAAGTGTTTCAGGATGTAAATTATTTCTGGTATCACATTACATGTTTTTTCTTAGCAATTAGGCATTTTTTCATAAAGTTAAAATCAATCAAACCGTATTAACGAGTAAAACAGAAACCACTTAAACACAATACATTTTTACAAAAATAAAAAAAGGTACGTAAATCTCGTCGCAAGCGCCTCATAAAACTTAATATAAAACCAGTGTAGAAGAAATAAAAAATTGCTATAAAAGAGATTTTAGCAATACCATAACGATCGATTTGAAATTCATATGCAGGGAGCTTCATAGAAGATTTAAACATTGATATTAAAATATTTTGCCGATATTATATAAGACTTGGATCATTTCAATATTTCTTTACAACTACAATAAAAACTGCGATTGCACACGGTAGTAAGACACTAGATATTTAGAAAGAATATTACTTCTCTTTTGAACCTGCAACGGTTGGAGTGAACCCTAAAACGAAAATTCTTATTTAATAGCCATTTTTAAGGTTAGAGTCTTTTTTAGAGCCAGCAGTTACTGGATTGAGGAGAGTAATGCAGAAACTATCTTATTTTACGTCTCATAAGACGTTTCGTGCAACCTTATACTCGAAAGCATGTAATTAACTCCAATAAAGGCATGAAAAGGTAATCAGTCATTTGCTGTCGTAATCTTATTAAAAAATTATAATATACAATTCGTTCCAAGTACCATGCATGATCATAGCATGTCGACCTGATAGCTTCTCATGATGAAAATTGATAGATTGAATTATTAACGTAGGGAATGAAATATGATTAACACGTTACATAAATGTGATGATATTGAAAGAAAATTATATTTAACGGTTCATTTCATTAAAATGAAGTTTAGCAGAATGGAATCAATATTGTAATGAAATCTTATTTAAACCATTTATAACCAAATTTTGGGGTACACCTCAAAAACCAGACAAACCACAAAACAGACACTTCAAAAACCCGACTATTAAAAACCAGACATTTAAAAAAAAAGACACTCGAAACTAGACACTTAAAAAAATAGACATTAAAAAAAACAGACATTTCAAAAACAGACATTAAAAAACCAGGGTTGCGCCTAAAAAAACCGACAAATGGCAAAATAGATTTTTGAAAAACCCAACATTCGAAAAACAGACATTAAAAAGCAGGCATTAAAAGCCAGACATTTCAAAATGCAAAAACATTTTGAAATCAGTTTTTTTAAATATCTGGTTTATGAATCTCCGTTTTTGAAAATGTCTGGTTTTTGAATATCTGTTTTTTTAAATGTCTGGTGTTTTAAAGTCGGGTTTTTGAGGTGCACCTAAATTTTTTACATAATTTTCAGTTCTTTTAAGTAGTACGTTATGTCTATATTATTTTTCGTTTAAATAAGATAAGTATTTCGGCTCTTCAAATTGTCGATTTTTTTATTTGACGGTTTTCGACTGGAACCCGTAAATTTAAGTAATAACGATGGTTGCGACTTATCTACTACATAGTTAGTAGTCGCTACTATTTTATCTTTCCCTTGCACATTTTGGATTAGGTTTAGTAATTCAACAAAATAAATATAACATTCTTAATATTCAAAGGTCCATACCACAACTTCAAACAAAATGTGTTTTTTTTTAAATATGCGTAAAAAGTCGATAAGAATTTACCATGAGAAATAATTATACGCATGGAATATTAAAAACAGGAATTTCGTAAGTTTATACAAACATTACATTGCGTGACGACAGAATTAGTCACTTAATTATGAAGCTGTATGCAAAATAAAATTCATTATGCGCGGTAACCCTGCGCATAGCGTGACCAACGGAGAGTTAAAATAATGGTAGACTGCAAAAGTTTTACAAAGAGCATGACCAATTTCCTCGTTTTGTTTGCATGCATGCAATTATTACGGTTTTTTGTTTCAGCCATACAATTATTTATTATGGTACTTTCATTCTTATTCTGCATACGTTTTAATTGTGCTGCAAGATGAACTAATAAAATTTAGTCTAAGATGAATTCTAGCTGCTGTGAAATTCGTATCGATCAAATGATTTGGTAATAATGGGATATTACAGGTAATAACCTCTGCTGTAGATTTAAGTGCACGTAAACATTTGATATGGGATCAAAATTCTGTATAAGTTTTTATCGCAGCTTTACAATTATAATTGACAGTATAATTACTTCAAATTAGCGGTCATGTGTAATTTTACGGGTTTAAACCTACACTAATATTTTTCTTGAGAAAATCACCAGACTTTCTTGTATTATTCTAAAAAAATAAACGATTTCGAACCTTATATGGTCCAATGTTTGAAACCCCCCCTCCCCCATACATATTATATTAAAAACTGTCGTTATACGTATATAATATTAATCTTTAACAAGAATGTCTCACTTGTTGATTATACCTTTGACACTTTTCTAGAGTGCACCTCAAAAACCCGACAAATTACAAAACAGACACATTAATAACCTGACATTAAAAATCCAGATATTTCAAAAAAACAGAAATTGAAGAACCTGACATTTAAAAAAAAACAGCGATTCAAAAACCAGACATTTCAAAATTTACATATTCTGAAAATGTAATTAGTGATTGACTTCTAAATTAATCCCTTGGTCAAACATTTTTGACCTTCATATAACCTTCCAGTGAGACCTAAAGTAAGCCGACCTAAGATCGTTTTTTTTCTGTAGTGAATGCACTAATCGGAGGTGTCTGTATTTTGAATGTCTGTTTTTTTTTAAATGACTGGTTTTTTAATGTCCCTATTTTGTAATGTCTGGTTTTTGAATGTCGGATTTTGAAGTCTCCATTTTATGATTTGTCGGGTTTTTAAGGTGCACCCGTTTTTTAATGTCTGTATTTTGAAATGGCTGGTTTTTGAATGTCGGGTTTTTGAAGTGTCTGTTTTGTTATTTGTCCGGTTTTTTTGGGTGCACCCCTTTCCTGCAAACTATTCAGTAAATGTTGCTATTTACTTGATTCTTTCGACCATTAAATACAAAACGCAAGCCAGAAAAAAATTCTAAAGATGACTTGATGTTGAAACGTGGTTCATATTTGACCAGTCAAACTTTTATTGATTATGTTTTGGCGCATTTCAATGTAAATGGTAATTGTTTAAAACAAAAAACAGAAAAAGGCATGTATAATGCTACCCAAATGTTTTTACGTTCTCAAAGCCTCAAATTAGTGACCGTCAGAAATAAGTCAAAATGTGTACAAAAATCAAAATTGTTTAGGGTAAATTGGCATTACTGACAAAATATTGCGCAATGTTTCTCTTTTGCAATACATCGAAATGTCAGTAAATTAATTCCTTCAATAAAAAATAATGAACAAAAGACACAAGAAAAACAATTTAACAAGTTCTACTGGATTTATCAGTCGAAGTACTTTTCCAGAACTGATACACTTCTGATACTTCAGAAAGTAAGATCGAAATGTTATAAACTAATTTTATAGCTAATTAAACTAGAGTTTAGTTTGATAATTATAAGCTTTACAATCAAAAATTATTGTCCACTCTTGATACAATTTTTGTAATTTGATGCAAAATTTAGTGTTTACTTAAGATTTCATATTTTCATTCTTTCGGTCAACAGTTCAATTACACTAAAAATGACATATAGTAGTCTCTGTTTGTAAACAAAAACGTGCTTAGTTTGTACCAAATAGTCATGAAATAGCTCTGCCCTTCATATACGTTGAAAAAGTTTTTCTGTACTAATTTTAGGAATCTTTGTTGGGCCCCAAATTCAAAAAATGATGCAGGATAAGGAATTACCAAACAAACTATAAACTATAGAAAGACGAGCTTGGACTAGTTCTATTTTATTGTTTGATCATTTTTAGTTTCAGTAGTCCCTCCCAATATTTGCATTCCCAATATTTGCTACCCCCTAATATTGCCATTAGGTCCGTCCCAATATTTGCTGTACCCCTTGATTGCTGTTCCCCACCAATTCAATTCTGTGGCGACATCCCATTCGCGCGATGTACAGGAAAGGTTAAACTGATTTCTTCTGGTCGACGCATGCGCGTTCTATAACTGTATGTCGGCGGAGTGGGGGAAAAATATTTTCCCCTCACCAGGCAAATATTGGGAGGGTTAGAACAGGACAAACAAGACGGGCAAGGCAAATATTGGGAGGGGGGGGGGCATATTTATCAATATGCTTGGAGATTACTGTTGGTCACTTAAACGCGAACCAAATGATGAATTTTATACACGTTAAAGATCAAGTAAACATTTTTTAGTTTTGACATTTTTTAATTACTTGTGTCTCAACCTCGCCATTTTCCATTTTTGTTATTGCGTGATACTGTGCATGATATTGTAGGCAACGATTCGCAGTTTCAATACATTCAAATTTTTCTTTAAATTTCAAAAATTGTAAAATCCAATAATCCCAGTCAACTTTTAACCAATTCAAGTAACCAAATAGGCCATTTTAATTGGAATTATATATACTTTCAAGATCTGGTAACGAAAATAATATTTGAGATCAAATAATATCGTGAAATTGTTGTCAAAGATGAAAAAATTTAAAAAAAATGATAATTTCTAATATATATTCGTTTGGATGTTTGTGAGTCTTTAGGATATCGGTGTAAATAACATAACTTCGCAAAGATATATCCTTTCTGTTTCCTATTATAGAAGAAACTTTAAAATCTAGTAAAAATGACTGGAACTGCGAGTTATTTTTAAAAAAAATGTAAAAAAAAAAGTTTTTTTAAGTATAAAATGAGATTTTAGGGATGTACGAGATAAAATAACCATACAATTCTTCTCAGTTTGTCCTGCCCTACAAGGTCCACTATGTGCCGTTAAAAATACATTTAGATTTTTGGGTGCGTGTCGAAAAACCGACAAATCAAAACGCCGATATGTCAAAAAACCGACAATCGAAAAGCCGACAGTCAAAAATCCGAAAGTTCAAAGAATGACTGTCCTCCTGACTGTCGGCTTTATGACTGTCGGTTTGTTGACTTTTCGGCTTTTTGATTTGTCGGGTTTTAAACCCGCACCCAGATTTTTTATTTTGTCACGCTGTGTTATTGTCTCAGATGAATCCTTATAGGTAAACCCTTATAGGGCGTGCATTTTTTTTAAATAGGCATTTAGTTCCGTATATTATCACTAGAGGGATACAAAACCTGTTAGTGGTAAAGTTATTTAAAGTAAATATATATACAGCCGAAGAAATCAAAAGCTCTGTTTGCAATATTAATACACAAATGAATAATTTATACTTTTTTACATTTGGTGGTTAATATGAACAACGCGCTAATTTAAATTAATCTTTTCAATTTTATTTTAGTAACAGAACCGTCTTACCGAATAATTTATATCTAATCATTCTAATTTTAATTTTAAGCGGTTAAGAAAACAATGAAAGTAGCGTTTCTTTTGCGACGGTATATCTCTACAATGAAAAATATTATTTTTAGCAATAAGCTCACACTTTTTTTCATAAAAATTACCAACAAATACTGGACTCCCTAACGCATTCATTTTTCGAAATGCTCATTTTTTCAAACGTACCTTATTTGGAAAAAGTTGTACATAGACTGTATGTAAAAAAGATGATAAATTCAGATTCGTTTAACTTCTCTGACATCTTTGATACATTCATTTACACGAATGAATGACAAACGATCTTCCTAAAAAGAATTACTTATATAGGTAAATAAGAGGGAAACCATTCACTTATACTCCCAAGAGGCAGCCCTCTCAATATATTTGCTTGAATCAGATATGTACAAATAACGAATCAATCACTTTCCTATCTCGTGTTGCATATAAGGATATTTAATCTTATTATAACAAAATTCTAATTGTTTAAAAACTCTAGTTTTAATTATTATTTTAAAATCATAATTATGATCTTCACAATGAAACATTTGGTGTGAGGAAGAGAAAGAAACAAATTTTTGTATCTAATAAAAGCATAAATAAAACATCAATTTTGCATTAAACATTAGGTGAAAATAGCTTGATATAAAATAGCGTTTCGGTTTTCTGCGTATATTGGATCCGTCATTTTTAATTATTGAAACCTTCGATTTGTCATCAGTGACTCCAAATCTTCCCAGAAACAAGTTTCATGTTTGGAAAATCCACTAATTTTTTTAATGTCCATCATATTTAATTCACCATTTTGAATTTTTATTCATTAGCAATTTAAGAACTCCGGAGGCAACAAATTTTTAATTATGTTTTTTATGTTTTCATCAACTTTTGAAGGGGCTACAAGCCAAAACTTCAGAATTTCGGTTTAAACTACTTTGAAAAATTTGGTATAAATGTTTTACTTATTTCAAATTAAATTCAAATGGTATGTTTTTTTTATACCATTTTGCACTGCATTATATTGAATGCGCCATTTTCCAATTCCATATTTATAATAATCAAACTGAAAAACCGACTACGTTTGTTTAAATGGAAATATTTTTTAGGTCTATTCGTATGCGATATTTTTCATCTTTCAATTCTCATTTTAAATTTTTCGGACTCGTGGTCACGGATTACGTCGACAATTTTTCCATCCATTCTTTGGACAAAATAAATACAGCAAATAATTTTTTTTAACTGTATTTTAAAAGTAACCAATTAAAAATTTACAAATAAGGAAAAATCGATAAAAAACTTTTAGTTTCAAACAGTTATAACTATGGTTGTTTTTGTCATACAGACTTGAACCGGTACTCATTTTAAAGCTCAGAATATGTATTTTCACAAAAAAGAATATTACATTGGAAAAAATAAAAAATTCTATTTTTCACAAAGAAAACCATTTTTTAATTAAATTTTAAAGATCATCGCCACGACTTAAAAATCTTGAAAAAAATTTTAACATAAACGTTAGTAAATTTTCTTCAAGTCTGGAAATTTTCAAAATGGAGAACCGATGGAATCTATTTTTTTTAAGCGTTTAGATTCAACGCTTACGGCGCAATTATAATTATAAATGTGCTCACGTACATAAATATTATTCTTGTACTATATATATCATACATTTATATTTCATAATGATTGAAAGTAATTACTTTCTTTTATAAATAATAAGGAAAGGTTACTGATCATAAATTTCAAGTCCTACTTTACCCCCACTTGTTGAGTTAAACCTAAACGGATATTTAAACAATTTTAAACAAAGTTTTATAAACAGGTTATTTTACACTTTAAATGAATTTCATACACCAATATTTACATAAAATACACTGGTTTTCTATGAACAGTATACGAATATTGTAGGCATTTCACACGTAATTTTATGGCATTTTATAAACGATTTATCAACGTTTAAAACACTAGTCGAATTATAAACGTATACTACACGACTGTTTATAAATACACGTGTTATCACAAAACATTTACGTCGTAAACACACTATTTTCAAACCAAAACTTCCCTAATAAACGTATATTAAACGTTAGTATCTTTGTTGTGATTAATTAAATGGTCCACATTGCTGTTTCGTTTAGTAAACGAGAAATTAACGTTTAAGATATTTCCAGTTTAAAAGTTGTCTATGTTCAGCGTTTCATTAACGTGTGTCATAAACGAATATTAAACTGAATTATGTAAACGTGTGACAACTGGTGTATCTTTGAACAAATTTAAATGTCTTTCATAGACGTATATTTACGGACGTTTAAAATGCGTTTCATATAATAACACGTATTATAAACGTATATCACGAATGTACATTAAACGACAGTTTAATAAATGCGTTACCAATAGACGTTTATATCATATATCTACAACGGTTTTCAACTAAACTTATACGTATAATAAACGTATATTAAACAATAGTAGTTTTGTGTACTATTATTAATTTGAGCATTTTATTAACGTTTATCATGAACGAATATTAAACTGAATTATGTAAACGTTTAACAACCGAAGTATCTTTGAATAAATTTAAATGTCGTATATTTACGGACGTTTAAAATACGTTTCATATAATAACATGTCTTATAAATGTATAAGATGAATGCGTACATATTTACTAATTAAATATTACGGAGTACAATAACTTTAACTGTTTTTAGCTGAAAACTCCAGTATAATAAAAGAATGTTTCGAAACGTGATTGACTTTCAAAATACAGGATATTTTATCACAACTATAACTCATTCTTATGTAAGAATACTGATTTAGTAACCTCGTGACTAGAAATAATTTTAAGTGAAAGAAAAATTACCACAAAGTTCGAAGGTGTGACTCGAGGGTGCCAAAGCGAAGGGTCCTCAACATAAAGATTAATTATCAGGATTAAAGAAAGGTACTGGACTATCGAAAAAAGGGAGTTAGCATATGTATAGAAAAAATAACACCGAGGGTCAAAACGTGCGAGTACAGCAATAATGAAGAGGGAAAAAGAAATATTGAAAAAATTATAATGAACAGGATCAAAGTAGGGAAAGAAGAAAATTCCATATCTCAGGGGTATTATTGTAAGCACTGGTAGAAACGAATCTCACTTTCATGACAATTAATTAACTGAGAGAAGAAAAACCTTCAAAGGCATAATAAGCTAAGTCTCGAAAAGATGCAAAATAAATAATGAAGTGCGGTAAATCCAAAAATTAATTACTTTTCCAATATTTTTTTTATAATAATTATCAACAAAATCCGGGTTTTGTCTCAGTTTTATTACATTCATTGTATCCTTCGTATTTTAATGCATTGAAAATGAATACCACCACAAAAATTGTCGTAAATTTAATCTGCATAGTGAAAATCATGAAAAATCTATAAAAATTAAGATTTTTCGCAGTTTTTCTTGTTTACATCCAAATAAATTGGGAATGTCGAAAAATGTTTCCAATAAAAGTTGTAGATCTGTTCAGAATACATATTTTATATTCAATACATTTTTCTGGATTTTCAATATTGAACGAAAAAAACGGGAAAACTGATGAAAAATCCTAATTTTTATGATTTTTTCACGTTTTTCGTCATGTAAATCGAATTTTCCTCAATTTTTATTGCGATATTTGATTTCAGCGTATCAAAATACGTAGAAAACTATAAATCTAATACAAATTTTGGATTGATTTTTTTTTACAAAATAATAATCATTCGAATTTTACAAAAATTGATAAAAAAAGAGAGTATTTACGGTATAATTTTTATCAGTATAATTACCATGAAAATACTAAGTATTTAGACGATAGTATTGACGAGATCTCGACATGGCAATCTCGATCTCGAATACCAGATCTTGTTCTCGAATCTTGTCGAGATCGAGAATTTTCTTGTCTCGCATATTGCAATAACTTACTACGTTTTAGATTCAAAGCATTTTTCAGTGTTTTTTTCTTCGTTGCCAGACATTTTTAGTATATGATCATTTCAGTTTATTTAAACAAACAAAGAGTTACTAAATTATAAAAACAAATTTGAAAATAGAATGAAAATTGGAAAATGTAAAATATATTTCACTTTACACTTGATTAAATCCGAACTATGTGTGACTGTTTGCGGAACATAATTTCGGTTCCCTTTACGGGTACAGAGTTGGAAAATTTGTGGGAAACGTGCCGTCGAATACAGATCCGCATGGCTTTTCCTGTAGGGATAAATCATCAAGGAATAGGGGTCTCGCACACGATTCTTCTGAAGATTGACACTTTTGTCAAACGAGGTTTTATACGTCGTTATTAACTACTCCTCGACATCCTGACTTGTATTGTGGCGTAAGAGTCGTTACGAGGCTTTTTTTTAGGGTGACGGTTCGTAGGGATATTTTTCTCGACGAGGGATATATTTATTTCTCGCAGAGATCGATAGGTAAGGGGTACACCCCAGAAAGATGAAGGAGAAATTAAACACTACAGAAAGGGATGCCAATCAACCTCTTTTTTGCTCCAGATATATCCCACTGTACACAAAGACGAAAGGGGATGCTTAAGAAGGATCTTAGGGGGAAGTAAGTGAGGAACGGTATCAAAAACATGAGAGGAAACTTGTCGTTGAGACTTGTACACAAAGTAGTCATTGTATGATGACAATGATCTTTCAAAAATTCTAAAAACTGAGGAGTTGACTTCTCAAGACAGTCTTGATCCCCTCAGTCACGAAATTAAGGTTGTACATGTTGAGTTTTAATAAGTTATTATCAAAATTCCAAATAACAAAGATTTTTTTCAACAATCTTTTTTTATCGTTTTTATAAGCAAATAAATATTTTGGGTTTACATTATATATTGAAATTATTAAAAAAATAAGAAAGTTGCATTAAAAAACCAACGCAATATGGAAGCAAACAAAAATAAAAAAAGAAACAGATAAAAAAGAGAAAAAGAAAATAAGAATCAATTCCACCATTGATAGTCCCGATTCCGGATGTAAGAAAGGTGAACGTATTAAAAAAATTCGGTTTTTCGCGCATAACTCGAGAAATATCAACTTTACGAAAATTTATTAAGGTATAAAGATTGAAACTAATCAAATTCTGAACAATTTCGTTTCATAATTTTGTCTCTACGACCAATAGAAGTCGAGATACAATGTATTTAAATATTCGGTATTTTACGACGTAACAAAAACAGTTACGCGCCGCACTTTTCGCTAAATTATAACAAATTGGCTCTCTAATAAAAAAATTATGTATGAAAAAGTTGCAGTTTTCTATTTTTTATCTTTGGTCAAAATTCACTGAGTTATGAACGAATTTTTGTATTTGATTTTAAATTATTCTAAATGCCATGAATTTAATTTCTGATTCCCTGACAAATATTTCGCAAATGATTTTGATCTGTAACAATTCACCTCAATTAAACATTTCGCGGTTTTTACCTATCCCTTCTGGATGTAATCTGGTAAACGTAAAATGGTTAAGAAGAATCGAAAATTGAATAATTCTCAATACTTCGGAATCATTTTTCTTGGCGTCGAAGAATTCAAAATGATTTACATACAAAAATAGACTGGATGCAGTGTGAATACTTGTGAATGTTAAAAATACTCCAACATTTATTGAGAACAATTCAGAGGAGTATTGACCAAATTTCGGTTAAGAACAATTATTTGGAAGTATTCAAAAAACAAAACTTGAACGTAAATGAATTGGAAGTATTAAAAAAATAAGACTCAAACCTAAAACCTGAAACTGAATCATTTTTCATTTGCTGCGAACACTCTCCGTTTTAATAATTCCCACCAAATGGAAAAAGATTCAGAATGATTGACAAATATTCACGTTGTTGCTATTTATTCTGTACACGGATTCGGGAGGATAGAAGATTATTGGCATGGATTCGTGGCAAAAGACAATAATTGAAACAGATACGTTCATGATTCGTGGGAATTGAGAGGGAAAGTTAAAGCCGCTCTCGGATAGACACACGTTGAGTCAAATATAAAAGTATTGAAAACCATTCAGACGTAAATTAATGAATAACTGAAGTATTGAAACGGATTCAAATAGATAGAAAGTTTGAATCCGTTTGAACGCGTACTTTCCATTCTTTCAAACCATTTCATTTTGAATACTTCGAGGCCGTGAAATAGGATTGCGAAGTATTAAGAAGGATTCGATTTTCAATACTTCTTAATAATTTCAAGTATACTGGGCAATAATTTTTTATTCGACTCAATACGTGTCTATCCGCGAGTGGCATTAACTTTTTTCACTCAATTCCTACGAATCATGAAAGTATTTGTTTCAATAATAGTCTATTCGCAGGAATCCCTTCCCACCTGTTGTTATCCGTTAATAGTAAGCGAATCCCATACATTTTCATTTTGAATTTGAGATTATAACGTTCGCAAAGTACGCATTCAAATGGATTAAAAATATAAGACTCAAACTTATAAAAGTGAATACAGTTCAATCAATTTTCGTTTCCTGGGAAACGGATTCAAAACTATCCTTGTTATAAAAATCGGTTCAAAACAATGCAAAGTAAGTATTGAAACTGATTCAAAATTTCCATCCATTCGAATCCGTTTACTTCTAGTACCCTGTTGTAAATAAACTCACTCAAACACGATCCGTTTCAATACTTTCGTTATCCATTTGTTTACGTTTGAATGGTTGTCATTACTTGTTTTATTTAACTCAATCCACGTCTATCCGCGATCGACTTTAACTTTAGGTTTGAAAGAACGAATTCAAACGGCCTTTTCAATTCTTTAGTTACCCATTCATTTATATTTGAATAGTTCGCAATACTATTTTATTTGACTCAATACGTGTCTATCCGCGAGCGGTTTTAATTTGTTCCCTCAATTCCCAGGAATCATTAACGTATCCGTTTCAATACTTATCTGTTTGCACGAATCCATTCCAATAATCTTCTATCCGCCCGAATCCGTATACACACTGAAAAATGTGAGCAAAAAAATTGCCCACGAACAACGTCGTAAGAGTACATAATTTGGTATACAAATACGCAACTTTGTAAATTTACAACGCAGTCTTGAACTTCAACCTCTATTCGGAATAAAATCCTACGGTCAACACAGTTTTATTAAACAAATTTTATGTCTGAAGTAGTGCGGTGTAAATTTAATTTTGATTTTTTACAGTGTAGGTTAGGTTACGTTAGGTGAGGTTAGGGTACGCTAGTTTTTTTTTTTATTTATTTATTTTTGCTATCCTCCACCTTTCCACCTCGATCGAGGTGTCCCAAAAGCTCTCAGGAAGCTTGTTCGGGTACAGTACAGGTGAGTACCATTGCGAGAGCTGCATTTGTCGAGAATGTAGGAAACTGCAGAAACCCACATTCAGTACAGCATCGGCCATGGCTCGATTTCCGCCTGAAGACAATACCTGGAAAATGCTCAACATCGTCTTACACATAGCAAACTGCTGCCTGAAAACAATTTTGAAAAATTGCCCAGACGGGGATCGAACTCACGATCTACTAGTCCAGACAACGGACGTTTGACCCGGAACAAATTGCAACAGGACCAATTTTTTCGTGATAATTACTAAAAAAATTAGTTAAAAAACATATCCAAAATCGCCGAAAATCTGAGTGGGGGAAAGCTGTTTTTTTTAACAAAATATGCCTAATTTTATTTAAAAATTGTGAGCGTTAGCATTTTAGCATCAAAAATATATCGGAAATTACATATATACTTTACAAAAAACAGAATAATAAGGCTCGTTTTGACCAACATTGTAATAAGTTGCAACTTTCTAAGCCATTATCTCAAAAATGGCGATAGATAGAGAAAATATTATTCTTACCTTTTTTATAGATTTTTTATTTCCTACAACTTTTGTTTGACATATTTTGCGCTGTAATACGTCGTTAAAAAGTTACAGCTATTTTTAAATAAAATTAGGCATATTTTGTAAAAAAAAAAACACCTTTCCCCCACTCCGATTTTCGGCGATTTTGGATATGTTTTTTAACCCATTTTTTTAGTAATTATCATGAAAAAATCGATCCTGTTGCAATTTGTTCCAGGTTACCCTCTATTTTTCGTTCGTTTCCTGGACTATACGGCTTCGTAGTCCAGTACGCTACCGCTACCGCAGGTTAGGTTAGGTTATTTAAAAAGTATTGCTTGCTTAGTGAAATTGAACTAAAAATAATTGTAATAATGAAAATATGATTGTGGGATAATGTATTTTTCTTATAATGTTTATTTATGATGTATATATTGAAATGATTTTCATGAGTATGCCCTACTGGAAGTAAACGGATTCAAACGGATTCAAACGGATTCAAACGGATTCAAACGGATAGAAAATAACGGATTCAAACGGATAGAAAATTTGTATCCGTTTGAATGCCCACTTTGAATTCTTTTCAATCGGTTGTTGTCGGTCAAAACTGAATACGTTCTGGATCCGTGGAATGGAAAATTGATCCGCCTCAATCCGTTCTAATATGAGCCTGTCGAATCCGTGTCTATCCGTATCTAGCCGTGATATGGCACCGAGTGTGCACCTGGTTTTATCCGTTTCTATTTGCATAAATACTTTCATCCGTCTCAATCCTTAAAAACTGAGTCAATATTTATCCGAATATATCCGCCAGCGTATACGAAAATTAAATCCGCTTCTTTCGTTTGTATACTTGTATCCTTTTTTATCCGTAAAAATGTATAAATATTTATCCGCATATATCCGCCTGCGTATACGAAAATTCTATCAGCTTCTATTCGTTTGTATACTTTGATATTATCGTTTGTATAGTTTGTAATACAAAGCACAAACTATTTAAAAATTATGCACTTGAATATTTATTACCAGGATATACATCTTTGTATTAATTTAATGTAAGAATATTGTAAGATAGTCGTTAGGGTTGTTCAAGTATTGCGATTTTTCGAAATTGCTCTCCCTCCCCTTTCGTCATGTACATGGAAACATGCTCAAGTGGCTTGATTTTTCCGAATCACAGAGTTGCACGGATAGGGAATTAACGGAACGAAAACATTTCTGATCCGCCACAGACAGTTAAAGTTGCTCACAGATGCCTATCAATGGAGACGCGGATTGAAACCGACGGATCGAAACGTATCGAAACGGATTGAAAACGATATATGCGGATTGGTAGACGGATAGAAACCCGCGGATCATGACGGATTAGAAATGTAACTTGCGAATCGCGGATATGCGCGGATAGGAAAGTATTGGAACGGACTCGTGTGCGATCCGCGCAGACGTCGGGAATAAATTAATGTTGGACGCGGATACGGACGGATTAGTCACGGATAGCCTTCGGATACAAGAGGTTAAAAATGTATTGAAACGTTATCAAACGTATATAAACGGATAGCCAAAGTATTAATACGGATAGGGTTTGAATCCGTTTACTTCCAGTAGGGTGTTGATTTGTATTTGAATTTGGAAATATAACATGGTTTTCAGAAGTTTTTATGCCAAAGTTTCTTTTTCAAAAGTTTTTCTGTCGGAAATTATTTTTACAAAAGTTGTTTTGTCGGAGTTTTTTTGACCAAAGTTATCGAGTCATGGGCCTGTTTTAGGAACTCGAGTTATAAAAAAATTTCGAATTCTTTTCTACACTGTAAAAAAAAATCGTGTAAAATTACAGTTGCGAATGGGCTCGAAAATTACCCACTTTCAACGCAGTGAATTTACTATATGGAACACAGTAACTTTCCCTAAATCTTGTAAAATATTATTCGTTTGTAAAATTACCACGTCCAACGTAGGCTCGAAAAATTACTTACGTTTGACGTAGTAAAAGTACAACAGCTCGACGTCGTAAATTTACAATGCGGCGGTAAATTTCTAACCTCACTTCGGTAAAATTTCCACGCTCAACGTAGTGTTATTACCAAATTTTCATGATTGAAAATTACCATTGCATTGTAAATTTCATTTTCATTTTTTACAGTGTATTCTTCGCATTGTTAAGAAATTAAGTGATGTATTAACTACCCAGCAATCGAGATTGGATAGGATTGGATTGAAAATTTCAATTCATTTTGAATTCATACTTTGATTCTGTAAATATGTATTCAAACGTGTTAATCTTTTAGGCATTGTATGGCAGTGAATTAAGTTTAGGAAAATAAAACATTCTTCTTTTTATATGAAAATGTATATTTAACTTAGAAATAAATTCCAAAAAGGCGCCTGCAACAAATGAAACAGTTTTCTCCTAAGAAAAGTTGCAGGACGCATGTATACATAACCTATAATTTGCTTCCTAGATTAGAAGGAAAAAGAACAAGTTTTAAAGGCTTACCTTTTAAAAAGTTTCTATTTGTACTTATTCTTTGCTTTCTATATTTCAATATTTTCTTTCTTATCAATATTCTTTCGTATTAAACTGACTCGATTACTCGGATTCACATTTTCAGACTTTCTCATGTTTTTCACTAAATTCTAGCTTTCTATTATTATTAACTAACCTTACCTATAATTAGTACATGAGTATAAAATTTGCGCGGTAAATTCAAAACACATTAATCAAAATAATTATATTCCAACAAAACGGATTGAATTCCGAAGAAAGGAATCCATCTATATTCAATTTTACGAATACAATCGGAATTAAATTTTAGATTAAATTTCAGAAAAAGTAATTCTGTATTCAATTTTACGAACACAATTAGATATTTATATTATATATTTTTTGAAAGAAAACTTTTTTGCATTGAAATGAATACGCTTAGGTAGTTTTGAATCCATAATGTTGAATACAGATGTATTTAAAGTTTTGTTTTTGATAGAAAACTTTTGTTGCATTGAAAATAATACGCTTAGATATAGTTTTGAATCCGTAATGTTGAATACGGATGAATTCAATATTTCGTTTTTAAAAAGGAAGCTATTTTTGGATTGAATTCAATACACTTGGCTACTTTTGAATTCATAATGTTGAATAGGGATGTATTTAAGATTTCATTTTTAAAAAGAAAACTTTTTTTTGGATTAATATGAATTGAGAAAGTAACCTTTTTATTCGTATGAACGAATAGAATTGTATTTACGTATTAAAATGGATTCACCGTTGACCAAAGTATGAATTCAGAATTTAATAATTCAATCCAATTCTATACAACTCTATCCAAATTCGATTGCTGGGTATCCAATCCAATCATATTTAATGACAAAAATGTCCAGGATACAAAAATTAAATAAACGTATTATAAGAACCATATAAAATTTTAAATTTCCCGGTTTTTTTGCTGACTTAAAAATGATTGGTAGCCCCAGCGCATGCGTAACATAAATTCTCTTTTTAGGCGCGCGCAGAAAAAGCGCCATCTTTGTTTTGATGTTCTAAACGGTGGACACTTGTCGACTGTCAAAATAACTTTATGAAGAGAAAAATTAAAAAACAACTTTTTAAATTAGATATTCAAACAAAATGTTACATGAAATCTTATTATCACTCTGGGGATGTTCGACAAGTATCGCAGAAATCGTTGAAACAGACGTAAGTCAATCCCTTATCAAATTTAATTTAATGTTTTTTAAATTAAAAAAATGTTTACAGCCCGGAAGATTAGAACAATACATGCATCCTGGAGAACGTGTATTAATTAAGAAGATTCTAGACGTTGTTAAAGAATTTAATATTATAAGAAAATTCATACTAATAAACCGCTCCGTCGATGGTAATCATTAATTTGCTTAAAAACTTTAAATACTTTACCAATATTTTCTATTTCAGAATCAGAATCGTCTCCGAAAGGTTTATACCTCACTGCTCTCTGCGACGGAATGGATCAAGCGTTGGAACCATTCAGACGAGACATAGTCGACATGGAAAGAATAATTCTCAACGACAGTCACACTCCCGTTTCCATGATTCTCTGCAGAATACAAAAATATCTTTGCCTCTTCTCCGTTTTGAATGGTATTATTCGAACGGTAATCAACTACCTCAAATTTACATAAAACTTGAAATCATAACCTTCACAATTTCAGATTGAAACGCAACAATTATACGGTTGTAAAATCCTTCAATGTTTGCATCAACATCTACATACCGGAATACCGCAAGTGAAAGAAGCGTTAGAAAAGTTAGTATCCTAAAACAATTTAATCTTAACCTCTTCGTTGGCACAGAAAATTCTATAAAATTTGCCAATTCGAAATGGCGAATCCAATATGGTGGCCGAAAATGAACAAAATTACTTGATTGCGAATGTGAATCCGCCATTTTGAAATTTCAAGCTTGAATTCGTGATTAGCAACCTCGAAAACTCCTGAGTAACAAATTTCGTTACTATCGAGTCACTTTTTTTCATTTTTGGCCGCCATTTTGCATCCGTCATCTTGAATTTTGAAATTTCAAGCTTGAATTCGTAATTATCAACCTCTAAGTAACAAATTTTGTTACTATGGAGTAATTTTTTGTCATTTTCGGCCGCCATATTGGATCCGCCATCTTGAATTTTGAAATTTCAAGCTCGAAATCGTAATTAGCAACCTCGAAAACTCCTGAGTAACAAATTTCGTTACTATTGAGTAACTTTTTTCATTTTCGGCCGCCATTTTGCATCCGCTATCTTGAATTTTGAAATTTCAAGCTTGAATTCGTAATTAGCAACCTCTGAGTAACAAATTTCGTTACTATTGAGTAACTTTTTCATTTTCGGCCGCCATTTTGCATCCGCCATCTTCAATTTTGAAATTTCAAGCTTGAATTCGTAATTAGTAACTCCGAAACCCCTGAGTAACAAATTTCGTTACTATCGAGTAACTTTTTTCATTTTCGGCCGTCATTTTGCATCCGCCATCTTCAATTTTGAAATTTCAAGCTTGAATTCGTAATTAGCAACCCCTGAGTAACAAATTTCGTTACTATCTAGTAACTTTTTTTCAATTTCGGTCGCCATTTTGAATCCGCCATCTTGAATTTTGAAATTTCAAGCTTGAATACGTAATTATCAACGTCTAAGTAACAAATTTCGTTACTATTGAGTAACTCTTTTCATTTTGGCCGCCATTTTGCATCCGCCATCTTGAATTTTGAAATTTCAAGCTTGAATACGTAATTATCAACGTCTAAGTAACAAATTTCGTTACTATTGAGTAACTTTTTTCATTTTGGCCGCCATTTTGCATCCGCCATCTTGAATTTTGAAATTTCAAGCTTGAATACGTAATTATCAACGTCTAAGTAACAAATTTCGTTACTATTGAGTAACTCTTTTCATTTTGGCCGCCATTTTGCATCCGCCATCTTGAATTTTGAAATTTCAAGCTTGAATACGTAATTATCAACGTCTAAGTAACAAATATCGTTACTATTGAGTAACTTTTTCATTTTCGGCCGCCATATTGGATCCGCCATCTTGATATTTGAAATTTTAAGCTTGAATTCGTAATTAGCAACCCCTGAGTAACAAATTTCGTTACTATCGAGTAACTTTTTTTCATTTTCGGCCGCCATTTTGAATTTTGAAATTTCAAGCTTGAATTCGTAATTTGCACCCTCTGAGTAACAAATTTCGTTACTATCTAGTAACTTTTTTTCATTTTCGGCCGCCATTTTGCATCCGCCATTTTGAATTTTGAAATTTCAAGCTTGAATTCGTAATTATCAACCTCTAAGTAACAAATTTCGTTACTATGGAGTAACTTTTTTCATTTTCGGCCGCCATTTTGCATCCGCTATCTTGAATTTTGAAATTTCAAGCTTGAATTCGTAATTAGCAACCTCTGAGTAACAAATTTCGTTACTATTGAGTAACTTTTTCATTTTCGGCCGCCATATTGGATCCGCCATCTTGATATTTGAAATTTTAAGCTTGAATTCGTAATTAGCAACTCCTGAGTAACAAATTTCGTTACTATCTAGTAACTTTTTTTCATTTTCGGCCGCCATTTTGCATCCGCCATCTTGAATTTTGAAATTTCAAGCTTGAATTCGTAATTAGCAATCTCTAAGTAACAAATTTCGTTACTATGGAGTAACTTTTTTTTAAATTTCGGCCGCCATTTTGCATCCGCCATTTTGAATTTTTAAATTTCAATCTTGAATTCGTAATTAGCAACCCTGAGTAACAAATTTCATTACTATCGAGTAACTTTTTTAAATTTCGGCCTCCATTTTGCATCCGCCATCTTGAATTTTTAAATTTCAAGCTTAAATTCGTAATTATCAACCTCTAAGTAACGAATTTCGTTACTATCGAGTAACTTTTTTCATTTTCGGCCGCCATTTTGCATCCGTAATCTTGAATTTTGAAATTTCAAGCTTGAATTCGTAATTAGCACCCTCTGAGTAACAAATTTCGTTACAATCGAGTAACTTTTTTCATTTTCGGCCGCCATTTTGCATCCGTCATCGTGAATTTTGAAATTTCAAGCTTGAATTCGTAATTAGCAACCCTGAGTAACAAATTTCATTACTATCGAGTAACTTTTTTTAAATTTCGGCCGCCATTTTGCATCCGCCATCTTGAATTTTTAAATTTCAAGCTTGAATTCGTAATTGGTAACCCCTGAGTAACAAATTTCGTTACTATGGAGTAACTTTTTTCATTTTCGGCCGCCATTTTGCATCCGCCATTTTGAATTTTGAAATTTCAAGCTTGAATTCGTAATTAGCAACCCTGAGTAACAAATTTCGTTACAATCGAGTAACTTTTTTCATTTTCGGTCGCCATATTGGATCCGCCATTTTGAATTTTGAAATTTTTACATCAGATTCGGATTCAGCAAGTTAAATAGAAAAAAAAGGGTTAAACGTCACTTACAAATTCTTTTTATAGAATGATGCACTGCGTCCATGTGGTTTTCTTCAAACATCTTACAAGTTGGTTACTTTACGGTCACCTGGAGGACTCGCATAAAGAATTCTTCATCGGAAAAACCGACCGCACCAACACATGGTTACTGAACGAAGAAAGCGACAGAGACAAAGATCGAGAGGATGGCGAAATCAGTAGCAAAGAATTCGGTAACGACATGTGGGATTACGACGTCAATGTCGACATGCTCCCAAGTTACGTTCGAGCATCGCTAGCGACTAAAATCCTAACAATTGGTCAAACTATTATAATGTTTGGTAACGATCCCCGCCAAAAAAGGGATTTAAACAAATCGACCAAGACTGACGTAAATTCAATCTGGTGCGAAAAAGAATACGAATATTTTGGTAAACTTCGATCTTTACAAGCAAAACCGACATTTGCTGTAGTCGAATTTGAAAGGACTGTAGACGAACTGAAACGGTGCGTAACTCAACATCTGTGGCATGTTGCAGTAGTCGAGGCACAATTGGTTCATCGATTGAAATTGATGAAAGATATTTTTCTTATGGGTCGAGGAGATCTTTTTATGGAATTTTTAAGACTTGCTGCACATATCCTGGATAAAGAACCTACGAATCATACGTCTCGTGATATTAATCTGGCTTTTCAAATGGCGCTAAGGAAAACTTATTCCAGCGACGAAAGTTCTTTAGATAGTTACACATTTGCCGTTCCAGTCCCGGCTGGTGATAGAGACATCGTTCCGTACGACCCAAAAGATTCTGAATTTACAGAAAAGGAACGAGAGGATCCAAACGGTAAGTTACGACTAACAAAATTAAATAAAATTACATTAATCCATTTCAGAAAAACGAGGATGGGGATTGATTGAACTGAAATACAAAGTTACGTGGCCTTTGCATTTACTTTTTAATCCAGCGTCGTTACAAGATTACAATACGTTATTTAGATTTTTGTTACGAGTGAAAAAAACTCAAATCAACTTGTGGAATCTATGGAAGAATCATATGCATTCGAAAAAAGTGTAAGTTAAATCAATTGAGTTAAATTCGATTTAATTTGTTTCAAAATTTTACAGCGACAACAGCGTAATTCAGTTACGGAATAACTTGATCTTTATCATTGATAATCTCCAATATTACCTTCAAGTCGATGTTATTGAAAGCCAATATACGATTATGGAAAACAATATGAAATATACTCGTAACTTCGAGGATGTTCAAAAAGCACATTCGGTTTTCCTGGTTAATGTTATGTCTAGAACTTTCTTGTTGGGAGTCGATCGTGATAAGCGAAGTCCGGTAAGTTTATTGATTTAACTCATTATTAATTTAACTCATCGATTATTGCAAGAGTGCTTGAAAATTGTTTAATAAATAGACTGATGTCCCTCTTAGAAAAGCATAATATTCTTAACGAGTCTCAATTTGGCTTGAGAAAAAATGTATCAACCGTTAACCCTTTGTCCAAACTAGCAAGTGATTTATATTAAGTTTAATTATATGAGTTAAATAGAGTCTTAGTTCCTGCGGACAACAACAAATAATTTAGGCTTAAACTCACTGAAATAACGGAGTATTATTAGAGTAGGACATTATATTGTTAAATTATTTTGTGTATTATCAAATCGTTAATTTTCTTTTTTATTATTATAGATTATATTGTATTACTCTATCCGAAGTTGGGGAAGAGATAGATTATCTATTTATATTTTAATTTTTATTTTGGTATTTTTAAGTGATTGTGATTGTTGTGTGAATTTAATCGACACGCAACAGTTCCTAGTCTTTGGCAGTCTTGCGTTCGACTGCTCTTCAGGTTGCGGACAAGTGCATTCAAGTACTTTTGCAATTAATGTTATGTACCTGGGTCATACCCCAAAATATGTATGTAATGATAAATGAACCTGAATAAATATTATTATTATTAATGTCAAAATGCACAGAAAGTTTACTACAACTTCAATGCTTATGTTTAATATGAAATAAGTTTCGAAAAAAAATAAAAACTATCAGATTCTACGATTTTCAAGGCAGCTCTTTCGAATAGTAGTAAGAAAATTTCAAAAAATTGAAATTTATATATGATTTTGACTTATATAGTAGAAAAACATGATTTTTTAGGACCCATTTTTTTCCAAATGTCGAGTTTTTGATACAATATCTTGCTTTGAGTGAGCTAAAACATATTGCAAGGGTGCACTCGATAGTTGTACAGTAGGACCTCTCTTATTCTAATTGCCTTTCTTATTCTAATTGTTCCCCCACAAGTCTTCTCCCACTATCACACGAAAAGTCAACGAAAAATATTGTCCACGAATCACAAGCTCGCAAGCAAAGTAAGTGGGGGTAAGGGGAAAATTAAAATAAGAGAGGTCGGCGCCATCTTGTAAAACTTTACTAATTAGGATAAGAGAGGTCTTACTGTACTTCAAAGATACAGTCGTCCTTCCCTTATTCTAATTTGTCCAGGCAGGCAAGATAGCGGCCTTCTTCCCTTATTCTAATTTTCCCCTCTCGCCCACTACTTAGATTTGTAGCCGTTATTTCTACAGTAGTCCTTCTCTTATTCTAATTTGTCCAGACAGGCAAGATTGCGTCTCCTTCTAGTATTCTAATTTGCTACCAAAACCGTTTGCACTTTTCTAGGATCTTGTGAGGGGTTTTTACATCAATGTTAATTTACACAATATTATTTATTAGACAGATAACCGAACTGACTTATTGTTAAATGTTTTTGTTTTTAAACAGAGTTATTTTAGGTTATGTTGTATGCATGAAATTAAATTAGAGGAAGTGAAAACATTAGAATAAGAGAAGAAGTTAGAATAAGAGAAGGACTACTGTATTTAGAAAATCCACACGTCAACACACGTCAGTGGGGAGAACGCGTGAGGGGAAATATTAGAATAGGAGAAGAGAAAAAATTAGAATTATGGAAGACATTAGAATAAGGGAAGGACTACTGTACACTGATATATATTTCAAACTTTCGATATTCGATTCAAAATGGCCACTGCATTTACAGATTCCTTTTCAAAACTTTAACCATCTTTTTTCTTGAAAATTATGGACTTTAGAGAAAATTTTATACGAACAATTATGTTCTATAATAAGTCGAATAATACCCTCGAATTTTTATAGAATGTATCGTCACAATTTTTTATTTTTGAAAAATACCAAAAATCGAATTATTGAGAAATTCGAAAAATCGAAATTTTGAAAAAAGCCATTTAAAATTAGAAAAAAGTAATCTTTAACCACATCTAAAACGTTTTCGTTCTATGGATATTTGCGTCAAAGTCTATAGTTTTCAAAAAAAAGGATTATTAAACTTTTATGGATTTCAAGACTTAATAATTAATTTTCTTAAAAACTACAGAGTTTAGAGAAAATTTCCTTAAAGAAAAAAGTCTTGGAATTGGTTAAAAAATATTCGTAAATTTTTGTAGATTTTTTAAATGATTTTTTTCAAAAATTCGATTATTCGAATTTTTCAAAAATAAAAAATTGTGGGAAAGCATTCTGAAAAAATTCGTGGGTATTCTCCGACTTATTCTAGAACATAATTGTTCTTATCAAATTTTCTTTAACCCTTTTCATGCCAAACGACCATAATTTTGTCATGTTTTTCGAGTGAATATTTATCTGTGTAATGCTAAGCAAAAAATTGTTAAAACCATATTTTCTGGCGTACAGTAGTCCTTCCCTTATTATAATTTTTTCTCTTCTCCTATTCCAATATTTCCCCTCCCGCGTTCTCCCCACTGACGTGTGGATTTTCTAAATAAAAATAACGGCGCATGCGCAACAAAGGAAAAAGAGACAATAGTGAGAGAGCAAATCTTAGTAGTGGGGGAGAGGAGAAAATTAGAATAAGGGAAGAAGTCCGCCATCTTGCCTGACTGGACAATTTAGAATAAGAGAAGAACTACTGTACTTTTGTCCGTACTTTTCAAATCTGCTATTAGTTTTGTACTATGACGATTGATTTTTTCAAAATGGCGGCTAATTTACAAAAAAAACATGATTTTTCCATTTTTTTATTTGTTCAACGTAGTGACTAGTAATGTTCCAGTTGTAGGATCGGCACAAGTGTCTGGATCCTGTGGAATAATGACCATAACTAAAATTTAAGCGACGCAGAATGACAAAATTCAAAATGGCCCATCCAGTATGGCGTCTTTTACACTGATTTTTAATGTTTTTTCATTTTTTTCTATGTTTTTAGTACCTGGCGCTAACTTTTTAAATAGTTTTGTTATATTTATGTCAGTCTCATACCGATTATGCAAGAAAATAACAATACAAGATTATATGGAATTCAAAATGGCTGAAAGTATTATATTTTTATTATAATATAGATTTATTATGTGTATCTCAGTTTGATATCGATTATGCAAGAAAATAACAATACAGTGGCCCTCCCCTTATTTTAACTATTCGAGTCAAGGAAGATGGCGGCTTCTTCCCTTATTTTACCGCTTTCCTTCATCCCCACCACTGGCAGTATGAAAGAATAAAAACAGAGAAAGGAAATATAGTGGCGTCTTTCTTCACCTGTATGCGCAAGCGCAAACAGCAGTCCTTTTGAACGCTTTCAAATGGTGAATGGTGGGGAAACTCATGAGGGGAAGAAGTTAACCCTTTTCGTCCCAAAAGTCCGGAATTTGGACACAACTTTCAAAGATATAACTTTTGTTCCAAACAGCGTTAAAAAAAATTGAAATAAGTCAAAATAGATAGACTTGGACCTCCTCTTTCAAATGCCGTGGTCAGAATTAGCCGGAAATTTCAGAGAAAAAAGTTATGATCATTTTTTCAAAAAAAATACTGATTTTTTCGACGTTTTTTCCCAATAATTGCGTTTTTTGACATTGAAAAGGGCAGTGCTGATCGTTGCAAAATATACTAATCGCGGATTTTTTTCAAAAAACAAATTGGCGGCTTCAAGATGGCGTCTCCAAGTTGTAATTTTACATTTTCTCCCACAAATATTGATTATTTGACCTCGTAACGGTGCAAATCACGGAGAATTGGGATGAAAAAGTAATTATTATCATTTGTAAATACATACTCCTCTCATGATTCATTCATAACCTCAAATAAGTCAAATATTTCCTCATTGCCTCCACGTATGTTTCGAATACAAGAAAATGAAAGTAATAAAATTAAAATAAAAATAACGAAGAAAAGTATTTTAAAAATAAAAAAAAAGTCGAGCTGTACTAAATTTTTAGGTTATAAACCGATAATTAATACGTCATAAGGGTATATGGTAATTTTTAATTTCACACATAAGTAATGTTTCAGAAACTTCGAAAATTGTGTGAAAATTAGACAAATAATCGGTATAAACCCATTGTGTCTAACTAATTTCAGGTTATGAATAAATCATGAGACTGGGTATTCACAAATGATAATAATTACTTTTTCATTGCAATTCTCCATGATTTGAGCCGTTACACAGTCAAATAATCGATATTTGTGCAAGAAAATTCAAACTTAAAACTTCCAGACGCCATTTTGTTTTTTGAAAAAAATCCGACGGGAGAAAAATGGTCTGAGCAAATAGACGCGATTAGTATATTTTGCAACGATCAGCACTGCCCTTCTCAATGTCAAAAAACGCAATTATTGGGAAAAAACGTCGAAAAAATCAATATTTTTTCGAAAAAATGATCATAACTTTTTTCTCTGTAATTTCCGGCTAATTCTGACCACGGCATTTGAAAGAGGAGGTCCAAATCTATCGGTTTTGACTTATTTCAATTTTTTTAACGCTGATTAGAACAAAAGTTACATCGTTGAAAGTTGTGTCCAAATTCCGGACTTTTGGGACGAAAAGGGTTAACATAAAACTATTTAAAAAGTTAGCGCCAGGTACTAAAAACATAGAAAAAAATGAAAAAACATTAAAAATCAGTGTAAAAGACGCCATACTGGATCGGCCATTTTGAATTTTGTCATTCTGCGTCGCTTAAATTTTAGTTATGGTCATTATTCCACAGGATCCAGACACTTGTGCCGATCCTACAACTGGAACATTATTAGTCACTACGTTAAACAAATAAAAAAAATTGAAAAATCATGTTTTTTTGTAAATAACCGCCATTTTGAAAAAATCAATAGTCATAGAACAAAACTAATAGCAGATTTGAAAAGTACTGACAAAAGTACAGTAGTTCTTCTCTTATTCTAAATTGTCCAGTCAGGCAAGATGGCGGACTTCTTCCCTTATTCTAATTTTCTCCTCTCCCCCACTACTAAGATTTGCTGTCTCACTATTGTCTCTTTTTCCTTTGTTGCGCATGCGCCGTTATTTTTATTTAGAAAATCCACACGTCAACACGGAGAACGGGTGAGGGGAAATATTAAAATAGGAGAAGAAACAAAATTAGAATAAGGGAAGGACTACTGTACGCCAGAAAATATGGGTTTAAAAATTTTTTGCTTAGCATTACGCAGATAAATATTCACTCGAAAAACATGACAAAATTATGGCCGTTTGGCATGAAAAGGGTTAAAGAAAATTTGATAAGAACAATTATGTTCTAGAATAAGTCGGAGAATACCCACGAATTTTTTCAGAATGCTTTCCCACAATTTTTTATTTTTGAAAAATTCGAATAATCGAATTTTTGAAAAAAATCTACAAAAATTTACGAATATTTTTTAACCAATTCCAAGACTTTTTTCTTTAAGGAAATTTTCTCTAAACTCTGTAGTTTTTAAGAAAATTAATTATTAAGTCTTGAAATCCATAAAAGTTTAATAATCCTTTTTTTTTGAAAACTATAGACTTTGACGCAAATATCCATAGAACGAAAACGTTTTAGATGTGGTTAAAGAATACTTTTTTCTAATTTTAAATGGCTTTTTTCAAAATTTCGATTTTTCGAATTTCTCAATAATTCGATTTTTGGTATTTTTCAAAAATAAAAAATTGTGACGATACATTCTATAAAAATTCGAGGGTATTATTCGACTTATTATAGAACATAATTGTTCGTATAAAATTTTCTCTAAAGTCCATAATTTTCAAGAAAAAAGATGGTTAAAGTTTTGAAAAGGAATTTGTAAATGCAGTGGCCATTTTGAATCGGATATCGAAAGTTTGAAATATATATCAGTGTACAGTAGTCCTTCCCTTATTCTAATGTCTTCCCTTATTCTAATTTTTTCTCTTCTCCTATTCTAATATTTCTCCTCACGCGTTCTCCCCACTGACGTGTGTTGACGTGTGGATTTTCTAAATACAGTAGTCCTTCTCTTATTCTAATGTTTTCACTTCCTCTAATTTAAATTTCATGCATACAACATAACCTAAAATAACTCTGTTTAAAAACAAAAACATTTAACAATAAGTCAGTTCGGTTATCTGTCTAATAAATAATATTGTGTAAATTAACATTGATGTAAAAACCCCTCACAAGATCCTAGAAAAGTGCAAACGGTTTTGGCAGCAAATTAGAATACTAGAAGGAGACGCCATCTTGCCTGTCTGGACAAATTAGAATAAGAGAAGGACTACTGTAGAAATAACGGCGCATGCGCAATAAAAGAAAAAGAGACAAAATGTGACTACAAATCTAAGTAGTGGGGGAGAGGGGAAAATTAGAATAAGGGAAGAAGGCCGCCATCTTGCCTGCCTGGACAAATTAGAATAAGGGAAGGACTACTGTATCTTTGAAGTACAGTAGGACCTCTCTTATTCTAATTAGTAAAGTTTTGCAAGATGGCGCCGACCTCTCTTATTCTAATTTTCCCCTTACCCCCACTTACTTTGCTTGCGAGCTTGTGATTCGTGGACAATATTTTTCGTTGACTTTTCGTGTGATAGTGGGAGAAGACTTGTGGGGGAACAATTAGAATAAGGGAGGCTGGACAATTAGAATAAGTAAGGTCCTACTGTACAACTATCGAGTGCACCTTTGCAATATGTTTTAGCTCACTCAAAGCAAGATATTGTATCAAAAGCTCGACATTTGGAAAAAAATGGGTCCTAAAAAATCATGTTTTTCTACTATATAAGTCAAAATCATATATAAATTTCAATTTTTTTAAATTTTCTTACTACTATTCGAAAGAGCAGCCTTGAAAATCGTAGAATCTAATAGTTTTTATTTTTTTCGAAACTTATTTCATATTAAACATAAGCGTTGAAGTTGTAGTAAACTTTCTGTGCATTTGGGCATTAATGGGTTAAAAAATCAACAATTTTGTAACGTTTCTTTTTTTAGGTTAACAAACTAATTCGACTTTTGTTGAGACTCTGCGATGATTTCATTCGTAACGCTTCTGTCTGGGAAGTTGAGAATTTGTTGCAGTCTGAAAGTATGGAACTGAAACAACTTAACGAAGTTCTCGACGGTTTGATGGCTTGGTTAACAAAAACGTTGAACCGAGTTCGAGCACAACCGAGCGGAGAACACTTGGCGCAATTACTTTTAAGGTTAGATTTTAATCGATGGTTCAGTTCTCGAAAAACCTGAACAAAATGTGTAATTTTAATAAAGTATATTTTGTCCTCAATCGCTTTCATCATTATAATCCTCTTGATCGTAATTATGTGACAATTCACCGTCTCGCCTACTCATTTGTATCGCATTCTTAATCGAAGGATCACACGCAAGATCTTCAGCCGTCATATTTGCATTGTTTCGTAACGTCGTGTCGCACTTTGCGTTTAATAAAAGATTTACTACTTCTAAATGCCTGTGACACACTGCGACATGGAGTGGCGAGTCTCCCATCTTGTTCTGTAACAATAAACATTAGTGACAGAATTTTCTAATCGAAGATTTTGTACCTGTGCATTTATCGCTGGATTTTGTAAAGACAGTAGCAATTTAACACAGTCGATGTGTCCAGCTCTCGCAGCCCAATACAACGGAGTATTTCCTGCTGTATCGAGACCAGTTCCTGACACTCCGCCATCTAGACATTCTTCGAGAAAAAGTAAATTTCCTCGTCGTGCTGCTTCGTGTAACGGTAACACGACTTCTTGTTCCTCAACTGTAATTAAGTGAGGTTATGTTTTGTTTAACAATATTTTCTTATAATTACCGTAACTGGCAGGAATCCATCCTTGCTTCTTCCCACAACGGGCTTGCCATTGATTTCTTATTTCGTTACCACCGTTGTCGTATACATACAATACGTCACCTTCGTCAAAAGATAATTCGTCGGCCTGAAAAGAAAATTTTTTTGTAACAAAACATTTTATTTAATGTAAATAAATATTACTTACGTGTTGAGCTGTGTATTTGTAAAGTGCTCTTACTACTTTCACTTTACCTTAAAACAAGAAAATGTAATTTAAAAAAAAAGAGAGGTTATTAAAAATTGTTAAAAATTTTTGGACATTTTTAATGTTTTTGGGAATCCCGATGATTGTTTTTTGGGAAATTTACCAGGTTTTGCAACTGGTTTTGGAGGTGCAGGACGATCAGGTGCGTTTACGGCGGCCATTGTTGTTTCTGATTAATCATCATAATAATGACAAATTTTTGATAACATAAGGATAATAAAAAGACTGTTTAAATTATAATTTATTTTTATTATACAATTTGATAACCTCAAACTTTCTTCTTCATCACCTTCATAAATAGAATCATATCTAAAAAAGAAATATAAAAATTTATATTGTATTTACAGTAGTTCTCCCCTTATTTGAAGTATTCGGGACAAGGAAGATGGCGACCCCTTCCCTTATTTTAACATCTCCCCTCTTTCTTACGACCAGCAGTGAGAGCAGGATAAAAAAGTTAAAATAGGGGAAGGGAAAAGGTTAAAATAATAGACGCGGTTATAATAAGGGGAGTTAAAATAAGGGAAGGACTGCTGTACAGTAGTACCCCTCTTATTTTAAGTTCCTCCTCTATCTTAAGGATTTGCCCCCTTCTATTTTAACTTTTTTTCATGTCCTCTCTCTCACGCTGTTGGTGATGAGGAAGAGAAGTAGCATTAAAATAAGAGGAGGTACCGCCATATTCGTTGACTCGAAATATTAAAATAAGAGGGGACCTACTGTACATGAAAATAAACATTTACTTACTAAAAAAGACGGCAACAACCAAAGCGAGGACAACCCACAACCAACATCGCCAAGTAGATTTCGTATGTTCTTCTAACTTTAACGATTCTCCTTTTAACTTAACCGCATTTGTTTCGTTTATATGATCAGACTTTTCGAGTGTTACGATATCTTTTTTTATTATTGCACTCGCTGCGAGTGCGTGTTCTTTTATACTATTTGTCATTTGTAACATGTTTTCTGCAATTTTTTCTTGCATGTTTCGATTGTATTTAATTAGTTCGTCCAAATCTTTTCCGGAAGTAGCAGAATGTCTTTGTCGAGTACCGTCACCTATGAAAGGAACGATTTGAAATAGATATCGTTTAACGGTATAAAACTATTGAATATTTACCGATCGATTCGAATAATTCTTCTCGTACTTCTCGATTGTACTTAGATGTTGTTTTTTGATGAATTTGCATTGCAATGTTAGGCCCGTCGAGTTCGTTGGACGTAGGAATGGTTGTGGGTAACATTTGAGCTGCTACTGCTCTTTCTACGGGACTTGGAAGTTTGGCAGTGCATAAAACTCCTTTTAAAAATTCTACTCTTCGAACGTATTCCACTATAGTATCTCGGGACGGTTTTCTAGAGCAGAACGTTAATGTATAAAGTAGTGTTATTGTGTGGAATAATTTAATTTACAAGATTTTTAAAATTACGTTGGTGATGTTTGTAATGTCTTCACCATCTCCTGTAAGGCTTCGATGTACTGAAATGTAAATGTATCGTTAGGAATAAAATTTGATCGTTCGACAGAAAATAACAACCTTTTCAAGTCTCCAATCTTTGCGAGGATCTTCTTTTGCCATTAATTCACATCGAGTTAATAAACGTCTGATGTTTATTTCAATTTTCGATCTTTCCTTCATTTTTTTTTGTTTAAATATCTTTGTTTTTCTTCTTTTATAACATCTGACAGTACCAGATGACGTATCATTGAGGTTAGAATTTTAAAATGGCATATATACATAATCGGGAAAATTCGGGTATTTGTCGGAAAACTTCGGTTATGAATTCTGGACAAAAATATTGGATGAATCTGGCAATGAACCAATCAACGCTCGTTTTCTAATATAGAAATGCAATGTCCAAAACAGACCAATCAATTTACGATTTTGACATATTGAGATTAGAATTTTAAAATGCTTCCCTGCGAAACATTTTAGGTATAGGATTCTCATGAGAATTATATGAGAAATTTTCTCATGACAATTTGAAACAGGATTCTTATGAGAATCGTATGAGAATCTAGTGTGGCTCTCGTGAGACTCCTTCCTAAATTTTATCGCAGGGTCAGCAGTGTTAATTACTGGACATAGGGATACTTACCGAGGTATTATAAGACAAGTATCTCTCTCTCTCTCTTCTTTTGGACTTCCTGGTGGACGACTCGCTGCCTCAACAACTGTCCGGAGACCCTGGCTGCTCTGGGTTAAAAGTGGGCCCACAAATATTCACAGCCAGCACCGAGTTCGAGAATACCAATGGAGGCGGCGAGGATACAAACTTGACGAAACAGACACCAGGGATTGACGACGGCACTCCGTTCGTCCCAGGTCACACGAGGCTGCTGGTCCTCTCCCTCGTGGTCGCGAGGGAGTTCGACATCCAAAAGGATTCCCCTGGTAAAAATGGGAGCGTTACTACACTGTAAAAAATGCCGGTGTAAATCACTGTGGGAATTGTAAAATTACACGTCACTTTTACAGCTCACATGGTAAAATCGTAACTCTGAGAGTGGTAAATTTACAATTCTGTTGAGTATTTTACCACAATATAAATGTAAATTACTACAAAAATTGTAAAATTGTTGTTCTGAGAGTAGGTAATTTTAATTACCTGCTCTGAGAGCAGTAATTTTACTTCTCTCAATATTACTATTTGGCTGAAAATCACAACCATTATTGTAAAACTACAATCTTCCACAGTAATACCTATTTGTCGCAAAAGCGTTCACGAACTCACGAAGTACGTAATCGAGAATATATACGAAAGTTAGTTTTATAAGTTCAGAAGAGGTTAGAATACGTACTTTGTTAACAGATCTACGTGATAAGCAGAAGTCGAGACGAAAGTTTACTTTAACTTTCTTTTAAGGTGTATAAGTACACAGGTTATTAAAATATAATTATTAAATTTTGAACTTCGCAAAATTTTGATATAAACTTTCAGATTTGTTATTATTTTCTTAAGTCTTACGACTGTTTCAATTAATAAATCATTTAATTTATTATACAATTACAGTTTAAAGATGTATCATTATGTTTCTCTCCATGTGCTGTAGCTGGGTTTACAAATGTAAACTGAGATGGTTGGTGATATATCCTGGTGAAGCAACAAGGAGTAAAAACAAATGTGTGACTGAAAAAGTGTATTCTTTTTTTAGAAAATTGCAAAATATCAAAACAATTGATGTGATCGATTGACGTATAAAGTTTATAAACATTTATTTTATGTAAACATACAATTTCTCGTTTATTACGTTCTACAATTTAATAAATTAATAAATTAAATGCATTTATTTTGTATCCTGAAACCCTTTGAAAGTAACACATAGATAAATTAATACCATTAAAACCGCTATAAAATAATATACATTATACCTAACATCTAATTGCAAAAGTAAATACCGAATGTAATTTTACAGCAGAAATTGCGATTTTACTGCAATAATTGTAAATTTAATCTCATTTTTGTAAATTTACGGCACCAATTGTAAATTTTAACCTTCCGTTCGATGTCGGCTGAAAATGACATCGCGGTCATGTAAATTTACCCTTTCGGTGAACTATATACAACAGCCTAGGAATTTTCCTACTCTCAGAGTAGATAATACTGATTACCTACTCTCAGCGTGGTAATTTTACGCTGGCATTTTTTACAGTGTAGAGCGTTACTGAAGAGTGACGTTAAGAGTTTCAAAAGAGTTAAAAAAGAGTTAAATCCGCTTCAAAAAGTGTGACATAAGGGTTCTTAAAGAGTTACTTTGGACTACTTAAGAGTTAACCGCGAAAGCGTCCGAACCGGTTAGAAGAGTGTACGAAACGTTGCATACACGTTTTTCCAAGCGTTCAGCAAGAGTTTATAAAACGCTTAATAAACGTTACATATTTCATTTGTAACGGAAGGTTCATTAAAATGTTCGTATTCGAAATTTTACAAGTAAGGAGCGCAAGAGTTACTGAACGCTTTCTCGCGCGCTAAATGGCAATTCGCTTTAAATACGCTTATTGCACGCTTGGGCACCCCTCAAAACAAAGTCCAGGAGGCGTGAAATAAGAGTGACAGTAAGTCAAAATTTACGCTTCGTGTGAAACGTTACTTAAACTTGCTTGGAGCGTACAATGAGCGTCATTAAGGCGTTTCAAACGCCTCCTGGACTCTTATGTAATGCTTAAATGTAACGCTTCATTTTTACCAGGGTCACTAGGTGACAGTGATGCGCTCGGTTTTCTTTACATTGCAAAGCCAGTTTCAAAGATGACAAACTGAAAATTTGCCAAGTTAAAGAAAACACTTTTGAGAACAACTTTTGTTTATGTCACAAGAAAAAAAAAGATGGCATATCTAGCAAAAATTGAGTTATAATAAAATAATCATGAAAATTTGTTATAAACAATAATATTTTGTTTATATCACTCACACCAGTGCAAAATTTATACATTTCTGCACATTTTCGAATTGAACATTTTTTTTCTCTAAATGATAGTTTTCGAGATATCGCCGTTTAAAAAATGGTAAATTTCATTTTTGTCGTTTACACTTTTTTTATCAATAACTTTTGAACAAATTAATATTTTCAGCTGAAATTTACAGGATAGGCTTATCTTTATGCATTCTAAACGTAGTTCAAATTTGAATAAGTTCTGAAACTTGACTCCGAAACGTTGGCGATTTCACATGGAATGCCCCAGCAGCCGAATCCAAAATTGCAAGACGGATGGAGTACGACCGGAACCAGAGGAAAGAAGGACGCCGAAAGAAGAATTTTACGTAAGCCTCTTTCTCTTCCGTTCGTTAGAAATGATATTCTGAATAAGTGTATCTAATAATGTATTATGTAATGTCACAAAATGTTTATGTATCTCGATTTTATATAACGTATGTTTGTACGTATGCATTGAATGTGTGTCCGTGTAATTAAATTATTTTTACCGCGTAAATTATTCTGTTGACGAAATTACTGATTTTGTATTTACATTGACAGACCAACTTACCAACGACTCGATAACTATATTATAATTATGACTCTTATTTTTTTTTCGCGATCATCGACTTCGAGGATGTTTGGTATGTGTGTGGTAATCAATGGTTTATGGACGAGTTCAATTATTTATAAAATTCAAATACAATTTTTAATTGAATCACTAAAAATAATAATGACGTGTTTTATTTCCGCACCCAACGATTCCTATCTATTATTTTAATAACGATTGACTATAATTGACTGTAAATTTTATGTTTGGACGATTCGTAAAGATTTGAATAACCTTGACTAAGAATTGTTTCAAAGTTCCGATGAATTCTCTTGTTTGGAAGTGTTGGCTCAGCAACATTGCATGAGATTGTAAGAATACCAGGCGCATGATGCTTCTCAACCAAAGGAATAATAACCTCATTAGAATTATGATGCTCAAGCAGATCAGGAGAACAAAATGCCAAATCTAGCGTTTAATCCTTTGCTGGTTGATTTTTAAACTGTTGACATAGCCCAAGGTAACAGAAAGACTGTTGCATATCAAGAACACACTGTTTTCGTTCCGGAGATAAGTATGAGAGACACGATGGTTGAAGTGGGTAATTTGACCATGATACACCTGGGAGGTTAAAATCACCAACAACAATCAATTTGTGGTCATTCCATGTAATTTTGGACTCAACTTCTGCCAGAAACTATTTGTATACTTCAGAGTCTGCATTTGGCGGAATATGTACCGCTGCTAATAATATTTTTTTTTATTTACTATAGTTCTTACGAATACAGCTTCAACATTCAGTGTCGTTTGAATATGGTGGACTAGAAAATTCTTTTTCACAGCCACTAACACACCTCCACCCCAGGTGAGATTAGAAGTTTCCATATTTCTGTCACAGCGATAAATATGGTATCCATCTAGCCTAATTTCCGAATTATAAACATCATTAGTGTGCCATGTTTCGGTAAATATAATAATATCTAGAGATTTAACAACCAAAAGCAAAAACAACTGAAGATAATCAATTTTATTTTTAAGAGACCTTACATTCTGATAATATAAAAAACATTTCTTAAGTACAGTATTATTTACTTTTTTATATTTGATAAACTTGATTTAAGAGCAGCAACAATCGATGGTATCCCATGAATATATTTAATAGTTTTTTATCAGAGTTTAATGAATTGTATTTCTCAAGTTCATCTCTAAGTTTCGAGAGATGATCACTGTACCTTTGTTTTATCTGTGGAAATATATATATTTGATGGTAATAGTGTTTTCTTATGAATCACTCTTATTACCTCATCAAAAGAGGATATCCCCACAGTTAATGGTCTGGGTTTCCATCCTTAGTAGCAGTATTAAATCTTCTAACGAACTTAATAGTAATTTCTTTGACAACGGAGAAGATTTTCACAACATTCTGAAATTCTTTCGTTCAATTCAGAGTAGAAAATTTCTGTATTCGTTGAACTAATGTCAGCCGTTGCTGATGAACTTGGCGCTTGCTTTAATTTGGAGATTCTTTCGGAAATGGTACTTAGTTGGAAGTTTACACTTCCAAGCGATTTCATTTTCGTATTTAGTCTCTTAAAATCCGTGGATAAGTTAGATATTATCTCCGAGTTATTTGTTACTCTGGATTCGAACAACGATAGTTGGGCACGTAACTCAACAAACGATGCATTTGTACGTTGACCCTGATCGACCACATGTTGCGAAACTTTTCTCGCTTTATCAATATCTGTATGCGGATCAACCTCCTCGCTAATCGCTGACAAAAGAGTGTCATCACTAGATGCTCCAGACGATGATGCACTTTCCTCAATCCGTTCAGTAGCAACACAACACGTAAGCAATCCTTCTACATTCGTTCCACTACGTACACCACAAGAGGGATGATAGGCTGATTGACACCCTATACATGTCGCACCGTCCTGCGGTTTTTTAATGGATTTTTGCAATTAGGTCATACTTTGTAGTCCGACATAGTGATGAATATGAACTTTATCACAAGATAAACAGTAGGTTACAGTAGAAGCACGTTTTTATATAACCTCAAAAAATACTTATAGTACTTAATAAACTCCAGAATCCTTGAAAGGCTTTTTACACTTATTATAAATATTAAAGTGCAACAGCTAGCCTACACTAAACAATACTTTTAGTGTGGAAAATCACAGTGGAATATATTAAATTGCAGTAAAATTTACAAGAGCGAAAAATTTTGTATAACTTAAAAGCGACCTCTATGGGGATATATCTATCATAATAATACACCGATAAATTTTCGTCGTAACGCTGACGTCTGTTTTTCATTGTCGTAAATAACTCAATTCTACTTACTGACGGAATAAAAGATTTCATAAATACACTACGGAAGGTCCTCCAATAACTAAAGCATCCTACTTTAGCAAGAAACCATGATCTCGCTGCACCATGCAAATTAACACTTGCAGTCTCGAAATCGCAAGTTTCATTCCAGCCCAAAAGTTTTGCTGTTGTGTATTCGAGCGCTTCTCATTTTGTAGCTGTTGTAAAATTGAGGAATTTATACGCAACATTTCCATCATTTGCATTATAAGCACATCTGATGCGGTATTTGCAGCAGGAATTTGTTGAACATTTCTTGGAACTTGTCGATTTCATCCATTCAGCACCTGTTGGAGTCGTTGCGGAACCGTCGATCGTTGAACTCGATTGACTGTGTGTTGTCAAAAATATATTTCTCGGAATGGTATTATTTCCATTGTTTACATCACTCACACCTGGGGCGGTGTTAACGTTGTTTACGTCACCGATTCCGTCATGAATGCCATCGCGAATTTACTGGAAATTAATGGCGGCGGCTCCACATGGGTTTCAATCTCGTTCTCCAAGTCCATGTCGTCACCGAATGAAATTACCTTTGTAGTTGACCTTAAATTGCGTCCTGGTAAGTATTTGAAAATGACGCTGATGAAATCGTTCGAAAGAATCCAATCGTTATGTGTTGTTATGCATATACATACGTTAATTTTCACACACGTGTTGCAGGATACTTTTCACTTTTCAGCACTTCACAAACGCAATCGAATTTTAAAAGAGACGATATTTCTTGAATTTAACACGTATTTCTTCGTGTCACGAAAGCTGCTTCCATTGTCAGGAACCCAACAAACGAAAAAGTATACGAAAAATCTGTGTACGATTTAATACGAAAGTCTGTTTCTTTTCCGCTCTTTCAGTTACGAATGCGAGTGTATACACTTCAGAACATTTCTTCAAAAATTATGAAATACGGAAAACGATATAATCAATTCTTCGATTAAATTAACAGAATTTAAAGCTATTCTAAGCCTCAACAAATCAATTTTTGTAATGCGCGTATTTAAGATACGGTATCGTTTAAGATCAAATGAATTAAATTCTGGTATTATAGTCGAATCAGACACTGAGCTCTCCTAAAATTTTTCGCCGCCTTGAGCCCTCCCGACCACTCAACACAGGCGGTTGAGAGTGGGGACACGAGGGCTCAAGGCGGCGAAAAATTTCAGGAGAGCTCAGTGTCTGATTCGACTGTACTGGTCGTATAAAATAGTATAAATTCGAATACGAATCTCGAATAATCAATACACCATTAGAAAGAAACAGAATGCAAAATATCGATTCCGTATACTTTTTCATTTATTGGGATACGCCATCTAACTTTCCGATTACCGTATGTACCTATTTAAATTACTAACACAATGATGATAAGGTTTCACAATACCAACAATATTTCTAACATTTATTTCATCATTTAAAGATTAATTTAATTCAATTAAGATACATTTTGTGGTCTCAGGTGGTGTCAGTTTATAATATTTTGAAAATGCATTTCCGCTCCACATCGGATTTGTCGGTACAAATGTAGTCAGGTGGGGTCATGTGCGTATCACTGTTGGGTAAAAGGAAAGAAAAACTGGGTTTCTACTAATGTACATACAGTAGGACCTCTCTTATTCTAATTAGTAAAGTTTTTCAAGATAATGCCGACCTCTCTTATTCTAATTTTCCCCTTACCCCCACTTACTTTGATTGCGAGCTTGTGATTCGTGGACAATATTTTTCGTTTACTTTTCGTGTGATAATGGGAGAAGACTTGTGGGGGAACGATTAAAATAAGAGAGGCTGGACAATTAGAATAAGAGAGGTTCGAATAAGAGAGGTCCTACTGTATGTAGATAACCGGTAGTTTACGTCGAAAACGTAGAAAACATGTAATCTACATAAAAATGGTAGAATACTGACACATGCTCGAAAACATAACCTATTCAAATGTTTATGTTTTATGGGTTTCATTAAATTGTTTTTTTTTATCCATTATAAACGAAAAAGAATTTTTCCTTTTTGGATTTTTCAGTCTTCACTTTGATTTTTAACTATAGTAAAACCCCTCTTACTTGAACACTCGCTTTCTTGGACACCCCGTCTATTTGAACAAAATATCCTCGTTTATTTGAACGATTTCTACTTCCCCTTACCCCCACAACTCGCTCTTACGCGGATGCAAATTCCAATGCGCGTGCGCTACTCACTGCGGCCGGGTATATTGCGTAAGAAGTGGGGACAACTGTAAGCGTTCAAATAGACAGGGTCGGAGGGGAAATGCTGACCCTGTTCAAGTAAGAGGGGTTTTACTGTAAAAAAATACACATGTAATTGCGCCAAATAAATTCAAAAGTTTGATGTAGACTACCTCCATTTGTGTAGAAAACAGAAGATGTAGTCTACACCATATTCGACGCGTAGAAAACTGAAGTAGTTTACCTCCAGTAAACTACCAACCCGACACTGGTGAATGTAAATCGGGAAAATTCGGGTATTTGTCGGGAAAGTTCGACTTACAAATTCTGGACAAAAAGATTGGATGAATCTGGCAATGAACCAATAAACGCTCGTCTTCTATTATAGAAATGTAATATCCAAAACCGACCAATCCTATGTCACATACAATTTCAACCAATCATAATATTTTTATAAACAGTAACAAATTTCTTTGTTAAATTTAATAAATTCTATTAATTGAATAAATAAATTGTTACATTACCAAAAATAATATTTAATCCCAATTATTAATTGAAAATTAAATAATTTCGTGTTTTGTAAAAATCTTGCAAACGTGCGAGTCATTTGCTCGCATATTGCGTCGCACGAATGATTCCTGTCAGAGGTAAGGTTATGTTGGTATCAAATTTCGTAATGTAATAAATTTTACAAAATTGTTGTTTGCTTTGTTAAACAATAAATATCTTTAAAAATATTTTGTAAAACAAAAGTGTAATACGGGAACTGCGCAAGCGCAATCTTCATAAACTGTTTAAATCTCGCGCTATTTAGTATTTTGTTGATAATTTGTACAATTTCTGTTGAAAATCTTAATTTGATGCCTTTTTAGTCTTTTAAACGTCGATATTATTTCAGGTAGTTTCAAATTTCATCAATTACGATAGAAATGAAACATAACAATGCCTGAAAAGTTCAAAGATTTCTCAAAATTAACCTTACGCCAAAAAAAGAAACGCGCAGCAGAAATATGGGAAAAATCCTTCAAAACAAAAGTTAGACGAGAAGAATCGCTTAATCCCGAGGAGAAAGAAACCTCATCGCCAAATGTCGAATCAGTCAGGTAAATATTTACCTTAATATTCCTTCCTTTTCTTTAATTATTTCTACATTTTCCAGTGTTGCATCAGTTTCTAACAATTTACAAATAGAAGCTGACAAGGAGTATCTTCCGATTCCGGAAGCGACAGAAATCCAAATTGCGGAACATGACGAAAAATTATTTCTAAAACAATTTCACGATTCTGATCTCAACGACAAATTGTACCATGAAATGTTACCTGCAGATACCTTAAAAAATACAGACCCTCTAATATGCAGCACAGACGTACTAAATCTTTTGAAGTAAGAACTTTTACTCTTCTCTTTTAATAAATTATTAAAAATCTTAAATTTACAGCATAATAAAAGAACAAAATACATTAATCATGTCCGAGCAACAAAAATTACGTTCCGACGTAATGGCAGAACTGACGAACATGCGAACAGAAATTAAACAATTGAAAGATGAATTGTACGATTACAACACTGACGATTCTAATAAAGCTGAAACTTTGTACCAACCTCTAAAAGGATTTCCTTTACGAACAATGTTGCAATTTCAAACGATGGAAAGTGACGAAATGAAAGAACGACGTAAAGAACTCGTAAGTTTTTCATTCTAACATAAAAATCTTGTCTCATTTCATTTTCTTTCAGTTTCATCATCTCTTAAGCTTGGGTGGAACGACTCCGAGACATTTCCTTAGCAATGCATTACGAGAAATTATGACGGATGAACTTGTCAGTTATTTTACTTGGCGAGGAGACAAACACAACACTCAATTTTCTTCCGCCAAAATTACCAACATTTTGTACGGTACGTATTTAGTATTCCTAAAATAATAAAAGATTAAACTGTAACAATCGTTTAGAAGCTGCAAAAGCTTGTCCTTTATTCAAAGGACCGGATACGAAACTCGAATTCAAAAACGAAATGACCGAAATATTTAGGACTACGAAACAAAGGCATCGTAATCATACCAAAAAAAATATGGAGGCTTCGACTATAAAATTAGAAATTCCCGACGATTACAGTATTGAAGAAAGTAACTTTTAAGGTTTGTCGACTGATTCAGTCTAACCTAAAAAGTAATTTTAAAATTATTTATTACAAGTGTAAATAAAAAAATAATTATGTGTAAAATCTTATTTTCACCCGTCTTTTCCCAATAGTGAAATAAATTTTTCAACAATTTTCCCCTTTATTTACTTTACAGTAGGACCTCTCTTATTCTAATTGCCTCTCTTATTCTAATTGTTCCCCCACAAGTCTTCTCCCACTATCACACGAAAAGTCAACGAAAAATATTGTCCACGAATCACAAGCTCGCAAGCAAAGTAAGTGGGGATAAGGGGAAAATTAGAATAAGAGAGGTCGGCGCCATCTTGAAAAACTTTAATAATTAGAATAAGCGAGGTCCTGCACTGTAAAAAATGGTTTCGTAAAATCACAACACAAGTATGAAATTACACACCCGAGTTACCACTCTGAATGGTGTAAAAGTACAAAATCACTAGTATTTTTACACCAAAACTTTTTGAATGTGAAATTACATCTGACAATGTTAAAAACACAATTCCTCTAGTAATATTTTCCATTCCGCCCTTGACCCGGGCAGCCATCATTGATGTTTGAATTTCTCGTAAAGATTTCGGTTATTTGTTATGTGAAGATATTTTTTATCTCATCAAACGTGTGCAGAGGTATGTATATCATATGCTACATATTTATTTGACCAAATAAAATGAAGTTTCTTTACAAGTATATTGAGGTTAAGTTTGATGGATTTATTTTCATTATAATTGTAATATTGTTCCCCACTTTTTTGAATATGCAAAAATGAAGTGGCTCGAAATCTATTCAGAAGACGCAAGCAGGGGTAAAAATCAAGCTGTCACCAAAAAAGTGTACACGTTACTTCATAAACTACAAACTGTTAAAGCGAGTGAAGTTTTATGAACCAAATTTATTGTAAAGTGACTATTTACATGTATTGTTTATTTTCGTCAAATGCAAAACTATATACGAATCGTTGTTTGTCAGGTTGAATTTTATATTACAAATGCTATTGTATGATAAATATTAAAACATTCCTAAAAACTATTTAATTAATTCTTAAACAAATTGTAATATTTTTTTACAATCGCAACAAAAAAAATTGCAATGCATATATTATATTATATAATACAATTCAGTATTTAATACATATACAGTAGTACTTCCCTTATTCTAATTTTGTCTCTTCTCCTATTTTAATATTTCCCCTCACGCGTTCTCCCCACTAGCGTGTGGATTTTCTAAATAAAAATAACGACGCATGCGCAACAAAGGTAAAAGAGACAATAGTGAGACAGCAAATCTTAGTAGTGGGGGAGAGGAGAAAATTAGAATAAGGGAAAAAGTCCGCCATCTTGCCTGACTGGACAAATTAGAATAAGGGAAGGACTACTGTATACTGTACGCACCAAATGTGTATTTAACCTAAAAAATGTGAAAAATTCACCGATATTGTAATTTTATTACAGCACTGTAATTTCACTATAATGGTGTGATTTTACTATAAACACAGTAATTTTACTACATTAATTGTAAATTCTAACCTGCAATTTCAAGTCTGTTGACAATCGCTGTAAATTTACATCTTTGCTGTAATATTTATAAATTTCTAGGGATTTTACTACTCTCAGACTAGGTTATATAGATTACCTACTCTCAGAGTAGTAATTTCACACAATCTTTTTTTACAGTGTACTGTACCTGTATATAAACCGTCACACCAAGAAACTTTCGACTGAATTTAAATGCAAGCGGTTAAGAAATTAAAAGTGTTTTCTCTCTATGAGAATTATTTATTTTAAGTGTAAATAAACTTTCGAAATTACATGTAACTTGTCTTTATTGTCAAATAACATCTCTTAAGATATTACAAACGTATAATATAGTAATTAATATTTTATAATAAAGAATTATTGCAATAGTAATAAGTTCGGAACGTTGTCCCGAAGGTAAAGTGCATTTAAATCGTACATTCTATTGACGTCTGTACAAAACTTAACGTTTCCTTCGTTTAGAAGCAATACGAAACGATTATGTTCGCTAGAACACAACTGGGTCCGACGATACTTTCATTTTAATTCGTCTTGTACTGAAATTTTAGCTCGTGAGATTCGCATTTACTTTCTTATTTACAAAGAAATGTTACTTTCGAAACGGATCAGAAAATTTCGTTAAAAAAATAAAATTTACGCAATCTCAAAATCTGCTGATCGTTTCTTTTCTTTTACAATGACGAATAAGCATTTCGAACCGACGTAAACTTTTAAACCTGATACGACATGGAAGAATAAACAGCGCAAACACTGTCTATATTATACAATGATATGAATACTTCCGAAACATCGGTTAAAGATTATTCAAGCGACTGAACGAGCTTCTGGTAGAAAACTTTCCCAGTGTTTGATCAGTTGAGTTTGATGTTGCAGCATCGTTTCCAGATATTGCACCAATTGTTTCTTAAAATCTTTAACACGAATGATTTCGAAACGTTCGACTTCCTTTCGGATCATTTTAGAAATGTTAACAAATTCTTCTTGTCCGCGTTCCATCTTTGCTTCCCATTCGATGATCCCGTCCATTACTTCTTGACTTATTTTATCCGTGCGTCCATACTGCTCGAACCGTGCTTTTTGTTCGCGTTTCCTGTTCAACATCATTTGCGCGTGCTGCCAGTTTTGAAAGACTTTTACTCGTTCGTGGAAGACATCCTGTAATAAATAATTATTTAATTTTGTTTCACAACAACAAAGTTTAGTATATCGACGGCTCTTACGAAGAGCACGTTTCATTTCTCTTATGAAGAATAATATATAACCGGTTTACTCGAAGAAAAATGCATTTCAGTGTATGTAACGAAAAGTAACTCATTTCTGGATTATCAACGAAAACTAATATGTTTCAGCGTTCAGACAAACGTTGAGACGAAAAGTAACATACAGTAGGAACTCTCTTATTCTAATTGTCCAGCCTCTCTTATTCTAATCGTTCCCCCACAAGTCTTCTCCCACTATCACACTAAAAGTCAACGAAAAATATTGTCCACGAATCACAAACTCGTAAGCAAAGTAAGTGGGGGTAAGGGGAAAATTAGAATAGGAGGAGTCAGCGCCATCTTGAAAAACTTTACTAATTAGAATAAGAGAGGTCCTACTGTATCTCGCTTGATGTCATTGAAAACTATCACGTTCCAGAGTTTACAATCGTCCAGCCGCGAAAAGTATCTTGTTTCATGCCATATAGCGAAAATGAATACGTTTCAACATTTTATCACGAACAGTAGATAGATAAATAGATATTTATTATGCCTTCACAATAATGTGCTTACATAGGACTTCCTTTATGCAAAACTTGATTCCACATTGCATTTACCGCGGTTACACAACACATGAATAAAAACAAACATATCAATTACTTGATCATTTACACTCTCTCTCTCTCTCTTTCTTCTTACTAGTTCAATCATCTCCACCCATCCAATTCCCCTACCATCTTCATTTAATACAACCATACCTCTTTCTCCTTTCTCCCTCACATATTCGCAGTTGTTTCTTAAATGTTCGACATTCTCTCTCTCCCTCTCGCACAATCTACACTTTCTCTCGTCCTCCTCCATCCAGTACCTATTCCCCCTCTTCTCGTTCCCGCATCTCCACCTCGCTATTCTCACCAATCTTTTCCCCTCATTTCTCTTACAGATTCGTACATACGTTGGTACCCAACTCACCCTTTCATAACTCACACATGACCTAGACGCTCTCACTTTCTCCCCTCTCTCTTGTTCATCCACTTCTATATCTCTTTCCCTCAAACGCTCCCATTTATTCTCTCCCCATTCATTCAAAGCTTCCTCACTCATACCTCCTCTCCATAAATAATTCCCCCTCTCAACACTCTCTCTTGTCCATTCACTCCTATTATGATCTCTTTCCTTCCTTTTCTCCAACATGCATTTCAAACCGAACTCCCCTCCTCCTCCTTTCTCCAGTTTTTCTTCAAACCTTCCCACCCTCAATTTATTTCTTTTCAACTCTTCTCTCACTATATACCTCGGTGTTACTCTTTCCAGCCCTAAAATCCACTTGAGATATTTTTCTTGCAGCCCTTCCACCTCCTTCCATTCTTTGTATCCCCACATCTGCACTCCATAAAATAAAATCCCTTTCACTATACTGTCAAACAGTTTTAACCTCCACCTTACATCCCCTTTAAATTTCCTCTCTCCGTAGCTCCATACCCATCCCATTGCCACCATAGCTTTTCTCACCCTTTCTCTCACATGTTCTTTTTCCCCTCCATGCCTAGTTACCACATACCCTAAATATTTGTATTCCTTCACTTCCTCTATTCTTTCTCTTCCCCACCACCAAAATCTTTCCTTCTCCCTCCCTCCCTTATTTTTAAAAACCATCACTTTTGATTTCTCCACACTCAATTCGAGCTTTTTCCTTCCATATTCTCTTTGTATATATATATCTTTTTACTCCCCTTATCATGTCTCTTAATCCTTCCTCTTCCTCTGCCAGCAACACAATATGATCCGCAGATTCTATTGACCTTATTCTATCATTTCCTACCCTAAATCCACCCCTTTCTTTCTTCAACTCCTCTTCAATAGCCGCCAAATATATGTTAAACAGGGTCGGACTCATCAGGCAGCCTTGTCTTACCCCCTTCTCTACCCAGAATTCCCTTGATATTTTATCTCCTACCTTCAATACACATCTCGTCTCTAAGTATACCTCCCTAACTCTATCTATTAACCTCTCGCTTATCCCTCTCTTCCTCATCATACCCCACAACAACTCTCTATGCACTCTATCAAAAGCTGCCTTTAGATCCATGAAAAATGCCCACACTTTCTTTTTTTCTTTCAACCTCCTTCCCACTACATGCTTCAGGATCTTAACATTTTCCACGGTCCCTCTTCCTTTCCTAAATCCAGCCCGCGTCCTGCACCACCCTCCCTTCTCATCCAGCTCTTTTATCAACCTTTTGTTCAGGATGTTCGCATATATTTTGTACCCCGTACTTGTTAACATTACCCCAGGACTTCCGGTAGCGAAGTGAGTGAGACTGCATGCAAACCTGACACAGAGATCAAACAATTTACTTTTATCACGAACAGTAGCATATTTGCCTTTCTTTCCACGAAAACTAACATGTTCCACAGTTTACATGCGTTCACAATCGCGTAAGCGCTATGAATACAGTAGGACCTCTCTTATTCCAACTTCCCCCTTACTCCCACTTACTTTGCTTACGAGCTTGTGATTCGTGGACAATATTTTTCGTTGACTTTTCGTGTGATAGTGGGAGAAGACTTGTGGGGGAACAATTAGAATAAAAGAGTCTGGACAATTAGAATAAGAAAGGCCATTAGAATAAGAGAGGTTCGAATAAGAGGGGTCCTACTGTATTCATTTTCGTGATATAAGATGAAACGAGTTACTTTTCGCGCTTAGACTATTATAAACTCGTGTAAACTCTGGGACATGATGGTTTTCTTCAAAAGGACGCGAAACATGCTACTCTTCGTAATATAACAGGAAACGAGTTACTTTTCATGGCAATAATCCTTGAAATGCTGAAATGTGCTACTTTTCCTCAACAAAAGGAAAAACGTACTACTCTTCGTTCCAAACGTTCAAATGTGTTACTTTTCGTGGTGTAGAATGAATCACGATATTTTTCGACTATCATTATGCAAATGAATTGGTTTTTCACTCAAATGCTGAACTGTTCTTCAACATATAAAAGCGTACTACTTTTCGTAAGAAAAATGAAACGTGCTACTCTTCGTAACGGACGTCGTTATTACCTTGATCGCTCCGATAAGAGCTACGTAATCCCGAATCCTTTCGCCAAACTGATAAAGATCGCTGTGACTCTGAGCTTTTCGTACTACTTCGATCTTTTCCATTGTTTCCGCAAGTTGTGCGAGAGCCCTCCCAAGCGATGCTCCAGATTCACCATGTCCGAGCACAGCGATAGATCTTGCGGTAGCACCGGTGCAACTTGCCAATTCTTTTCTTTGATTTGTCAAAGTTTCTACTGCTGCATGCAACGAACGGAGTTGCGTATCCAAAGAATCGATTTGTGTCGTCTTTTCTTCGAACCACTAAACATAGGATTTATTGTACCGTTTTCAGGTTATGATAGTAAAAATACTTACAGAATCAGTTTCATCCATTTTATACGTAATTTTGTTGACGGTTTTTCCAACTTTATTGAAAAGTCTCCAGACGCCAGCTCCGCTCAAAGCGGAAGTATTCGTAGCTTTTGGAAGTTCCATATCTAAAAGTAATTTCAGTTAAGAATTGTTACATCGTTGGTGGTAATTGTAACATACCAGCTTCCAAAAATTCTCTGAAGTCTGGATCGACGCTAAGAACCGGATGTGTTGCGGTTCGATTGAGATACCTCTCGAGAGCAGCTCGACGCCTTTCGATGAATTCGGATGAACCGGTACTCTGCTCTTGATTTTTGTCTCCAGACATTTTCATTTTTGTCGTCCCTGTACCGATCGACACGTGTTACTTTATATAAAAATCATTCGTTAACAATTTACCTACCAATAACGCTTTTCTCCGGTGCAGGAGGAATGATCCTGCCGTTCCGTAGATATTTTTCGATAAGTTTATCGTGTAGTCCAAGAAAATCACTAAAACGCCTAACGACACTAAATATCCGTTTACGAAATACTGGCATATTCGTTTTTGTTTCGACTCTGTACGCAACGTAAGCACCCATTCCCTCGCCAATTTTTTGTGGCGATGTGACGGTAATTTTTAAAAATACATCTGGAGAATCTGCTGCCACCTGTGGAATTAAAATATTTTCTTTTTACGTAACAAATAAATTTTATGTTACATTTAACCTCAAAAAAGTTGGACCCCTTTTATTAGAAACTTTTTTAAGAATTAAGTTATTTACCACTTCCAAACTTTGACTCTGCAAGACTCCTGGAGTATCGCTATCGTCGTTAATTGGAATGTCGTGCATATCTCCGATGTCACCACCGATTGGGCTCAATGGTCCGGTCAATCCGGCTGGACTTGATAACGTTGAAAGTGAATTGTCTTGTACCGCATCACGCAGCGACAATTTTGGAAGTTCTGCTTGTACATTATAAGGTAATGGTTCGCTATGATCTACTACTATACTTTGGTCCTGGAAAGAAATACATTAAGAAACGGTTTATCAAAATGAATCGAAACAAATTTGGTATTGTTAAATTAACGACTAAATGTTGCTACTAAATTAATGAAGTTTAAAAAAATAATTTGTTGACGCAGAATTACATTTAAAGAATTACACAGGCCTGTGAGATTCAATTTATAAAATGAGTGAGGGCGATTCTTGTAGGTTTTTGCGTGTTAAACACGAATCTTTTGTCCAAAATAGTCCATGACATCACGATTTTTAGTAATTCTAGGTCAAATGTCCGAAAATGTTTATTTTTGTCATTTTTGGGAATTTTTTCTTTAATTTTCTATATTGCCTTCATATAGTATGCATTGTGAGCTTTAAAACCCAGTTTTTTAAATTAATTTACGATGATTTTTGAAGAAGTTATGAATATTTGAATTTATGAGATTTGACCACATTCAAAATGGCGGATCCAATATGGCGGACGAATTTTTACAAAATTGTTGGATTTTAATATAACTTCGTATTTAGGGGTTTTTGAGGTCGCTCATTGCGAATCTGAAATCAGAATTACAAAATTCAAAATGACGAATCCAATATGGCGGACGATTTTTAACAAATTGTTGGATTTTAATGTAACTTCGTATTTAGGGGGTTTTTGGGGTCGCTGATTACGAATCCGAAGTCAGAATTACAAATTCAAAATGGCGGATCCAATATGGCGGACGAATTTTTAAAAAAATTGTTGGATTTTAAAATAACTTCGTATTTAGAGTTTTTTGGAGTAGCTGATTATAAATCTGAAGTCATAATTACAAAATTCAAAATGGTGGATCCAATATGGCGGACGCATTTTTAAAAAATTGTTGGATTTTAATATAACTTCGTATTTAGGGGGATTTTGAGGTCGTTGATTACGAATCTGAAGTCCGAATTACAAATTCAAAATGGCGGACGAATTTTTCAAAAATTGTTGGAATTTAATATTACTTCGTATTTAAGTGGTTTTTGAGGATGTTGATTGCAAATCTGAATTCAGAATTACAAAATTCCAAATAGAAGATCCAATATGGCGGATGAATTTTTACAAAATCGTTGGATTTTAATATAACTTTGTATTCAGGGGTTTTTGGGGTCTCTGATGGAGAGTCTCAAGTCAGAATTACAACATTAAAAATGGCGGATCCAATATGACGGACGAATTTTTTAGAAATTGCTGAATTTTAACCTCGAAGACCTTTAAATATTTAGATCCCAATCAAATTGGGACATTTGACCTAGAATTACTGAAAATCCTAATGTCATGGACCATTTTGGACAGCAGATTCGTGTGTGCAAAAACCTACAAAAATCACCCTAACTCATTTTATAAACTGAAAAAAGTTAAATTTCGCAGGCCTATGTTATTAAACCAGAATTTTGGAGTTAGTCAAAGGTTATGAAAAAGTAAAGGTAAAATGAAACATCATTAACATCGTCTCTTTATAGAATAAACTCTCAGAAGAGATGCATTTTGTAAGTCTCAATGGCATTAATGTATTGTTCAAAAGAGACAAGATTAGTAATTGTGGATTTTTTATGTACAAAGCCAAGTTGATGTTTTATTATATGAAGATAATTTGGAAGTTATAGCATCACTTCTAATTACATCTAGAATCTATGGAATAGCACTTATAATTATTACTCATCGATAGTTTATCATATTGCTTACATCTCTGTTTTTATAAATAATACTTTTAACATTAAAAAATACTTTTATTACTGTGAGCCAGACGATAGATAAAATTTTAATGTCTGTTTAGTACCAACTTGGAAAAAGTTTATTATGATTTTAAACAATTACGATACAAGATGAAATATCCTCTCGTGGAATTGAAATTCCGCCGCAATTTTGCTCTTTGTATCTACAAATATATTTACATAAAAGACACTAATCTGTTGTATTATTAACTTTTAAAATAATATGTACGAGAATAAAAATAAAGAAAACTACAGAAGAAGTAAAAACTAATGTTATCCTCATAAAATAAAAAACTTAAAGAATAATAATATCAATAATTCAAGTATGAAATTTTGCATATATACATACTGCAAAAGTACTGCAAGAGTAATTGTCTGCGACCTGTGTTATCTATTTAATTACACACTTAAAACTAATTTTAAAACTAGACCTACGTTCATGATACACAACTTATTCCACAGTAGTATTCGTTTTACATCTTTAGGATAAATAAAACAATTTAATTGTCCATGTATTCTTTTTATTTATTTATGCATTTAAAAATTATCTGCATTTACATGCCTATTACATAGATTGTACATGAAAAGTTATTAAAAAACATTTGTTAGGCTGTTAATGTAGACCTCAACAGAGTGGAACGGATGAATCGACTAAAATTCAATAGAAAATCTATCCCACTCTCTTCAAAGTCGTGTCGTTACTGTAACGAATCCATAGTTAGATCAATTTACAAAAAAACATTAAATCCAATGTCTATAATAGATTTTCATCAGTTTTTTTTATAAAAAGAACAATTTTGTATAAAGGATTTTTTTAAATTTGTTTTATAAATTTATGTAATTGCTTTACTATAAAAACAAAATTCCTTATTTTGTATTCATGTAGCATTTCCCATTTTTATTTTTGTGTATCAGAATTTTATATCAAATGAAACTCTGAAATGTAATTAAATTTAGTACAGTTTTATCTAAAAATATTTAAAACACACTATATACAGTACCAGTGGATATACATTTTGAAAAACATCATTATGATCTTTGTTTCAGACTTCTCATTATCTTCCTAATGCTTATCTCAAACATTAACATATCTGTTACGCCTTCTGGCATGAAACGTAAACTATCACATTTATCAAATTTATATTTCAATGTTGATTTGATACGTGAAAACTTATGACTGAAGTAATATTTTTCTAAACTTACTCGATCAAACAATTATTAATATTTTGTATTTAAAGTAATTTTAAACGTATTCTGAGAAAGAAAAATTCATAATTTGAAAAACAGAAAAATGATAAGCAATTATTACTATTTAAAAAACATAAAACAAAAGCTTTTATTTTATTTACATTAGTAAAAACATATCAAGTCTAAAAACATTTTTATTTAATCTTTTTTTTATATTAATAATTACGTAATTTTAAGCGTATTACCATTGAGTGATAAAAGTAATCTGGATATTTTTAGATAAAACTGTACTGAATTGAATTACATTTCAGAGTTTCATTTGATATAAAATTCTGATACACAGAAATAAAAGTAGCAGATGCAATAAGTATAAACTGTTCAATTGCGTTATTATGATAAACAATAATTGATTTCATAACATAAAAATAAAGAATTTTTGTTATAGTAAAGCAATTACATAAATTTATAAAACTATTTAAAAAGAATCCTATACATAAAATTGTTTTTTTTTTTGTAAAAAAATTGACGAAAATTTATGACAGACCTATGATTTAATATTTGTAAATTTTATTATTATACCTACGTCGATTAAAATATCAAATAAATTATATCTTAAACTATAACCTATTTATTAAATGTTACAAAAGTAATAATATATATTAATAATTTGTAACAGACAATAAAATAATATTTAACTCTTACTAATAAAATAACTATTGAATTTTATCTATTTATAATGGGCATAAACACATCGTCAATGTACGATTGTACGATTCAATAATATTCCTGTTAAGTATGTCATTGTTATGAAAAATTAATAGCTGCATGTCTTAAGAAATACTTAGACGTACATCATAATTTAGTAAAGAAATCACTTTCTACCAGCGTTGAATCTTTTTTCTTACATAACTTTTAAGTCATTTATGCACCACTTTGAATATCGTTGAGTTCCACTAATACAAATTTTATAATCTAAATTTTCAAAAGCTTTTGTTTAATAAGTTATTAAGCGAAAATATAGAATTTTTTTGTTGACGCAACTAAAATATCAAATGATAATATTTTGTATATCGATGAATTTTCTTTATTGAACAAAAGTTTCAAAGATTTCATTAATGTCAAACACAAGTATTCACTGTAAAATTTTAAGATTGGCTGAAAACTTTTCATCGTCTTGATTTTTCTTATACATCTACTAAATTTTTTAATTTGTCTACATTAACTCTGTTCTATTCTTTTTTACGCTGTTTATATGTAATTATAAATAAATCTCCACGATCTATATTTCAAATCTCTGCGTAGAAACTTTAAATGTAACAATTTTATACCCTTAATACAATATGGTCGTAAGAAATTTCTAAAATCTTTCAAACTTTTAAATATGCGATATTAAAAGGAAGCATTACGAGGAGTGTTTGTAGTCAATGCACTAAACTCAAAACAGACATCATAAGCAATGATTGAGACGTATTGAATTACAAATTTGACCCAGTCGATTGTGTGTTTATTGCAATTTTTTTTTTTTTTTTTTTTTTTTTCCTCTACCTTCCCCCTCGATCGAGGTGTCCCAAAAGCTCCCAGGGAGCTTGTCCGGGTACAGGTGAGTATCCTTGCGAGAGCTGCAGGTCGTCTTAGATGGCGCCATACTCACATTTGTCGAGAATGTAGGAAACTGCAGAAACCCACATTAAGTACAGCATCGGCCATGGCTCGATTTCCGCCTGAAGACAATACCTCGAAAATGCTAAACAGACAGCGTGGTTCGTCTTACACATAGCGAACTGCTTCCTGTAAACAATTTCGAAAAATTGCCCAGCCGGGGATCGAACTCACGACCTACGACTTCGTAGTCCAGTACGTTACCGCCTGAGCTACGAAGCCGATCATATATTAATAGTGTTGATTCACGTAGCAGAAAGATTTCATGTGGACAATTGATTCAAATAAATTTCACAACATCTCTATTTGTCATGACTATTGTGCGCTCTGTGCATTACTCACTCGTTGATTGATGCATTATTCTAGAGGCTCTATTTGTTTTTAAATTATTATACTAAACTTCTTTTTGCAATATTTTTCAAACCTGCACTTGAAATATAACAAACTCTGTATTATTCTTTCGGACAAAACGAACAACTTGCTTATGCAGTATTTGTTTATTTCAAACTCAAACCGTTCATTTTCATTAAGATTCTCTAGAATGCGAGAAAAGAGTTTTTATAATTTCTTTTATATATTATTAAGGACATTTTATATCAATTTTTCACTTTTCTGTAGATAATTTTAAGATAGATAGATAGATAGATATTTATTGATCACCTTTACGGTATTACAATGACTTCCGTCTCTTACGGCTTATTTACATTCATACCCATGCTTATCACTCCTACTTATTTACATATATATTATCATTTACTGCTGCTACTAATATTACTACACTGCTACTATACTTTATCATCATCCTCGAATTTTATCTTAGCATTTACATATTCTGTTACTACTTTCCACTCTCACACTTTTTCTTTTTCATTCTTTCCTCTAGCATACATAACCATTCATAACCTTTTCCCTCATCTCCTAGCAGCTCATCTATTTTCTTTTCGTTCCTTCGCATTCTTTCATCCAATATGTTGCCAGCTTTCTTCTTCTTTTTCACATAACGCACATTCCCACTTTGTCCCTTCTAGCCATTATCTTCCGCATCGTTCCACGTTCCCGCATCTAGCCCATGCTATCACCTTTACCCAGTTATTTTTGCATCGCTCTTCCTTAGCTTTCACCAAGTACCTTGGTTTACTTATGGCTTTTATGTTTTTATAAACTCTATTATATTTTGCTGCCTCAATTCTATTGTACCTTTCCTGGCCTTGTACGTCTCTGTCTCGCTCTTTCATGTATTTTATTCCTTCATCCACTCCTATTTGCTCTTTTATCCTCATCCATGCTTCCTCACTCATTCCGCATCTCCATAAGTAATTTCTTCTATTTAAGCTTTCCTCTACCCAAAAATTCCCTTCCTCATCCTTTCTTCGCTCTTTCAGGCATTCTTTACCTAAGTCGCTTATCCCTTGTTCTCTTTCCACTCTTGTTTCATATTTTAGTGCCCTTCTTCCCGTTTCTATCCTAAACTTATCTCTCTTCCATTCCTCTCTAACTATGTACCCTGGGGTATTCCAATCTACCCCCAATAGCCATCTCAAGTATCTCTCGCCTACCCCTTCTACTTCCGTCCATTCTCTGAATCCCCATACCTCCATCCCGTATCCTAACACACTTTGTACTAGCGCTTCGTACAGTTTAAATCTCCATCTCCAATCTTCCTTAAACTTTCTCTCTCCGAATCCCCATACCCATCTCATCATTACGTTCGCCTTTTTAACTCTCTCTCTTATATGTTCTTTGTCACTATTGTTTCTTTGCAAAACATATCCTAAATATTTGAAGTGTTTCACCTCTTCTATTCGCTCTCCTTTCCACCACCACTCTTTTTTATTTTTCTTCTCTTTTCCTCCTCCTTTTTTAAACACCATCACTTTTGACTTCTCGGCGTTCAAGTTCAGTTTTTTCGCTTTTAGGTATTTTTCTAGCACCTTCATCATACTGCTTAACCCTTCTTCTTTTTCCGCCAGCATTACCACGTCGTCTGCATATTCTATGCTTATTACCCTTATTCCTCCGGGTCCTTTGCTTATTTCTTCCGCAATATCCGCTATGTATAGGTTAAAGAGCGTTGGGCTCATTGGGCATCCTTGTCTTAATCCCTTTTCGGTCCAAAACACTTCGGACACCTCATCTCCTACTCTTACCCTACACCTAGTTTCCTTATACACCTCTTTTATTTTATCTATCAAAGATCCACTTATCCCTCTCTTTGCTAGGCACCGCCATAGCTCCTCTCTATCCACGTTGTCAAATGCCGCTTTCAGGTCTATGAACATCGCGTATACTTTTCCTCTCTTACTTATTATTTTTCTTCCGATAATATGCTTTAAAATCTTTATGCAATCTATTGTCCCCTTCCCTTTTCTAAACCCATACTGTGTTTTACTCCAGCTTCCTTTTTCATCCGCTTCTTTTATTATTCTGTTGTTTAGAATGCCTGCGTACACCCTGCTCGCTGTGCACCCTAACGTTACCCCTCTGTAATTCTCTGCTGTTTTATTGCACCCTTTCTTTTTAATTGGTATAATTACACCCTCTTTCCAATCCTCTGGGTATCCCTGTCCTTCCCATACTTTCATTATTATCTCCTCCAGCTTCGAAATTATTTTGCCTCCCCCCTCTTTCCATACTTCATTCTAATTTCGTCTATCCCTGCCGCTTTACCTCTCTTCATTTTCTTTATTTGTCTTTCTATTTCTAATTTCGTTATCCCTTTCTCCTTCTTGCCGTTGGCAATAAGTATACCTTCTCTTTTTTCCTTCTCAACCTTTCTTCCCTCTTCCTTTCCTTCGAGAAGTCCCATGAAGTGTCTTCTCCATTCTTCCATTCTAATTTCTCTGCCTGTTGTTTCCCTTTTCTTTCTGAATCTATTTACATATTTCCATGCCTGGCCTTCCGTTTTTATATAACTTATTTCTTTCTTTTCCTTTTCTTGCCATGCCTCTATTTTATTATTTATCAGTTGTTTGTATTCTTTCCTGACTACTTTAAGTCTTTCTCTTCCACCCGGGGTTTCTCTTTCTCTTAATATCTTTCCTAGTTTTTTCTTATTTACCCAACACTCTTCATCCCACCACAGTTTCCACCCCACTCTCTTACTCTCTTTCTTCTTTCTTTTTATTACTGCTGACCCGACTTTTTCTTTCAGTTCTTGCCATTCTTCTTCTACTCCCTCTCTTTCCCATTTTATCCCTTCTATATTCTTTCTAAATTCTTTGATTCTGTCCTCTGACCAGTCTTGCGTCGTCCCTGAACTTATCTCTGCTAATTTTTCCCTTTTGTCTTCTTCTATTATTACGACTATTGGGTGATGGTCCGATTCTACTCCGTCTTTCACCATGAATTTTTTAATCCTCTCCCACGATTCTCCGTTTGCTAAACCGTAGTCGATAACACTCTTGTTCTCCCCTCCTTCGTATGTCCACCTACCTTCCTCATCTCCTTCTTTATTTCCGTTTAGAATCAGCCATCCTCTGTCTTCCACTAGTTTTAGGAGTTCTTTTCCTTCCTCATTTTCCAGCTTGTCCTTACTTTTTCTTCCTCTTTCCTCCTCTTCCCACGCTACCTCACCTTTCTCTCCTATTCTTGCATTAAAATCCGCATTAAGCAGCATTTTTTCTTGATCTTCTTTTATCTCTTCTTTTAGCTCTTTTAATGTTTCTTTATTTCCTCCCCTATTATATATTACCCATATGTTCCATCTCTCTCCCCTTATTTTAACTTCCGTATTCATTCCCCACTCTTTGGCTTCTTGAACCATTTTATGAGATTAGGAATATCGGATTGAACTTTATGTATTACTTTATCCCATGTGTTATCGGTGAACAATATAGCTGTATCATCTGCAAAGGATAAAATTTGACCGCTCATTTCGACATTAAAAATGTCATTTATATAAATGATGAATAATAATGGACCTAATACAGTTCCTTGTGGTATTCCATAATTGACAATTTTAGTATCGCTAGTATATTGACTAACTTGTACAGATTGTTTTCTATCTTTGAGATAACTTTTAAATAAGTTTAAGACTATACCTCTTATCCCATAGTGCTCTAACTTTTTAATTAAAATGTCATGATTTATCGTGTCAAAAGCTTTTGCCAGGTCTGCAAAGACTCCTATAGCTGGTTTACCTTTGTCCAATGAATCATAAACACCCTGAGTCAATTTAGCTATTGCATCTATGGTAGATTTTCCCTCTCTAAAACCAAATTGGCTATTATGTAAACAGTTATGTTTTGTAAGAAAAGCAATTAATCTATTTTTTAAACAGGTTTCGAAAATTTTAGTTATAATTGATATTAGAGAAATAGGTCTGTAGTTATTAACATCAGTTGTATCACCAGACTTAAATAAGGGCGTGATCTTAGCAACTTTAAAGTTTGCTGGGCAATGACCTGTTTCAAATTTATTATATGTGAAAGTAGTTTACATATATAGGGCGCTAGCGTTTTTAATACCGCAATGCTTATTTTATCTGGTCCAGGTGCTTTGGTAATTATCATTTTACTAATTATGGTCGATATTTCGCTTTCAGTTGCATGTTTGTTTTATACATTTTTAGTAATTTTTCATTAGGAAATGCGTAGATGTATTATCTAAACCCTTAACTTTACTATTTAATATGTCATTGAGAACTGGCATAATGCCCTGTGTTTGGAAACAATCTTATATTACACCGGTATTTAAAGGGGGTGATAATCGGGACATTTCTCATTACCGACCAATCTCTATTTTAGGTGTTATTTCGAAATTACTTGATGCTATAGTTGCGGAGAGAGTGGCAATTGCTCTTTACGACAAAATAATTTCTCAGCAACACGGTTTTGTCGGGAGAAGATCAACGGTGACAAATCTCTTAACCTACAGTAATTTTGTATCGTCTGCATTGGATAATATGATTCAGGTAGATACTATTTATCTTGATTTTGCTAAGGCATTTGACACCGTTGATCACGGTATTCTAGTAACAAAATTGAACTCACTAGGTATAAGTGGATCACTACTGAGATGGATCTCATCCTATCTTAGTGATCGCTGGCAAGCTGTTCGGGTTAAAGGATCTGTATCTCAATTTACACGTGTTACATCCGGTGTTCCACAAGGTTCGCACCTGGGACCTATCCTTTTTGTGTTGTTTATTAATGATATCAATCTCTCAATTACATATTCACGGTTTCTAATTTACGCCGATGATGTTAAGATATTTGCAGCGATTAAATCCCCAATTGATGCATCAAATTTGCAACGAGATTTGAACTCTATTTCTGTATGGGCTAGCACAAATCGTCTTAAATTAAATATTCGTAAATGTAAATCGATATCATATTGTAGGTGTACCTCTCCGATGGCATTTACTTATTTACTGGGTGATGAACCCATTCAAGCTGTCTTATCTATTAATGATTTGGGAGTGATTTTTGATCAAAGTTTCAAGTTTTCTGAACATATTCGTACAATAATCAGTAAATGTTACTCAATCTTAGGTTTTATAAAACGTTTTACTTCTGATTTCTCTTCTATTCCTGCAATCATAAATTTATATAAATCAATTGTTTTATCTATTTTAACTTATGGATCAGTTATTTGGCGCCCTTTTATTTCTAAAGATATTGATCAGCTTGAAAAGGTTCAACACAGGTTCTAAGATATTTGTCGTATAAGTCAGGTACTCCTATGAGTTATATGAACCATGATTATTCTACGGTTGCTTCTAAATTTTCAATACCATCAATTTATTCAATACATCATATTATTGATTTACTATTTGTCCGTAAAATTACTACGGGTATGATTAAATCTGAGCAAATATCTTCGTTGTTCTCTACTCGTTCTCAACCATATTCATTGCGTCGGTATCGGGATATTTGTGAAAATAATAGTAAATCTCGTTATGGATTTCACTCTAGTGTAGCTAGACTCAGGCGTGAATGGAACAGTGTTCCCGGTGATGTAAAAAACACTATTAGTTTTATATCATTTCAATTTAAAGTGCGACGAGTATTATACACTTATTATTAAGTTTTTTATTTTGTTTTAACATACGGTTCTCAATTACTCTATTACCAAATTTTTTGTTTCTTTTCTTTGTTATTCAAATTGCGCTGATTATCTCAGAATATTTTTGTACAAAGGTCTTATAGACCGTTTATTTCTTTAAATAAATAAATCAATAAATAAAGTAAACTGTAAAAAGTTTCATTCATTCTGCAAAATAAATAACTTTTTTGAAAGTCCTTCTATTGTAGTAATTTTTGCCTTAAAGAATAGTATATAAAGAGTATCATCCTACATTTTAAGGCCAAAATATTAAAATTTAAAAAACTTATGAATTTTTTATTTATTTTAATAATTAAATCATAGATTTATTTTTCACAATTTTTTAAAACTAACTTAAAATAAATTAAACTTGGTTAAACCATTTACATTTTAAAACATATCATTTAAGCTACCTCAGATCAAATTTTTGAGCAAAAATATTCAGTACTGGCTGTACAATACACGTTTAAATATGTCGGGTCCAGCAGACCCGTTGTGCCGTTTAGGTTCGAACGCAGGATTGTGCCAGTTAAGAGTTACTGTGCGATAAAGATATATGATCGTATGAATATTATGAAAGTTCTTGGTAATTCTAATCAAGAATCCGAGAGTTCTATACGATTTAGTTACCACATACTTTAAATGTTCTGTATATTTATTTCTAATTTTATTTCAATTATTTCTGTTGCTCTATAATTTTTATTTATAGTAATAAATTTGTTTTGATTGCCAGTCTTGAAAATGACGACATGGATTATCGAAACGTTGATCATGTGTCTTTTATTTTTCGAGACGAGAAGATCGAAAGAAAGATTACTAATTAATTTTACAATCCATCATGTGACGAATTAAATTTATTTTATATTTACTTGTATTTGTTTTACTTTACGCATAAATTACACATATGGGCAAATCTTTAGAACTTTTAAACTGTGGAGTCCTGTGACACTACTTGAACGTCATTGCTTTCACACAAATGGTATATTTTTTTATACATCAAGATATCATAAATAAAAAGCTTGATGAATTTCGAAGTCGCCCAACGTTACAGAGACGCTCTATAATTATTTATAGATAAAAAAATAATGAAATTTCATGCGTCCCTTGCATGTTTTTTTTTACTCTTATGAGTATTGTATTTGCGCCGCGTGAGTTAACCTTGTGTTTTTAGCGCGAAATGGAGGCAAACATCTCATAAAGCAATATATTCATATGAATTATATGTGCCACACATTTAATTGTATAGAGTGAGCCTACAGTACCCGTCCCTTGAATTTCGTAAATTCTAAACTTATTTAAACTTGTTTATTTATTATCCGCGCCGTCTTAGAAATCGAATATTTATTGTTTTTTGGTTATTAAAGGACACAATAATAAAGTGTTTGACACTTTACTCATTTGTGTGCGCCTTAAACTGTTGATGTTATACAAGTGTAAACATACATTCCAAAAACGTGCCAATTTCAGAAAATTGACTATTTTTCGTGGCACATTAAAAATACCGCCAATATCAAGTTGTTCGGTGTGCTGGTAAGTAAATACCTTATATAAGTATGTAAAGTGCGCGGCATTCTTATATTTTACATATTTTCAAAGTTATTGAAAGAACTATTTATAAAGTCGTAATTTAACGATGAATTAAACACTGTAAGCTTAGTAACATTGTGGTCAGAAACTAAAAGTATGTTTATTCAGATAAAATTTGGTGTTCTTTATGTGTTTAAAGAAAAACAATTCTTTATTATACTTGTTTAAGCACTGTGTTTCCAATTAGAGCTATTGTAAAACAAAATATGCATTTCGAGTCTATGTATAAGTGATAACCCGGGAAAAAATGAATCATATATGGATTATATATGAACCATTCCTCAACTCTCACATAAGTGATATTTTTAAAAAATTGGGCGGAAATGCGTTATTTAATTATTAACCTTTCAAAAAATCAAAATTTGATCCTGGTGGTCAATATTTTGGACATTGTACCGCAAAGTTTTAATGCCGTTGAGTAAAAAGGATGCACGAGCGTACATTTTTACTTCTTATGTAGATATGAATACATATACCCAACGCCAATGTTGTGCTTGAAGTTTAAAAAAAAAATTTATTGAGAGGCTGAAATTTAAAAGTTCCAGAGATTTGCCCATATACGCAACAAGAAAATATAAAAATGTACATTTTTTTACTTAACCTGTCACTACTTGGAATCTTGGAATCGTCATATTGCTGCAATATCCTCAAAAGTTCACTACACCTTGTATCGTTTACGGTACCGTGGCGCACAACTATCTTCCAAAATAAAATTACTACTCGTGAATGCCTTAGTCATTCCACACTTTGATTATGCGTGCATAGTATTTTCAGATCTTTCTGGCTATTTAAATCTAAAGTTGCAGCGTTTATTAAATAGTGCTCTTCGTTTCGTTTATAATTTACGACGAGATCAAAATCTCTCGTCCTTTTATTTATCTGCTCATTGGTTAAAGAGTTCTGATCGTCGCAAATACTTTTTGGGTACCATGATGTATCAGATATTAGCTACGTCCAAACCATCTTATCTACGGTCTAGATTTATCAACCTAACAGGCTTACGTAGATCAATGCGAAATGCCACATCTACTTTTATGATTCCTTATTGTCGCACAGATCGATATAGGAATTCTTTTTGGATATCTGCGATTTATTTCTGGAACACCCTTCCAGATGCTTTAAAACAGTCAGCATCTATAGCTATTTTTCGTGCAGGGTTATTTAGTTTACTTTTTAATAAATCGCAAGTGTCTTCTGCTAGGCTAATGTGATGTGTTAATTATTGTATATATAATTGATGTCCTTAGATCTTAATTATTATTGCGCGAGTTTAAAATTGTTATTATATAAATTAAAATAGATTTCTAAAATATTTCACTAAGTAGCGAAGCGAGTTGAACAGCGTTCCACTTATATTTATATGATTTTTATATCTGTAATTTTTGTAATTTCTTAAAATGTTTATTCGTTTATTTATTATTGTACAAATTGTATTTCTTTACGTCTAGGGGCTAGTTGCCCAAGACATTAATAAATATTATACGTACATACTACTATTTATCATAAAAAATCTCACTATTTTTATTAGTTTCTATTACAGTTTTAGTTAATACTAGTCTTTAATAAACATGTATTTGTTACAAAGAGGAAAATTACATCGAAATTGCACAAGAACAAATTTCTCGTATCGTAATAAACTTTTTGCAACAAAATAAACATAAAAATTTTATTAATTATCAAGCTGTCACCAATAAAAGTATTTTTTACTATAAAAAGTCTAAAATTACCCAAATATACACGTAAGCAAATGAAGATAATTAGTAGCAAACTCATCCTCGATAAAAACATAAAAAATTCCATAAAAACACAATATAATCCCAATTCTTTAATTTTTTATACAAATCCCAAAATTACCTGAATTGCAGATGCAAAAATATCGCTGTCATCATCAAAATCCATCTCGTTTTTGTTGCTTTCGGCGTCGCTGACGTCGAAGAGCGGCGGAAGTTCCTTGTTGTCGGCCATCTTTGTCGATCTGTCACACTCGTTCGTACACTTTCGCCTTCCCCGTCGTGTCTCTTCGTGAACCCTCGTCTTCGTCGTCCCATCTGTTGATATCTTCCAATCTACATCCTAAAATTCTCTCAAATCTATTACAAATTAATGTTTACATTTTTTATAGATCCATAAAAATCACCAAAGTTTACTCCATCTTGGAGTTCACTATGACGGACGAATCCAACGGAGAATCAACTTTTGAATTCGTTGAAAAAAAGTCTGAAGATTATCCAACTAACGAACTTAAACCTGGTTAGTAAATCTTACATTAACTAACAAGTTAACTATCTTAAAACATTTTATCCTCCAGGATCTCGTACATCCTTAACCAACACAAGTTCGACAATGTCTGGTGGAAATTTATTATCCAACATCGCACCACCGAGTACTCTTCTATCGTTTGTTACAAATCCATCCGAACCGAAGACTATCGAAACCGAACACCAAGCCGAACCGAAAGAAGAACCGATTCCTTCTACCGAACGCAAAGACTCGTTATCCATCGAAAGTCAATTACTCGAAACCGGTGCTTTAGCAGGAAACTTATTTTCATGGATGAAGGAAACTGTCGCCAACAGCAGCGTCTTGAGCAAAGTCGCAGAGAAAGCCAAAAACAGCGTCAACTCTATGATTACGACGCTTGATCCGCAGATGCGTGAGTTCATTTGTGAGTGTCTACCGTTTGGTCTCTTGCTTCCATTTCCTGTTTATTTCCTTCGTGAGAATTAGGCCAAGTTTATTTATAGCTGACATTTCTATTTTTGATCAAGTTCTTTGCCAGTTCTGTCTTTCAAGTTTAAATGTAAACAGTTGAGCGAAGCAAGATTCCTGATTTTTGTTCAAAAATGGGGATTATGTTAGTAAATGTTCAAGATTACGTACGAGCTTTTCTAGAAATGCACATTTCAGATTCTGGCGGCGATGTTGAAATCGTTGTTGCTTCCGAAAAGGATTCGAAGGTCTCACCGATTCGTGAAGCTTTCCAAAATGTTTTCGGCAAAGCCACTGTATCGTAAGTACACATTTAATTAGTATTCGTAATTCTAATTAAGATAATACTAACGTCATTAAATTATTTACTCAATTTCTTAGAGCAATTGCCGCAGAATCCACTTCTGCGGTACAACCGGTAGGGTTTGACGCAGGCATCAAAGCTGCGCAAGAACGAATAAAAATTGTCCGCAACAATCCTTTATTTCCCCCCGACGTCCCCGTTGTAGCGGTAGAAAGTTTTTTGTTAGAAGTAGGCTTAAAAATGTGGTACGAACTATCGGTTATTCTTCTGGAGGATCGAAAACGAGACATTCGTCTTCAAACATTCACACAAATGACTCCTGTACCGAGTCAAGTTGTCGAAACAGCCAAGGAAGCTACGCCTTTGGAATGCGATGGCTTCTCCGTTACTATTGGCAGTCTTATGGGTGCCAATTTAGAGGTTAGTTTTACGGATAACGTTTGAAATGACAATTTTTATACTTCATTTTCAATCAAGTATTTCGTATCAAAATCAAAGTTGAAAACAATTCTACTGTTTTCAAGGTCGCTCTTCCGAAGTCAAAATTGAGTTTCTGCCATCAGAAAATCCAATATGGCGCCGAATATGAAAAAAATTTCCAAAAAATTGGGAATTTTTTTCGAGCTATTAGAATATTGGGATTCTATTGAAACTCTGAACAAAGGTCAACAAAATACTTCAATTTTAAGGAAAAATTTTACTTTTATACCCTACATCATTCTAACGACCTCAAAATGGCGTCAACAATGAAAATTTCTTTGTGAAATTTTTCGACGCTCTAACTGAAAAACTACCAACTTTTTAAAAAAAATGCCCAGAATGAAAAGTTCTTAAAATTCATCAAGCGATATAGTGGAATTTTTTCAAAAATTTTTGATGACATTTTGAAACTTTTTTTCAACATTTTTTTCAAAATTGTAATTTATTTACAAAAAATTCTGAAAAAAATTTAGTGTTTTTTTTTACGCCATTTTGAGACATTTTTTTTCAAAATTGTAATTTATTTACAACAAATTTTGAAAAAAATGTAGTGTTTTTGTTTTACGACATTTTTTAACATTTTTTTCAAAATTGTACAAAAAATTCTGAAAAAAATTTAATGTATTTTTTGACGACATTTTTTAACATTTTTTTCAAAATTGTAAAAAAAATTTTGAAAAAAAATTTAGTGTATTTTTTGACGACATTTTGAGACATTTTTTTTCAACATTGCACAAAAAATTCTGAAAAAAATGTAGTGCATTTTTTGACATTTAGAGATATTTTTTTTTAATATTTTTTTCAAAATTGTATTTCTATTACAAAAAATTCTGAAAAAAATTTAGTACATTTTTGGACATTTTTTCAAAATTGTAATTTATTTACAACAAATTCTGAAAAAAATGTAGTGTTTTTGTTTTACGACATTTTTTAACATTTTTTTCAAAATTGTACAAAAAATTCTGAAAAAAATTTAATGTATTTTTTGACGACATTTTTTAACATTTTTTTCAAAATTGTACAAAAAATTCTGAAAAAAATTTAGTGTATTTTTTGACGACATTTTGAGACATTTTTTTTCAACAGTTTTTTCAAAATTGTAAAAAAAATTTTGAAAAAAATTTAGTGTATTTTTTGACGACATTTTGAGACATTTTTTTTCAACATTGCACAAAAAATTCTGAACAAAATTTAGTGCATTTTTTGACGACATTTTGAGATATTTTTTTAAAATATTTTTTTTCAAAATTGTATTTCAATTACAAAAAATTCTGAAAAAAATTTAGTGTTTTTTAACGACATTTTGAGACATTTTTTTTTTCAACATTTTTTTTTTAAATTGTACAAAAAATTTTGAAAAAAATTTAGTGTATTTTTTTACATTTTTTTTTCAAAATTGTACAAAAAATTCTGAAAAAAAATTTAGAGTATTTTTTTGACATTTTTTTCAAAATAGTAATTAATTTACAAAAAATTCTGAAAAAAATTTAGTGTATTTTTTGACATTTTTTTCAAAATTGTAATTTATTTACAACAAATTTTGAAAAAACTTTAGTGTATTTTTTGACGACATTTTTTTCAAAATTGTAATTTATTTACAACAAATTTTGAAAAAAATTTAGTGTTTTTGTTTTACGACATTTTGAGACATTTTTTTTTAACTTTTGTTTCAAAATTGTACAAAAAATTCTGAAAAAAATTTAGTGTATTTTTTGACATTTTTTTTCAACATTTCTTTCAAAATTGTACAAAAAATTTTGAAAAAAAAATTTAGTGTATTTTTTTTCAACATTTCTTTCAAAATTGTACAAAAAATTTTGAAAAAAATTTAGTGTGATTTTTGACGACATTTTGAAACATTTTTTTCAAAATTGCACAAAAAATTCTGAAAAAAATTTAGTGCATTTTTTGACGACATTTTGAGATATTTTTTTTCAATATTTTTTTCAAAATTGTAATTCATTTACAAAAAATTCTGAAAAAAATTTAGTGCATTTTTGGACATTTTTTTCAAAATTTTAATTTATTTACAAAAAATTATGAAAAAAAATTAGTGTATTTTTTTATGACATTTTTTTTCAACATTTTTTCAAAATTGTAATTTATTTACAATAAATTCTGAAAAAAATTTAGTGTATTCTCTGATGAATTCTAAGAGTTATTAGTTCATTGCAATTTTTTCGAAAAGTTGATAGTTTTCGAGGAAATGAATTTCAAATGTTTAAGATTTTTTCCCCCCAAAAAACTATTAACTTTTGGAAAAAAATTGCAAAGAACAAAAAATACGTAAAATTCATAAGTGAATACACCAAATTTTTTTCAGAATTTTTCATAAATAAATTACGATTTTGAAAAAAATGTTGAAAAAAAATGTCTCAAAATGTCCTCACAAAAATCTGAAAAAATTCTACTATATTTCTCGATTAAATTTACAAACTTTTCCTTCTTCGCATTTTGTTATAACAGCTTGTAGTTTTCGAGTTAGAACGTTCAGAAATTTTTCAAAGAAATTTTCATTGTTGACGCCATTTTGAGTTCGTTACAATGATGCGGAGTATAAAAGTAAAATTTTTCCTTAAAATTCAACTATTTTATGCACCATTATCCAACGTTTCAATAAAATTCCAATATTCCAATAGCTCGAAAAAAATTGATAGGAATAAATAATTCCCAATTTTTTGGAATTTTTAAAAAAGTTCGGCGCCATATTGGAATTCCTGATGGCTGAAACTCCATTTCGACCTCGGAATCTTGAAGAGCGACCTCGAAAACAATAAGATACGCACCTTTCAATTGTTTTCAACTTCGATTTTCATACAAAATACTCGATTGATAATAAAGTATAAAAAATGCCATTTCAGGCGTTAATAAACTTAAAAATACCAAATATTAATTTTCTTCTTTTTGAAGGTTCCTCACACTGAATGGCACAGCGCACTTACCGGTATCTCCAGGAAAGATGTTGTTCTTCTAGCTGCGCAATCGCTCGCTGGTTTATACAAAAACACAATCAATCCGGTATAAGTTCCGATTAAACATCAAGCAGGTGAAACTTGCTGTAAATAGTTTATATATAGTCGGTAAACTTTTAGAATTTGTAAGATTTAGTTTATAAAAGTCTTTTGCGAAACACAAAGTACAATTATTGAAAAAGGAAGCCTTCCTTCGCTGCGATTCCGTTCGTCGATAAATGGAAGGGAATGAAACTGCATAGTTTTAAGAGAGAAAAAAAACAGGAATATAATGTACAGTACAAAAGGGATACATTAAAAAAAGTTTCCCATCGCTAACTTTTAAATTCGAATTCCTTTTTTTTTTAAAACGACAGCCACTGGTAGCTTTTATTACGATTTTAATTAAATAAATGTATAAAATAGTAATCCCGTACTAAAGTAAAGAATTTGTTTTCTTTCCTTCATCCCCGCTGTAATTACATTCATACAGTTTGTTAGCTGGTTCTTTTAGTCTATTTATAATTTCTTTCTTTTATTTTTCCACGTAACTCCACGGAGGAACAAAGTTCATAAACGACCGATGGTAAAACATATACTGCACCAGCGATATTAATTCAATTACAATATTTAAATAAGTATTTAAATATAATGAGCCAATTGCTGACGGTTACAATTTGTCGAGGTACGAAGCCAGATCCGGCAGACCGTCCTTCAATCCCTTCCTCTTTCTCGTTTCCTAAAAAAACACAAACAACAATAATTAGTCATTATTTTCAACTAGTATTATTATTACAAGTTAGGTTAGGAATAAATGTTCGATCCCCTATTCTGACTAACTGGAACTTTCGCAAGAGAGTCGAAACTAAAGACCGGTTTCTTTTCCACGAATTTAAAAATGACAATGTCAGACATCGACAGCTGTCATTAGTTATGATCGTGGAATAACATGATAAAAATTATTCGATAACCTACCTGTACGACGTTGTATGGTCGAGAGTCCGTCTCCAGGGGGTCACCTGGCAGAATTTGCCAATGATCGAAGACGCACTGCGGGAAAGCTTGTCCTCCGGTGTTTGAGCGCAGGTCGGCAGTGAAACCGAACGACTCGTTGACAGGAAGGTACGCTTTGACAACGAACATAGGAGTGCCAGCGACTTGTTGTTCCTCGAACACGTGACCACGTCTGCGATTCAGCACACCGTAGATACCACCAACGGCGACTTCGGGGCACTAAAAAATAAAATTTTAAATCATTATATTACTTAATCGTTTTATTTTTCATTCTTTATTTTAAATATGTTTATTAATAGCAATTAGGTTTTCGACAATAATTACTGTTAATCATAACCCAATGCTTGGAAAGTTTTCATCATTTTAATTCGAACGTATCTCCAGAATTTCTTTTAAATTTTAGGTTATCGTACTTTATGATCTGTCAAAGATTGTCCAAAAAATGTTGCATCAAACCTTTTTGCACTTTAAATCTATCATGTGTGTAATAACGACTACAATAATGTAGGAACTGACGAGTGAAAGTGAAATGAGCAAATTCGACATCTTGTGGGCAACATGGTTAGTTTTTTTCAGTTTAAAAATACAAATTTTTTAACAAAGAATGCCTCGTAGTTTATACCTTAACCCTTTAACGCCCAGCGGTTTCGATCGAAACCACTTTTGACTTCAAACCTTCATAACTTTCACAAAAATTGGAATATTTTCGGTTTCCAAATACCATTCCAAAATTTATATTGCAATAAAAAAATTAACATTTTTTTAATTATTACACTAATAAAAAAAAAAATTTGTGGCAAGATTTACAAAAAGAAAACAGAAAATAAAAGATTGAATAAAGTTAAGCTAACGAAAATTACTACTCGGGGGTTTTTGGGGTCGCTGATTACGAATCTGCAGTTAGTTTTTCAAAATTCAAAATGGCGGATCAAATATGGCGGACAAATTTTTTCAAATTGGTCCGATTCGTTTGAAACTTGTTACTCGGGGCTTTTTGGAGTCGCTGATTACGAATCTGGAATCAGTTTTTCAAAATTCAAAATGGCGGACAAATTTTCAAAGTAATTTTAACCTTTATGCGAATGTGTGCCATACACAAGGAGTACAGTGAGTTCAAAAGTTAAATTTCCAAACGGTAACTTTTTACAAAATACAGTAGTCCTTCCCTTATTCTAATTTGTCCAGTCAGGTAAGATGGCGGCCTTCTTCCTTTATTCTAATTTTCCCCTCTCCCCCACTACTTAGATGTGTAGTCTCACGTTTGTCTCTTTTTTTGTTGTTGTGCATGCTCCGTTATTTGTATTTAAAAAATCCACACGTCAGTAGGGAGAACGTGCGAGGGGAAATATTAGAATAGGAGAAGAGAAAAAATTAGAATAAGGGAAGGAGTACTGTACAACGTTTTATACTTTCTACTTGATGTAATAAATCCACAGTGCTGTCCGATAAATTTACTAAAATATTGTAAAAATCCTAACCTCAAATAGTAAAAAACCACTATTCCACAGTTGGGAATATTACCAAATTATTATAACATGAAAATTACAATGAGTTTGTAAAATTCATTCGTATTTTTTACAGTGTACAATTTTACTACAAAAAAAAACCTGGCAGATCCAAAAACTTTCAACATTCAGACACCATTTTGAAATGAAAAACAAAATAAAATATGTTTATGTATAATTTTTAAATAAACAAATTGATAAAACACGTTTCTGCAACGAGTATTACAGTTAAAAATGAAATTTATAAAAATTGTGGCTAAAAAATCTCGTTTTTTTCCAATATTTTTTTCAAAAAATGTAGTAAACGTAATTTCTTGCAAATTTCAGTAGCACCATTCTAAATATTAACCTCAAAACTAGTCGAATTGTGACGAAGATAGATTAAAATTGCGTATCCATATTTTCCTTTTCTTTTCCTTTTTTTTTATCTAGTTATTTCGGTCATATTTTAAAACGTAATTTCACCTTCGCGTCGAATTCCCGAACCCCAATTAGATTTATCCCTTTTCGTGTGGCCCATTCCTTTTCTTTCTTCTTTTATTGTTATTTTATTGTTTATCATTTTCGTTAAATTGTAAATATATTCTTATTTCCTTATTTTTATGTTTCCATTTTTAAAAAAGTTTTATGCTATAAATAAAACAATTCTGAAATCTGTGTGCAAATTGTGAACATTTAGAACTTATTACTTAACGTAATCGCTTGTCCTTTTATGACGTAAACTTCCCAATTATTTTTAACCTAAAAAATCACTAAGATAAATGCACCGAACAAATCAGTAAATAAATTTTTCAATGCCAAATAGTAAGAAATTCCTCTTATACATCGTCAGCTTCGTTAAACACTTCCGTACATCATTGACAAATTTCTCTGACGTACACTGTAAAGAATCCCTTTGTAAATTTACTAGGGAGTTGTAGAATTAAACCACAGTTTTACTAGTGAAAGTGCAAAATCACAACTCTGAAAAATGCAAAATTCGTATTGTACCACTGCAATAGTAATATTACCACAAAATTGTAAAATTACTATTCTCAGAGTCTGTCGTAATAATTACACTGTAAAATATGTTGATGTAAATTTACCACGAAAACCGTAGGACACAAAAATACCACTGATAATCGCAGGAAATTTACCAAGAGCTGGTAAAATCTAACCTATCGGTGTAAAATTACCTTGGAATAATGTAATATTTTAATACAAGATTAGGGGAATTTTACGTTCAGTCAGGTTATTTTTACACTGACTGCACTGTGATATCGCACTAAACTATCGGGAGTTTACGTAATTGCTGTAATATTACAATTTTTAATTTTTCCATTTTAATGTAAATTTACCACAATTATCAGTGGTATTTTTGTTCTTTTTGTAATTATTACACTTTTATTGTAATATTACTATGTTTATGGTAAGAATCCTTGAGAAATTACAACAAATCTGTAATTTCATCACAAACATCGTTGGAAATGATTACATTGATGCAATGTAATTTTACTTGACACTTTTTTCAATGTACCTATTCTGAGATTAGTCATTTTACTACTCTGAAAGTTGTAATCTTTACTACTTTGGGAATTTACAAGATTAATGTAATTTTACTAATCTGGGAAGCTGTAAATTTACAAACTACATGTTAATTTTACCATTTTCCTAGGGATTTTACTACTCTCAAAGTTGGACATAGAAGTTACCTACTCTCAGAGTAGTAATTTTACAACAGGATTTTTTACAGTGTAAGAAACATTAAATTCATTTCAATTTTCGACAGTTTACACATTTTCAACCAATTGTAATATCTTAATGATCTCTTGGTCAACATTAATAAAATGTAGCATTAACATCGTAGCGTGTCATTATCGAACATAAAGATAGAGGTTCAATGACATCGTTTAAACATCATTGCCAGTTTTATTCTCCTTCCGTTAGTGCACAAGTCACCACTGTCCTTGCATCAAGATTAAATTTTCCAAAGGAAACCTAACCTCAACACTACAGAGGGACGCTTGGTAGTGCCGGAAGGTATTTTTTCATGAAATTCAACATTACATACCTGAATTTCGCAAAGATAGACCGGCTCCATAAGTCTTGGTGCGGCAGTGAGAAGACAGGCATAAAGGCAACGTCTCGTCGTGGGGATGATCTGTCCACCACCTCTGTGGATTGCGTCAGCGTGCAACGTCACGTCATAAATATTGAAACGTACGCCTCGCAAATTCTCTTCCGACAGTACACCCTCCTTGGCCGCCCACTGGAATCCAGCGATGACCGAGTCTTTGATTTCATTAAGGTACTGAACTCCCTTCGTGCAGTCGACAAGGATATTTGGTCCTGAATCGTCTGGCCCGAAGCACCAGAGCTTTCTTGCCTCCGTTACATCGTAATCGTATTTCTCACCCAAGTAACGAGCTCGAACTTTGAAATCGTCTCTTGGATTAACTTCACCCTGAAACAATTAACTCCCATAAGTAACAAAATATCAACAATTTAAACATTTCATAAGATTATTGAATTCTCAGTTGGCCGTTCTTATTCGTCTTTCATTATTATTCAGAACAGGTCTGTGAAAGAACAATCATCATTTTATTTTTTAATTACAATTAAAAATTACTAAAAACAAAATGTTTCAAAACTTACATTGTCGATGTCTTCGGCAAGACCATCAGGCATGGGTTCGGCCTTCATGAACAGACGATTGTGCTTATTGGGGGACTTCGACAAACACATTTGATTGGACAATTCCGATACTGTTTCTCTGTAAGACACAACTGGATCAGATTTCTTGATCGGTATGCATGCGTGATCTTCTTCCAAATCTTTCAAACAGATTTCAAGATGTAATTCTCCAGCACCAGCAATTACGTGTTCGCCAGATTCTTCGATAATACACTGTACCATAGGATCGGACTTAGCCAAACGCTTGAGACCTGCAATTAAACAGAAACTTTAACAAACGAATTTTCTTTCGTCTTTACTAATAATAATTAAAAAAAATATCAGGTGTCAACGAAAATCATGGTTATTCATAACCCAATGCTCAATAAAAGGTTTCATCATTAATAAATCGATTAAAACACAATTTTTTAAACATTTCAAAAAAAATTACCTTCAGCCAATTTCGGCAAGTCAGCAGGATTCTTCGGTTCGACAGCCACTCGCACGACTGGGGAAACCGAGAACTTCATGACTTTCATGTTGTGCGCAAATTTGAATGTTGTGATGGTACCGGTCTTAACCAAAAACTGATCGACTCCGACAAGACCGCAAATGTTTCCTATAAAATAAATTACACTAAAAATCCATCGTTTAAAATCAATAATCACAATTAATATAATTGAACATCAGAATGAAAATGTCAATCGTTCAAATTAAATTCAGCACAGGTCTGTAAGGTTCATCATTTTGTCAAAACAATAACAACAATTTGTATAATTTTTGTATTTACCAGATGGTACATCTTCGATAGCTTCGACGTAACGACCCATCATCAGAATGGTTCGTTGGATGGCCTTTTCGTACAAATCGTCCTTCTTTCCGGGTACGTAATTCGGTCCCATAATACGGGCTTTCATTCCTGTACATACTTTGCCGGAGAATACTCGACCAAAGGCATAGAATCGTCCTTTGTCAGAGGTCGGTACCATTTTAGATACGTACATCATCAACGGTCCATTAGGATCGCAGTTCTGTAAAAAAAAACAATTGTTATTCTCGTGTCTCATTACAAGATTTAAAGTAATTTAAGATAAGATTTCTTCAGTTGGCCGTTCTTACTGTCGTTCATTATTTTTTCAGAACAGGTCTGTGAGAACAATCATCATTTGATAATCGGGTTAATAATCTTAATTAATTTTTATTAAACTTACTTTAATGCCGAGAGCAGCGTCATCGTCATGTGGTCCCTCGTACAACATTTCCATTCTGTACTTCTGAGCAACGACTGGCGATGGCAGATGGATGGCAATCATCTGAAGTAAAGCTTCACCGGCTGGCAACCATGTACGCATAACAACCTACAAAGAAAATTTTCATTAACAAACGAAATCAACATTCTTCTAAATTATTGTATCTTAATTAAAAGTCAGGTTATGTTCGTTAACTCTCTCATTATTTATCAGAAGAGGTGTCAGAAATATTTTAGAACATTCATCATATAAATTGTTTACTTGTTTACTTTTAAAAATAAATAAAATTTACCTTAAGAAGAGCTTTGCCGTCCTTGTCTTTATCGTCCGGCTTCAATGTAATTCCCAACTTTTTCAAAAGATTATCAGCTTCTTCTTTCTTGTAGTTCATGATACTGTCAAAGACCTATAAATAATTAATTTGTAAAACATTTTTTATTACAATTAAATTAATTGTGTCAACAACATCGTAGCTTATCATTATCGAACATAAAGATAGAGGTCCAATGATATCGTTTGAATGTCATCGAAGTTTCTCTCCTTCCGTTTAATTGCACAGGTCAACACTGTCCTTGTGTAAGACTTAGAATAAACCGAGACGAACACTACAGAGAGACGCTATAATGTGCCGGAAGGTTTACAGAGGTTATAAACTTGTCTACCTTTTATTTACCTTGTAAATCGGGTCCAAAACGTACATACAGAAGGATCGTTTGTTGTCAGATTCCTTCTGTTTGCTCCACTTCTTGGTCTTGGCGTTGAAGAAAGATTCGCCCCACAATCTGTTCATTAGTTTCACTACATCAATTCCGAATTTTTCAGCGTACATTTCAGAGAATTGTTTTAAGGTGAATGCCCATCCGTGGAGGCCAGAACCGAAACCGACGGAACCTTTGCTGGGATCTACCTGTAAATATTTTCATACTTACTTCTATTCTTAATTAACTAAAATTAATAATTAATTTATCAACAATATCAGTTAAAGTTCATAAAAACTCTTTCATTATTATTCAGAAGAGGTGTCAGAAATATTTTAGAACATTCATCATAATTACATCGTTAATAGAAAATGATAAATAAATTTACTTACACGAACTTCACCCATGGGACCGTCGTCATCGGAATAAGTAGCAATAATGACGTTGACATTTTCGACAATACGCTGGAAAGTTTGATAGAGATCTTCACTGTCGAGTTGAAGCTCGAGTAAAGCACGGTCCATTTTGTTCATGAACAACACAGGCTTGATGCGCTCGGCGATAGCCTGGCGCAAGACAGTTTCGGTTTGCACACAGACACCAGATACGCAATCGACAACAACGAGCGCTCCATCCGTAACACGGAGAGCAGCTGTAACTTCACTTGAGAAATCGACGTGCCCGGGTGAATCGATCAAGTTGATCAAGAAACCTCTCTCGGATTTGTCACGTTGATCCGGATTGTGAATAAACACGCAATCCTTCTCGTGAAGTTCAAAGTACATAGAGATGGCACTGTAAAACAATAAAAAGTCAAGATCGATTCGATCGAAATGTAATTGGTTACTTACGTTGATTTGATGGTGATGCATCGTTCTTGTTCATCTTTTCTGGTATCGGTGAAACGAGTTTCTCCAGCTTTGGCACCGGCAATAATACCAGCCTTGGAGACAAGGGAGTCTGTCAGTGTCGACTTTCCGTGATCTACGTGAGCGATGACGGACATATTTCTGATGTTCTTCTTCTTGTCCATCATCGTACGGATCTCGTCTACCGTGAAATTCACCTGGACAAGCACGCTGCGTTAATTTTACGAACATTTATAAAACACAAAGAAATAGAAAATCTAACCATTGTATTATTACGGTAACTCAAATTTTAATTAAAAGACGAAAAAAATTAAAGTTTTGGAGTAAAATCATTCGATTTTACGAAGCAGCTTTCGTTGCAACATGGAACACGTTGGCCGAGATGGAACGTCGCAGCGTCCACCTTTTCGCGAATGTTTCAAAAATCACGAAAAATTCCCGTTTTTTCGAGGAAATAAATTTTACACTTTTTTTTAAGGGGGTATAAAGGAATTAATCGAATCGTGGCCCTTGCGAGGGCCAAGTTGCGCAATCCCGTGCAATCCGGTAATTTTACCATTTTCCAGTATGTAAAGGGAATGCGGGATAAAAAATATCGGATGATATTAATTGCGCGATTTGTAACGATGGGTTTAATCGCGATGTGTTCCTTGTGGAATACGTACCATCTTGGATGTTTTCCGATTACCGTTGGCCTGGTCGAAAATATACGTGCGCCAACAATGGCGGACTCCCTGGGAAAGAACGGGAGTCCTGCGAAAAGAGAACTCGGAACTTGCGGGCGCTTCGTCGGCCACGAGCCAGATAGAGAGGGCGCGACGCGTCGATACCCCACTTCCGAACTTTAACGACGGTGCGCATGCGCAGTAGTTTTTGTTCTTTTCAAATAATTAACTAATAAGAGATTTTTTCAAAGTTATTTATTTTTATTCGATTTTGATTATTCAATTTGTTTGATTTATGTAACTTTGATTATTAAAACGTCTGAAACGCAATAAAAAAGAAATTTGTATACATGTGTATTTACGGTAGGTGGTCAACATGTGTGTGACGCCACGAGACTGTAAAGATAGGTTAGTTTTATGTATAACACGTTTTAAAAGTTTCTGCAACCACGTTTCAAATATTTCGTGGCTCTTGAGAATTAGGTAAGGTTATTAAGAAAGAAAAAGGTCGGTGTGTCATATAATCTCAGGTATTGTAAATTTTCCTCGACGTAATACTTCTTGTTTATTTTCAAGAGGTGCAAAGTTTACCTGAGATTATAAGACAAAGCCGACCTTTTTTTCTTATTACAGATTGTAAAGTTAGGTTAGTTTTATACATAAAAAGTATAAAGTTTCTGCAATCACGTTTCAAATATTTCGTGGTTCTTGAGAATTAGGTAAGGTATTAACCCGTTTCGTTCCAAAACGACAAAATTTGTCGCCGGTTTTCATCCTCCGTAAGTTTATGTATATCTTTGAGATATTGTAAAATGTAGGTTTTCTATAGTTTTTGGGTATGTTCATTTCGAATCTGAAGTCTGTTTTACGATATCACATTTCATTTTTTAAATATGACCACTTAAACGGAAGAAATCGTGGAAAAACTTTTTCAGAAAACTGCAATTTTTCTTGCGAAAGAGTTCCAGAATCGTGTCAGGCTTCAGAATCCTGTGGCATAATGAGTTTTACTAAAAGTTGGTCAATATTAAGAATTAAGTTATAAAATGGCGTCCTCAAACTGGCGCTGCTCATACGGAATTTTTTTGTTATTTGGGTTTTATTAAAATATTTCTGGTATTTTTTCGTGTATTTTGATGAATATGTTCTAGTGGATTATTTTTGAGGATGGTGAATACAAATCCATTATTACATTTTGGAAATTCAAAATAGGGAATCCAATATGGCTGGCCGCAATTTTAAAAAAATTGTCTGGTATTTGGTATATAGAAGGTTCCGAAATCACATTGGATCCGTCATTTTGAATTTGCAAAATTTAATAACGAATTAGTATTCAGTCACCTCAAAAGCAATCTACATATTCATAAAAGCTCACTTCAAGATACCAGAAATATTTTAATAAAACCCAAATAACAAAACAATTCCGTATGAGCAGCGCCATTTTGAGGACGCCATTTTGTAACTTAAATCTTAATATTGACCAACTTTTAGTAAAACTCATTACGCCACAGGATTCTGAGGTCTGACACGATTCCGGAACTCCTTCGCAAGAAAAATTGCAGTTTTCTGAAAAAATTTTCGCTTTTTCCCACGATTTTTTCCGTTTAAGTAGTCATATTTAAAAAATGGAATGTGATATCGTAAAACGGTCTTCAGATTCGAAAAGAACATACCCAAAAACTATAGAAAACCTACATTGTACAACAATATCTCAAAGATATCCATAAACTTACGGAGGATGAAAACCGGCAACAAATTTTGTCGTTTTGGGACGAAACGGGTTAAGAAAGAAAAAGGTCGGCTTTGTATTGTAATCTCAGGTATTGTAAATTTTCCTCGACGTAATACTTCTTGTTTATTTTCAAGAGGTGCAAAGTTTACCTGAGATTATAGGACAAAGCCGACCTTTTTTTCTTATTACAGACTGTAAAGATAGGTTAGTTTTATACATAACAAGTATAACACGTTTTAAAAGGTTCTGCACACGTTTCAAATATTTCATGATTCTTGAGAATTAGGTAAGATAATAAGAAAGAAAAAGGTCGGCTTTGTCCTATAATCTCAGATATTGTAAATTTTCCTCGAAGTAACGCGTCTTTGTGTTCATTTTCAAAAAAAATAATTTGTAAAACAGTTTTAGAATTGGAGATTCCCAACGTTTCTGTAAAATGACATTTTTAGGTTTCACAGATAAAAGTTGTGTTTGCAAAAATGTTTATATTTTTATCTTACGGTTCCGCGGATTTGACCATATGAGAAATCTTCGAACGAAAAAAAATTCGACCGCGGCTAAATGACATTGGTCGAACATTAACTTCACCTATAATAAATTGTTTTGTTGTGAAGGATTATATAATAAGAAAGGATCGGCTTTGTCCTATAATCTCAGGTATTGTAAATTTTCCTAGACGTAACACTTGGAGTTTGTTTTTAAAAGGTGCCGGAAAATTTACCTGAGATTGTAGGACAAAGCCGACCTTTTTATTTTATTTTCTATTATATATGTATACTCCTTCACAACAACACCATTAACCAAGGGTAATGTTCGACCAATGTAATTTAGCCGGTCGAATTTTTGACTTCCCAGGGTAAAATATATGGTCGTTTTTTTTTAAACATTTTTTCGTTCGAAGATTTGTCACGTGGGCCAATCCGCGGAACCGTAAGATAAAAATATAACAATTTTGGAAACACAACTTTAATTTGTGAAACTTAAAAATAGCACGTTAAGGTAAAGGTACCCATAGCGGAACACTGTCCAAATAACGGAACAGTTTTTGAAAATTTACGTTACTTGTGTAATTTAATCTCAAATAAACGTAAAAAAATCCTGAATTAACTTTAAATATTTTTAAGCGAATATCTGCCAGTATTTTATGATAGTATTTATAAAAATTACTTATAAAAAACGTTGGAACATAACTAAACTACATCATTTCGATTTTGTAGATGTAGAAGACGAAATGGTACGATGTAAGAACGAAAAATTTGATTTATATTTGAAATGAAATATCCCAGACAGCACAAAATGTTTTGTTGCACACCAAATTCGTTACTGATATATAACGGTTATGAAGTCGGACATTTTTACATTCCTTCAACATCTGTGCTGTATGAGATCTTCTGGATCAAAGTGGAATTTCGATTTCATGAAAGTATTTTGCATGTAGTTTTTGATTAAGTACATATGTTTGTAAAGAATTTGTTTTAATGTTTTATAAAATACGGGTTCCTAATTAGGAGATGTTTCAGTTTCATGTTCCGGAAGCGGAACGCCGAAAATCTGTAAAGCACATGTCACCCAGTGCCATGATCGTATTGCGGAACGCATGTTATCTTTCGTGTTATAAGCGTTGTGAAAATCATATTTGATTCAGAAAGTAATTTTTTCGAATTGTTGAAGAATAATTGTCATTCTAGCAAGTTATCTCGTAAGTTTAAATTCGATATTTGTCACGAGAAAAAACTAACCTCAAACAACATGTTTACAACAAGTTATATCAACTCACTAGAAATACAACTGATTTACAATTTTCTTACAGAATATACTACTTGAACGATGGGTAAAGTATCTTCCCTGCAAACGCGGAAAGTAACAGTTATGTAATATTTACGTAATGGTTACATTGTTACATAAATGTTACGTAGTTGTTACATAACTGTTACTTTTGTGTTTGCAGGGTAGTAGTAAAATAGTAGGTTAACCTAACTTCAAAAAGAACCGAGTTATTGCAAAAATAGTGATTTTTTTCGAAACTTCGATGGCTTGCCAATCAAATTCTAAGCCTTCCAATTTTGGAAGAGGAACTTCTGGTTTAGTTTATCGGCATTCACCTTCAGGTAAACGGGGTGTCATAGGTAGTGTTACACACGGTGTAGAACATGATTCGGAAAACATATAAAGCACTACAGGGATATTTTTTAACATTCTCAATAGCAAAATGCTTTTTTCTGTCTACATAAATTAAAATAATAGTTATGAGTGTCGCGTGAACTGATATAGTTATGCAATTATTTGCAACGTTATTGTTTACAATATTTATTATTGTCCACTTAATTATAATGACCAAAAAATACCAAGTTCTTCCTCACTTATGACAAACGGTTGAAAAGTTTTTTGAAAACATTTATGTTAATAAAAAACATAGGTGAATTCTTGAATTACATTATGCCATACACATTATGGTGCAAAAACCATAAAATGTTAAATTTAGGACGATTTTTTTTTACACGGGATTCGCAATATTACTTACTTTTTTAAGTTTTGAAGGAGGTTTTTAATAAAATTGCAAGCCCTCAACATTTCTATAACGTTAATATTCAAGTATTTAGCTACTTTCTGTCTTAGTAAATACAACTAGTATAGTGCCGTATATCGTCGGTTCGGAGCAAAAGGGTTCTATCTCGTTGTGGCACTAAAGAGGGTTCTATCTCGTTGTGGTACTAAAAAGGGTTCTATCTCATTGTGGCAATGGAAACGGTTCTATCTCACGACGAAACTTTTTTGCCGCCAATTTAGGTTGGTAACAATACATTTCTGCGGTGTTGCGGAAAGAAGGTTCTATCTCGACTTTTATTTGGGAATGATTTTGTTGCAAGAGATCGATTTCACAGTATCATTCGTAGCATTTTTTTAATTATTGCAACAATTCTCATATTTAAATTACACAAGTTTTTGTGAATCAATTTGTTAAATCATTGTGATTTAAGAATACAGTTAGGGTAAGGGGTTCAGTTATGAACACGGTTCGGTTGTGAACACCCGTGCGTACATTTTGATTGAAAAGAAATGGATCAAATTCGACAAAAGTCAAGTGTGTGTTATCGCTACATATAGCTTTTGTGCGAATATGAAAGAAAAATGTTGCTTGTGCTTTTTGCTGCGAACAAATTGATTTTCTGACATCTATACGTCGCCACAAATTTATTTTTCAGTATTCTTAAAAGCCATACAAATCGAATTTAATCAAAGGAAAAGATTAGTGCAACGCATAGTTACAGAGTAAATTTATTATATTTAGTGATTTAATAGCGACAGACGCCACAACGTGCAAAAGAAATTTTTTTCATGAGGTTTCAATGTGGCTACAATATTCAGTTTTGAACACCTTTTTTTTGACAAATTATAAGTCAAATTATAAGATAAATTAATGAAAAGGATGAAGAATAATAGATATCAATAGTGCCATCTTCTGTTCTTTTTCTGTCGTTAAAGGTTTCTGAAATCAATAAATTATCATTTCTGTATATATCTGGGCGGTTTAACTTCATTTTTTCCTATTTTTAGTAGATTTTTCAGTGGTTTTCGCAATCGAACCACATAATTTTATTTGTCAAAAATTACGACTCTACTAAATGTTTAACTAAAATTTTCTAGTCGAGAAAATCAATTTAGTTTCTTCAATAGTCGTTAACTGAGGTCTCTAGCTCCCCGTACATATGCATATGTCTGCATATATCTAATTGAGCAAAATTTATGAGCCAAAAATGAAAGGGTGTTCATAACCGAACCTCTTCCCCTATTTAATTATTACAGTACATTATTAAATACTGAGTACACTATAAAATATCGTCAGCTACATTTAATAGATAAACAAACATATTGCCTGTTATTTATGATTAGTCCAATGTATTATAATAATTGCTAAAGGAAATTCTAAGTATTAGATGAACAAAAGATGTCTGGTGTGAAAATTCATGAAAATAAAATTGATTGACGTGAAGTAAATAGAGATAATAAATTATACACATATAAAATCGAAGATATTGCATTTGAAACATTATTATTTTCATTCATTTTCTGTACCTGTTACTATCATGTGCAATGGGAATGAAGTGAATTGAAAGAACATTTTTTTTTGAGAATAAAATCGATGAACCCAGTTTTAAGTAAGTAAGACGAAACACCCATCCATACTTAATAAAACTTATTTAAAAAATATATAAAATATAACTTAGCATGGAATTAAATCTTTATTTACTCGATCGTAATCCCTTTAATATTAAAAAAATTATTTCATATATAATAAACACAAAGTTAGAGTATTCAGACGAAACAGGACGTCCAGGATGGTTATTGATACTAAATTGGTGAAAACCTCACAATAAAAAGAAATACAAAATTTATAATGTTCCGCTTTAAGCCGTCAAAAAATTCCGATTTGCCCCATGACACTTTTTGATCTTTGTGTTACTATTTCTTCAAATTTATATATAAAAGAGGATTGTGCAACGATGGTGTCTTAAAAACCACATTTCAAACTATAATACTGCAGTTGGACAAAGTGCCCATCCTTTGTTTTTACAATAGAAAACGAAAACTTAGAAGTAACAAAAATCTCCTACAGAGGTGCTTAAAACAAAAATATAATATAATCGCTGCTATAAAACATTACGTATGCTATGTGTCTCATTAAAACAATGACCATCAATGTTGACCAATGTCAAATGCATAGAGATTTTTTGAATCGTAGAAAGACATATATACAACATAAAAAGAAACAAAACAAAAAGATTTGTGACATAGAAAATAGAAAAAGAATTGATTAAATACCTACCTGTTCGCTTGAAATCCATCCGGACCCCAAATCCGGTTGACTTCAAAACAATTTGTAAAGTGCCGTAAGATGACCCAAAAGTTATTGTTGGCACCTAGTTATCTTAAGGATAATCTGCGGTCGTAAATCATTTCTCAAAAATAATCTGATGTTGACATTTAGTTACGTAAAAAGTTACTATGGGTTAACCGCAAATTAACAGGTCATTAACTGTTACTGGACCCAAAGTTGACCAGAAATGGACCTGCAGGTGGTCGTAAATTTACCCGTAACTTATCCTAAATGGATCTCTACCAGCCAACAATGTCTCAAAGGCCCAGGTAGCAGAATAAAAAATAGTCCAGAATGTGTTCTACAAGAGGTCAGATGCGTCAAATTATGAAGTTTTTCTGAATTTGATATCATTATGCAATCATTATAATCTCATAATTTGACGCGTCTGACCTAGTTAGAATACATTATGAGACAATTCTAAACTCTTTTTGTTCTGCTATGTGAGTTAATTTATTTTTAATAATTTGTATTTAATTTTTCTTATTTATTGTATTTAAACAAAAAAAAAGAATCAAACCCTTATTTATTTTTTATCTTTTGATGGATTTCATTGCTGCTGAATTTTTCTGTAATCCTGTTAACCCGTTTTCGCCCAAAATGCCGTAAATTTCACTACATTTTAATCGTCACTTTTCTTATAGAAACTAACGATGAATAATTCTGAATATTTAGATTCTACAGCTTTCAACCCTCCTCTTTCCGAATCTGAAGTCCGTTTTTCGCTAGGAGCAGCCATTTTTTTTAAAATATGGCGGCGAAAGGGCAAAAAAATAGAGAAAATTTAGATTTTTGGATCGGTTTTTCATGTTTTATAATAGGTTCCCGCTGACCGATCAGTCCAAAGACCTGGATCTGGTGGCATAATGAGTTTGACTAGAAGTTAACATGATCAGATATGGAAATATAAGATGGCGGATCCAAGATGGCGGATTTTTAACCGTATTTTGAGTTTTTATAGCATTTCCGACATTATTAGCTATTTATAAATATTGTTGTACACTTGTTATTGATATATGCAATCATTTGTAACAGTATCTTCTATTCAATACTCCAAATTCAAAATGGCGGCATAGTTATATATATATATATATATATATATATATATATATATATATATATAAATATAATATATTCCTGTAAAAATCCTGTTCATAACAGAGTGCAGACTACTCGGGGAAATTCTTCCGGATATCGTAACACAGGTCTGCACGGATTTTTTTGTTAAATATCAGAGTGATTTTCGACGTATCTTTGTGTGCTGAACACGAATCTGAAGTCGAAAAAATGCCTATCACGTCATGATTTAGAGAAAAGTGGGGGTAAAGACACCAAAAAACGCGTTTTTGGGTGTTTTTACCGCTAATTTTCTCTGAAACCTGACGTGCTACAGGCTTGAATTTGTGCTTAAATTAAAGCTTGGTTCTTCCCCTACAAAAATCATAAGATAGTTTTAAAAAAAATTTCATAGTTTAAAAAAAAAAGGTTTTAACCTTGCTTTTTCTAGTGATTATGATGAAAATGCAAACAAAATCGAACAACCGCTGGTATTACTAATGGCGAACAAAAAAAACCATGAAGTGATGATTTTAAGAGCCTAAGTATATTTTTTTATTTTGCGGCCGCCATTTTGGATTCGCTATTTTAAATTTTGTGAAACTAAAATTGGATTCGTCATCAGCGACTCAAAAAAAACCCGAGTACTGATTTTCATGAGGTTAATTAAAATTTTTTATTTTTACGTCCGCCATCTTGGATCCGCTATTTTGAATTTTATAAAAGCGACACTGGATTCTTAAACACCAACCCCGAAAACAGTCAAGTAGTGGTTTGTGTGAGCTCTGCTCAATGTAGTTAAATAATTTGCATTTTCATCATAGTCACTAGGAATAGCAAGGTTAAAACCATTTTTTTTGTTCAAAACTATGAAGTTTTTTTTAAAACTATCGTATATGATTTTTGTAGGGGAAGAATCAAGCTTTAATTTGAGCACAAATTCAGATCTGTTGCACTTCAGGCTTCTGAGAAAATTAGGGGTAAAGACACCCAAAAACACGTTTTTTGGTGTTTTTGTCTTCACTTTTCTCAAAATCATGACGTGATAGACATTTTCGTCTTCAGATTCGTACTCAGCGTACAAAAATACGTCGAAAATCACTCTGATATAAAAAAATAGTGAATTTTGCAGACTTGTGTAATTTTAGTTAGAGATTGGAAGTTTTTGACAAGAGGGTATTAAAAAAAATACTCTTTATTTGCTCCGCCCCAAAATGTAAAATTTCACATTTTTTTGCTGTACAGGGCAGAAAAGAAGAACATAGTAACAAATCAAATTAATTTAATCCATGTGATTACGCTAAAAATGAGAAAGGTGATTCGTAGGATGGAGTAAATTGGGAGTATTTTTTTGATACTCTCTCGTCGAAACTCGAAAGATCAATTTCTAAGTTGTAATATCCTGAAGAAATCCCCTAGTGGACTGGCTTTACAACAATAACAATTTCCTGCATAGCTTAGGTTAGGTTATGTTTCGAATCGATATCTATCGATATTATCAATTAATAGATATATTAATGCGACGTTTCTAAATGTCGTACAATTAGATGAAGAAAATAATATACAGATTGCATAATTATTGTTATAAAGACAATGAATAACATATTTCTGTTTATTTTTCTATTGGATTCTTGGAAAAATACACCTACAGGGTCGATTTCAAATCATTTACGGGTGTATTTCAGGTCAACTTTGGGTCCACTTAGGATAATGACCGGTTAATTTCTGGTTGGCCACGGGTCATTTTTCGGACAAATAAGGGTCGATTTCAGATTATTTTTGAGGGTTGATTTACAACCTACTGCTGGCTCACTTCGAGTTAATTGTATGTCGACTTCAGAACTTACAGCAATTTACACGTTGTTTTGGGGTTAACAGGATTTGCGGTCAATATTATCCGGACCGAAGTTAACAACAGCTTAACCTTTGCAAATATTGTCTCTTTAAAAATACTCACACCGTAAAATCTTTTATTGAGCTCAGTGTCATAGTAAAAGTTTTATGTTTATCTGTTGAACATTATATTTATTTCGTTTTTGTACTGTATTTTGGCTGCTAATTAAGTGATTTTCTCAAATTAACGAGATTTAATTATTATACCTGTAAATATCTATTTTTTTAGCCTTTAAAAACATAATAATACAAAGAACTTTTGAAACGGAACCAAGATTCAATTTTAATTATTTGTATATTAGTTTATTTTAAATGTTTCTTAAATTCAGACAAACAGAAGTTGTTTCCAGCCGGTATAAAGTTCATTCAACTTAGTATTTTCGTTGTAGTATTAATTCCGAGAGACAAAAATATAGAGAATTTAATTTTCAAAATTCCCCTATCAAAGTAATTTTCCTATGAGGGATGAAAGGCGGAACCCTCTCCGCACCTGCAACTTGTTTACGCGTTGCAAAATAGTTTGGCTTGTATGCCAATATCAAAAATGCAATTGTTCTATTTGTAGTGTATTTTTTTTCTATTTTTATGCATGCTGCACACCTCAAGTCACATTACGCCGAATGCAACTAATCATTCTTTTGTATCAGTAAAATAATATTGAAAATTGCGGATTCAAAACGCATTATAAAAATCATTCGAATCTTACAACACTTACCTTCTTTAAAATAGAAATTTATCAGATATCCGTTAATATTTATGTTTGGAATGTGGTACATGCATTTCCAAAAAGTCCAAAACTTTAATCGCGAATATTTACCGGAACTAATAAATGCGGGATCAAGTCACCTTCATGAAGTTCGCTTAAAATGACAAAAAAACCCTTCTAGGGCTCAGAAATCGACATTTTAGATTTATCTACTTTCGACGTGAACATTTTTTGTTTACCATTCTTTATTGTCAAACCGTTTGTAAACAAATCTGACCTTTACTCGGAAAATTACTCTGTTCGTTAAATGTCGTATTTTATAATTTTTTTTCTGTTTTATTATCCATAATACGGATTCCATAGATGCCGTATGGATGAAGCTACGACAAAAACATTCAATTCAGCGTGAAATTCTGAACATTTCTGTCCTAGTGTCGTATCGATAGTTTTAAAATTGTCCATTTTACAGCCATTTTAGTGAAAAATCGGGTAAAATTTGCCAAAAACCCGGCAATTTTGGCCCGTTTTCGGGATTTTTTTTGCTACTTTCGAGTGGTATTTTGTTGTAGTTTGGAGCAACTCGTAGAAAGGAATTGTGCTGAGAATCAACAACGCCGAAAACCTCCGAATAACCAATTTTGTCGAAATGGAGGTTCTTGTAAAATTTGTTTCCGACATATTGGATCCATAATTTTGAATTAGGCAACATTTATGTCGCATTTGTGACCGTGAAAACTCTCAATTAATACATTTTGTTCAAATAGAGGTATTTTGAACAATTGTTGTCCACCATTTTGAATTTGGTAAAACTAACGTCAGATAATAATCAACGACCTCAAAAACGTGACATTAATTTCATTTAGGTGAAAAGGTTATTTTGAGGTCGCTGATAAGAAATTCAACGTTAAAATTAATCATTTTAAAATGGCGGATTCAATATGGCGACCAAAAAACGTTAAAAATCATTTCATTTGCAAATTCTGGCTTGTAATAAATAGAATTAATTTTGATTTTTCTTTTCTGACATTTTCTTAAGTGAAAGTAATCATAATTTTAAAATTATGATTACTTTCACTTAAGAAAATGTCAGAAAAGAAAAATCAAAATTAATTCTATTTATTGGATATATTATTACATAAATAATAGACGAAGATGAATTTCTTTAATTGGATGCAATCTAATTATGGAAAGGAGACTCTATTGTTACTAAAGGAGTGGAAAAACATTAACAACAAATTAGCGGCATCTATAATGAGAAGAATTTTCTTACTCAGATGTAAAAAGAACAATTTCCTACCTAAACATATTTTTTCTAATAAATTCACACATAGAACTGAATTTTATACACCATTGCACACACACAAACATCAAGAACTTATTCAAAAATACAAGATTAAACTACTACAACTGGAAATCTGGCTTGTAATGTTGCATATGACATTATTTTGCGTAAATTTTGCAAATTGTAAATTAGAAATGCATAGTAGAACTATATTTTCTATTATTTGATATCGAGAGAAGAATGTCAATGGAAAAAGGTTCCGATTGTCAATTATACCATCACAACACCGCAATATTCCGGGATAACAGTGGCAATTATTCACGAAGTGCATATTTGTTATTTCGGTGTATACATTATCGTCGCTATATAATCGCGACTGCATTGTACGACACGGAAGATTGCAAAGCTTATTTGCGTGGCGAGGTGCTCTTCTCGATCGATATGACATAGTGGTTTACATACTCTTTCACTAGAGTATGGGTAGGGTATAAATATATATACGTTATAATACCGCGAAAACCAACTGATTGTCGCTTTTAACTTCGATTTTCCGCTGTTTTCCCGAGGTCGTTCAACCGTGCAAAATTGTAAGGTCTTCGCCAGTCTTCGCACGTGGTTTATCGAATTAATAATTTCGTATTTAGGAAATAGTTTATTCCGCAAATATCGTCCTGTTTCATATTCCAGTCCAAATTTATAGATTCCCCAAACAGCACAAGCCCGTCTCAGGATGTCCTCGGGAATTGCTGAGGCGCTCCCGAGGACCGAAAGCGTATATTTGGACGTCCTTATTAGCAGCTCCTCAGGACATCCAGGGACGAATTGTGTTGTTTGGGTCCTCGTTCCTCTCCCCGCCACATGTTTTTCTCGAAAGACCAAAATGGAAGTTTAGGGAGGTACTCGGAGTGACCTCTACAATTTTGGACCACTCCATTGTATAAATCTAATCACCAATTACATAAATTCAAGTATACGAAATCAGTAAGTGTTTTTTATTTACTTTCGGACGTTATTGATTCTCACTATAATATCCATCATTCATTCTCGCCATTAAGTCATCTCTTCCATTCAGTCATAATAAATGATCTTTGAACATTGTGTGATACACCGGAAGTGATTACTCCAAAATTATACTCCAATTACGTGTGATATCATCTTTTCATAGCTTCATAAGTTCAATATAATTGCGCTTATCTTCAACACGTGCCGTTTTTATGGATTTTGTTGGAATTGATATTTATCTAAACTCCCCGTTGTGTAAAAAGGTAGGCCGGGGAACAAAGTTCCGAAAATCAACATACCGAAAGGCCAAAATTTCGATATAGCATGGTTCCATCGTGATTTTCTTGACTTTGTCTTGGAAAATTTGGCAAAAAGAAAGCAAATTAAAATACCTTGGACTCTCGCAATATCGAAATTTTATCCTTTCGGCGTTTTGATTTTCGGAACTTTATTCCCCGGCCAAAAGGTACACCATACATTTTTTATGAAAACTAAGGTATCTGTTGCACAATACAATTTATTTTCGAAAGTATAAAGACGTAAACAATACGCACGATCGGAGAATACATACACGTAAAAATATATATATATACAATCGCTTGACAATAAAAAGTTCGTAGTTTAGGTCGATCGCCTCGAATAATTTCCGGCGGACGTGCACGAATTTGGGGAATATTTCCTGAACCCATAGGTCTTTTCCTTATCGGTGACATTGTTATTTTGTTTGAAACTTGGTGTGTCTTGTTGGCTTTTCCCACGCGTGGAACCCCAAGTTGTGATTTCGTATTGGTGATTCTTACCATTCGAATCGGACCCGTCGCTGCTATCAAAATATCGTGACGTTTCCTAAAAAGATATCAGATTTTCATAAGTTGTTAACCCTTTAAGGCTCGACATTTTTAAAGTAATGCAAAAAATGTTAGGGGTTCTTCAGGTTGTTAATACGAATCCGAAGTCAGATTTTCAAAATTCAAAATATCGGAAGAAAATATTATAATGTTGATCTCGTTCATGATGGTGACTACTCTTCTTTCTCCCTATTGTATCCGCCATTATAATTTTAAAAATCCGTAATCAATGACTTCGAAAGCATCACAGAATTATTTTTATGACCCTATCTCCACGCATTTTGATAATTTGAAATTATGCTCAGATTTTTTAAATTCAAAATGGTGGACTCAATATGGCGGGCGCAGTGTATCAAATACTTATCACTTTTTATGATTTCTAATATCCGCATGTTTTTGGGTCGCTAACTGATGAATTTGTGGATAGATTGTCAAAATTCAAAACGACGGCCATCATCTCCAATATCTTTAATTACTCAAATGATAGAGATATCACATTGTAAGAATCATTTTCAAGAAAAAGTGTCTTTTGAAATTTTATCAGAGATTTATTATTATCTTGACAATTTATTTTACAATAGAATTAAATTTGTTTCATATTATCGATACTAGCGAACTAAAAATATGCGGATACTGAAAATCATAAAACATTTTGAAAGAACCGGTAATATAACTTAGGACAGATGTTACTGTAATAGAAATATAAAAGCTCATTTCAACTGATGAATTTATTAAAACAAATTACCTTTGGCACTGGTCTGCAACTTTTCTCGTGGATATTCAAACGGTCGGGATGAAACGTTCTCCCGCAATTGGAGCATGGTACAAGAAGTGTCTAAACAAATCAAAAGTACCTAGTAAATTAAATAAGTAGGTTGGGATTTATAAAATGTTAGTGTCATCTGTATACTAAATTTCCGAGATTGTAGAGAAGTATATAGTGTCAATAAGGGTATCTTGTCTCTAAGAGTATCTTGTCAAATTATATTATGCTAACATATTTTTTAACATTAAGGTGTAATATACCTTTGTCAATTATTTTTCAGTTAGCTTAAATGATCCTTTAATCTTCAAAAAATTATATTCAATTGGTTTATACATGGGAAAATCTGTCCCCTATTTTCCGATGAAGGTTTTAGAGTTAATCTTCAGTATTGAAAAAAAGCTTTTATAACCCCCCCCCCCCCCGTTGACAAATATTCCCACAAGATGTTCGTTTTTCACCAAGTTCCCTGCAAACGCGGAAAGTAACAGTTATGTAATATTTACGTAGTGGTTACATTGTTACATAAATGTTACATAGTTGTTACATAATTGTTACTTTTGTGTTTGCAGGGTTGAGGTTAGAATTCCGAGATTCTAAACGGCGAATCAGAAAAAATGGCGGACGTTCAGAAATTGTAGTCCAAAAAGTTGTATCAAGTTGAGTGCTAATGTATCACATGTTTAAAAAAGTTGCCACCCATGTTTGAAGGTGTGCAATTTTAGATATGTAAGGCACATTCTTGTCTCAAGTATTTTTCATTTATTTACACCTCCAACTTCTTCTGGTATAATCTGCAAGAATTCTTCGTTGTGTTAACTGCAAAACACCTTTTACCCAACAGAAAATGTCGAATTTGCTATTTACACTTTGCACTCGTCAATTCCTACTCATGTTTATGATTTATTTCTCTTTTTGAATGAAATTTTCAAATGTTTAATACCATAATACCCGTTTTCAAACGAATATATGCGCAGGGGTAAATTTGCCCTGGTAAAAATGTAATTGCAGAGTGTCAAAGGAGTGTGAAAAGCGTTAGAAAAGCGCGCCGAAAGACTTAACAAAGAGTGAATTTGACAAAAAAACACTTAATGTACGCTTAACGACTCTTCAATTTTTTGCCAGAGAGCTAAGGAGTGTATTAATCGTATCATAAGCTTCAATTTAGACATTTTTACGCGTAACGTTTCATTTTTTATAGGGTGAGGTTATGTTTATCTGATAAAACGGCTAATTTCGGAATGCAAATCGAATGTAGAACCAAATGAAATCGTATGAAATTTTATTCATTTTCAGCAGACTGTATCAAAAGAATGTACCATTTCGAATGAAAAATGAATATTTTGTCTTCAATATTCACAATCGAATGCAACGTATTGAAAAACGTTGGGTTTATGAAAGCATTTAAGAGCGTTTAATTTCGTATTAAAATTTGCTGGATTTTATTCGGAAGTGGAAACAAATCGAATGCAAGCTGAAAATCACTGACAATTTTGTACACGATCTCGTTATTGAGAAAATGAGAACTTAAAGTTTAAAAGTTCTGAAGATGCGCCCGTATATTATCGACTGTCTATGATCTTGTATGAAATGTACCACGTTTAGTTACTAGATGGCAGTAGTAATTTCTCAAAAAAACTATTGGCAATTGAAACGGATAAAGTGGCGCGTCTGGCGGTTAAGTTGGAACTAATATATACAGTATTATATATTATATATGCCTTATTTTCAATTTTTTTGAAGATACGTCACCTCCGAAAGTTACCAATTTATTTTACACAAAATATGGGTACAAAAAATCTATTACAAAACGTCAGACTATTAAATTTGTATCGTGAAAGATAATACGGTACTTATGATAATTAGACGTTCAACTAAATATGTAAAATTTAATCTCGAGTTATCTTCAATTGCGTCATTGTAATGACCTTAAGATATGATTATTAAAAACTTCTCCTTCATACAACGTAATTTAAAATACATATAACTTGAAATAAGAAATTGTTTAAACCTGGCTTTGTTCCCAAGCAGCCGTATTCCATTCCGGTGACAAAATTGAAAGTTCAGGTCGTTGAGGCTCCGATTTCCTTCGTTGCGAGGATGGCAGTAATGCGTTTTCTCTCTTCCATTTCTGAAAATTGTTAAAATAATGAAAACTTGTCAAAGCATACTCATAAACATTTATTCTATTATGCTCCTAATAAGACGAGTCTTTTATTCTGAACATCGAACAAGTTCAAGGAGTCCCAGGAAAACATGAGGCGAATAAAAACTTGTTATTTTCGAAAGGGAAAACTGGTCACGTTTATTTCTGTGGCCGCAGAATAATCGTTTCCACGAATCTTCCATAAAAATACTTATGCTTAAAATGACACAATTTTTGTTGTTTTGTCGCAAACATCTACGTGCTTAAATTACGTTTAAAGTACAGGCTAAAATAAAAAATGCAATATTGAGCATGTCAAAAATTAAAAGAGCATTTTTTGTTAAACATAATATTGTTTTCGAAAATTTTGAAAATGTAACAAGAAATATTCAAGATTGGAAGTTCGATTGCTTGGAATCTTTTATTCGGAAATTTTGGTGTCTCCTTAGAATATTCTCGATATTTCAGTATAAAATACTCTAATAATAATTGAGAGATGCAAGTATTTACAAGGATCACTGAACCCAAGTTAACTTATTCGCATGCACATTTATTGCTTTGAAATACGATGTCGAATTTTATCTGTACTTTAAGGCTACTCTACATTTTCGAAAGTGGTTGTGCAAATTATTGTTGAAAAAATATTGTTGTTCCCTGTCCTATTCTATGCCGTTTGTCGCGCACAAAATGTCTCTCATATTTAACCTACATACCCCCACTCTCGTGTACCGAACATGCTCGTACGTCTGAGTTCGGCAACTTACGGATCGTTTCGGGTATTGTGGAGGGGACGTAAAAAGAGAGGGAAAAGTCAATTGGAGAGGGAAGACGTTTAGTAATGACAAGTGTGCCATGCAAACTAATAACTAATATTCTTGTATTGACTGCATCAACTATCTTCATGAAATATATTGCACGCACCGGTCCAAATAATACGTTAGAAATTTTCATTCGATGATAAAGTGAATTTCGTTACTGACAAATCCAACCATCATAGTTTTTCCATTGACCTATATTACACGCAGGAAAAGAAACAAATGATGAAAAGTATTCAAAATTTCTGATGTCAAAGTGTATACTGTAGTGCACAAGGATTTTCATTTGTAAAGTGTTTATTGTGTTTTTGAATCCACCATTGTTTCGAGATTAAACAAATAAAAATGTTACAGGTAATTGTGCGCTTCTTCAAATGAGTCAGTAGCCTTTAAAAGTTTGAATAATTACATTTCTCAAAATAACAAGAACTGAAATAGAAATCATGAATACTTTTCAAATTACGTTTTCGATTTCTTCACATGATGCGCAGGCGGGTCCAATAAGTATTTAAGATCTGACATTCCCAGTTCCGATTATGAAATTTCAAAACAAATGATTGTTACCAATCATATCTTCCAGTCCAAAATATCACAGGCAATAACATATTAGACATTAAAAGAGTCCCAAATTTCACTACAAGTTTAGAAATATTTGGACGCATCATGTTTATCATTCGTTGCTTTCAATGAACAATGGCGGCAGCAATTCGTCGAAGATTTTTTTATTTCCAATGCAATGGAGTCCACACGACTTTGGATTTCCTCCAGTTTTTCATATAATTCACGCTGTCGGGTGACGATATTTTGGACAGTTAATTTTGTATTTCCAAGATTGATTTCTAAATCATTGCATTTTTTAGAGCAAATAATAAGGTCGGTATTTAACACATTCAGTGTGGCAGTGGAGAGCTTCAAATCATCTTCGTATTTCTTTCTAAAACCGGTTAGTTGTTTGTTTAAATCTTCTCGAAATTTAGTTAACATGGATGTCAGTATCGCCTCCAGATTAATCTCAATGGAATCCGTTGAGGAAGAATTGGTTGGAGAATTAGATTCTATCGAATGTAGCTAATACAAGTAAATGTCTAGTAATTATAAATATTAATAAATAATGTGTTTATTAATTAATACATATTTTAATAGTCGTACTACACCCGAGTACTGTCCGTTGTTTTTTTGTAATAAAAGCTAACGAGTTCGTACATAAAATCGTATTTTAAGCTAAGGTATTTTATAGTTCGATATATTATCATTCTTTAACCACGTGCTTAAAGTTGTTGGCTTTTTTCAGTAGGGCATGCCGTCAGTTAAGTGCGTCTCGTGCGGGTGTTAGAAAGTCGTGGCCCAGTTTTCCCATTTTATTATCGGCCTCGTAATCTTTCGATAAAGCTAGATCTTTTTTACCTTAAGTTTTCATACAGTATTTGTCATTTCCGATAACAAGTGTGCCAGTTTTTAAACTTTTATGAATCGTAAAAAAATACATTACAGAAAGCATATTATTTAAATAACAATGCAATTATGATTATATCGCCTTCTAATATGACACGACGTCCACCCCAACTATTTTTTACACTTAATTTCGAAAATAGATAAAAGGCCGACTGGCATTATAATCAAAAGCGGAAGACATCTGAATCGTAAAACGTAGTCATAAAAAATTAAAGAACACTGCAAAAATACAGATTTGTAACATCGTTTGTAAAATGAGTCATTACACTGTTAGAAATGTTCAGAAATTTCGGATACTTTTATGTTACCGAAGTAACAGAATTTTACTAAAGAAAGTACCATTACGTTATATTATCAGAAAATTACGAAACTGTAACAGAAAATTCAAAAGGAATCTCAGAGAAACACGGTGACATTACTTTGATTTGTAGTCGCTAGGTGCCGTCGCGCACCCATCGCAGAAATGGAATTTTCATTGATTTCTATTGATGGTTATACCCTACTGGGTATAACGAGTGTCATCCGAATATTGTTGAATTGTATAATGTCGATTCTATATATATATATCGTATTTTTTCTACCTTGATGCACATTTACAAAACAGTGTTGTTTTTATTAAATTTTCTATTTCTAATAATAGGGTAGCCTTCCACAAACGAAGGACATAAATCATAGAAACACACAAAAAATATGATAAAGCAAACAAATTTTAGTCCCCTTATACTATTCTGTTAATGTAATTGAAAATTCTGAAACTGTAACCAAATTTTCTGAAACATGTAACCGAAGCTTTTTACGGTCAACGTTTCCGAAATTTCTGTTCATTTTTCGTAAAATTCTGAAACGGTAACCGTAAAAAGCTTCGAGTACATGTTTCAGAAAATTGCTACAGAAATTTTTAACAGTGTATTTTATATCCTACAAATCATTATACTTTGGACATTATCATCAATTAACCACAAACAGATACCAAAACTGAAATATAACGTTTTAATTAAAAATAAGTTACCTGCATGCACTGAGGTTCGTGTATCGGAAAACTAGCAGTTCCGAAATCCCTGCCGCATATGTAGCAAGTAACAGTTTTTGGACCACGTTTTGACGCCGATTTTTCCGTGCCCGATGAAGGCCTCTTTTCGTTCATTCTCTGTACATCGCTGGATGGTGAAATTTCTACCAGTGTCTCGGTACTCGATTTGGGCAGCTTGCTTTTTTTCTGATCAAAATTTCCCGAAGAAGATGGCGACCCCCTCCTGGACGTAATCGGTACCGGTATTGATTGTTGCGATGGACTTTTCGAATTATCGGTTACAGCTTCCTTGCCCTTGATAGTATAGGGATGGCTATGGAAACGTTCCGGTTGTCGGTCCCGTCCACAACTTCTGCAAGGTTCCGGTGCAACTTTTCGATGTCCACCTGTGAAGATCGATACATCTGATAACGATACGTCGCTTCGGGAACTTCGATTTCTTAGTGGCGACAGTGGACTCTGAAAATAAATTATTGCTTTTTTTAATGAATTTATTGGTTATTTGAACTATTATAACAATCGTTTTCAATTCGAGATATTGATTATCTTTTAGTAAACCAAATTGTCTAGGAAGTCTTATCAGTTGCGGAATTGATGGATAAATATAAAATATCGATTTAATGTTAGAACTTATAATACAGGTTACAGCCATCATAAACTTTAGTGCTTATCCACATGTTCACCTCCCAAATATCCTTTGCGCTACATTGAAAACTAATATGACATAGACACATCATCATTCCTTGTTTCAGGTATTGTTAAGGGAGTTCTAAAGGAAATAGAATTCTCTGGTAAAAGACTTTAAGGGTGTGAAAAGCGTTAGAAAAATCGTGAATCTGGACATTTTACGCTTGCGTAACGCTTCATTAACGCTTCATTTTTTCCAGGGTTAACATTCAGATTTCGACCAAATTTGGAGGAAATTCAAGAATGTTATAAATATGCTACAGTTAAAATTTCGTAAGGGTGGGGTAACTAATGAAGCAAGAAATAAATTATAATTAAATATATCTTAACATGTGGTCTTATGGAATGTCATCTTTGACCAATATCTTTCAGTACCTGTGGGGCTTCGAATAAATAAAATACTCAATAAACTATATGTACTCGAGATTTTCATCAGCTATTGTTAACATGACATTTGGCAACGTTGCATTTATGTATGAATCTTATCGATCTTATCTTCGGTACTTCCGCAAATTATAGGTTATAGGGAAAGTTAGATTTGCGGTTTAAACTATATAAGGTTATAGATAAAGTATTTGTTTTGACTTTGGGTCCTTCGGTCTATTAATTCGACTTGCTTAATAACCATAGAACTCCCTTAAGTAAGATGTCTGCTAGCAACCACTGAGAGATGTTTAAGAAAACACCGGTATTGCCCACAGTAGCAAGGTACCGCTAAACGTTAGAGACAACGGTGGCTCAGATTGGAAGCGAACTGTCGTTCCAAATCATACTATAAATATTATTCCCGGGTCGTTGGGAATAGTGAGAGTGAGTGAGAGTGCTACCATATGTAAACATTGAGGAATCTATTGTATTGTTTTGAAACGACAATCGTATCAAACTAAGAGAAGCGCAGTGCGGAAAGCCAATATAAAACAGATCTCTTGCTTTCGTATAGCAGTTGTCTCCTATGATACAACTTCTGTCTTAAACTTTTCTCCACGCATCTAGACAAATCGTCACATTTCAAGATGTCTTGAGAAGCACGGATGTTTTTGATAAAATTACTCTCCGTGCACTGAGTGTTCGTGTCATTTGTGCTTGAATCATATTTGGGAGTTTCCCCCGTTCCCGGGTTGACTTCTAAGCATAAATGCGGGTTGATAGGAGATGCACGTTTCATGGTGTGTTTTCCTAAAAGCCTTGGTTCATGGGAGCAACATTCCAATGATGTAAACAAAGCTAACAACGGCATCTAGAAGGTTCGAGGGTCGCCTTATCACCATTCGAGGCGTAAAATTACCGTTTCACGCCCTATAGATACAAAAACTACTATTCTTTCTCGATGAAAATTGTATCCGAAATATTCTTTATCTAACAAATTCTTGAGTCTTTTCGGCATAATTTGACCTATTTTGGAGTAAAGAAAATATCTCCAATTGAGTTACTAGATTTTTAACTTTTCCCATTTATTAATTAAATAAAATATAACATTTCAAAAGCCTCATTTATATGGAGATTTCGTTAAAACAATTGTTTGAATTATATGACTAGAAATTGGGAAATTAGAACAGAAGATATTTCACAGTCCAAGGGTTTCACCTACACTGTTAGAAATTCCTGACATACATTTACGAAACATGCAACTGAAGTTTTACGCAGTTATTGTTAGTGGTACCAAAACATTTTCTACTCTAAGGCATTGAGAATGTCGAAAAACCGACTTTTCTCACTCACCCTATTGCATAAAAATGCACCCAATGCATGAAAATATAGTATTTAATCGTTAAATTTTTTGTTCCATAAGAAATAGCCGTTTTGCAGTAAATACCTTTTTGTAGCAAAAATCGAACCGTTCACTTTGATTGTCTGCCATTTTGGACAAAATGCAAATTTTATTAAATCCTTTGATCAAACTCTAATTTATACTGTTATTTATCTAAATCCGTCGACATTTTTTGTTTCAGATGATCCAGTTTGCTAAAATGTTGGTCACAGCACAACGTACATAAGAATATCATTTTTTGGCGGGCATTTGTAACTCAACTATGTGATATTTTTCAATAAAGAAATTACCGAAAGTTGTTGAATGTACTTTAATATGATATAATGACATTTAAACAAAGTTTCGTAGTTTTCTTTAAAAATATTCATGAAAAGGACCGAGTTTTTGCATTGCAAGTGGAATTAACCCTTCAAACCCCGCTTTTTCGAATGGCGTTATAAAAAATACAATAAAATAGTCAAATTAACAGAAAATTTAATACAAAAAATACATATAATTTTATGTATATATATAAAATGCTAAAAACTCGATATTGCCGACATCCATATTCCTGTAAACGATACCAAGACCAGACATTCCCTTTAGAGACTGACAGAAGCCTGGTCGATCCTAGTCTCGTCTTGTCTCGTCGAGACTGAACAACTAAACAAGTCCTATAACTTTTAAAAAGTTTGAAAGTGGAAAATCGGTTTAAGTTAAGAGAATAACTAAATCTTATGATCATAGTGACCGTTGCTACCGACAATAATTCCTTTCGACATTTTTTCCTGATTTTGTCACTTAAAATGTCGCTATCTGTAATTAAATATTTAAATGTTATAAGCTGGTGAAATGCGAGGTTATAACCGTTTCATCACTTTTCCCAAATAAATAGAAACCGTACAAAATAAAATTGAGTTCTCAACTTCGAATTAATCATCTTGAACTTCAGATCAAACTTTTGACATGGATAGTTGGTATATAAGTTCCAGCAATGCACGTGCTCATCTGCCTACCAACTTTATAATAAATTATGTCTAATCAATGGATGAAGGTTTGGAAAATAATGTCATGTTACTACGAAGTGTTTAATCGAGAATTAACGATTTAAGTATACAAATGTTGATTTCTTCATTAAACATTGGTGCTTAAACTGGTTTGTATTTGTTGTACGTCCACGTATATAAGTAAACTTTTCATATACGCTATCTGATAATTAGTTATTTATGCGTCCATACTGGGACAGAAGTTGGCTATTATGATTTACTAAGAAAACACTTCATTCTCTCTAGGAACAATAAAATATGACCAGAGACAGGATTGAAGCATATTTTTCCGTTTCTTTAGATTTATTAAAGGTATATTAGTGATGATCAAAAGAAATTTCCAAAAACAAGTTGTTGGTAACTGTAATAGGGGAGAACGGGGTAATTACGACAGGTCGGATAATTCCGACCCCCCGTAATATCTCGCTTACAATATGACATCCCGTAATGTTATTGAAATTTTGTGAAAACACTGATGAGTACAACTATTTTGATTGCGGTAGTTGTTTATTTACTTTGCATTGAACCATGTGGCAAAGATGTTATTGTTTCTTACTGCGCTAATTTAGAAATTGTAGTATTATAAATAAGTAAATATAGTTTGAAATTATTGTGCAAACGAATCAAACGCAAGTAATTTAGAAAGCCTTAACCTTATATTTAATGAAATCAGTTTGGTTTTTAGTGAGATGAGAATGTGTTTTTAAGTGCGTGTATTTTTTTAAATAACGAACGTGCTGGGTAATTCCGACCCCTAATGTATACGGGGTAATTGCGACCGTCCTTTTTCGAGTTTATTTTCGTTTGCTTTTTATCACAACCATATTATGCAATATTATGTATACATTGTATATAATGTATCACAAATGTGTTGATGTTTTTTTCTTTCTACATTTCGACCACAACATTTGAATTTGCTTCGCTTGTTTTCTCGTGCGATATTAGAAGTGACTATTTGCGTTTTCATTTTTGACCAACACTGTAGAGTAGGTATGATCTATGTACGTAGTGTTGTACATAAACAAGTTATTGTGATAGCAAAATATTATCTTCTTTACTTATTATTAATAAATGTAAATTAAACCTATAAATCACTACGAAATTGTGCTGAAAATAAACGCGGTCGGAATTACACCTTTAGGGGTCGGAATTACCCATACTTTGACAGAATCTGAAGAATTGCAATTTTTTACTAATGGAGGTATAATCCATATAATAGACCTATAACAAGGTATTAATAATATCGATAAATGTTTACCCATGCAATACACTTTAAAAAAGCATAACGTACAAATTCATTAAATCACATTCTCTACCTTAAAAATCAATTTTGCTTAGGTAGGTCGGAATTACCCCGTTCTCCCCTATGTATTATAAAAAAAAATGATTTTCAGATTTCGGAGCAAATTTGACAGCGATAGAGGACACCGTTTTCAGCAACGTGACTCAACAATAACTTTTTGTTAAACAAATTATATTGTGTAATTTAATAACACATTAAAATTGTATTAAAGTAACAAAAGGTTTTGACAACTGTTAAAGAAATATTTGAAAACATGCATTTTTCGACCGTCTAAATGCATTCGTGCCTGCACCACCATACTCGTTAAGAAAAGATCTATATCTACCCCTTGGTACGTAATATACTATTACAAAAGAACGAAATATACCCGATCGAAAATACGATTTGAGTTCGTTTGAAACGATTCGGTTGCGATGTGGTAATTGTTGAGATAATATTGGGGTAATGTTAAAATCAATGGTTTCTGTTCTTGGCGCCAGAATTCGTCCATTTCAGAGTGAAAATTCAGGTAGTTTTGTGAAAGTTCACTCGTTTATGTTCAAAAAATGAATTTTCATTGCAAAAAATTTTATATATATATGTCTTGTAATTCAGTAATTAAAAAAGGTATCCTCATTTAAATTATTACAAAATCAAGTTAGTTTCATTTCTTTTAGAATTGTTAATGATTCATACGCATGGAGGAAAATATTTTAGGAAAAATGGAATTGACCAAAATAAAATTGTATATAATAAACAATCGTTTTTAAACGGTTATATTTTATAGATTATAAACGTTTTTCAAATACGTTTATTAAAATTGGAAAGTCATCGATTTATATATGTTTTATATCTGTAAAATATGATACTATATTTCATAAACTATATTTAAACTTTTAATTATTAGCCTATTATATAAAAGTATATAAAACGTTATCAAGAAACCTATTTTTTACTACTATTTTATAGTAGTTTATCAATATATACATTTATTAAAAGTATAAGTTTTTTATTAATCCAGTATTATAGTAGTAATTAAAACTAGTTGTTTTGCGATAGTTTCTCAGTGACTTAGTGAACGTTACAATTTCATATAGATGATAAATTGTAAGAATTAAGAACTAGATCTCATAAGTATAGTTATTTGAGAAATATAAGAGTTTGATATTATTTTAGCAACGTAGCTAATTAATGACGTTTCCTTTTAAGAGTTCAATTATTTTAAATAGGAACCGAGAGCCTTACTTTGCATCATTATTCGATAAAATATAAAGAAAAACTATTTTCTTATAAGTTTAATTAACAAATTAACGTAAGGTATATTAAACCGTCGAAGCAGATTAAGGGCATAAAATTGTTTCTTTATTCTAATTTTGTATTAAAATATTAGTAAATTTAGAAAAAGGAGTGACGAAATTTAATTTTGAAAATGTAACGGCCAGGAAAAAACCTTTTTTGATGCTGTAATGTACATAACTGTGTCACATGAAAAGTATTTTATTTATTTTTATTTTAAAACATAGACTAATTTTTACATCGATTTTCAATGGCCATCAGCTCAAGCGAATGCCAATGTCGCACACGATACTGACAAACATTTTTTAACGACTTGAATGCCAATATATTCACTAAACGACTTTATTATACCGTCTAAAAGAGAACATTTTTATTAATATATTAACTATTTTAACTTATTAACTACACGATACAGGAATATGCAGATAAAAAGAATTAATATTTGTGACAATTCGACATACCTTTATTGTCATTTCCACGGGTTCAATTGTAAGAAAATAATAGTAAAATAACACGCAATATTGATTGAAGAAAATATGTGGAAAATGATTAAAGTAATGTTGGAAATAACGTTAAAATATACAAAGTAATGAAGTATCTAAATAATGGAAAAACGATGTTTATTCCATTCGAAACGAAAGAAGAAACGTTTAATAAATTTATAAAATGTTAAAATATCTTCTTTATGTTCTTAAAGACGATTTTTTTTACTAATTAATGTTACACTCTAAATTTCTTAAAGTCAATTTTGAACCAAGTTCGAATTTATCTAAAGTGAATTCGGTATTTGCATTTCTATATAGTGAAATCTTACTTTTTAACGGATAAACAAAAATATACACTTTTACATTTTGTTTTCCATTTCAAGATGGCGTCTAAAAGTTGAAAATTAAAATCAGAATAGGTCAAACAAAACTCGTAATAACTTATCTGTACGATTTTACTACAAATTCTAGTAGATCAAAATTAATAGCAATTTCTTCAATTTTAAACATTTTCGGAAACAAAAATGGAAAACAAAATATGTAAATATATATTTGTGCAGTAAAACAATCGGAAACACATTTAGGATAGGTGAGAAGTTGATAAAAAAAAACCCAATATCAAAGTTAAAAATACAATTTAAAAAAAATTACAGCTAAAAAATCATGTTTTTTATCGTGTATTTAAACAAAATTTTGTTAAACGTCATTTTTGGAAAATTTCGGCAGCGCCATTCAAATGAGCGACCTCGAAACTAGTGGAGTATGGATGTCTGCATTTTTAAAAAATGTTTATTGCATACATTTCAATACTTTTTTATTTGTTTCTATCAACAACTCAATCCGTGTGCATCCGCGAACATCCTTTACTTTTCTGCGAAAACACATACATAATGTTTACATCAGCAGACAAAGTTAGAATAACGGTAGCATTAGACAAAAACACCTATTGAAAAGATGGAATTATTTAATCATTTGTAAGTCAAAGCCGTTAAAATTTATTTTTTATTAGTTCGCCTACAAAAAAATACCACCTATCATGATGAAAATGCTAAAAGAAATTTTCTTTATCAAACTCATCTAGCCGATGTAATTATAAGAACTTTTATGAAAACATATAGATCTCTAAAGTAATTCATAACAATTTTTAAAATTGATATTTTTTTTTCCATTTAAGCCGAAATTTTTAAAAATACTGACAAATTCAAAGTTGGATTCATTTTTAAATTAAAAGAAATCTACAAGAATTACTCGATCCATTCTTGAAATGTTTCTAGAGTAATTGTATGATTAATTGTAGGTTTTTTTAATCTGTCGGCTTTTTTATTTATGGGTTTGTCGATCCGCACCCATGAATAGAGCATACTTGAAACTAGTAGGAAAGGCATCGTTAAAAAATGAAAAAAATCTTTTTATTCAAGAAATTCAGCTGAAATTGACGTACCTGCTTTTCTCATTTTGAACGTAAAATAGTTAATATTATTAACAAAGAACGAATTATTACTTCGGGGTACTAAAAATTAGGCTTTTTTGTCGCAGTAGGTCGCAAAATGCGATTTTGCGCACTCTTTTTCATCATAGGAATGGTTAGAGACGGAGCGCGCTCATCGCAGTTTGCACTCTACAGAGACAAAAAATATTATTCTTTGGACACAGCATTTCGCGCCCTAGTGACGAAAAATACACTTTTCAACCACAATCACGTCAAGATCCATTCCCTCTGATTCAAGTTATTTCAAAAATATTGTTTTTGGGTCGCGTGTAATTAAGTACTCAATTCATTTCACCAAAAAATAACACAGTACTGCAAAAAATTGGTTTTTAGACATAATTTAAATCAAAGGTAATGGATCTTATAGATTTTTGGTGCAATGAATTCGTTGTCCAATGTAGCCTATCGCTTCAGATTTTTCGCATATCCTAAACTCAAATTGCCAAAAAGGATATATTTCGGATCAGATATCTTAAAACACTGACGTGATTAGTCACATTGGACAACGAATTCGTTTTCAGCGACCAAAAATCTATAAGGTCTAGTACCTCTGAGTCAAGTTATAACCCAAAAGAATTTTGTTGTTGTTCTGTGTAATCCATAGAAATCGAGTCTGACTTGTCTATATTAAAAGTTGTATTAGCCTATTTTAAAATTGTACAGGCTCTTGATGTAAACAACAAAAATGTTTTAAAAATCAATAACAATTTTGCAACTGAACTGTATAATACATCAATTTATTAATAAAATTGTACCTACTATGCTAAAAATAGTAAAAGGATTATTAAAAAAAATAACTATGGTAACTAAATAAAAATCCTAAATGAGAATTGTTATATATAGATTCTTAGATGTTTAGAATTTAAAGTAACATAATATTAATAAAAAATTGAAAGATTATGATCTAAACATTTTTATTTAAAAAAATAAAGCATTTTTGAATATTTTTTAAAATAAAAGAAAAATTTTAAGGATCCGACAACGAATTTAATTATTATTTGTTATTAACTGCATCGCTTTCAAATTGCATTGAAGACCCAATTTTAAAATAATCACACATTCACATAGTGAACTTTTCAAAATAGATCGCATGTTTAGTGCAATAACATAAGTGGATGATAGATAGTACAATTGATTTTCCAACGTTTTACTTAGTCTTTCTAACGTCAGTAGAAGTTCATTAATTCACTATTGTGAACTGAAATAACTGCGATAATGATTTAGTGCGATAGGACAGTACACGAGAATGAGCTTGACATTGTAACGCAATTGTCATTCCACAGACAAATTTAAACACTTTTCTAAAAGGTCATTTTTTTATTTATTTAAGTTCCTGCCATACACTTACCCATAAATTACTTATGTTGTGTATAACAAATATTTTGTAAACATTTTCTTTTGATATATTATCACGATTTTGAAAAATTCCTTATGATACATAAAATAATCGTAAGATTTTATTTATTGTTTTTTCGCATTCTGAAATAGTTTATTATTAGGGTCCTTTTTTAATAGTGCATGTCTTCTTTTAATATAGTATTATGTTCGATTAATCAGTAATTAATCACAATTGCTAAAAAACATGCTAGATCTTATAACTCTTTCAAGCACAGATTTTTCTTGGCATGGAAATCAGTCCAAACTTTTTAATTAACTGTTAATCGGAGGTTTTTGGGGATGCTGATTACGAACATGACCTCAGATTTTCAAAACTCAAAATGTTGGATCCAAGATGGAGGATCGAAATTAGAAAAAATCGTTGTTTCAACTATCTGAAAAATTGCTATTTGAAAAAAAGTTACAACAGTGAAAAATTTTATAATCATAAAGAAACCAACTATGATTGATCGAACGAACTTTTTTTGTGGTTTTTAAAATTTTTAAACTATAAAAAATAGTAAAATTGACAGTCTTAGTAATTTCATGTAATCAGTTCAAATATTTTTAGGTGGTTATACGCCAGCTAAACAAAATAGTAAGTTCAGTTATTTCCGTTGTTAAACCATATTCATAAATATTCACAATTTTTTTTTAAAGGTTGAATAACTATTATCTAATAAAGACGAAGATAGTAAAGTGAACTATACTATATTTAACAGATTAACAACAGTTAAATTTACTTTTTTTAGTTAATTATTTGAAATAATGATTACTACTTTAATTGATTAAAATGGGATAAAGCTATTGCCATTTCAATAATTCAAATAGTTGATTTAAGAAATTAAAATAGTCATTTCAACTATTGCTTTTGGTTATAAAATAACAGTCCTGTATTTACTTATTACTAGGTATAGCTAACAATTTTAGCTGAAGTTACTATTTTTTTAATTGGTTTCATTTGGTTTTTTTGGATTGTTAATTATGTGTGTGACATAAGATTTTCAAAATTCACAACGGTGGATCCAAAATGGCGGAGCGAGTTTGAAAAAAGTTTCTTAATCAAAGTAAAACTTTTTGGTTTTTGGGAATGCTGCACAAAATGAGAGCTATATAAATGATAACATCGAAACCTTGCATTAAATAATGAAATGTTTATATCGATGCACTGAAAAAGTAAAATTAAACTTGGTTTTTTTGTTTACATAGTAATGTCGGTTCATAATTTGTTCTCCGCTAATTTACTATTAAAAAACTAAGATCCATTTGCTGATTTCGTCCACTGATATATAAAGTTACATATCAGTGATTTCGTCAATAAATTTGCAAAATTTATCGAAGATAAATGTATTTTTAGTATAATATATTATAATTTAGAAATAAGTTTAGTTGATATTATTTGCACTAAGCTTTTTTACTCAAATAATTTGAAAACGCTTTCATTTTCCTGATAAAATCTAAAAATTCCAACGCCATTAAAAAGTAGAGAAAATTTTCGAAAACAAATCGCTGGCACATATTTTATGTCTATTTTCTTGAAATATAAACGACGGAATAAAAGTTTGTTTAGGTATATTTCAGAAGTTTTATTTTAGTCAACAGTGTGTTTAAATCATGGAAGCCGTTATTTCGACGATAGGTAACAACTGTAAAGGATCAAAACTGCAAATATGTTTAAATTTCCATAACAAATCAAAAAACAATTTTTTCAAATTGTCGATAGAAAAATCTGGAAAAATTCCAGTGTATTCCGCAATTAATTCTGAGAACTTTTCTAGCTTATGATTTTTTTAAAGAAACTCATAATTTTTTAGTTAGAGCTTCCTGAAATGTAAAAAAATTTTTATTTCGGACGCCATTTTGAGGATCACCATATTGAATTTCTTATTCCAGAAACTACATGTCTTCAAAATGAGGACTCGAAAACACTTTTCTAAGTGGAAAAGGATGAGTATTTCATAGGTTTCATATAAAAATGTTAGACCTGAAATTATGTTCAATACAAAAAGTTTTCTGCAACAAATTTATAATTTTTAGCCTCCATTTTTGACTAATTTTGGTGCGATCTGACCTCTCTCCGATTCCTCTCATAACCAAAGAAAAAATATCAATTTTTCTCGTGGAAATTGTTAACAATTTGCGTTGGGTACAATGTTTGGAATTATGTAAAAAGATCGAGGTCGAAAGTTTACAAAACGTTGAAATGTAAATTTTATACGTATTATAAATTAAACGTGATTAAAATTTAAGTACAAAAGACACAACAAACGTAATCATAAATTTATGTGCGTAAAATCGATATAGAAATCGATCAACTACACTGTTTCATTGTTTTGGTAATGTCAAATGGTGACCTAAGTGTCAACGTGTCATCTATGAAAATAATCACTGTAAAAACAAGGGTAATTATTTAGAAATTTAAAAATTTTACAGTGGCCGAAGAGGTCATCAACAAAATTGATACATAAAGACGAAATAAACTGAATAGATGTACAAAAATGACAAATAATAATGAGCGTGACAATAAAAAGTTATTTGAATGGAATTAACCTGGTTACACGAAACACAACCTGTTATTTAATGACAGTCAAAATAAATCTGTCTTATAGTATTGGTATTGGTCTTGGTCTTGGTCTTGGTCTTGGTCTTGGTCTTAAACTTGGCCTTGGTATAGTTTCTAAATATGTAATGTTGTTTTTTTCTGTCTGGGAAAATTTCGAAAGATTGTTAAACATTTAGGTTTACTTTTAGCAAGACTCTGACAAGACCAAGACCACAACCAAAATCTTGGTCCTGTTGTTGTTTTGAACATCACTGTTTCACAATTTCGCACATATTTCATGACTATAAGATTTGGACAGAATTGTAAAAGCATAGTAATTTTTAAGTGCTTGTCTCTTTTTCTTGACATCATGATTTTGAAAATGGCCGACATGTTAATTAGTATACATTAGATTATCAAGGAATGGTTCATTTTTTATATTGTCTAAGTTATTAAAATCATTAAACTAATTTATGTCTTGATTAAAATTTCCGGTTTTGTCGCAGTCCGAAATAACTAAAATCATCTCCAGATAAGGGGTTAACAATATCGTAGAACAATTTTATTTAACTTTTCTACTTATAACTACGCATTGAAGTTAATCGTGGAAAGGTTAGTTATCTTGTAGCCTACTTTTAGTTTATGAAATATATTATTGAACTTTGACGCAATTATGAAATTACACGTTCGATAGGAGTGTGCGTAAATTGTACCTCAGTTGCGTATATTATGTTCTCGTTATTGATTGTGATAATGTGTTTGTCAAGTTCATCTATCCCCTACTGCACACCTAAAGCTGCCAATAAAAGATTTCACAGAATTTTAAGTTGTATGAAAGTCGAAACGGACAGATTGACTGGTATAAATTCTGCGATATTTCAATCCAATCGAATCAATTTTACCTTCTCGTAAACCTTCATACGTTATCAAACGTTCCAATTCATTTTTTGAGCTCCATTTTTTGACATTTTTAAACGAATTTTTAATAGCAACCATTAATTATCTTTATTTTTAAGAAGAAGGAAATAAGCGACCAGAATTTCGAACATTTTTTAATGATTTTTCTAGTAAAAATATTAACGACATGAGATTCGGAACCAGCAACGTCGAAAACTCTCCAGTATCGAATATCACCCGGACGAAACTGTATTTTTCTTAAATATTTACTTTTTTTTTATTCCGATTAATTCAAGGTAAATGTTAAGTGTTGTTTCGTTGAATTCTCTTAAAAAATAAACTCGGCAAAACGGGTTAATTCTTTATCTGTTTGTACCCACTGACAAAAATACGGAAACGTACAGTACTCCTTCCCTTATTCTAATTTTTTCCCTTCTCCTATTCTAATATTTCCCCTCACGCTTTCTCCCCACTGACGTGTGTTGACGTGTGGATTTTCTAAATACAAATAACGGCGCATGCGCAACAAAAGAAAAAGAGACAAATCTAAGTAGTGGGGGAGAGGGGAAAATTAGATTAAGGGAAGAAGGCCTCCATCTTGTCTGACTGGACAAATTAGAATAAGGAAAGAACCACTGTAGTTAATACCCACGTAAAATCTGTAGCAACCGGACTGCTACAAAAGAAATCCCCTGAATTATACGTAAATATATCAAAAACTACTAATACAGAGTAAAAAAAACTAATGTTTTAGTCGAATTTTACTTATCTAGTAATTCTACTAAGCTAGTAATTATATTTGCTAGTAAGTTCTTGCTCAAATGAGTTGGAACGTTGTGAAGGGTGGTAGAGTAGGGATGGAATGACGTGGGTTGATTAGTGAGATTAGAAGGGTGAGGGTGAAAGAGTGGGGATGTAAGGGGGGGAGGTTAGCGTTGAAGAGTGGGGTGGGAGAATGAACGATACATACAAGAGTTTAAATTTTAACTACGTTCTTTGTTCATTGATTTAAAATTTTGTAATTTAAAATTTTCTAATGCTCGTCTTTGCTCAAATTGTTATACCAAAAACACTTTAAAAGTTCTTATTTCCCCAGTCCCTGTCAAAATTAATTCATTTTTAAAAATGTTTAACTAAGGAGAAAGTTTAAGTCATTAACAAAAGCTGTTTAATAAATTATTTTTGCAGGTCTGACTTTCGTTTCAAGAACAATAATACTTTGTCCCTTCAACAATGTCATTGTTAGTAAAAATTAAATTACCCACTGTTTTATATTAGAGTAGAGTAGAATAGATTATATTAATAAACTACTATTCTCATCACAACAAATACTAATCACAATTTCTAAAGTTATCTAAAAGCTCTAAACTGTATTGGTATTGCCATACGGAAATAGCAATGATCATTGATAAACCAGAGAAATAGGACTTTCTCCATCTGTATTTCTTGGACTTATTCACTTATTAACCCTTGAACATTTACATCTTCAGAATTTTCACACGTATTTCAACTTTGTCTTTGGAATACAGACATTCTTTTTTAAAATGGAAAAATCGTCATCACCTTCACGTCATCACCTTCGTAGGGCATAAGCTGTTAAATATTCTTACTTTAAACATCATGTTTTTAATTTGAACTGATCCATGCCAAAACGTGACTTTAAAATTCGCCGGATGTGGAGGTCTCAATTTTTGAAAAATTGTATCATCAAATTAAAAAAAGGAGTATGAGTATGAGTATGAAATCATTTGTTATTGTCCTGGACAGCAGAGTCAGAACAAAAGGATGCTGAAATGCGTGTGCAACTTCTGCACATTTGGACCTTAAAGGGTTAAAATAGTCATTAAGTTAGTTGGATTCAACTGGTATTGGCGTTGCGGTGCTTTAATATATTGAACCAACCACGGTTAAATGATGGAAGCCAAATTAAAATATCGCCAAAATATTTCGAATGACATCAGAAGAATAAAAAACAATTCATTTTATTGAACATTCTGCAATTTCACCGCATGTGCCATTTAATTTTAAGAGACAAGAAAGGTTTATTATTCAATTCTTGATGGGATATAATGAGACTTGGACAACTCATTAGAAAGCATTGCTGATCTCATCAATTTATACCAGTAGCTTGGTCACCAAACCATTAAGACATCATCTTCCGTCGACGAAATCCGCCGTTATCATTTCTTATTATAATCAGAGGAAATATTACCAGTATCTATAATCAAATGATGTTTTCTTTACGACGAGATTGCGAATAAGTAAAAGGTGAATTTGGCTTTCAATGTCAGCTTCAAACTGTACGATGTCAATTGACATTATTCCCATGTATTGCAGATTATTAGCGATACAAAACTTCAGCTGGAGGCGACAATAACATTTATTCAACACCACGAAGTCCAACTGAACACAAACATGTCTCTTCTTTACCGTAGATGACGTAATAGTAGAAAAAGAAGATCGTACAAAAATACTGTTGAAATAAACGACATTGAGGTTTTGATCAATACATTACATAGGTGTACAAAAAAGAGGGTCTTGGATGTTGTTGGGAAGCTGTGGGTCATTTACGTTGTAATTGTATGCGTAAAATCGAAAACTCGAAGTCAGAATTGGTCCATCATGTCAGGTTTTTGAGATATTGGAGGTCATGAACTCGAAAAGGGCGTTATTTTGTTATGTTTCAGGTTACGTACAGGACGCAACAACTTTTTTGGCATTCTGTACTATTTGCATCTTTTAGTACTACCTTTACCCCTCAAAATGAGGTTTTATTTAATCACCTAAGATTTTTTTCTTACAAAGTTACGGCCATTTTGAAATTACGAGATATATTCCATTAACGTTATCAAAAACAGTCAATACTGAAACGTGATTTTAGTTATTAGTATCCATATTTTATATAGTTGTTTATATTTATATAGGTTACATGACATTGAATTTGACCCTGAGATTGTTTTCCAAGAGCATTTCAAGGTAAATTTGTTTACATGTATATCGTAATTTCAAATTGGCGTATCTTGGTGAAGAAAAGTCGTAATGGAATTCTGCGCATCCCATATTAAAGAAAAAGAGTAGTACCACATGATCCAATGAAATGAAAAACTCCTAAAAATGCTGTGTCTTCTGTACATGACCTCGAAAATACCAAAAAACGCGTTTTTCGAGTAAATGACCTCAAATATCTCATAATCCTGATGTGATGGGTCACTTCTGCCCAACAACAAAACCATGTTGACCTCTGTTATTTAGCGATTGATCATTTTTTATTTCCAGATTATAACCAGATGCAGATTTGTATCACCGATATATCTGGGACAACGAAATTCAGATGGAGAAAGTTCCAATACCTCCTGATCATCCTCAGAAATCTTCACCCAATAATGACAAAAATTCTAACTTTAAAAAAACTCAAAACTCTACTGAATTCAATACTTTTATTACAAGACCGATACATCGAGTTTACTTTTCAATTTTATATTGCACCATAGATAATACGATTCCGCTGAATCCAGCAGTTTTAACGCACATTTTCGTGAACTTGAACACAACGACAAAAATGAGAAAATATAACAAAAAGTCGTAATTTATTGGTGTTGGTACCTTGCTCTTGTTGTTGTTGTCGTCCAACCGTTTGGTCTCAGAAGTTTTCGCCGTGCCATTGCTTTCTCCTTGATAATCAGAAACGTTCGAATCCTTTGTAGATTTTGTTTCCACATCCTCAGGGGTTAATTTGTTTTTAGAGACTGGTGATAAGTACGTCTTATTACTGGACAAGCTTGTTTGAGAAGAACTCGAGTATAATTTTCGGTCCTCGGACCGCTTGACCGCCAATTTGATTCTTGTCAATGAATATATGAGGGATTCTTTGCTGAGCAAAGACATGTCCAGTTTGTCTACCAGACATGGGTCAAGGACACTAGGAGCAGCTAGATTAGCTGTCATTGGACGTTCATGTTCGACGCTACTGTTGGATACTTCCGAACGTGCCGAATCCGTTTTCGACTTCTTTTTACGAACTTTTGGTGGCCATGTTCCGCTATCCGATGATCGAACCGATTGTTTAGATTTTGCTGAAACAAAAACGAAATAATCTATAAGCTAACACAACTTTTAGTATCCCTAAAAAACTACTATTAAAGACATGATAAATGAATAAAATTGTGCTAATATCCATATTCTAGTTTGTTGTCTAGAAGTGATTTATTTTATGTTTATCATAATAAAAATTGGAGGTTAAAGCTCAACCTATTTGTTGGTCTACTGCTATACAGTGGTTTGTTATTAACGTTAAAATTCTGCCGCTTACGAGAAGTGTGTAATGTGCGCCATCTATGGATGGACAAGCGAAGCGAGATCTTTTCGTACAAGGATTGACAAAACAAATAGTAAAATATTGACAAAGCCTAATATTTGTTATTAATTGATGTTAATATTATTCACAATTTATTAAGTTTTGACAAATATTTAACACGTTATTTTGCACCACTTTACTTTACAGGAAGTCTTTTAATTTTTGTAGAAGACCCCTTTTCGACGTGTAATGGCCAATGACATTAACTCTACGTGCTGGAGGTCACGCTATGTTAGGACTTAATTTGTCTGTCAGTAATGAATCGTTTGTTATTTTTAATAACGTAAAAAGGTTAACTTGTTTTACAAGTTTATGTACTTATAGTTAATAAATGTATTATAATGCTTTATTAAAAACAGATTCTTTCATTGTTGTTAGTTATAACTAAAGTAGAATTTCGTGATTTTTTATATAAATGAAGGCCTATAAATTGTACTAAATAATTATTATATCTTGTCTTTAAAACAGCAAAGTTTAAATTAGTTACGATAATTTTTACAAAAATTTCGATTTTGTGCGGTGCAATCGACGAAATCACATGATTACTAGTACGAATAATAACAGTTTTGTTCATTTAGTCGTCTGCAATCTTTAGAAAGCTAATTGATATATGCGTTATTTATTAATTTAGTAATGTTTATTAATCCAATTTTAATCCTGAAATTGTAAACCTAAAATCGAATTCAGTTATATTTGATACTATCTAAAATAATTATTAAAAATTGAGCAGAACTTTACGAAATCTACAAATTACTTTCGTACAGTTTTATTTAAAAATCGACATAAAAAAAAAGTGAACATAACCTATTCTCTAATAGTCACTTTCGGGCTCCAATGACATCAATGTAAGCAAAAAAAAATGTTTTCTCTAAATTTTTATGAAAAAAACTAAGGAAGGAATGGAAAGTTGGCCACTAATTAAATTAGTAATGATTATAATATAAGGGTTCTTTTTCAGTTTATTCAACTCTACAGTTATGTTGTAGGTTTTTCTTCCTCTGTTACACTTTTCTCTAGTCAATATTGTCATGTGTAATTCATAAATGAGGTTAAGTTACGAATTTACTGGCATTTGATGAATCTGCCCAGCAAACGAAGAATTATTCAGAAAGCTTGAGAAGTATTCATTTTTGAATTTTGAATTTTGTTGATCTTCGCGAATACTTCCCCATTGTCAATAGCTTGTTCTTAAAAGCTTCTCAATAATTTTGCATAAATCATACAGAGCCAATACTTCATTATTCCGAATAAAGCATTGGCATGCATATATTTTGAAACCTTTTGATATGCTTAAAAATACGTATTCAAAGTGTAAGAAAAAGGATTCAAAAGTATTCAAGTTTCAATTCTTTTCAATCGTTCATCGTTTACTGGGTGAAGGGCCAGGTCCTGTAGCTACACTGTAAAAAAACAAGGGTGTGAAATTTAATGATTACTCTCCGTAAGACTGCGCAATTAGACTCCAATAATTTTAGGGTGATTAATATTGTCATTATTCTTATTATTAGTATTTTTGGATGCACCTCTAAATATAATGGGACAAAATAATATTAGACAAAATATTATGCCAAAATATTATATATTATTATAAATGTATTATATATTATTTTAAAATAATATAATTTTAATATATATTATTATATATTATTAATTTAATATTATATAGCTTTTTGTTTTATATAACCTCCAAAAATTCGTGAGATTTTTATTATTGGGAGTTTGCATCGAGCTGGTTAATGTGACTGATTTCAAATTTGGTAACATTCATTTTTCATTTCTTAATTTTCAGAGATCTCAGCGGAGTTCTCAACGGAGTCTTCACCTAATTTCTCATGTGAGTTCTCACGGTCTCGCGTGTGATCTCATATGAGTTCTCACATTCTCACGTTATCACGTGTGATATCTCATGTGATTTCTCATATTCTCACTCGAGAACTCATGTGAGATGTCCCAGCTGAGTTCTCACATGACTTCGCAGCTGAGAATTTTCAGTAGGGGATGGATTAGATATGCTAGGCACGACAAATTAATTGAAATCTTTGCCAGAAGTTAATTTTCGTACAGGTTAGTAGCCAACATTAATTTTTATGTCTGAACGGTAGTGCACTAGTCAACACTTGACTCCCTACTGAAAATTCTCAGCTGAGATTTCATGATACCTCACATGAGAAGGTATAAGAACTCACATGAGATCTCACATGAGTCAGTGAGAACTCACATGAGAATGTGAGAAGAACTCACATGAATATCCCATGCGAGAAAGTGAAAACTCACATGAGAAATCACCGAAGATCTCGACTGAGACCTTTCTTATGTACGAACTCATTTAGATGGGATTTTTGTTATTAGTTCTCATGTGTCTGATTTCAAATCTTGTAAATTTCAAAGATCTCAGTGGAGTTCTCACCTGATTTCTCTTCTGAGTTCTTACAAACTCACGAGAGATCTCATCTGAGTTCTATCATATTCTCACGTGAGATCTCACAGTGAATTCTCAGCTGAGAATTTTCAGTAGGGATACCTAACCTTCAAATTCTGACTTGCTACATGAATATGTTTACTTTTAGGCTAGAAATATTCTTCGAGTTTTATAATAGCCTTGAACCAGAAACGAACTGCAATATGTTAACAATTCACCTTAAAATGATGTAATTATGTAAATTTTAATGATTTCGTGATAAATAAATTCTAAACATGTTGACATTAGTTAACGTAAAATAAATTGACTTCTAATGTTACGTCGAATGTAATGTCCACTGTCATATCCATTGCGACGTCTAAAATACGTCAAAAAATGTGACAACATTTATGATATTATTCGACGTAACATAGGACGTAATATTGGACGTAATTTTTTGTATTCGGACTAATGTCAATATTTTTATATAGTTATCATTAAAATTGTCATTCTTAGGTGATTTAATTTTTTTGTCTGGGGTATTAGTGTTATTTTCTTTTAAAAAGTAACATGTTATTCTAATCTTTATTTCTTAATAAAACAAGATTTTTTCACCCTTTAAGGACGAGAAGGGCATTTTTTGAATTTGAGACAAAAAAATCTGCATATGTTCCTTACCTTTACATTTTTTCATAAAATCGTGACCTTTTAAATATTTTCTTTCATAATTCTGCAAATATTAAAAATTTCAAAATCGGTATTTATTAATAGAACTCAAAAGCTGATTTTGTATTATTTTTTTTTTAGTTAACCGATTGAGTTTCTAAATCGGGAATTGCTTCATACCTCTATATTTGTGTTTTTGGGGTCGTAAAGGTGTAAATGTAGTTACAAAAAAGTAACATTTTATATCGTTATTCCACATTACAGTAAGTCTAAACAAACCATAAAAACAGAGCAGCTATGAATACGGGGGTTGACTTAAATATAAACAATCTTTTTTCTGGAGTGTATTTTAGAATAAAAAGAAGATGTTTCCAGTCAAAATAACAAATATTCATGCAGCCCCTTTATGACAAATTTTCTTGAAAATAATGTATTTATATTTTTATTAATTATTATCATTTCAACAAATAAAAAAATAAATAATTATTCAATAAATTTTCAATAAATCCTTTATGACAAGTTCTTTTTGTTTCTGCTAACTCTCAAATTTTATTAATTTATTATAAAACAAAACTGCTTTTGAAAAGTCATTTACAATTCCGATAAAATACGATCGAGAAACAATTTGTTTCATCAATATTTCAAGATTGGTCAGCATCAGAAAAGTTATAATGTTGGAAATGTTATCATCTACTGACTAATTATTAATGTTCTTGTATGATCAATATTACGGTTTATCACCCGCTATAGATCACATGAGGGTGCCGTGCAGTTACGCAAATAGTTCATTGCATGTACAGATGTACAATGCTGCAATTTTAATAGCATTCAAATGCAGGTAGCAAAAAGGGTAAAAACAATCACACTTTCACTCTTTCCAAAATTTCATAATTATATAAATTAACATTTAAAATGTCATATTGGACCTGCATGATTTTAAACAATCTTGACATCAAGAAGCAACAATATGTCGACAAATTGTCATGCTGTAAAACAAGATAAATAATTTTTATATCACAAATACTGAAAAACTTACAACTAAATATACAGTACTTTTCAAAATAAAAGATCTAAGTAAAAATAGACGAGGACTACAACTAAAATCACTATTGCATTTTACGTTAATTTTGTTAAATTAATAAATGAATGATAAAATTTAAAATCTTATTCTACTATCTCAAACGATAAAAAGTTTCTCATCGAATAAGATAAATATGTTTTATTAACAAGTACTCACTTTTGACACATAGTTTTCTACAATTGGAAAGATTGCTACTCAAGAGAGCTCCCATTTTTGGGAAGTATGATAGAAAAGCAGACTTTTATCCTGTTTAAAAAAAAAAATATATCTTCATGACATTTTATGATGTAATTTTCGAACGGATGCATTGATTTCGTACTTATACTTTGATAGGTTAGGAATCGAAAATTGAATAGAATATAGATTTACCTTCGACATCGGGCAGATTTTTGTCAATTATTAGAAACGTCTTCTCGGGCAGCGCATCCATCGAATTCTTCTGCCACTTCATCGTACTTTTCGACAACTTTTCAATTGAACAACTGCTGGTTTGCGGTTTTTTTTAATTAAAAAAAGTCTTCTTTTTTGCCCGTAAATGGCAATCACGATCCACTTCGCTGCATCCTGATCTAATCGGACGATTGATCAAGATCGAGCGATTAAAAACTAAAAACGTTTCACTTAAAAGTTATGAATGCATTTTACGAATTTAGTCGCGTGTGACACTTATTACGTGAGTCCAGTTTTTTCATGATGATACACCCTGAAGTTCCTCGTTGATATATATCGCTGTTGTATTTTTTATCGATGGATCTCACCTTAAAAAAAGTCGTTTTTCGAAATTCATGAAAGGTTTCAAATTTAAAAAACGATTAAGTTTTTCTTCAACAATCAAAAATAATACATGATTAAGAAATTTAATTTTTTGTACTAGTTCTATATTCTAGCCCAAACATTTTTCATGCAATATTTATAAATATCTGAGGTATTCTAATGCGGGAAATGATAAAACAAAAACGATAACTGAAAAAAAAAACCTACAAAAATCCTGAACTTTGTTAAATAAATGTTCGTAATTTTTTATTTTTAAATTTGCGGCATTTGTCGATATACTATCCAAAAAAGCAGGTTTTTGCAATAAAAAACTTTCATTCCAAACATTTTTTACTGTGCTTTACTATTGAAAAGTACTATCAAACTTTTAAAAAAATGTAATTTTTTGTCTGCTTTATAGATGGTAAATTTATGTTTGAAAAGTCTGATTTTATTTCTAAACATATTGCCATATGTATATTGATTTTTGCAGCAAATTTTGCTGTATGTTTTCTTCAGATTATACTTTTTCCAATATTACAAAGAAACTTTAATACGCTACTAGAATTGTGACAAAACTTCGTGCAAAGTGATTTAAGTTATTTCCACACACCGCACATAAATGATCAGTTAAGTTCACGTAAATTGTTATCCGGTCACGTAAATAAACGATAAATATTTGAAATATTATTTATATAATAATTTTAAAACATCCGTAACAAATTTAAATATTATATAAAAAATATCGAAACTAATAACGAAAGAATAATTTAATTAAAATATAGAAACTTGATGTTCAGAGTCAATCACAATGTCTGTAATGACTTAATTATCAATTAAGTACAATTGATTTTTATTTACATCTATGTATTTTATGTTAGTAACTTAGAAGTATTGGAAAATTAACGATGTTTTTTAAACAAAATACATTTACCATTAGGCAAAGTCAAGGACAAACTATTATTCGTTTAATGAATTTTTAAACAAGAGAATTATTCAGTTTCACGCAAAAAAAAACTTGTTTAGTTTTTAATCCGTCATAGAATGATGATTAGTTGGACTAGTTACTTCCTTGCTTTGTATAATTATCTTTAAAAAAAAACTCTGAAATATGCTCAAATTCTATTTTTATGAAAAAAATTTGTGGAATAAAAAGGTGCATAAGACATTGTTGAACATTTCTTTAAAAATTTAATATTTGTAATAAATAAATATTTGATATACGTCTTAGCAAATCACGGTGTTTTTATGATGCCTACTTTTAATTATTTTAGCTAATTTTTTCTGATGACATTAACTCCTCTACTCGAAGAGAAATAATGCAAATTTTGCCAGAAAAATTCACCATTTTTTTATGTCAGTAAAGATGAAAAGTTTGGATTATTTTACGAATTTCGAAAAAAAAATGCTGCGTCGGGAATTGCCCCCAGGACCTTTCGATTACCGGTAGATTGTTTTTTCTACTTGTAATGGTCAATAAATGTTGTAAAAATGTGTAAAAGCTTTTCAAATTTTGTGAATTTCAGCGAGTTGTAATGGTTACAGGAGAATATTAAAAACGCACATAATAATACGCGACTAAATATTGTCTTTTTATGCTGAAGAAAATTCAGTTTATTTTCAGTAAAATCGACTATATTCCTGTAGAATATTTATTACATTGCTGATAGTAAATCATTTTACAAACATTAATAATTTTTCCAAATATTTTACTTTTTCCTACATCAAACCTGTCCCCACTACAAAAACTCGTGTCTTCTAAACGTCTTATTTGAAGACATTAGACACTTCAAAAATGTATTTTCAGAATAAATAATCTTAATATATGTCTCTTCGTTGCAAAGTGTCTCAAAATTTGAGACGGTATTTACGTCTAACGATCGTAAATAAGACATTTTTGTGTCTTATAATCTGAGAGATATAATCAGACGATAAAAATGTAATGTCAATATGGGTGAAAAAATTATGTACTGTCGTATAAATAAAAGATGCAAAAAAATCAAATTAGCCCGAAAATTGCAAACAGAACACGAATATTGACCCATTTTCAGGTAAATATCAAACATGTTTAGATATTGCGATTGAAGACACTTCTAGCGCCTCAAAAGAAGTCATTTATAACGTCTTTCTATAAGTACTCTTGAAAGTGTCCGAAAATAAGACACCCGTTTTTGCAGTGAAATTGTTCATATTTTTAACTAATAATTTGTATAAGATCTACAAATTGCATCTAACAGTTGTACTTTTCATTTCTTCAACTAATTTTTTAACAGAATATATTTTCATTCATATAACTATAACACAAGGCGACAAAATTTGAGAAAATTGCAAAACCAAGAATCAGAACATATTTTCCAAAGGTATTTGACGCGCTGAAATCGAATCCGACCTCAGAGTAGCCTTGTACGTCAGGTTTTTGAGATATTTTAACCTGAAGGTGCAAAAAGTACGTTTTTTGAGTACATTTGAGGTACTGTAACCTCAAGACAGATTTTGTTTTTCAAAACGATCGTCATGGTATATTAAAGTACTGTTTTTGCCCTTCAAAATCCGTTTTCAAACTTAGAAAAGTTATTGGTTACTGAGATATCGTCTGTTGAAGTTTCCGAGTTTGGCGAATTCCGCGATATTCAGAAACTGAGCAGAATCAGATAAAGTTTAAAAAATAGAAAAAATTAACCATAAAGACCTAAATTTCGAATGGCTCTTAAGACGTTCGGTGTTGCTGAGTAGGAATTTGAAGTCAGAATAACAAAATACAAAATGTCGGATTCAATATGTCTGACAGCTTTTGTAAAAATCGACCAAATTCGCTTCAAACTTATTACTCTGGGGTTATCAAGGTTGCTGAATACGAAACTAACACCAAAATTGCATAATTTTAAGACCCTGATCTAATATGTTGACCAAATTTTGTAGAAGATGAACATCGCCGAATTTGCCAAACTCAGAAACTTCAACAGACGATATCTCAGTGATTAATAACGATTTTTCTAGGTTTAAACAAGGATTTTGAAGGGCAAAAACAGTACTTTGAGATACCGTAACGATCGTTTTGAAAAAAAAATCTGTATTGAAGTTACAACACTTCAAATTTACCCGAAAAACAACTTTTTGCACTTTTAGGTTAAAATATCTCAAAAACTTGATGTGTAGGGGCTATTCTGAGATCGAATTCTAATTCAGCGCGTCAAATACCTTCGGAAAAGTATGTTCTGGTTCTTGGCTCTGAAATTTGTCGACCTGTGAATTATCATTTACAGATGCTTTGGATTATATTTTTAAATTTTAAAGAGAGGGATTGGTGAGAATTTGACCACTACTTTTTTTAATATGTTAAGAGCATTAGTATTTATTGGGCTTTAACATTTTTTTAACCCAAAAATTAAGAAGCATACTATACGAAAAAATTGTATGTTTCCGAATTTTCGTTTCGTTAAAAATGGGACGGGTTTTAAAGTTCATGCGAAAGATCCATGTGGGTAAAAAAGCCGACAAATCGAAAAGCCGAACAGACGAAAAAACGAGAATAAAAATAATGTCTTTTTCGACATGCAGATTAATATTTCAAAATTTTATGAATTACAAATTCGAATTGAAACGCATTAACGAGGTTCTTTTTCGACAATATTATTTTGATTCTGATTGAATAGAAACAAAAATTCTCTTATTCGAAAATTTGGATTGAAACGCATTAATGATGCACGTTTATTGAGAATATTATCCTTGGATTCATATGGATTCTAAATTGTAGTTCCAAATTCGTAAAAACGAATAAGACTGTATTCAATGTCTGCGAGAATCTGACACAAATTCGTATGGATACAAATACAAATTTTCTTTCCGTTTAAATAAATAAAAATGGATTTGTGTTTTTTTCCAAAGTACGAATTCAAAACTCCTAAAAATGAAGAAATTTCAATACTTTTTCTATCCATTTCCGATTACTTAGTAGCTAATACTGAAATTATGAATGCATTTGAATACATTTGAATTCACACTGAGGATTTCGAAGAGCTATTTTTTAATCCATATGAATCAATATGAATTCTGTAATTCATTTCAATCCGTGCGTATAAAAATATTCGTTTTTATAATGTGAATGGATATGAATGCATTTGAATCCAAATGTAAGAGAGAGAAAACGAATTTGAATGCATTAAAAAAGATTCGAATTTTCAATACATTTTAATCCATCAAATTACTGTGTATCGTTGTAGCGATAGAAAAAATGTTGTTTGCAACTGAATTCTTAATTTTGTCTAAAAAATACCCAAAAAGAAATTCAGGCTATCGTAATAACGTACCAATTACAACTAAAAACCTTGTATAGTTGAAATAGTAAACTAATTAATTATAGTTAGTAACGACTTCAGAATAAGTACCGACTGTAAAATAGTAAATAAGTTCCATGTATTGCTATTACCAAACAAATTTCTTGTTTCTTAATCATTATTAATGTAAACCGATACTAATTGAAGAACTTTTGTTACTACTTTAGAGTTCTCAAACACAAGTAGAAAATTTCTCTATCGAAAAATTGAAGATTATAACTTTAATTCTGGACGTTACGATTTACTCAAAACTAATCAATTATCGTCCAAGTAATAAATTTACTAAATTACATAAAACACAAACATAAAACATCGTCAAATGTTGAATTTTTCGATTCTTTGTCATGCAGAGTAAGACGTATTAGGGCCTTAAAAATAAAATATGAAATAAATGTCTCTAAATATTTATAATAAAAATGTTATTTTTTTTCTACGTTAAAAATGGTGGAGGGTACGTCAGGACCCATTCAAAAATGGGAGAAATTTTCTTCTTTATGAAGAATTTTTCTTTAAAAATGTACTAAACAAAATTATAAAACCAACTAGTTTTTCAATATTGCCATTGGACCCCCACAAAAATCTCCGAAATTGGTAACTGTATCCGTTTAAGATCCCGTCAGCTCACTCACCACGATTAATCAGAGTGAAACCAGAACGCAACCGATTATTCAAAGAGATTCTCGAGGGAAGATTTTCTATTTATACAGAAATAAAGTAGGTAAGTGTAACGTCGGTCGATCAAACGTCTTTACGACCGATATGTATACAAGCTACAGTAAGAACGACGGGTGATCCATTACGTATCGATAATTGAGAAAATCAAGGAAATCCGCACTCGATCACGATCGATGACCCGAAATTGAAGATGGTAAAAAAAAGTCTTTTTCGAACGACGAAAAGTCGCGGCGGCAATTTGTCGGACTCGACGTCGAGAAAATTACTTGTCTACTTTTTTCTCGGGCGTAACGCATCGTACTGAGCTTATGTTTACCTTGCCATTGGTTCTGTATAGTTCCTGAATCCATAGTAGCGCACGTGGGGCGGCGGCGGCACCGCGTGGGTGGGGCTGGGGTAGCCCCACGGGTATACGGCAGGTGGCCGCCAAAATCGATCCAACGAATCGTGCCGTGAATAAACGACGATTTTTCGTGCACACCCCCTCGCTGACCCCCGACACGCGATCGCCAATTTTTACACGATTCGCGAACCGCTGGTATGCGTCATGTATGCTGTCGACACGATTTATGTAATTTTTTTTGTTGAGAAAAATGATTTATTATGACAGTTTTTATTAAAAATACAAGAAAAGTAGACGGATCTAGAACAGATTTAAAAATGTGTCAAATTCCATTAAAAAATATTAAAATAATGTTTTTGTGGTCCAAACTTAATACATCATATTGAGTCCTTTTTGGATGTTTTGTAATGTGTGTATATTCTTATTTAGACTTTTTAGTCGTATTTTTAATTGTTCTGCAACTGTTTCTAAAAGTACCTTCCAAGAAAATGTATTTTACCCTGAATTTTCTTTTTGATAAAGACCGGCACAATCAAGACTAACTTTCTTAAAATTTTTATATCGAACGATCTACTATTGAACATTAACATACATTCAGTGAATAAATGGTAAAACATCAAATGTTGATGGTGATGACGATGATAGCAAATGATCTTCGATGAATACGATCGTTGATTATATCCTGACTTTATTTACTGTACTATAAAAAGTTGTTCTCAGTTAGTACACAAATTTGTTCCTTAATTGTTCCATCTTAGGCCCGCTACTCTTCTCTACATTGATAAATGTCATCTCTAATATTCTAATTTACTCCTCTCATACGCTTTATGCTGACGATTTGCAGATAATGATCCAATGCAAACCATCCGACTTGGACCAAGCAATTGATCGTATTAACGCCGATGCCGCGTCAGTCTAAAAATACCAAGGTGACACTGAACTTAGTAAAAACCAAGGCGATCATTCTAGGGTCACCTTATAACATAAGGGCTATCTCCGCAAACGAACATCGTTCTATTATAGTTGATAACGAGACTATCCCAACCTTGAACGAAGTCACAAACTTGGGGATAAAACTAGATTCATCTCTGACTTGGAACTCCCAAATAAATCAGATCTCTAAGCAAGTGAACTCTACCCTCCACTGTCTCAAATACAACAAAAAGGCTCTATCAACTAAACTCCGACAGAGACTGGTAGTATCACTAATATTTCCTCATTACTGTTCAGCCGTTTTTAGCGACATCTCTCAATCACGCTGAGATAAGTGTCAAAGGCTACTCAATCAATGTATCCGATTTATCTTTCATCTTAAGCATGATTGCCATGTCTCACCCTACCGCCGTCAGCTCAATTGGCTGCCAATCAAATACGGGCACCTATATTTTAAGGTACCATGAACTCGCTTATCTGTTTTCATTATTCATCCACCGATCGAACTCTACAACTCGCTCCATAAGAATCACAAACGGTGATCTTGTTATAGGTAGAGTGAAAAGTAAGCCTATTTCAAATCGTTTTCACTCACAGCCACCAGGTTATGGAATTCCTTGCCCATCAACATTCGTGAATCATCTTCACCTACTGTATTCAAAGCATCTCTCTTTAACTTTCTTACATCCTTCGACACTCAAAATTCTAATACCTCGTTGCTTCACATTCATTCGTAATCATTCCATATTTTACTTACCGTTGTGCCGCTTAAAACTACGACCAGTGTTTAGTATTTTAATGAAATTACTGTATTTCTCTCAAATTATCGGCATACCATCTCATCCTTACGAAATCAAAAATCGAGTTAGTTTTAATTTATATAAGCATAGTACTTTTTATATTGTATTCTATCTCTGTTATTTTCTTGTTAAGTAGCCATAAGGTAACGCGACATTCGCAACCAAGGCTTAATCAATAAATACAAATACAACAAAAATACAAATTTACTAATTAACAATTGCATAAAACGTACACTGAGAGAAGTTTAAGATTACAGACGCGCCACAAGAGATACCTGTGGTGCAAAATGGGAGATGGCTGCCGTTTGTCGATTAAGATGGCAGCAGCCTTATTTTGGGGCAACAGTTACCATAAATACAGACGACCAGTGTCCAAGTGGAATGGGACGGCAGCCATACGATGCAAAAAATGGAGGGTTGGCATAACAGTCGTCTTATTTTGGAACAGTAGTCGTCTTAAAAGTAGCACGCTGGTTGTTTTAAGTCCTAACTCCTCTTCTTCACTGCACCTATTATTATAGCTAATGATTTAAACTTCCTTCAGTGTACTCGCGCACCTGAACGCAGCACTTGCTTACGAAATTTCGTTAACCTCATCTACCATCAGCCCTTCTGATGTTTCATTACCCGTGGGTGTCTGTGTTCTTGGCCTATCCTTTATTATGTTTCTTGGTGCAGATGACGGCGCATCGTATTTTTCGGAATTAGGAAAATGGATCTCCAGAGTAAGCAAGCCCGACTACAACAGCTAGAAGCAGAAATGAACCAAGTTCTGGAATCAATAGCAGCAATAGAGGAGGCTGAGGCTGCTGAGGATCACGATGCTGACGAAATGATAGATTACAACGGTAATGCAAATAAATTTTGTGGACATATCCACTTTCGTTTCAGGTCGCCTCCATTTTGGGATTCTCAAATATTCTCAAGTATTCTTTTGTAATTGAAATTGAAACATGCAACTGAAATCATACCGAACCGGAAATGAACGATTACGATTTATGGAGTAAGTCGAAGAAGAAAGAGTGTTTTGCAAAAAATGTTCTTAAACATTCGTACCTATCAATTGCAAACAATTTGCAAGCTAATTAAAAAAACGGCCGAATTCGATTACTTAATGGAAGACAATGGCATATCATATTTGCTAGAGGATATTTTGGAAGAGGAAAAACAAAATAACGGGGTATTGCGTGAATCGGAATATGAAGACATGCATGAGAAGGACGAAGCGGCAGCCTTTTTATGAATTAATCCAGCAGATAGAATTTTATCCGACATTTTATGGAGAAACAAAGTGACCTTACAGAAAAGACCGAAAAAGAAAATATACTTGTAGCAGTTCCCCCGAAAGGTATGGCGATCAATCTCCATCCCGAGCAGAATTTTGTTCAGGCCCTGAGCAGGATGTAAGGCTTTTGATCAGGGCCGTAATAAATTTTTACTCGGAATTCGCCGTTGATAAATGAAGAGATTGTGGCGAGCATTGGCCAAAGACGACCACTTCAATGCCTTCCAAAAAGGTAGCGGGTGCTGAAGTGTCCTGTATGATTTCGGTTCTCAGTGCCATACTGAATGATCTGGAGGTTCCACCAGATAAAGATGTGGATTTATCCAACTCGGCCAAGGCAATAAAACTTCTAAGTGACCTATTTTTTAATTTATCTCAAACGAGAAAAATATTTTTGCTGGGGAAATAAGACGATAAAAAGATAATAACGATTCAAAAGGTTTTGACGAAGATAGAACCAACAGGGTGGTTGTTCGGCGATAACCTTCTAACAGCATTGGACGATGCCAGGGCATTAGAAGGGGTCCAAAAGGAGTTGAAACCTAAGAATTGATTGCCACTCAGAAGTTTCAACAGTGGTTTAAACCGGAAATCTTTGTCACTCAAAATACCACTATACGTAGGGCGTAGAGTAAGTTTTCAAGCATTTAGTGCGAAAGCTCACATTAACACTTGTAATGTTGTTGGCTTCAGGTTCTGCGTTTAGAGTTGCTATTGGGAAAGAGATCCAGAAAAAATATGTATAAATCCTTTAACGTTTTCTTGGAAGGAAGAATTTTTGTATGTTTCCCATCCTTTTTCCCTAATAAAAATCTTTAAAAAGTTAAAGAAGAACGCTCGGCTGTCGGCTTTATGTCTGTCCGTTTTTTTGATTTTCCGATTTTTTGATCCGCACCCTTTTTTGTTACCCATAAAATGAATAGCCAAGGTTATCAGAAAGCGCTGAAAGAATATCTCCCTCCTCAATGCATTCGGCGTTAACGCTCTGCGCATCCAAGTCAGCGTGATATAATATAAGGACCCTAAATCTTAAAAACTTTATTGAATTCAGAGCACATCACAAGACATGCTTTCACATCAAAAGCTTTAAAAATTGGTGTAGATATAAACATAATAAAAGTTGCAACTGAATTGTCTACGAATTCGAAGACGTTTGCTCTATTAGGTTATTTTAACTTCAAAGTTGTATAGGGTACATTCCACGCGAAGTGATCCAGCGTAAAAATGAAAAGTTTTTCAAATGTGTTGTAATTTACACAATCTTTAGTTCTGTTAATAAGGAAGTTTCTGGGAAAATTTTGTAACGCTACCTGAAAGAGTTGCCTACTTACAGAGACTTCAATTTGCACCACGTTGTCCGTTATGTCCACAGTGAAAGGTCTGTAACTCCCGATAACATGAACCGATTTTAAAAAAAGACCCGTGCTTTTTTAAGCTTTTGGTTTGTACTTTAAGAATAAATTAATCATTATTATGAGGAGAATTTTTGGAGAAAGGTAGATTTTCAAGAATTTTTGTTGAGGTGAATAAATATTGTTTTTTTGTTTAAAATCTTTTATTGTGAGTTAGATACATCCTTAGTATAGGATATGATTTTTTTTTTATTTTTAACTCTCAAAATGGCGGCGCTGTACTGCGTCAAACTCGAGTGTTTGCTTGCAGGATGGCGGCTTTATTTTTTATCTGTAACAAAAAATCAAAAGAGGTTTTGTTAGTAACATTATTTTTAATACTCCAAGCCTATAAAACAAAAAAAGAAGTAATTTCTACAAAAATGAGAGAAATTTTAAAAAATTGAACGTTTTTTGTTAATTAATTTGTTTGAATACATTCCGTAATTTGCATTAAAGACTCCCAACCATAGGTTTGGAGTATAGCCAGGTGTTAGAAGAAGACCTCGACGAAATTTCAAAGGAATCCAATAATTATTTTTTGAGTTATCGTGGAAGCAGTATGAAAAAATTGTGTTTCGAGAAAAACGCGCATAAAGCTGCCGCGCGCTACAAAACAGAGCATATATGCTGACATTTCAAAACTAATAAAGATTTTGTTTTTACATTTTAAGGAGACATCCTTAAGATGTTCCAGAACAAGTACAAAAATTTTGAAAAGATCGACAAAAAAAATTTCGGTACCTTCCCCACTTAATCAAATTTATAAATTTTGCATTTTTGTTTAATATTAATATTAAATGTTGATTTTTATCGAAGAACGGCATTTCCGAATTCAATGGTCAGCTTATGAACTTCAGTTTGTAATTTCGCAACTATTAATCAATTACAATATTAATTTTTAAACTATAGCAACTATTTATGTAAAGAATCTTACAACTAATACTGCTACTAATCCCGTGCATTATAAAAAATGTTGTACAATTACATTTTTTATACACGTGTCCATAAAGTAGACACTTTACGGACTCCTTTTAGTCCGTAAAGTGTGATTTTACGGATTGATCTCTGCACTTTACGGACTAAAAACAGTCGGTAAAGTGCCTACTTTTGCGAACAGTGTTTCAAAAAATAGTGTTCGCTCCTCGGCCGTAAATTTTTACGACCTCGGTTAGGAGATTGTACGATCCGTAAAATTGAACTTTACGACCTAGGACCAAAAAGTACTATTACCTATAGAAGCATAAAGCAGCAGCGTTCACAAAGCGTGTTCGACGCGCCAACTCAAAAACTATTAAACTGTCCATTTTGGCACATTCAATTTTTTTCTTGGCAAGGAATTTCTCTATATCTTATTAAATTTTTTCATTATATTCGGAGATGCCATTTTTTGATAAAAATTACCATGTAATATTAATATTAACAAAAATTAAAAATTTATAATTTGATTAATTTATCCTTAAAGTACAAACCGAAACCCTGCAACAAATTTTAGGTAGGATTCTCATGAGAATGATATGAGAAATTTTCTCATGAGAATTTGAAACAGAATTCTTGTGAAAATATAATTATGAGTGTCATATTAAGACATTAAACATTTCTTTGTTGCTTATCAAATAATCCAATATTTATTTCTTGGCATTACGGCGCATTTACTAAAATGGAAACAAAAGGAACGTAAACATTACAATGTAAACAATAATAACGACGATATTCTAAAATAACCGAGCATATAAGGCCAGAAATAGTACTTTTCGGTCCTAGGCCGTAAAGTTCAATTTTACGGACCGAGGTCGTAAAATTTTACGGCCGAGGACCGAACACTATTTTTTGATACACTGTTCGCAAAAGTAGGCACTTTACCGACTGCTTTTAGTCTGTTTTTTCCCGTTTTTGGCGGGAAATTCGAACAGTTAAACATTAAGTATTATAGACTTAAAAAAACCTTTCTAAATCTAAAAACCATGTTCAAATATAATTATGAGTCTCATATAGAGACATTAAAATTTTTTATGAGAATCTGATGAGAATTTTATGAGATTGTAGAATCGACTGTGAAAAATGGTAGCTAGGATTCTGATGAGAATCTTATGAAAATCCTGCTCTTTGTACGACATGTATATTTATTTCGAAACAAATAAATTAAAGAAATTTCTTTAATTAACACTGCTAACCCTGCGACAAAATTTAGGAAGGATTCTCACGTGAGCCTCACTTATAGCAGAGATTATAGTCTCTGCTTATAGGTTCTCATACGATTCTCATAAAATTCTCATCAGAATCCTAGCTACCATTTTTCAGAGCCGATTCTAGAATTTCACAAGATTCTCATCAGATTCTCATAAGAATCCTGTTTTAAATTCTCATGAGAAAATTTCTCATATTATTCTCATGACAATCCTACCTAAAATTTTTCAAAGAGAAGCTTTAAAAAGCACTGGTCGTTTTTCAAAATCGGTTCATGTTATCGGGAGTTACAGAACTTTCACTGTGGACATAACGGACAACGTGGTGAAAATTTAAGTCACAAAATTTTCCCAGAAACTTCGACTTATTAACAGAACTAAAGATCGTGTAAATTACAACACGTTTGAATCATTTGGCGTGGAATGCCCCCGTTTAAAAAGAATGTGAAAATAAAAAAAAATAATAGAATACTGACAAAGTTCCGCGACAAGGGATATTTTTTCGTTTTTTAAATTTTCTTCCTCTAGTTCATTTCCAAAATGCGATTCAACAACTATAACCCTGCAAACACAGAAAGTAACAGTTATGTAACATTTACGTAATGGTTACATTGTTACATAAATGTTACATAGTTGTTTCATAACTATTACTTTTGTGTTTGCAGGGAATTCATTCCTCGACTGTTGATGGAGAGTTATTTCATACAATATCACAATCAGTATTTTCAGAAAATCATTTTGTTAGCAAAATTTGAGAAAATTTGTGTAAATGACACACTTTGAGGTTAGATTATCGGACTAATTATTTGGACGAAATGCCCCTACATAAGTAATCTTCCATATATGTAAATTAGACTTTCAGATTAAATCTGCAGCATACCATTCGGTCTTAATTTTAACCTAATGGTCAAAATATAAAGATATTTTGCCCTTTTGGACGAAATTTAAAATATAGGGAAAATTTTAGGTTATAAACTAAAGCGCAGAAGCCTTATGCGGGAAGGTGATTTGAACTCTACATTATGTGGTAAAATTTATGCACGTAATTCTGAAGCAATTGTAGTCGCTTGTAATAATTTGTTATTTTAATAATTTATGAATTTAGATTTTACGATTTAATGTTTTCGTTCAACAAAAGTTTTATCGACAAAAGATTATAGCTCTAAAATCCTCTAAATAAAATATTAAAATACATCTTATAATGAATTTTACAATATATTCCTCTGTTTTACATTTAAAAACAAAATAAAACTAAAATATGTGGAATTTTAATGTATAAATTAATTTTACTACATACAGGGTGATCGGCCAACCATTACCCAGCGGCTAACTCTAGATTCTACAGATAATTCTGAACAACTTTTTCCTCTAAAAAAATGTCCGGGAAGGTAGAGTTTTTAAGTTATTCAACACTAAAATTTAGGTGAAAAAATCACATTTGTTGAAATATCTCGACTCGGTTTGAAGGTACCTTAACGAACCGGAGCTCATTTTAAAGATATTTTAAAGCTCTATAAATTGTCTCTATTGGTTTTTGATCTACAATGAATATCTCTCTTGTTATAGCCATAAAAACGGGATAAATGCCGATTTTTCAGGATTTTCGCGTTTAACTCGTTTCGACACATAGTTACCGAAATATCACACAGAAAAAAGTTGTAGGCCTTGAAAAAACAAAAATTTTTTGTCCTCTAATACGATGCGATTAAATTAAAACTGAACCCTACAAGAGCCTCGTAAAGTTGACAAAATACAGTTCGACAAATAAATCGATATTAATAACAAAATGTTATGAAAACGAGTACAAATAGGGTTCAGTTTTAATTTAATCGCATCGTATTAGAGGACAAAAAATGTTTGTGTTTTCAAGGCCTACAACTTTTTCCAGTCTGATATTTCGATAGCTATGTGTCCAAACGAGTTAGACGCGAAAAACCTGAAAAATCGGTATTTACCCCCGTTTTTATGGCTACAACAAGAGAAATATTCATTGCAGGTCAAAAATCAACAGATACAACTTGTATAGCTTGAAAATATCTTTAAAATGAGCTTCGGTTCGTTAAGATACCTTCATACAGAGCCGAGATATTTCAAAAAAAGTGATTTTTTCTCCCTAAATTTTAGTGTTGAATAACTTAAAAACTCTACCTTCCCGGACATTTTTTCAGAGGAAAAAGTTGCTCAGAATTATCTGTACAATCTACAGTTAGCCGCTGGGTAATGGTTGGCCGATCACCCTGTATACCAATGGTTTTTCTTATATCGTGGGAAAAACGCGTCGCGTAATTTACCACCTTTAGTGTAGGGAATTTAGAAACCGTTCTGAAATTCCTAACCTCCCGTAGGAAATCTTCAACGTTTAACGTGGGAATATCACCATATTTTTAGGCATGAAAATCACAACAAAATTGTAAATTTTATTTACATTTTTTACAGCATTCGTAACTGAAATAGTGGGAAAGAAACAGACTTATTTCGTATTAAATCGTACACAGATTTTTCGTATACTTTTTCGTTTGTTGGGCATCCTGTGCCCAAGGACGAGTTATACTCGTTCAAACTACATTGTTTCCATATGGGAAAAGAAAAACTCTTGCTCAGGAGGGTTAAAAAAGTTTATTTGACTTTGAAGACATAATTTTAGTTATAAATTTGCTAATTTTTACCGACACAGAGGACTTTAAAGAAATTTTTTAGGTTATGTTTAAATAATTTTTTATCTGTCTCCTGAATGTCTATCATACTTATAAGACATTTTTTGGTCAAAAATTGGTAAATTTCATCGTAACATTAGTCAATTGAATGGCATTTATACAAAAATCGAATCTTAAACACACGGGAAAATTGTTTGCATAATTTGATAGACTAATGTGTTACAAACGGAAAGTGATTAACGGTTAAATATTTATTAAGTCCATAAGCAGGCCACGTGCCGACTGTGAACTTTAATCATATTTTCCGGAAAATTATATTTTTTATGCGGAAGCAATATTTTTTTGTATAAAACGGTTTTTCGTTTGTAATAACTTCTCGACACGTGTAACCGCGTCTACGTTTAAAATCAAATTCAAAATAACTTTTTCTTGGCATTAAAATATCAAATTTGTAAATACTAGTCACCGTAAACACCATCGTAAATATTTAAAACTAATAAATTCACAAATTATTTAATATTAACTTCACTTAACGTAATAAAGACAAATTTATTTGTAATAAATATTAGTAATCGTAAATCAACACATTTTTTTAACTAGTCAACACAAATTAGAAGAAAAATTTAGGAAAAAGGTTAATTAACACAACAAACGTTTGTATCTTCATAAAATTTATTTTTTCTCTCATTTTTTGCACCAAAGTACATAAGCGTTTAATTATAACACGACCTTCCGACAAGTTTCTGCCCAAAAATTGAAACTGTATTAAATTCCATTCTTATTACATTACGATTTACTTCTGGAAAATGTTTTCAATTTGTCACACTAATAAATTATTAAATAAGAGTTTCGCTATTTATTTACACTGATTACTGAAGTAACCTATAGAAGGGCCGCTCGATTTCCTAAAAATTCACTAATTTGCGGTACATTTACATATTTACAGCAGGTCCCAGCCTAGCGTGCGGCAGTGGATTAAACGGTGTAACATTACGGATGTTCTTCTCCAAATTAAGCGCATAAATATCAGTAGTTAATTCGTTTAATGGAATCTCCTTGTCCGCTTTAGCAGTCTTCACTGCATCGTCGATCTCCTTGCGGATTTGAGTTTCTATCGCTTTCAATTCATCAACTGTGACTAGATTAGCGTTCAGTATTCTTTCTTTAAAACTCGTTAACGGATCTCTCGTTTGTCTAACCTCTTGGATCTCTTCTCGAGTTCTGTAACTTGTACCTGGATCTGACATACTGTGTCCGCTGTATCTATATGTGAATGTTTCCATGACGAGTGGTCCTTTACCCGAAGTACAATAATCAATTGCGAAACGAGTAGCTTCCCTCACTGCCAATACGTCCATACCATCGACCCAGATCCCAGGAATGTAATCGCCTCGAGTATAATAATCCGTATTAGCCGAAGCTCTATCAACGCTCGTTCCCATTCCATATCCGTTATTTTCACAGATGAAGATGCAAGGAACATCCCACAACTTTGCCATATTATAAACTTCGAAGATTTGCCCTTGATTAGCTGCTCCGTCACCGTACAGCGCTAAGCACACTCCACCGTTGTTAAGATATTTATTGGCGAATGCAATTCCAGCACCCAACGGAACTTGAGCACCCACAATTCCGTTACCTCCATAAAAATTCTTGGCGTACATGTGCATCGAACCTCCTTTGCCTCGAGCATTACCGCTTTGTCTACCTGTCAACTCCGCAAGGACACCCAATGGTTTAATTCCCATTAAATAGGTCCATCCATGGGCTCGATACGCTGTAATGACAGAATCTTGAGATCGTAACGCAGCTGTCATTCCGACAGCGCACGCTTCTTGACCAGAATACAAATGACAGAAGCCGCGTACAATTTTTTCTTTGTACATATTACCGGCTGCTGTTTCCATTCGACGAATGGTGTGCAATTGTTTGTAATACTTGAGGGCATCGTCTCTGGATACGGTGACCTTGGTCGATGGTCCAGACTCCAATTTATGAAGTCGGAATGGTTTTGTTTCGAAACTTGCTTCTGTTGCGTAATTATTCTTTTTTATGTAACTGGACACTGCGCCACGACGAAAAGTCTGTCCACAAGCGGACTTTATCGAATTGAAAATCATTTTCAACCTTTTGGCCGCAATGATTTCTTTTGCGTCTGTTATTGGATCACTAAAAGTGACCCCGGTTAAGCTTTTATCACTTGCGAAGCTTTAAACTTTGACTTCGATGTTTTCCTCAATTGACTATTACGGAAAAGTGCCAAATATATAACCGACAATGACGGCGAGGGATTGAGAAATTTTTGAGGTTAGGAATGTTGGATCGTTCGAGTTTGACTTTGACTAATTGTATAAGTCCCTTCTTATGAGTAAACAAACAATGGAGAATGTCAAAAAGATTAATTGTTTAGTGAAAAACAAAATATTTTCAAACGTTTTTGAAATATTTATTATACAATGTAGTAATTACAAATAATGATTAATATTTTCTTCTTCTTTGATTTTATTCCTAAGTGAAATATGGGCAAATCTACACAATTTTAACTTTTCTGTGATTTAGTGATATACGGAAATAAATATGTTGACTATTAAAATATATTTAATGTGTATTGATATTTTGTTCTAAACACACTTAAATAATATATCTGGACAATATCGAGTCAATTTTACCCCATTAACGCCTGAAATAGCATTTTTTATACAGTAGGACCTCTCTTATTCTAATTAGTAAAGTTTGTCAAGATGGCGCCGACCTCTCTTATTCTAATTTTCCCCTTACCCCCACTTACTTTGCTTGCAAGCTTATGATTCGTGGACAATATTTTTCATTGACTTCTAGTGTGATAGTGGGAGAACACTCGTGGGGCAACGATTAGAATAAGAAAGGCAATTAGAATAAGAGAGGTCCTACTGTATTTCATTTTCAATCAAGTATTTCGTATCAAAATCAAAGTTGAAAACAATTCTACTGTTTTCGAGGTCGCTCTTCAAGATTCCCAAGTCAAAATTGAGTTTCAGCCATCAGAAAATCCAATATGGCACCGAATATGAAAAAATTTCCAAAAAATTGGGAATTTTTTATACTTATCAATTTTTTTCGAGCTGTTAGAATATTGGGATTCTATTGAAACTCTGAACAAAGGTCAACAAAATACTTCAATTTTAAGGAAAATTTTTACTTTTATACCCTACATCATTGTAACGACCTCAAAATGGCGTCAACGATGAAAATGTCTTTGAGAAATTTCTGGACGCTCTAACTCAAAAACTACGAACTTTTAAAAAAAATGCCCAGAATGAAAAGTTCTTAAAATTCATCAAGCGACATAGTGGAATTTTTAAAAAATTTTTTAATGACGTTTTGAAAAATTTTTTTTCAAATTTTTTTTCAAAATTGTAATTTATTTACAAAAAATTCTGAAAAAAAATTTAGTGTATTCTCTGATGAATTCTAAGAGTTATTTGTTCTTTGCAATTTTTTCGAAAAGTTGATGGTTTTCGAGGAAATGAATTTCAAATATTATAGTTTAAGATTTTTTCCCCCAAAAAACTATCAACTTTTGGAAGAAATTGCAAAGGACAAAAAACTCGTAGAATTCATAAGTGAATACACCAAATTTTTTTCTTCTTTAAATTTTCAGTTCTTTTAAAAACTTCTGTTAAGTCAATTTTTTTTTGTTATTAATTATATTTGTTCCGTCTTCCTTAAATTATTGTTGATAATTTCATTTTATTGAATACCAGGATGTTATTGAGTAGTCTATAAAAATAAAATGAACTTTTTTATTTGTATAATCGAGTAAACGAAAATGAATAGAAAGTTAAAAATACGAATTGAAATGAATTCAAGTCAATTAAAATGAATTAAAAAGTGGATTTAATTAATCATTTTCACAAGTTGATGACAAATCACAAGTTTTTGAGAAAATTATAATTTTAAATATTATGGCTTAGGATTTTTTTTCTCGAAAACTGTCACCATTTGGAAAAAATTGCAAAGAACAAGAAATTCTAAGAATTCATTAGTGAATACAATAAATTTTTTTCATAATTTTTCGTTAACAAATTACAATTTGGAAACAAATTTTGTAAAAAAATCCCCAAATGTCATAAAAAAATTCTAAGAACTTTTCATTATTAGCATTTTTTAAATATATCTCGTAGTTTTTGAGTTAGAATCTTCAGAAATTTTTCAAATAAATTTTCATTGTTGACGCCATTTTGAGGTCGTTAGAATGATGTAGGGTATAAAAGTAAAATTTTTCCTTAAAATTGAAGTATTTTATTCACCTTTATTCAGAGTTTCAATAGAATTCCAATATTCTAAGGGCTCGAAAAGAATTGGTAAGAATAAGTATTTCCCAATTCTTTTGATATTGACACCAATATACCAATGGTTTTTTTTTTAATCCACTTAGGCTTAAACTTTTCTTACTATACTTTAAGTAAAATATTCGATTTTGACATTTTTTTAAACGTTTTTATAGTTGTTGAGTATTTTATACTAAATAAACTAATTTCGTATGCATAGTTGCGACGTACTTGAAAATTACACATCGATTCTAGTATTTTCAGCGTACAAAACTTACATTGTAGGATGGAATATTATAAAGTGGTCGATTGCTTATAACAATTATTCATAACAATTTGTTTATATCAATTTGTTTATAAAAAATCAATTGATTGTTAAATACTGTAGTAATTTTCTTATTTTTGGAAAAAAATGTTAACGTTTTGTGTGATTTGAAACAAAAAGATCCTTGTCAACTTATAATTTTAAATTTAAATATTAATTAAGTTATTATCAAATACAATTAAATTAGAACAACATGTCGTAAAGATGCAGCACTTCTGATTTGATCGTTACCACTTTGAGTACTATAAAGTTTTTCCTTTTTCTTCAATTTTTAATAATTAATTGTTAAAATGTGTAGTCATTTTTTTAAAATATTCATGTTTTTCTGTGATTATAATCTCTGGCATTCTACGATGAAATATACAGCAGCCGATTGTTTATAACAATTTGTTTATAACATTGGTTTTTTAAATAATGTAGTAATTTTTTTTATTTTTGGAAAAACATGTTTTATGTGATTTGAAACGAAAAGATCCGTATTGACTTTTATTTTAAATTTAAATATTATTTAATACATTTGAATTAGAATGATTTTATCGCAAACTTGTTTTTTTAACTTTTATTTTAAAAATATCTTGCATTCATTATTTCTTTTGCATTCCTCAAAATTTGCAATGTTTGCAATTCTTTACACACTACTACCCAAGCTTGAAGCTTGCAAAAGTGTTTTTGAAAATGGATCAAAAAAATGGCTTCGAGGATGCTATTTTCTGACTTAAAAAATGCTAATTTTCACAGCTGATTGTTTTCTTAAGATATCATGAAAAAACTAGAAAATCGTGATAAAATTCTTCACTCTTTTACACCGAAACTATAGTTTACAAAAATAATGTATTTCACCTTTTTTATCGAGAATATTATCCTCTTCATTTTTTATTTCATACTTTTTGTCAACAGATTTGTGATTTGTAAGTTACAAGCAAAAAACTCAAGATATCTTAAGAAAATGATGAGCTGCGATAGCGAAATTATCACTTTTTAAGTCAGAAAATAGCCACCTTCGAAGCTATCAAAATCATTTTTGGATCATTTTTCAAAAACACTTGTAAGCTTCACACGAGGTGTGTGTAGTAGTGTGTAAAGAATTGCAAACATTGCAAATTTTAAGAAATGCAAAAGAAATGATGAACGCAAAATATTTTTAAAATAAAACTTAAAAAAACAAGTTTACGATAAAATTATTCTAATTCAATTGTATTGAATAATATTTAAATTTGAAATAAACGTCGATAAGGATCTTTTTGTTTAAAATCACACAAAACATGAACACTTTTTTCAAAAATAAAAAAATTACTACATTATTTAAAAAACCAACGTTATAAACAAATTGTTATAAACAATTAGCTGCTGTATATTTCATCGTAGAATGCCAGAGATTATAATCACAGAAAAACATGAATATTAAAAAAAAATGACTAAAAATCACTTTTTAACAATTAATTATTAAAAATTGAAGAAAAAGGATTAACTTTATAGTACTCAAAGTGGTAACGATCAAATTAGAAATGCTGCATCTTTACGACATGATGTTCTAATTCAATTGTATTAAATAATAACTTCAAAATAAATACAATCATTTACATCTCTTCAAAACGCATCCGCAAAAGTAAAAAAAAATTTACTTGTCTGCGAACCTGAAAAATTTTCAGTTCAACGCCTGAAACTGCACTAAAACTAATAAAAATAAAGAAAAAAAAAAGAATATAACGAATTAAAAATAAAATTAACATAAATAGAGACTAATAACATCTAGCTTTCCGATTTACAGTAAAATGTTCTCTAAGTTAGTTGCATTGATGCCATGTAATTTTTCCACAATTTCTTTTTTTTATGCCATTTCTTGATCTGTGTAGAAAATTTGTACTAAGCGATAGCATGTTTAAACATCTGCATCCTATATAATCGAATGCACGTTGACCAATTTTTTTAAATTTCCGTGGACATACCACTGTAAAATTCATTTTACTGCGTGTATTTAATGACTGATGGATGCTGAGTGAGAATAACCCCAGTTTAATGGTAGCCAGCATTGCTTCACAATAAAAATTTTTTCTTACATCGAGTAGCTTGCTAATTTGGAAGAGTTTTTCGGTAGAAAAGAGTCTGTTTTTAAACAATATTCTTTTGATAACGCTTTTTTGTAAGATTTCCAATGGTTTAATTATATATTTACTTGCACTACCCCAAGCGAGGATAGCATAACTCATAATAGAGTTAAACAATGAATAGTAGATTTGATACGAGTACTCTACATTGAGATACTCGCGAAGTTTGGTGAAGGCATATGGTAAAAATCGCATTTTATTAACAATTCCATCGACGTGTTTGTGCCAACGTAAATGGCTGGTCTAGTATTATCCCTAGATACTTTACGTTGTTTACTGTTTGTATTTCCAACTGTTTATTATTTACATTAACCCTTTTCGTCCCAAAAGTCCGGAATTTGGACACAACTTTCAACGATGTAACTTTTGTTCCAAACAGCGTTAAAAAAAATTGAAATAAGTCAAAATCGATAGATTTGGACCTCGTCTTTCAAATGCCGTGGTCAGAATCAGCCGAAAATTGCAGAGAAAAAAAGTTATGATCATTTTTTCGAAAAAAATAGTGTTTTTTTCGACGTTTTTTCCCAATAATTGTGTTTTTTGACATTGAAAAGGGTAGTGCTGATCATTGCAAAACGTAGTAATCGCGTTTTTTTGCTCAGACCATTCTTCTCCCTTTGGATTTTTTTTTCAAAAAACAAAATGGCGGCTTCAAGACGGGGTCTCCAAGTTGTAATTTTACATTTTCTCCCAAATATTGATTATCTGACCGTGTAACGGTTCAAATCACGAAGAACTGGGATGAAAAAGTAATTATTATCATTTGTGAAATATTCAAAACCTCAAATTAGTCATGTAGAATCGGTTTTTACCGATATTTTGTCTGATTTTCACTCAATTTCTGACGTTTCCGTATCACTACGTACGTATGAAATTAAAAATGTACATACGAAGAATTTGTTTATAACTTACAAATTGAGTGCAGGTCAACCCACATCTTATAGTGCGACACAACTTTCAATATCTGCAATATTGATTTACAAAATACAAAACAAAACAGAAAAATAAAAAACAAATATTTCGTCATTGCCTCCACGTGTGTTTTGAATACAAGAAAATGAAAGTAATAAAATTAAAATAAAAAAAAAATGAAGAAAAGTATTTTAAAAATAAAAAAATAAACCGATAATTAATAGGTTATAAGGGAATATGGTCATTTTTAATTTCACACATAAGTAATGTTACGGAAACGTCGAAAATTGTGTGAAAATTAGACAAATAATCGGTATAAACCTATTGTGTCTAACTAATTTAAGGTTATGAGGTTATGAATAAATCATGATGAGTCTAGGTATTCACAAATGAAAAATAATTACTTTTTCATTGCAATTCTCCATGATTAGAGCCCGTAAACGGTCAAATAATGGATATTTGTGCGAGAAAATTCAAACTTACAACTTCCAGACGCCATCTTGAAGCCGCCATTTTGTTTTTTGAAAAAATCCAAAGGGAGAAGAATGGTCTGAGCAAAAAGACGCGATTAGTACGTTTTGCAATGATGAGCACTACCCTTTTCAATGTCAAAAAACACAATTATTGGGAAAAAACGCCGAAAAAATCACTATTTTTTTTGAAAAAATCATCATAACTTTTTTCTCTGTAATTTTCGGCTGATTCTGACCACGACATTTGAAAGAGGAGGTCCAAATCTATCGATTTTGACTTATTTCAATTTTTTGTAACGCTGTTTGGAACAAAAGTTACATTGTTGAAAGTTGTGTCCAAATTCCGGACTTTTGGGACGAAAAGGGTTAAAAGAGATTTTTTTTAATGCTGGTATACTATCTGTATAACATCCGAAAGTTATTACTTTTGTTTTCTCAATGTTTACAGTCAAAGTATTTGTATCAAACCAGTCTATTATGCCAGGCAGATTTTTTCCACTCTACAAATTAAGTTCTTCCAAGAAGTGTCCTTAAATAGAATCGTGGTATCATCAGCGAAAGATATTATTTCGCCGTCAATTTTAGTATTACAAAAAATCATTTAAAAATATGATAAAAAGAAGTGGGCCCAATACCGTTCCCTGGGGGACCCCGTAGGTGACTTTTCTGAGATCACTAGTGAAAGAACCAATTTGCACTTTTTGTTGTCTGTCCTCTAGATAACATTTCAATAGTTTGTGAGGAGTACCTCTAATGCCATAACTCATAAGTTTTTCAAGCAGAAGCGAATGCCTTATCGTATCGAAAGCCTTCGCTAAGTCAATGAAGACACCTTATGAAGACTAATAAATACTTTAATTTAAAATTATAAGTTGACAAAGATCTTTTTTGTTTCAAATCACACAAAACGTTAACATTTTTTTCCAAAAATAAGAAAATTACTACAGTATTTAACAATCAATTGATTTATTATAAATAAATTGATATAAACGAATTGTTATGAACAATTGTTATAAGCAATCGACCACTTTATAATATTCCATCCTATAATGTAAGTTTTGTACGCTAAAAATACTAGGATCGATGTGTAATTTTCAAGTACGTTGCAACTATGCATACGAAATTAGTTTATTTAGTATAAAATACTCAACAACTATAAAAACGTTTAAAAAAATGTCAAAATCGAATATTTTACTTAAAGTATAGTAAGAAAAGTTTAAGCCTAAGTGGATTAAAAAAAAAACCATTGGTATATTGGTGTCAATATCAAAAGAATTGGGAAATACTTATTCTTACCAATTCTTTTCGAGCCCTTAGAATATTGGAATTCTATTGAAACTCTGAATAAAGGTGAATAAAATACTTCAATTTTAAGGAAAAATTTTACTTTTATACCCTGCATCATTCTAACGACCTCAAAATGGCCGAAACAATGAAAATTTCTGAAGATTCTAACTCAAAAACTACTAAGAGATATATTTAAAAAATGCTAATAATGAAAATTTCTTAGAATTTTTTTATGACATTTGGGGATTTTTTTACAAAATTTGTTTCCAAATTGTAATTTGATAACGAAAAATTATGAAAAAAATTTACTGTATTCACTAATGAATTCTTAGAATTTTTTGTTCTTTGCAATTTTTTCCAAATGGTGATAGTTTTCGAGAAAGAAAATCCTAAGCCATAATATTTAAAATTAATTTTCTCAAAAACTTGTGATTTGTCATCAACGTGTGAAAATGATTAATTAAATCCACTTTTTAATTCATTTTAATTGACTTGAATTCATTTCAATTCGTATTTTTAACTTTCTATTCATTTTCGTTTACTCGATTATACAAATAAAAAAGTTCATTTTATTTTTATAGACTACTCAATAACATCCTGGTATTCAATAAAATGAAATTATCAATAATAATTTAAGGAAGACGGAACAAATATAATTAATAACAAAAAAAAAATTGACTTAACAGAAGTTTTTAAAAGAACTGAAAATTTCAAATTTAAAAAAATTTGTTATTAATTTATATATATTTTTTGTTAAATATTTACCAATTTTTTATGTATGTAATTTTGTTATTCTGAAAATTACTACATTATTTGACAATCAATTGATTTATTATAAATAAATTGATATAAACGAACTGTTATGAACAATTGTTATAAGCAATCGACCACTTTATAATATTCCATCCTATAATGTAAGTTTTGTACGCTGAAAATACTAGGATCGATGTGTATATTGTGTAATTTTCAAGTACGTCGCAACTATGCATACGAAATTAGTTTATTTAGTATAAAATACTCAACAACTATAAAAACGTTTAAAAAAATGTCAAAAAGTATAGTAAGAAAAGTTTAAGCCTAAGTGGATTAAAAAAAAACCATTGGTATTGGTGTGGTAGTGTCAAAAATGGCACGAAAAACGAATTTTTTAGAAGTTTTGGAATTTTTATCTGAAAAAGTTATCCTACGTAAAAGTTACTAATGACCTTTTGTAGTTCAAAATTACCTAAAAAATCATGAAAACAATTTTTTCCACAGCAAAAAGAACAAAATTATTAAATTATTTTAAAAAATTGTTATAAACAATTAACCGACCACTTTTAAGCATTCCACCCAAAAAATTCAATTAACGTTACGAACTTTTAACGAATTTGAATGTAAATTGAAGTCTTTACGTACATTTTAAATACAAGTGTCGTATTTACTTTGTTGTTTAATTTGTCTTTAAATATGTACAAAAACAAGAAATAATTATAAAAATAATACCATAAATTCACATTAGAAATAAATCAATTCACTTTTCACATAAGTAAAAGTACAATCGACTAGTAATACCTCATAAATTTCCAATGTATCGATTTTATAAAATAACAGAAACTTTGCTAAAATAAATGTAAAAATATCGAAAAAATGTTTAAACCAATCTTGTCGTTAGATATCATATTGTCAAATTTATTTTCGTTGCTAGTTTCAATTTTATTAACGAAATATCTTAATTAGTACGTTAAAAATCAATAATTAAACGTAATCAAAGGATTTTACTAAAAAGAAAGTTTTGTTATCAACTTAAACATAGTGGCCGCTTTTTTCTCGGAAAAAAATTCCCTGATTTTTCCCAGATTTTTCCCTGACCAATATTTTAATGATATCTATTAAAAATAAACAACACGGATAAAAATGTTTTAAAAACAGCTACACATTTTCAATAAATTCTTTATTTTTTCAATCAACAACGAGTAGTATATTCTAAAACATATTATCTACAAAAATCCAGAAAAAAAACTCATGTTCCTGCGGATTTTTTCGTGTTTAATTCAAAATAATAGTAGAAAATTTGTTGGGGGTTCTTTGTCAAAATTTGTTATAAAATGTCAAGTTCTGCGGTAATATGTTAGACAATAATTATAAATGTTGATAAATTTTAGAATTTAAGCGATGTTGGACAGTATATTCAAAGTATTGTCAAAATTCTTACGAATGTTGACAATAACAAAAAATTGCCATAAATTTTATATTTTTCAAATACTATTGGACAAATATCAACTACTTAAAATAGAAATGGTAAAATAATCATTTAAACAAATTAATATTCTCAAAATTTGGGAGTTTTGTGCTGTTTTCAACATTTTAAAAATTTTTCTACGATTTTTAGCCTTTTTATGCAATTTCAAAGATTTTTGAAGATTTAAAAAAATTTATGAAAGTTTTCTATCATTTTCAAAAGGTTTTATTTATACAAATATTTGTTTAAATAGAGAATTAGTATGGCAAATATTTTTTGAAATATTCTGTAAAGTATCTTTATAGAAAGATAAATATCTTTAAATATAAAATTGTTTGCATTTATTTTTGTTAAACTAGTAAATTTTATTCAAATCTGTTAGAATATATTCAATACCGAAATGTGTTATTGTTAAACGTGTTTATTTTTGTTGCAATGTACCAGAACGTTTAAAACTGAGCAGTACCACAAATATATTTAATTTAAGATTATTTTTTTTCTCAAAATTGTTGGTTTTTGGTGAAATCTGTCGAAAATGTTCAAAACTGAAATATGTTATTGATAAAAAAACGTCAATATTTGTTTAAATTTGTGAGAAAGCATTTAAAATCATTTAAAAGAATTTTATGCGAAACACGATAAAATAAAGCATTTTTCTGAATATGAAATTGTGCGATTTTTTGTTAAATAATGTTTTTCACTTTTTTAAAGATTTGTCTAAAATTTACTTTTTCCCTGACCAATTTTGAAATTCCCTGACTTTCCCTGACGGTGGCCACCATGTTAAATGACGTATAAACTAGTTAAAAACAATTTTTAGTTAAAAATTTAACCAAGTCTCTTCGTAATTTTTTTGCACGATAGAAAATCATTTAAGGAACCTCGTATATAACTGAACGTTCCTGTATTACTCGTAACAAATCTTTATTTCATCGTAAGTCCACATCATTGTCGTAGAAAATTTCATACATCAGATTAAAAAAATAGAAGTATTAACGTTTTTAATCTACCTTTGAAATATCGAAGATATTCTAGACGAATTATGCATCAACAACTTGAATTCACGAGACTCGACTATTAATCTTCATCATTAAACTAACTTGGACATTTTTATCTCTTCAATTAACTTCTTCAGATTCAATATTTTGTATCGATGACAAATTTTAATCAACTTCAAAAACAATTTTGACACCATTCTTCACTTAATTCTTCGATTCTTCAATTCTATCTTTAAAATTCAATATTTTATAGGTTAAGAAAAACAGAAATGAATTGGAATGTGTATAAAATACATATAATTTATTAATTCTTTCTAATCTCTTAAATATTTACAATCGATAAACTTCTTTTCATATACGTCATTCCAATCCCATTTGTATTTTTATGAACATTTTAAATCTAAGACATGTAAAAATCATTACATAAAATTACTTTAAAGGATTTGGACGTAATAAAATAATTATTTAAGAAGAATCGATTTTATTAATTCTCATCGTACACAAAATTACTGTGTAGCTGTAGCTGTTGGCGCAGCAGCAGCGTTCTGTGCCTGTTCTTCCCTGATTCTGTCCTTCTTCAATTGACCCATAAACGAAGCCTTGTCGGCAGCAGTCTGGAATCGACCGTGTCCAAACTTGGAACTCGTGTCGATGAATTTCAGATTGATCTTTTCCAAAGCTGACCGTTTTGTATGTACCAGAAGCGACTAAAAAAACATATTTTCATTAATTAAATGAACCAAACAATACAAATTTTAATATTAACATTAAAAAATGTCAGTCCTATCATTAACTTTCACAGTAAATCAAACAAATATATTAGGCTCTATTTGATACTCATCATTTTTATTAAAATTGTTAAACTAAACAGTAAAATAATATTAAACTAACCTTTCTTAGGGTAAGCACTCTCTTTTTTGGTCCAACGCAGCAGCCCTTGATCATGATGAAGTCGTTGTTGACTTCTCCGTAATGTGGGAAGCCACCCATTGGAGTGATGCTCTTCTCCGTCAAGTCGTACTCGGTTGAAGCATTATTCTTGACGATCTGCAAAATTACAAAAATTAACAACCAAAAACTTTTAAAAAATGATTTGAATTAACAAAAGTGTAGCTAGATTGGGAATCCCAAAAGAAAAAATTCCCATCGGGAACTATGACACAGCACCGTTACTATTGCCTCTGGGGTAAATTTTATTAAATTTCCATTAAAAGAAAACTTAACGTTTTTAGAGGCTGTTTTAGAAATAAAAATTATAAAATACCTTTCCGTCTTTAGTATGGATTCCTAATCCGATACGGTAGATCTTCTTGTTCTTTTCGGTACGATGATGGTAACCTTTTTGACCAGCACGGGCGACAGTGAAGGAAACACGACTTGGATGCCAGGCACCGATACATGCAACCTTCCTGAGACCCTTGTGCGTCTTCCTCGGCAATTTCTTAGTGTGCCATCTCGATGTAACACCTATAACATTACTTATTATAACCTCAAATCTTCTTAAAAACATTCTCTATTAATTAGTTTCTTGTATTAATTAAAATATCGACATCAGTAGGAAGGCAGCATGATTGTTTCATCAGATAAAAATCAGATTGCACAAAATCATGTGTTTCATCATAATCGAAACTTTAAAAAACACCTTGAGATTAATACGAATCTTACCTTTGTATCCCTTGCCCTTAGTTACTCCGATAACATCGATCATCTCATCAGGTCCAAAGACGTTGGACACTGGAATTGGCTTCTCCAGATGTTGACGAGCCCATTCAACTTTGTCGGAAATCGAACCACCGTTCAATTGAATTTCCATGATGTGCGCCTTCTTTTGTCTTTGACGAAGAAGTTTCATCTGTAAATATATTAAAATATAACCTACATCTAGGAATTTTACAGAGATTTTTTTGGTATTTATTTACCTGAGTGTGGGCGATGATTCGAACAACAGTGCAGTACTTGACGATCTTCTTCAAGTCTTTTTCGATGGAGGCTTGACCCAATGTGTCTTGCCATTTCTTCGAAGCTTTGGTGAAAGCCTTCTTCTTGCTCTTGTACCTGTAAAATAAAATTCCCTATTGATCGTAATCCTTTCAACGAAACTGATTCAGTCAACATTTCTTCTAAACTTTAACGAATCCAAAATAAAAGTAGACAACTTTTATCTACACACCATTAAATTCAGCTTGAATTTCAGACCATCTCGCTTGTGAATCTGTAACATTTATTCTCCAGATTCTCTAAAGTCAACGAGTAATATAGAACCACAAGAGCATTTTTTAGGTTATGCAGTTCTATAAGCAATTCGTTGGTAATGGGTAACCTCTTCATACGAGCGGAGGGAAACCACATTTTATGAGCAAACTCTCATCTTACGAGCGGAGAGCTGGAGTGATCGGTTGAGAAATGGTTAATAAACGGTTCAACTGAGTCAGAGTAAAAGAATGCGACTAAATTTTAGAAGGAAATAGTACTTACCAATTCTTGTAGAATCGTCTGCGACAATCTTCGGAAAGATGTTCAGCCCAGACTGTGGTCAATGCACGATGACCGTGTGGAGTTTCGATATAACCGACACATCCGACAACAATCATTGGTGGAGTTTCCACAATTGTGACTGCTTCGACAATTTCCTTCTTGTTTACCTCTACAAATAAAGAAAAAGTTGATTAAAAACGTTTTTAGATTTGTTAAGGATAAAAAAGTAATTTTTGATGAACTGTACCAGGCATGGCTTGTCTCTAAGGTCAAAGCCCGACGGGCTACCACGAACTAAGGAATATACCTGGTATCCGCACACAAATAAAGGGCAGATTTTATTTTCGATGCTGCAGTTGGGAACAGACTGCACAAAAATCAAGCAGCTCCAGAACCGCTACAAAAACCAGACAGTCACATTGCTGCGTCCGTCCGATTTTAGTAAAAGCATCGCTTCTAATTTACAATTTACAAATTTTGGACTCACTTGAACCAGGTCGGTCTGCTTCTCGCACAACGTGCGTCATGCCAGCCTTGTAGCCGACGAAGGCTGTGAGGTGGACTGGTTTTGATGGGTCATCCTTGGGAAAAGCCTTAACCTTTCCCCTATGTCTCCTTGCTCTCTTCTTGGGATAGAATCCCATGGAGCCATGACGAGGTGCTTCAAATTTTCTGTGCGACTGTAACAGTAAAATTTCTTAATTATATTGGGTTCTTAATTTAAAATAATGAAATTGATTTAAATGATTTATTCTCAGACCGCCCTAGAATAATATCTTCACGGTTTATCAGTTTAAACCATAAACAAATAAATCTAAATCATCATTGTAAAGGAGATTCAAAAAGTTATAAAAATGATTTCTTTAAACATTAAAAAGGTTTGAATAATCACCATTTATAAAATTAATTAACACAAACTTAAAATGTTATAAAAATGATTTCTTTAAATATTAAAAAGGTAATAATCACCATTTGTAAAATTAATTAACACAAACTTATTTAAATTCAACCACATGTGCAAAAAACATTTTGTAGGTTAGAATTTTTGAGAACATATTTTACTGCGAAATAATTAGTATGAAACAAGATTATTCAAAAATATTGTCATAAAATATTTAAATAAGGTATTTGGAAATGAAATGGAATGATTAATATTGAATATATGGGATGATGGTTAAAATATTTAAAGATTCTTTACGTGCACTCACCATGATAGATACGTCGCCGAAAAATTTCTAAAGGAAATGGAAGGGCGAGCGCTGCTTTTATACCCGTAAAATGGCGGCAACAGTGCTACCAACTGCGATAATACACCACATCATAAACGTACATGAGTTGGCGCCTTTAGGATTTTCCTTCCGGTTTTTTCATTTCGCGAAAAGTTACTAGATTATTACTAGATTGCTGCTTCACTCGTCCAAAATACCCAGCTAACAAAAATTTTACAGTTTATTGTACATTTAGTCTCGAAGACTGTTGTACGACGTCTTAAAGGCGATATACACCCCGTGAAGATGTTCAAATATAAAGACGGCATTGCGTCCAGTTTTGGAATTCTCAATTGACGTCTTTAAGACGTCAGCTCCAAACCTCGGAAGTGGCATCGAAATTCGGTGGTGTCGGAACTATCACAGAGGTGAAAACCGACGAAAAACCGACCATATTTTGGTAAATGTTTTGTTAAATTGAAGCTGAATGTTGTGCGTACGTGAGAAAACAATAATCTTTGGCTGAGAATGCGTGTGGAACGAGAAAAACAATCGCGAAAATGTCACAGCTTTTCACGGGTATCTAAAACTTACTATTTATGAATTAAAAACGCATTTCTCGTGACAATATTAAAGCAACTATGTATCACTTTCCTGACTCAATATGTATAGTTATTTTAGTCATTTTTTTCTAGTCGATTCAACGAAAAATGAAACTGTAATTTTTTGGCCACTATCGAGGCCACGAGGTTTTTTGGCATCTGCAGAGAGAGCGCTCAAACGCACTCTCTCAACGTGCAAGTCAGACTCCCTGGCCGACTAAAAGAGGGCAACGAAACTTTTATGAATGACAATCGAACCTCCCTTAACGAATACCCCACATCAGGTTTTAAATTGAGGAGGAACGTGGCAGTTGCCTCAATTGTCACGAGAAATTCGTTTTTATTTTATAAAAATAAGCTTTCGGTACTATAGCCGTAAAATCCAATTTTGCGGCCTACTTTCAATCCATAAAATCCAATATTACGGCCTACTTTTAGTCCGTAAAATGAAATTTTACGAATCACGTGTTACATGAATCTGCGCTGTCAAAAGCATAACCCATACGGACTAAATGCAGTCCGTGCAAACGAATTTTTACAGCTTTCAGTACCGAAATAGTATATTACCTAACAAGGGTGTAAAGTGTACTTTTACGCACCGGGCGGGAACTATACATACGAGGCGCCGAGTGATGTGTAAAATTCCCGACCGATGCGTAACAGTTATACTTTACACCCATATTAGGTATTCTAGTTTTTGTAATTGGGTGCGTAAAGAGAGTGCGTAAAGTTTTAATGCCTGGTTGAGTGCGTAAAGCACAACTTTACGCACGACCGTTCACTTTACGAATTTTGTCGTCGGGCGTGCGTAAGAGTGAGCTTTACGCACGAAAAACAGGCATCACAAGTACTTTGTGCACCAACTTTACCCACACAATTACAAAAAATAATGATCGACACACGGCCGTAAGACTTTACGGCCTCGTGCTATCCAGCAATACTCGTATCGCATTCGAGTCGTAAAATCTTGTTTTACGGCCTTGCATCGAAATAGTAGTTTTCTGCCCTCCGGCCAGAAACCGCAACTTTCTGGCCGCTGCGCAAAACGAAGTTGCGGATTTCTGGCTACGTCGAGCAGAAAAATAGTATACGGCCCTTGGCCAATAAAAAAGAAAGCCTCAGATTACATGTTTGTCAGACACGGCTTCGCCTCGGCAAACAATTTCATGTGATCTGAAGCACTTTCTTTTTTACTGGCCTAGGATCGTAATCTACTATTTCGATACTAGTGTGTAAAGTACTCGAGTGTACGCCGATCACGCGAGTGTGTAAGAGTATTAATTCATTTGCTAAAAAGTAAATAATGTAATAAGACAAAAGTAATATATTTTATATTAACCCTTAGTTCCGACGCCTACTTTATAACATTTTTCCCCCACGACCTGGGTCAATTTTTTTCTGCCGTTTGAAAATGCTAACTGTTGGGCAATTTACAATGTACCATTTCCATTCCCCCCCGCCCACAGATTTTTTTTTTCGGATTTTTTATAGAACAGTAATAATGATTTATTTTAAAATATTGACTAGTTTACTTTACGCATTACTTTACACACTGTATTACTTTACGCATTACTTTACACACTGTGTTACTTTACGCATTACTTTACGCATACAGTGTGCAAAAGTAGCACTTTACGCATCAAAAGCCGTGCGTGAAAACGAACTTTACGCACACAATTACAAAAAATACTGTTTAGATACCTCTGAAAAGCTATCATATTTTCGCGATTTTATTTCTCGTTCCACACGTATTCTCATGCAAAGGTTGTTATATTTCCACGTGCGGACAACTTCAGCTTCAATTAAAAAAAAAAAAAACTTCAATACAATTAGATGCAGCATAAAAACTCCAGTTTGCGGCCAAGATTATGGTCGATTTTCACCTCTGTGGTAGTTCCGGCGCTACCGCAGTAGGGCTCCACTTCCAAGTTCCTATCTAAAAAAAATCTCTAGATTCTAGTAATTTCTAGTGTATTTTGTATAAAAAAGTAACTATTTACGATTGTAAGCACAAAAAGTGCTGAAAAAAAGAAACTAGAATCTTTAAATAAATAGGACTATTATATTTGCAAAATATACAATAAATATAAACTGTTGAAATTTCATTTCGAATAACCATTAAAGTTTCTTTAAGTGTGTGTAAAAAAACACACGCGCATATACATAAACATACATACATTGAGGTTATGTTTATGTACATATAGTTACTAATTTATTTCCGGCTCCATTTTACAAAATATAAACAAATAAATAAGAAAAATGGTACTGTCACGATTAATTCTTAATATTGGCAGAAATATATTTGTTTCTGGACATCGAAGGAACATTTCATTATCTACAACTCATCGAGTAAAAGAAAGTTAGTATTCGAATAAAATAATATTTAAATGACACCTATAAATATAAATTTAAAATTATCTATACTTATTTCTTTTAAACAATGAATATTATTTCAACAATAGCATACCATATTAAATACTCAGTAATTTCTGTTTTTAGTTCGTGAAACGAAAGAAGGAAACACATTAACTATCGAAGGTGTTTATACCAAACAACCGAATGAAGATAAGATGTTAAAACGCTGCGACAATGGATCTTGTGCATTATGTTCTACTGGCCTTACTAACATTAAACACACAGTAGGAAATTTAAGATATTCTTAACCTAAACACTAAATAAATAAAACAATACGACTAATTGATAAAAACGTCAATGTACAAATGTAAAATTACGCATTCTTTTAGGATGTTCTTATCATTAAACAATTTTTAAGATCGGATGGTACAGTATTACCTAAACGGATTAGCGGCTTATGTTACGTACAACAAAGAAGAATTGAACTTATGGCGTTAATGGCCCATAGATCAGGTAAAATATTAGTCGTAAACAAACATAACCTTAACAATTTACCATTATTTTCTATTTCAGGATTACTTCCGAACATGGTACCCGAGAGGGGTCCATATATCTTTCAAAAAAAAGAATACAAAGATTTCAATACTTATTACGATGATGGAACTATTCTTCACAAATATTGGTCATAAAATATGTAAATGTTTTAATAAAATATTATCGTTTTACATTACGTTGCATTTATTTCAACTGGTTTAGTAGTCCCGACTAACGTAAAGTTATTACAAAACCAAATCGTTGGAACTTACACATCAAACAGAAAAAATATAGAAATCGTTTTATTTCGTATTAAAATTTGATGAATTTAATCCGAAAGTAGAAAAAGTTTGATACTTCGATATATGTTATAATTTTTATTACGAAATAACTTTTACTTAAGCGTCTTCCATTTCATTCCGCTGAATTTCAATACTGATATGATCGGTCTGAAGTCCAAAATCACTTGAAATTTAGTATCGAACTGATTCTTTACGATGTACAGCACAAATATAAAAGTTACAAATGTTTACAATTCAAAAAACTCCGCGAGTTTTAAAATAACATGACGACCCAAAACACGTGTTTCCTGTAATGTGCCCAAAATACAATAGTCCTTCTCTTATTCTAATTTCCCTTATTCTAATTATTTCTCTTCTCCTATTCTAATATTTTCCCTCATGCGTTCTTCCCACCGCACCTATTACAGCAGTCCTTCTCTTATTCTAATTTGTCCAGTCAGGCAAGATGGCGGCTTTCTTCCCTTATTCTAATTTTCTCCTCGCCCCCACTACAATAGTCCTTTCCTTATTCTAATTTGTCCAGTCAGGCAAGATGGCAGCCTTCTTCCCTTATTCTAATTTTCCCCTCTCTCCCACTACTTAGATTTGTAGTTTCACTTTTGTCTCTTTTTCTTTTGTTGCGCATGCGCCGTTATTTGTATTTATAGAAAATCCACACGTCCACACATGGCAGTGGGAAGAAAGAGTGAGGGGAAATATTAGAATAGGAGAAGAGAAAAAATTAGAATAAGGGAAGGAGTACTGTACTTACACTTTTGTCTCTTTTTCTTTTGTTGCGCATGCGCCGTTATTTGTATTTATAGAAAATCCACACGTCCACACATGGCAGTGGGAAGAAAGAGTGAGGGGAAATATTAGAATAGGAGAAGAGAAAAAATTAGAATAAGGGAAGAAGGCCGCCATCTTGCCTGACTGGACAAATTAGAATAAGGGAAGGACTACTGTAACAATTATGTAATATTTACGTAATGGTTACATTGTTACATAAATGTTACATAGTTGTTACATAACTGTTACTTTTGTGTTTGCAGGGTTGTATGCATGAAATTATAGAATAGAAGAAGTGAAAAAATTAGAATAAGAGAAGAAGTTAGAATAAGAGGAATTAGAATAAGAGAAGGACTACGGTACAAATAACGGCGCATGCGCAACAAAAGAAAAGGAGACAAAAGTGAGCAATTTCAAGAGTAGGGAGGGGAGGGGGAAATTAGAATAAGGAAAGAAGGCTGCCATCTTGCCTGATTGGACAAATTAGAATAAGGGAAGGAGTACTGTAGGTTCGATGGGGAGAACGCGTGAGGGGAAATATTAGAATAGGAGAAGTGAACAAATTAGAATAAGGGAAGACATTAGAATAAGAGAAGGACTACTGTACAATGTTTTATAAACAATAACTACATAAATTATACATAATTTCACGATTTTTGTGTTTATTATGCGTTCAAAAAGTGTATAACCGCATAAAAATGTTGCGTCGAAATATAATCAAGAAATTTCTCTTACTCAAACGTGAATTTCGTCAAAGTTCTATAATTTTCACAAATAAACCAGAAAAACATGAAATTTCCAAAATACGAAACATTGGAATACTTGCCCACATCGATGCAGGTACATTTTTAATATTTAAAATCCTAATTTTGAGGTTAGTTTTAATTAATTTGATAAATTTAGGTAAAACAACAACCACCGAAAGAATGTTATTTTACTCCGGTACTATCGGGCACATGGGAGAAGTCCACGATGGGAATACCGTCACAGATTTTATGGAACAAGAACGAGAGAGAGGTATTACGATCTGTTCGGCAGCAGTAACATTCGATTGGAGAGGATACAGATTTAATTTGATCGATACACCAGGTCACATAGACTTTACGATGGGTGTCGAACAAACATTAGGTGTTTTAGACGGTGTCGTAATAGTGTTGGACGGTACTGCAGGTGTCGAAGCACAAACGTTAACAGTTTGGAAGCAAGCTGACAGATACAAGTTACCACGAATAGTATACGTTAATAAAATGGACCGACCTGACGCAGATTTCGAAATGTGTTTGAAGTCTATCGAAACGAAACTTAATACCATAACCTTACCCACTCAAATGCCAATAAAAAATTCAAATCTTGAAATTGTTGATATTATAACGTTAGAAAAAGTAACATTTGATTCGAACGAAGGTAGACAAATTTCCAAAATAAAATTGTCAGAGTCGGATAATTTATTTGAAATTGCCAAAGAAAAACGTAGAATCCTCACCGATAAATTATCCGAACTTGACGATGAATTGGCGAATAAAGTCATTGAACAAAATTCTCTCGATATTTCTAACCAAAGTTTAGTCGATTCGTTACGTAAATGTACAATAAGTCGAAAAGGTGTCCCAGTATTTTTGGGAAGTTCGTACAAAAATATTGGTGTTCAATTATTAATGGATGGAATTATTTTGAACTTGCCGTCACCAACCACAAACTCTGAATACAAATGTTTCAATGACAAATTGTCAGCGAGAGTTTTCAAAATAATTCACGACAAACAACGAGGACCTATTACGTTCTTCCGAGTATACTCTGGAACAATGTTAAAAAATCAAAAGATTTATAATATTCAACGAGAGAAATCGGAGCAATGCGGACGATTGTACGCTGCATACGCAGACGATTACAAAGAAATCGATAAAATCGACCAAGGAAATATCGGAGCACTTACAGGATTAAAATCTACAGTAACGGGTGATTTATTAACAAGTAGCAGTTCTGCAGCAGTTCGTGCGAAAGCTACAATGGAAGAAAATTCGAATTCAGATTTATTTTCATTAGGAACAAACGTTCCTGATCCCGTTTTCTTCTGTTCGATCGAGCCTCCGTCTATGTCAGCAGCAAAAATTTTAGACGTTGCCTTAGAAGAATTGCAACGAGAAGATCCAAGTCTTCGGGTAATCGAAGACGAAGAAAACGGACAAACAGTCCTTGCAGGAATGGGCGAACTTCATCTCGAAATCATCAAGGAACGAATAAGAGCAGAATATAAAGTAGACGCTGATCTTGGACCGTTACAAATTGCTTACAAAGAAACTATTCAATCTGCGATAAAAGAAACTCATATTTTGCAGTGCGAATACAATAAAATTAAACACGAAGTTTCTGTAACAATGTCTTTAATACCGAGTAAAGATTCGAAACAAACGTTACTGTATGATAAAACGAAGGAATCAGCGTCGAACATTGCTCGAATACATCCGAGGATATTGCCGTTGATTAAAAAAGGTGTTGCGGCAGGTTTACTTCGAGGACCAAAGTTAGGATGTCCTGTGATCGACGTAGTTCCGAAATTGCATTGGTTCGAAGTCAAACGGGGAACGGGAGAGCCGCTCGTCACTGCTGCAGTCTCGCAATGTCTTCAAAAGGTACGTTCCGTTTCAATCTTGTCATTTTTTTCCAGTTGTGTATTTCTAAAATCATTTAAGTTACCGAAACTGTTAACTTTTTTCGTGTATTGAAAAATTGAGTAAGGTTTCATCTTTGCGACGCTTCGAAAATTTAGTAATTGTTTCTCGGATATAGTCGGTTGATTATTCGAGAAAGTTGTAATGATATTATCCGATCTGTTTTGAAGATTTTTAATAAAATTTAGTTTCGTCATGTTTTGCTCTTTTAACGGCAAGTTTAATTTCCTGCGGCAAGTACTCATAGTTTGTGTTGTCCTATCAACTTTACTGACTCCCCATTTTAACATGTATAAATCGATGAATCCTTCGTACAATTCTCCTGGCAATTCGTAGTCTCCGATATGACGATCGGTAAAATAAATTCTTCGCAGTCGGCAATTGGCGCAAACTTTAACTCGCTGAACTGCTTTGAAACGACTACGAAATGCGACTGATGTTAATCGATGGAGATCTAATTCAATTTTATTCCATCCTTGTTCGAGGGATACGTAAACGTCGGATATGGAGGACGGTCTTGCTTTTGGTTTTATTTCTTTATTTGAGAAATTGAAAACGTGACGAATATTTTCCGTGTCGATGAGTTGTACTTGGAAATACCATTCTGCGTTCATGTTTTTAACGACTATAATGAGGTAAGGTAATTGTATGTTGAGGAGTTGGTTTATGTCGGAGGGACACATAATGGAAGTTCTTTGATTTTTGGATTCCTTCAGGTCTTGTATTTGTAATACCTAAAATATTAATGGATTTTTAACATTACGAAAGTTAGATAAAATAAAAATTTTGTACATTTTGATGAAAATGTTCGTCCAAGATAAGTCGGATACATCCTGTCGGAGATTGTTGCTTGCTCCAATATTCTAAAGGTTTTTTGCTGATGCTATAAAGCAGGGATAAATATCTGTTCGTCATTCGGATACTTTTAAATTTTTTTCATAATTTTAGCTTATAATTTTGACTTTTATGTCAGTCCAAATCTTTCTTTTGTTACTGTTGGTTTTTCATTCTTTTGTTTTTCTTTTCATCTTTACGACGGAAAATTTGTTGATAGATGTTAAAAGAAAGCAGTTCGAGCTTGCTGGAACCGATCATGAATCTGGAAGTTGTGACACTGAGCGAAATGCTTTCTCCAGTCTTGGCAGATCTTTCGAGACGAAGAACGCAAATAGCAAATATTGATGTTCGAGGACATCACAAAGTGATTTATGGCAAAATTCCTCTTGCGGAACTTCTTGGTTATTCAACGTCTTTAAGAATTGTATCTTCAGGTAATATTTTACAAAAAGTTTTTTGTTTTGGGTTATTAATCTTTTATTTGTTGTCAGGTAATGCATCATTTTCTATCGAGTTTAGTCACTATCAAGCAATGAGCGAATTTGAGGAAGAAATTGCTAAGAAGCGAGTAACTGGATTTTAGAAGGTTATTAATTAAACTTTGTAAATATGTATATAGTAGTTGCTAATAATAGTAATTAAAATAGTCTTCGATAGATTTCCTTTGATTTTTAATGAATTGTTTCATTTTTAACATGTTTGTAATTAAACGTTTCAGTATTATCATATACAAAATATTGTACAGTTACTAAATAAATAGTTTTTTATTGAATGACGAACTTATAACATTTCAATATTTTACCCTTTTTCAAAGGTTAGTACTCGTCAATGAATATCGTAGAGTACGTTAGTGAATATCGGATTATTTTAGTATATTTAGTATAAGTAATTTAATATTATTGATTTTCTTTTCAATGTCAAGCTCTTTGTCATAACATAATATACATTTTAAAACATAATTAAATAATATAACCTTTAAAATATCTATTTATTGTCAGAAATTTAAAATAAAATTAAAAATGCCTAAAATTATGTTACGAATAGTCTACGTCAGTATCAAATTTTGTTCGAAATATCTCAAAGAATGCTGAAAACTTAATAAAAGTCCTTTCTAATATACATCAACAAATTATTGTTCTTATTTTGATGAACTCCGAAAACTGCAAAATCACTTTTCTAAAAAGTTTGTAACTAAAAAATTATAAATAAAAAAGTAACTTTTTAGGTTAGGTTTAGAACCTTACAAACACAAAAGTAACAGTTATGTAACAACTATGTAACATTTATGTTACAATATCTAATTTGTATTTGCAGTAATTTAGAAATTACATTATTTTGAGGTTATGAGTTTTGAAAATTGTTTCGAATCATAATTTTGTAGTTGGAAATGGGAAAATTATATTGTTTACTGTGGATTTAAATGGATTTAACTATTGAATAAGGAACATGGATTAAAAAATGACCCATACAAACACTAAAGTAACAGTTATGTAACAACTATGTAACATTTATGTAACAATATCTAATTTGTATTTGCAGTAATTTAGAATTACATTATTTTGAGGTTATGATTTTGGAATGGTTTGGAATCATAATTTTATAGTTTGAAATGGAAAAATTATGTAACAGTTATGTAACAACCAAGTAAGATTTATCCCTTGTGGAAAAATATTGCTGAAAAGTACTGAAAATATGTTCCTGAAAATCTCTAAAAAATACTGATTTAATATCGAAATTGGGACTAGTATAATGACGCTGAAGTTGGCGGCCGATCGGCAGCGGTCCTCAACCGGCCGCGTTCTCGACCGATTTTATAAACAATTCGAGGGATTCGCATTCTGAAAATGACTTTGTCTTCCTTCTATAGGTTTCAAGAACATTTTCAGCAAAATTCGTGCAATGAACTGCTTTTGTTGCAAAGTTATAACGATTATTTATAACAACTTAAAGTATCTGACGAAATTAACGGTCTTTTTACAAACAATTAAGGGGGTTCAATTTTTAAAAATGATTTTATATCATTTCTAAAGGCTTCAAGAATATTTTCTACAAAATTCAGAAAATGAACACCCTTTGTTGTTGCAAAGTTATAACGATTGTCTATACGAGCATAACGACTCTGACGAATATAACCCTCCTTTATTAAACAATTAAGGGTGTTCATATTTTAAAAATGATTTTATATCACTTCTAAAGGCTTTAAGAATATTTTCTGCAAAATTCAGAAAATGAACGCCCTTTGTTGCAAGGTTATAACCATTGTTTATAAGAACATAATGAATTTAACGGTATTTTTACAGACAATTAAGGGGGTTCATATTTTAAAACTGATTTTATATCACTTCTAAAGACTTCCAGAATATTTTCTGCAAAATTGAGAAAATGAACACCCTTTCATGCAAAGTTATAACGATTGTTTATAAGGACTCTGACGAATACAACCCTCCTTTTTTAAACAATTAAGGAGGTTCATATTTTAAAAATAATTTTATATCACTTCTAAAGGCTTTAAGAATCTTTACTGCAAAATTCAGAAAATGAACACCCTTTGTTGCAAAGTTATAACCATTGTTTATAAGAACATAATGAATTTAACGGTATTTTTACAGACAATTAAGGGGGTTCATATTTTAAAACTGATTTTATATCACTTCTAAAGGCTGTAAGAACATTTTCTGCAAAATTCAGAAAAACAACGCCCTTTGTTACTAAGTTATAACCATTGTTTTTAAGAACCTAATGAATTTAACGGTATTTTTACAGACAATTTAGGGGTTCATATTTTAAAACTGATTTTATATCACTTCTAAAGACTTCCAGAATATTTTCTGCAAAATTGAGAAAATGAACACCCTTTCATGCAAAGTTATAACGATTGTTTATAAGGACTCTGACGAATACAACCCTCCTTTTTTAAACAATTAAGGAGGTTCATATTTTAAAAATAATGTTATATCACTTCTAAAGGCTTTAAGAATCTTTACTGCAAAATTCAGAAAATGAACGCCCTTTGTTGCAAGGTTATAACCATTGTTTATAAGAAACTAATGAATTTAACGGTATTTTTACAGACAATTAAGGGGGTTCATATTTTAAAACTGATTTTATATCACTTCTAAAGACTTCCAGAATATTTTCTGCAAAATTGAGAAAATGAACACCCTTTCATGCAAAGTTATAACGAATGTTTATAAGGACTCTGACGAATACAACCCTCCTTTTTTAAACAATTAAGGAGGTTCATATTTTAAAAATAATTTTATATCACTTCTAAAGGCTTTAAGAATCTTTACTGCAAAATTCAGAAAATGAACGCCTTTTGTTGCAAAGTTATAACCATTGTTTATAAGAACATAATGAATTTAACGGTATTTTTACAGACAATTAAGGGGGTTCATATTTTAAAACTGATTTTATATCACTTCTAAAGGCTTTAAGAATATTTTCTGCAAAATTCAGAAAATGAACGCCCTTTGTTGCAAAGTTATAACCATTGTTTATAAGAACATAATGAATTTAACGGTATTTTTACAGACAATTAAGGGGGTTCATATTTTAAAACTGATTTTATATCACTTCTAAAGACTTCCAGAATATTTTCTGCAAAATTGAGAAAATGAACACCCTTTCATGCAAAGTTATAACGATTGTTTATAAGGACTCTGACGAATACAACCCTCCTTTTTTAAACAATTAAGGAGGTTCATATTTTAAAAATAATTTTATATCACTTCTAAAGGCTTTAAGAATCTTTACTGCAAAATTCAGAAAATGAACGCCCTTTGTTGCAAAGTTATAACCATTGTTTATAAGAACATTATGAATTTAACAGTACTTTTACAGACAAATAAGGGTGTTCATTTTTTAAAAATGATTTTATATCACTTCTAAAGGCTTTAAGAATATTTTCTGCAAAATTCAGAAAATGAACGCCCTTTGTTGCAAAGTTATAACCATTGGTTATAAGAACATAATGAATTTAACGGTATTTTTACAGACAATTAAGGGTGTTCATTTTTTAAAAATGATTTTATATCACTTCTAAAGGCTTTAAGAATATTTTCTGCAAAATTCAGAAAATGAACGCCCTTTGTTGCAAAGTTATAACCATTGTTTATAAGAACATAATGAATTTAACGGTATTTTTACAGACAATTAAGGGTGTTCATTTTTTAAAAATGATTTTATATCACTTCTAAAGGCTTTAAGAATATTTTCTGCAAAATTCAGAAAATGAACACCCTTTGTCGCAAAGTTATAACCATTGTTTATAAGAACATAATGAATTTAACGGTATTTTTACAGACAATTAAGGGTGTTCATTTTTTAAAACTGATTTTATATCACTTCTAAAGACTTCCAGAATATTTTCTGCAAAATTGAGAAAATGAACACCCTTTCATGCAAAGTTATAACGATTGTTTATAAGGACTCTGACGTATACAACCCTTCTTTTTTAAACAATTAAGGAGGTTCATATTTTAAAAATAATTTTATATCACTTCTAAAGGCTTTAAGAATCTTTACTGCAAAATTCAGAAAATGAACGCCCTTTGTTGCAAAGTTATAACCATTGTTTATAAGAACATAATGAATTTAACGGTATTTTTACAGACAATTAAGGGGGTTCATATTTTAAAACTGATTTTATATCACTTCTAAAGACTTCCAGAATATTTTCTGCAAAATTGAGAAAATGAACACCCTTTCATGCAAAGTTATAACGATTGTTTATAAGGACTCTGACGAATACAACCCTCCTTTTTTAAACAATTAAGGAGGTTCATATTTTAAAAATAATTTTATATCACTTCTAAAGGCTTTAAGAATCTTTACTGCAAAATTCAGAAAATGAACACCCTTTGTTGCAAAGTTATAACCATTGTTTATAAGAACATAATGAATTTAACGGTATTTTTACAGACAATTAAGGGGGTTCATATTTTAAAACTGATTTTATATCACTTCTAAAGGCTTTAAGAATATTTTCTGCAAAATTCAGAAAATGAACGCCCTTTGTTGCAAAGTTATAACCATTGTTTATAAGAACATAATGAATTTAACGGTATTTTTACAGACAATTAAGGGGGTTCATATTTTAAAACTGATTTTATATCACTTCTAAAGACTTCAAGAATATTTTCTGCAAAATTGAGAAAATGAACACCCTTTCATGCAAAGTTATAACGATTGTTTATAAACACTCTGACGAATACAAGCCTCCTTTTTTAATCAATTAAGGAGGTTCATATTTTAAAAATAATGTTATATCACTTCTAAAGGCTTTAAGAATCTTTACTGCAAAATTCAGAAAATGAACGCCCTTTGTTGCAAGGTTATAACAATTGTTTATAAAAACATAATGAATTTAACGGTATTTTTACAGACAATTAAGGGGGTTCATATTTTAAAACTGATTTTATATCACTTCTAAAGACTTCCAGAATATTTTCTGCAAAATTGAGAAAATGAACACCCTTTCATGTAAAGTTATAATGATTGTTTATAAGGACTCTGACGAATACAACCCTCCTTTTTTAAACAATTAAGGAGGTTCATATTTTAAAAATAATTTTATATCACTTCTAAAGGCTTTAAGAATCTTTACTGCAAAATTCAGAAAATGAACGCCCTTTGTTGCAAAGTTATAACCATTGTTTATAAGAACATAATGAATTTAACGGTATTTTTACAGACAATTAAGGGGGTTCATATTTTAAAAATAATTTTATATCACTTCTAAAGGCTTTAAGAATCTTTACTGCAAAATTCAGAAAATGAACGCCCTTTGTTGCAAAGTTATAACCATTGTTTATAAGAACATAATGAATTTAACGGTATTTTTACAGACAATTAAGGGTGTTCATATTTTAAAAATGATTTTATATCACTTCTAAAGGCTTTAAGAATATTTTCTGCAAAATTCAGAAAATGAACGCCCTTTGTTGCAAAGTTATAACCATTGGTTATAAGAACATAATGAATTTAACGGTATTTTTACAGACAATTAAGGGTGTTCATTTTTTAAAAATGATTTTATATCACTTCTAAAGGCTTTAAGAATATTTTCTGCAAAATTCAGAAAATGAACGCCCTTTGTTGCAAAGTTATAACCATTGTTTATAAGAACATAATGAATTTAACGGTATTTTTACAGACAATTAAGGGGGTTCATATTTTAAAACTGATTTTATATCACTTCTAAAGGCTTTAAGAATATTTTCTGCAAAATTCAGAAAATGAACGCCCTTTGTTGCAAAGTTATAACCATTGTTTATAAGAACATAATGAATTTAACGGTATTTTTACAGACAATTAAGGGGGTTCATATTTTAAAACTGATTTTATATCACTTCTAAAGACTTCCAGAATATTTTCTGCAAAATTGAGAAAATGAACACCCTTTCATGCAAAGTTATAACGATTGTTTATAAGGACTCTGACGAATACAACCCTCCTTTTTTAAACAATTAAGGAGGTTCATATTTTAAAAATAATGTTATATCACTTCTAAAGGCTTTAAGAATCTTTACTGCAAAATTCAGAAAATGAACGCCCTTTGTTGCAAGGTTATAACCATTGTTTATAAGAACATAATGAATTTAACGGTATTTTTACAGACAATTAAGGGGGTTCATATTTTAAAACTGATTTTATATCACTTCTAAAGACTTCCAGAATATTTTCTGCAAAATTGAGAAAATGAACACCCTTTCATGCAAAGTTATAACGATTGTTTATAAGGACTCTGACGAATACAACCCTCCTTTTTTAAACAATTAAGGAGGTTCATATTTTAATAAAAATTTTATATCACTTCTAAAGGCTTTAAGAATCTTTACTGCAAAATTCAGAAAATGAACGCCCTTTGTTGCAAAGTTATAACCATTGTTTATAAGAACATAATGAATTTAACGGTATTTTTACAGACAATTAAGGGGGTTCATATTTTAAAAACTGATTTTATATCACTTCTAAAGGCTTTAAGAATATTTTCTGCAAAATTCAGAAAATGAACGCCCTTTGTTGCAAAGTTATAACCATTGTTTATAAGAACATAATGAATTTAACGGTATTTTTACAGACAATTAAGGGGGTTCATATTTTAAAAATGATTTTATATCACTTCTAAAGGCTTTAAGAATATTTTCTGCAAAATTCAGAAAATGAACGCCCTTTGTTGCAAAGTTATAACCATTGTTTATAAGAACATAATGAATTTAACGGTATTTTTACAGACAATTAAGGGGGTTCATATTTTAAAACTGATTTTATATCACTTCTAAAGGCTTTAAGAATATTTTCTGCAAAATTCAGAAAATGAACGCCCTTTGTTGCAAAGTTATAACCATTGTTTATAAGAACATAATGAATTTAACGGTATTTTTACAGACAATTAAGGGTGTTCATTTTTTAAAAATGATTTTATATCACTTCTAAAGGCTTTAAGAATATTTTCTGCAAAATTCAGAAAATGAACGCCCTTTGTTGCAAAGTTATAACCATTGTTTATAAGAACATAATGAATTTAACGGTATTTTTACAGACAATTAAGGGGGTTCATATTTTAAAACTGATTTTATATCACTTCTAAAGACTTCCAGAATATTTTCTGCAAAATTCAGAAAATGAACGCCCTTTGTTGCAAAGTTATAACCATTGTTTATAAGAACATAATGAATTTAACGGTATTTTTACAGACAATTAAGGGGGTTCATATTTTAAAACTGATTTTATATCACTTCTAAAGACTTCCAGAATATTTTCTGCAAAATTGAGAAAATGAACACCCTTTCATGCAAAGTTATAACGATTGTTTATAAGGACTCTGACGAATACAACCCTCCTTTTTAAACAATTAAGGAGGTTCATATTTTAAAAATAATGTTATATCACTTCTAAAGGCTTTAAGAATCTTTACTGCAAAATTCAGAAAATGAACGCCCTTTGTTGCAAGGTTATAACCATTGTTTATAAGAACATAATGAATTTAACGGTATTTTTACAGACAATTAAGGGGGTTCATATTTTAAAACTGATTTTATATCACTTCTAAAGACTTCCAGAATATTTTCTGCAAAATTGAGAAAATGAACACCCTTTCATGCAAAGTTATAACGATTGTTTATAAGGACTCTGACGAATACAACCCTCCTTTTTTAAACAATTAAGGAGGTTCATATTTTAAAAATAATTTTATATCACTTCTAAAGGCTTTAAGAATCTTTACTGCAAAATTCAGAAAATGAACACCCTTTGTTGCAAAGTTATAACCATTGTTTATAAGAACATAATGAATTTAACGGTATTTTTACAGACAATTAAGGGTGTTCATTTTTTAAAAATGATTTTATATCACTTCTAAAGGCTTTAAGAATATTTTCTGCAAAATTCAGAAAATGAACACCCTTTGTCGCAAAGTTATAACCATTGTGTATAAGAACATAATGAATTTAACGGTATTTTTACAGACAATTAAGGGTGTTCATATTTTAAAACTGATTTTATATCACTTCTAAAGACTTCCAGAATATTTTCTGCAAAATTGAGAAAATGAACGCCCTTTGTTGCAAAGTTATAACCATTGTTTATAAGAACATAATGAATTTAACGGTATTTTTACAGACAATTAAGGGTGTTCATTTTTTAAAAATGATTTTATATCACTTCTAAAGGCTTTAAGAATATTTTCTGCAAAATTCAGAAAATGAACACCCTTTGTCGCAAAGTTATAACCATTGTTTATAAGAACATAATGAATTTAACGGTATTTTTACAGACAATTAAGGGGGTTCATATTTTAAAACTGATTTTATATCACTTCTAAAGACTTCCAGAATATTTTCTGCAAAATTGAGAAAATGAACACCCTTTCATGCAAAGTTATAACGATTTTTTATAAGGACTCTGACGAATACAACCCTCCTTTTTTAAACAATTAAGGAGGTTCATATTTTAAAAATAATTTTATATCACTTCTAAAGGCTTTAAGAATCTTTACTGCAAAATTCAGAAAATGAACGCCCTTTGTTGCAAAGTTATAACCATTGTTTATAAGAACATAATGAATTTAACGGTATTTTTACAGACAATTAAGGGGGTTCATATTTTAAAACTGATTTTATATCACTTCTAAAGGCTTTAAGAATATTTTCTGCAAAATTCAGAAAATGAACGCCCTTTGTTGCAAAGTTATAACCATTGTTTATAAGAACATAATGAATTTAACGGTATTTTTACAGACAATTAAGGGGGTTCATATTTTAAAACTGATTTTATATCACTTCTAAAGACTTCCAGAATATTTTCTGCAAAATTGAGAAAATGAACACCCTTTCATGCAAAGTTATAACGATTGTTTATAAGGACTCTGACGAATACAACCCTCCTTTTTTAAACAATTAAGGAGGTTCATATTTTAAAAATAATTTTATATCACTTCTAAAGGCTTAAGAATCTTTACTGCAAAATTCAGAAAATGAACGCCCTTTGTTGCAAAGTTATAACCATTGTTTATAAGAACATAATGAATTTAACGGTATTTTTACAGACAATTAAGGGTGTTCATTTTTTAAAAATGATTTTATATCACTTCTAAAGGCTTTAAGAATATTTTCTGCAAAATTCAGAAAATGAACGCCCTTTGTTGCAAAGTTATAACCATTGTTTATAAGAACATAATGAATTTAACGGTATTTTTACAGACAATTAAGGGTGTTCATTTTTTAAAAATGATTTTATATCACTTCTAAAGGCTTTAAGAATATTTTCTGCAAAATTCAGAAAATGAACACCCTTTGTCGCAAAGTTATAACCATTGTTTATAAGAACATAATGAATTTAACGGTATTTTTACAGACAATTAAGGGGGTTCATATTTTAAAACTGATTTTATATCACTTCTAAAGACTTCCAGAATATTTTCTGCAAAATTGAGAAAATGAACACCCTTTCATGCAAAGTTATAACGATTGTTTATAAGGACTCTGACGAATACAACCCTCCTTTTTTAAACAATTAAGGAGGTTCATATTTTAAAAATAATTTTATATCACTTCTAAAGGCTTTAAGAATCTTTACTGCAAAATTCAGAAAATGAACACCCTTTGTTGCAAAGTTATAACCATTGTTTATAAGAACATAATGAATTTAACGGTATTTTTACAGACAATTAAGGGGGTTCATATTTTAAAACTGATTTTATATCACTTCTAAAGGCTTTAAGAATATTTTCTGCAAAATTCAGAAAATGAACGCCCTTTGTTGCAAAGTTATAACCATTGTTTATAAGAACATAATGAATTTAACGGTATTTTTACAGACAATTAAGGGGGTTCATATTTTAAAACTGATTTTATATCACTTCTAAAGACTTCCAGAATATTTTCTGCAAAATTGAGAAAATGAACACCCTTTCATGCAAAGTTATAACGATTGTTTATAAGGACTCTGACGAATACAACCCTCCTTTTTTAAACAATTAAGGAGGTTCATATTTTAAAAATAATTTTATATCACTTCTAAAGGCTTTAAGAATCTTTACTGCAAAATTCAGAAAATGAACGCCCTTTGTTGCAAAGTTATAACCATTGTTTATAAGAACATAATGAATTTAACGGTATTTTTACAAACAATTAAGGGTGTTCATTTTTTAAAAATGATTTTATATCACTTCTAAAGGCTTTAAGAATATTTTCTGCAAAATTCAGAAAATGAACGCCCTTTGTTGCAAAGTTATAACCATTGTTTATAAGAACATAATGAATTTAACGGTATTTTTACAGACAATTAAGGGTGTTCATTTTTTAAAAATGATTTTATATCACTTCTAAAGGCTTTAAGAATATTTTCTGCAAAATTCAGAAAATGAACACCCTTTGTCGCAAAGTTATAACCATTGTTTATAAGAACATAATGAATTTAACGGTATTTTTACAGACAATTAAGGGGGTTCATATTTTAAAACTGATTTTATATCACTTCTAAAGACTTCCAGAATATTTTCTGCAAAATTGAGAAAATGAACACCCTTTCATGCAAAGTTATAACGATTGTTTATAAGGACTCTGACGAATACAACCCTCCTTTTTTAAACAATTAAGGAGGTTCATATTTTAAAAATAATGTTATATCACTTCTAAAGGCTTTAAGAATCTTTACTGCAAAATTCAGAAAATGAACGCCCTTTGTTGCAAGGTTATAACCATTGTTTATAAGAACATAATGAATTTAACGGTATTTTTACAGACAATTAAGGGGGTTCATATTTTAAAACTGATTTTATATCACTTCTAAAGACTTCCAGAATATTTTCTGCAAAATTGAGAAAATGAACACCCTTTCATGCAAAGTTATAACGATTGTTTATAAGGACTCTGACGAATACAACCCTCCTTTTTTAAACAATTAAGGAGGTTCATATTTTAAAAATAATTTTATATCACTTCTAAAGGCTTTAAGAATCTTTACTGCAAAATTCAGAAAATGAACACCCTTTGTTGCAAAGTTATAACCATTGTTTATAAGAACATAATGAATTTAACGGTATTTTTACAGACAATTAAGGGGGTTCATATTTTAAAACTGATTTTATATCACTTCTAAAGGCTTTAAGAATATTTTCTGCAAAATTCAGAAAATGAACGCCCTTTGTTGCAAGGTTATAACCATTGTTTATAAGAACATAATGAATTTAACGGTATTTTTACAGACAATTAAGGGGGTTCATATTTTAAAACTGATTTTATATCACTTCTAAAGACTTCCAGAATATTTTCTGCAAAATTGAGAAAATGAACACCCTTTCATGCAAAGTTATAACGATTGTTTATAAGGACTCTGACGAATACAACCCTCCTTTTTTAAACAATTAAGGAGGTTCATATTTTAAAAATAATTTTATATCACTTCTAAAGGCTTTAAGAATCTTTACTGCAAAATTCAGAAAATGAACGCCCTTTGTTGCAAAGTTATAACCATTGTTTATAAGAACATAATGAATTTAACGGTATTTTTACAGACAATTAAGGGTGTTCATTTTTTAAAAATGATTTTATATCACTTCTAAAGGCTTTAAGAATATTTTCTGCAAAATTCAGAAAATGAACGCCCTTTGTTGCAAAGTTATAACCATTGTTTATAAGAACATAATGAATTTAACGGTATTTTTACAGACAATTAAGGGTGTTCATTTTTTAAAAATGATTTTATATCACTTCTAAAGGCTTTAAGAATATTTTCTGCAAAATTCAGAAAATGAACACCCTTTGTCGCAAAGTTATAACCATTGTTTATAAGAACATAATGAATTTAACGGTATTTTTACAGACAATTAAGGGTGTTCATATTTTAAAACTGATTTTATATCACTTCTAAAGACTTCCAGAATATTTTCTGCAAAATTGAGAAAATGAACACCCTTTCATGCAAAGTTATAACGATTGTTTATAAGGACTCTGACGAATACAACCCTCCTTTTTTAAACAATTAAGGAGGTTCATATTTTAAAAATAATTTTATATCACTTCTAAAGGCTTTAAGAATCTTTACTGCAAAATTCAGAAAATGAACACCCTTTGTTGCAAAGTTATAACCATTGTTTATAAGAACATAATGAATTTAACGGTATTTTTACAGACAATTAAGGGGGTTCATATTTTAAAACTGATTTTATATCACTTCTAAAGGCTTTAAGAATATTTTCTGCAAAATTCAGAAAATGAACGCCCTTTGTTGCAAAGTTATAACGATTGTTTATAAAGACTCTGACGAATACAAACCTCCTTTTTTAAACAATTAAGGAGGTTCATATTTTAAAAATAATTTTATATCACTTCTAAAGGCTTTAAGAATCTTTACTGCAAAATTCAGAAAATGAACACCCTTTGTTGCAAAGTTATAACCATTGTTTATAAGAACATAATGAATTTAACGGTATTTTTACAGACAATTAAGTGTGTTCATTTTTTAAAAATGATTTTATATCACTTCTAAAGGCTTTAAGAATATTTACTGCAAAATTCAGAAAATGAACGCCCTTTGTTGCAAAGTTATAACCATTGTTTATAAGAACATAATGAATTTAACGGTATTTTTACAGACAATTAAGGGTGTTCATTTTTTAAAAATGATTTTATATCACTTCTAAAGGCTTTAAGAATATTTTCTGCAAAATTCAGAAAATGAACGCCCTTTGTTGCAAAGTTATAACCATTGTTTATAAGAACATAATGAATTTAACGGTATTTTTACAGACAATTAAGGGTGTTCATTTTTTAAAAATGATTTTATATCACTTCTAAAGGCTTTAAGAATATTTTCTGCAAAATTCAGAAAATGAACGCCCTTTGTTGCAAAGTTATAACCATTGTTTATAAGAACATAATGAATTTAACGGTATTTTTACAGACAATTAAGGGGGTTCATATTTTAAAACTGATTTTATATCACTTCTAAAGACTTCCAGAATATTTTCTGCAAAATTGAGAAAATGAACACCCTTTCATGCAAAGTTATAACGATTGTTTATAAGGACTCTGACGAATACAACCCTCCTTTTTTAAACAATTAAGGAGGTTCATATTTTAATAATATTTTTATATCATTTCTAAACGCTTTATGAATCTTTACTCCAAAATTCAGAAAATGAATACCCTTTGTTGCAAAGTTATAACCATTGTTTATAAGAACATAATGAATTTAACGGTATTTTTACAGACAATTAAGGGGGTTCATATTTTAAAACTGATTTTATATCACTTCTAAAGGCTTTAAGAATATTTTCTGCAAAATTCAGAAAATGAACGCCCTTTGTTGCAAAGTTATAACCATTGTTTATAAGAACATAATGAATTTAACGGTATTTTTACAGACAATTAAGGGGGTTCATATTTTAAAACTGATTTTATATCACTTCTAAAGACTTCCAGAATATTTTCTGCAAAATTGAGAAAATGAACACCCTTTCATGCAAAGTTATAACGATTGTTTATAAGGACTCTGACGAATACAACCCTCCTTTTTTAAACAATTAAGGAGGTTCATATTTTAAAAATAATTTTATATCACTTCTAAAGGCTTTAAGAATCTTTACTGCAAAATTCAGAAAATGAACGCCCTTTGTTGCAAAGTTATAACCATTGTTTATAAGAACATAATGAATTTAACGGTATTTTTACAGACAATTAAGGGTGTTCATTTTTTAAAAATGATTTTATATCACTTCTAAAGGCTTTAAGAATATTTTCTGCAAAATTCAGAAAATGAACGCCCTTTGTTGCAAAGTTATAACCATTGTTTATAAGAACATAATGAATTTAACGGTATTTTTACAGACAATTAAGGGTGTTCATTTTTTAAAAATGATTTTATATCACTTCTAAAGGCTTTAAGAATATTTTCTGCAAAATTCAGAAAATGAACACCCTTTGTCGCAAAGTTATAACCATTGTTTATAAGAACATAATGAATTTAACGGTATTTTTACAGACAATTAAGGGGGTTCATATTTTAAAACTGATTTTATATCACTTCTAAAGACTTCCAGAATATTTTCTGCAAAATTGAGAAAATGAACACCCTTTCATGCAAAGTTATAACGATTGTTTATAAGGACTCTGACGAATACAACCCTCCTTTTTTAAACAATTAAGGAGGTTCCTATTTTAAAAATAATGTTATATCACTTCTAAAGGCTTTAAGAATCTTTACTGCAAAATTCAGAAAATGAACGCCCTTTGTTGCAAGGTTATAACCATTGTTTATAAGAACATAATGAATTTAACGGTATTTTTACAGACAATTAAGGGGGTTCATATTTTAAAACTGATTTTATATCACTTCTAAAGACTTCCAGAATATTTTCTGCAAAATTGAGAAAATGAACACCCTTTCATGCAAAGTTATAACGATTGTTTATAAGGACTCTGACGAATACAACCCTCCTTTTTTAAACAATTAAGGAGGTTCATATTTTAAAAATAATTTTATATCACTTCTAAAGGCTTTAAGAATCTTTACTGCAAAATTCAGAAAATGAACACCCTTGGTTGCAAAGTTATAACCATTGTTTATAAGAACATAATGAATTTAACGGTATTTTTACAGACAATTAAGGGGGTTCATATTTTAAAACTGATTTTATATCACTTCTAAAGGCTTTAAGAATATTTTCTGCAAAATTCAGAAAATGAACGCCCTTTGTTGCAAAGTTATAACCATTGTTTATAAGAACATAATGAATTTAACGGTATTTTTACAGACAATTAAGGGGGTTCATATTTTAAAACTGATTTTATATCACTTCTAAAGACTTCCAGAATATTTTCTGCAAAATTGAGAAAATGAACACCCTTTCATGCAAAGTTATAACGATTGTTTATAAGGACTCTGACGAATACAACCCTCCTTTTTTAAACAATTAAGGAGGTTCATATTTTAAAAATAATTTTATATCACTTCTAAAGGCTTTAAGAATCTTTACTGCAAAATTCAGAAAATGAACGCCCTTTGTTGCAAAGTTATAACCATTGTTTATAAGAACATAATGAATTTAACGGTATTTTTACAGACAATTAAGGGTGTTCATATTTTAAAAATGATTTTATATCACTTCTAAAGGCTTTAAGAATATTTTCTGCAAAATTCAGAAAATGAACGCCCTTTGTTGCAAAGTTATAACCATTGTTTATAAGAACATAATGAATTTAACGGTATTTTTACAGACAATTAAGGGTGTTCATTTTTTAAAAATGATTTTATATCACTTCTAAAGGCTTTAAGAATATTTACTGCAAAATTCAGAAAATGAACACCCTTTGTCGCAAAGTTATAACCATTGTTTATAAGAACATAATGAATTTAACGGTATCTTTACAGACAATTAAGGGGGTTCATATTTTAAAACTGATTTTATATCACTTCTAAAGACTTCCAGAATATTTTCTGCAAAATTGAGAAAATGAACACCCTTTCATGCAAAGTTATAACGATTGTTTATAAGGACTCTGACGAATACAACCCTCCTTTTTTAAACAATTAAGGAGGTTCATATTTTAAAAATATTTTTATATCACTTCTAAAGGCTTTAAGAATCTTTACTGCAAAATTCAGAAAATGAACGCCCTTTGTTGCAAAGTTATAACCATTGTTTATAAGAACATAATGAATTTAACGGTATTTTTACAGACAATTAAGGGGGTTCATATTTTAAAACTGATTTTATATCACTTCTAAAGGCTTTAAGAATATTTTCTGCAAAATTCAGAAAATGAACGCCCTTTGTTGCAAGGTTATAACCATTGTTTATAAGAACATAATGAATTTAACGGTATTTTTACAGACAATTAAGGGGGTTCATATTTTAAAACTGATTTTATATCACTTCTAAAGACTTCCAGAATATTTTCTGCAAAATTGAGAAAATGAACACCCTTTCATGCAAAGTTATAACGATTGTTTATAAGGACTCTGACGAATACAACCCTCCTTTTTTAAACAATTAAGGAGGTTCATATTTTAAAAATAATTTTATATCACTTCTAAAGGCTTTAAGAATCTTTACTGCAAAATTCAGAAAATGAACACCCTTTGTTGCAAAGTTATAACCATTGTTTATAAGAACATAATGAATTTAACGGTATTTTTACAGACAATTAAGGGTGTTCATTTTTTAAAAATGATTTTATATCACTTCTAAAGGCTTTAAGAATATTTTCTGCAAAATTCAGAAAATGAACGCCCTTTGTTGCAAAGTTATAACCATTGTTTATAAGAACATAATGAATTTAACGGTATTTTTACAGACAATTAAGGGGGTTCATTTTTAAAAATGATTTTATATCACTTCTAAAGGCTTTAAGAATATTTTCTGCAAAATTCAGAAAATGAACACCCTTTGTCGCAAAGTTATAACCATTGTTTATAAGAACATAATGAATTTAACGGTATTTTTACAGACAATTAAGGGGGTTCATATTTTAAAACTGATTTTATATCACTTCTAAAGACTTCCAGAATATTTTCTGCAAAATTGAGAAAATGAACACCCTTTCATGCAAAGTTATAACGATTGTTTATAAGGACTCTGACGAATACAACCCTCCTTTTTTAAACAATTAAGGAGGTTCATATTTTAAAAATAATGTTATATCACTTCTAAAGGCTTTAAGAATCTTTACTGCAAAATTCAGAAAATGAACGCCCTTTGTTGCAAGGTTATAACCATTGTTTATAAGAACATAATGAATTTGACGGTATTTTTACAGACAATTAAGGGGGTTCATATTTTAAAACTGATTTTATATCACTTCTAAAGACTTCCAGAATATTTTCTGCAAAATTGAGAAAATGAACACCCTTTCATGCAAAGTTATAACGATTGTTTATAAGGACTCTGACGAATACAACCCTCCTTTTTTAAACAATTAAGGAGGTTCATATTTTAAAAATAATTTTATATCACTTCTAAAGGCTTTAAGAATCTTTACTGCAAAATTCAGAAAATGAACACCCTTTGTTGCAAAGTTATAACCATTGTTTATAAGAACATAATGAATTTAACGGTATTTTTACAGACAATTAAGGGGGTTCATATTTTAAAACTGATTTTATATCACTTCTAAAGGCTTTAAGAATATTTTCTGCAAAATTCAGAAAATGAACGCCCTTTGTTGCAAAGTTATAACCATTGTTTATAAGAACATAATGAATTTAACGGTATTTTTACAGACAATTAAGGGGTTTCATATTTTAAAACTGATTTTATATCACTTCTAAAGACTTCCAGAATATTTTCTGCAAAATTGAGAAAATGAACACCCTTTCATGCAAAGTTATAACGATTGTTTATAAGGACTCTGACGAATACAACCCTCCTTTTTTAAACAATTAAGGAGGTTCATATTTTAAAAATAATTTTATATCACTTCTAAAGGCTTTAAGAATCTTTACTGCAAAATTCAGAAAATGAACGCCCTTTGTTGCAAAGTTATAACCATTGTTTATAAGAACATAATGAATTTAACGGTATTTTTACAGACAATTAAGGGTGTTCATTTTTTAAAAATGATTTTATATCACTTCTAAAGGCTTTAAGAATATTTTCTGCAAAATTCAGAAAATGAACACCCTTTGTCGCAAAGTTATAACCATTGTTTATAAGAACATAATGAATTTAACGGTATTTTTACAGACAATTAAGGGGGTTCATATTTTAAAACTGATTTTATATCACTTCTAAAGACTTCCAGAATATTTTCTGCAAAATTGAGAAAATGAACACCCTTTCATGCAAAGTTATAACGATTGTTTATAAGGACTCTGACGAATACAACCCTCCTTTTTAAACAATTAAGGAGGTTCATATTTTAAAAATAATGTTATATCACTTCTAAAGGCTTTAAGAATCTTTACTGCAAAATTCAGAAAATGAACGCCCTTTGTTGCAAGGTTATAACCATTGTTTATAAGAACATAATGAATTTAACGGTATTTTTACAGACAATTAAGGGGGTTCATATTTTAAAACTGATTTTATATCACTTCTAAAGACTTCCAGAATATTTTCTGCAAAATTGAGAAAATGAACACCCTTTCATGCAAAGTTATAACGATTGTTTATAAGGACTCTGACGAATACAACCCTCCTTTTTTAAACAATTAAGGAGGTTCATATTTTAAAAATAATGTTATATCACTTCTAAAGGCTCTAAGAATCTTTACTGCAAAATTCAGAAAATGAACGCCCTTTGTTGCAAGGTTATAACCATTGTTTATAAGAACATAATGAATTTAACGGTATTTTTACAGACAATTAAGGGGGTTCACATTTTAAAACTGATTTTATATCACTTCTAAAGACTTCCAGAATATTTTCTGCAAAATTAAGAAAATGAACACCCTTTCATGCAAAGTTATAACGATTGTTTATAAGGACTCTGACGAATACAACCCTCCTTTTTTAAACAATTAAGGAGGTTCATATTTTAAAAATAATTTTATATCACTTCTAAAGGCTTTAAGAATCTTTACTGCAAAATTCAGAAAATGAACGCCCTTTGTTGCAAAGTTATAACCATTGTTTATAAGAACATAATGAATTTAACGGTATTTTTACAGACAATTAAGGGGGTTCATATTTTAAAACTGATTTTATATCACTTCTAAAGGCTTTAAGAATATTTTCTGCAAAATTCAGAAAATGAACGCCCTTTGTTGCAAAGTTATAACCATTGTTTATAAGAACATAATGAATTTAACGGTATTTTTACAGACAATTAAGGGGGTTCATATTTTAAAACTGATTTTATGTCACTTCTAAAGACTTCCAGAATATTTTCTGCAAAATTGAGAAAATGAACACCCTTTCATGCAAAGTTATAACGATTGTTTATAAGGACTCTGACGAATACAACCCTCCTTTTTTAAACAATTAAGGAGGTTCATATTTTAAAAATAATTTTATATCACTTCTAAAGGCTTTAAGAATCTTTACTGCAAAATTCAGAAAATGAACGCCCTTTGTTGCAAAGTTATAACCATTGTTTATAAGAACATAATGAATTTAACGGTATTTTTACAGACAATTAAGGGTGTTCATTTTTTAAAAATGATTTTATATCACTTCTAAAGGCTTTAAGAATATTTTCTGCAAAATTCAGAAAATGAACGCCCTTTGTTGCAAAGTTATAACCATTGTTTATAAGAACATAATGAATTTAACGGTATTTTTACAGACAATTAAGGGTGTTCATTTTTTAAAAATGATTTTATATCACTTCTAAAGGCTTTAAGAATATTTTCTGCAAAATTCAGAAAATGAACACCCTTTGTCGCAAAGTTATAACCATTGTTTATAAGAACATAATGAATTTAACGGTATTTTTACAGACAATTAAGGGGGTTCATATTTTAAAACTGATTTTATATCACTTCTAAAGACTTCCAGAATATTTTCTGCAAAATTGAGAAAATGAACACCCTTTCATGCAAAGTTATAACGATTGTTTATAAGGACTCTGACGAATACAACCCTCCTTTTTTAAACAATTAAGGAGGTTCATATTTTAAAAATAATTTTATATCACTTCTAAAGGCTTTAAGAATCTTTACTGCAAAATTCAGAAAATGAACACCCTTTGTTGCAAAGTTATAACCATTGTTTATAAGAACATAATGAATTTAACGGTATTTTTACAGACAATTAAGGGGGTTCATATTTTAAAACTGATTTTATATCACTTCTAAAGGCTTTAAGAATATTTTCTGCAAAATTCAGAAAATGAACGCCCTTTGTTGCAAAGTTATAACCATTGTTTATAAGAACATAATGAATTTAACGGTATTTTTACAGACAATTAAGGGGGTTCATATTTTAAAACTGATTTTATATCACTTCTAAAGACTTCCAGAATATTTTCTGCAAAATTGAGAAAATGAACACCCTTTCATGCAAAGTTATAACGATTGTTTATAAGGACTCTGACGAATACAACCCTCCTTTTTTAAACAATTAAGGAGGTTCATATTTTAAAAATAATTTTATATCACTTCTAAAGGCTTTAAGAATCTTTACTGCAAAATTCAGAAAATGAACGCCCTTTGTTGCAAAGTTATAACCATTGTTTATAAGAACATAATGAATTTAACGGTATTTTTACAGACAATTAAGGGTGTTCATTTTTTAAAAATGATTTTATATCACTTCTAAAGGCTTTAAGAATATTTTCTGCAAAATTCAGAAAATGAACACCCTTTGTCGCAAAGTTATAACCATTGTTTATAAGAACATAATGAATTTAACGGTATTTTTACAGACAATTAAGGGGGTTCATATTTTAAAACTGATTTTATATCACTTCTAAAGACTTCCAGAATATTTTCTGCAAAATTGAGAAAATGAACACCCTTTCATGCAAAGTTATAACGATTGTTTATAAGGACTCTGACGAATACAACCCTCCTTTTTTAAACAATTAAGGAGGTTCATATTTTAAAAATAATGTTATATCACTTCTAAAGGCTTTAAGAATCTTTACTGCAAAATTCAGAAAATGAACGCCCTTTGTTGCTAGGTTATAACCATTGTTTATAAGAACATAATGAATTTAACGGTATTTTTACAGACAATTAAGGGGGTTCATATTTTAAAACTGATTTTATATCACTTCTAAAGACTTCCAGAATATTTTCTGCAAAATTGAGAAAATGAACACCCTTTCATGCAAAGTTATAACGATTGTTTATAAGGACTCTGACGAATACAACCCTCCTTTTTTAAACAATTAAGGAGGTTCATATTTTAAAAATAATTTTATATCACTTCTAAAGGCTTTAAGAATCTTTACTGCAAAATTCAGAAAATGAACACCCTTTGTTGCAAAGTTATAACCATTGTTTATAAGAACATAATGAATTTAACGGTATTTTTACAGACAATTAAGGGGGTTCATATTTTAAAACTGATTTTATATCACTTCTAAAGGCTTTAAGAATATTTTCTGCAAAATTCAGAAAATGAACGCCCTTTGTTGCAAGGTTATAACCATTGTTTATAAGAACATAATGAATTTAACGGTATTTTTACAGACAATTAAGGGGGTTCATATTTTAAAACTGATTTTATATCACTTCTAAAGACTTCCAGAATATTTTCTGCAAAATTGAGAAAATGAACACCCTTTCATGCAAAGTTATAACGATTGTTTATAAGGACTCTGACGAATACAACCCTCCTTTTTTAAACAATTAAGGAGGTTCATATTTTAAAAATAATTTTATATCACTTCTAAAGGCTTTAAGAATCTTTACTGCAAAATTCAGAAAATGAACACCCTTTGTTGCAAAGTTATAACCATTGTTTATAAGAACATAATGAATTTAACGGTATTTTTACAGACAATTAAGGGTGTTCATTTTTTAAAAATGATTTTATATCACTTCTAAAGGCTTTAAGAATATTTACTGCAAAATTCAGAAAATGAACACCCTTTGTTGCAAAGTTATAACCATTGTTTATAAGAACATAATGAATTTAACGGTATTTTTACAGACAATTAAGGGGGTTCATATTTTAAAACTGATTTTATATCACTTCTAAAGACTTCCAGAATATTTTCTGCAAAATTGAGAAAATGAACACCCTTTCATGCAAAGTTATAACGATTGTTTATAAGGACTCTGACGAATACAACCCTCCTTTTTTAAACAATTAAGGAGGTTCATATTTTAAAAATAATTTTATATCACTTCTAAAGGCTTTATGAATCTTTACAGCAAAATTCAGAAAATGAAATCTATTTTTTTCCACTTTATAACCATTGTTTAAAAGAACATAATGAATTTAACGGTATTTTTACAGACAATTAAGGGGGTTCATATTTTAAAACTGATTTTATATCACTTCTAAAGACTTCCAGAATATTTTCTGCAAAATTGAGAAAATGAACACCCTTTCATGCAAAGTTATAACGATTGTTTATAAGGACTCTGACGAATACAACCCTCCTTTTTTAAACAATTAAGGAGGTTCATATTTTAAAAATAATTTTATATCACTTCTAAAGGCTTTAAGAATCTTTACTGCAAAATTCAGAAAATGAACACCCTTTGTTGCAAAGTTATAACCATTGTTTATAAGAACATAATGAATTTAACGGTATTTTTACAGACAATTAAGGGGGTTCATATTTTAAAACTGATTTTATATCACTTCTAAAGGCTTTAAGAATATTTTCTGCAAAATTCAGAAAATGAACGCCCTTTGTTGCAAAGTTATAACCATTGTTTATAAGAACATAATGAATTTAACGGTATTTTTACAGACAATTAAGGGGGTTCATATTTTAAAACTGATTTTATATCACTTCTAAAGACTTCCAGAATATTTTCTGCAAAATTGAGAAAATGAACACCCTTTCATGCAAAGTTATAACGATTGTTTATAAGGACTCTGACGAATACAACCCTCCTTTTTTAAACAATTAAGGAGGTTCATATTTTAAAAATAATTTTATATCACTTCTAAAGGCTTTAAGAATCTTTACTGCAAAATTCAGAAAATGAACGCCCTTTGTTGCAAGGTTATAACCATTGTTTATAAGAACATAATGAATTTAACGGTATTTTTACAGACAATTAAGGGGGTTCATATTTTAAAACTGATTTTATATCACTTCTAAAGACTTCCAGAATATTTTCTGCAAAATTGAGAAAATGAACACCCTTTCATGCAAAGTTATAACGATTGTTTATAAGGACTCTGACGAATACAACCCTCCTTTTTTAAACAATTAAGGAGGTTCATATTTTAAAAATAATTTTATATCACTTCTAAAGGCTTTAAGAATCTTTACTGCAAAATTCAGAAAATGAACGCCCTTTGTTGCAAAGTTATAACCATTGTTTATAAGAACATAATGAATTTAACGGTATTTTTACAGACAATTAAGGGTGTTCATTTTTTAAAAATGATTTTATATCACTTCTAAAGGCTTTAAGAATATTTTCTGCAAAATTCAGAAAATGAACGCCCTTTGTTGCAAAGTTATAACCATTGTTTATAAGAACATAATGAATTTAACGGTATTTTTACAGACAATTAAGGGTGTTCATTTTTTAAAAATGATTTTATATCACTTCTAAAGGCTTTAAGAATATTTTCTGCAAAATTCAGAAAATGAACACCCTTTGTCGCAAAGTTATAACCATTGTTTATAAGAACATAATGAATTTAACGGTATTTTTACAGACAATTAAGGGGGTTCATATTTTAAAACTGATTTTATATCACTTCTAAAGACTTCCAGAATATTTTCTGCAAAATTGAGAAAATGAACACCCTTTCATGCAAAGTTATAACGATTGTTTATAAGGACTCTGACGAATACAACCCTCCTTTTTTAAACAATTAAGGAGGTTCATATTTTAAAAATAATTTTATATCATTTCTAATGGCTTATACAACCATTACCGAAAAATACACAAATTCAACACACTTTGTTGCAAAGTTATAACCATTGTTTATAAGAACATAATGAATTTAACGGTATTTTTACAGACAATTAAGGGGGTTCATATTTTAAAACTGATTTTATATCACTTCTAAAGGCTTTAAGAATATTTTCTGCAAAATTCAGAAAATGAACGCCCTTTGTTGCAAGGTTATAACCATTGTTTATAAGAACATAATGAATTTAACGGTATTTTTACAGACAATTAAGGGGGTTCATATTTTAAAACTGATTTTATATCACTTCTAAAGACTTCCAGAATATTTTCTGCAAAATTGAGAAAATGAACACCCTTTCATGCAAAGTTATAACGATTGTTTATAAGGACTCTGACGAATACAACCCTCCTTTTTTAAACAATTAAGGAGGTTCATATTTTAAAAATAATTTTATATCACTTCTAAAGGCTTTAAGAATCTTTACTGCAAAATTCAGAAAATGAACGCCCTTTGTTGCAAAGTTATAACCATTGTTTATAAGAACATAATGAATTTAACGGTATTTTTACAGACAATTAAGGGTGTTCATTTTTTAAAAATGATTTTATATCACTTCTAAAGGCTTTAAGAATATTTTCTGCAAAATTCAGAAAATGAACGCCCTTTGTTGCAAAGTTATAACCATTGTTTATAAGAACATAATGAATTTAACGGTATTTTTACAGACAATTAAGGGTGTTCATTTTTTAAAAATGATTTTATATCACTTCTAAAGGCTTTAAGAATATTTTCTGCAAAATTCAGAAAATGAACACCCTTTGTCGCAAAGTTATAACCATTGTTTATAAGAACATAATGAATTTAACGGTATTTTTACAGACAATTAAGGGGGTTCATATTTTAAAACTGATTTTATATCACTTCTAAAGACTTCCAGAATATTTTCTGCAAAATTGAGAAAATGAACACCCTTTCATGCAAAGTTATAACGATTGTTTATAAGGACTCTGACGAATACAACCCTCCTTTTTTAAACAATTAAGGAGGTTCATATTTTAAAAATAATTTTATATCACTTCTAAAGGCTTTAAGAATCTTTACTGCAAAATTCAGAAAATGAACGCCCTTTGTTGCAAGGTTATAACCATTGTTTATAAGAACATAATGAATTTAACGGTATTTTTACAGACAATTAAGGGGGTTCATATTTTAAAACTGATTTTATATCACTTCTAAAGACTTCCAGAATATTTTCTGCAAAATTGAGAAAATGAACACCCTTTCATGCAAAGTTATAACGATTGTTTATAAGGACTCTGACGAATACAACCCTCCTTTTTTAAACAATTAAGGAGGTTCATATTTTAAAAATAATTTTATATCACTTCTAAAGGCTTTAAGAATCTTTACTGCAAAATTCAGAAAATGAACACCCTTTGTTGCAAAGTTATAACCATTGTTTATAAGAACATAATGAATTTAACGGTATTTTTACAGACAATTAAGGGGGTTCATATTTTAAAACTGATTTTATATCACTTCTAAAGGCTTTAAGAATATTTTCTGCAAAATTCAGAAAATGAACGCCCTTTGTTGCAAGGTTATAACCATTGTTTATAAGAACATAATGAATTTAACGGTATTTTTACAGACAATTAAGGGGGTTCATATTTTAAAACTGATTTTATATCACTTCTAAAGACTTCCAGAATATTTTCTGCAAAATTGAGAAAATGAACACCCTTTCATGCAAAGTTATAACGATTGTTTATAAGGACTCTGACGAATACAACCCTCCTTTTTTAAACAATTAAGGGGGTTCATATTTTAAAAATGATTTTATATCACTTCTAAAGGCTTCAAGAATCTTTTCTGCAAAATTCAGAAAATGAACACCATTTGTTGCAAAGTTATAACGATTGTTTATAAGAACATAATGAATTTAACGGTATTTTTACAGACAATTAAGGGGGTTCATATTTTAAAACTGATTTTATATCACTTCTAAAGGCTTTAAGAATATTTTCTGCAAAATTCAGAAAATGAACGCCCTTTGTTGCAAGGTTATAACCATTGTTTATAAGAACATAATGAATTTAACGGTATTTTTACAGACAATTAAGGGTGTTCATTTTTTAAAAATGATTTTATATCACTTCTAAAGGCTTTAAGAATATTTTCTGCAAAATTCAGAAAATGAACGCCCTTTGTCGCAAAGTTATAACCATTGTTTATAAGAACATAATGAATTTAACGGTATTTTTACAGACAATTAAGGGGGTTCATATTTTAAAACTGATTTTATATCACTTCTAAAGACTTCCAGAATATTTTCTGCAAAATTGAGAAAATGAACACCCTTTCATGCAAAGTTATAACGATTGTTTATAAGGACTCTGACGTATACAACCCTCCTTTTTTAAACAATTAAGGAGGTTCATATTTTAAAAATAATTTTATATCACTTCTAAAGGCTTTAAGAATCTTTACTGCAAAATTCAGAAAATGAACACCCTTTGTTGTTGCAAAGTTATAACGATTGTTTATAAGAACATAACGACTCTGACGAATACAACCCTCCTTTTTTAAACAATTAAGGGGGTTCATATTTTAAAAATGATTTTATATCACTTCTAAAGGCTTCAAGAATCTTTTCTGCAAAATTCAGAAAATGAACACCATTTGTTGCAAAGTTATAACGATTGTTTATAAGAACATAAGGAATCTGACGAATTTAACGGTCTTTTTTTAAACAATTAAGGGTGTTCATTTTTTAAAAATGGTTTTATATCACTTCTAAAGACTCCCAGAACATTTAAAAAAAAATAAACACCCTTAATTGTTTAAAAAAAGACCGTTAAATTCGTCAGATTCCTTACGTCCTTATAAACAATCGTTATAACTTTGCAACAAAGGGTGTTCCTTTTCTGAATTTTGCAGAAAATATTCTGGAAGTCTTTAGAAGTGATATAATACATTTTTTATAAATGAACACCCATAATTGTTTGTAAAAATACCGTTAAGTTCGTCAGATACTTTAAGTTGTTATCAATAATCGTTATAACTTTGAAACAAAAGCAGTTTATTGCATGAATTTTGCTGAAAATGTTCTTGAAACCTATAGAAAGAAGACAAAGCCATTTTCAGCATGCGAATCCCTCGAATTGTTCATAAAAACGGTCGAAAACACGGCCGGTTGAGAACCGCTGCCGGCCGGGCGCTCCGTCGAATCGGCCGCTAACTTCAGCGCCATACTAGTATATTCAGGATATTTCATAGACTTTCAGCAAATTGTAGTAACATTGTTGAAATATACTGAATATTTATCTGAATTTTACTGAAATATTTATCTGAATGTTACTAAAATATTTATCTGAATGTTACTAAAATAATTCTCTGAAAAATACAAAAAATTGTTCTGGATTAAACTCGATTACTATAAAAATCACTGCACTAGAAACGTTAGGAAATTTCAGCGTATTTGATCAAAATGTAGTAAGTTTTCTGAAATAAGCTGATATTTTCCTGAATTCTACTAAAAATTCTAATGTATCTTTTATTGAAAAATACTGAAAGTCTCTTAATAATACTGATTTAATATTGACCTTGGAACTATTGTTTTCAGGATAATGGCATTCGACAAAATGTAGTGATATTGTTGAAATGAACTCAATATTTATCTAAATTTTAGTATTATTCTGAGCTATTTCATTTAAAAATTCTGGAATTGTACTGAATTTGTCTGAATTCCGCTAAATTAATATCGAAATTGGTATTTTAGCCCTTTCAGGAACTTAGTCGATTTTAATACAATTTTGTACATTTTTAAAATTTTGATTAATATTTCTGTAAATTGTAATGAAATGTTATCTGGAACAATTATTAAGAGATTGATCAGAATTCTTGATACAATTTTCATACAAAGAATTACGAATGTCTTAAGTTAATAAATTTTGTTAAAATTGACGAAGATTTTAAAAACCTTCTATAACACCAATTTTCATATTAATTTAATGGTATTCAGGAAATTTAATACAATCTTAATAATTTCTAGAGAAATACTTCACATTGTTATTTAGTAAGTTTTTGATGAAATTTGCATTGTGTTACTTATACGCCGACATTTTGTAAAAATGACCGTTCGGGGTATTATTGGACACTTCTGTGATTTGGACACTGATGATGAGAAATATACTGATTTCTGCATAATTTGCGTGAAAAATATGCCCGAGGAAGAAAATCGCCGAAACATAGCTCATTGTATCGCTTGTGATCGACGTGTTCACTTGAGTTGTGTCGGAGCAAACCGGAACACTTTCACGTGCCTTGCTTTATTTTATTCATTATAATATAGATATTCTTTCGTTTTCAATAACAAATAAACGTTTTCCAGCAATAAATTTCATTTTTTTATCGATTTACAAGACTGTCCAATATAATACCTCGAGATTTTTTAAAATCTCAAAAACCAGTTTTTTGCGCCAGCTGATACAGAGGGTACAATTTTAAACAATTAGGTCAAATTCCTGGTACCAAAAAAAGGTTATTTATCGTGCCACAAAATCAAGTTTTGAAATTTGGAGAAAAAGCGATTTTTTTAGAGTTTCTGGACAAAATAAAAATGTGTCCAAGAATACCCCGACCTCCCCTACTAATAGAATATTTTTTAGAAGCAATGGTCAAGTCAAAATGGCCGCAGAACGAAGTAAATTTTTTTAAAATTATTAATTCCTTGAAAAACGGATCGTAGAAAGTTTTACGTTTTATATTGACAATATAAATATTAACTGGTTATAGACGAAAATTATAATAATTTTGAGTTCATAGATCCAAAATGGCGGATCCGTAATGGCCACAGCTCTGCAAACACAAAAATAACAGCTATGTAACATTTATGTAACAATGTAACCAGAAAAAATGTCATGTTTTTTATGTCGTTTTTTAATTTTTCACGATTTTCTCCATCGAAACGGGTGTATAATCAATTAAATGCACACATAAAAAGTGATCCCGATTGTGGAACATAAATAATATAGGTACTAATATTTTTTAGAAGCAATGACCGATTCAAAATGGCCGCAAAAACGAAGCAAATTTTTTCAAAATTATTAATTCCTCGAAATAAAGATCATAGAAAGTTTTTTTTATTACGTTTTATATCGATGATGAAAATATTGACTGGTTATGAGTTCATAAATCCAAAATGGCGGGTTCGTAATGGCCACCGTATATAAAGTTTGAAATATGGAACAACGATTCATTATGGATCCGCCATTTTGGATTTATCAACTCGAAATTATTATAATTTTCGTCCATAACCTGTCAATATTTATATCATCAATATAAAACTCGAATGAAAAAAAAAACTTTGTATGATCTCTATTTCAAGGAATTGCGGCCATTTTGAATCGACCATTGCTTCTAAAAAAATTCGATTAGTATATTATTTATGTTCAACAATCGGCATCACTTTTTATATATGCATTTCATTCATTAAAATCCGTTTCGGCGAAGAAAATCGTGAAAAATAAAAAAAAACGGCGTAAAAAAACCATAAAATTTGTTGTTATTTTGAAACATTTTTGCAGAAATAGTAGTTTTTTGTTCATTTTCTCGACGGGAATCGATATAACACACTTTAAAATAATCGGAAATGTATTTTCCAAAAATAAAAAAAAATTCTTTCAACTGTAGAAACTGAACTGATGTTGACGTACCTTCTCATTTTCGGCAAAAAAAGGGTTAAGTGATTTGGATAATAATGGATTCTGTTTCCCTCTAGTGGCAGTATTAATAACTAGAGTCTATTATAAAAAGCACGTTTCTTCTAGGTTAGGGTAAGGTAAAAAAGATGAACAAACAGATGACATGTCTCATTCCAATGACTTTATTGATTGGTTTTAAAATGAAACAAAATATATTGCATTATCGACATTATCTCGCGAAGTTAACTGAAAACACTCGCAGTCGCGTACCCGTGATGCCCCCTTTAGTTGACTGAAGCGAAGAACGATAGGTCGCTAGCATTACTAATAGAAGCTCTCCGAGACACGGTTTGGAGCACCACGATTACTTCTCGCCACGTAAATATATTAATATTGCTCAAGGTCATGCAAAAGTTGTCGTAATTTATAAAATATATATAATATATTTGTATATTTATATATATTATGGAGGGAGTAAACGTTATACAATCTTCGAAGTTATTGCGGTACTGGCACGTACCGCAATCGAAAAGACACATCCGGACGGGTCAACTAACAACAGCTCAACGAACAACTTATACGTCTGCTTGAGATGACCTGTCCGGTCGCCGAAAAAGCATCCTTCCGTCGACTTCCCTTAGCTTATCGTAAACTTTCAGCTAAAATGTTTCCTTAATCATCTAATATCGCGTCGGGTATACTTAAAATACAAAAAGTTCACATTCTTATATGACAAATTAATCCCTTCGATTCAGCTCTTTGTCAAAGAACGCGCGGCTCGCTTTAAAATTACGATGAAATTCGATACGCGATATCATTCGATATCGAATCATTCGGTGTAGACCTCACGAATTCCGCGTGACAATACTGAAAACGGACACAATATACATCTTCCCTAATCGTGGTAAAAAAATTGACGCAATATGTTTATGCATACATACGTAAAACTTCCAAATCTGATCGCCGTGCGTAAAATGGCACATAACCTCAAAATTTCTAACCTCAAAATCTCATTTTGAGTTTCGAGACTTTCTGTAGCGCGGTGCGCGTAAAAAATATCATTTTGCCACTTTCTGAGGCATTCGAAGAGTTTCTTCTCTTGAACAAGTAACCGTCGTTATGATCTTGGATCTCGTTTCAAACAAGACCAAGTCGTTGGCGGGACGTTGAGTGCTGGAGGTACATAATATGGCAACATATGTGTTGTTCGTTAGTGGCATTTTCCCTCTTCGATTTTGATTCATCCACTACGAATTAGCGATTCATTCGGGATCTTCTTCGGTTGACCCGTAGTCGTAGTCAAGGTCATCCTGGCGTCACAAGCTCACCAGTTTCGGTGGATTGGCATCTGGAGAGCTGAGGTCTACGGCGGACAGATTGTTGCGTTGTTGCGATGAGCAGGACGGAATCAAAGGAGTCGAAACCGGCGTGAGTCCGGTACCACCTTCCATCAAAGAATCAAAATTGAACGGTATGCCGGTTGACGGGGTCGTGATAGGTACACCAGCAACTTCGTTAACAGTTTTCATGTAGCCAGGGGTCTCAACGGATTTGAAATGCAAGGTTTCAGGTCGGTCCTTGGGTTCGGCGAAGATGGTTAGAGAGTTTGGCCGATTGTTGTTGTCGAAACCGACGGGTAAAGAGTTTGGTCGGTTAGGTCGATTTGTGGTTAAGGAATCGCGTTTGCAAGGTTCGTGAAACTGATCATCACCAAGGTATTGGTCAGCCTTGACCATGGGTTTGATGTCGAGAGGCGATGTTGAACGTAAACGACACACGGCCCTATGAGCTTCCAAAATGAACTCCAACTCATCCTTGGCTTGCTGAAGTTGATGGATTTCATCTTGAAGGCTTTGCTTTTTCTGCTCTAAACCTTCGGTTTCCTGAAATTCAACAGATATTTGATTAGTACATACATTTAATGTGCGCGTCGATCAAATGTGATAAAATATGAATACATACTTCTAGCAAGGAATTGGTGTGATCCATTCTTCGCTTGCGGCATCTAGCTGCAGCCATTTTATTTCTTTCCCTGCGCACCTGTCGACGTTCCTCTTCCTCCGGACTCATGCCAATTGTTCTATTTGGTCTTCTTCCGCCCATGTTTCTACGAGTCTGCTGAGGTTGAGTAGGTTGTTGCTCGGTCAGGGGCTCGTCCAGGAGATCGATATCGGATTGACTGAGATCGATATGGGATTGGTTCAGGGTATTCTGAGTTGCTGCTGGAGTTGGTTGAGAAGGCTCTACCAATGGTGGCACAAACCCTGCCTCGCGGCTATGAGATGCCGGCCCGTTCGTCAGCTCCAAGACAACTTGCTCGATGCTTCGGAGAGTTGTCGGAGTGAGTGTCGGAGTTGTCCTGGTTGGAACTCCACTGTGGAACCCGTCCAACGAAACCAACTGAAAAGGAGAAAACAATCATCAGATAAACTTCGATGATTCGATTTCCAGAATGTTATTAACGGCTAAAATTAGCAGTAAGGCTAAAAATAAAAATACTTTTGAAATTGATAAGCAAGTGATGTGAACAAAAAAATTAATAAATAATATTGAGAAATGAGACTCGCCAGAACAATGATATCATTCGGCAATTGAACTATATAAATTTAATGTGGAATAGGACAATAACAGTGCGACGAACTAATTATGGTACTGGAAACAATAATAAATCTTTTTATAGAATGTTAGAGAATGAGTAATTCAATAACTCTTTCATCAGACACATCTGATAAAAATATCTCTGATCCAATGGTTGATATCGACTCTTATCTTATACAATAGAGGATGTGAGGTACTCCTCAAATATGTTATAATTACAATTTTAATTTCCAGTTACATCAATGAAAATATCAAAACTGCAAAGGCTATCGTTGGTCGGTGAGAAACTTATTTTTATCTTTTGTTAACTTCATTTCAAGAGTAGTCCAGAACAGGTACAAAAATAACCTTGAAACAATAAAAAGTTTCAAATAGTTTTTCTGTAAAAGGAACTAGTAGTAGTTCGTTTATGTCGATTATTTTCCTAATAATTTTCCGCACGAATGGCTTTCAGAACAATCCTGTAATATTCAGCAAACCAATGGTGAGTCGACGTTTTCTTTGTTTAAATCGTACTTGAAACGTTTTTTCAAGAAACATTTTTCAGGACATTTGGTTTTATTTTTGAACCAGACCAAAATAGTACGAAGATTAAAAATGTTAAAACTCGTGTGCATTTAATATGAATTCTTGCCACAATATTTTTGATAATTTGAAATCAGCTAAAAATGGCAGACACAACAACCGGAATTAGCGCGGTGCATTATCGCTTATCGCATTCGGTGTTTCCCAAGATGTGCGAAATCAAATCGATGTACAAAACTGGCCCAAGGAAATATGTATACGCAGGTTAGGCGATTGTATCACTGCTAAATTTGCGCACATCCGCGCTTTTAGTGAAGGACACATTGGCCGGAGAAAATGCGATCCGAGTTCGTCTTCGTTTTATTTCGTTCCAAAAACAGCGATCTCCCCTGTACGCATTTAAATCGAAAATATCAAGACAATGGTGTTGCGTACCAAATTGTAAGTGGTCAAATGAAAAGATCGTGTCCTTACATTATTTTCCCAAAGATAATAAACTTCGGAAGCAGTGGTCTATCGCATGTAAAATTGGGAAACCAGTTACGCAGTACATGCAAGTGTGGGTTTTTGGTACTGATACATGGCAAAATTGCTTTATCGGTACAATACTATACATTTCCTTCGCTTCTGTTTTCAACTTACCCCATTTTTGTTTCACATCCGTACAACTTGCACTCTCTATTTCGCAAGTGGGAATTCTAAACAAAGGTGTACACGCTTATATATTTCTTTATTTATCTATTTGTTTTACTTTATTTTAAAAAAAGGACCTGTTAGACAAATAGACGTATATGGATGTCAAGTATGTACACTTCGACGACTGTATATACTTACCGATTCAAATACATAAGCATTGCAACAGAATGCTTGCATTTTCAGGAAGCCCCAGCTTTACAAGAACATTTGCAAAATATTCTTGGATCATTATTTTCATTAATAACAATATTAATTTCATGAGGCGGTCCGGATAGACAAGAAGTTTGTAAACAAAGTCCTATAATTTCGAATCTTTCAGCCGATTTTTTCGTGAAGCCACAAAATATTAGGTGTTTTGCATTAAACACTGCTTCTCTTTCAATGTAACAACGTGAACCAGGTCCTACGTACTCAATAATATCGGAAAAACTTATTAAATTTATATTTTCGGCCATTATGTACATATAAAAATTTAAATGTCACCCTATTTCAGAGCCTCACCATTTTACCGCTTCGATCCATGGTGGCGCTTCAATTAACCCCTTAACACCTCGAATTGATCGTGTTCAAAATACATTTATAATCTAAAAAAATTTAATCGTGAAGCACAATTTTAACGTCATATTTTTTGCTTCATAATGAATTCCAAGCTTTGAACCTAAATTTGATACCCATGAAGAGAATTCAATTAAGTTAGAATTAAGACAACAATGCGGGCGGGGTCACAAGAGTAGAATGCCACTGAGGACATACTGTTGACATTTCACGTAAAAAATACAAATGCTTCTTTAACTACCGACGATTTTCGAATTCCAACAAAAAAAAAAAGTCTATTCAGAACTAAAATAGATGCCACTCAATTTCTAGGTTATGTTGTCTTCGTCACATTGTAAAACAAATACAATAAAGTAGATTTGAAGCGCCGAAAGGGGAAAGGCCAGAAATAGTACGAGAAAGAGGCAGCGACGAAATTTAGATTAGATTAGACTATCTTGAATAAACCCAAAGGGATAAACGTCGAGATAACAGAACTTCATTTTACTGATTTATCTTCCAAATGAAAAATTCAAAATATAATTTTGCAAAACTTGGAATTATTTCATAAGTGATCATCATTAAATCGTTATAAAAATAAAGTGCCCTTCACTTTTCAAATGAACTTTCAAAAACGAGGGTATTGCCCTTCAATGTGTTTCGAGGGTCATTTTGAAGGCGACAATTGTAAAATTATGGCATCCGAAAACGAAGGCTGAGGAACGGGGGGCCAGGTAAATAAAATACCCGACGTCATCGGCCGTACGGCATTATGCCGGGATAGTGTCATCGCTAAAATTACCTGCGGCCGATTCGCCGAATACCGACATAATCGGAGTCCACCCACGCGACTCGCGTTTTCGGCGGTTCGAATAAATACGATCCTTAGTGCAATTAGCCGACGTGGTTGTGAAGACGCATTAATGATGACTGAGAGACATAGGTAGTCCCAGAGAAGAAGAGAGAGAGGGGAAGAGATCACGAGGAGAGAGAGATAACGCTCTTAAAATAGCCGATTTTCTGCTGCCTTCCAATTGAATCGTCATTATTAATAGAGCCGATTACTCTGTACCTAACTTTAATCCATTTACAGCCAACTAGTTCAAAAAACGAAATTAGAATAACGAGTTATACGGAACGCTGGTTTATAGAATCGTTTTTTTTTCTGTCGTAATAATAAATTAACAAGTTCTTAAAAATGAATGTGGAAGCGGAACTAAAAATAGTTTGAAGACATTACTAAGTATGTCTAAAAACAGCGAGAGTCGTTTTAAATAAAATCAATTAACATTTCTAAACCCATTGACATTTTTGTTTCAGATCCAGTTCTGTACAATACTTCTACAGATAACAAAGAAAATATTTTAAAAGAAAATCTTCGGCATATGCGAAAATTCCAAAGTGCGAATACTCCACCTAGCGGCGCGTAAAATCTGCCACTATTACCATCCATCGGTACTACCGATTTTCATTCGTTTTTAATGACATTTATCCCATTGTTTGTGTTCCAGTTCAATCGTCGTAATATCTCAGGTATTCGGTTAGTTTTCGAAAATCGAAACTGTTAAGACAACACGTCTTATCCGTGTTATCGGCTTTCTTTGATACTTGTTCTACGATACATGAGTTTTTTTTTCACTCTTTATCGGCATTTGTTGTTTACCTTCAATTACGCCATCGTTTCCTCGAATTCGTTCTTCCATTTATACCCGAACACGCACTTTGTACGCAATTGCGTGCGTTTCTTGGATAATGCTTCACCGTCATATAGATTTTTAATTGCATTTAATAAATGCAGTTAATTTTAATCTAAGCATCTTGTACTTTTTAAAAATTAAAAGTAATTATATAAATTCCACAGGGAATATTTTATTGGCCATAATTTATTGGCGTCGCTGGCATTATTACCGGCGTGTTTTGAAAACAATACGTGCATTTTGTAAACACGTGTATCATCGATATTTTTTGATCATTGCTTTCTTATTTCGTGCATCGATTCTTTTTTTTAGTTACTCGAGAACGATTACGATGCAATTTCTGAAAAGGCCTAAAAATTGCACGATACATTTTTCCATTTTTTATTTTTTGATTACGTCAGTTTCCTACGTTTACAATTGTATAAAAAACAGTAAACTAGTTTCTGTAAAAACTTTATTTAAAACTCGTTAACAGAACTTGAAAAAAAAATGCTCCGGACTCGCGTTTATTGCGAATATTCAAATTACAGTTTGAAACCTTTCTTCGAAATTTGAGCTCGGCTATTGTAATCCTACACAATACGTACGCCACTCTAGAAAACGAAACGATAAAACCAAGTCAAGTAAATCACTAAAACAAAGGAATACTTTTAATTTGAAAACCACTAAGATGTTATCAATCAGACAGGTCGTAACTCGTCCGCAATAATTATTGAAATACGTCATTAACGAGCTTTTAATAAACAAAGCTGTGCAGCAGTCTTTTTTTTCGGTAGATAATTAAGAAGTGGGTCAACGATGCCATTAATATGTGTTTTATATAATTACACGATGGGTAATATAACGAAATGTGAAAAATAAATATTTTCATTCGCGTCTGATTCAAGTTTATTTTAAAGCAATGCCTCGACCTATAAAAACGACAAATATGATAATAAATACTCAAAACAAAAGAGGAAAGAGCCTTACTATTGTGCTTATCTTACATCTCATTATCTTAATACAACTGATAGAAATAATTACTAAGTAAGACTAAAAAGATTTTTTCTCATTAACCTAACTTAATGACATAAATCAGCAAAATAAGTAATCAGCAATCTAGAATTTTTATAAATAAATTCTTGCCATAAATTTTGACTATAAAAAAACAAAGGACTTCTGATGCGTGACAAGATTGAAACCATATGCAATATTTCTGAACCTTGGAGTGAAACGTTACCCCGACATGCCTCTGACACAAGCGAGGAAGATAAAAGGTACACTGTACGTCAGAAACGTCCCATCAATCTACGCCAATCGCTCCTCTTGCATTCGCAACGACACGTGTCGTTGCAACAAGTACATGCACATATGCAATTCTGAGCAAAGTACACAAACCCCACGTGTGTATGCGTTTGTACTCAACACTCGCGCCATCGATCGCATTAATGAGGATATAAAAAAAAGTGGTCGTTTCCAGCTTTTGCCTTTAGTTTTTTTCATACAATAAATGAACAAAAATGTTTGTAACAATTGAGTTATGTTAAAGGACTTAAAATTGAAAATAAAGGGCATGTAAATCTTTCGAAATATGAAGAAGAGTTATCATAAATGAAATCATTTGGAAGGTACCCTTTTATCTCGCGTTTATTTATATCGATGTATCTTCCAACCCGTATCTTTGCTTTCTAACCTCCTTCCACACCAGTCTTGACACACCCATCAATCCATTGTGCTTGCACGCACGTGCACCGTGCTATAAGCCACACACATGTACATGGGATGTAGAATCAAGATAGGCATCTTTGTCCAAATCGTTTAACATTGACATTTACGTATGTACTTTAGTACGCCAACTGTCGAAATTCATTTAAAATGTTTCTTAATAGGCTGACATAAATTTCCAGTGCGAAAATATTTATAATAATAAAATATTCGATTAACAAATCCAATTAAACGAGAAGGAAGTTTCAAATTTAATTTTGGATTTCAGAAAATATTGTAGCTTTTACGTTTATCGTATTTCAAGATCCTGTCTTACAACGTAATAAAATGTTAGTCGTATTTCGGCAACACACGTCGAGAAAGAATTTTATGACGACGATACTTCCGAAGGGATTAAAAATGGTCTTCGTGAAATATAACGATTCTTAAGCTCTTTCTAAATTTATTGTCAAAAAGCGTTTATTACCCATCACAATGATATCATTAGTAATATGAACATTTTTTGTGTGCTATAAACAGCAATAGTAATATACAATGGAGGGCCTTTGTCCATAACTGATCGACTTCTAAACTTGATTCTATATCCGAAATATTATTGTTCTTTTGTATCAGGAAGACGCGGGCACAAATGCCGTCGATTATGATTTCACTGAGAGTTATATTATCTAATAACCCATTTGTATGAACTCTGCAGCTTTAAGCAAAGCCATTGTTTGATTTAGCCAAGCATTTACTTCGCCCCTATACGTACAATTTATCATGACTATTATTTTCTTAAACATCGCGATAACTGATTGTTTGTCGTAATGTTAAATGAGGCCATAAAAGGACTGCATGTGGAGATGACCATTTCGGGGATCTTAAAGTATTTCCATTCCGCCACCAGGATGAAATTCATCAGTAGAGTCTATGGTTGTCCTTCATGAGGATGAGGTTCTCATACTCTCACTAATTATCACAAGAAGATGAACCAGAAGTCCTTCTCTTTTCTGAAATCTTGTCGTGGCTGGTTTTTATACGACAATAATTAATCGCACCATTTGTATTGTATTCAACAAAAAATCCCTGACTTTATTTCTCGAAGATCATTCGGTGACGATCTTACAAAGACGCTCAGCCAGTGAATAATTAAGAAAAAATAACATCAAACAATGTTTTTGACGTCTCTCGCATAAAACCGAAATTAAAATTCTCACGTAGGTTCCGTCGACACTTTTAAACCCTATCACCTAACGCAATAAAAACGGAATCATCCTTTTCGAAGTACCGAAAAAAGAGCATCGTGCTCGTGCAGGACCCGAAACGATATAATAGACCATTCAAGAGACTCGAATGAGCCCTCGTAAAATCGTTGCTCGAACAATGGACAAAAAGTCAGAAATGACATTACGTGTACTCAAACACGGGCATGTCCAATAGAAACTCCGCCTATGTACATGTAGGTGGCACTAGTAGGTCGTGGGGGCCAAGTTCTTGGAATTAGCGGGCGTCCGGACGTGCCCGAACCTGTCAAAAAAAAAACCCTATTTTTTGTGCGTCGGGACACGATGGTCACAATGCCATTCGTCGCCACAGACCGATATGGCGTCACATTCGCGATACGATCGGGAGCAAGGTGAACGGCCATTTGCTCTTTCGGCGGAGCATCCGTTTATAGAATTGCCTCGATCCGACAAAAAAATGCAGTATGCTCTACCGTAAATGTCACTTTCACCCAGTGTGCCTGACATGCATCCAATAATCGTAGTGTCGAATTTATAACTTTTTTCTTGAAATTAAGGTCAACGATAATCGATTAATCGATCATTGACAAATCGATCACTGACAAATCGATTTTCAAATTCCTTTTATTATTCTAGTCTTGCACTTCGACGCAAGAGGCCTTCTCCATGGACGATTCGTTTACGTTTAACAAAATTCAAACACAACCTAGACAATATAGTGTAAAACGATTATTTAATAGATCGGTATCGATATTGAGTCAATATTACAATCGATTTACCGATCAAAAGTTGTTTCAAGACCGTAAATCGATACGTCGTACACCTGCAAAAGCCGATTTGGTAAAATCGAATGTGTGACCGATTAATCGGTAAGAATTCCATACCGATATTTGGTATTTTCCGATATCTTTTTATTGTGCGATACTGTTCGTTAGAGCTGCACGCGTATTAATAGAAACAATCTCTATCTTTGTTCCTCGCGCTATAAAGAACCGATTTTGTTTCCGTTTTTCAAGAAACCGCGAAAAAATGTTTATAAAATTATTCACGTTAATTGTATAAATGTAAGGAAAATTTCTTCTATCGCACAGCTGTAAAGAGTTGTGTGTTTGTAAAAAAGAAACGAGCGTGTAACGCGTGTAATAATTGTAACGAGCAACGAGTAAGAAATTAATCCAGACAACGTTCCCTTGGATTAATCTTGCACAATGTTGCACAACGACCAGCGTCGCGGTATACAAGATAATAACACGCGGGACTCGTCTCGACAAGAAATAAGAAAGAAAAACAAGTTTCCGTACCGAGTTTCTTTATTGTTTCGATACTGAACATCTAGTTACATCTTGTTAAGTTTTTAATAACAAATCATCACCTTTTAAGCTTTCGTTACACTTTTTATAGAAATATTTTTAATTGTTTTAATTTATTTCAGTTGAAACTTTGAGAACAATTTTTCCCCTAGTCTAGAGATATTTTTTAACTTTCAATCATAAAAAGTCCCTAGGGGTGATCAAAAATATGTTTCAAAAGTATTAAGACAAACAAGATATGGATAACCACGCAAGGTATATGAAAGTTATAAAAGTTCATTGGAACATTTTCCAATAGAAGAATATAAAAGTAACTAGGAACAAAATATCTAGTAGGGAGTAGACATCCCTAAGGATATTTACAGTAAATATAAAGTTTCTAGAAACAACTTGCTCCCTGTGAATATAAACTGACTTTTTAATGTAGTGCACCAGGACTAGTTGTTAGTGACAAAACGCAATATTTCTTCACTAGCAGAAAAATGTCCCTAGCATAACACGTGACCTTTACATCACTTGTTTTAAATTTTATTGGAACACACCATCAAATTCAAGTGTTTTAAGATAGACAATATTGGAAATCATTCAAACTTTCACTCCGAGAGAAGAACATTAAGACAAAATTCTATAATTAACTCAGCCGTTAAAAAACTGCATAAAAGGTTTCACAACAAAAATAATACAAAAATTTTGTGATTAACATTTCTTTCTATCCACTACACATGCAGACACCTACACCATTACCTGCTGATAAAGCAGCTCCTGGGCGAGGATATTCGCGATGTCCAGGGGGTCCAGGGTGGTCGCGGCCATTACCTCGGAAGTATACTATTGTTTCGTCGTTAAAAAAAAAAATCTTGTCCTTTCGACGTGCGCGCACGATGCGTGAAGAAGTGACAGTGTCGAAATGAGATTTTCGCGTTACGAGATTCGGGATGACACGAGTGGTGGTCGGATGAAAGCGACGGTCGTCGTCGATTGTAATGATAAGGGGAGTAAGGGCGAAGTGCGAAGTAATTGGCCCGAGGGAGAGTGTTAGAAGAAAAAAAAAACCTTTGATGAGAGCAGATGAAGAGATGCAAGAGAGAGGGATGGAGATATGTATCGATTCGAAATGACGCGAGTCGATGAGGTCGTTCGTTCGTGGGAAGATCGGCAACGACGAGGGGCGACCCTTCGTTCTTTTTTATTTTATTTTTTTATTGTTGGTTGCTCTTCGCGGTCGTCTTCGTCGTACTCGTCGTCGTCGGCGCCGGCGACGTCGTCGCTGCGTCCTCGGCAGACGCCTCTTTTGCACTGACGAGGGCGTTGCAACTTTGGCTCGGTAGTGGCCTTACGAGACGAGGTGCCAAAAATAACCACCGAATTTTCGGCATGTGCGCGAATCCAACTACAGGAGGCGACAGAGGAGGGAGGATGCGCAACGGGAAAAATAGAGATGGGATCAGGGAAGACGTAGCCCTCTTGCGTTTATGAGCATTACTTCCGATACGGAAGGATCTCCAAGGGTTCAAGTCGTCACACTGAAGATGATCCCTCCCTTCTTTGTTTATTCTGTTGCTAAATCTGGGAATATCGAAAAATACTAGATATTGTCACTAAGATCTATGATAGTATCGAAAAAGTCCCTAGATGAATAAAGGCGATGAGAAACATAGGTCACTCTTTTCAGGGTTTGAAACTAACGAACAGTACCGAAGCGAAACGATCAAATTAAAAAAAAACAGGATTGTACGAAGTTAACGTTCTTTAAATAATAAAAGCAAACATAAATCTCAATGCGGCAAAAACAGTTACAAATTACTAAAAGCCAAATAATAAATATTGAATTTGTGAAATATTCAACTTCCTCCATGTGACCTTCAATAAGGAAAGAGGGTAAGATTCTAAAAACTACACGTAAATAAATACAGCTCGAGTATGCCCATTCGTTTGATTACCAACACTTGATCTTGAACAACAGTGACAAGGTTACACGTTGCAGATCGAGATAACAATTTACATTGTTTGCCGCAAGGTTAATCTTACCGATCAATTTCCAAGACGAATACAAAGAGAATAGAGTAATTAGAAATTCCACTCAAGTCCCGATCAAGGATTCCTCGGGGAAATCTCTGTTCTCAATTTACGTTTCCACCAAAGCGACGTATAATACGCGCTTAGATAATGTCGCTACAAACCAGCACCTACAACCGCCAAACATATCGTTCGATCAGTTAAAATATTCAAATTCGATTAACGGAAAGAATTCTTTAAAAAACCGTTCTTGAGCAGTTTTCTGTCGGAAAGTCTCCGGAGAATACTTTGCTACCAATAAACAGCTCGGAGGGGAATAAAAGTAGCAGCTCACTTAAGAAAGTCATTTTGCTACTTTAGGAGATTAAGGCTGCAGCTTTAAGCATCCCTTGACTCGTATAACATCCAAGAATTCGAGATAAGCGAAGCCTTTACGAGAATTTCTCCTCTCCGAGGCGCGTAATAGTGTTTTCGGCTGCGAACGTATAACGACAATGCCAACGACCGTATAATAACGATTTCACGAGGACTCTGCCAGACTCTGTAATCGCTCGAGTAATCGACATCCGACAACTTGGAACGAACCTTTCCCGTTTAGACATATATTGTTTTACGTTTAGGTTTTCCCCAGTAGGTTGCTAATTTCCTCGACACAAAAAAACTTTTGGGCTGATTATGAAACCAACAAAAACTTGTTAAAAGCTCTAATCAAACAATTTTCAGGAAATAATTGAAAAATGTGCAATGACATTGTCATTCGAGGAAACCTCGATTAAAGAGAACATGAAATACATTCCGCAACGAATGGAATTCGAGAAAATATACTGCGGAACGGAAATGCGAAGGACGTCGTACATGGACGAACGGGAAGTAAATTGTAATTTTCAGGGAAATGGTCAAGGAAGCGAATTACGATTGGGCCTAAATTAAAAATCTTGTATTTGCATGGAATATTTGCTGCCAACTTTCATTCCTTTTAGTGACAACAACTTACTGTAGCGCTTCCCTTAAGGTTTGTTAGTTCCGCATTTGCAACCATCAGTTTCAGGACTTGTAACTAGGGGAACGTTTCGTTGGTTGGTGACAAGGAACGTCGGAACAGTTCGCGCAAAATCCGTGGTTGAAATAAAAAAGAACGATGATGCAATGCCGAATCGGCTGGAATTTATAAAGAAACAACATTCCACAGCGCATGATGTAATAATTGCTTCTATAATAATCAAGACACATGTGGTGGGGGTAATCGGAACCGAATAACGAATCTGGATCGAGCGAATCGGACCGACGGAATTAGCATCCATATTGTGTCGTCGGTTTTTCCACGATCGGTAAAATTCCCGACGCAAGTGTCGAGTGCTTAATTAGCCCTCGTTCTAAGTATAACAACACCTGTGAAGAGCCGTTACTGCTCTCTACTCTTCAACGTTCCTTTCGTCCAAGCTTGGAGCGGCGCCAAGATCGCGAGACTTTTCTTTTTAAAACCGCAAATGAAAGTGGAATGCCACTCTTCTTTGAACTGAATCACGAACGCGTGTCGTGAACTTGACGCGCATTTTTTCAACGAAAATATAAATGTCACTCTGCCATGAAGTAGAGGCATTCCTAGATTTATAGCGAAAAGAGAAAAAGTCCCTAGGGATTTTTTTGAAATACTTCTGTTTAAACCCTCAGAAATTTCCTAGTATTGATGTTCAGAAATGGTCCAGAACATCTCCTGAGATATCTTAATGCCAGTAAACGCAATGAAAACATTGACATCATCGTGGACTATATGATTAAGATAAATAATTAATGTCCCTAGGATATACAAAAAAGTTACCACGAAGTAACCATTTCCATAATTTGTCAAATTCATATTTTGTTAGTATTATACGCGTGAATTCGCACCTTCAAATCGTTTGAATAGACTGACGAATGTACCCGAACAAATAAACGCCTACATAAAACTCAAAAACACAGTCCGGGAAGTCTGATGCGTAGTCGTTCAAGGCCACATAGAAAATACTCGATCATTATTCTGACTACTGGTGAATTTTAATGAAATTCTAGGTAAACCGGTACGCGTTCGGAGAAACACGTAAAAATCACTTGGAAAAAAATTTAATGTGCCAATTACGCGTTACTTAAAGTCCGTTTTTTACGTTGTCTTCGAGAACTGCTGTCCTTATCCAACTTTTGCATTGTGTACGTCAGAGTAATTTTAGTTTTGACCATGTCTGAAAAATATTTGTTCCGTGTACCCAAGGAAACGAAACGGCTGGAATTCTTGGAAATAAACGCGGTCTTATATCGCGCTTTATAAGGCTTTCTCAGAGTAATGTATATTATCGTATACGTTCCGCATTTACAAGATGTGGCTTGGTGTGTATATCTTGAACGTGAATCTTTGCACATGCTTTCCGAAAAAGAATTTCAACTCGATGAACTTTTTCTGGTATATTAAAGCCTCGAAACACGATCGCGTTCTCCAGAGTTCGAAAGTCAAACAAAATGATCTTGAATACCTGACGATCTAACGGACCGATAGGCCGTCATCAACTTTTTGATTCAGCATTCGATACTGCCAAGTATGTTATTGCGTGAAACTTTTAAACCTTTAAAAATCGTGGTTATGAAGACAAGTAATAAAAACTCGTAAACATGACAGGAATCGCACGGAAAACCCGAAGCCCTGTTTGGAACTCGAGACGGTCAGTTCAAGTCCACCTTCCTTATCTTGAACTGATATGGAAACACGAATGAGCTTCGATTACAATAAACAATCCGTGATATCGGCGACTGTACATGGCGGAATTTCCAAACATCAAACAAATATCGTACGCATGCGATGGAATAAAAAAAATATGATACGCGCCAGTGTACACGATTTCAATGTTACACTTCGTGACTCTGTCTCCTATTTCAAAATAATCCAAGTGCACCCGCAGACTCTAAATTAAAACAACATAGCGGTGAAAAATGAAAAAGAAATATTTGTTAAAAATATGTGTTTTGAAAAAGTAAGAATTCATCAGGAAACCGCGTAGAAAATAATCGTGGTACTATATCAATTCTGTAGAGTTATACTAGATAGTTGTAAATTATAACAATGTGATTGACTAGTTACTATATAGTTTGTTTTTGTATAATAATTTATTGTAAATATTGGGGACTGGTTGCCTAATAATCAAATGAAAATCCACGTCTATAACGGGAGCAATGGTCGCGAGAAATACAGTTGAGGCACCTGGCGGTAAGAAACCTAATTAAAACTATCGAAACCATACTTCGGGATCGTGACGGTATAGTTGTACACTACCAAAAGATAAAATAGTTTCACCTCACCTACCGATAGCCAAATATTACTACTGTACCACTGTTATTATCCTCCAAATTTGATCACGAAACTTACCTGAAACATAAAAAGAAAATATATTAATTATTATTGTTCTTAGCTATTAGCTATGGATTAAAAATGTTAATTATAAGATATAGAATGCTAAAATACTCATTGTAATTCATAATATCGCCTAAAGTGAAGTCATAGATTTTCTACGAATATTCACCATTAATCCAAAGAAAATGATCCGCGAATTTTTCCTTTTTATTAAAAAAAAGTGTCTTAACATTCATAAGAATTTCTTAATCCATAAATAATATTCTCGAATTTTATTATTTGAATTTCAACGAGAATAATTGGAGTAAAGAATTATTCCTAAAAAATTCTATGAATTTTTCACTTATTTAAGACAGAATATTTATAGATAAATAGAAATGACTTAGAAATTCGAATATATCCACAGAAGTTCTAAGAATTTGTTAAAGAATAACGAAATAGTTTATGTTTTCACGGAATGTGTAAGAATTTCCTAGATTTCCATTTTCTACTTCAGAATTTTGTTACTTCGCAGAACATAAACAAACAAAGTTCTCAGAAACCAAGTAAACTACGAAATCTTTGAATTTGTTATGAATTTCCGATTCTCTCGGAATTTCGCCGAGGGTTCGAGAATTTCCACGAATTTCAACCTCGCGAATTCTTCAGTACGAATTGTTCTCGGAATATATGTGAATAAATTAAAGTTTCTCAGAAATTCTATGAATATATACTTCGAATACTTTAAATATTTAAAGAATTTCCTAGAACTGCACGATTTTCGAAAACTACTTACGAATTTCCAAGAAAACCACGAAATGAACAGAATATTCGATTTAATTGCCCAAAATTTACCCTTGGAATTTTTGATTAAAAGTTTCTGTATATCTGATATGGTAAATATTCTTTTCCTCATACTTCCCCTCCTTCTGTAATTTAAAAAAAAAAACGGGGCGTTTTCCTAAGATTATCAGGCAGTTCCGTCGTTACTGTTCTATCGTTTTTCTTTTCACATTTGTATATATATATATGCCTATATATAAACCGAGAAAACACGATTGTCTGTGAACGCGCCTGGGACAAAGAGTGCTATCGTTCTCAAATATAATTCGAGCGATGACCTTACACGACGGCGCTTCCACATGGAAACCGCGGCCGGCGTCATAAGGACTCGCGTGTTTGCCAGTAGTCTGTGTTCGTGTGTAAAAGTGTTTGTAAAATTGTCAACCACTAAGAGATGGGTAAACCAACAAATTACCTCCCAGAATCGAATATTTCCCACCGAAAGTAACAACGAATTTGCTTTGAAATTCTGAATCTTTCTGAGACAAATGAGAAAATAATTCGCAGAAAAGTGGACATTTTATAATAAATTCTTAGCATTCCAGGAAATTCGTAACGAATTTAAAATATTCTTTCGCCGAAATTCTGAAAACATCCAGTGGTTTCAACGTACAAATTCGACACAATTATTTAATGTACTGACGAGTTCCCCAACCGTTCTTAGGAGCGATTATCCAGCAATAAAAATAGACGTCTCTTCGCATCAAGCGCAAACGATCGCACTGCATTACATACAGAATTCCCCACCGCGTTATTCATACTTGACTTCAAGGTCGAAATGATTTTCCGTTCGTGTTTTCTCTGAGTTTCGAATTACATCTTTACATCGGATTTTATTGTGTAAAAATTACCCGTTTAGCTTCGTTATTATGGCGTAATATGTGCCGGCCAGTGTCCGAATGGGCTTCCAGCATAGGAAAGCGAACAAAGGGGAGCAAAAATCGTCAACGGGAACAATGGCACTAATTTTAGGGAATGCTTCGTTAACGGAAATCTGCGGCTTGAAAAAAAAAAATGAACGCGAGTCCGAAATCAACAGAGCGATTAAAACGGCTATGCTTCGCCGGCCAAGGACGATTTCGCAGGTACGCGAAATTCGCGTGACGCTTTTTTAGTTCGATTGAAACGCGACAATAAAAAAAATGAACAATTGCTTAAATTCGACGTCCTCGGCATTAAAAATATTTGGCAAGTTTTTGTACGACGACACCAAGGGTAAACAGTTTTTTTTATTAATTTCGTAAAGAAATTTTGATAAGATCGAGTTTTTTATAAAAAATTCTTCAAATTACATTTATTCTTAGGAAAATAGTAAATATTGTGGCTAATCCAGGTTTGTGTACATAAATTATCGTGTTGGCCGAATATTTTATCTTACAATCGGAAGGTTTCGATCTGAGAAAAAAACTTGGAGACGCTCCGCCTCCACACGAACGACTTAAAAACTTGTGACGTCGGTTACATATATACTTTCAATTCTATGTACCCGCTATATACGGAGCTACCGTGGAATCGATTTTGCCGTCAAACTTGCACGTGCGCCTAAATAATTCCGTAATTACTTTAAAAGTGCACTTTTCCAATAACAAAAGTTTATATTATTATTTGTGCAACGCGACGAATTCCGAGAACTTTTCAAACTCCGTGGGATTGGTGGACACTAATCAAACTATACCAACATTAATTCGCATATAGTTATCGTTTCAAAATATTATAAGAGTTTATTAATACTACAAGAGAAAATTAAGGGTGCTGGAGGCGCAAAACGTAAGCTAAGAACATCGTAAACGCTCCTAGCGTCAAAAAGGCTAACTATGTCGATTTATTTTAGATCATTGTTCAACACGTGCACGACACAATAATTACGTTCAGAAAATATGCACTAAATGCATAACAATGAGATGAAATAAGCGTAGCGCTTAAAAAGTACTTAAAATCGCTTAAAAGAAAAAAATACAAAACAATAAACTGCGTTTCCCGCGAATCCCGCATAAAAACAACAATCGAGATTATCTCAGAGTCTCATTATTCCACCTTTTAAAGTGCTCGTCAGTGATTGTCGCGAAAGAAAAGAGCGCTAGTGAGGTTAATAAGGGATTATCAATTGGATTTTGCAAATGTAACATAGTTAGTCTTGGAGATTTACGACAATCGTTATTGTTTTCTCGGTGCTATTTAAGAGGCTGGAAATCAATCAGGTGTCGGCCTTCGATGAGATCTGCGTTTCGCGCGTATTTGCGAGTCCACGTGGAATGCGTCCCGAGCGTGCGCCGTGCGCTTTAAGCGTACGTTTATCGAAACGTCCGGAGTTGGGCGGGAAACAATAATGCGACATTACGCCGCCACGAGCCGCTGCTTGCATTATCTCGCAAAAATTCGCGACGTCAATGTATGTCCTTGAAAAAAAAAAAAACAACACAAAGGAGTTCCAAACGATTTTTGCACTAGGCAATATGTTTTTCCTTACGATAATTTTTATTTAGTTTCTTTGTTCTAAGATCGATTTAATAATCGACATGGCTGGTTTAGTCAATGGACGTTTAGGACGTAAACAATCACGAACTTCTTCAATCAATTACAAATCTGACAACACAAACATAACACTTCGCGATTTGTAACATAATTAATGTTTAAATGTTCTGTACAAACGCTTGATTGATTCGCGTAGTGTGCAACGTTGCCAAGTGCTATGTTGTTTCTACAATAATAATTCAAATTGTCTGCTACCATTGTTTAATTTTCTATTAAAAAAATTGTTAAGAGGTTTCTAGTGGTGTAAAGTGAGATAATTTTCGGCACGGTTTTTTACGAGTACATATTTGAAATATGTTCAGAACTAATATTTGTTTCCTATCTTTCGTGTACTATACTTACGTAAATTTTTAACGGAAACTAACGGAATACATTTTACACGGTTTCTGCTTCAGAATATGAATAATTTCGACGATCACTTATTTATGTTTTAAAGAAATATATTTCCCGAGGGTTTGTCACAACTTCAAAAGGAAACTTTCGGAATAAACTTTTTTATTTTAGGTAAACTGTATTTATAAAATTGTCTGGAAAATATTAATTAATATGCAATTGATAATGACTCATAAAAATGGTACAAAACACAGGCAATAATCATAAAACGACTAAGTAATAATTAAAACAGATTTGAGAACTCTTCAATTGTTTCCTCATATAAATTACATGTATGTATTTCCGTCTTTTAAATCATCACAATATAAATTAATGTCGAGCACTAATTCGTTTGTTAACATTTCTTTCCATGGCCGGAAATGTTCCAGAATTTTTCCAGGTCGTGAAAGGTCGTGCCGTAAAAAAGTTTCCATTAGCAAACATCCGAAAACGACGGAACAATCAACAAATTTGCGTGCAAATTTTTAGCAAATATTGATTCTTTAGTCGGGTTTTCGAGCATCCTTTCGTTTCTACGATAAAAATTAACTACCGTCCCGTTTTCCCTGACGATTTTTCCAACAATTCTTAATTGGCAAATATTTTTTATCGACTTTATCGTTTCATACAACCGATTGAAACGTTAGCCCATAATAATTGTGCTAGGCGATAAGGCCGCGTTTTACGACGGCGATGGAATTATTGCCGAAGGAAAAAGAATGCGAAAACGCTTGCGATTCTGCGAAAATACCTTCTCCCGCTTAATGAGATTTCAATGTCGATCTGCGACGTTTGTTTACGTGTTAGCTGATTGTGATGCAATTTCGCGAAATGAAAGAAGTGCATTTCGTGTCAACAACTCGTCTATGGCAGAAAGACCACCGCGATAGTTTCGCGTTAAACGAGGACGATTTAACTTTTCCTTAAAAAAAAAAAAAGAAATACGATCGGTTGTTTACGACTTAATATTGCGCAATAACAATTTCTTATATTCGTCGGGAATATCGTTTTTCTGATGCCGCTAAGTATACGATGACAAAACCTACTTGAGGTTATGTCAGAAGATGGTGGCGCGATCATGTTCATCGCGTTCATCTTTGGTAGCAGTTTTTCTCTTTGTTTACAAATACCACCTATTTTCGATACTAATGATCCAATACGTCATAAAACTATTAATTATCTCGCAGTGACGCACTAGTGAATTTTGAGGTTATGACACTTAACCTCGTAAAAATCGAATTAACGGTGATAACGACCCTTTTTTCAATAAACGACCGATAAAATCAATCGAAGAAATACATCCAACATCTACGCCGTTGAAAACGAATAAAAACAAACCATCTTAATCTCGTAAGCACATCGAAGCGTATCGGAATAATGGCGCCCATTAACGGATCTATTCCACTCCAAAAAAATCTCTTGATATCATCAAACTCGAGGAATCTCTTCGTCTCATTCTTTGAACTCCTTTACGTGTTTTCATTGACCTAGTTATCTGTCAAAAGTTATAGTTTTCTGGCAATTACTTTACTGCATTAAGAATCGGTAAGAACCCTTTGAGTCTTGAGATTAGTCGAAACTTGTTGGCAAACCAGAAGAGGCTCAACCTGGTCCAAATATAATATAGATCTACATTCGATCGAAAGAAAGTAATGGAATTTTCCAGAACAGAAGCAAATGGAGCAGACGTGTCAGAGAACATAAAGAACGCGAAACTCCTAGCTTTTAAAAAGAAATTCTTCGTCTCGATTTAGGCACGTACGAACTTGTCGAAAAAAAAAACTGACGTCTCGTGTCAGCCTCGGCAAACACAAAACTCCCCTTACCGGCTATATAGATGTGGACACGCATACACACAACCATCGAAATCGAAAACACGCTCGGTAGAATCGAGACGAACAACGACGATGGAATTTCCGAACGACTCTTGCGGGGAAAAAAGGAGACCAAGGCGAGAGATTGCCGCTGCCTAAAGTGTAAACAGGATGACGTTTATCTCCCTCTCTCTCTTTTCTAGTATCTAAATTTCGTGTAAAACGTCTTCCGAAAAAAGTTGTTTTATCGCTAAAAGGTCTTCCTACATTTACGTGTGTCGATACAAAATTAGACGTTTTCAAACGCCTGACAAAGATGACGTCATGATTGATGGAAATCCGTAAGATCAAGGATTCGAAGATTGTCAATTATCCATCGACCACTGTTTATTTTTTTCAAATTCTCTACAATGGTCGTAGAAAAAACGTATTTTTTTTATAGGAAAGTATGCATCGCTCGATGGATCTTGAAGGAATCCTTGACCCTTTCCGATCACCGAAGAAGTCTTGAGAAATCGTGGTTGCAATCCATTAAATTCTACTTTTTTTTACGCAAAATGAATTCTACTGGATAATCACTTAGTGACACGAGTTAAAAAAAATAAGCGGTAAAAAGAAGCTTGTGGAATCTTTTTAAATCCGATATGAAATATCGATTTTTGCCGTGAATGAAACGGAGACCGTTTTCATTAACATTTGAATTGTGAATCTGTCGTGTTGGATTCGCCGAATTATGAGTTAAAAAGAGTACAAAATACATAAATGTGAACGTATACAAATTTGGCAATAATGAGTTTAAACATGAGGAAACTTTATAGTGTTTCTAATATTCAGCTCAAAGATATTGGCAAAAAATCACAATGAATTACCATATAGGTATTAAAAGAGTGAGCTTGAGTCACAAATTTGAGATATAAATGAGTTCCAAACTGAAATTTGAGACATGAATGAGTTTAAAACGGAAATTTGTGGCAAAAACGAGTTTAAAACTGAAATTTGAGTCATAAATGAGTTCAAAACCGAAATTTGAGACATAAACGAGTTCAACACTGAACTTTGAGATATAAATGAGTTCAAAACAAAAAATGAGATATAAGTGAGTTCAAAACTGAAATTCTCGTAAGGTATATTAAGATGACAAAACAATCGGAACTATGAAAATATTATGATTCGTAATGATCATATTTTTCTGTAGTACAAAAAGTATGAGTTAGGAGATGAATTGAACTCACGATATATCGTTATAGTACTAAGATATGAAGTTCCGGTGTTCAGATATTATAGTAGTAACATTCTCTGTGAGCACCAATGAACTATTTTAATTAGAATAACACCTCGAATATTATGAGTTAGAAGAAATTGAACTCACAATATATCTTAGTGTAAATACACCGAAAAGAGTTCAAAAAAACGTTACGGCATCGTTTTTCTACTGCAGATAATGAATTGTTTATAAACCTATGAGATTTTGGCGGGAAAATACTATCACTCGTACCTTTGAGTTATAAAGAAGTGTAAAGTGGGAGGTGTCACTGTCCGATCGTTGGTTCGAACGTGATCCCTCGTCGGAAAAATGGAAGCGGTCCTCGATCCTTTTTTCGAGTTTTGTCTGGAATTGCGATATCCAAAATTCGGTGACGTTCTTCCTCGTTGACCAAGTGATGGGGGGTGCGGTGACGTAGCGGCAGGCGAGGCACGTGAAGGAAACGTGGCGGGGGTGGAGGGGGGGGGGGCCCGTTTGAGAAATGTGCCGTCACAGGGACGAGCGGCGGCGACGCTATTGTACTCGACGACCTTGTCTCGAGATTCAACGACACCGCGGGTCCGGATGAGCAACCGCACGCACGTAAATGACGACTGAGAACCAAAAGTTACGAACCGCACTCGACGACGGTCGGTGTGACACTGACAGCCGACTCGAGTGGAGGTTCCTTTCTGTCATCGTCGCACTATCACCACATGGCGGCGATGCTTCGGTCGACGCCGTCGCGCCGCCGTCGTCGCCCGAGGTAACGATAGCCACTCGAGATATCTCTAAGCGCTGTAAATGGAAATTGTCCATGAATTAAAAAAAAGAAAAAAAAAAATTAGAAGAAGAAAAAGAAACGCTCGCACGCGCACAGGAAAAGCCCCGCACGATGGTCAACACAAATCGTCCCGCAAGGTGAAAACCATTTGCGCGATGGGAATGTTTTTTTTTTTAAAGCTTTTATAAGCAATTTTATCTTTTCTGAGCACAGAAATGTTGCAAAAAAAAAGAAACTGCAGTCGAAGCCTTGACGAAAAGTTATGGCATTTTCCTTTTTAAGAAGATGACAGCATTTTTTCGATTCCGAAATTATTTATTGAATTGTGGATAACAGGGACGTTCAATGACGAAATATTGGGAATTATTTGAATATGAGTAAATTAATTTGATTTTTTGATGGTCCATAGGTGCAAGAACAAGTTGGAGACTGGAAATTGGTTTTGGGGTTCATTTCCACTACAAACCTCGCAGGGGACTTGAATAATTACAACCAATAAATTAGTGATGTAATATAAATTTTCGATTAGTCAAATGACTATTAATTAATTTAGGAACCTACTAGCATTTGTTCGACTTGTAACTTAATTTAGACCCCACAAGAGTCACAATGGAAAAATATTTCTAATTACAAAAATCAGATATGTAATTTTAAAATAATTAAGGTCTCATATCAAACTACTGACAAAATATTTTAAATATAGCACTATCACGTCATGAGTAATTGCTTTGGCTGATAATAAATGGTGTTATTGACTAATAAATGTTAATTTTAAAATCAGCAATTTGTGTTTTTTAATGAAATTTTACTTTGTGGAGTAATGGAGTTTAATAATCATATATTATACTGTTACCACAATATAAAAATAACTCCTACATCATACAACTTTTGAAAAATAAGTCCATTACCAAAATAAACAAATTTTAAACTATCGGTACCAAAATTTAAAAATTTTAATTTAATTTTAGTCAAATGAGGAATTTAAGAAAAAATAATTGATTGCCAGCTTGAAATTTGGCAAATCGAGATGGAATTTTCATCGTGAGCGATTTGGAGAAATGAGTCACGGTGGGATCATTGCACAAAAAGTCAAAGAACGCAGCATGCGGCAACAGGCGCCAGCTTGAATCATGCTTTTTAGTGTCCGATACCGACGGTTGATAAAAAAAGAGTCGCCAATGTACGGACTTTATTTAGCGCCGGGAAATTTGAAATTCCATAGGAGCCAACGAGATTGCATCATTCGCATCGGATTCCGATTCTTCCGGATCGTCGGCCGAAGAATATATGTTAAAAAAACGTATGTAGGCCATACCATTTCTGCTGATGCAACTTCAAATGAGATCGGTGAAATTCGCGAAAGAGGCGAGATAGTAATTAAGTGAATTTATTTTGTCTTTTGTCAAGAAACTCAAGGAAAGTTAGTTTAAATAGAGATTTTTAAAAATTAATTTTAGAGAAAAAAGCAGTTTGTTTACTTAATTAAAGGACCCCGCACCAAATATATTAAATATTGTAGTTTTGTAGTTCATAGGATTGTGAACAAAAAATCTTAGTACCAAAAGTCAAAAAAATGAAAATGCGAAATTCGTAGTTAGCAAAAAAAAAAAACAAAAAAATAAGTAACCAAAAATTATTTTCAGTTTTTTGGATAAAAGCTGTGATGATTTAAGTTTTTTAATTCATGTGTACAAATACGAATTAATTGAACGGTTTTTGAAATGTTTACATAAAAAAAGCAGATTTAAAATACTTACAATGTAAGTCAATACATTTTATATTATTGAATTGCTATTTTGAATCTGCTTTTTTACGTAAACATTTTAAAAACCGTTCAATTAATTCGTATATGTACTCATGAATTAAAAAACTTAAATCATCAATACTTTTATCCAGAAAACTGAAAATAATTTTCAATTACTTATTTTTTTGTTTTTTTCGCTGACTACGTTTTGCATGTTCAATTATTTATAACAAAAAAACTGTCAATTTTTTTGACGTTTGGTACTAAGATTTTTTGGATTTCACAATCCTATGAACTACAAAACTACAAAGTTTAGTCAAATTTTAGCGAGAGCAATTTTTAATGTATTTGGTGCGGGGTCCTTTGTGTTGTCTTATATTAAATTAAAGAAAACATTAAATTAAAATTAAACAAAAAATTTGTAGACTTGGATTTTAATTATTTAAATAAAAAATTTTAATGAATATTTTTAATCTTAGTTAGTTTATGAAAACTACTATAATTTTTAGTTGGTAACTTTTTTAATTATCAATTTTCTTTTAAAATCACAATTTATTGGTTTAGTTCAATTAATTTGATCAATTCAATATATAATTATTTAATTATTTGCAAAATTCCATAAACGAAATAAATAAATAATTTTAATAATTGTTGTATTTCTCTAATGATTAATAATAAAATTAAATAAAAAAATTATATAAAATTAAAAAAAAGTAATTAAAAAAATCTTTGAATTAAAGTTGCAGTCTAAAAATAAGCTTATAATAAACATTCTATTTAATTATTATTTATCAAGTTTAAAATATTTTTAATGAGTTTAAAAAATATTATTTTAAATTATCAATAATGGAAACTGTTTTTTAGGACATTTTATGTGATTTAACATTTTTTTTACTTAAGGAAATAATTTTTGTTATTGTTTACATAAAACATTTCAAATGTTCTATTCTTGTTTTTTTTTATTTAATAATAATATTTATTTCGCCGATATGAAAATATGAATTAATATATAATTTTGTTTTGCTTTATTTTTTAAATTTATTTAAAATTGTTTTCATTCCTAAAATCATATTATCGAAATCACGCAATAATTAAGAAATATTTCATTTATTACCACGTTGGAAATAATTATATATTAATGTTTATTTTATCCTAATTGCATTTCTGAAAAACTGTTTTTACAAAACTAATTACGTAAGTAATTTTATTTAATTATTTCATTATTAATATATTTTTGAAGCTTCTTCGAAATAAACGAAAATGCACGAAACATTTTTGAAAACGTAATACAACGAGAAATGAAAATCGATAATACAATATAAATTACTCCAGACAGATGGTGCATTATTAAGTAGTCAATAAATTTACTAAAAGAGATTATGCCATCTTTTGTTGACATTCCATCATTTTGTGTATTTTATATTTAATTTCTTTTAAAAAATACAAAAAATAATGATTTTTTTTAAATAAAAAAAATTAATTCAAAAAAGATGCTGCAATAAAAATAAACAAAAATAATTGACAAATTTGTATACTCCATTTTAATTTATAATTATTTTCTTTTTTGAAATCTTTTTCTCACAATTCAACCAAACACTTAATTTTTTAAATAAAACTATTATAATTTGAATTGTTTCCATTTTTTAAATTTCTTCTTTCAGAAACAATTTTTTTATCATTTTTTAAAATTAATTTAATCTCCGCAAAGAACAATACCAACGTTTTTTATTTATTAAAGAAAAACTTCGGTAGAACGAAAGATTTTGAATCACTAAACAAAAAAAGTCAACATCGGTTAAATGGTCCACAGACAATGGGATGTCCAATCGTTGATACAGTTACCATACTCTTCCAAAAAAACTTAAAAAAAACCTCTTGTTTGCTAAGAAAATGAACGATCCTTTGATGACCTCGTGAAACCTTTTCCTAATAGCGAACAACGCAACCGCATTGGTAAATATTCAGATCCGAGTATTGTGTCCGGAAATTTGTACAAGTTTATCCGGTCGTTTCGACCTTTTGTACCGTTTCCGAGAAATCGATACGAACATAGGTAAACTTGCGGTAAACCGTGTCAGATGTTTCAGGATACGTGTCGAAATGTCCATGGCCCATTTGGGCTACGTTTAATTTCACTAATTGCTAAGTAAATTCGATTCGAAAAGTCGAAAGCCAGGTTTTTCCGGTGTCGGCACCGGATGTAAAACTGAGATGTTTAAACGACGCGTAGAGCGATTGTCTTGTCAAATTAGTGTCAACAAATGAATCCTGTCAATACATTCGGTTCTTTTTCAAAAACTTTTCATAAATGTTTACTTGAGTACTTATAACAATTCGTAGTTCATAGACTGTTTCAAACAGTTTGGAAAAGGTTGAAAACACGAAGGTCATGAAACATAAACAAACTTCGCAGATTTGCAAATCAAAACAAACTCAAAGGTCACGTAACATAAACAAACTTCGCAAATTTTCAAACCAAAACATACCCTAAACACCAGGTGTTCTGTTTCTAATGAAAAACTGTTTTCAGAATTTCAAAATGGCCGACATCTTATTCTTCGTATTTTACCGTCACGTGTTCTGATTTTTTTGGAACTGATTTGCAAGTTCCCGATCGTAAACAATGGCATCGCTGCCCATTTCGTATACCGAACAAAAGAGGAAGAAAAGGATTTCCTTGAATACCTTGGTAAACATAAAATTAGCGGTGGACGATTTAATCGGACCGTGACAAGAGTTGGTGGCGTAAAGCCCGAACAGTAATTGGCCAATTCTACGAAGAATTTCAGGAATGCCCTACCTGATCTCTCCACACATCGTTGCGATTTTTTGGCTACGCACGTGCAGGATTTTTTAAACCCAATTTTGAAATAGATCAACATTAAAGCAATGAACAAATTTTGACCCATCAAGACTCATCATTGATGTGTTCCTGTGAAGAAGGTTTTGAAATATTCTAGACACTTGTTTGTCCCATTTTTATTCGTCATCACAACAAGGTGTGCGTATAACCTCGTAAAAGTAAGAATACCGTCTGGATCTTCTATGAATGTCTCAGACTTGAAGTTCTTTCATTCGAGTGGTCTTGGCCGCTACTTAAGAGGGCTCTTAATAATTGGAGCCGACTATTTCTTTCCGCTTCGTTTGCTTTCAGCGCCTATATAATTGACAATTATGATTATTGAGAACTCTGCTGAGCCCTTGGTCACACGAAATCCATTGATTTCGTACCCAGCTTCCACCCACTTTTCATAAGATTAGACCAATTGGGGTTTATTTTAGTCTAATACAATTTTGATTAATTTTATCGAAGTAATTTTATCAAGCTTTTTTCTTTAAGGATTTTAAAATGAGAATGTTAAAAGTCAGTTAAATCCATAAGTTCACGGCAGAACATAAATATTTACAAATCATAAAATAAACAAACTGTATGTAGCTGAAACGCCGTATTGTCTGAAGGAATTCAAGAGCACTCTATAATATAAAACAGATGGCCAAGTCTTTTCGATAAGTTCGATTGTAGGCGTGAAACTGCCGTTTGCGCAATCAAAGCGCACAAAATCGCCTTGAATTTTTCGTAATTGACTTTGGGACCATTTCGATATTGAAATTTACGTCAATGTTTATATCGGGTTTTTATTGTAAGGTTAGGTTATTTTCTGTTATTTTTACGATATAAGAGTTATGGAATAAAAGCTGAACTTTTGGGATTATAGCATACTAAAAAAATGTTTTAGTCGAAAATCGTTCTTTCCATTTTAAAACTTAAATTATTTAGTTTCGTGAATATTCCGGAGTATTTCATTTAAGTATTTTAAGACAATAAGCGAAGCTTATCTAAAAACAAAATATAAAGTGGTTGACAACAATCCAGTCGTAAAAACTACTCCTATCTAACCTAGAAATCTTGTCGCTTTAGTGCAAATTGTTGTCGGATAATTTCTGAGTAAATTTTTAAACATGAATTGTTTTTGTGTTTTTTAAGTATTTTTGAACATTTTTTTAAATGTATAATATTTACAGTTTTTTTTTTAAATTTTGACAATTAGAAATTGTTATTGTCTTATAGTTACCACTGAATATAAGAAACTCAAAAGAACAATTGTACATCAAAGGGTTGAAGCAGAAAATTGAACAGATCCAAAAATAAAACCAGGAACAAAGGTTCCGAAAAATCTTTTTTGAAGCATCCTCGAAATCGGTCGTTTCCATGGGTGCAAGGACCGCGTAAATGCACGATACTAAGTGGCATTGCACCGTTTTAGCACGGTCCACAAACAAAGAGAAATAGTGACAAATAAAGAGCACAAAAACTGAATTTTTGCGTCTTTTTTGGGTTAATCTGCCAATTTTATAAATGTAAACGTTTTCTCTTTAACGAAACTTACAAATGTTTTAATATTAAGACAATGCCTTTATCAATTTTAATCCTAATGACGTTAATTAATAAGTGAATAATCGATACATTAGTACTGTTACTAGCATCGAGTTAAATTGATTAATTAGACGAATTCTACAACTTTTTGTTTCATAAAGCAACATCCGGATTAGTAATTGTATGATCTTTTATTAGTAAAAGCAGTATATTTAATTAATAACTTATTTTTAATGTTTTAAATAGCCGGTTTTATCTCTACTTCATATTACAAGATTTACAGTTGACTAACATTGTTTTGGTTAGTGTTTACTTTTTATGTCTATTGTTCGTCTTTATCCTTCATGTCGTTTTGTCAGTAGATTTATGTAGTTACTCCGAATTCCCCTAGATGTCGTACAATGCAACATTTGTTGCCTGATAGACCAATGGGTTTCCGTTTTATGTATAAGGCAACTTAAATTTCCATATTAGTAGTAGTAACTTAACTAGTTATATAGTCCATGCGTTTTTGTTTATGATTTTATATTTAATATTTGTTTACATCTTGTTTTTTTTACGATTGTTGAATATTTTGATGTAATATAATAGTTTTTTTTCAATAATTCGTGTAGTAGTTTAAATTAACTGAATTTTTTATTTTGGTTATAATTCTCCTCTCTCCTTTTCACGATTTGTTAGTAGTCACCTTTTTTCTTTTTCAGATAACAAAAATTGCTTTACAAATAGCCAAATTGTAATATTTTAGATTTGGAGAGTAATTTTTTTCTCTCACTTTTGGAACCTGATGATGTAACATTTGTTTCACAAATTATTTAACAATTTTCAAAATAGAACATTTATTTCCCTTTTTTGAACAATTTTCTAACTTCGGTGTAACTTAATGGTTTAGAATCTCAAACAAAGAAATTAATTTCCAATTATATTTTAATTATTTATGAAAGGATAATACATTAAATTATTCAAAACATTTATTTCCGTTTTATACTTGTTTTTATACAACGTTAATAATTTTAAGTTGAGGGTTCGGCAACAAAATCAGCTCTATGCAATTAAAAACATTTTTAAAAAATGTTTACTTTAGTAAATTGTTGTGTGGAATTCAGTGGTGGTAGAATAAAAAGTGTAAATACATTTTTTGACCCAAAAACGAACTTTTTTAAAAAATCTTTTCTTTTTTAAATTTTTCAAAATCCATCAGTAGTTATTTTTATTATTAAAATGTGTTTTTATGTTCACCCTATTTTTTTTAAATTTTGAAATAAAATTTAAGAAATGTTAAAGCACTTTTTTTCGAAAAATCTATTTTTTTTGCGTTAAAATTTATGGGTCAAAACAATTATTTCTGTAGTAATTTTGAACCTGGAAACCAGTGGTGCTAGAATCAAAAATATAAAATATTTTTGACGAAATACCCGTACAAAAATTTTTATTCGAAAAAATGAAATTTTTTAAAATCCATGCGTAATTATTTAGAAAATGTGTTTTTTACGTTCATCCTAATTTTTTTAAATCTTGACAGTAATTTTAAAAGATGTTGATGCACTGTTTTCGAGATATGAAATTTTTTATTTGCCATAAAATTTATGGGTCAACAAAATTTTGCACACTTTTTACTTTCATTTAGATTTAATTATACCTAATTTTAAGTTACATTTTTTACTTAAATTTTAGTCAAACTCATAAAAATATTTTCAGTTACTAATAAAATCTCCTTCCAAAATGTTAATTAAATTGAGCATTTAATGTTTTTAGAAGAATGTGTAAATTATTAAACAATTTGTTAAACAAAAAAAAAAACACTTTTATTAAAATCACAGAAAGATCATTTTCTGTGTCCCAAAATAACGAAATTTCTTGATAACCTTCTTTTCTTCCTAGTAATTAAAGGAAAAAATGTCACTAAACCAAAACGACATTTTTGTCTTTCCGGATTGGCCCCCTCACAAGAATTCCAGAAACACGTATATAGAATCTTTCCAAAGAGTGCGAAGAAAACCGTCGGCTTTTTTTCAAGTTTAATCGATTTGTCAAATTTCGAAAAAAAGGTCCCATTTTATCATAACAAAGCTCGTTACATCGAGTGGGGTCCAATCGAATCTTAAGATCGATTCCGCTTCGGCGAAGATGAACTAAGCGAAAGGAAGGCGACATCCGGATTTTCCGTCTGCTACTTCCCGCAAATTCCGATGTCTGCCAGCGATATGCAACACATACTCTTAAAAAGAACTCGCAGGACCTTAAATCAAGGCGAAGAGACTGAAATGAGAGAAAGAGAAAGGGACTTAAAAAAAAAAAGAATTTCCAGGCTGTGCTTTTGCTCGTCTCTACATGGATCCGTGAATTCCTAGGTAGTGACGCAGGCATGAAGGCATTTCCGTCACGGGACGATGTTCGACGAACCCGTCGTGTATTCGCAACTTCTGCATACCTTCGTATGTTCTTAAACACATACGTAACTTGGTGCAGTGGAAGAATGTCGGTTAGAAGGCGAAGGTTAAGATAGGAACGAGAGCGATCCAAATGATCTAAATGAAAGTGATGACGTTGGCAGATGAAACTGCACCTTTGTCTTAGATCATAACAAGAAACACATATTCCAAGAATTTTCAAAACAGAACATTCTAAAAGGAAAATCATTTTATTACGTGTTATGGACGCCCTCTACTTTCAGGGAGTTATGCCTCTTATATAGGATGCAGGGTACGACTTTAGTATTGGATTTTGTTGCCATCTAGCGACCGTCGGTAAAGTTATGATTGGAAAATTCTACGTTAATTATGACTTATGGGACGCTCTCTACTTTCAGGGAGTGCCTCTTATATGGGATGTTGGGTACGACTATAGTAATGGATTCCGTTCCCATCTAGCGGTCGATCTAGCGGTCGCCGGGAAAGTTATGAATGGAAAATGCTACGGTAATGGACTATTGTCAACTAGGCACGGAAATAGTTTAAAATGTACAGGTTTTTAGGGTTTTTAATGTATTATTGATTGTAATAAAAAAAAGTTTTGTTTCAAAGAATCATAAAATTCAGGCTTTTTTAAATTAATTCAAATTTTTGTAGGAATTGAATTTATATAAAGAATCATCAAAGAAGTTTTTATTTTAATGAAATAAAACGAATATTTATTTGGAATATTTGATAATAAAATCTGATTGCTGACAATACTTTTGTTCCATATTCAAATATGAAAGTCAGATTTAAAACCTGAATGTCGATTACAATATTTATAATACAAAAGAAGGAATTAACGAAAACACAAAGGATTGAACCTTACATAATGCTCAATTTCAAGATCAATATGAAAACTTTTTTGCATACGTCTCGACACACCATGTTATGCATATCCACAAAGGATTGAGGTTTTTTCAGTCATCACAGACAAGTGTAGATTGAATTTACATATATTTAAATTTGATTGCTGGTGGCGTTAGCAGCAGGTACAAACACGTGTTACTGCCTGACTTTTTCTTGGCTGCCATTTTCATTGATTTGTTCAAAAAACCTCGATTTTTAAAGTCTTCCAAAATTGAAAAATTTCGTTATTAACCGTTTGAATTTGTATCTCACGTCAATGAAGGTACAAAAATTTAACGAAAAACTATTGCACGCGTCGGCTGCTGAAGGTACGACCCTATTGTGTAACCCTTTCGATAATGTAGTCCTCCTCCGAATCTCCCCCTGGATGAAAGAAGGTTTAAATTTACCCGTTTTTGGTCTAGAATGCTTTGGCACCCTAATTCGACTCTTATTTATTTTTTGACAAGAGGAAATCTCACGCAAGAAGGGCGACATCCCGTGCATCGGCTCCCGTTCGACCCCTTTTTTTTAATATATTTTTCGCAAGAAAAGTTTGCCCTTATAGAGGATCACCTTCTTCCCCTCTTGTCGTCAGGCAGATTCCCCTTTCGAACGATTGGTTTCTTTTCTCTGAGAAGAAAGACTAGCGACACGATCTGTTGCAGGTGAAAGAAGGAGCGAGAAACATTTCTTTTCAAAACACTTGCGTTGAAACAATTTTTTACCCTTGCACTTTTTTTGGGGTACCCGTAGGTCTCACGGAGCATCGCCGGGTGCTCCGGTTTTATCAATCAGCGATTTTTAAGGGCGGGTTAATGGGGTACGTTAAATCCGCCAGCGATTTATGGGTCGATGCAGATGCATAGATAAATGTATAGGATTTCTACGCGTGAGACTGGAGCCGTATGGTCCATCACTTTTAAATTTACCGATGATCGGTTGAAATATTTGTAGGAAATTCTTCTTCGACAGATGTTGTTCTTGTGCATTTGAATTTGGGTTTTGGAAGTCGCGAGTTTTCATACAATTTTAGAGAGTATGGTTTTCGTTTTTCGAAAAAGAAAAAAAAAAAAAAGAAAAAAGTATTGAAGATGATTACTCTTTTTTATATCGATATGCATATTATTGTCAATAACAAATTATTTTGACCATCAGAAGAAAAAAAATCATGTAGTTTTTTTATTCGTACTAATACAATACATCGATCTGGATTATTTTTCAATCCATCAAAACATTTGCTCTTATTTTTTAATCTATTTTCACCCGTAATTTGTTAAATTACTACACATAAAAAAAAAACATTTTTACATCGAATCATCGTAGCAAATATTGATTATCTTTGCAATTGATACTAACAGGAAGCGTGGGGAAGTGATTAAGGGCTCGGATTGTTGTCAAGCGGACTAGGGTTCGATTCCACCTTGTAGCGATTTTTTTTCGTTTATTATTTTTTTTAATGCAATGATAAATTCTTAATTTTATCAAGATCAATTTTTGGTTGTAAACTGATCCAACTTTGGATTTCTTGGATTGTCTCAAAACTAGGATCTCATTTAGATCATTTATAAATCTGACCGCGATTTTTGTAATATTTTGTTTGGTAGACTTCTAATTAGTTATTTAAATTTTTATATTTAAATTAATTATCTTCATTTCGCATCTGTCAATATCTTTTTTTTTGTTTAAACATTTCATATCTGATAAACATTCTCACATCAATTGCCATATTTAAATATATCCTCTTTGACATTAATGAAAGTAGACTCGGCGACTAATGACCAAAACAGCAAAAATAAATAATTAAATCGTTGGCATCATCTCTAAACTAAACAAAATTTAAAAAATAACCAAGTCTGGACCAAAACTTTGAATTAATTATATTATTATTATTATTATCAACTTTATTATATAAATTTCTAATTGCAAAGAGAAATTAAAAGGTAAGAAATAGAAAATATACAACCATGAAAATTAAAATACTCCAAAATATATCTTTTAACCATAGTACTTTTAAAATCTCGTTTTTCCTTTTTCATTTCCGTATTTAAAAACTCATTATTTTCTTGTATTTGTCCGACAAAACACTTTTTAATAGACAAACACTAAAAAACCCATAAATACCTTCCAATGTCAACAATAAAAATTATTTCACGTACTCGCAATAGTGAGCAAGCGTATAAAAATGTGAGCAAATTGCGTCATGCTCCAAAGATTAAACTTGCACAATTATATCGCGTTATCGCTTTATCGTATCCATTGAAATAATTTATTTCCTTATTCAAAAAGTTATGCGATTCCGTTTGCACGTGTTTTTATGAAACAAAAGGAAACACGTTATTACGTATAAACGTGCCGAAACATTATGTAAAAGCATCCACTTACGAGTTTGCAGTGGATCGTTTTGACCATTTAGGGCTTCGTACTTACCTGAAACAAAGAAACATTGATTATTAGCAAGAAATTTAAATATATTAACGTTATTAATACACTCCATAAAATTAACAACTAGTCCTAAAATGACTTTAAATTGCGCAAAAAGTGTAATCTATCTCGGTACTTTAAACTTTTCCTACTTTTTTCTCGACTGCAAAACACTTTAGAGTCGAGATTATGACGTGATCGTAGATAAAAATATACCGCAAATAACAGCTGACCTGTGGCACCTAATTAATTTCATAACGTAAACCGGACTTGTACAATGTAAATCTCACAAATTAAGCAACTAAGTGATTACGCGAAATCGTGTCGGAGAATTATGCCATTCGTACCGAAAGTGTCTGATCTATCGCGAAAAACCGATAACGGCACTTTTATAAAAATGGTCCTTAGTTGTAGTACAAGTTTTGTACGGGTAAACATGGGTCACCTGATTTTTTGTAGTATAATAACAAGTACGCAACCTGAGACGTGTCGTCACTTGCGACCTAACCTTGAAATCAAAAGTTAAATGATGCAACGTAAGTATTTTTCGTGTCGTCGCTCGTAGGTCGACTTGCGCAATAGATATTGAGAGAAGGTTAAAAACCATCGATTTGTTTATGAGAAAAATAAAAAAAATTATTTTCAAAAATTGATGACAATTTAATACTCCATTTACGAAATCCATTTTTGGTTAGCTGTGACGTAGTTTTTAGAAGATTTCCAGGCCAAAGATAAAAAGAAAGAAACTCGTTGGTTCTACGTCATACAAAAGTCCCGTTTCTGATAAAAAAAACTGCGTAAAGCGTAGTCGCAGAATCGACGTACTTTCCAGCAGCGCGCTTTCTTCGCAGTTTTATTTTTATAGCCAGTGTTTCTAATAAGTCCGAATCGGGGGGCTCGATCGAAAAATCCGATAGCAAAGGGGGCCGATAAATCGCTTGCCGAGGTTGCACGGAAAAAGGAGGTCGGTTTCGTCGAAAGATATCCCGCGTATGACGTCAATGCGTTTAAGCGTTAAATACTTTCGCCTGGAGAATGCCCCCGACTTGATGCATGCGTAACCATGAAAGAATCGATTGGTCATTTCACTTTTTGGCAACTCCAAAGATATCTAAATTACATTAAAAGTCCCTAAAAAATACGGAAATATACTTTTGAAGTTAATTTTTTGGAGATTTGGTGCCCCTTAAATGTACATTTGCAAGTACCGAATGTATTTGACCAACGTTTTAGGTTGGAAAACGGCTGCAATTACCTTAAAAGAGAATTTATTTTGTACCGCATTGCGGAAGCCAGACAATTAAGGGGTTCTCCGCGTGCGGAAATGACGTGCGAATTCCGTCCCATTTCTGGGTAGTGGTCTAGCAATGGCGTAATGGAGTTGTTTGCCACTCGACTTTTCACTCGGGTCGTGCGCCGGTGCTCGCATAATTACGAATCTCTCGCCCCCGGGTGGCACCGAGACGATTAGAGGAGTATGTGTCATGCGCCGCGTGCCACGCGCTACCGGATCGAGAGTTTCATTCATAAATCGAGTCTTTACTACACCGCCCGATGAGTCATAGCCGTGTTGGTAACCGACGTTTCGACGGCGATTCTAAGGTAAGTACCGAGAAAACAAAACGACGTTCCAGACCCCTCCGCCCCCTTGACCGCCATTTCAAGATCCAGGAACAAGCTTGGCGGTGCCTGGCACGGCTTCCACGATCCAGTGTCAAGGTTAAGGTTCTACCGCCTCGTCCAATCATTTTCATTATTTGATATTGTACTTTGAGACACAATATTTCTTTTTACATTTTGAATTATTTTTTTATCATAATTTGATTTGATATTTTCATGATCAAAAGCATGATTTAGAAATAATTCCAGTTAAGGGGGGTATCGCGTGATTTTGCAAGGTACCCATTCTAAGTTGATGATGTACCAACCGATTCCGTTCAGTTTTGAAAAATTTCAACGATTGAATTTCGAAATATTTGCTATTAAGGGGCACAAACAATCAGCATATAACATTACCGACATTTTTTCTTACGTAATTCTTCAAATTTTACTATATTCACGATTTCTTATTGCAATAATCGCTAGAAGTAATTTCTCGATTACATAGTGGTCCCCTTAAACATCACATTCATGACTAACATTTTTTGCACCTTAAAAGATCCCAGAGAAACGTGAAACTGCAAAAACGGCAATGTTTTACATATAAGCAATTTCAATCTATTGTTTTGGAAATATATAAAGTTAAGGGGAGTTAATGGATATTCTGCAAGTTACCCATTCTAAGTTCATGATTTACTGAACAATTCCATTCAGTTTTGAAAAATTTCAGCGATTCAGATCCGAAATATTTGGCGTTAAGGGGATGCACCACCGTACAGCATTACCGACATATTTCCTTGCGTTATCCTTCATGCTTTGCGATATAGACAGTTTATTGCAATAGTCGATTCAAGTAACTTCTCGATTACGTAAATGGTCCCCTTAAACATCAAATCCATAACTGAAATTCTGTACGTCCTAAAAGATCGCAGAGAAAGGTGAAACTGCAGAAACAGCAATGTTTTACAAATAAACAAGTTCAATCTATTGTGTTAGAAATATATAAAGTTAGTAATGGTTAATGGATATTTTGCAAGTTACCCATTCTAAGTTCATGATGTACCAAACGATTCCGTTCAGTTTTGAAAAATTTGTACGATTCAGTTTCGAAATATTTGCTTTACATTAACTTTACCAACACTCTTCCTTACGTAATTCTTCAAATTTTACTATGTTCACGATTTCTTATTGGAATAATCGATTGAAGTAATTTCTCGATTATATCAGTGGTCCCATTAATCGTCAAATTAACGACTGAAATTCTTTACATCTTAAAAAAAGGAAGCGAAACCGAAACTTCAGAAACAGAAACGTTATATATACAAACAATTTCAATGTATTGATTTGAAAATATATGTAGATAAGGGGAGTGTATGCAGATTCTGCAAGATACCTATCCTAAGTTCATGACTTATCAATCCAATCCGACCATTTACGAAAAATTTGAACGACACAAATTTTAAATAATCGCTGTTAAGGGGATGCACCGCGTTGCGCAACATTTTTAGTTAACGTTTTAAGGATCAACGGTCTTTTTAAATGTGACACTGATGATATAAATTATTCATTGTTTAAAATGTGGAAGAGAAACATAACGCGGCAGAAATAAATGCATTGTTTACAAGCAATGTATTTTGAAATGCTTTTAGTTAAGGGGGGCGCGTTGAAATTTTGAATGATTTCCATTCTATGTTAGTTATGTTTTAACAAATCTGTTCAGTTTTGAACAATTTAAACTCAGTTTAAAAATATTTACAGTTAAGGGGGGAGGGCAAACCTCTTTTTATATTATCCCTAGGGGGGGGGGGCATCATGAATCTACAAGAAGTTTAAGTTTTGAAATATCTACTATTAAGGGGTTGCACAGTATTTGTATAGAAATACTTTATTATTTGTACGAATATTGAAAGTAACCGGTTGATGATGTCATTGGTAAGTTTAAAAAATACAAAATTCTAATCAATATCACGAATTAAAGTCTGAGATTTTTTTGAAGTGGATAAAAAATATTTTTAAGATTTTTTCCAAAGCTCTTAGATCATGTCTATTCCACTCCGTTATCAGATAAAATAATTCTTGGTAATATTACAGACTTTAAAAGGCCAAGGCAAGGAATCTAATCAAATCTCGTTAGGAACGAGTGAAGCACAATGCGGGTTAAACCAATTAAACATTCGACAACATCAAAAATATGATTTGGATCATCGATCAAACAAAAACAATCCTCTGGCGTAATGAAAGGTCGTAAAAACGTTTCTCGGAAAATCTATTTCATGATAATCTTTTATGAATGAACACGTCATCGTTATCAGAGTGAATGAATCACAGTTGTAAAATTAATTAAAACGTATACTAGTAACTGAAGATTTATTCTTCACTTCCGGTGCGCACCTTATTGACTCTTGTCAAACGATTGTTCAAACTTTGCAAAACATCGTTTAATCCTATTGGGTAGAATTAATATTTTGTACCAAAAAAACTAAAAATATCAATGACGGTAAATTCTGACATTTATTTCCTGCATTGAAGTAAAGAGATAAAAAAAAATCGACTGGAAGTCAGAGGTGTTATTTTTTTGAAAGCGACGAATGAGTCCGTGACTCATTTATCTCGCAATTGTGTCTAATTGAAAGAATGCGAAAGACATCTTTCTAATAGATGTAACAAACATGTCCGAATACATTACCGCAAATGGCGATGATGCTGTCACGGTCGCGAAATTGGAACAAATACAATTGTCTCTTAAAACTTCATTTACGATTACCAAGTCGCGCCTATCGATTTCTTACGAGATCGAGTCTTGCGTGCGGTTAATAATATATCCGATTCGAAAAATGACACGTCTATGATCGCATAAATTCCATGAATCAGCGTATGATCTCCATGTAATTGAATCGATTGTATGCGAAAATGAAAATCGGCCATTACCGAGAAATAACAATCAGTTTTTCAACAAATACTTAAAGACATTTTTTTCTATTGTCGTATTTGCAGAAATCGGGTACGTTTTCCAAAGATTCTATGAATGAATCGTTTCTATGAATGAACATCGTAATCTGCGAATGAATCATCCTCGTAAATTTGAACCATCGAGTGGCGTGAACCGGCAATGTTTTCGATCGTTGATGGGACCATTGTTACGCAATCTTTTCAACGATTGTTCTTATTGCCGTCCTCTTAATATACTTTCTTCTCTATCAATCTTTGAACACTTTAAAAACGTCGAATTCATTGATTTATCGTTAATCGGTAAAACAGAAACTTTGTAAAATTTAATGTAAGGTCTGAAAATACATTCTTAGTTAATAAATTTATCTTCCGCATTCTCCAGACAATGGCTGGACGTAAGATGCGTGAGATTCGCTTTAGCAGGATGACACCTTTTGGCTTATGACCCGTTCACATTGCTCTTGGCGAAGTTAACCCTGCGGCGTCCGCCCGACGAAACCTTCTAATTGGTTCGGGTTAACTAGCCTTAATTCCTCGCTTCCTGTCAGATTTAGTTGTTTTTCTTTCATTTTCGAAAAATCGCCTCCTTGTTAATACAAAGTTGAATATCGTTTTTCTAGATGCGAAAAACAGCAAACGAAATCGGTATGTCCCTAACCTCAAAAAGGAATAAATCGAAAATTTACTTTATCGATGGAGTAAAGTGTGATTGACAACTGAATGGGTACAACACGCACAATTTTCTATATAATAACATTTCGGTTGGTGAAAGGACAATTAAGTACCATTAATTATGATGGTGTCCGTGTAAGGGGTTATAAAATGGTTGATCGGTAAAACAGTGAAATTGAAATAATTTTCTCACTTATTTTCGAGTTTCATTGAACTGTGTCAGAATATACTATAAGGTTTAAGTGTTTTAACTAACTAATAAATTACCTATTTATTTAGGAATTTATGTTATCGACAGAGTCGCTTCCCCTTACAGGACATTTAAATCGGTTTAAATCGGTAAAACAAATATTCTTTTGTTTGGACAAATGCATATGAATAGTGTAACAAAATACTTGGTGGTTTCGTAGCTAATAAATCGTTATACTCAAAGGGTAAAACAGATTATGATGACAATATAAAATTATTCGATTTCTAAAATAATTTTTTGAAATAACTAAATAACGTTTCTTAGTATTTTCGAGGAATTAGTCTTTCTGCTTTCGATTTCGTCGTAATCGACTTGCATAATGGACATGCGTAAAGTCTGGCGACAAATGGCACCCTAGCGGCTTCTTTCTCGGAAGGCCTTCACCGTCACTTTGCGTGTCGCATAAAATGACGTTACATATATGTGCACATATATTACACGTACCGGATGAATACAGTTTTTAGTCAAAACGGAGATAATCGTTTATACGGTGAAAATATTGCTGGATTTTGTGCAATGTGTCGGTAACTTCCAGTACAATTACATGAGATGCGTTATGTAAAAATTAGATAATCTACAGAGTATTTGGTTAGGTTTGTTATCAAAGCAAACGTTTTGTATAGTCAAAATAAAAACAATAAATCTGCGGGATTATAAATGATATTATGAAGGTTACGTAATTAGTCAACGTAATTTGACGAGGAAAATTATTTCATCTGTGATGTGTAGGTCAGGATGCCTATTTTCAGAAAACAATTGTTATTTTGTTATTGTAAATTACGGTAAAATTAAAAAATTCGTCAATATATATTATTTTTATCGATATATTTACATACAGAATAGACAAAGGTCCCTTACAAATTTACTAAAATTAGAGTAGTAAAATTTGCTATACTATTCCTTTCAATGTGATCTACATCTGGATCCAAATTCTCATTTTACAGTCGATGGAATTGGCGAAAACCATATTGAAATCTTCGAGCGCCATTTTGGGCGCATTAAAAATACAAACAAACAAAATGGCCGCTTCAGTTCGACTCTCATTCCCATTTTTTACGTTTCATTTTTAAGCATTCATACGTGTCCAATCTTTCCGCAGAAGCATGCAGATGTCACGTATCGAGTCTTGTTAGTCGCGTTCGTGTCACTTTGCCTCAAAGATTGCGACTGCACGTGCACAACGAATCGCGATTACTACACAAAAGAGAAATAGTCTATGTCGCATTATGCAAATAACCCAATGTCTCAAGGTATACCGAAAGACCTCTTAATTGATTTTCAAAATCGACGTGAAAATCATTAGCAGCTGACGTTTTCCAACTACAATCGCGTCAAATCCTTAGTTAGTTCCCTGCAATATCTTACTAAACTACTTACATGTGACTAAATTAGTTAGTCGCGCCCGAACGCAGATAAATTTTATCCAGATTTTAAAATGTCCGACAAAAAAAATCTTTCGCAATCGCTGTTTGCACGATTTCGTCACAACGATTGGCGGAAATCGTGCGTTTCATTTATTTACTTTTTTGCAACCGAGGAGATAAAGACGTAGTAAAGCAGGTATAATGCGAAATGAAAAATTCTGTTCGTTGAAACGCAATCGATATCGACGTATCGTCCCCAGCAATCTCAGTCCAACAACATTGTCTTTGTCGCGTTTGAAATATTTATTTGGCGACGTTGATCAAAGTTTGAAATTTTTAGAAAAATACGTCAACTGTTTCAATATTTTTTTACAAAGTAAATGGAGTTAATGTCTTCAAATCAAAGTTCGCGAATTTTCGCCCTTGAATTGTAATGAGCGCTTTCATTGTTTGGTAATGATACATGCGCTTCCTTGATAAACCTTTTTTTTTCAACCACGTCATGGATTAATTCTACGATACGACTGTCTTATCGATAAGAATCGCGATCACCTTATTAGAAAACTACACCTGGATTTCCTGCTTTTAACATCGAATCTCAATTTTAGTCCATAAAATTGCAAAAACCATCCTAAAGTTCTGTATTAGCTTTCACTTTTCAAAAAATGAAATTTCTATGCCGGAATTGAATTAAGTAGTAGTAATACTTTTTGAAAAAATGTACGGGATTATGTAAAATGAAACTGTCATTGGTCCTTAATTAGCGAAGAAAAGTGAAAGCTACAGCATAGAAATAATTTTATCATCTGAGTTGAAAAAATCGTAATCTAATCTATAGTCTGCGCTTGTGCCATTATTTAAACCAGCTCGCACATGCTAAATATAGTATTAAGACGTATTAATTAAGTTTAAAAAACATACTATTTCATTATCGTTAATTAGATATCTACGAAAGATTTTGAAAAATTCGCAGGTTGTTTTATAAATTGAAAACGTTATTTGAATATTCGATGATCAGCCGATACTTGTTATTCAAAAAATTTTAAAACAATCGATGGAACTTAATTTTCATGTCACCTTTTTTCCAATTTAAACGACTTTTTCATATGAATTGTTTTTTTTTTAATTTGAATTTAAATGAGAAATAAAATTACTGAATTAAGGTTCATTCGCACCACGATAACCTTTTTTATTGTCGTCCGCAGCATAACAAAGTAATTTGAGTTGTTTACTCCAAGAAACGTTGAAACTTTCATATTCATACGCGTTTTTTACGTCGCTATTACTTTTCACGGTAGGCTTTATTTAATATTAATACATTTATCTACAATTTTAGGATTCGAAAATAATATTCTCGTTTTTTTTACGTGGCGACAACTACTGAAAAAGTGCTTAAAAATGTAAATATTAATATTGATGTGCCATTTAAATTTATTTTTAAATAAATTCTTCGTTCGCGCGAGCCGATGTTGTGAAAACATGTTTATCAAAAAATTTAGCAGCCGAGCGCTAAAACAAAACGTTAACGATAAACATTAAAATACCTACGAATAAAATAATGAAGATAAACACGGTCGAGCTGCACAACTTTCAATAAAAAATAACTACGACTAAATCGACGGGTATAAGTTGAACGTACTAAATGCGACGACTATTTTTGCGTTTTGCAAACTTTTTGTACTTATTAATTACCTTATTATTCATTCCATTAATGACTTTCACGTGCTCAAGAACTACGACTAAGTCTGCAAATGCTTTTAAAATGTTGCACGCGACAATATTATTTTTTCGATACAATTTTATCGAAGCTTTTTTAATTCTTGAGGGTTTTAAAACACATTTTACCAACAAGTCTAGTTAAAATAGAAATTTGAAATTGAATTAACTCAATCAAATTTTACTTTAACTTATTCAATTGTTACTAATGCTCATTTTTGTGATACTTTTGTAGTATTTTTGGGATCTCAGAATTGAGTCGATGAAATTTAATAAATCAAAATGGAAATGAAAGCTTATTTCCTGTAGATTAAAGAAAAATTATGGAGAAAGCGTTCAGAAACATAATTTCATGTGAAAAAAAGCTACAAAATCGAAATTTCATTATAAAACAAAAATTAATTTTTTATTAAATTTTTTTTATTTGAGAATTTAAAACTTAACATTTTTATTTGCAGCAATTAACAACTCCATGTTTTTATTAACGAAATTTAGCTACTTAAGCGCCGCGACGCTTCGCCCAGCCTCAAAAAGAGCAAATTTTAATTCTAAAGAATCGTAAATTTCAAAATTGAGTCGTTGAAATTTAATAAATCAAAATGGAATTGAAAGCTTAATTCCTGTAGATTATAAAAATATGTGGAGAACGCGTTCAGAAACATAATTTCATGTAAAAGTGGCTGCTCTATTTGAAATTTCATTATAAAACATAAAAATTGGTTCTTATAAAATCGAAAATAATTTCATGAATTTCTTTTATTTGAGAATATGAAACTTGACATTTTTATTTTTAGCAATTAACATCTCCATGTTTTTTTTAACGAAATTTAGCTACTTAAGCGTCGCGACGCGCAGCCTCAAAACGAGCAAATTTTTTTTCTAAATAATCGTAAATTTCACAATTGAGTCGTTGAAATTTAATAAATCAAAATGGAATTGAAAACTTATTTCCTGTACATTATAAAAAAAATATGGAGAACACGTTCAGAAACACAATTTCATGCGAAAAATGGCTGCTGAATCGAAATTTCATTATAAAACATAAATTTTCATAGTTACATTTTTATATTCGGACGATATTTTAAATTCTTTAGTGACATTCTGTATCCACCATCTTTATCTTTTATCAGTAGGCACTTTAGTTATAATCAGCATCGAAAAATATATGATTAAAGTTATATACCACAAACCATTTAGCACTTGACTTGCAACAAATCTTTGATTTTAGGTAGTTTAATTAAATTCCGTTTTTGAGACCATTTTTAGCATATAAATTTGAAATGAAACTAACTCAATTAAATTTCGCTTCAACTTATTGAAGTAATGTTATTCATGCTAATTGCTGTAGTAACTATAAGTTTCAGAATTTGTAAGAAATAGTTGAATTTAAAAATGTTATAAATTCATAAAATTATTTTGAAAATTATATTTAAACGTAAGAAAATAGTTTTTATATCATAAATAGTTGTAGTTCTAACATACTAATAGGACTACTTCATTAATATATCCATGTAAATATATATATATATATATAAAACAACATTTTAAAAATTCAATTTTTCGTTTCTGAATTCGATGGCAGTTTCATTTTCTGTGTGTTCAAATTTTAAAAAACAAGCATTTGAGTATAAGTTATTACTCATGTATTATTTAAAACAGATATGAATAATATATTTCCAAGAACTTCTCTGAGAACATTTTCCGGTTTCACCTACAAAACTTCATTTATATCGCGTGCATATGACAGGAAAACTCCTTTTTTTAACGAAATTTGCAATTTAAAGACAGAATGAAATTACGAGAATTGACTTTCGTGACAAAACGTTTTTGTGAATCTTTTAAAATATATTTCGAGAATCGTTTTTTTTTTTGTTTTCTGTTCAATTTTCAATCATTACTTAACAAAGAAATTAGTTCTTATCAATATAGTATGATTTTAAACTATATATAGCCTATTTCCTAAATTGTTTGAAAAAAGTATTTTATGGAACAAATAATTCCAGGGCCTCGTACAGAGACATTTTCTCGCCATAAATTTACAGTCGATTGCGTTTTAGGCTTTTGTGCAGTCTTTTGGAACATCGATTTCAACCCATATAGAGTTGATATTTCGACATTTTTCCTAAAAAGTGCCGAGTTATTTTCGTATCAACCTTCGGTTTTTCCCCATCCAATTTGTCTCAATATTTAGTGACATTTTGAAAATCATTTATATTGGTTTTCACACTATTCGATTCCTATTGCTACATTTTATGCTAATCTTTAAAGATAAGTTATTATGACTTTTTGACATTTGGAATAATAAATAATTTGACACTCACTTTTTCTAATTTTGGAAATGATAAAGTAACTATGACTGTTATAAAATGATATCAATTTATAATATGTTTTCAAAACTTTTTTTTTAAACTGAAATTACATCCGGTGATTTAAAAATTAATTTTCGAAATAAAATAATTACGTTAATAGCTAACGTAATACCAACAAAGAGTTTTCCGGTAGAGTTTTTTTTAAAGATTATTAAATATTTATAATTACAAGATTCCTGATTCTAAAAACGTAGAAAATTATTCTAATTTTGACTAATTAAAACCGTTAATCAAACGTTTTCTTTCTTTAGTTAGTACTTACTAAATTTCAATTAGTACAAAAAAATATTAATATAAGAAGAATGCGAATTTAAGATGAAATTTATTGCGATTATTTTACGTGTCAAAATTTTGTCCAGAAAGAAAAATACTAAGGTAATGAATTAAGAAAAGGATTTAAACACCTATTTATCGAAATCTATAGTAAATCTTGCCCTTGACTAAAGGAAAAATAAAACTTGAAACTCTGATTAACCAAAAACCATGAATTTGTCTCAAACAAAAAAGAAGACGGAAAATTTTGGGTATGGGTTATGATGACAGAAACTCAAAAAACTAAATTTATTTAGTAAATTACGAAGAAAAATTAATTTTGTTGTCTCGTAAAATGATTTTTTCAACACCCAGTAAGATCATTGGGCAAACTTGAGACCACCCTGAATATTCCCTCCCATAAATTCACGCACATTGATATAGTGATCGTGAGGGCTTGTTAAAAACACTTAATTCAATTAAAAATAGCAGATTAGTATACCGATAAAAAAAATTAATCCATTCGCCGTCCCCTAATGAAATCTTAGAACGTATTCCGACCCACCCGCAAAGTAGCAGCGTAGCTGTCAAAAAAACTTGGTCGGAGGCGATCCAAGGATCAAGATCTGGATCAAAAGCTTACCATTGCCTTATCCTCTTTGGTGAGGGCCCAAGGATCTCCGATATCCGTACACGGCGGGTAGATCGAGAACATCGTGTAGCCCAGATCATCTGCGGAATTGTCGTAGAATCCGGCACTTGGCACGAGTTGAGACATGTCAAAATTTGTTAAAAATCACAAAAAACTAAAAAATTTCACTTTTTTAGAATTTCACTCCTACGAAAGCAACAGAACTCCGAAAAAATGATCGTCAAAATCGATTTATTCGAAAGCACTTGATTGATTCGAAATGTCACTAAATTTCCAAAATGCACTGTTGTGTTTTTTGGAGTTTGATCCGAGAGGTCAGTTTCGTGCTGCGCGTCGTACACGTTTCACGTACGGACTGAACGATCCAACTTGAGTGGTAGGTTCTATATAGTAAGTCTAGCATGCGCGGCCGATCGTCCCCTCCACTCGTCTACTTGCGGGTTCCCCTGTGACGTCACCGCCATCTTGATTGCCGATTCGCACGATACCGAGAGGGGCCAATCAACGAGCCACTGCCGAGGATCTTTACCCGACGATAACCGAGTAGACCCGTAAAAATAAGCCCTGCGTGTATATATGAGTGCGTATACATACATCTTTATATATACACACACTTATATATAGAAAAGCCGATTCTATACTGGATGGGAGGCCTCTGTATATGCCCTGTCGGCGAATCTGACGGCTGTTAGTAAGGTCGCGGTTGCCACTCCGATCCTATGGGGGACATGCCACTTTTTTATATATGCGAGTTTTAGGGAGAACCTAGTACGATTTTGTCACGATACACCGCTTAAACCCTTATTGTTCCGCCTTTTTATAGTCCAACATTCGTAAAAAATGTTTGTTAACTCCAAAAAATATATCAAGATATTTTTATTTGCAGCAATTGACAATTCTGTAAATCTCAAAATTGAGTCGTTGAAATTTAATAAATCAAAATGGAATTGAAAGCTTATTTCCTATAGATTAAAAAAAAATTATGGAGAAAGTGTTCCGAAACATAATTTCATATGAAAAATGGCTAATAATTCGAAATTTCATTATAAAACATAAAAATTAGTTTTTTATTAATTTTTTTTACTTCAGAATTTAAAACTTAACATTTTTATTTGCAGCAATTAACAACTCCATGGTTTTTTTAACGAAATTCGGATACTTAAGCGCCCCGTTGCGTCGCCAGGCCTCAAAAACAGAATATTTTGTTTTTAAATAATCCTAAATCTCAAAATTGGGTCGTTAAAATTAAATAAATCAAAATGGAATTCAAAGCTTATTTCCTGTAAATTATGAAAAAATATGGAGAAAGCGTTCAGCAACATTATTTCATGTAAAAAATGGCTGCTGAATCGAAATTTCATTATAAAGCATAGAAATTTGTTCTTGTAAAAGCGAAAATAATTTCATGAATTTCTTTTATTTGAAAATTTGAAACTTGACATTTTTATTTGCAGCAATTAAGAACTCCGTGTTTTTAAACGAAATTTAATAACTTCATAAACGCCTCATTGCCCAGTTCCAAAAAAAAGTAAATGTTTCTAAATAATCGTAAATCTCAGAATTGAGTCGATGAAATTTAATAAATTAAAATGGAAATGAAAGCTTATTTCCCGTAGATTAAAGAAACATTATGGAGAAAGTGTTCAGAAATCTAATTTTATATGAAAAATGGCTGATAACAAAAATTTCATTATCAAACATAACATTACATTGTTGCGACTCTTTTACTACCGAAGTTCTAAAATATTATATAAAATTGATTACTAGATAAAATTCAACATTATTTAATGAGTTTTATATTATTACAAAATTTTCGTAATGTAAATATGACAGAAAAGGCATAAAAAATTACTTTGTGCTTAGTAATTTTTTTATTTTCCATAATTTATAGTATGTTTTGCAATAATTTTAGCACTTTATACATTTTTATCAGGTAATTTTTACTTTGCCCTGGAAAGCAACTTGTTGGGGGAACTATTCAGCATTATTTTACTTTAATAATTAAAGAAATATCGCCGCTAATATTCACTTCTTTAAAAGGAGTTTTTACTATCTAGAACATAAATCTAATTTTAATGGATTGATTATAGCAATCAAAGAAAAATGTTTTTTAATTTCAGGAAAATTTACGTGTGAAAAAAATGTATCTTTTCGTCGGTATATTTCCTCGAGCCTTGACCAATTGGCAATATTTTTGTCGGATTAATTTTTATATTATTGGCAAAATAGTATGCATAGTAAGTCATACATACAGTCATAGAGTTTATTTTTATTACCATGTAATAAATGTTAATATTTAAATTCAAAATTATACTACTTTTTTCTCAGAAAAAAGTTCTGTAAAGTCAAGTAAATGATTACTTTAATTGTAGCAAGTATTTATTTACTGGAAATAATATTTTCATTATTTAATATATCTTTTATCCTCGCAAGAAAGATTGAATTGTTCAAACAATTATTTTCTTCATTAAAGTAATTATTTACTTACTACTAATCAAATAAATACATTAAAAACGTAGGTTTAACAAAGAAATAACTAAGATAGCGACAGTTTTTAATACTGAATTACTGGATGAACACGTTGTGTCAATTATATGATATTGTAGATGCTTTTTAATGTATTATCAGATAAACGAAATAACAGTCGAAATAATAACTTAAAATAAGCTTAATTCGGCTTTTCTGACAAAATCTATAGTAAATGAGTATTTAATGTTTAAATATGTTATAAACTTTCTATTAATAGTATCGTAAAAATAACAACAAATATTTATGTTTGTAAAAAATATTTATGTCCATTTAGACAAGGGAATCATTTTAAAAGGCTTATCAGCTTGTTAAAAAAACTGGGAAATTTGGAAGAAACTGTCTTCAATATAAAAACAAGGGATATCACATTCGATACTAAAAAGGTCGATGGATATGGGTTGATATGTTTGTTTGTTTGTTTCATCCTTATATTTTTATCAAAATCAATTTCCTTTAATTTTCCTTGTTTTTGGATTTATTTGCCTTCTACTTTTTCACTTGTTTATGTTAAATTCAGTTTCCTTCAAATTCCCAATATTACAACAGACCGATATGACCAAGACCTTTTACTAATTATCAATTTCGAACTGTCGATGTTATTTTTATGATGTATTAAAGGAATAATTCAAATAATTCTATTAAATTCAAATCAGTTTGAGTCGTAAAACAATCAGAACATTTTTATATTTTAGAATAGTAAATTAAAAGCAAAATTTACTCTACATTTTTGGAAAAAATTTTATTATAATTATGAAACTAACAAACGTCAAATCTATGGATTTGTATGGTAAAAAAAATGCACAGAATGATTCGACATTTTAAGTTGAAAATTAAAAGAAAACGAATTTTAATGGTCCAGATAAGAATTGGTGACATTGTTTTATGATGAAATCTATATTTATTGATTGTAAAAACGTTTCTATATATGCTTTGAAATTTTCACAAAACTCTTTAGAAATTTTTTGATAAATCGAATAATAAAATCTTTTAGTCTATAGTTGCATGGTGGCATAAACTATAATTATTAGTCGAGGAATCACCGTTAATAGAATTATTTAAATAATTGTTTATTTTGTTAGATAACAAGTAAAAAAGTTAAATTAACGTAATAAAAATATATCAAATTACAATATAAAATAGTAAAATCCCCTAAAAAAATTAATTTCGTATATCAATATTATTCTTTAACCCTTTAAGGACAAAATGTTTTTTTTTTTTTAATTTTTGTTTAATTTGACAGTGCTTTTTAGTATAATTAACCAGTGAAAAAATTTGTGGAATTTTCGTTTTTTATTGTCCAAACCCTGCTCTTTTGAACAGTGTATCAAAAAATGCTGCAAATTTGAAATTAAAAAAATTATATGTAGTACAAAAATCGTGTATTTTTTAGGTTTTTCACTTGTCGTTATTTTTTTATCATTTACCACATTAGAATACCTCAGATACGTATAAATATCGTATCAAAAACATTTGGGCTAGGAGATGGAACTATTGTAAAAAATTTAATTTCAAATTTGGGGATCATAAATACCAATGTCGATTTTTTTTCAAAGTCATATTCGCATGTATCGAATCGATTTACCTAAATGAAATCACTTAAAATTTGGTAGCCGGCGGTTTTTTGGTCATTGAGTCCAAATCTCAAATTAGTTATCAAAAATTCAAATCCTTTTGATTAAAAATTCCTTCTAATACTCCAGACCCACTAGTTTCTGTTTTGTAATGTGTCGAAGCTAATACCAACGATTACGACAGTTACATCAATTAAATAGGATTTTCGGAATGGTTAAAAAATATAATTTAGTTATCATTTCGAGTATAAACACACGAGGAAAAGGTTGCAAGTCATACTTTTACATTTCGATCAAGGTTACCGAATGTGGGTTGTGATCTCAATTGAGTTTCTGGTCTAGGTCGTCAATATAATCTTTTTTTAAAATAATTTATGAAATATCATAGATTATATTATTTATTAGTAAGTTATTCCTCTTATAAATCATTAGCCAGAAAGGGATTCCAATAAGTTCGATAAAAAAATTGGAGGAACTCAACTTGGAATGTTCAAACATTCATCTTTTAAAAATAAAAACAATTCCTGACGAAAACGTTCACTATAATGATGCCGTTTCTTTTAAATATATAAACTTCATCATTAGTCTTTTTTTCCGAACAAGTTATTATTTTCCGCTGGTCCATTAGTAGTATCATAATGAGCTTCACATTTACAACGGTCAGAATGTTTTCTATCAGAAAATTATACTAAAATGGCTATTTAGTATCATTGTACTATATTTTTTATACCGAATTAAAAATTGAAATGTTCACCATTTTGATTTTGCAATTCTGATCGTTTTCAACTAATAAAAATCCTCATATTGGATCAGCCATGCCGAATTTCGCAATTTTATTTGTTAGACTGCCTAAAAATCATGGATAACTATGGAATTTGACTAACTTTCATATAAAATTCGTTAGTTTTTGGCAAGTTACAGATCCCTCTACTCTTTCCCTCTTCCTATTATACTTTTCTATCCCAGGCTCTGTCCGTTAAATCCCAGCAGTCATGTTTCATCTTCTTCATCCAATTGTTGAACAAAGATAGAAAGATGATCGAATTACTGGTGGGCTGCTTGCGAAACTCACCCTACATCTTTCCCAGCAACCAATCCCGTTTCCCGATCTCCCCTCTTTTAAATATCTTCCCTACTTTCCTTTCGATCACGTTTTCCTATCCCCCTACCTCAGCAACCCCTTCGTTTTTCTTCTTTTATATCGCTTCCCTTTTATACACGAAAGAAAATATTATGATAAAACTTGAATATATTTTAGATAATACATACAAACTAGAATCATGATTATCAAAAGTTTACGTATAGTGTAATCGCAATAGATACAGACAAAAAATCTACAAGAAATTATGAAAAATATAAATGTATTTTTATATTTGATTTATATTTAAACTTTGATATGTAACCACTTGCGGGTAAAGAGGGAATAAGCGCCATCTATCTCCAAATTCCTAAGTTCTATTTTCTTTTGATTAATTGTGATTTAATATACTTGGAAGTCATCTTTAATATTGAAGTATGACAAGCAACAACAGTTTAGTTCAGGAGCCATGGACTTTGCCTTTGCATTATGCATATCCAGTTACCAATGCAAAGTCTCGCGTATTACACTTGAATACAAACATAAAACGTTAAACATTTTTCTAAAAGTATTTTCATTTCTTGATTGTAATTTTGATACTAAAAAAGTTTTCTTAATTAAAAAATTAGTTTATTTGAAATTATTGACATGATAGATCAATTATAAAGAATTCAGCGCCATCTCTGGATGATAATAAGTACAACAATGATTAAGAACAATTTTTGTTTACAAAATACACTGATTTACACATATTATATCTGATTTTCAGAATATTAAAAGATTAGATGAAGAAGCGGAATTGTATCAGATTTATGATTCTCGAGAAACTGTCGATTTTTCTTGCAACTGATTGTAATCGATTGAAATAAAAAATCTAACAATAGCTGTCATAATGATAACGTAACATCGATGAATCTTGACGTCATGACTTGATATCATATCAAAAATACACATTCAAATGTTACAGAAACGTAAATTTGAAAAAGTACTCTCATTCTTTCTTTCAACATTTACATTTCCATTTTGAGTTTCCGGATAGTTCAGGAAGTTAATGAGCCGTTGCAAGTTTTCTCTTAATTGAAAATTATGAAATGGATTTTTAGAATTCGTCTTCTACGAATCGTTGTAAATGTCATCCTTTTTTAGAATTTGTAACTTCCGTATGTGTTCAACGATGTTTGCAAACGTCAGAGTTGCATAACTCGGTATTGTACCACCCACGCGATGGATTTTTGTTTGTAAGTTGTACAACCGGCATATAGGTTCTCGAACATTCCAAAAAATTAGAATATTCACTAGTAATTACTCTCCGCACGTGAACTTAATGAATAATTAACAGCTCGAATTAATAAAACATACGCGACGGCGACTTTGTCGTTTAAAAAAAAAATTTGCTTCGTTCCCAGCGTTATTTTCGGATTTTTCGTCCTTTTTGTGTTATTCAAAATACTGTGTACTTATACAATACTAGTTAAGCTTTGGTTTTGTATATTTTTGACATTTTTTCATTTTAAAATAATGTTAGACATACTTGCCAGATTGATTATGCATCGTTAATTAGGTCAATGAAGAAGTTGGCATTACTTGGACATCATAATTTGGTACACGTGTAGTTGGATTTATTAAGTAAGAAAATAATATGTTTGCAGAGAATTTCGTCTTATTCTAGCCAAATTGGCTTGAGGTGTATTAAGAATGTTTGCAAAGTCGAACTTTAGTTTAGTCTAACTAAATGTTTTTAAGATAATTTATCATTATTATTATAATTTCATAGACTGTCATTATTATTCTATTTCCTATGAAAAATAAATTTAGTAACATTGATTAACTATAATGGTTAGCTCCTAAATATTTAGTCAAATTAAACTAAAATGTAGTTGAAACTACTCAATGGCTAATAATACCACATATTTCGTCAATTTTACTAAATTCTTTACTTAGTTTAGGTATAATACCCACAACTAATTAACAAAGCAGTTTGATCAATTTCAATTATAATTTATAGACTGATAATAAAACAATTGAAATTCAATATTTGATTGTAATGTAATTAATCAACACATGCAATTAAACTGTATTAGTAATAAAAAACAGTTTACAATTGCTTTAATAGTTCATTGAAGAAGTCAGTTATAATTATCCTGCAATGAGTTAATACAAAATCGAAACAATGGAATATTTTTTTATTCTTTTAATTACACGCGATACAATATATTAAGTACCTAGTAAAAAGAACTTAATTAGTTCCATAATGTAGTTAAAAGAAAAGTATTAAATTAATTGTAATTTGGAAAGATGAGATTAAAATTTCAATTAAGTCTGAACTAAGTTTGTATGATAACTTTCACTATTTACTTACGTATGAGTATACAAATAATATTTACTTTTTTTGTAATAAAAACTCATGTATAACTTGTAATTAGATTAAGTTTAAATTCCTTAATTTTATAGTTTAAATGCCTACAAATGTATTGTTTATAAATTTATAGGAACTAGTAAAAACTGCTAAAACATTAATTCAGCGCATTTTTTATTTACTTAGTTACCAAAGTGATGTTTTCATATGAAACTAATTATGACAGTGATCTATTAAAGAAACTAGCAGGAATGGAAAATAACTATAATTTCTATAAAAACTGTTTTTGTTATTAATGATCGATTCAAAAATTACTTTGAAATGTTTTTAGTATATATATTGAAAAATAGAATAAATAACATGGAATATGATTCAGTATTAAGATGAGTTTAAACTAAAAAATAACTAAGAACAATAAAAAATGGCTTCAATTTTGAAACGACGCAGGACAGTGAAAAATATGAGATTAATATTATTTTCTGTTCTAATTATAGTCAAATTTATAAAATATTTCATTCATCGTGACTAATTGAAAGATATTTTAATAACTTCTCAATTTGTTTTGAAGAAAATTTGCGTTGTTTGAGATTCCAGAATCCTGAATGATCCACAACGAGTGAATCATTTCGCTAAAACTTTTGCAACAAAGTATGTTGTCTTTGTTTCATTTAGATCATCTTAATTTCAAATTGTCACTTTCTTTTGTGTTCTCTTCTGTAGTACAATACGTATCAGGTTACGAGATATTAACTATCAAGTTGTATGTTAAAACGATTTTAGAATTTACGAAACGTGTAAAAATATTTGAATCAAATCTTTCGTTGTATTAGTATTAAACGTAGTTAGTCGCAATTTATTTTTTATTTTCATATGTAATTTTTGTTTGTTTGTGAATTTATTATTTCTTTTTAAGGTGGTACTGAATTTTAGTATAATTCAATGTTTTACAAAATAAGTATCTTCTTGGATGAAAAATATCATTAATGAGAAGTGATAAGGCATTAATGAACACACGCGATGTCATTACAATAATTCTAAATTCATAATATAAGCATATTATTCTAATATATTTGTAGATGTTGATTATTCGTATCTTGTTTTTTAAATTATTTACCTTAAAAATCATCTTAAAAGGGAACTAAGAAGTCCGAAATTGTTATATTTCATGGCAACTTTATTACCTTTATAGGTTACCATTGTTTTAAATATATTATATTATTTACTGGATAAAAAGTAACGTACAAGTAAGAAAATCTCTGAATTTTAATTAGTAAAAGACTACTAATCAAGAAAAGAGGCTACTAAATTAAATGAATGAGTTATTGTTTTCACTAATTAATTTGTTTCATTTAACTAATTAATTGTAGTAATAAGATTTAAAAACCACAATTACTGATTTAAGATTAATCAAACTTCAGTAGTTTTTTTACTCTTTATCAATACTTATCCAATTAATTACTTTTCTCTCCTTCGTCACTTTTTTTAACCACTTTGATAGATACAAAGTTGATATAATAGATGATCTTTTTAAATTTATTTAAGTCAAATGAAATTTAGTATAAACGAAATCTTTCTTTAATTTCTTTATTTGTAGTATACTTAAAAATATTAAAAATTAATTTTTTTTTCTTTGCATTCTTGTGATTTTCATGTTTATTCAGCTGAAATATGAGATCACAGATAAAGTTATGTTAATTTCCGCAAAAAATACGAATTAGTATAATTCATGGAATATTCGGTTGGTTAGTAAGCTCAGATGTTTGCACATTTGCCAAAATTGTGATTCATGTGATAGTCATACTAGTTTACTATGTACAATTACGTTAAATCTTCCGTTTTCATTTTTCGTATTCCGTAATTTTTACTAAATAACGATAAAAACGTTAACTGTAGCTACTAAGTTGGTAGCTATTAAAAACGAATTACATTTGCTAACTTTCTTCGCTGTTATCGCAAACTATTCATTATCATTACTAACTTTTTAATGATAACAAACTAGCTGCTACTAAATTGATTTAAAGCAGAAACTAAATCCACTTTCTATGTTTATTAATTCATGCACTCCAAGAAATTGAGGCAGTATTTACTACATTTTGCCACCAATGTTTGTGTTTTTAGCAAATGTTTCTTTTAGGTTAGAGCTGTATTAAGTTTTGCAATATCTCACATTTTCTTTTGGGTGTAATTTAAAATCGTATAGAAGATATAGAAAAACGAACTTGTACACTGTTTTACATGAATTTTATTTTTTTCAGACTCAGTACTTTGATAAGAAAATCTGTTAGGGTTAAGATAACAGATAGTAATTTTATAGAACTTTTCTTTCCATCATTATTATTGTTTTTATTAGCTTTAAATTACTAACAAAATACTACGTTAGAAATAAAACCGTTCTTTCTAACATTACTGAGGCATGTGACTAAGTGATACGAAGATTCATTATTTTCATGAGTTAGAATACTAAGAGGAAATAATTAGAAACAGAACTGTTCCGTTACTATGAAACAATTCAAAACTGCTGACGGAATTAGCATTTATATATAAAGGGTATCCAAGAGCCTACTAATAATTTACTTTACTTCTTATTATATCAATATCTCAACTACATTAATACTTATCCTGCATGTGATATGTTTCAACCAAAAAAGTCCTAGTTATTCTGCACGAATACTAAAATGGTAGCTACTTTAATCAAGATGCAGTACATCGAACTGGTAAACAGAAAAGTGCACAAAATAATACAAAAAATATTGGTCAAACTTCATCCCAATGTATTTTATTAACAATAAATAAAAATAACTATATTAACTAACCAAGTTTGTAAGATAAACTTACCACTTCTTATAGTTAATACTTTTAATTAAATTGCACCTATACACATTTAAGCCATTAATGCCCAAGAGGACAAGATTTTCGGAATATTTCTTGGTATTAAAAACCAATTCGATGAAATTGAGACAAAACATTCTCGACGTAAAATTGATTTCTCTTTCAGATTCTTCTATCAAAATTTGTCTATAATTAAAGTGTAAAAAGTTATAAACAATCATTCACAAAAAAACGCGATTTTTTCCAACACAAACATTTTTTAATTAATATTTTCATGTCAAACAAAAAAGCTATTGGGTTAAACCCTTAAAATATCGTATTTTTAATGTCTCAGCTATAAATATTCGTAATACCATATAAAAAAATTAAACATGGCGGCTCTAAAATGGCGACTGAAGCTATTTTTTTTCTAAACATTAGCTTAGTGTACCAAATCTTTAAAAATTATCTGATCTTCACAAAACTTAGTACCCATAAATTTTTGGGATTTCCGAGTATTAATTACACCTTATTTTTTAAAAATTCAAAATGGCGGATCCAATATGGCTGCCGAAAATTAAAAATTTCATTTTATATTTATGATACTTGGTGTATACGGATTTTTGAGGTCGCTGATTACGACAATGCAGTCGTTTTTCAAGAATTTAGAATGGCGAATCCAATATGGCGGTAGGGAATTAAAAATTGGTAAATAGGGGTTTTGGGGTGTCTGATTGCGAATTATGAGTCATTTTTAAAAAATTAAAAATGTCGGGTGCAATATGGCGGACAAAATTTAAAAACTTTTCTTGAAAATCTACATAAGGAGGTTTTTTACTTTTATTGATAGTTTTTTGGTTTATAAACATTTTAATTTTTTTCTTTTTACATTTGCTAATAAAAATATTCAGTCAAAGTAATACTTATCGGTACAAGAAATGAAAAAAAGAGTAGTTTGAAGGATAGTAAGTAATGCTATCTAGACAATTTTGAATAAAATAAAACGCATTTTCGCAACAGTTCTAATTCTCGGCGTTAGGGGGATGTTTTCTTTTAAATATTAAACCCAAAAAATGACTGAATACACATTTTTACATATAAGACGAACGTGATTTACTGTCCTAGATGTGAATTGACGTCCTATGTACGTTTATTTACTTAATTATTTATTTATTCACCCATTGTATCATATAGGATCGACAAATATCAAGAAAATGTATTAACTAAAATTTCGTTGATATATTCGCTACTTTTTGTAGCTAGGATAACCAGTTCGAACTGCTTGAAACTAACTTTTATCTGTGCAGCTATATTAGTTAATTGCATATAATCATAATCTTCAGTGTATTTTGTATCATTGCGATAGGGACCATTTTCCGAATATAGACCCCTCATAGTTTTTACGTATGTAAATTAATGGTAGTTTTGAGACACCTAGTATACTCGAAGGAACCAGGAAAGCACGTGCCACTAAGTTTTTCTTTACGGACCACTTTTTTGAGCCACATAAATCTGCCCGGAACCCGACGAGGGGCAGAGAAAACTAATTACAGCCATTCTTAATTTTACCCCCGGGAACATTCATCATCATAAAACAAAACAATTTCTCGGAGTTCTTACGTTTTTCCATTTCTACCCCAAAAGGAAACCGATTTTGAACATAACTCTACAATTATTTTGATATACATTTATTTCATGACGTTTATTTCTAATATTGAACGAAGAATTTAGCTGCAATTTGACTATTATGCTAAAATGAATATAAAGTAATGTATACAAAGTAAGCAAAATGATTATTAAATTATTATCATTTTCATTAGCAACTAAACTCTTCTAATTCGAAAGCTGATTTTGTAATTTACTTTTGTAATTACTTAAATTAAGTACATTTCAAATTTTGTAAATTTTATTTTTGTTAATATAAACTACTGGTTCAGACTGCAGAAATTAACTACTAAGTACTCCACTAAATCGATCAGAAGAACATGTAAATGTTACTTTCATTACTTCAGAAAAAATTGTTGAATTATGCCTTATCAGCAAAATCATCCTCCTCGAAATTTCATATTTGCTTTTCCGAACAAGATGCAGTTCTGCAAATCTCGAAACGCACATATAAGATTTCGCAACAAAGCCGAATTGGCCGGGCAACAACGTTAAGGACACTTGATACAGCAGGGATTCTATTTTCAAATAGAAATTTCCCTTGGAGCTTTTGTTCTCGTGCGACGAACTCGAGCAAAAATAAGTCGCTGCGTTTAAGAGATTTATTAAGTAGTAACGAGTATCGAGATATCAAAACTGTATTCGATTTAATGAATGATTAGTCGCTAATTAAAATTGACAATAATAGTTGAGGGTAATTTTATAAACAATCGAAGACTTCATTACCTGTTCAATTCTTTGAAATTTAATTCATTGATAGTTTTTACTGATTCATATCTGTAATTTACTTTTTATAACGCCGCCATACTATGGTTCTTAGTTGCTTTGCTGATTTATGTAAGTAATCGACATATTTAATTGTAGATATTAAAAAATCATTATGTTGTAATCGTGCATTATACGTTAGAAACAGTAAATTCTTAGGCATTTCTTATCTTAAGAATCACGTATTATAAATTACTAAAGACGACACTAACGAGTTAACTCCTGATGTGTGGACTGAACTTTAGGAAAAATACTTTCTAATGTTCATGAAATTAAAACAGGTTTTTATTATTTACTAATCTGATTGTCTAGTTAGTAAGAATTAATTGATAAATGAGGAGCAATGGCGTGATTCCAAAAACTAGTCAATTTTGACTTACGTTTAAATTTTGAATACTTGAGAAACTAAAAAATATATTTATTTGTATTTATTAATAAATTAAGACAATTTTAGTACTTGTCTTCCCACAAGACGTTCTTCTCTTTTTAATAAGTCACTTGATCATTTATTAAGTAAAATTTGGATCTAATAAGCAAAATAGTACAAAGCTAAAGAAAAACTTTCAGCTGTCAAAATAGCTTTCTCAAAATCATTTACAAAAACCAAATTAAAATTTAAGACATGAATTGAGGTTACACTTAAACCGAAGGTTAGTAATGTTTCAAATTAACAATACGAGTCTAAACGTTTATTAAAAACTGATCTTGCAGTTTTCAAATTCTCATTCGATGACTTGACCGGAACTTCGGATGCCAGCTTAGAAATTATCTCGAATTTCTTTACAGGAAATACGTTTCAAAATTTTGGTGGCGTTTATTCAATTTTGGCTTTGTATCAAGTGTTACTAAACTCAGATAAGCAAACAAGAAAGAGTAAATATTACCAAAAATACTTGGCTTTCTACCAATCAAAAATACCTTTATCTTCATTTAGCGTCCTTGATCTCTCTATCCGATACTAAGATGACCAAGTTTCTTTTTCATAAAATCAGTTGGAGTATGTTAACAAATTTTTTGGTAAATATTTCCATCCTTGCTATATTTGTCTTGGAAAAACACTTGTAATGGTTTCTACCAGGAGGAAATTAAATGAATGTAAAGAAGTTGGAAACTTAATCCGGTTCCGGTTGTCGAATTTCAAAATACGTATCTATTTCTTTAAAGATTATTTTATGGAGTATTAAAAACCGAACACCGAAACAAACGAATTTTTAATAAAAAAACAAATATCCGAACGTGGTTTGGATTTCACGATTTGAAAATATTTGATTTTGTACTTAATAAGGTAAAAATGAACTAAGGTGAAATAAACTCACCATCGTAATACTGTTTGCATCTTTTTCATTTATTTCTCAGTTTATTTTTTATAATTGAGATAAATCTTTTCAATATTAATTTCCAAAATAAAATTAAAGTCTCAAATACTTTTATTCACGTAACTTTATTATCAGAAAATTAATTAAATAATAATTCAATTTTTACAAATAATTAGTAGCTAATAAAAAATGTCTCATGGCAGTTTTTTTATGACCTGAAATTTTGAACAAAATTACAGAAAGTCATAACATTTCAAACAATCGCTTTCCTTTTGTCGATGTGTACGCCTTTTGATTTGTCGGTTTTTCAACCCGCACCCGGGTGTTTTCATGATCGCTGATTACGAATTAGCTCACAGATTTTTTAGATTCAAAATGACCGATCCAAAATGGCGGATTAAAATGTGAAAAAGTTATTCCCTTCACAGCAAAATTGGCTACTTGGAGGTTTTTGATTTCGCTGATTATGAATTTGGATACTAGTATTCAAAATTCTAAATAGCGAATCCGGTGTGGCAAACAATAATGTGAAAAGTGATTCAATTGCGACAAAATTGGATTTTTGGACGCTTTCGAAATCGTTGATTACAAATGTAACCTCAAACGCTCAAAGGCCTAGTGTTGCTGTAATCCAATATAACTTTCTCGCATTTTGGTTCGCCATTTTGAATTTTAATAATCTGTGAGCAGATTCATTATCAGCGACCCCGAAAACCTCCCAAAGACCCAATGTTGCTGTGATACATTAACTTTTTCAAGTTTTGGTTCGCCATTTTGAATTTCGAAAACCTCTGAACATATTCGTATTCCGCGACCTCGATGCCCCGGTATAGACATTTTTAGCCATATATCTACAGTTCTTTTATAATATATGCTTTTATTGTACAAAAAACAGGCTTTTTACTTTATCTTTTTTTTTTAGAAATAATATACTAAGTAATTGATGTGAATTTCGCATTGTATTATGTTTAGTAACATGCATAAAAAAACTGCATGAAGATTTATGTTTCGGAAAGCGTTAACTTTTCAAAAATTAAAATAAATAATTCAAAGCTGGCAAGAATGTAAAAGGTCAATTATTGATTGATATAAAAATCGGTTACTGTGACATTTGTGTCGATCAAATTACGAATCGAATAATACGTTGTCAAAATTCACATTGCCGGATCCTAGATGTCAGTCCGATCATAATATTATTTGTTTTTGACCAAAGTAGACAAAGGATAATTGCACTGTGCTTTCTCCCGTCCTCTTAAAATCTTTTTTTTAGCTTTATTTATAGTAGAAATACTTTGCAAACTTTGAATATTATATACTAATATTATTATTAAACTACATAACTCTCTAACTATTGCTCTTAAACTATTTGTATGCTTCATATTAAATTTTCTAATATTCATTTTTTAAGTAGCAGCGTTTTTTATGTTTTTTTCAATTAATTTTCAGCTGTTTATGAAATATTTGAATTTAATTCGAAAATATAACGATACGATAATTGTATTGTTTTTAATAAATAAGACAACGAAGATACCTCTCTTTAATACAAAAAGAAATATTTAAAAAACTTATTTATTATCATTTAAAGACAGGGAAGTAGAGCGTAATACGTATCACAATTTTTTTATTTTCCATTATTTTCTATTATTGTTTTTTGATTTCAAAATTTTAAAGTTCTAATATACTCATTTTTATTTACAAAGAATATTTGAAAATTAATAGAATTTAAATCAAATCCTTTTTTCTGTTAGATATTTCTTTGTTGTTTCATATCAAGGCAGCAGTATATTGTTTGGATTTTGTTTGAAAAAACTTAACTGCCAATAAAAATAAAACAAATGGTTTCTACCTACACCACAACTTGTCAAAACCAATATCTGTAGTTTTTGGTCATATTAATCTTGATTGTAAGTAAATCGATAATTTTTACACATTTTGCATATTTTTTCCATAAACACACCTTGTTTTCTTTCTCTCCAATTTTCCTACTAAGTAGTCCTTATTCCCTTCCTTTTATATAAAAGTAAAAGTCGCAGGACTGTGATAAGTTAGTTAACTACAGTTTAGGTTTGGTTTAGGTTAAGTTTAGTTATTTATCTTTCTTTTATGCATATTATTATGCGATACTTTTATTCAGTCTTTAATTAAGTCAAACGAATATTTGTAAAGTCTTCACAAATCGTGTTTTCATGATTTTGTTTCTCTAAACGACAATATTATAGACAATTTGACAATTGGGGCTGGTAATTGAACTACGAACTCATATGCTTAATATTCCGGCATTACTTTAGATACGAAACTCGAGATGTCCAAAATTTGATTTAAATCTGATCAAAACAGGAGCACCTTTTGATAGGATTCTTTTTCATGTCATTTAGATCTAAAATGGACCAAATTTTAGTTAACTTTTATGTCAGATTTGCCTTAGGCAACTGGCACACCCTTAGAAAAGTCCACTGACCGATCGCTCAAAGTTGCCGGATTGAAATAAATTCAGATTGATGTATTGTGTTATTTAGAACAAAAAGCCTATATGATATTTTTTCTATTTTTATATTTTATATTTTCACTTTAAAACTCTACAAATAAAAACATTTAAATGGATTAATGGTAGCATATGTTAATTATCTTTGCAATTGACACCAATAAGAAGCGCGGCTAGGGGTAAGATTGTTACCAGGGTTCGATTCCACCTGGTGGCGATTTTTTTTATTTATGGTTTTTAACACAAAAAATGATAATGTTAATTTGATCAATTTTTAGTTGAAAACTCGCCCAACTTTGATCCTGGTCTCATAATCAGGACCTCAATTAGATCGTTTTTAGATTTGACCGAATTTGATCATCTCTTTTTTCCTCGGGATACTAATTCTTATTATTCCTATCTGAAGAGAATACACTTCTTAGTATAGAATTATGAAATACACAGAATAAGATGTCAGAGTTTTCTTTAGCATGTTTTTTAAATTTGTCAGTACTTCAGGAAAAGTGTGGATAAAAATGTTTAATTGGTGCAAAAATGTTAAAAGAATAGTAAGTTCCAATTCAATTAAAAAAAAATTATGTTCAACTCTGTAACACCGAAGCACTTACAAAGTTATGTTTGGCAAACAAGATAAATCCAGTGGTCCCACGACAACGGATCGTCGCAATGCGAAAACGAAAACAATTAAAGAAGTAGATTACAGCTGGCTCCCGTGTTTTGTGTTACACGACTCTGAAGCTGGTGCACGAGGTCAGTTTATACAACAGTGCCAAGGAGTTATTTGCTCAAGGGTACGTCTCGTTCTACCTGTTTACGTAACAATCGACCTCCCTTTCTTTTTATCTCACTTGGGTATTCGATTGCTTCTCATCGACCATCAATTGCATTTCGTTACATTGTATTTCATACAATTTTCGATCATCACTGTTCATTTGCAGAATTTTCAAAATGCCTCATCGATTACTTTAGAACCCCCTTAAAAGATTTTCGACATATTTTTCAAAAAAGGGACTCTTTTGTAATTTGATGAGAAGAGCCTTTTTTCTTAAGTAAATTTTGTAAGGTGTGTTCTCCGGATGTTAGACATTCACATTCTCGTCTGATTTTCACGCGACTGAAATAAGATTTGATTCTGAGTCACCATTCTCTCTAACTGGTTTCAAGCGCAAGCGCTTTTCTGAGTCGGTGTCAGTGGCCAAACGGCTCGACGGGGATTCCCCAACGTCCGGTTGACCGATTGATACGTACCGCTCGTCCAAGCGTGAAATCGCTGTCTTTGAACTTTCTGAACAAAGATTTTCTTTACGGATGAATAGCGCGAAAATTCGCGCGCCGACGATATTCTTCCCAAAAATGAAAAACTTTTGACAACTATTTTCGGTTTCCCATCATTGATATTTTACACTTCTCGAAATTGCTCAATAACTAAAATGAAACCTTATATTTTGGGTTCTTTTGGAATATCTTCATTGAGTATTTATCTACCACTGCACAACAATATGACAGAATTCAAGTAAAACTGACCGCAACGACCGCCAAGCCAATTACGACGCCTTCCAGTCATTAATCTCCAAATATCCTTGTTGAAGCAGCTCTAATGTAATCTAAAACCCTTCAACGATGTGTGAATACTGGTAGATTAACTCTCCAAGAATTGTCCGAATTCAAGGAATATTTGTTTGATGGAAGTACTTGGTCCCCTTCTACGCTCTACAGATGGTAACTAATCAGAAATGTAGGATCGAACCCTTGTATGCGAACTTACTAAGCTGTATCTTCCTAGTGGATAAGTAAAGTATCTGATTGGTACGGGAGTAATCATGTTTGAGAAATGACCAATCGCCAGTGGGGATTTTAAACCAATGTTTATATTGAGAGCAAACGATTCCTTTTACCTGACCTTTAGTCTCATAAAGACTAAAACGAGTCAGTATGGATGTTCTGAGTGATTAGTTGGTACTTTTTCTGATCATCCATGGAGTTATCAATTTGGCATCGTAAAAACCATCATGGGATCGGTTCCAGATAGGACTTATTACAGTTTCTCACCTCAGCGACGAGGGGAACCTAAAGGTGTCGACTAAAAGCCATAGACCCTTCTTAGAACTTTTACTTCACACCAGTGGCTATTATGTTTAACATTGTTACCGTACCATTATCCAACATGACCGAAGCATACAGTAAAACCAACATAACCTTACCTGATTTACGAGTCAATTTTGATAACCCGCTGAGAAATCTCGAATCTTCCCTGCAGGAGTCGTGTGCTAAAGTCTCGATTTGCGCCTTTGAAACATACCCGCATTGGTTACCCTCCGTATTTAAAGCAAAAAATTGCGGCATTCGATTCTGTTGATTGATCCGAAATCGAGGTTTAACGAGAAATATGTCGTTATTTTGAAACGGAAGGAATTGGTACGTTTCCGAATTACATTTTTGGGATAGTTGGTATCCCGGGGGTAAACATATGTACATTCTCTGTTCCCTTCAGGTGGCTTCAACGTATTTAATTTCACCTTGATGCTTTGCGGTTTTTGATTTTTTTTAAATTGTGCATAGAGTTCCTATTTTCCGCAAAAATATATACAAAACAATAGATTCCCATTGAATTTGAATATCAGACCGTGAGGAACATCGCCTATTTTGGTGCCATAATGTACTAGTTTCGTTTATAAGTAGTTTTAATTTTAGTTTTCAGTGAACCTGTTTATAAAATCTTATTTGGGAATCGCTAGAGTAGCAGATTAAGAATCTGATTTTGTTTTAAGAAGTGTTTATAGTCTCCAATCGTACAATGCAAAGTGATTTCCGGTATTCATTAAACACATAATTAGGTACAAAATAAACGAACCAAATTATAATATTATTTTAATATCAAATGAATTGTGATAACAATGTGTTTTTCGTTGTAATTTTCAGCAACTGGTAATGTTCAGTGGCATTGTTTATGTTTACTTCGGATATGTTTTCGCTTTTTTTAATGCAATTGTTTACACCTTTCGTTTTTGCATCAATAACCTATTTTATGACACATTGTCATTCCAAAATAATTTCGAGACGATTTACAACAAACCGATGTTAAACTGTTGAAAAATTTGAAACTATGAACAGAATAGGTTATGTCAGGTTTATTTCCGAATATATCCGAAGATACTCGAATCGACAATGTGTTACGATTTCAAGTGTTTCAACATATAAAATCTCAAATTAGCCAAAAGGTCTTAAATACAGCCACTTTTATCTTCTCCATTATATGTCTCAGTTTTTAAGGCAAAAATATGTCTCATTTATGATCGATAAACAGAAAGAATGTCTCGAATTTGGAGATAAAGATATAGTGAGACGTTTAATCTAAAAGACATATTAGAAACATTTAATGTCTTAAAATGAGACGTTTAACAAGTTACGGGTCGAAAAACCGACAAATGGAAAAGCCGACAGGTCAAAAAGCCGACAGTCATAAAGCCGACAGGTAAATAAACCGACAGTCATAAAGCCGACAGCCGAAAAACGAACAAATCAAAAGACCGACAGGTCAAAAAACCGACGCTTCAAAAAATTACTGTTCGCTTGTCGATATGCCTAATTTTTATGTGTCGGCTTTTGGACTATCGGTATTTCGACTTCGGCTATTCCATTTGTCGGTTTTTTGACTTGTCGGCTTTTTCATTTGTCGGTTTTTCGACTCGCACTCAAATAGACACATTGACAAACAGACCGTAATTTTTTAAAGTGTTTTTTTACTATCGGCTTTTCGATATTCGGTTTTTTTTATCTGTCGGTGTTTCGACGCGCACCCGTTTAGAGATGCAAGTTTTTGCAGTGCAGATGTTTTCGAAATTATTTATTATAGGTATACGATTTTAACTTTTCAAAATGGCCGATCTAATATAGCACAATATTCTTTCAGTTCAACGGTTTTCAGTTCAGAACCTCATATTTTTTCTGAAATAATTGCTTCTTTGAATGGCTAAAGACGATATACAATATAAAATCGATTGAATATATTTAAAACTAAATGCAGGAAATAAAGTTAGTTCTCAATATTGGATCCGCCATTTTGAATTTTCAAATCTGAAAGCAGATTCGTTACCAGAGACCGTAAAACCCCTTATTACCGATTGTATCATGAAAACAACAAGTTTTATAAAATTATGACCGTCATATTGGATCCGCCATTTTGAATTTTATAAACCTAAAATGAGTTTCTTTATTAGAGATCATAATAATGAATAATCAAACGTCATGAGAGTAAAATAAAATAAAATTTTGTGTTTTTAATTAATAATTCATTGTATGTTTAAGTTGTCTCGTCCATTTAAAATAATTCTCGTAATTATAAAATGGACAAAGATTTCTACTAAAGTAGTAGTTGTAATAAGACGTTTTATTACAAAAAACTAAATAAACACTTTGTATTTATTTAGTTATCAATTTTATATGTTTAAAATGTCGTATTTCTATTCTCTACTTATTATACGCAATTTCCTGATAATTTTTTTAGTTGTTTTAAAGATATTCTTATTGAAAAACGCATTCAATTTTTCCAAAATTTTAGTCCTTTTTTCACACTTTCATAATTATTAACAAATTACGGAATTAATGAACTAGATGGTGATATATGTTACGTGAATCGAAAACATAAATTGACAAGAAATGTATAGTTTAAGCACTTGCAAGAATATAAAATAGAAACGTAGCCCTCTATCGGAAAATTAGTGAAAAATATACCAGATTCGGTAGATGTTGAAATATTTGATATTAAACTTGACTAAGCCGCATGTGCATAAACTATACCTACGATCAACGTAACCTAAAAATACAAAAGTAACTTTCAATATATTATTATAATTATTGACTGTCGTTTTATAGTTATATACTTTTAATGTAAGGTAAAATAAATCGAGACAAGTGTTTGAATACATTTAAAAATCAATTCTTTAATACCAACCAAAAATTTTCAGAAAATCTTAGGAATACTTATAGTGACTATTTAACTGTAAAACTGCAGTAGATTTGAGGTTATGTACTCTATGGCAAATCTAAGTATCGAAGAATAGTAAGCGAAACTACATTACTGTCTAGTTTACCACAAAAGTAGTTAATTTAACTATTTTATTGCAATCTCTTGTTTCACTTTTGTAAAATAGTTCCATTAACTGTATTTCGTTCTCTTCGTGTCTCTTCAAACATTCTCTCGAAATTTCAAAGAGTAAGAACTCAATTTCCATGGAATGAAAGCAAAAATTCACTTTTTAAAAAAAGAATGGTGGACTCTTCGCTCTTTAAAAGTTTTTCGCAATTTTGACGATCAAATTATACGACCACCGATAAATTGTAAAAAAACCTACATCAAAATCTAAACATTCTCGAGGAAAAACCTACCAATTCATTGATAAGTGACATTTTTACTTGTCTCGAGAGAGTTTTGATTATTTTTAAAGCAAAATACATTTCTACAGTAAAATTTGAGAATAGTCACAGAAAAATGATCTCATACTAAACAGGAAATAGTGTGCGCTTGAAGTAATGGCTATTATCAGTTTAATTCCCACCCTTTGAAAAGAAGTTCTTGAATTCCATTTATTAATAAAATAGTAACCATTTAACACTACACAATAATGGCATCCACGACTAAGGCAAGTAATTAAACGTCAGAACTGCAACAACGAAAAGAAACTCCAAATGTAAACCTTCACTATGTTATTTAATTTATCGCTGGCATTAGCGCCTTTATAATAATTTTCGTGTAATTTAATATGACATTTCATGACGTCAATTTTAGATCGTTTATAAGGCATTAACATCCCGGCAATTGCCTCGACCTCTCAAGAAACACTTTTACGCCTTAACGAGCGTACGCTCAATTTTAAACCCTATGCAATTAGCATTAAAACTCTCGCGCCGCCTACTCCGTAAAAGCGCATTCTTTTAGAAATTTATTATGCAAGCATATTTGTGTGAGGATGCACCAAGAATTTTCTGCCAAAAACACGGTCGTAAATGGCAAGGACGAAAGTTTTGCGATTCGTTTTCAGGTTACGGCTCTTTTCCGCAAATTTTCATGTTACCCTTCAAAGTTGTAGTCAATTATTTTAATTTATTCCATCGAAAGTACGTTTAAAAAAAATTTACTTCTAAAAGCGGAGCTAACTAAATAAATAGAACGTTCTTCCGTGGAACGCTAGATGCGCTCGAATCCAAAAGTAAAGTCGCATGGATTTTGTTTAAATATTAATGTGAAATTCACAATCGCGACATTTCGCGTTTTCTTGGCAAATTTCACATCGAACTTTAGTGTTTTTTTAAGGGTTGGATTTGTACTAAGCTAACTAAATGTTACGAAACTTTACTTTTGGGTTCGGACGCCACCTAGCGTTCCTCGAAGACATTACCCTGTTTTTCACATTTAAAGCATTTAAAAGTTTTTTTAATTTGATATTTATGGTACATGGTGAAATTCCAACTGTTTTTTACAGCAAAGATTCGGACCTCTTGGGAAACTATCTCCTTACAATGTTTTCAACGAAAAATGTATTTGTTATACGTTTATCAGTCAGGGAATTCCAATTTATCATAAAAGGGCACGTACAATGTATCTTCTGCACATGTCGGGGTTATCGCAGATATTACAATGGCTGTCGCAGTTATATAAATAAGGTCTTTCCCACTTACGATTAATGGCTTCGAGGGATTACGCGTTATTGCGGTATTACTTGTGCAAAAGACATTTGTTTCAATCGTTTAATCATACATGGACTAGGAAACTTTTGGCAATTTTGAAGAACAATTTGTTTTTTGATTAAACATTATATTGTATTAATTAGATGATCAGGTTTATATTTTTATTGACTGAACAGATTCATTTCTTGAATGTTATTTGTTCAAAAACGCTTTTGCGATTTTCAGGAAAAGTTAAGAAATTTTTCATGCTGATTATATATTTAGATGTGATATCATAGTTTACCAACATATCAATTCAACTTATTCAATATATTTTAATTAAAAAGTGGAATAAAATTGTTCGTTTCACTAATTTACTTTACGAATTTTTCGATGGTTTAAATTTAATTTCGAATTATTTCAACGACATATTTCAAGTTTACAATAAGACTTATAAACCATTTTTGGGTGTTCTAATAGATTCTATTATATCACTTTGTGTAACTAAATGAAGAGGAAACAGTTTACATTCAATTCTCCAATATGTCATTGTGAAGAATCTCTTCATTTTTATAAATTAAAATTCTGCATTTATTGATTGGAATTTAAATTAATGATATTAATTTATTGAAATAATTTTTCAAATGGGAAATTATCTTTGCCAAAAATGTACAATACAGTAGAGTCTCGGTATATTTGCCCGCTCGGTTCCTCGCCTTCCCCCCCCCCCCCATTTCCTTAAATTTGTCAAAAGAAGAGGAGCGCCGCTTCTCCCACTCTCCTCAGTAGCGTTACGTTAGTGACGTCACAGCAGGCCCTTCCTAAGGCCCTACCGCACAAGGTGGGGGAAAACGAGAGTGGTGGGGGAACTGGTCAAATATACCGAGACTCTACCGTAGTAGTTTTAGATAAAAAGAAAACGATATTATTTTCTGAAAAATATTTTTCCGACATTTTTTTGCATGAAATGTTATACATTCTGTCAATTACTTACTAATTATTTATTAGTAGAAATTACCGAATGTTTCGACATTGAGGATATGAAAAACTGGTTGAAACATTTTGGTAATTATCAGGAAAAGTTAATTTACAAATGCTAAATAAAATGACAGAATGTTTAACATTTTATCCAAAAAATGTCAGAAAAATATTTTTCAATATAAAGATGAGCATTGCTTTTTTTTATCAGTATCCTTGAGAATAGAACCAGATTTTGACTGCTTCCATCGGTCGAATTATTTCCCCCTTTTTAATATGAATGTAATTTAAACTTACTACTTGCTGACCATTGAAATAATGAAGACGTGATGTCGGTACTTACCTAAAACAAAAAAAGTACACAATTATTATATTTCTGAAAGTGAACTTCTGAGCACTTCGTGCTTAAACAATACAACTAGGATCTAACAATTATAAAAAATTCTGAATCATTGAAACGAGCGACGCCTCCTCTGAAATATACCAGACATTCTGAAATCACTTGTCCTTTGACTTGCACGTGCGAATTACCTCGCAATACGTCGAAAAGGGGCGACAATAGCTCTTTCTGTATTATTGACGACAGGATGAGAAGCATTGAATCCTAATTGATCGATTCTTGTTCGTGCTAAAAAAATACGGTAATTGGGGTCAGCGCCGTCTGCATGCAAAAAAGCGAGGCTGCTTTTTTAAAAGGACTGATCGGAAGAGTCTTTTGTCGCCCCCGGACAAAGGAGATGTTTTAATAAAGAGAATCCGCCTTTCTTTTGAGTTGGGGTCAATCGAATGTTTGTGGGGACCACAACTCGACACACGGTAGGCATCTTAATCGTCGAAACACTTGTGGGGGGGAATGTATTAATAAAGAACACCGACCCGACTGTGGTGGAAAAAAAACCCACCTGTACCGCAAGGCGAAGGGTGTCGGAATTTGCATTTTTATTAGGCAATGAATGGATCCATTTTTGTAACGGCACACGTCCCAGTTATGCCATGTAAATTTATACAAGATCTGACGATGAATATGTTTGCGAACCGTCTACTTGTAAAAATCTTCGATCGTTTGGTCGCCATTTTATTTTACTCCCCTAATACAAAAAGAGCTCCGTTCCTGGTCAGTTTCCATACTACCAAAACTATCAGATATTCTTTTTGGTGTGGGCCAATTAAATTTTTGTTTAATTTTCTGAAAAAATTCGACCAGTAAATATTTTTCATTACATCTGACGTTATTAATATTGAATCTTAAAATTTATGAATTGAAAAAGAACACAGGGCAACAAAATGTGACCGATATCCATACCAAGAAACAGGACTGTACTTTTCCAAAAGTTTTTGGTGCGCTGAATCCAAATATGGCCGCAGAATTGTTCTATAATGTCAAAATTTTAAGATATCCGGACCTAAAAGTTTTAAAAACATCGTTTTTTTTATTATTTTCTGTAGGTTTTTGTGACGGAACAAACTTTTTGTACGCAATTTGGCAAAACGCAGATTAATGAGCTGTTTATCAGCTTTTGTTAAGGCACGATGATGATTTTTGTTTTTTGAACTTTTAGAGTAGGATATCTCAAAATCTTAACGGATTCAGCACAACCAAAACCTTCGGAAAAGTTTAGTCGGTTTGGTTATAAATTTTGTTGACCTTTGTAATTTTCAAAGTTACGATCGATCATTCAATTGTCTGTTAAGAAGCTACGATTAATTACTCCTTTGGATTATTTTCAGTGGGAAATGTTAATGATCGATGTTACGTCAATCATGTAGGGACAATCGACATTTTCAAACGTGAAATTGAGGTATTCATTGACGTACAGTGGCCCTCCCCTTATTTTAACTGCGTCCTTTATTTTAATTTTTTTTCCTCCCTTATGTTAACTTCTTCCCCTCATGAGTTCCCCCACCATTCGCCATTTGAAAGTGTTCAAGAGTGCGGACTGCTGTTTGCGCTTGCGCATACAGGTGAAGAAGGACGCCACTATATTTCCTTTCTCTATTTTTATTCTCTCATACTGCCAGTGGTGGGGATGAAGGGATGCGGGAAAATAAGGGAAGAAGACGCCATCTTCCTTGACTCGAAAAGTTAAAATGAGGGGAGGGCCACTGTAATAGATCCTCAAGAAATACTCCAAAATTGGATTGTGGGATTGGCTACTGTAAGACAAATCCAGGGACCAATTTGTCGACCCTAAAACTATAACGTGAAAACTCTAAAATCTTACTATATAAAAGTGCTAATTTCACTGTTTTAACAGTGATGTATTCAGCAGTATACCGTGAGATTTGGGAGTTTTCACTTTATATTTTGTACGAAATTCTTTTCCGTTCATAAATTTCAAGATTCAATCTGTACAATAAATCCAGATTTTTCGAAAAATATTTACTGGTTTAAATGTATGATAATTAAAATTTCTTATTAATTATTTACTGGTTTATTTTTTTTACAGAGAATTAAATAAAAAATTTAGTACCTTTTTTACTTTTATGATCAGCAACGAGCATTCGTAAACAATACCTAAATATTGATATTGTTATTTAATGATATACTTTAGAAATCATACTTTCAACTAGCCCATTTTAGTTCCATATTTTAAGTATTTAATGATGGTATAAGATCGTATTATAATATTAATTGATTTTAATAAATGCTGGCATTATACAAAACTCAAATTATGTTACGCTTTAAAACGGTTGAATTGACTAGTAAATCCAATGAAGAGTTGTATAGTTTTTTAATCCGTTGGAGTACATTTGAATCCCATTGAATAAATTAATAATACCTCCAATTAAGAGTAGATATTTACTCCAAAGATGTCCAAATTAACTTTAGATAAAAGATTGACTCCTTTATATTAAAAATTGACTCCGAGTTCAGTTGTTTTAACTTCTTTGAAATTAAATTGGACAGTTTTGGTGTGTACTTATACAACGAATAACTAATTCTAGTGTAGTAACCTAGAAAATTGTTTGTGAAACTGAGGAGTTAGCAAAACTAGTTTTTCTCTCACTGATATTTGCTAGCTGTCGCAACGAAGCCTAAGTTCCTCATCATTATCTAAATCAGTAGTAGAAAATCATAGCACTTTTCGTATTAAGGGCGTAAAAGTTTATTTTGCATAATAAAAGTGCCGTTTTTTTGTTGTAAAATGTCAACATTATTTCAAAACATCGACGGAAAATAAATGATATTGATGATTTTTCACTAATCTTTCTACTATTCCTGTTAACAATCATATTTGTAATTATTAGTAAAATCCTACCTCCATTCCAGATTTAGATATCAAATTTGTTTAGATTTACTAATAGAATTTGAATGTTACTTAAATTAGTTGTTTCATATCAAGTAAAGTCAAATTTAATCGTTATTTGCATGACAGTATTAAACAACTATCTTATATTGTTTAACAATAAATTTTGTCATTATCGATAACCAGGACTTTGTATTCGCATGTGCCATGTTGGATTTTGACATTTTTATCATACCGATCAATATAATGCCTTAAGAGTGCGCTAAAATTTTTCGTCCACTCCGCTGGTGACCGACATTACGGCGTCAAATAGTTGTCTTTTCTTGGTCAGATTTTAATCAACGAATTAGATCATTTATTGTAGATTGTACAATGCGTTAATTCGAGTGAATTATGTTTTCCCACAATCCTGATATCAAGACCATGATTTTAAGCCCTTATTTATTACTTTTTATAAAGATTTCGAGATGTAATTTGTAATAGTAAACAAGTCTTGGCGGAGAATTTTAGTTGTTTCATATTACATTTTGCACCCTCGAATTCAAAATAAAAAGTAATAAGTGAGGGCTTAAATTAATGGTCCTTATTCAAAGAATGTGGGAAAGCTTAACTTTCTTCAATTAGTGTATTGCACAATCTGCAATTAATTATTTAATGCATCGTTTGATAGTTCAATAACGACCACCAGATGTCGTGACCGATCCATTTTAGGGCACTCTTCTTGTCACGGAATTACTATGCAAAAATAGTAACAATTCTAAAAATAAATTTTGTGTACGACAAAAAATATTCAACAGATTGTAAAAATATTTAAATTAAGTAATTGAAGAATTTTGTTTCTTTCCTATCGTTACAAAATACTGTCATATTAAATGGTTAATTTAAATATTGGTCCATAATTAGCTAAATATATTTGAGATTTTTCTCTGTTATCATTCATAAAGAAAGATACCATGCGTACAAAATACAGAAATTGACGCTATTTTTGGGGAATTTTCAGTTTGGGAATGGACCTGTTATCTGGACTACCGGATAAGGAAATGGCTGTAATACGAATTTGCCTTCAACAATAATAAGTCGAATCCTTTACGTAGTTATTATTATCTAATCATTACTCTTTAATCTTTGTACGAGATTTTATTTTGTTTAAATATCCATATTCATTTTATTATTTAATTATAGTTTTATTTTATAAAGAGTCCCAAAATTTTGTCAACATTTTTTGAGTCACTCTTGTTTATAAAAATATATGAATTGTTTAGAGGCAATCTTAAGATCCACTAAAAAAGTTTATAAAACTAAACACCATTTTTGTAATTGTATGTTTACTTTTTTGCAGCTGATATTGTGTTCTCTGTACAACAAAATCTCGAAAAGTAATTAGAATTATTGAAATAAATTGTAACTACGTCATAAAAACATATTGTAAATAATGTATCACTAAAAACTGTAACGACTAAGTTCAATTTAAAAAGTCTACATTTATTTTAGATTGTCAATTCAAGTGATTACATTACTAACTAAAAAAAACAATATTTCTGGTTCGTTTTGTTTGGAAGAATGTTTTTTTTTGTGTTGACAGGTGTTATAAAACTATAGAGATTTGAAGCCAAAATATTCAATCAAGAGGATATTTTTAATTAAATGTAAGATGAGACTATTGCTTAATCATTCGCACAAGAGTCAAATGCGTTTGGGAAGCAATTTCATGAAATATAAAAAACACTAATCAATTTATGTGTTACACATTTAAGATATTAAAAATAAGAAACAATACCTTTATTCTCGACAGTCAAATAATTTCTAAAAAAATATAATTTATCTCACTAACCCAATTTTGGAAAGAACGCATCACTCAAAATTTGTAACTCAATGTGCAAAATTCTCCTGAATTAAACAAGGGTTTTGTATCAAACATGTTCCTGAGACTGCGATAATATTATCAAAAAGAGGTTTAACACTGATTAATCAAGTTATGAGAAATTGTTTGGGTAATTTCTAATTCCAAATATTTATCTTTCATTTCGAGCAGCTGTTCCGTATCTGTCGATGTTTCCCCGACGTAAAAAATGTTATTATCATGGACGAACAAACTTCGTTTCATAATATCCACACGTACGCGTACCGAAATGAATATTAAACACTTTCATTTTTTGTTACGAGAAATCGGAACGCTTAATCGTCACGATAATACTTCACTCACAAGTGCGAATTAAAATTTTTACTTGACCTAAAATTTATTACACAAATGTTGATTAATGCAAATTGCCCTGATTAATTATCATTTTCAGCAATTGATAGAAGGAATCAAAGCGTTACTAAGAACTATTAATGTTGTCTATGCCATAATTTTTATTGTCTTTTGACATTTTGTATTATGCAATGTACATAGTTACATTACGTGTATCCAAAAATGTTATCTTTATTCCTTCTGCTAAGTGAATTATCACCATGTCGTTGATACTAAATATTGTTTAATAAATAAACAATGTGTTGGAAAGCCCTGATGGAAAATCAATTTGTTAGCAAATAACGATAAATCAGTAAATTCTGTCTGTATTCTGAAATATGTAAATTTCATTCCATGAAGTAAACTTACCAGAACAATAATTACTTAATTCGAATTTTAATTTATATATGAATTTTAATTGTAACTACAGTAGGACCTACCAGATACTAACAAAGATTAAATAAATTATGTTTTTATAATGGTAAAGTAATGTGTTTGAGTGTATTAATACTTTTTGTAAATAAAATTACTTACAAGTTATCTGAACAAATTTTTCTCTCAACATGTTAATCAATGTATTAACACATTAACGATCAGAAAGATACCAAGATTTCAAATATATTTATTGTCATTAAATAATAATTAAAAATATATAAAATAAAACATTTTCGTTGTAAGATTAATCGAAATATTCTAAAAAGATATAAACAATTATTTCCAAAAGAACAAAATTTTGTTATCAAGAGTTTTTAATTAATATTTTCATGTTGAACAGTGATTGTTTATTTTGTTCGACTTTAAATTTTGATTGATATTGTTATTAGAAAAAATCTTTTGTACTTGTAAGTTTTTGTCTCCTCTGCTTTTTTTCCATATATTTTTTTATCCGGAGATTTTTAGGCTGTGATCTTTAGAAATATCATCAAAACTTCAGGATCGTGCACAAAAATTTGAATGCATCCAAATTGATTGTTTTTGTCTATAATTCAATTTGTAATCACAAAAATTTACTACAATGAAGAAATAATAAAAATAGTCCACTAAATTCTGAACGATTTTCAGCATCAAATGACAAGTTCAGATTTCTACACTCAAAAGTAGATTTACAGATCACAAAATTAAAATAACGTTTTGCATTTCCTTTCTAAAAAAGGCATAGACTCTGATAATGGTGTAGTTATATTTTAGACCCCCAGTGAGACGAGGATTAATTAAAATAAGTACCAATTACTAATAAAAGAACTAGATACAGAGTTCAATAATTCAATTACATATTTTGAAACATTTACAAATTTCAAAATAGTAGTAAAGGGCAACAGAATTATTCATGTTTCTATTTAGTTGAATATGATATTTCATCGGAATATTTTCAACTCTTTGTTAATACAACTAAATATCTGAATTATTGGACCGATTTTGGTAGTGTTTATAAACTTTTTTTTTAAGTATATAAAAAAATATACTTTTCTATTCGTTAATTTAAAAATAAAAAACAATAATAGAATTCATATCGTGTATTTAAAAACTATCTTTGTGTAACAAAATTAAAACAATTCTTAAGATATTGCAATCAAGTGAGAAAAATGATATTTTCCACTATTTCAGCTATAATAATGGCATACTGCAAACACATCACACAGCGAGGGAAAGGATTATTTACTATGAAGACATCTTCTTATCAGTTAAGATATCGTATGTTTGATTATGGAGAATCGAATAATTACTCATAAAAAAAACAATTTTATAAATTGAATTAAATATTTACTTACGCACAAAGAAATGTTCATACATGAACAAATTATATACATTTCACACAAAACTAACTTTGTTTTCTGGAGAAGTTATATTTTATTTCTTACGAAATGTTCATTAAGTATGTCATAACAAATTATTTGGTAATAGCTAAAAAGTAAGAGAGTTGGAGTATATGAGTAACCTAATCTTAAACAAATCGTTATTTTGTGGTTTTAAATAATAATAGATATATTTATTGAAACCAAATGAAATTATAAATTATAAATATTGGCAACTTAATCAACATTTTGTTTCGTAGATTTTAGTCTCAATGTCTTTTTTCTCGAAAAACTAAACTGGCTTTCTAAAACGTATCGCTAACAATTCTGACGCAATTTTTTATTAAAAAAAGTGTGAAACTACAATGTAACACAAGAATATATGTAATTTGGTACATGCTCGTTAAACTATTTTTAGTAAACAGTGATATGTTTATAAATCGTTTGGAAATTATTTTAAACTGAAATTAAAACATTTTCCCATGTCAAACAAAAATTTGTTTACAGTTGGCAACACAAAAACTAAGTTATACTAAGTTTAATTTGTTTCAAATCTCATATGATGCAAATTATTAAATTTAACCGACAATTCACCGGACAAAAGGTATTGTTTACTATTTTTGTTATTGTCGAGAGAAATTAAGGACAATCTCAATCAATGTAATGCATCAAAGTAGCTTCTTTGTTTCGACAATCAATAGCAACCCACGAAAAATTCTGTAAAAATGTTATTTTCATTTCGAAATGTGATTTTGACTGAAATGTTTGACACTACTTCTATACAACAGAATAAATTCCCCATTCGTTTTTTAGTAAGAAAAGCATTCTTACAGTTAACCTGCATATTTTTATATAACAAAATATTTCTTCCGACGATGTTAGTAAAACTGCGATAGGTTTATAACTGCATTATTATAAATTTCTTAGTTTTATAATTTTTGTGATCTATACTACTGATAATTATTATTTATTCATAGTATTTTTTGCTCAGCGGAACAAGCGAGTTAATTTTTTGTACAATTTATATTACCTAATGTATTATTTTGTCCACGGACTCCTTTGTCCAGGGCAATAAATAAATGGTAACAATCAATCAATCCATCAATAGAAATACATTTGTTAAATATTATTCAGTAAAAAATAATTTCCTTTGACCCTTTCTGTTGAAACTTATTAGAATTATAGTGGTTAAATCCAGGATTATGGTAATAATATTTTCAACATTTTGTCTACGGGTCGAAAAACCGACAAACAAAAAAAAAAACGAGAAGCATAAAGAAAAACCGTCAGTCAAAAAGCCGACACACAAAAAACTGACACATCGGCAGTTATTTTTTGATTTGTCGGTTTTTTTCTGTCAGCTTTTTGATTTGTCGGTTTTTCGACTTCTATTAAAAATTTTTAACTTGTGGTATTAACATTCCAAGTTTAGATTACGACTTCTACTGACGATAAAAAATTGAATTTTATATTTTTCGAAGGAACGGTTCAAAACCTGTAGGATAAAAAGAAAAGTAGAGAGAAGCATTTTAAGTAAATAATGTTTTCCGAATTTTCAAATCATCTAACTTTTGAAATTTGTTTCAAAAATAAAAATAAAAACTGTTTGCTGTATTTATTTTCGACAAAGAATATATATGAAAGTTTGTGAGAATCTGGATGTCTTTGATTCTGAAAAGTATTCGGCGTGATGTGGAATAACACAAATAGTGAAATAAATGTACAAGAAAAAATACTAATTAATTAAAATTATTATATGTTTTCATGTTGTTAATGCGATAATTTCAAACTGTTTTTGATGATGGTTCAGGAAAAGTTGTTTAAAGTTTCCTTAAAATGTCCAGAAATTAATCTTTACAAATACCAGAAATATTATCTGAATGATGAAGAAAAAATGTTTAAATATTTCTTAAAGGCTCAACAATGAAATGTTCTGGAATTTTCACTGAAAAAAAATCTGGTGGTAAGTTTAATGTACAAAAAGAATTATTACCCTAAATCCATGTTGCTAAAAATTAACGATCATCAATGACATTTTATTTGAGAACCGTTAATGTAGCATCCTATGGCAATGTTTTGAATTGCAAAAAGATTTAAAAAACCAACCATCAAAATGGAATGCTCAATAATTTTAGAAAAAAAATAGAAACAAAAAACATTTCGACATGAATGAACTAAAATAATTTACAAAAAATCATTAAATTACAGGAAACGTATGATGTTAGTTCGGTTACATTGTGAAAATCAAATTAGTTTAGAAGATAACCTACATTATTAATTAAAAGATGCGGTTTATTACGATCATTGTTAATGAGAATTTAATGCGGCATTAGTAACTGATATCGACTCTTAACTGACGAATTTATTACATACGTCAATTTAATAAAATACGTCATTACTATTAAGATATTTTTTTAATCTCTTGCGTCAAAGTACAGAAATAATTTCTGGATTAAAAGATAATACGAATATTATTGGAGTAAAATATGTTAATGAGCACTCGATACCTATATGACCATTTTCAACATTACTAGAATTTTTCCCTTAAAATTATAACTTTAAATAATAAAATGTTTATACACTTAAGTTTGTATAATTAAATATAGTAAACTATTTATTTTATACTTGATTCATGTTATCAAATATAATTAATTTCACAAATTTTATACTGATTGAATCTTTCGATAATATTCTAATTCATGAATATGCATAGTGTTGAAATAAACTACACATTCTTTTTTATGCCAAATTTTGTTCTATATTTTTGAACCGTATTTGTTTAAAAATTTTCTTTTTTACTTTTTATCCTTTGAGAAATATATGGCTATATTATTGTTACTCACACAAATTTTCTTTGTCATTTTTTAATCGGCCTGGAGATATAAGTTTTTTCAGATTTTTTTAAGGTAATTTGGAGGTAGCTTTTCGAACTTTTATTAATATCATACAATAATTATTCGTGAAAAAATAATAATAAATATTTCGAACCTGAATTAAAATAAATTAGGGTTGGAAATAATGGCTAGACACGTATTTTTTTTTAAATATAATGAATATTTACACAGATCGTAGACTCTTTTTTGTGATACGCAACTAGAGATCTGATTTTTGAAAAATGAATTTCAATGAAAATGAAGCCAAAAACTGCATATATTTCAGATTTTAATCGTTATAAGTGATTGATGATAAGAAACTAGTATTTAAATAATCCCAAATTGGATTTAATTTGGTACCTATAATGAAAAAGCAGAGTTACTCAACTGTCTACCCTAGTTTGGTACTTGCTAACAATTATCTAAAAGAAATTCAGTGGAAAAGCGTTTAAAAATTTTATTCAATTTTTTAACGAAACAAAACAAACTCTTTTTGAGGTTAATTAAATCCTAATGTCTTATTCTTATAGTCTCTTATAACTACTGAACAGCGAAATATATGGTTTTTTGTTCTATTTTCATTGAAATTCACTTTTAAACAAAATCACATCTCATCGCTTCTCGTTTCATTACACAAAAGGGTATGATTTTTCAAAATATTGGCAATGATGTATATTTTTCAGCCATTTCTACACCTAACTTATTTTAATTGAGGTTTTGTTATTTTATGAATAAATGTTAAAGGTACAAACAGCAACTTTTAAATAACCTTTCAATAAACTGAAAAAAATTGAGGATGAGTTTTTAGTCAGTGCAAACTTTTTTCACCAGTGCCCGGTACAAAAATTACAAACAAAAATTGTGAGCCACTCTAGGGTCTGTAACAGTTCACTTTTGTGGTGGTAAATAGACTCTGAAGCATATCGTATAAACTTTATATTTGCAATGGATTTTTAATACGAAAAACAAAAAATTAAATAGTTGGAGCTACTAACTGGATAGAAGGATCAGGCACTTTCATCGTTATTAGCTAATTAATAGGTAAAATTTCTAAATAGTGACTTCGACAAATTAGATAGTCAAGTCTACTATTCAAATAGTAAAACCAACTAAAGGACGTAATTGTGCTTGATCTTACTTTATAGATAGTCAAACCAACTACATATTTCTTATTTTGCGTGTATCTTACAAGAACCAAGTAGTGATATTTTACTTTTTTTCCAAGAACAATGTGTCTTTTATCTTTTGGCGGCATAGTGTAATCATTTAGATTATTTTCTGTTACTGTAGTGATAGAAGAATGTATAAACACAGTGATTAAGATATAATTATTTATGATCAATAAAAACAAAACATTAAAAAAATCCCGATTTTTTTCGAAGGAATTCATTATTGATGCTGTTTTTTAAAATAGTCATTTGAAATCTCGTATGATAGAGTTTTTGGATCCTTGATGACAAATCGGATGTTGATTTTATGAAATTCAAAATGGCTGCCTTAATGACGTAAATATGCAACAAATATTATATTGAAACAGGGATGTTGAATTTTGAAAATCTGATACCGGATTCGTAATCTGCTACCACAAAACTCCTAGTGATAATTTTCAAGTCAATTTAAAGTGAAGAAAAATGTGCCTTAGAAGGTCAACCGAATCTTTTTGGAAACTGCAAATTGTTTCTAATAACCTTATGAACGTGTAGCGTAAGTAGATGTAAGGGAAAGGCAAAAACAATTATTAAAATAGTGATGATAAATTTTGTAATTATGACTAAATTAAATATTTTTCCTGCATTTTTTCTACCGTTAGGTTTCCAAAAACATCTATATTCTATATAATATTCCTTAAAACCATAGTCCAAATACCATTATGGAATGTAAAGAAAGTTATAAGCGTTTGAAATTTACAATATAAAAGGAAATTCGAGACAATACATTTTTCAATCGACTTACTAACTTGTCGGTTACTACATGTTATTGTTTAATATTGAAAAACGATTATACTACATGTATACTACTAAAACATGTTGACGTAAAGTCTTTGTTTATATCTTATACTACAGTTATAAGGCCTACTTCCTGAATATTTTTGCCAATAATTTAGCCACGATAGAGATATCATTTATATTGGTACTAAACTTTTCATTAAATCAGCTTTTATACGGTTATGGGGACCATCCAAGTATTGGATTCCAATTTGAAAATATTATACAAGTTACTTTTCAAAATAAGAGTTTTCAAATCTTTTGCTTAAGTTTTCAGGATGGAAGAATAAGGTAAAAAATTGTTTAAAGTTTTTATTTTATTTCTGTTTTTTTTTTGTTTTAAATTTCGATAGATATGCCATTAAAGATGATAATGGTACATTTGATATCTTACAAGATTATATCGGTGAACAGATTGCACATATAAATGAAAATCATTGATTTTCTTAACGATGCGTGAATTCCCAAAAGTCATTAACATTTGGCGTCATAAAAATTACTTATCACTACTAACAAAAAAATTTTTTAAACGATTCAAAGAATTAAATGAAAATTTCGACCGTTTGACGCAAATTCAGCGATTGTCTTTATCGATTTAAAATTTCACGATCTGCACTACAAATGAGAGGTCAAGAAGAATTAAATGGATGTTTACTTTTCATTTATCGCATCAGTAAATTCTAAAAATATCAACGAAATTCCGAATATGATTCATTCTACATTGAACTAAAGAATAATTCGAATAAAAAATTCTACAAATTAATCTAATTGGATTTTAGACATTTAATAGAAAGTAAATAACATAATGTTATGACAATAATTTATTTATTTTAATACATTTACTTATATTTATTTAGATCATTTGTGTAAATACATATTTAACCGTAATATAAAATATTTAACAAGACCTTTTTATGGAAATTTTACTAAATTCTCTCAAAGCAACAAGTAAGCCTTCTAAAGAGTCCCGGTACATTTGCGTCTCGTTATATTTACGTCCCAGCTTAGTTTCCCGGTTTCGTCTCGTTATATTATATGAGGAGGTATCCCGCAGCTCTCTTTTTCCCCTACCTTGCGGGCTAGGGCCTCATGAAGGGCCTGCTGTGACGTCACGAACATAACGCAACTTATGGGGTAGTGGGAGGATCCGTGCTCCCGTTCTTTTGGTGAATATAACGAGACGGGAGGGGAAGGCGAGGAACCGAGTAGGTAAATATATCGAGACTCTACTATAGTAGATATTTCTAAATATAAAATGTGTGTATTCTGATGCTTTGAAAGTTACAGAACAGCAGGTTATTGATTCTGTAGATTCATGCATATAAATTATTGGGATTTTAAAGGAAGATGTGTATGTCATAAATATTTGTGACTTTATTTTTCAATATTTAGAACGATTTCCAACTTCTCATTTTGGAGTTACCACCATGTAAAAATATTTTGATTAAAATAAATCATCTAGACAATTATTTGAAGATACTGCAGTGTTTAACAACGTTTTTAAGATTCACATTGGTAGTCCCCATACCATTTTTGGAGCACTAAGGGCTCTCAAGAATGACCGACTCGTGCTTAATGTTTGAAGGGTTCCTAAGTTTCTTCACATTTGTAGTTTCGGAAATTCCTTTGTTTGTTGATATATTTATGTAGTGTGATTTTATGAAACCCTTCAACTGTTGGACAAACAAAGTATCGAGAGACAAGAAACAGTTTTGCCACACCTACGATTACTTGGAACTCATATTGAAATTCGTACTTTTGGAACATAAGATAAAATAAAGTTTGCATCAAATATCGTCAATTTTCAATGAATTTTGCTCCATTTATTTTCATATTATCTGTACAAAAATCTGCTCAGCTCTTTCAAAATTTGACCACAGAATTTGTTTAAAATCTATTCTTAAAAAGATATAAACAATTTTACTGAAGTGTATTTGTCAAATTTTGTATCAGAAACTGGTAATATACGCATCCGCTTCTACATAAAAAAGTGTTTTCGACACAATATTTTGAGATGCGTAAGGTCTGCAAAGATAAATTAAAAATGGCGGTCCCAAAAAACGTGTCCAGGATGAAAATTTCAAAAAATTATACTTTTCAAGAAAGAACAGAACATGATTAATTACAAAAAAAAACATTTCCTTTTCTTGTTATTGATTACACTAAATGCACGAAGAGATCATGATTCGGCCATTTTGAATGTGTCATTTTAGTGGGTCCAAAACTGTTATATTTATGAAATCGTCAAAAGAATACGTTAACAATTTGTAACAAATCAACGTAGGTGAAATGTGCATGAGATTCCCTGCTGTGTACTGGCGGCTATTACAAATCAGCCATTTTGAATTTATTTCAAAATTATTATATCTTCGTAATAGTCAATATTTATATAATCATTATAAAACTCAAAGCAAACTTTCTACGATGTTTATTTTAAAAAACTAATGATTTTAAATACATTTTGCGGCCATTTTGAATCTGCCATTGCTTCTAAAAAATACTCCAATACAATATTATATATGTTGAACAATCGGGTACAACTTTTTTTTCATTTACTTATAATCTGCATCAATAAAGAAACTCATAAAAAATAAAAAAAGCCTAAGAATCACAGTGTTTATATTTTATTTAGCAAAAATTTTTTATCAATAATCATTGTTTTGCAATTTTTTCACCGGAAATCGATGGAGAACACTTGAAAATACAATAAAAGGTATATTTAAACAATTTTTAAAACATCTTTTTACTGGAGAAACAGAACTGAAGTTGACGTACTTGTTTTTTTCATTTCAGGATCAAAAAAGTTAAATAACATGTTTTTTTAACCCTATCGGTCACGCATTTCTCTTTTCACTAAATTTGATTGAAACTCATTACTAGGAGGTTTTCGAGGTCGCTGAAAACAAATCTGACGTCAGTTTTTATAAATTAAAAATGGCGGATCCAATATGGCGGACAAAAAATTGAAAATCGACTGAATTCGCTTGAAAAAAGTTACTCAGGGGTTTTCGAGGTCACTGAATACGAATCTGGTGCCAGAATTCAAAATGGCGGACCCAATATGGCGGACAAAAAATTGAAAGTCTACTGAAGGCTTGAAAAATGTTACTCGAGGATTTTTGAATACTCAAAATCTATTTTCATTTTTGTGTTCAGTGACCTCGAAAACCCCCGAGTAGCTTTTTTTCAAGGGTATTCAGTCGATTTTCAATTTTTTGTCCGCTATATTAGATCCGCCATTTTGAATTTTTGAAAACCGACATCAGATTCGTATTCAGCTACCTCAAAAAAGCATAAATAATAAGTTTCCCGTATATGTTTGTACGGAATTATTTGTCACAAACCATTTAAAAAAGAAAAATGGTAATTTTTTAGTATATTTTTGTTTATAATAAATTAAACTATCGTATTGTAATATGTGTGATATCTTACATTCAATCAATAAATGCCTTAGTTATGTAGAAAATCAATCACAATGTAACCAAAATAAACTGATTTTTAAATGTAAAAAAAATAAAAGGTGGGTCTCTGAAAGATCCACTGTAACGCAAAGAGTTACATTGAAACATTCAGATTATAAGACAAACGAGATCTTATAAAACAGTCATATGACAATAAATAATTTTGTTTAAATGTCGAATTGACATTTTTACATCCTGCTACATTGTAAAAACCATTTTGCGATAACCCAAAAGCGGTCACGTGTCAATCGTGTGATGTTTCAAAGACATTGCAATGACATTTTGTTTAGGGAGTCTAAATTTTTGAATTTACAAATTAAAAAATTTCTTTATTAAAATCATCCTTTTCGTCCTGAATAACCTAAATAAAAAAACGTCAAAAATTGTATTTTTTTTTTAAATATTCAATCAAAGAACGTGTAAACAGTCTGAGAAAAGAATTGTTCGCAGGATTTGAAAACTTGGTAAATCGTTTTATCTTCTTTGATAGGCGTATCCGTTTGGGCCGGCGACACGCGGGCGTAGGTGGCACGTGCGCGAACTGCGCATGCGCACAACACGCGACTACAAATGCGGCGCCAAGAAGAATGGATTGAAAAAAGGATAACGTACGTGATTCACAGGACTTTGCACCTGAGGATCGCTCGAAGCAAAAACAAATCCATGAAAAAAAATAATACCGAGTCACTGTTGGACAATCACTTGCGCCCAATGTTGATTTATGGCCTGGGAGAGGCTGGGCAGGTTCGAAATCACGTTTTTGTGTTTGTTATTCTACGACACTTGGATTCGCTTCGGGTCATGAACTTTCATTGTTTGAGGTGATATTGTTTCGTATATTTCAGCCGATTATATAAACAAAATTTTCATATTATTTATTCAGATTTCTAAGTTTGGGTTGAAAGTTTTAGGTTGAAAATTTCGGATATAGATCATTCAGCTGGTGATTTTAGTTTTGGATTTGTTCGCCATCTACCGGAGTTATTCAAACTACAATTAAATAGGCCTCTCAAAAGCTATACTCGTTATAGTAATAAATCATCATTGTTTTATAATGTTTTTTTGTTATTTTAACTATTCTTTATACCTTAGTCCTTCCTCTATAGGAGAATTACTTAAAATAAGACTACATATTAAGTTCATTCCACGTCCGTCGTCGCAATAATGAAGAAAATAGAAATTCTCACACTATCACTTTCCTATTGCGATTAATGGCCACTAGGTGGCCGGACACTCCATGTATGAAATTGCCTTGCAAGGGCGTATAAAAAATATCTTCAACGAATCAATTGAAGGTAATTTTTAAAATATATGAAATTATAATTTAACCCACGTCATTATACGAAGGAATAAAAAGATCAATAATATGTATATCGCCCGTTTGTTCGATTTATGTAACGGATTATTAATTTTCATCACTCGAATTGTTTTCGTACGGAACGAATCTCATTTATTTACGGCGTACGAATCTCGTTTATCAGTGTCGCTATTAAAAGGGCAAACTCTATCTGTCCATCCGAGCGCATTTCCGTATGTCTCGAACCCGCCCGTGCAGAATTTGCATCTTATCTATGCCACTGCCACGTGCATACTTGCCATCCCCCTTCACCCGCAAATGGCAAATATAATGATAATTAGGTGGCGCAGCAGCTGGCAAACTGTGTCCGATGTTGGACTGAAAATAAAAATATGGAGCGAAACGGGCAGATAATGCTTTCAGCGATACTAAACTCGAGATAACAATAGGCCGAGCTTGTTAAGGGCCTACTATTTTTGATATTTTATGTACTTCATAATTTATGCAAAAATCCATACCGTAAGTAAGGATATCATTTGTAAACGTCATCATATTACGCCCCCTCCCCTCTAAGTTATATGCTCGTATTGTCCAAAGGGCCCAAAGTTATACTATTAACTACCCCTTCTCTCTTGACCTCATCATTTCCCTATAAACGAAGTACGGAAGTGGGGGTACTGAGAGGATGATAATTTTCACCATTTTGTAAGAACCGATCGTATTTAGTTCACTTACGAGGATTACGGTATGTATAAAGAAATTGGTTGCATTACGCTACAAGTGCGGAAAATAGGTCATTCCCGAACATTTGGAGTTTTTGAGCGATAACATTATTCAACATTTTTTTTTCAATAAACAACTTATAATTTGTAGAATCATCTATGTAATCATTGTATCAAATATCCTACTGTAGTTGGCATCGAATGTCCGCATAACGTTTTGACTATTTGTTTCTCAAAACGTTTTATGTCTCCCTTTTTTACTAAACTTTTCTGGAACGTTTTGAAAAACATAACAAAAATTCTGTGTTGGTTGGGATGTAAATAAGTGACTGAAAGTTTACTATCGCCGATATCAAGTGACAATTATCTTATATTAACCCATTAACGCCCAAGAGGACACAAATTTCACCAAGATTTTCGAAATATTTCTTGGCATTAAAAACCAATTTAACAAATTTGAAACAAAACGTTCTTGGTGTAAAATTGATAGCTCTTTCAGATTCTTCTATTCAAATTTGTCTACAATAAAAGTGTACAAAGTTATAAACAATTGTTTGCAAAAAAGCGATTTTTTTCTTAACAAAAATTTTTTTAATGAATATTTGCATGTCAAACAAGAAAAGTCTTTGAGTCAAATCCTTAAAATATCGTGGCTCCAAAATGGCGACTGAAGTTATTTTTTTTGTAAAATAATAGCTTAGTGTATCAAGTCTTTAAAAATTATCCGATCTTGGATAATATGAATATTATACGAATCCAATATGGCGGTAGAGAATCACAAACGCGGTTTTATTTTTGTGAAACTTGGTAAATCGGGGTTTTGGGGTCTGTGATCACGAATTAAGAGTAACTTTTAGAAAATTGAAAATAGCCAATCCAATGTCGCGGTCAAAAATAAAAAATTAAAAAAAAATAAAAAAAATTAAAAAAAATAAAAATTCCAGCTTCTGCTGGAAAAGAATATTCTCCAATAGTCGATTTTCAAAAATGTTTTGAATTTCAATGTTCTAAGGCAATCCTTATGCAAGATAAAAAGGTCAATCTTTTTTTGCTGTTACAAAAAGTTGTATCTTTTCTAATTTGCTTATAATAAATTATAAAATTTTCGATATTTTTTCACTTCAACTCGTGATTACTTGGTCACTTTTAAGAATTTTAGAATGAAACAAAATGGAAATTATAGATTGAATATTTTTATTAGCAAATGTAAAAAGAAAAAAATTAAGATGTTTATAAACAAAAAAATTATCAATAGAAGTAAAAATCATCTCTATGTCTATTTTTAAGAAAAGTAATCAAGGTTTTTAAATTTTATCCGCCGTACTGCATACGACATTTTTAATTTAAACAAAAAAACTCGAAATTCGCAGAGACCCCAAAACCATGATTTACCGAGTTTCATAAATATGAAATGAAATGTTTAAGTTTCTACATAAAAGAACTGTCTTGAACAAGTTGGGTTCGTGAATAATTTATTCATTTCATCTCTAGGAAAAGTGTTTTTCATTTTTTTTTAGACAAACACAACAAATTTGTAGAAAACCCACATATTTGCAACAATTAGTAAAAAAGTATGAGTGAATTTGCGAAAGTTTACAAATTTGAATGAGAGAAAATTGATTTTTTTGTATGTAAGAAGCATTAATAATTGTAATTTTTTGTTATAATAGTTTTCAAAACGTTTAAAAATGTATTTTTTAATTCTTGAGAATCATTTAAACAACGGATGAGACACTTGAAAAGAAATTTTGTATTCATGCCCAATAAATAGGAGTAGACGTTGATTTTTTTCTAATTCCGTAAGTTTTAATTGATACAAACAAAATAATTGGTTCCCTGAGTTAAATAAAATTTACATTACTTTTTGAAAAGATTTCTCCATTTTATAAATCTGTCCGATCGAGATCCAAACTGCAAATGTCATTCTTATATAAGGTCAATCTTAGTTGCATTTGTGCTTTTAGTAACATAAATATATGACCATATTTTGTTATTTTACAACCATCTCGGAAGTGGCCATCTTCATTTGCACAATAAAAACAAATCTTTAGAGTCAACAAAAAAAGGATGTAACATTTTCGGGATTCATCACAAAGAAATTTTATTGATTCAAAAGGGCGTAAAATTTAACGTTAGATATAATGGTGATTAAATTTTTTTCTAGACATTTATGTACTAATTATTAACTCTTAAATGAACGTCGGAAATATATCCGTCCACGCAATAATGGTTTAAGGAACGGTAGCAATTAATATCTCATTAAAATTGAGTTATACAATTTATAATACAAATCAATTAGTCTACCTCTACGGCCTGAATGAAATGTGCAGAAAACCTACAAATGTTTGTAATATTTAATAAGAAAAATTGTAACAATGAAGCAGTTCCAATCTTTCCTACTCTCACAAAAAAAAAAAAAATTTTAGCCGAGAATCACAGAAATAGTCCTTAAGATAAAACATTTTCTATCTATTTATTTAGATATCTATTTTGTAACTGTCCAGTAAAAATGAGTACATTGTTCTGCCATCTTTGGCAAAAGATCTCGAATTTTTTGTAGGAAGATATATTTTTCTAATTGGGCAATCCAACAAGAAATTTTAAACATATTTTCAAGCAAATTCTAGATATTAAATCCATATACATAAAATATAAATAATAAATCCATATAAATAAAAATGCAAAAATTAAAGATTAATAAATATCTAATCATTAGTGATTATTGGTAAAAATTTAGTATCTACTAACAAAATCTTAATTATTTTGAATATGTGTCATTATCATATACAAACACAGAAGTACCAAAAATATAAGAATACCATGTCATGTCCCATTTTGTCATTCAATTTAATATTATAATGTAAAAATTTACTGTAAGTAGCAAAATTTGGCATTTAGATTTAAAAATTTACTATTTGAAAAAACGATTTATTTGTAGGAACTAAAACTTCCTCGACAGTAACTGAAGAAGGAGTTCCTAATGTATACTTGCCACTACAGGAAAGTATTCATAATTGTACAAGAGCAATTTCTTATTCAATGGAATACCGAATACTAAATATTCATAACGTTCAAAAAAATTTAGTATTGTTAACTGTTCTTGCAAAAAAAGTAATTGTAGTCACTAACTTAATTAGTAATAATTGATTGCTATAAATATTAAGATTCTTATAATTTTATACATACAGAAAAATCGTTTCTGAAGAATTAGTAAAGTGGTATGAAAATGTTAAAATTTACGATTTCTTTGGATATCGAAACGCTTCGGTACCGACGTTAACAAATTTTGTTATTAATTTATTATAACATTCTTTCAGGTATTAACTTAATTAAATAATTAAAGTCATATAAAAATAAATAAATTACAAACCGTTTTTCAAAGTGGATATTAAGTCCCTCTTAAATGGCAAAATGCGACATCGGGTTTACATTCCACAAGAAAAAACTACGATAAAAAATGTTTCGCAAAATCATATTAAAAAAATTGTCTTCATACCAAAAAAGATTAAAAAGAGAAAAAATATTATATTAAATCTAACATAACTCGATAAGGACACTAACACTAAAAACCACAAGACGAATATTTCAATCAGGTGCAGAAAAACAATAACGTCATATACTATACAAATAGCAAATCGATCGATATGATATTATGATTATTAAAATTATTTTGCATTATTAAATTTGTGTAAAATAGACGTTTTTCTGTCAAGAATACATTGTTTACTACTGAGCATACTAATAAAGAACGCACCACACTACCACAACTAACTATACGGCTAATATTTCAGAAACATAAAAACAATACACCAAACTAATAATAAATCTGTTTTGGAAATTTTAGTTTGTGTGAAATAAAAATTTAAAGTTCTGTTAGTTAACACTTTACGTGTTTTGGGCTTGTTTAATCTGTACTTAAAAAATAAAAGTTTATCAATCGTCGTGAAATTTGTATAATTCATAGTTCCCTTGGTAATAAAGCTTTGGTAAACATTTGAGACTACGCGGTTGCCTAGTAGTAGGGGTTCAAATTTCTACTGTATTGAATATTGTCTATATTCCCAGGTCTGTATATTAAATGAAATTGATACCCTCATTAATTTTTTTTAAATCAATGTTAATGTTTTTTCTTAAGAATCGACTCCTTCAATTGAAAAAAAATGTTACAATTGAGCTGTAATAATTCATTAAAAAGAAATCCTACTATTTTATAACAGTTTTTTACACAATTATTATTCTATGTGTAAATTTGTCAGAGCTCGCAAATAATTAAGAAAAAGTCTCGCCCCGCGGGAGAATCGAACCTCCGGGTATCTGACTTACTAAGCTGACACCTTAATCGTTATAATACCCATGTAACTGCACTATTAAACGAAAAATGGTTACGTGTGAAATAGTAGAAGAAGAAGACTCTTCAATATTGAGAGGTCAAACTTGAGTTTCAGTCATCAGGAATTCCAATATCACGCCAAAGGTACAAAATATTGCCAAAAAAATTGAGAAATATTTGTTTTTCTCAATTTTTTCCAGCTATTAAAATAGTTAAAACTGTATATACAAAGGTGGTCAAAATATTAAAATTTTAAGAAAAATGTTTAGTTTTTTACCCCACATCTCTGTAACGACTTCAAAATGCCGCCCCTGATGAAAATTTCTCTGAAATTTCCTGAATATTAAAAAAATGCTGAGCTTTTTGTCAAAATGACAAAAATGAAAAGTTTATAGAATTCAATAAAAAAATGTAGTGCAATTGTTCAGATTTTTTTTATAATATTTTGAGACATTTTTTATTGAATTTTTTTTTCAAAATTTTAAATTATTTACCAGAAATTCAAAAAAATATGTTAGCATACTTTATGATGAATTCTAAACTTCCTTTATCTCTTCCGTTTATTGCAATTTTTGTCCAAAAGTTGATAGTCGTCAAGGAAATGAAAATCAAATGTTATGTTGTTCCTCGGAAATCATAAACTTTCAGAAAAAATGCAAACAACAAAAAATGCTTAGAAATCTTCGGAGAATATAGTAAAATTTGTTCTAGAATTTTTCAAAAAAATAATTTAAAATTTTTTAAAAAGTGATCTGAAAAAAAAACATAATTTCTGAGTTACAGCAACCAGAAATTTGTCAAAAGAAATGTTCATTGTGAAGTGTTGATTTTGAAGTCTTTTTTTTAACTTTTTTAACTTTTGTACATAGTTTCAGTGGAATCCCAATATTCTAATGGCTCGAAACAAATTGAGAATAATAAATATTTCCCAATTTTTTGGCAATTTTTTTCTTCGCGATATTGAAATTTCTGATAAGTGAAACTTAATTTTGACCTCGAACTCTTGAAGAGCGACCTTAAAAGTACTAAGATATTTGACTGTGAATTTTGTTCAACATCGATGATATTGATACGAAATGCTTTGGACGTTAATGGGTTAACTAGATTAATTGCAAATCAGTATAATAGAAATTCATAATTCTAAGTAAAAACGTAGTTGTTCGTACGAGGAAAAGTAGGAAGAATGACAACTAACCAAAAATTGTAACGCAATCTAGAAAATGTTGTTGGGTCATGTTTTCTTTTTGTAGTTCGAGCATCAACTTTTTTCGTTATTCTAACTATTTCTTCCGTGTGGGCCACACATTTTGTATACACCATTTATAACCTACATAACCAAAATCTTCAATAATAGAAAAAGGTGAATTATGATCGTCTATTAAAAAAGTTTAAACCCACCATGCCACATTAATCTTATTAAAACTTATTGCTGCTCAAACTACTTATCAATTTATTGTTGTGCTGTCTATTGTTATAGTATTTTTTCGATGTAATGGAGAGAAAGCTGTTTTTAATTTGTTGTATTAAAAACATTCCCTATACATTTTGTAATTATATTAAGTATTTCTTTTTAGAAATCATACAATTCTGAAGCGGACCTACATTAGAGGCGGAATCGTATTTGCTGATTTATATCATTTTATTCTACACTGTAAAAATGTTGCCAAAAACTTCCAGCACGTGTACATTAACTTTTCACAATGTATATCTATATTGTATACATAATGTATATAGATACATACCGTTAGAGAAATTAATGTACTGTACATTAAATTTCATTACATTTTAATGGTGTATCACTGTTAGAAGGAAACACATTAAATTTAATGAACATGTACTGGAAGCACATTTCAATTTCGACATTAAACGACTTTTAATGTCAGATCTTAAATTCAATGTTCACAAAAAATTTCATGTATGCGCCTTAAAGTCATTTTCCAGTAAAGTTTTATGTATATTATTATTATAATTATTATTATTTCGTTTTTATTGACATCAAAGAGATGTACAAAACTTTCCCTTTAATACAAATGGCGAGCCACAGCGATAATGCTGTTTTACAGACTGACCAACAATTATTAAATAAAAAATATTAACTCCCAAAAAATGGATCCTTGCCATTGAATGAAAAATTCTCTGAAAAAAATTGGCTATAATTCATTTAATATGCAGTAGCTCTGGTAGAAATTCGGTCTAAATATCAGCCAGTTGTTGGTAAATAAACTTTTGTATTGGCCAGTTTGTGACTAATAAAATGTGGGCAGTTTTCCACAATATTATGCAGATTGGACTCTTTTTACGCAGTTTCTGTTCAGTTTTTATCCGTTATTTGTAGTCTTAGAATAAACGTTTTTTGAGCATGACTATTATTAGGAAAAAGATTGAACTTCGTTCCGCAGCTTTAATACGAGTATAATCATCCTCATCATTTTCATTGTCATTATTATTATCATCAGCACTGCTATTGTTATTATTTTCGTTAACATTTTCATTAGTTACTACGTAGGAGTTTATATGTTCAGCACAGGCACATACAGTTTTCTTCATAATTTTCGTAAAATGCTTAATATAGTTTAAACCGATTCTATGATTAGTACAGGCAGAAAACAATATAAACGGCCGGAAAAGAGTTATAACCAAACTTACACATTGCAGACGAGCGATCCACACTAGGCGAATATTCGCGAGATACTGATTATTGTCTTCCAATTTAATAACAAGGTACAATTTTTCCAAGAATCGCGCGCGGTGAGAAGAATAACAACCGTGAAACGTAAACAACAAACTTTAAGGATTGTAAACAGTTCGTTGAATTTGATATGCGCCCTTCTCCAACCCACATTTATTTGCTACATGTTGTGAATAATTTTGCTAAATTTTGGTAGGTTTATGGACAAATCTGTGAGTAATTTTAATCCATTTCATTGTATCCAATATGTAGAGAGTTTTCTAACAAAATACTGATTGGATGATTTGGGTCTAGTTATTGCTTAGTTTAAAGGGCCTCCAGTACATACATCTGACTACTATATTTTTTATGGTTTTTGAAATTTCATGCACAATTGCCCGGGGAACACAGTTCCAAAAATCAACGCACCGAAAGGCCAAAATTTCGATGTAGCCATTGTGATTTTCTTTAAATTAGGCTTTGAAAATTTGGCCAAAAGAAAGCAAATCAAAATACCTTGGAGACTGGGGTATAAAAGTTACAAAAAATTTCTTCCAAATCACCCTGCAAACACGGAAAGTAACCGTAAAGTAGTTGTTACATAACTGTTACTTCTGTATTTGCAGGGCAGTTGCTTCTAAAATATTCTTTTTTCCAATAGACAATAGTTCCAATGTATTCTTTTTTCCAAAATACCCTTTTCTTCCAAATGTATAAATATCCAATAATTCTTTTTTCCAAAATACCTTGCAAGTTTTCCTTTTCTTTTTTCGTCAATTGTTTTTCGTCAATTCTAACCTCGTACCTTGGACTCACGCAATATCGAAATTTTAGCCTTTCGAGAGGTTTTGATTTTCAGAACGTTGTTCTCCGGCCATGTAATTGAATATTAGCAAAAGCACATTAAAAATGAAACGTACATTCTTAAACTGAATTGAAATTTAATCAACGCGTACAGTAAATTCAATCTGCTTATGCATAAAACATAATGCAAAATTACTCTAAGCCATATGTTTCTGCAGATAAAGATACATTTTAGTTACAAACCCATTAAATGTAATGTATTAATGGGACCTTACATTAAATTTCATGGAATGATTAAGGAATGAATAGGTCTCAATAGTTGTCAATAATTATTTTTCGGCAGGGATAATAGTAGTTTTCGATACAAGTGCGTAAAAGTTTTTTCTACGAATGTGAGGGTTGCGGGCCAAGCTAAAAGCGAGGTTCGCATTAGTGCAATAAACATTTTCGCACATGCGTCGAACAATATTTTATGTTGCAAGTGTGTGTAAAATGCGCCAGAAAAAATTGAAAAATGTGTAAAATAACATTTTACGCACACTGTAACATAAAATGTATATCAAAATTTGTTCTTCTGATATGATAATGCGGTATTAATACACTATGGTTCTAAAAATTTGTGATCAAATATGCAACTGCCATAAAATCCCGAATTTGCAACTGGATTTATCCATATTTTAAACAAAATGCCTCTGTATTAAAAATTTGTTTAACTAAAAGTTTTTCGAGACTAATTTCATGTAGATAGTATTCGAATCACATAGTAGCGAATTTTTGGCATCGATTCGTCCGCATTTTCAATTATTGACGTTGCCAGTGCAGCTTTGTTTCGGAGGGGTGCAGATGGGAGCGTAACGTCAAGCGTGCCAAAATGTACCACCAGCTTTTCACGCGTATGAAATATACGCACTGCGGGTTTTTAAATGACCGCATCGGGGGAGCCCTGCTCCGTGGATTCCTTATAAGCTGTAAAACAGCTGTTGGGGACCAGCAGAAGCCATCGCCGGCGAAAATGCTAGATCAATACTAGCCTTGCCGAGGGGGAGAATATAGCCGATAGGGGCACGCAGAGATACCCCTCGATGTCGGTACAGTCAGTCCAGGAACTTTTATTCGATCAAGGAGCTCTTGACGAAATTTTTTTAAATTCGTCCCCTCGATCAAGGATGCTTTTGAACGGATCCTGTACGACCCGTTGCCTTATTCAGGGCCATTTAAAATCGCTCCGCCTGATCTCCTAACCTCTCGAGTGCCGGATTATTGAATTTAACAATGCTTTTTTGCATAATTTTCGCCCGTCTAGGCACGACATAACTTTCCGCGTTAAAATTCCGCAGGTTGATGGACATTTCGTCGGACGGAAGATTGCACTGACTGACAAAATTTTACTTGTTTGGCTTTGATAGGCCTAGTATCATCATTTAGTCATTTTTTGCGCTGCGAATGATTTTCGAGAAAAATGGAACCTAATGTGTCAAAATGTTCATTTGGGAATGGTTCCAGCATTCTTTGTAAAAAAGAAATACTCTTTTGACAACGACAGTATTATTTCTGATGTATTGTTTTGTATTGAAAAAGATGACACTTTCAGCATTTTCCTATCAAACTTTTGAGAAAAATGGGATTAACTGTTTAAGGACGGGCACTTTTTGAACGCAAACTTCATCGCTATATTGGATAACGTTATGGCCAAGAAAAAAATTCTGCCAGCAACGTTTCTTGCGTGCAAAAATATGTTATTTTGGACTCTGCTAAAAGAATTGATCCAAAACTAGTTAACAAAAAAATACAGCTGGATTTTTCTGAAAAATCACGAATTTTTTAATATGTTTTTTTTTTAAGTCTATAATTTACATCCCAAAATAGCAACGCTGAGTATATAGAAACGCAAAATATCGCGTTTAAAGCATTGCAGCTTGAAAATACCACTTTTTAAAATTTCAAAACGGCGACTTGTAAATATAGCGCTTAAAGATCTGATTTTGCAAATTATTTCTTTGTTAGCCAACCGATAGCAGTTTCTAAATCGGCAATTGATCCATCACTACAAATTTATGTTTTTGGGATAGCTGATTAAATTGCAGATTTAAGAAAAAACTAGCTATCTTTTTTTGCAACTGGTTTTGGACCAAATTTTTAAGTGGAATATGAAAGAGCAGACTTTTCCACGTAAAAAATATTCTGTGTACATTTTTTTCTTGGCCATATCATTATCCAATAAAGCGATAAAGTTGTTCGTACAAAAAGTGTTCGTCCCGTCCTTAAAGGGCTAAGGTGTTTCGATCGAATACCAAAATCAATCAGAATCTTTTCAAATTGAAATATGTTATACTTAAACCATGTATTCGATTAAGCGAATATGCATTAACGATTCGAAATATGCATTAAAAGTATGACATTATCGGCAATTCTGAAGAAATATTGGCTGCCAAAGTGAATAAATTGACAACAAATACATAGATATAATTGTTATTAATTTCATGTTTGATCAGCATTAAATGCTTTAATTTTTCTAATAGTAAGTGTGTTTTTGCTTTTGATACTTTTCAAGTAAATTTGCTTCGAGAAGATATACAAACATAAACACATATTATGCCGTAAAGGTTAGGTGTCACCTACGGTTTCCGGTCCTTCACAATCGAGCCACTTTAAATGTCACAAAATTTTAATTTTTGGTTAATTTCATTTCCGGGTTCTAAGGATGACATAAATATTTGATCACCATAATATGCTTTAAAATCTATATTGAGATTGTCAAACAAAGAAATGTTTTTCTTCAAAGTAAATCAGAATATGGCCTTAAAATGGATATTGTAATTATCCGTAACAATCTTGAAACTTCCCGAGTAGAAATTTATTAAGGCCTGATCAGGGGCCAATTAAAAGCGCTACACCCTGATCAGGGCCTGAACAAATTTCTGCTCGGGTTAGTACATTAGAATTTGTAAGATCGCCGATTGTGAAACCGCAATCCAATTTGAAAAACTGAAAATTTTTATTCAATATTTCGGACCGAAGCATAAAATGTTTTTAATTCATCATTTAAGGACATAATCAAAAGTTTATAGCGTTACTTCTTTACATTTAATGTTTTTTATTTTTTGTGTTTTCTTATTTTCTCTTATTGTATTTACTTATTATTCATTCGAATGTAATTATACTTAGATACGTAAAGAAAGTAATAACAAAAAAATTAAAAAATAAACAAAAGTACGAGAAACATAATGAACTTTATTTCCTTATGATAATGTTAAGAAAGTGTCGGAGAGAATTTTTATTATTATTATTTATTTATAACATAGCTTGCTTATCAATAAGTGTGTTTGTATATATTTATTAGAGCAAAGAATTTCATAAACTACACGATACAAAACATTGCATATTAGAACCTGTGAAATATTAAAAAAAAGTTACGAAAAATGATAAATCAATAGGTGTTAAAGATACTCAACACTGATGCAAAGGTCATAAAAAAAGATGAAAATAAAATGTGAAACTTAGTGTTCTTGAAATTAAACGAATAATACTAAATTCACAAATGATTTTTTAAATTATTGCGATACAACTTGTCATTTATTACCATCTACTTTCTCCGCAATGTAACCAAAATTCATTTCGAGATTCCCTTACGAGACACCCTAGCAGAAAAAGACCGATTTTATATGGTTTGAATATATTCATCGTCAAAAAATTTCAAAATGATTGTTTATGTTTCAATGTTGTAATAAAATCGAGTTTTCATATTATTTAGTTCCAAAAATATATTACAAAAATGAAGTTTCTTAATTGACGCAAACTCGTGGATGAAAAATATTTTATTGTTCTACAGAAACGTGATTATTCAGAGTAAAACTTCCCTTTTTGGGGAATTTGTGGTCTTAAATTGCGAATTTCGTGTGACGAATTCGATTCACGATCGACCCTTAACAACTGTCACTTCGAAAATATACCTTATGGGGTTTCGCCACCCTGAAGGCACGAAAAAAGGAGGATTACGCAAGAAATTTATTTGGTCCCTATCAACTATCACAAATACAATTTTTTCAATACTACTTAAATTTCCTGAGGGTTATCACTTTCGGTGTCAGACGTTTATTTGAATTTCTAAAAATGAATAATTATTTTGTATTAAAAAATAAAAATTCGTTACAATCAAGTTACTTTTACTACATTATAATCAAATTCTACTACGTATTTTTAAAAATCGACTATACAGTCGTCTCAAACTTCACCGATATACCAAAGCTAAAGTAAGCTTTTTTGCTAAAGTAAAATAAAATTGTACGCCTGCAAATCGGGGCGTAGAATCGGATTTTACGTCCGCAGGTCGACAAATCGTTTTTTAGTCACTTTCAATACCAATTAATAAAAGAGGATTTTTCAAATCCCTGATCACGAATCACTTGTCAAATTTTAAAACCCAAAAAATAAATTTGTGATTTCTGATCATAACTCCGTTATTAGATTTCTGAAATTTTAAATGGCAAATCCGATAAGGGGGTAAACAATTTTAAACAAAATTCGTTATTGTTTTTTCGTTATTCAAAATGGTCGGCCCATTTTTAGCACTTTAGCATTTCCATCCTGGGTGCACCACAAGTAGGTAAGGATCGTTAGCATAGGATTTAACATAATTTGCATAGAAAATCGAAGTGATATGGAAAGTTAGAGCATTACTTTGTTTTCAGCGCCAAATACTTTAAATATGGCTTTTAATATATCATAGGTAAACAGAAATGAATAATTTGTTGGTCAGTGTCATGAGAAAAAAGATTTTGAAAATTACACCCCAATACAACAGAATTTAAAGCCTAAGCATAAATATGACTGGGTGGGTGTAGAAAAGAGATATTTCAGAAACTTGGTCGATGAACTGCTTCGAAAGAAATCTGTGATAGGATACAAAACGAGCCAAGTATCGGAACAAAACTAATGATAGTGATGAGAATGTACTTATTCGCCTCAATGGTAATTTTCAAACCTCTGACAAAGAATTCATGATTAAAGATAAATAAATTTGAAAAATTCACTAACGAATTTTGATCGGTGGAACTCAGAAGCCCACAGGTACTTGTAGCTGCATAGTCAAAGTCTTCAAAACAAAACCCGGTGGAAAATTTGTTACGTTTTTGTTGCTAATTTGTTGCCCTAGTGACGATTTTGTTGCTTCTATATTTTTAAAAAACGTTAGGGTTTGCTGGCTCAAGAAAAAGCCACCAACCCATAGTTAAAAAAACAAGTATAGAAAGCATAAAACAAAAACTAAACGGGTAGGAATTTGTTGCTCATTTGTTGCTCCAAGAAATAGCTGAGCTAAATAACGCTGTACATATTTCTATAAAAACTTACAAATTTAACAAAATCAAAACAAACCAGATGAAAAATTTGTTGCTTTTTTGTTATCGATTTGGAGTCCCAGTGACGATTTTGTCACTGCAATGTTTTAAAAAATCCTATGGTTGGCTGGCTTAAGAAAAAGCTACACCAACCTATAGTTAAAAAAAATAAGTACAGACTGCATAAACCAAAATACAAAACGGATGAGAATTTGTTGGTCCAAAAAAAAGTACAACTAAACAACACTGCACCAATTACTGACCACGTACCAATCACTGACCATTGTCAAAAATATATAGATTTGTGCAAAATTGTTAAAGAAATTATGAAGGAAGCTGTTGTCAACTCTTTCCCCAAAAGAAAAAAACAATTGAAACCAAACTAATTATCCCAATTACGGACCAGGTACCAGTTAATAACCTGCTCGTGCGCTACCTTTATTCATGCTCTTAACTAATACTCATGTTTATATATTAATCGATGTTGCAAAATGTATATAAATATAATTTGCAAAAATTAAAGTATTGATTATATCATCTTTATTACTCGAAAAATCCAATGGGATCTTAAAATCTTAGCCAGTAAATTATTAAAGTATTAATTTTAGAGCTTCAAAAACTCAGATTACTTTCGACACAGGAGTAATCTACGCAAATTATCATGAAAAAGAAAATATATTTTTTACGATGTTTTCGTATTCTGATCCGACTTTCATTCGCCATTTTGAATTTTATAATCAGCTGTAATAAATTTAGTTGAAGAAGGTACATTAGATAAATCTTATACAAATAATTTGTATCTAAAGTAAAAATACATTTTTTGGTAAGAAATTATCGTTTTTCAGATGTTTTCGGGACCTTTCTACCTACATAAGATCCCACATTCAAACATTGTCCACACAAAAACCTAAAATATGGCATTGTTTTCAGAAAAATCAATATTTTATACAGGAAACGTACTGTAACATTAAAACAAAGTCAAATGGTATAAACGTGTAGAATATTCTTAATATGCATCACAGCAAACTATATATTCAAAATGGCGCCCAAAATCTTAGTCAAGGCCGAAAAATACAAACAAAGCTTTCTAAAACATACTAAAATAACTGATTGGCTATTTTTGAGGTGATTGAATATGAATTCATTCATAGTTTTTCAAAATCCAAGATGGCGTATCAATCCTACAGACCAAAAATTAAAAATTTTTGCCGAAATGTATGAACATCTGGGTTTTTTTTTCAAGTCGCTGATTAGGAATCATCACATGGTTTTTGAAAATCCAAGATGGCAGATCAATGATGGACGACAAAATTTCTAAATTTTTAGCATAAATTATGAAATTTGTCATTCAGGAATTTCTTGGGTTGTTGATTACGGATCAGAGTATAATTGTTCAAAATCTAAGATGGAGGACCTAAGATGGCGGACAAAGACTCATTTTAAGCAAAATTTATTGAGGTTGGGATTACAGAGACTTTTCGACAAGGTACGTTAACAGTTAACGTGACTGTTAAGGTACTACACTACAACTATCGTATCAGATATCGCGATCAGATATGGCTTGACGTTATTAATGAGATCTTCAATGATACTTAGGTAACCTGATCAGGTTTTTGGGTAGGGCCATATTGAAATGATAATTATACTAATAATATAATGAAAAATAATGAAAACAATCAATTAAAGGCACGGAGAAGTGCAACGACCGGAAAAGTAGACTTTTTTTCCATAATTTATTAACCTCACCCCTTCTCAATCGTAACTTCGCGTGTTCCTTTGCGTAAATTCGAACGTGAGATTTGCAGCTCGATAGACTAATAGGGGGCTGATCGTGACTTTTAATTGAGTTTATTGCCGAAAGCCGAGTTGAAGCTGTCGGCGTAATAAAGAAGGCCCCTCGAAAGTCGATGCAATGCATTGTCGCAACTTTCATTCTTGCTTCGATCGCATGTGCCCTTTTAAGGGGGCACGCCACGTGCGTCGAGATCCATTGGCCGACTTATATGCGCTTTCCCGTGGGACCGAACATCGGCGAAAAGGCTTAGGACACTTTTTTATATGCCGGTCGTACGTCTGTCAGTTGATCCCGACTTAAGTCGCTTTCGCTCTTTTTGTAACGCTGAGTGTTTGCGAAGGCTATATTTACGTTTTTGGGGGATAAATGATCCGAGAGGATAGCAAGCGATTGCACTACTTATCTGTGAAAGAATAATAAAAAAAAATGTGCTCAATTGTGCCGGATGTTAATGGACAATATACTGAAGATTGATGGTCGTTATTGAGGATAATAAAATATTATCTGTACGTGGGAGCTTTTTTTTGAGAATCTGAAAATATTTTCTACATGGGGAAATGCAATTGCATGGGAACCAGAACAGCCTACAAACATTTTTCCAATATCATAACACAACCCAACAAAATTTTGTTGCCCTACAAGTAAGAGTCGATTCTGATAGGATTTTTGTTCCAGAATCCAAATATTACCGCCAAAATATCTAATTGGCTCCAGTTTTTGAGATATTGAAGGTCAAAGGGGATAAAAATGTGATTTTCGACATTTTTCAATATCTGTTCACACATACCAAAAAATGATGTTGCTCCACTAATAAAAGTCAATTTTTATATAATTTTTCTCACAGAATCGAAATATGTATCCGGAAATATTGAATTGGATTTATTTTTTGTCCAAATTCCAGGTCAAAATTGTAAAAAAGCTTGCTTTAGGATATTCTTTACGTCTATACTATAGAACGCGACGCAAATAATAAAAAAACACAAAACGGTGGATCCGACAAACCTATTAAAATTCGAACCACTTCAAACTCGTTATCGTCTTAACTATTTTTCTAGAAAAACAGAAAAGAATGTCAGAAAACACGATTTTTCACCCCTTTGCCCTTCATTTTGATAAAAAACAAAGTAAAGTTTCCAAAATGATAATGAGTTTGAAGTGATTCAAATTTCTAAAAGTTCGTCGGACATATTGGATCCGCCAATTTGCATTTCTTGATATTTTGCGTCGAGTTCTGTAGTATAGATGTGAAAATGTCCTAAAACACGATATTTTACTTTTTCGACCTTCAATTTTGGGCAAAAAGTAGGTCCAAATCAATATGTTGTCGTACATATTTGGATTCTGTGGAAAAACTCCTATCAGAATTGACTCTTACTATTGGAACAGAATTTTTTAGAGCTGTGAATAAATGCTCAAAATGCCTGAAATCGGATTTTTTGACACGTTTGACCTTCAATATCTCAAAAAACTAGAGGCAATTGGATATTTTGACGGTCATATTTGGATTCTGGAGCAAAAATCCTACCAGAATCGACTCTTACTTATAGGGCAACGTGAAATTCTAAAATTTTTGTTGGGCTGTGTAATCTGAGAGACATTGCAAACATTCTCATTCGTATTGATATTTTTCTATAGTTTTATAAAAAAAAAATAAACTAGAGACGTAAATTATTTCATCCGCCGCTAGGTGGCTTTGAAATCCAAAAGTGATATTGTGCACAGTATTCTTGAAATGACTATCTATAGAATGTGGATATTTCTTATGAATAAAGAATAAAGACACAATACGAATCGTCGAAAACAAATGTTAGAGATGAGCGTTCAATCATAATAAATGATGGTCTACTTCATTTGTGGTTTTGGGCGCCACCTAGTGTAGTTCGAAGAAACTTATGGAGTTCCCATACTGTATACCTACATACACTGTTTGGGGTCTCTTGACATTCGAAAACAAAAAATTTGTTTTAAGAAGAATCATCATGCAAATAAATCAATCAATCATTAATATCTATTAAAAAATTTTTTCATTTTAACTTTCAAAGAAATCTACAATAACACAGATTATGTACGACGCGAAAAACAATTTGTCAACAATGTTTTTATTCGGGCTTTTAAAAAAATTACAGAAATATCAAAATGTTCTAGAGAAATTCATGTTCAGAAGTTTGAGGGCAACAGCCTAACACTTTACAAAGTTCATAGCTTATCAGTTACAATTCAAAAACAATCGCAATAAACGATTTTATCAATAATTTCCACTCAGTAGATAAATCGTCAAATCGATAAGAAATGGTACGTACTACCGAGATATTAAAATTATCATCGGTAAATTCACTGAGAACTCGATGCATCGCATCGTTGATGCGAATTAAAAGCAAACGCAAAAACTTTCTCAAGCAAAATAAGTTCGGGGTCAAACGCATCGACTTCGGCCTCCACAATGTGAATTCTCGAATTAAGTTTGAAGCGATGACGCACTTTTAATTTTAGCTGCCAACCACGAAATCGCTATATTATGTGATTATTTTTGGCACACTTCAAGTATACGATTCTTTTGTTGAGGGTTGTACATTGTATCTTCATTTTCGAGAAGGGCAATATGGAACTAGTAGAACATAACCTTAACAAAACATCTTTTTTATCATAATAATATATAAGAAATATCAGGTTTATTGTAAAAACAGTGGTTTCTTTCCTAGGGAGAAAACAGAAGAATTTCATTTCATACAAACAGTTCTAGACTTTGACCCTTCATTTCGATAATAAAAGTCGGAAATAATATGTGAAATATTTTAGAAATTATAAAATCTAACCTCAATAAACTAAATGTGAAGAAATAAGAAAATGACATTCACAAGATACATTTTTTGATTATGTTTTGTTTTGTTTCATTAACAAATTTGTGACATTTCGAAAATACGGGTGCGGGTCGAAAAACCGACAAATCAAAAAAGCCGACAGGTTAAAAAACCGACAATCGAAAAGCTGACAGTTAAAAACCGACCCTTCAAAAAATGACCGTTCGCTTGTCCTTGTGTCTATTTTGTTTTTGTCGGCTTTTTGACTGTCGACTTTATGCCTGTCGAGTTTTCAACCTGTCAGCTTTTTGATTTGTCAGTTTTTCGACGTACACCCTCTATTTTTCTACGTGTCGGCTTTTTGACCGACAGCTTTTCGACTGTTGTTTTTGACTGTGGGCTTTTCGGTATTCGGCTTTTCGACTGTCGACTTTAGGCCTGTCATGTTTTTAACCTGTAGGCTTTTTTATTTGTCGGTTTTTTCACCCACGCCTTCTATTTTTGTATCTGTCGGCTTTTCGACTATCGGCTTTATGACTGTCGGTTTTTTGACTGTGAGCTTTTCGGTATTCGGATTTTCGACTATAAGCTTTAAGGCTGTCGGTTTTTTGACTTGTCGACTTTTTGATTTGTTGATTTTTCGACGCTCACTCGAAAATACTTGTTGCAATATAACGAAAAAGAGCTTTAGCCCAATACAGACCCCAGATGGCATGTTGGCAAATTTTAGATAATGAATCAGAAACTGAATCACGCTGATAAATGAACAGTGTCCAATCAAGGGATACATTTTGTATCAAACCACATTCTGTTCGAAATTCCCCTCATTTTGCACAATAGTTCACCTCATCGAGTTTCTCGATACGTTCACAGTTGAAGTATCAGTGGTTAACTGTCGTGTCGACACTTATTTTATAATAAATCTCAAATATTTTGCACTAGATTGAACTTCCCCACATTGCGTCCATTCGTGACCGATCCATTAAGTAGACGAGTCCCATAGTTATGCAAATATAAACATTACATCTTGTCAATTTTTATTAGTAATTTGTAACGCCATCAAGTAGAAGAGACAATGAATTTTTTTCGTCACACCAAGTATCATTTGACAAATGTCGGGACAAATGACGCCATTTGTAAAGTGTATGTACTTATTACGAGTATTTCCCCGTGATAGATAGTCGAGAAGGGTAACTAAAGTAATAAAATGGAAGTGTCTGAAATCTACGTGTCAGTATGTCGATAAATTGTCAGTACATATCCCAAACGACTGTAAATTTGATATTTTGTTTATGAAGAGCATTAAGTACGTCTGGAAATACGTTAAAAACTATGATGATTTGATAATCAATACTAGTGTTCATTACCGGATTTTAAACGTTATTACTGGGTTTGCAGTTTCATATTTAGTTAAATGGTGATGTTAAATTTGAAACTTGAATTGAAATCACTTTTTTTAAATTTGAATCACTTTTTCGATCTGTATGTACCAAACATACAAACAAAAATACATGAAAATAGCTCTTTCAAGTAAAAAACTATTAGTATATGCAGAACTCTAATACATGCAGCTAATATAAACTACAAAATCAGTTGGAACCGCACTGCTAGGAAAGAAGGCCCCTGAATTATAAGAAAATGCATGTAATGCAGGGGCCATCTAACTCTCACATTCAATTGCGCATATCTTACTTCAACTACAATGGATTCAAACAATTTTTTTTTATTTTGAAGAGAATAAAATTTTCTCTTTGATGAGAATATAATAATTATAATTAGTAGTGGCTAACTTTGTCAAAAACTATAAAAATCTCCAATAACAAATTTTTCGCGTTTCTTTTGTTCTTTTATTAAGGGTTTTTATTTAAATATTGTGATATTTTAATAAATCAGTATCTACTCATTTTTCACCCTCATTTTATTTATATTTCTAAAAATTGATATTTTTACTCAAAAAATCATCTAAAAATACACAAAATAAAGGAGAATGCCCACGGCAGAAAACAACAAATTTGTAAGTGTAACCTTTATAACTTAATGAAACGAAAGATTTGAACCTACTAAAGGCTTTAGAAAAAAATTTAAGGCCCTCCGCACAAGGGAAGTTTATAAAAATCATGCGAATGTTAAATTTGGCTAATAAATACATTATAAATCGTAAGTAAAAAAGGACAATATTGGTCAGACATTAATAATTTCAGGGGTGGTTTTTCCAAACTTCCCTTCTTCGGAGCAAACAAATTTTTTTTTTAAATATTAACTTTAATGTCTCTATTGACTTCTATGTATACATTACAAAGATGACACCTTAAGGAATGTTGAATTACTTCTGCCGTGGGCATCGTCCTTTTGAAAATTAAGAGTTTTAGTCCTTGTTTTCATAATAGATTAAAATCTAATGTCATAACATTTTCTACTTTAAAATTATTGTTTAATCTTATTCTTCCTTTTATGAGTTGCCACCGTGATCCGGTAGATGTCGCTGATTCTAACCATTTTCGCCCAAGTTATCGAAACTATTTTACTCCGACATATTTATATGTCCTTGAAAATAAACCTAAAACAAGTATATTAACAATGAATTTCATGTATTATTTCAATGTGTAATTTATGTAAATCATTCTTTTAATAAATATCTAGAGTAATAAACAAATTATAAATCCGTTTATGTATGTAACCTAAAAAATTACATAATTCTTTTTCGTATTTGTGCCCATTGTACGAATGATCGTGACATTCAATGACTTAAAAATATAAATATTTTTATTATGTATATTAAATTTTGTTTTGTGATTTCTTTACACTCTGCATAACAATATTACATCAGATGAATGTCATTGTCTTTCATACATACAATTTGAGTTGGAAGTTTGACAAGGACGAAGGCAAATGTTCGCACCAGTTTTGAAATTAAGATCGCAATCCATCAATAATTAATTTCTGTTCTTACAGAGTAATACAGTAGAAGGAGTAGTTTTTATTCTGTCCGAATGTTTTAATAGCAGTTTTTAAGTTGAATTTAATTGAATTCTTTAATATTCGAAAAAGTTATATGTCATTATGACTCTGCTGATTTCAGCAACCATGAAGAATACTCATTGTTTTTAAAAAATTCAGTAACCGCGAATACATTTACCATTTGGCTTGTCGATAAATGCTTGAAATATTCTTTATACATTTCTGGGTTGAAAGTATCAAAAGATCGTGATTTTTTTTGAAATTTTGTATTTTAAATAAAACTTTAAAATAAGTTTTTTTAAAAACGTTGATGTTCTACGTTTCCTTCATTAAACAAAAATTCGTTTTAGTGTATCGTATTTATTTTAGAGAAACTTAATAATTCGGTAAATACTCAAGTCTAATTACGGAGTTCACATTCATAATTAACCCTTTTTTGGCCCAAAATAAGAAAAGCAGATAAGTCAACTTCAGCCAAGTTTCTCAAGTAAAAGAATTTTTATAAAGATGCCTTTTCTATTTTCAAATATACACTCTCCATTTCTGATTAATTAAAAACATTATTGTCTATAAACAAATTTTGCAAATTAAAAAAAAAGTTATTTTTGGGTCTTTTTTAAAAATCTTTCACGATTTTCTTCGATGAAACTGAATATAATTAATGGAATGCAGGCATAAAAACTAATGTCGATTGTTGAACATAAATAATATGTTAGTAGAATATTTTTCTGAAGTAATGATCGATTCAAAATGGCCTCTTAATGTAACAAATGTAAATTATAAATTCCCATTCTTCTAATTTTGGGTGAAAAAGGGTTAAGCAAATTTTGTAGGTTAATGAATTTTATTATTAAGATTTGTCATGAAACAAATAAATTCATGAACTGACAGTAAATATCTCCCATTTTTTTCAATTAACTATTACCAAGCGAAGACAAAATTAAATTTTAAAGAAAGATTGCATATTTTCTTATATGTATTCCCTTAAGCAGGAATGTTTCAGAATCCAAAACATTTACCAGTAGTGTCAATAAAATTCATCAATTGACAGAAATAAAACCTGCATTACTTTCAGGGATTATTAACAAAAATTACCAAAAATTATGATATTAATAAATTTCATTAATCAATAAAAAATCTAATCTTCATTATTTTAATAATCCCGTATTCATATATCTTTAGTTATTTTTCTAGTAGGTTATTAATAAATTGAGGTCTAATAAAGTTGAATTGATTTCGTAAAACAATTGTTAATAAATTTGCACATTGTCAGCGAGGTAAGAATTCGCAAATCATGCTAACAGTTATCGCAGAAGAAGATACCGTTTTACGGTCGTTAAAGACTATTTATAAAGGTATTACGTAATGGGCACACTTTTTCTACAAAACACGTTTTTGCCTTTTGTTTCTCTCATTGTAAATTAAAACCATTTTGAATTTTAACTGCCAATTACTTCCGTTTATGATTTATTTTGACTTTTTTCTTATTTATGGCATTGTGAAAACACATTGGGACAGCAATTGTTTATTTGTCATATAGTTTTATAAGCCAATCAAAATCTGGGGTGTGATTAGTTTTTAAATTATTTAAATTAAAACGTATGTGTCACGAAAGTCAAATTTAAAAATAAAAGGAAAACGAAAGTAAACAAAAGGGAAATTCTCAGAATTAATTACAAACATCTCCAATTATTTGACATACGAAATAAAAAGTATTTTTAAAAGTTACTAGTATACGAAATCCTCAACCAGTTTTTAGAATAGAAATTGATATTTGAATCCGTTAGTATTTTGTTTAAATCCAGTGTCTACTTTATAATTGTTGTCAAATATTGCGCTTTTCGCGCAAGTCGTAAGGACTATTATATTTCAGTCATAATTTTGACAACGGTACCATTCAGTTTAAAGTATCGAATAATGATTGTTTACGTACGAAGCTAGGAACCATTTTTATCGCAAGAAAAATTCACCGTCATACAATAAGATGAATGTAAAATTTGACTACAACGAGTATATAAAAAATTACATTTAGAATACATTTTGTTCTTTTTTAATAAACACCTATTCCACAATCCCAATTTACTAAACAATTAATTTTTAAAATAACAAACCTATAATGATACCGAAATCTGAAGCATAATTAATCTTATTAAATAAAATTGACATACAAAAATTAGTTAAAAATTTGAAAGTTTAGTCAAACTCGTCGGCACAATTATTTTTATCTTCCAATTTATATAAAAAAAATAATATAACCTTTTTTGATAATTTCAACTTAAGGGGGTCAAAATAAAGTTGGTGCCTTAAGGGTCGTTGTATTTAAATGTATATATAAAATTACTTTTAGTTTAAAACACTTTTGGCGATTTAGTGGTCATGTCGTATTTCTAGACAATGTATTATGACAACCTCTAAATATTTGTAAATAAATCACTTTGTCTGGAAACAGGACAGAACAACAACGCCAAAAGTATTCTGAAATAAGTTATTTTGCCTTAAAATAAGACGCATCTACTGCATTAAAAGTTTTTTAAAATACACTATTCCATGATCCGTTCGTTCAAAATGGCTGAAGATTACCCTAAATTATATCATCTCCCTCCAAGGGCAACCTGTAACTTAGGATGGAGGCTATCATAAGTCACTTTTGAAATAAAAAAAGTTTAACATATAAAGCTGCTAATGTAAATTGTATAAGTCCCTCAATAAGGATTTTATTATGCAATATCTGCATATATTTTATTTATTCTAAACAAGATGTCAGTAAAACAATAAGTTAGTACAATTAATGAAGTATTGAAAGTATATTTTAACACTCCGGGAGTAGAACTCGATTTTGCGCCCTGCAATGAAATCTTCGGGCGCAAATTATCGACGCTCATCGTATTTAAAAAAAATTGTATGCAACATGGGCCAAATATCGATCTCCGAGGAGAGTGATTGTTACCCTTGCTTTACTCGTGCGACAAACTTCACACTCGTCGAAGATCGGTAATTACGCCCTTGTTACATAATAGTACATTGTGCAAGTAGGGAGCAATATAGTATTTTGGGAATAGAGTGAGAGAAACTTATTTTGCTCCCGGCTAAGTTCATTTTGCTCCCTAGGGAGAGAATGCGCTATTTTGCGCCCGCAATATAGAGAGAAAAATGGCATTTTGCGCTCAGACCGTGAGAGTATACTGTTAACACTCCGGGAGTCGAACTCCTTTTTGCACCCTGCAGTGAAATCTTTGGGGTGCAAATCATCAAGTATTTATTGTATTAATAAAATTACATAATATACTATTATACGATTGATTGAAATTTTTAATAAAAATACACTTAATAAATGAAAAAAATATATATGCTTTCTAAATTTCAATTAGTCGAAGAGTACTTATTCCTTAACCACTTCAATGGTAATGGATCATATATGTACAAAAAAAATTATTGACAAACGTGGTAATGGATCATATGTGTACATTTTGCAATAACTTTTACAATTCTTAATGAATTTGCATGAAACTTCGTATACCAAGATATTTTGGGTCGCTGAATCCGAATCTGTCGTCAAAATGGGAAAATTCAAAATTGGCGGATCCAATATGGCGGCTGTAAATTTGCTAAATTTTTTAAAATGTGCGACGCACATTTTTCTTTATACGGAAAACAGCTGAAAATTGTTACTCGGGGGTTTTCGGGGTCGCTGATTACGAATCTGAAGTTAGATTTTGAAAATTCAAAATGGCGGATCCAAGATGGCCGACCAAAATGCGGAAAATTACCGAAACTTTATGAAACTGGGTTCTCGGGGGTTTTCGGGGCCGCTGATTATAAATCTGAAATCAGATTTTGAAAATTCAAAATGTCGGTTCCAAGATGGCCGACATAAATGTAAAAAATTGACTTGATTTAGATGAAAGTTGGTACTCGGGAATTTTTTGGATCCAAGATGGCCGACATAAATGTGAAATATTACTTGATTTTTTAAATGATTAATTAAATATTAAATGGTATATTTTTGGAAAAAATGGAACCCGTGTTTCACCGTTTTTCGATATCTTAAGTACAGGGCTGTACCACTTCTGGCACTTTTTTTTTTAAACAACTACCACTGAAGTGGTTAATTTAATTAATTCATTTTAGTAAGACGGTATTAAATATGTAGTGACTGATTTGAAATTAGTAAAACTTGACTAATGACCTACTAGTATCTTTACTTTTTATTAGTAAAAACCATTACTAATTTAATTATTCACCGTCTTTTCACTCCTTGATTACTAGTAATTTACAACTATAGTAATTTACCTATTTTAAGTAAATAAATGTTGTTATTATTAGCATATTATTGCTTATGATTTGTATTTCTCTCAGTGTTGAATTAAAAATATGTATAAAAAAAAAGTTTTTAGCAAAATTTACCAAATATATAGTAAATTAATTTTCTCTGCTCATCCTGAAGACTACTGCTCGTGTAAAAGTATTGGTGACGCAGGTTAGCTACACCTTTGGCCGCCTACATCTGTTGAAGCAGGTTGCGATGTGCAATCGCCATGCAGTTTCAGGTGCGCGCGCGCATTTCTTACCGGCGCCAATGGTAATACAAGATTTTTACATGCGAATGTATGTAAAACAGCATATACATAAACTCGTCACAAGATCATCGACGCTTCAGCAAGATTACAATGTCCTACATGCAACATAATGTGCACCTACACTCAAAAATTTTTTTTAGTGAAAATTTTGAGTAAAAAATTACACTTTACATTTCTTCAAAAAAGACTAAGAATTCACTCGACTCCCCACTCTAGAAAGAGTGACTTTTCACTCCAGGAAATTTAGTTATAAATTTTTAGAATGTAAAGAAATTATGTTTCTAATTATAAAGGACTGAAATTATTAAATAAGGAAAACCATATGGTTTAATTTTTAAAACGCGTTTGTAATTTTTAGGTTATGTTAGAAAGTTTAGATAAAATGTTTTTAGTTATTATGAAATGTTTAATGAAAATATTATCATTTTTTTTTAGTTACATTTCATTTACTGAAACAATTGCTTAATGTTTATACAAAATTGTTTAAAAAGAAGTGCACAAAAAAAGAAACATTTTTAACCAACAAAAAAGTAAAAACCTAGAAAGGCATCAACATATGTCTGAAATTCTCCGAATATACCAACAGGTGGAACGTAGAAGCAAAACCAAAAAGTAGTAAAAATTGTTGTCGAATATCGGCATCGAATAAAAAACACCTTGTAAACAATATGAATTAATTATAAAAATGAAAGATAGTCACAAGATGTAGTTTAATTACAAGATTCCACAAAAATTTCAAAAAAATAACACAGTGCTCCAATTTAAATTGAAACGGAGTAATAACAAATTTCTAATGCTCTCGACCAACTATAACAGATCTCATACAATATCGCAATGTCATCTTTATTAAGACGACGTCACTGAGTTTATGATCACAGACAAAAAAAAAACACATCAACATAACCTCAATGTTTTCACGACATATCCCCCCCTTATCTTATCGCGCACGTTTCTGAGCCGCCAATCATTGGAAAATAATCGCAAAATATTTCCTGGATTTTCGAAAAATTCTCGAGTGCGTTAAAAAGTGACGGGGACGTTTACTCACGTTGCTCGGCAAGGAGGAATTCGCGATGCTGGAGAGAAAGTCATGGCTGACACGCGAACTCTGCGACGCCCCGCTGTCGCTGGAGATGCTGGAGCTGTCGTAGAGGACGTCGGATACCTCGAGCTTCATCCTGGTCGTCTCCTCGACGATTGTTCTCGGGAGTCCCTGACGTTCCCAAAAAAACGTTTCGAAAATTTGGCCGGGGTCTCCGGTGCTCACCTCGACGGCGATTCGTCGTTCGCGATATGGGACGTTGGCGATTCTGGCCAAAAAAGCAACGTTGCTCTTTCCGGGATCAGTTTCCGATGATCTTCACCAGGGCGGGGGTGGAGGAAATCCCGTCGACGAATTCGCGCCGAGATCGGAGAAGACGTTTTCGACCCTCTTTCTCGAAACCGTGCAAAGTGTAAAACTGCGCCCGATGAGTCATACTGTGGGGGAATACCTCGACCTCGCGCAGATTCCGAACACGGCGGCCTCGCATGATGTCATTCGCTATTACCGTCGACCGTCGACCAATCACAGCCCGGGACACCAGCCGATTACCGCAGAATGGTTCAGGGAAGTACCCGTATATATCGGCGCCCGGGGCCAAATTTTTCAGGGCAATGGCCCTATTTATTTTTTTTTTATTTTTAGATTACAATAATTGTAAAACGATTAATAAATGTTATTTATAAAAAATCTTTCGTTTTAATTGTTATTAAACAAAATTTCATGTAATGTAGGTAAGTGAAAGAGTGACTGGACAGGGACGTAACTAGTATTTCCATCGCCATGTGCCAAAAGTATTACAAAATCACATTTCAATACGTTGTCTTGTTTACACGAGTACACTACAAATACATAAAAAATGTAATTTTAACAATAAAAACTGTTGATTGTAAGATGATGATACAATTTAATATATAAAAGAAACATAAATATAAAAGTTAGTATAGACCAAATGATTTTAAGGCAATACTAATTTGTTATATAAGACAAATATCACAACTTTTTTCATACAATGAATTCTTAAAATAGAAATTTGAAATTTCGGAGTGACTATACGATGAAACTTTTATTATGATCCTAACCACGTACACATAATACGATATTTCTAATACAATCACTAAATGTCAGTGACTTCACCGTTCGTCCTATGAATCGCAATGACAGCTTCTATTCGCAGGTAAGTTTAGTGAACTACAGGTAACTAAAATTCTTTCTAAAATCCACCTTCCTAAAAGATGGAATCGTACGGTTTGTTTTCGTCATTCCTTAACTGGAAATTGAGAGACAAACAAAAACAAGTGTATTTTTTTCAAAGTATTTTTAAGTCGAAAATCTATAAATTTTAATTATTAAAAATGTAATAATTATTCATGAAAGGACGATTAATGTCAACAGAAAAAAATAATTACATTAGAAATAGTAAAAATAAATGTTATTACTATAATATTAATAATAATATTATATTAATAAATTAACTAATAAAATAAATAAAAAAGTAATGTCTGCGTTATTTAGAAAATAAAAAAAATTTTTTTTAATATTCATTTCTACTATTAATCTCAATTCTACAAACAAGTGTATTTTTTTACGAGTATTTTTAAGTCGAAAATCTATAAATTTTAATTATTAAAAATGTAATAAATATTCATGAATCTAAACAGAAATAATTATAATAGAAATAGTAACAATCAATTTTATTAAGTATTAAAATAAATAAAATCGTAATATGTGCGTTATTCAGAAAATAAATAAATTTTTTTTTAAAATGTATTTCCAGTATTAATCACAATTTTACAGACATATATTTGAAACCAAAAACAAAATAAATTAAAATATGTGAATGTATAATTTTGAAGTAAAAACATCGTAAACACGTTTCTGACAGGTTAGAAGGTGATATGAAGTCGGTATGATCATAGTTAAAAATCCATTTTAAATAAAAATTGTAACTAAAAAATCACGTTTTTTTTTGAGTATTTTTGTAAAAAAATATTTATAATGCCATGTTTCTAAAATTTCAGTACCGTCAATCGAAAGAGCGACCTCAAAACTAGTCGGATATAAATGTTTCAAAATTTTAAAAATTTGTATTTTATACATAAAATGATGCTGAAATCTGTATGCAAATTGTGCACATTTAGGACTTAACTTAGTTAGTTTCAAGTAAAATTGGTCACGATTATTACTATTTGTATTTTTTGAAATCGTAAATGTTTAACTAGTCAAGAGGAACTACTAATTTGTTAATACAATTCAACTAACCAAAAAAAAGACAGTTTTTAAAAGAACGGTGGGAGAAAACATGAATTTACTAATTACTTAATAAAGCCAGTTCGTTCCTTTTTATGAATTAAGTCATTACCGATTGAGTTAGGGATCTTTTTGTTTTTTATTTTAACTAGTTCAAATATATCAAGCATATAAATATAAAATAAATCTTAGGTGAAATTATTTAATCATAAATTAATTTATTAATAGCAATTAAAATTGTTTAATATAGTATGCTCTAATGTATGCTTATACATATAAAAATTAACTAATTTTTACAAAATAACATTATTAGTAAAATTTTTAAGTTGTTAATAAAATTCTTGTAATTTAAAAGTTACTACTGGATTACGTAAATGAAAAGTATTTTCAAACAAAATTTAAATTTTCTAGTAATTACAATTTTGTATGATGTTCGCTAATTAATTAAGAATCTATGGAGTTAAGAATAGAATTAGTTAATGTTGTTTAACAATATTATGTTTATATTCTATTATTGTAACTTAAATAAGAACAAGGTCCAAAATTCTGTATCAAATATTATTGTCGAATTGTATGGAATTACTAAAATCAGTTAAATTTATTATATATGTATATATTTGGTATTTACAGATAGTTAGTATTTTTAGTAATTTCATTTTTAAAATTAATTCAAAAGATTCTTTTAAACTGAACTGGGCTAAATTCGATTCAATAACGTGACTTGCTTAACAATGTTTTTATTACGTTAAATCAATTTTTGATAACAAATGACTAGACAAAATTTTCTAATATAATTTGTAATACAAGAAAATAAAATGTACCTATTCATATCCAAGTATTAGTAAAGTATTAACTTTTCCATAAATAATGTTCAAAAACCAAAAAGAACTTTTCGTTACTACTTTTGTACTATTAATTACTTCGTAAAAATAATAATAAAAATTTGATATTTAAAATAAAAATAAAAGAACGATTTTCCACTGCGTTTGTGATCCTAGAATATCAAAAAGATTTCACATTAAACTCATTTTTATCTTGTGTACAATTCTGACGGTTCTATCGATAATAACAAGCAAATAATCAAAATATACTGAGAGAACATATCACGACGGTTAATCGGATTTTTCAAGATTATTCTATCAGAAGTCGAGATATCTTGAATTTTGAAGAATAATTTCTGCAGTGTAAATAAAAAGCGATACTTTCATAATTGAAGGACTGCTCGGAATAACGATATAAGTCCACTTATATTATTGTACAAAATGAAAAGATTTCTATAACTTCATCTTTTAACATAAAAATATTACTTTAAATATTTTAAAAATAAGTTTTACATGGAGAATCTGTCAACGAAAATTACTAACACTTGGTAATTAGTTGAATCATTTCTGCCTTAAAAATGGTATATTATTTTAGTGCTCGTAAATATACAATTAAAAAACGACTTTGTAAATAATTCGTGTGTAAAATGCATTTAAAGGATAACTTGAGAGACTTAAATTATCATTTAAAATACGCAAAAATTATAACTCAAAACACCCTAGATCCGTTGCGGTAACTTTCTTCGCAAATTCATTCGAACCGAATATACAGGGGGAAAATACACGATGGGGACTACCTATTTTTCTGTTTAGAAGGTTAATATAATTGTCATTTATTTGGTTAAAGCATTTGCCTAATTGTTGTACATAAAAGACTAGACATGCAACTATTATTTAGTGTTTGTGAAGTATATACAAAGCATTTTAACTTTTGACTTGATGTGATGATTATTTATTATATTTATATATTTATTTTTCATTCTCTTTAGCAAAGACTTCTTGTATTATTACAGTGTCTAGGTTTGCAATAAAGTATTTATATTAAATATTTGTTACTGATAAAATGAAACCTTAGTTCAATTTCAAAACCCTAATATCCATTTATTAAATTCTAGTGCGTCTATTGCGTTTTGAAACATTATACAGGATAAGAAAAACGTAAAAAACATGCGTTTTTTTATTAGGAAATGTCAACCTGGCTTTGAAGTTATATTCAATAAAAAGAAGACGCATGCTACTATACGTATATTTTCTTTCGTAATTTGATGACGTGAAAAATATATTTTACCTATTCATTGAACAATAACTTTTGATACGTGTTCTTTCCACTTTTATACCTTCATTTCCTTAGTTTTCTTCATTTTTAATCGTAATTTTTCTTTTGCAATAATTTAAAAAAATATTAAGTATTTAGTATTGTGTGTATTTTGATTGTATATTATTTGTATTTTATATTGTTTTGTATATGTAATTTTCTTTTTTGTAAAGACTTATTGTCCGTTTCTTAATAATAAATAAAAATAAATAAATAATAAAACTGAAATTTTTTAATTTTATCCTCACAGTTTGATGTAGCTTTTTATTATTAGTCGATTCGTATAAAATTTCCAATTTTCACAAAAATGCCACTTAGGCACGTGTCTTTTTATTTCGGACGACAGATTCGTTTTAATCGAGGTTAAAAAAAGATACACGAGAAAAAGACAATGGTTGATTATTTGAAAAATAGTTAACACAACGAAATAGTTTGTAAAGATCATAAACCAACTTTGCTTGAACGAACTATTTTCATAAATTTTAACTATATCTTTCTTAGTAGAATGAATAACTGTATTAGGTAGTAAACACGAACACATCCTGATCTGTTTAAGAAGAAAGATTATCATGGAAACAATAGTTAAAAACGTTCTAGAAACCTGGGACCTGTCAGAATATATTAATGCGTTTGAAAGTAGACAAAATAATTTTTGAAATTTGCGAATTATATCTAAAAAGTCGAAAATTTGAGGTTAGGGTTACCATTCAAAGTTTGAAAAGAAAAACTTGATATCGAAGTAGCTATCGAATGAAATATTAGTTTAAGTCAAAGAAGTTTGGTCATTGTTCTGGCGAGTAATACAGAATTTGTTTATTTATGGAATTAAAATAGTCAACTATTTCTTTTCGTTAGAATAACAAACTGGAAATAGTTGCTCCAATTAAAAAACGTTCTGAGGTATGTATACCAAACATTTTTAGCTGAATTTACTATACTTTTAGTTGACTCCACCATTTACTTTTTTCCGTATAGCGAAGATTCGAGTCAATACTCTTGAAGGATGAAAAACTAAAAAACAAAACTTAGTGTCGTGTCTCCTGATGGTCTCGACTGCAGGAGAGTTATCATCAGACACACGAAAAAATATATTATGTAGAATTTACAAAAAATTCCGTAACTCAGGAGATATAATTTTACAAAGTCCGTTGTAAGAATTACAGACCTAATATAGTGGACATGAGTGGATGAATTGTAATTCTGACAACAAACTTTGTAAAACCCTACACTAAAAAAAAAAAGTCTTGAATTAAGGCCAATAGTTAGCTAATTTTAAGATGTGACTCTTGTTCGGCTGAAAAGTAGAGTTCTTCAAAAGTCTTTAAACTATACCATTCGACTAAAATGCAATACCAATACAATTAGATATTGTTCAGAATTTGGGCTTAAATTAAGCCAGTTGAGAATTTTCGAGTTAGATTGTTTAGTCTAAAATCGAACCCCCATACATTGAAAAAAATTCATTGCAGAATAAAATGTACAACCGACAGCATAATGACATGTATTATTTCCACGAATACAATATTTTATTAATACTACGCTAAATTATTTGTGTTAGTAAGTGTCTATTGAAAGGAAAGAATCTTTTATCAATGTAATTAACGCAATGAGATTTTCGTGATACAACTGTAGAAAACGAAAATGCATTCAGACATCAAGATTCCCAATTAAGCGTAATACATACGAATTAATTTCAATTCCTTAAGCATGTCACGAATAAAAACGATTTCATTATTACAATTCTGAATTCGGATTCTTGATGACTAAATTCATAATTTACTGGGATTAAAGTTGGTTCATGAATCGATGAAGGTTCAATTCGTAAATAATGATGACCATACACGTTTTTTTTACAGAAATGGCAGTACAATTTATGGTAAGGGTAAGGCTGATGATGCCATGTCAGTGGCAAAGATAAGAAGATAATTCTATTTCATAACAGCAATTTTGGAGGTGCTAAATTCAAGTTTTTAAAAACTATTGTAGCATCAGTCACAAACTTGTTATTTTCTAATTTTAGATGGAGCTGCAGATCCACAAACCTATCACAAATAAAACGACAAATTTGGCATTAAAATTTCAAATGGTAGAGTGTATCAGGACCTCTACATAAAGAGGTATACAGTGAAGACACTTTGCTAGTGTCTTGTTTATAAATACAATATCAAATGTTGACATTTGAAATTCTGGTATGATCATTAAATTTTGCGTAAAATACTTAGAATTTTAAAATTCTGACAATTTTTATCCATATTTTTCTTCAGCAAAAGCGCTTCCGACGTGGCATTAAATTACTTTCAAAACATTCATTAGAAAAAACCTCCAGGTTGAAATAATATAAAAAACATTGTCAAAGTTGAGAACAATAGAAAAAGAACTGTAGTCTCGTATGTTTTCATTTCATCAAAATAATGCATGAACGGTCAGAAAAGTAAGTCAGAAAAAGTTGTAATTCGGATATAAATGAGAGTAGTTTTACATTCATAATCTGTTAGATTGAAAATATCTGTAAACCTATACAGTAAAAAAACAGTCTTAAAATTGTTACATATTCAATTCAGCACCGTAAAATGCTTAATTTCAGTATAAAATTATGCTAATTTTCTTAAATTAAGTCAATATTTGCGCTCAAAACCTTGTATTTGGTTTTGGAAAGTTACTTTTAGTCCACATTTAGGTTCGAAATAAGAATTCTCTAACTTAGGTGTGACAAGCTCGAAAAATTTATCTTTAAGCATAAATCTCGACTAAAATGAAACTTTGCTGTCTGAAAGTAAAACTTTAAGCGCAAATATTGACTTAATTTAAGAAAATTAGCTCAATTTTAGACTGAAATTAAGCCTTTCACAAGGCTTAATTTGAAACGTAACAATTTTAAGACTTTTCTTTCTGTGTACCAAAGTGTAATTCTCCGATTTTTATGAAATTTGGATATATTGTAAAAAATGAAAAACTAAGAGAGACGTATTTTTTTAGTAGCGAAAAAACAATGAGGAGGTGACACAGCTCCTCCAAAATTGGGGCGCAAATAGAAAAATGGAGACATCTTTGAAGATATTTAAGCGATTTTAATGATTCTTGGTAGAAAGTATCTTTTAATAGAAGAAGAATATCGGCTTAGACATCTTGAATAGAGGATGAAAATTGCGTGGTTAGCTAACCCCAAAATGAATTTTTTAGGGGCTTTTTGGCCCATTAACTATGTTTTTACGCTGCGTCTCTTACACTGAGAAAAATGTATTTTATCAGTTACTATCCCTTGGCTTTTAAAAAGTGTATTATAGTCCTTAAAAGAAACATTATAACTAGTAAAATCCTCCGTTTTTCAGCATTTGTTTTTGACAGGTTATACGAAACTGTATTAAACTCTCCTATGTTAAAAGAATGTTTTATTATGACTAAAAGAAGGCATTTTTTAATATTTTAATTGGCTAGGTAAATTTCCATAAACAAAAATTGCTTTTAGTTAAAGAGAAAAGGCTAAAATAAACAGACATATTGGTTAGAATAATATAAAATCTTCGTCTTTTAACAGGTAATAGAAAGGTGGCAATCCCTATGCGTAAAATACTATCATTTACGGGGCATAAGAATTCTAATACTGGGTAAAAAACAATTTTCTCTGTGTAGTTTTTCATGTTTTACAACGTATCCAAATTTCATTTAAATCGGACATTTATAATTCTGTACACTTAATTTTAAAACTCATAAACGGATTAAAAATTATTTTAATGAGTTTACACGTACTTGTTGCCTGACATATTATTGTATTAATTAGTTAGTAATAGTTAATAATTGTTAATTAAATTATTTGATGTATGGAATTCGAATATGTTTAAATATTGAAAAATAATATACATAACAATATTCATTTTGTGCTCAATAGTTAACTTATAACTTAATTAATTTATTCTATAATTAATTTGACCAAAACTGATGATCACCATTTGTAGTCTATAGATATAAAATAAATATCTTAATTTCTCACCAAATGTAATTTTAGATTAAAATGAATTCAAAACCGTATAATAAGAAATTTGTTTTGTGATCTGTTACGTGAGCATGCGCATGAATTAGTACGCACGTACGAACTTAACAGATCGTAAGCAAAATCGATAGCTACGATTCTTACGGAAGAGAGCACAAAATAAATTCGTATTAAAACAACACGCAAAAAATATTTACGGTGAAAGTTACCAAAAGGTGAAATTCAGAATTTCAGAAAATGTTGACAAATGTTAATATGCATTCAACGGATGCTAAATTTTTCCGGAAAATTATACCTTTTAAACATTTTTTAAGAAGTGCGTGATTGCAGCAACGTTGGATAATTTTTTAAAATAAGTTCAATAATGTTTTATAGGAGTTAACTAATAAACTTTCTGACACCATCAGCTTCACAGAAAATTATTATTCCTTCAAGAGTTTTTTAGCCGTTTTTAACCAGTAATTATATTACATTCCGGTAAAGAAAATAGAAAATATCTAGTCTTTTGTAGCAAATTTATTGCATAACTCAAATAAGAATTTGATATTCGTGACTTAGTAAACAAAGTACTGTACAAATTATTAGAAATATTCAAAGTTGCTGTTGACGATCATGGTGTGTAAAAAAGTGGATACTAAATTGTATTCTCATCAATAATAATATTATATACATTTAACAGTATTAGTCGCTTTAAATATTTATTTGGAAAACCAATTTTTTGGTGATAAATCGACTTAAAGCAATACTTTTCTAGCTAGCATCTAGTAATAAAGATTATTCAGAAACTGAGTATTACCTGGTACTAAAGCAATATTTTAACTACGTATTTGACTTGACTTAAGAAAAATAACATTATTTTAAAATGAACTTAAACCGTGTATATTGCTAAATTCCGCATATAACACTTTTACGATTGCTTTTTATTATATGGGTTATTCTTCTGAAAGGGACCGATATTTGAAACATTTGTAATATAAGACTTACAATTATTGTTGAAATTAAATATTTTTATGAGTGATGTCCGTTGACCATAACGAAAAGTGAAAATAGGAAGTTGCGCAAAATTCAATGTTATTATTGCAAATTTGAGAGCATTTCTTACACTCAGAAAAGTTTGATTGTACTTTTTAGTAGTACAATGCCAGTAACAAAAATGTTGGAATTCATGTGTTTTATCCAAATCCTACTCTTTCGAATGATGTATCGAAAAATGCATCAAATTTGAAAGTAAAAAATTACGAGCATCAGAATACCTCAGATATTTATAATTATTGCTTCAAAAATATGTAGGCTAGAAGATTTCAAAATGGCGACCATGACTGGAGTGAAACATAGAATCTAACATCTTTTTAGATACTTTTATGGTTTAAAAAAAAGACACGAATTTGAAAGCATAGAATTGTATTTAGGAACGTTAAATAACAAAATGGATGTATAATCAATATCAGCGATGCAATGGTTATTAGAGCAATTGCAAGTGGTTGTTACTCATGTACTTAAATACCAGTGTGTAATACTAAAATGTACAGATGATCACAATTTCTAACAGGGTATCATGTCGTACATTCATCTGAGAAGATGTTTGCTGTCTAAGAATTGGATATAATTGAAGCCCATATTCTGTTACTATAAACCAGCTTGAAACTGTACAGAAAGTGGCCAGTTTATGTTCATCATTGATGTCCATATTCTATTGCTAAAAACAGCTTCAAATTGGACAGTTTATGGCCTTAGTTGAAGTCCATAATTTGCTACTAACCACTGTGAAGTGTAACAGAAAATAGCAAGTTTCTGTCTATAATATGATATTTTAAACTGGAAAAGCGTAGTTTCTGTCCAACTTATGACTTTATCATGACTTGAAAGTTAAGGGAGTTAACATATTCACTTGTTTTGTAGTTTCTGAGAGTCTGGCATAACTTAAGATATTTCATATCGTTACGTTTCCAAGATACTATTTCCTTCGATGTCTGTTAGTGTCAAGAAGTTTAAACACGTTGAAAATATTTATTTTCTATTTTCATAATGAATTTGAGTAATTTAAAAATTTGAAATACAAAGATACATTGAAAATTTAAAGTAAATGAGAAAATCAATTGATTTTTAATTATCAATAGTTACTGAACGTTTTACACGAATTTTATTTACCTATTTGCCACTTTGTTATTAATCACATCAGTGTGTGAATATATTTTTGCTATTAAAAGCTGACAATTATTTTAAAAGACCAGGAGATTACAATTACTTAAAGTGAATCTGCAGTGATCAGTGGCAAATCTTATGTTACGATTTCAGTTTACGAAAATTAATTGCTTTGGTATAATTTCTAAATTTGTTTTTAGTGAAGATGTTTTTAAAAAAAACATTATCCATCATACTATTATTATCCAATAGTTCACTGGAATAAGAAGATAACACTACTTCACAACCATAATGTTTGACATGCATTATGTAATTTGGTGTGAAATATTAAGTAAATTCGAATATTATCCATTTAAATTATGCATTAAAAAAAATTTTTTTAACGAATTAACCTGTTAACGTCCAAGATGGTATAATATATTAAAGTTTTTCGTCTAATTTATTTTCATATAAAGCGTCAATAAATTTTTTGAAGCGTCCATATCCTTCTATTTTCGAGTGCTCTTTCCGAATCTGCAATCAATTTTCGATTTTATTTAGTCGCTTTCCCAATATGGCGGCCAGAACGCAAAAAAACGTAAAAAAATCTTTTTTTCAGGAATAAACATTGATATTTTTGTATTAAGAAGTTATTTATCCAATCATGTGTTTGGATCGTGTTGCTGTAAATGACTTACAAGATTACTTAAAACATTACTATATAAGTATGATTGAAAATTCAAAATGGCGTGTCTCTAACTCAAAAACTATGATCCTTTTAGAAAAATGTTATAGAAAACATTTTTAGAATTCATCAAGAAATATTGAAGTATTTCAAATTTTTTGATGATATTTGGTCTTTTGGACGATCATCGGGCATACTCATTCCATTCCCGAAATTAATACTGCGATTCCTTGCATCAGGAAAGCAATATGGCGGATTTATTTGAGAAAGTGCCAAAAAATTGAAAACTTGTTTTTCCTCATTTTTTTCTAGTACGAAACGAATGTTTATTCCTACCAAATGGGAAAATTGGTTGTTTTTAACATCATAAAGTTTAACCTTTTAATAATGGCGAAAAATTGTGAGAAGTTCGCGAAATTTCTGTTTTATCTGAATAATTCTGATATAAAATGACGTTCAACCTCATTTTTTCTTTCAATATGTCAAATCTTTATTGATTAAACATCTTCCATCATTTACCAGTCTATTTGACGATCATAATAAAGGCGAATTCAATATCGCGGTCAAGAAATACGGAAAGTTAGTTTTATCATATTATCGTCAATATTTAAGTTTGTATTCTTCATTTTATCTCATTTTTATATTTTTTCGATTGGATTCTTCGATTCCCGGATGGAAAATTCATAATTTACGATGAAGATAGATGTTTATGTTATAGCGTGCGCAAAAACACACATTTTTCACTCTTTTCTGGCGCATTTTATACGCAATTGTAGAATAAAATAATGTTCGGCACATGTGCAAACACGTTTTTTATGCGAATGTAATTGCTGTCCTCGTCCTGGAAGACAACCTTCACATTCACAGAGAAAACTTTTATGCGCATGTATCAAAAACTACTATTTTACTCTATTTATCTGGCTCAATTAAATTGTACAAAGATTTTGAAATTTTCATTCATGGCACCGTGAAAAAAAAATTTCCTTTTCCTTGACCGCCATTATCATAATCTTCAAAATGGACTGGGAAATGACTGAGAATATTAAATCCATAAAAATTTGACATTCTGAAAGAAAAAATTTTTGTTGACTGTCGTGTTATATCAGAATTATTCAAATAAAATAGGTATTTTTTTAAATTTTCACTATTTGACGACATTTTAGAGGATCAACTATATGAAGCTAAAAGCAAAAAATGTTCCGGTAATCTACATTTATATTTTCCACTTTTATCCACTGTTTGCAACGAATCAATACCCATTCTGCAAAAAAAAGAATTTTTTAAATTTCACTTTTTCCATATTTTTTTCAATAATAAATTTTATCGATCTATTATATTTATATTCTAAGCTATGAATAATTTTGACCCCAGGAATAAAAAGTCGGAATTCCGTCATGATCTCCATATTTCAATTTGGTGGTTCTGGCTCCAAATTTAGCTAATCATTCCTAGTTTTTGGACATTAATGGATTAAACCAATTGGAGCTTCTAAAGTTGCAAATACATTATCTTCAAAGCGATGCCTAACGTTTTGTTTGGACTATTAATAAGGAACTAACATAATTTATAATAAATTGTTAATACACATTTATAATCAGTATAACAGCATGACACTATTTAGATATCGTGTTTAATGTCTGGTTTTAAATTTCGTATCTTTAAAAACCTGCAGGAGTTCCTTTCACCAACGCTTTTAACGTGTCTTTCTATCCCTCGTATCTTTGAGATCATTTTGTAAATTCGTTTAGTTTAGACAAGTTCAGAGAGAAATTTGATACTAAAATGAAATTTACAGTAAATTAATTTGAAGTGTCCATCTTTTTTTATAGTTTCGCACTGACACGTTCACTTCAAAACTCCCGCTAAACGCGTTAGCAGAACGTGTCGCAATAATGCAATTTGCAACGCACACGAGAGCTGTCAATGCATTGTCAAAAATGATGATAGGGTAGCCCTGGTGGGCGGAAAATAAGGTTGGGAATGGACGTAAAGAGCGACCAGGGAGATGAAGGGAAGAAAAATAGGGTAAAAGAGGCGTGGAAAACAGTGCACAAGGGAGAAGATGAAAGACCAGGGGATGTATGCAAAAAGGGGAGATCTGGAAAAAGAATACAAATCAACAAAAATTCATGGAAATTTACAAAGACGGAAGATAAACAGTGTTTGATGATGATGAAGAAGAAGACTAATGACAATTACGCTAAATGACGAATTGATGCTAAAAAGCGAGTAAAATGAAGTATGAAAGCTTCAGGAAAATACTTTAAATTATAAGTACACATAGAAAATAAGAAATCTTACAAGTGTCCATAAATTGTGATCAACATAACTGAAAGTTAGCAAGATCCTTTCTTGTCTAATGGGTTTGTTTTTAAATGATTCGTAACTGCCTAGAAAAGTTAACTTAGCTTGATTACTTTTAAATTAAGACTGTAAATGACTTAACCAAACGAACAAATAAAACATTTGGTATTGCATGGGTAAAAACAAATACGACCTTAGAGACTATCACAGGGTTAGTGACTTCACCATATTCTGCAGCATCAGCTGTATCCAACTGTATTACGTTCCCGGTCTCATGTTTTAAATTCTTGACGAGTCAATCCAAAGGGTAGATTTCTCGTTTTCAGAAACCGGTTGATAAAATTTGAATCATGAAAAAACATTCTGATCGACACAACAGCTTGACAGCCCTAAATCTAAATATGCTCCTAAAGCAATCTTCCAATTAGACTTTCGAACAATATTACTACCATTGAAGTACATTGACTAAACACCTCGAAAATCAAAACAACTTTAAATACATACTAATTTTCGTCATAAGGTCATAAAATGAGATTTTACTATGGCTATGGTACCAAAAATGGAGATCAGAAAAGCAAAGATGGTCAATAATGTCCACGCGGAATACGTTATCAGACGATTATGTTACATTGACAGTAGGTGACACCCGAACTTACAACTGTAATCGAATGTTTAATAACTGAAATATCGACCAGATTAGTATTAATATTTAATTGACAATCGTGAGTTATTGCCTAAAACTAACATTCATAAAGCCAAATGGAAATAGAAATTCTTGACTACTTTATGAAAGTTAGCACCAAAGATTTCACCAAGATTCAGACTGGCAAATGCTACAAAAGTTGAAATATATTCAATCATCATAGATCCAAATAAAGAAAAGTTAAGGTAAATGTTGAATGGAAAGAATAAAGTGCTTGCAAAAGTAATGCTTGTATATGAACATGAGTTTTAATTTTATCAAAATTATTTTTTTGGTAAAGATAAAATGAAAAAAGATACACTGGAAATCAGAAGACTGTATGAGCTTGCATTAATCTGAAGAAACTTGGGATACAATTGAATTTATAACTGATATTATGCAAGTTTTTACGTGTAGACTTACGGTTATATCCGTATTTCGTACATTACTCCAAGTAAAATAGTCCAACAGCTGGGGTATCAACTATTCGTGGAAGACCCCCTCATCGCAATTATTTTGAATACGCTGCAGGGGATAACTAAATATAATTCATGGCCATAATGTACCATGTATAATGCCATATAATTCGCACTAATAGCATCGAATTTCTTGTGGGTACAGGTTTTTTATCTCATAAATAGCGCACATTTTTATATCCTAATTGTAAATACTCGAATCCGACAGAAACCCGTGTAAAAAATAATCTTGGTACTATAATGATTCTAGATAATTGTACTAGACAGTTGTAATGGCGCGAATTAAATAATTTGTAGAACTATGATAAAATCTAACGATGTCATCAAGTAGTTACTATACAGTTTGATAGTACTGTCCGTTATATGCAAATACAGTTATTAAAGATTCATTAAACCAGGAAAACTGCATGAGACAAATTGTATAATAATTTAGTCTATATCTCATAATAAGAAGTTACCTTTTATTTCAAGTTCTCAAATGAAGGATGAATTTTTTAAAAATTATAAATAATCAAAAAGTTGTATGCAATGTCATTATGTAGACGAGAGTATCAAAATCTTATTTATGCAAAAAGCTGTACGCATAAGACATAAAATACTGGTTACATATCTAATCAACAAAAAACAAACTCAACATACAAATTCAACATGTTTAAACTTAACAAACTAAAAATTTTCAATCTCAACATTTAACAAACTAACCTAATCTAACATTTTCGAATTCAACAGTTTCGACCTTAACAGTGAACTAAATCAACAAATAATACAAATACAAAAAATAAAATTATCAAACATTACATTATAACGAGAATAAATATAAATGTTCGATACCTAACCCAGCTTAACCTAGCCTGACCTAACCTAACCTAACCATTAACAGAGTATCACCTCTCCTTAGTAATGTTTTGATCCGATACACATCAACACCGTATACTTAGTTCGAACCAAACCAAACCTAACCTAACCGGACATATCCTAATTTAGTTCGAACCGAACCTAACCTTGCCTAACATAATCTATTTTAATGAACTAGCTCCGTGGACAAGCGCACAATACTCATTAAATTCTTTGATACAAATTCTCATCATTCATTTGTATTATTGACAATTATTAACACAGATTTATATATAACATAAAAATTTATAATAACATAAAAATAATGTTGAAATTGTAAATGTTGAGTTTCCTAAATGTTGAGTTTGAATGTTGCAATTGCAAATATGAACATTTCATAATAATGATTAGACCTGTTACAAAAATACCTTATGCAATATAAATAGTTGGCGACTTATGACCAAACGAAAATCCACTTCAATAACGAGAAATGCAGATCCTAGAGTCGCGTCGGCACCTGTTAGTAACAAGCCTAACTAAAATTATCGAAATTCTATACAAAATCTGTACAGATTTATAAGTTGATTACGAACTCGACGAATTTTTAAAAATCGCTTCAGATTTGCTGAAATTTACTTACTTTCAAAATTTCAGGGTCGCATATTACAAACATTATGTCAGTTTTTCTAAATTCAAAATGGCGACAGGAAAAAAATATTCAAAACTCACATTTAACACATAAAACCTCACTTTTATCGGAAATGCAACACAATAGGAAAATTCTGACAGCGCCATCGTTTCCAACACAAAAAATACTTGGGAAATGATGCTGCGATTGTCCAAAGTAAATTCCCTTTGGCTACAAACCCAATGGAAATAGTATAAAAAATGCACATTTTGACATATTTAACCACATTTTTCTTGAAAGTATGACGTGATAGGAACATTCTGCCAGCGCCATTTTTTAGTACGAAAAATCCGTTTAGAAAGAATAGGAGGCATTTTATTCGCAGAATAAAAACTAGAATTTGCAGCGCAGTGTTATTATAGACTGAGAATTGAACCAATATCCAGAATAAAATTTTGTGTGAATACTGATTAAATGAGTGAGGTTATATTATGGCTATAATTCAAGATTCACTCATTTACAAAAGCAACTCATTTTTACTCTGTAAATAACGAATTTTCATATGTTTAAAGAATAATTTGTTTATTTTTACACGATGCCTGGAAAAGTATTAAAAACTTTCATTTTCTAAGTTTTCAACGACTTTGATGTGTTTCTTATGTATTAAGACTTATCACAAGACTGTTTTCAGTTTTCTAAAATTCAAAATGCCTGATCCAATATGGTGGACGAATTTAAGAAAAAATGAGGGATTTTCGTGAAACTTGGTATCATGGGGTTCGAAAACTAGTAATTTACTTTTAATTACTGCTTCTGCTTCATCTTGAAGATGTCCATTTTGACACTATAATCAATATCAGGTAACTATTTTCAAAATCGATTATGGAAATACGCCATGTTTATCGTGTAAGTTTATTCTCTTTACCGCGTTGTTTTTAGAGTCGGAATGTTTTACAATCATAAAATTTTTGTATCATCTACCTGCTTAAGATGTTTGGAACTATTTTTAGCGACTTGTTACGCTTGAAGACGAAGTTGCTACACTCATCTAGTTTCCCGCACCTGCCTCGTGTTTATTCAATCTTGCAACTCCATAAATACGTCAACACATAATAATGTGGGTTAGCATAAACTCATTTATTTCCCAGTGAAAAGTAGAAGGTGAATTCGGGTTGACAGTCTGGATAAGAGCAATAATGACAAATGATAATTAATCGTTTTATTATTCAGAAATTCCAAGAGTACTCCAGTCTAAATACTTCAATGCAATAAATATTAATAAGTGACCACATCTTTTTAGAAAATAAAAATATAGTTTGAAATATTTTCTAAAACCTTCTATACTAAAATTCGAAAGTTTATTGCATTCATTCGAGAATAATATACATGATGAGGAATTAAAAACAAGTCATTATTTCCATAACGATAAATTATATACTAAATAAGAAATTTTACATGTCAGTGATCTGAAAACCTTGGAGACATTCCGAATAACCCACGTGTTATTGGAACCGAAAACGTATCGTGTCCCAAACTCGTAAAGAATGCGTTTAATGAACTTAACATAAATTAGATTAAAAATACGATTATAGAAATAAATAATTGTTTTCTTCTTTGTATGAATTAATAGAATATAGTAATTTAGAAATTCGTTAAATTATCGCCACGAAACGACTATTTTTTGTTTAAAATCATAAAAACGAGTTCTGTATATAAAACTTATTTCTTTTTTTTAATATTTGACATTTTTATTATCTGACATTACGATTTTTAACAACTTTTTAGAATAGTTCAAATTGAGTAAAATATATTCCGAAGCTTATATTAAGAAGTACATCGTACCATCGCAGAATTGATACAGATAAGAATTTTTTTCTCTTTTATAAGGGTCACAAATTATGATTTTAAGAAGATTTTTGCAAAAGGGAATTTCAATGATCTTGATTAGAACTCCATAACAAATATTGATTACTAGAGGATCCGATCTTACCCATACTTTATTGGTTTATTTCGACTCCAGATTTCTTATCAATGGTTGCCTAGAAACACGATGTCACTTAAGGGATACGAATTTACCCAATCCCAGAAAAGTAAGTACCCTCAATTGTTCTGACTTTACATATCTCTGATAAAATTGCCTATCATTACTTAATATTCCGTTATTTTAATTATTGGTTAGTTTTAATGATAAAAAATAAATTCACCAAAGTACTCGACTGAAAAGTTGTGTTTGATGTATAGCCATTTCAGTAATCGTTAAAGTTTATATTTACTGCGTGTTTAGCCCTTTTGTATATTATTATTAAGCATTTTAAATTATACATCATGAATGAGTGACAAATTATTAAGAAAAATAGTAGGTGATTGAATAAAAGCTCGTTTTGAGGGTTAAGGGTAGATCTAAAATATGAAAATAGTACACAAGGCCAAAAAACATCGTTGGACCCCGTACGTAACCCCACAAAATCGAAAAATGCGTTTTCGACTACATAACCTTAAATATCTCAAAATTCCGATGTGATGGACCACTTCTGACTTTGGATTCTGAGCACATAAATACGGCAGAAATCACACACAGCTTCTCAACAATAAAACCATGTTGACCGGTGTAATTTTCGTTTTAATGGAAGAACTTTTTACGCTTTGGTCTCCGGCATTTAAATCTCAGACTAGATTTTTAATCCGCAATCTAAAAACTTAATGTTTCCGCAATGTTTATTTGTAATTTGACAGAATCATTTTTCCAGTATAGATTTTTCATATTGAATCCCTAATTTTGAATTTTCAATTTCTGGGCGTAGATTCGCAACTAGCGACCTCAAACGAAGAAATGCTTCCCAGTATTTGTAAAAAATACAGTACATATCAGCGTCTAGTACACTCAGTCAACCTATCTAATAACTAATTTATACAAACTAAGAATATACTATATAAGGAAGACTTGTATAATTGAAATAATTACATTAAGAACCGACGAATTTAACAGGGCAATAAACCTATAATTATTAAATATGAATTAAACGTCTATCTGCAATTATCGCACACTTCCCATGTAGAAAATGTAACGCTAGTCTGGTCAGAATCCAGCCAGCCTTCCTATGTCTGACCAGGAAATGACAGGAATTGTAACGCTTTACCGACCGGATTCTGACCAGAATCCTGCTTCTCCGGCCAGATTCCGTTCGGATTTCTGCTTTGTCCGACCATGCACTTGCTACAAACTTTGATGAACCTAACCTAAATATACTTCGTTAAATTTAGTCAGAATCTTGTCAGATTCTGATTAGAATTCCTAAGTACGGTAAATGTGGCCAGATTCTGGTCAGAATTACGGAAAATCTGAGGTAATTTCCACACGGGTTATGGATCTTAAATTAGTAAATACTTTTTAACAAATTTCTATTCCAATGCGGTTGTAAGGAAATATGATTTTATATTAATTACAATTGAGGACTGTTGTGCGAATGTGAAGATACAACAAATATTCATATACCTTTCCGAAATTCCTTGAAGCTATATTTTAATTGTTCCGAGATGGTGCTTGCCGTTTCCTCAGAAATCATTTTATTATCAACGCCCCTTTCCGCAGTTGCTTTCGGATCTCCTGGCATGTGTCGGAGTCCAAAACATTCCGTGAGAATGGCAGGGGATACCATCCACCAAATTTTCACGGAGAACCGCGAGGAATTTCCGAGAACGCACGGTGAACGGATGAGAACATGAGTCATCCTATAGGTAGCACGAACGTGGGCGAAACGGAGTAGCCGGAACACATCGAAGAAGACGCGAGTGACTCATCATTTTGATATGCTTCTTTTCGCATGTTTGAACTTGTTCGCCGGCGTGAAGCGTGTATTCACACCAAGCGCGGAATGCTGGGAAATATTGAAGCTGGTCTCATTTGCAATATGGACCAGTTTGGTGCTTAGGATTAGTAAATTTGAATGTCTTCGCTCGAATTCTTGAAAAATCATCGAAAAAGACTATAATGACCTGAATAAAGATGAACACATTTGGAAATTAATATCCTGGGATGTAAATTTCAAAATTCTTCTCTTGTTCTCTAAAAATAGAGCAATAATGTCGAGCGCGTTATCTTAACATTTCGTTTTCTATCTGCACTCGTGCTGTATATAGGGAACGAAACAGAGTATCGATAAGATAAGACAGGAAGCAAGAAACGTCACTCGCCAATAACTTTGCCGGCGAGACAACGAAATGCCGTTTGCGATTAAGCCGCGCGAAGAGAATCGCGAAACAAAGACTTATTTCACTTTAATTCTATTTTCTTATCCACACGTGCGTACACGCTCCAAGTCATTTTCCATGCCACAGACGCGGTTCTTTTTCTCAGGCTCGATGCGAAACCTCGAAACCAAGGTTAACCTACATTTCCTCGATCTGAGACTGCGACTTTTTAATGACAGCTCATTATCTAAATAAATTGGTTCTTTATTGCGGGAAAATGTTTACAACTTGTATTAAATGTCAATCGAGTATAATTATAAAAAATAAAGATAACCGCGAGACGTTACGAGTTATTTGATCTAAAAATGAATGAAACCAAATTTGGAATTTCAATTTCATTCAAACAGTTGGACTTCTTTAGTCGACATCTTTCTCGACTAAGAAGATGAGGTTGACCAGTTCCGAGTAAGCGCATTTAAAGTTTCCATCTTCCATCTGGGTATTATCGAATCCACTTTCGTGTGTTATGGTCAGAGGAACATAGATGCGCGACCAAGCTAAAAATAACTGGACAGATTTGTTATTCGCGCCCCGATTGCGATCTCGTAAATCGCAATAGAAGAATTGCCCCTGATTATGGAGTCAGACGCGACATTCACCCGGTTAGACTGGCATCCGTGATCGAATTCGAATAGACAAGGTGGCCGTCGTCCCTGAGCTGCTTCTCCTGGCGAAGGACGCCTCTAACCGTCTCTGAATGCTGCAAAAGCATCCACAGCCACTGTAGCTGTGGCTGATTGGAAATCTAGCACGTGGAATGTCATTGCCAGCGAGCACATGTTACGATGTCTTCCATGCGACAGATTTGGAATCGCTCTTGTACGATTTAGATTTTCCTATGTGCGGGAAATTCCATACCTAACGCTAACGACTATGTGATCGACAATGTCCTTTCTTGACGTCCTAACATTTTTTGCTGTGGTAAGATACGCAAGCACTTGAAGTAATTCAGTTTAGATTCCATCCTAGGACATCGTCTTGTCTTCCTCATTAATTTTACATCGCTGTTGCGATGTTTACCTTGATTATTATTGGTTTCTTATAACCGTAGAACATATTCGTCTCAGTGCTTCTCAAACAACCTTTCGGTTATATTTTTGAGCAACAGAAATATATATATTATTACTAGCATTATTATAGATAAATATATAAATAGTGCAATTGTTTAAAGAGCTTTAGACCTCATATAGATATGAGGGATACTGAATTATATTTTAAATACTTATTAAATTAAATATGAAATTGCATAATTGCTACATACTGATAAAATTCAGATTACATCCTAGAATCGTGTCGCGTCTTCCATCATTAAGTTTATTTCGCTGTTACGATGTTTGCCTTGATTACACATCTCCACACAAAAAAATGTTGTCCGGCGAACTAGACTAGTCATTCGTTATATTTTGGGTCGCTTAATCCAAATCCGAGTAAAAGTTCGCAATGTAGTTTGTTGTTTCTTTACAACCTTAAAAAACTTACTTTTAGAATACATTTTGTGAGATACTGGAACGACCTGAGTTACTTTTAAAATTGTAACAGTGGATTACGATGTAGAAGTTAAATTTGCAAAACAAGAGAATAGATTTTTCAAATTCTAAATGGCGGATCCAATATGGTGAACCAAAAATGCAGATATTTTAAAAATCGATACGATTGGCTTGAAGTTTGGTACTTTGGGTTTTTTTTTGGTCGCTGATCACTAATCAGGTATCGGTTTTTAAAAATTAAAAATGGCAGATTCGGTATGGCAGAACAATTTTTCCCATCGTAATGAATCGCCGATAATGGAACTCCGCCTTGTAAAGAAGTTAAATTACACCCGGCGACGGGTATTTAACCCAGCAATTTTGTCAAGAACTGTTTTCCCAATGAGGAAAATCAGTACTTGAAATAATCAGATACATTCTTCATCAGCAGGTACCCTGGTCACAGATTGAATGTCATAGATATATTTTACCATTTTATATTTTAAAAACTGACACCAGATTCGTAATCGGCGATCCAAAATATGAAAGAAATGACTGTCTGGTTCGTCGTACAAAATGTTTATTTTGAGGGGCTGTGTTATTGTTGGTTTCTTCTACCCGTCGAACATGTTCGTCTCAGTGCTTTTCACACAACCATTTAGTTACAATTCTGAACGCCATCTAAAACATAAACAAAAATATTATTACCGTTATTATTATAAATAAAGAGATAGATAGTAAAATTAAATGAATTGTCGACTCTTTTAATTAAATAAGAAATTCGACAATGCTTAATAGTATGTTTCCGTCTGATATAGGAAAAAGATTTAGCCAAAAATGAAAGAAGGAAATGCATAGAATATTGTTTTCTGACAGAATGTTGCGAAGCCAACGAAAAATGGCGCTTCAGGATCGGGAAAGCATAATCTAAATTTCTTTATTTTGTATTTAAATGGCGTGTTGCAAATAAATCGAATAACAAATAGATAAACAAATTTATTTTTTAATTAAAAATGGATAAACAAATTTACTTTTAATTCTTTAAAAAATTTCATTGTAAAGTTTCCATTTCGTATCAAAATTGGTTATTCTAGATACTACATTGGCTTCGACATTTTTTGTTGTGGCAATATATAATTCTACCGAGATTATTATTTTTTTCGTTTTTGATGCCATTGACATATTGTGCGAGCTAGATCATTGCGATTCTTACCAAGATTTGGCAATTAATTTGTAAAACTTTTGAATGCAAAAAATTCAGCTAGAAATTCCAAGATTGATCTTAAGAGATTCAAACCGTTGCAAAATCCACCAGTGATAATTTCATTACGATGAGCTCCTGAACAAGTTAGAGATAACTCTACTAACCTTAACCAGTTAGAAATCTAAGATATCAAAGTTGATTTTTTTGTTAAATTATTTAATTTTTACAACTATCTTCTGTTTACACTCTTAGGGATTTTGTTCCATAAGAGGGACACTAGCAACTGTTATTAAACTTTAGTAGTCATGCTAGTATTTGATTATTCTGGGTTCACAAATAAAGTTTTTTAAGTATAAGCATGAAAAAGAGGATTAGTAACTATAAAATAGGTTACGGAATGAAAAAAGATAATAGTAAATTGCACTAAGTAAGAATTATATAACTAAGGGACATTTAACGAATTAGTTTTGATGATTATTAGTTATTAAAATCTTAAAGGAATTTATCCAAGCACAAATACATCAATTTTTAGAAAATCAATACTATCAATAATAACAATAATGATAAATGACTTTATTGTCATCCAAACTAACAATCTGGCAAAGTTCAAAAGGTATAATGTTGTTTTACAACCTAACTAAGATACAAGACAACGCCGCTAAATGCACCAGCAATCTTACACACTATGTCGAGTATAATAATAACAGAGAGTTTATCCTATAGCTAAAAAAATATCAATTAATTTACTTCTAGACTGAATGCGATTTACATTTCTATGTTGACAAAGAGTACTACAAAAAATATACATTTAATTCGTTTTGAAATTTAAAGAAAATGGGTCTTGATTAAAGAAGTTGGAGGATGAACTAACTTGTCTAAAATCAAATCAATGCATTAAACATTTTCAATGCTCAAAACACTTTTGGTCCAAGGTAATTGGCAGACATGAAGATCAAAAAAAGATCTAAATCAATACAGAGAAGGATTTAATTATTGCGGTTGAATCAGGTTATGAAAGTAAAACAAAATGGTGACAGATCATAATTCCCACGTCAAAATTTCCACCGTCATAATTCCCACTGTCATAATTTCCACCGTCATTGTGTTGAAATGTTGTAGACAACTTACCAACTGATCAACAATAATTGACTGGGCCTTATATATCTTATTTCGGTAATTTTGATGGTGAGAATAATGACATTGGAAATTGTGGTTGTGAGAATTATGGCAGTAGGGATGTTGGTGGTGGGAATTATGACGGTGGGGTTAGGTTAGGTTAGGTTAGGTTAGGTTATGGGGATTATGACGTGGGAATTATGGCGGTGGGGATTATAGTATGTAACCAACAAAATATGACTAAGGAATATTCCAGCTACAAACTAATTTTATTTTACAATTAAAGAACGAACTGTTTTGTATGAAATATTCAAATCTTGCCAAGATGTTTGTTGTGAATACTTTAGAGGCCGATTTTGAATCTGCTGAAAATAAAATCACTCTCTTTGACCCACGTATATACGTGCCAAAGAAATGGGCAACGCACGTGATCGGCTTGAGTCAGCATGTGCTCTCGTAATGTCGGTAATTTCGCATAGGTCGTTTTTCCGAACAAAGAATAAAGATCAGAAAATGCTGAATGGACAGTTTTTTATTTAGAAGCGTTTATTTGCGCGAGTAACTGAAGAACACGCGCATCATCAGGGGAATAAGATGAAATATGGCAAAGCGTACGTTGACATTGTAATTGGGGAGATTGCGGAACAATGCAAAGTATGAACACAAAAGAAGTGCGAATTCAGAATGAGGAGTAGAATATCTAATGCGATATTTCCTTCAGATATGGGGTCATGGAACCAAAATGTCATATTTTTAATATCTATCAAACTGGTCGGAAGTAATTTTGTTAATATTGTCAGTTTTGTTTTTGACCCTCGCGGAAACTGCTATTTGATATTTAGTGTAAGTATATAATGGTGCGAAATAAATCAACGAAACCAAAGGGTACAAAATCATTAACTTCTACTTTTAGTTCAAACATTATGGCATTTTATTAATATTTATATATTCCATGTCGAAATCGTATTGACTCGAATGTTAGGGTATCAGCAATTTAGACCCAAAAATTGTTCACATGAAAAAAATACATATATTATGCATCAAAAATGAATAAAAAATGTCTTATATTTATTTGATTGAAATACTTATATAGAAAAATTATAACAAAACATTTTCGAAAATAATTCCAAATTGCTAGTTATTCAATGATTTAAAACAATGATTGGTTATTTAAATTTTATTTTAATGTTGAAAATTTTGAATTTACAGTAGTATTTGTGATACTAAAAATAGCCGTATATAATTTTTAAACAAAATTAGCATATTCTTGCACTATAATTTTGAACATAGAATTTAAAGTGCTTGAATTTGTTTAGGCGACTTTTCCGTCAATAGGAGTAGAAATTGAGGTATCTGTTGTCTAATTACATTTCACTAGAAATGTCCCATAACAAAATAGCAAATGGATTTACGAATGAGTTACAAGGTTATTTCACGGTCTAATTCTTTTCTCAAAATGGAATTCCATACTTCTGATAGTATAAGTTAAAAAAGTGGGCAATTTTCCAATACATCGATTCTAATTGTTCAAAAACAATCCTACAATTTCTATTCCTCAAAGGTATTTGATCTTGGGATGACCTTTTATAGCGTTTACTAGATGGTCGCGTTTATATTCAACCTGACATTGTGCTCTTTTTTACACTTCCATCGTCAAAAGTGTACAATGTGAAAAAATTGGATATGTCCTTAAAATGACCTTGTTGATAATTCCAGGGTAAATAATGTAATTTAAGTTTATGTTTTCATTGAATTTTCTCATAATTTTGCTTAAAATTTCAACCTTTCATTTTAAAAATGTATCTTTCTACAATATCCATTTTAGTGCAGAATGCAGAATGTCTTACCATGTCTCATAACAATAACAAGATGAAAAGTGTAACAGGATAAAAAAATGATTAAAAAGTGCTTAAGTCACAACCGCAGCAAAATAATCTTCGTTGAAAGTCGAAAATGTTGAGGGAATCGCCTACTCCTTAAAAGGCTTCTTCTTGATAAAGTTTGCACCATCGTTGTCTAATAACCAATGATTATTGTAACCATACAAGTTTTTTTATTGAACTTTCTTTTATGAAATACCCAAGGTGCTCGTAGATCAGAAAATATTCCAGTTACATTTCATTGTACGTTTTGCAAAAAAATCTAGTCTGTGCATACAATTTGCAATTCCAATATGTGTATAAGAATCTAGAGAACAAATAGTGTACCGAATTATATTTCTAACGGTTGAATTAGTCAGAAATACAAATAAATTTGAGATTCCATCATTTTTATTCACAACATAAGAACACTCTTTAATGCTTCAAGCACAGAAGAGATGTCAAACTTAGTTGTAATTAATAAAACTACTATCAACACTTAGAGTAATTATTTTAACAATTTACCAAAATTGACCTAGGTACCAATGAGATATGATGAAAAATAATAAACCAGATGATGGAGATTCCTGAATTTATCCGAAAGCTTTTATTGTTGCGTTTAAATCAGACGCAGTCGGAACCATTCGGGGATCTTCGAAAAAGATATCCCCTCTACTTTTCTAACTTTTCTTCTTACGGAAAGTTTTAACGTATCCTCATGAGTATCTAAAAGATGTCATTTCCAAAAATCGTGCTAAATTGTCGCCTGGATGTAGGAAAGCGCCATTTCGGATTTTCGGTAAAAAAACCGATTTATTTGTGCACTGAGCTTGTTTTCTATAATTAACTGATATGAAGTTCATTGCTTTGACAAAATTTCATTGCATTGATCGCGGAAACATCGCAAATTACAAATACACAATTATAGTATCATTTTTTCTTTATTTTGACTCGTTTCGAAACCAATAACTTTACCTTTTTTATTATAAAACTAACGAGTGATAGAGTCTCTTCAGTCTTACTAAATTTATTTCATTTCATAATAATAGTTAATCAAGGGAACATGTTTAACACAAATACACTTTGAGAATCCTAAATAGATTCACTGTCTCACTGAAGGTATTTAAAAAAAAAACGCCCTCCCACTCTAAGAAAAAATGATTAGCGTCCCTCTGCACTGATTCATTGGTGAATTCGAAACGGGAACGGAACACTATCTTCTTAATTTCTATAATACAGTAGGCCCGCTCTATTGTTTGAAGTTATACCGTCCAAAGTTATACACTTGCCTTGTCCAAAGTTATACCACTCTCTTCCCTCTCCTTCCCCCACCACATTGTTTCGCTGAGACACTCGCTTTGCGACAGTCACACACAGAAGCACTCATTGCACGGATATAAACAGAGTTACGGAAGTGGGGATAGTGAGGGGCTATAACTTTGGATAAATGTCCGCCATTTTGAAAAAACCGATGGTATAACTTAGGATGCGGACTACTGTATTGATATACAAGGCACAATGGACATACAACTTCATCTTAAAAAATTCGTAAAATTTTTCGGGTAGTTGGATATGATAAAAAATCTGTTCAGAACCATCGTCGAATTGTTAGTGAACTTAGGTGACCGGATTTTATTTCCCCAAAAATGATTCCCCCGGAAAAGACCGCGCGATCCCCTTGTAGCCCGTCGCCTGCTCTGGAGGCATGCAAAATAACGAAACTTTAGAAGACACACTCTCAACTCTAAAAGGCAAACGGAGAATCTAAGCAGGTTCTGTACTAGTTGATTTAGTATATTATAGGTATTGGTCCGAGGGAGCAAAGGCGAAGTTATCCCCTGTCCTGAAAATAGACACACAGTGCAGTTCTGCAACTATTGTCATTTTCCCCAGTATTTTTTCCATAAGAAATTTAGTCCGGGGTAATTTTTTCCGAGGAAATTTTCACGGGGGAATAAAGCCCGGATCCATGAACTTGCTTATTGTATGATTGTCTCAAACAAGACCGTAATTGTCATTTAATTTGCCTAGAAAACTTCAAACAATGATAAAGATCATAATATATGAGTAGTATAAGAAGAAAGAAATAGCAACTTGGTGGTTGCGCAGAAATAACTAATCGGCTTTGATCTAAATCAGGATTGGAATATGTTATACATATAATAAGAGAGGTCCAGAAGCAACAAAACAGCGATGGTTTCAATTGGTCTTTCCCTTCCCTTTATAACCGTAGAACATATTCGTCTCAGAGCTTCTCACACAACCTTTCGGTTATAATTTTGAGCACCAGAAATATAAATATTATTACTTGTATTATCATAGATAAACTTATATAGAACTTTATACCTCACATAGATATAAGGGATATTGAATAAATTGTGCGGTTGATGCAGGATAGGAATATGTTATATAATAAGAGAGGTACAGAAGCAACCAAACAGCGATGATTTCAATTGGTCTTATCCCTTCCCCAACATGCGTATTGCTATATCTTTCTTATTATACCATGATCAAGATCGTCTCATCGTGAGGTGTTTAAAAAGCCTTCTTCGGGTTCCTCGCGAACAGTGCTTGTTGTAAGCCTTCCAGTCTTAAACTAAGAAATGATAACGTCTTCTTTTAAGTTCCAAGACAGCAAGAATTTGTTTTAAGGCAATAGTATGGCTTAATAGCTAAATTTAAGCCAATTTTAACAGAAGTCGGTTCTGGTTGTAAGACGTATTTTTTCTATGCAGATAAGCTCAGTGCATATAGGACCCGCAAAGGATCGCATTGTAAACATGGTTAAAACTTATCCAGAATATAAATACAATGAAGATGAATTGGACTATATAAAAACACTTGGCTTCAATCTTCATATGTAAAATTGAATGTAATACATATATTTTTGTCGCAGTAGGCCGCAAAATGCGATTTTGCGCCCCGTTTTCAGGGCGCAAAATGCGATTTCGCACCCGCGAGGGCGCAAAATTGGGGGGAGCGGAAAAACATATTAATCGCATTGCTGAATTTTCTTTTGTTTATAGAAAAGGAGAGGAGGAAAATCTCTGATCATAGGCATGGTACAATAAGAGAGGTATAGCAATGCGCATGTTGAGGAAGGAGAAAGACCAATTTAGATCAAAACTGATTGGTTGCTTCTATACCGCTCTTCTTACAACATGCTCCCTTTATCATTCGATAACGATGTAAACAAATAAAAGATAAAAAGAAGTAAATAAATTCAAAATAAGCAGTCTTAGTTATCCAAAAATAAATAAATATTATTTTGTTTTGTTTAGAAAACAATTGAGTGGAAATATAAAAATAATAATAATTCAGTATTATTTATTGCTTAAATAATTAGTATATGATTTTCCGAATAAATTATCTTTTGTTTGGTCAAAATAATAAACAAAACTTTTCTTAGAAATATATAAATATACAATTAAACAAATTGTAATTGTGTTATTCAATAAAGTTATCAATCGTTCGTCCTTCGCCGGTTTTTCATTTTTTTTTTCTTAAAAATCAGAATTTCATTTATGTCGGAGGGGCTTCGCCCCCCCGAACCCCCCCCCTTTCCTGCCCCAATCCACTGTCCTTCGCCTAATTATACTATGAACTATTTTGCTACCACTTATTATATGTTGTGTGTAATCATTTTTTTAATTGCAGAGAAGGGGGGGGGGGGTTCCGGCACGGCATTTTGCGGCTACTACTGCGACAAAAAATAACGTTCGAACCACGGGCGCAACGTTTTGCACCCTCGGGTGATCGCGCTACCCTCGGGCTGGCTTCGCCAGCCCTCGGGCGCGCCGATCACTCTCGGGGCGCAAAATGTCATTTTGCGCCCTAGGGACGAAAAATACTATACTGTCCTATATACATTAAATACATAACTTGAAATATTGAACTTTTTTTCTTGGACATATTAGGTCGTGGACTTTATCCCTTGGACTTTCCGGTGTGGATTTTTCGGTTTGGACCTTTTGACCAGGAATCATAGGTCCCCTTTTCGAAGGAAAAGGAAATTCCGAAATGGTGCCTTTTTGGATCGAAATCCCGAGATGAAACTTTTTTGGACGGAAATTCCGAAATGGCGCTTCCTTGCATCAAGACGTCAATGAGTATATACCCGACCTACCCCATTTTCAAGCCCTATAAATTACAATTCCACTACAACAATTTTCGACCGAATCCCAATAGCATCTTAATCCTGACAATTTGGTCATTCCACCATAAAATTAGCAAACACGTGTCTCTCTTGATCAGATTTCCATCTCAAACATATTTTAGGTATCCAAATCATTTATATCCACATTCATTTCCTGCAAAGAAATGACACATATAAATGTTAAAATTAAGCAAATCCCTTTCGAGTGAAGAAACTGGCCGCGGCAGAAGCATAAATCACGCGGGTTATTTTCGAGTTGATTGTCGGGGATAAGTGAAATTTCAGATTACAACACGTATATAACCATATGTAAATTTGCATTCGCCTGCATAGGTTACGTCCCTATAGCGCGCAGCTGCCGCCGCGAATTGCGCATGTGTACATTCGCACGGCGAAACGCGATTAGGATCCCGGGGAGACTTCTTCTTACGTGTCACGCGAGCGATGGTGGCACCTGGAAAGCGGATCTTTTCCACTGATTTTTTTTGTTACGGTGCATTAAGTAAAATACGCGAGCACTTGTGTATACGATATAGGAGAACTACGTGAGTCAAACTCTCCTTCCGGAGCGCGGCCCATGCACGTGTGTTGACAACGGATTGCGAAATGCGCGGGAAACAAAGCCGAGATTGCGGGGGTTATTTATTTGACCGAGTGCGAGCGCCTTTTGCCGTCGGACAGAGTGCCGTTATGGATAGGCCGTTGAATTTGTCCGGAAAATGTGACTGTTTATCTCTTTTCCACGATTGGTCGCGGTCACGCTTTCGTGAGAAAAAGCATTTACGTATACCCGAACAATTGCATTTGCACGAAATTTATTATATTCCTGAATCACACTTTCCATATCTAGGATGAAACCTGAAAAAATCCTTGCGATACGTTTTATTCTCTCTCGAGAATTCCCTTCCTGGATGAAGTACACAATTCTGTGATCTAAAATGCAAAACCGTAAATATATTGTTTCATTATTTTGTATTTTCACCTTTTTACCTTTAATAGAAAATAGTACATTTCGTTACTAGTGTGGAAATTCGATTTCCCGCGCACGAGTCATTATTGACTCAGTACAAGTGTCTGGCTAAGCCAGGCACGAATTTTATGTCAATCATTACTCCTGCGGTAAATGGCATATTTCCCGCACTAGTAACGAATTATGTTTTTGCTAATACAGTATAGTCCTCCCCATGTTTTAACCTTTCGAATCAAGGAAGATGGCTGCTTCTTCCCTTAATTTAATGCTTTCCCTTCATCCCCACGACTGGCAGTATGAGAGAATATAAACAGAGAGAAGACATATAGTGGCGTACTTCTTTACCTGTTAACGCAAGCGTAAACAGTAGTCCGCACTATTTTAAAGGCATGTACTTACACCCAAGAGCATCGACTGTTTCCCTTCCGGTTAGCATTGGAACCATGTAATTTTATGAAGAAGCGTCCGGACTTCTCATCAGGGTAGCCAGATTTTACGGATAAATCGCCAAATTCCCGTTATTGAAATGTACATCCCCACTTAGCCTATCTGGCAATCCTGCATCTCATGTCGAATGCAAACCGGAAGGGAAACAATCGATGTTCTTGGGTGTATGTATCATATGCGGACTGCTACTACAAGCGCATGACGAATGGTGGGGGAACTCACGAGGAGAAAAATTTAAAATAAGGGACGCAATTAAAATAAGAGGAGTTAAAATAATACGTATTTCCCGCACTGTTTTTCGTTGGAATCATTACGTGACATGTATGTTTACGCGCTTACGGTTTCGCCGAAATAGAGATAAACATACACGCGCGCAGTACTTCGATTTTCTGCGAATTTTTCGAAGCATTGTTGACATGTGCAGTTCAAACGACAGAATTTAATGTAAGATTTATTAACAGTTAGCGAAACCTCATTTATTGGTAAAATATACGAGTTAATATACAATAAAATAAACTAAATATTTCTTACGAAATTAAACGAAGATTCTTCTCAGTTCAATACATAAGAAGGTTCGTCAGTAGTTACCAGCAAAACAAACAATTAGACAGAGAAATACCGTATTTTATTTATTTCTAATTTACATTACACAAATAGTCCACAATGAAAATACACTTAAAAAGAAAGCATCTATGTCAATACAAAGAATAAAATGTATGAAACAAACTGTGTACTTAATCAGCCCGCTAATTCACACAAATCTAGTCTTATCCTGACCACAGTCGTTCATTTTTTGCAACGCCACCGTTTGCAAACTTCTAAACAGTTATTAATTGTATTATGAACTAACAATTGCAGAGATATTCGCCGGAATACTCGAATTCTGAAATTCGATGCAATATAATGTGCCATCATCCATTCGCCAAAAAAGATTGCGAATGACATTGTACATCCAACTCCTAAAATAGTGAATGCTGAAAGGAAGATCTTGGTTACTTCTTGTTGGTTTGGAATTGTGTAATCTGCGAATGCACGTATATCATCTGCACTAGCCGAAAAAGTAGATCGGACATAAAATTTATCCATCCAGTATTTCAGGAGTCCGGTTTCTCGCATGAAATCCAGTAATCTGTTAAAAGGTTCACGGAATGGTGAATTCTTTCTTAAACATAAGGTGTTCACAACAATTTTCATCCCATCGGACACGCATTGACCAGCACTCTTACCGGTTTGTTCCAATAATTGAGCAATGACGTGCATTCCTTGGGCATAGTTCATAATTATTGTTGAATTTTTGAATTTAATAAAGTTCTCAAAAAAACTGCGAGTGGAGGCAGCTGAGTTTCTGCCCATTTTAACCGTATCATTAAATAACGCATTGACTGTAGTACTTGTTTTATCATTAAATTGACCCCGTCTATTTCGTTGATCATTCGTGTATAATCGAAACCGCTTAAAAGCCACAACTTCGTTCAAAGTATTGAATTCTATTTCCATAGTTTTGCTGATTTCAGTCGAGAATGTGTAATTAATTATCTCAGTGTAATACATAATGGACGCAATGAGCATGGCTATAAAGAATGCCATTCCTGCAGCTTTCCGAGGTAGCAGCTTGACGGGAATTCCCATTAATGCATCCATCAAATCCAACACATGTAGCGGCACTTTATTCAGACGTAATCGACGTGATATAATCCAAGTTGATAAGATCAAAAGTGTACTTGTAGTTCCTATTAACCACGAGCCATCGACACTCCGAGTTTCTGTAATGGTAACGACTGGTACAATCAAACAATGAGATTGCCAGCTTAGTGGATATGTTCTGCAACTGCACAAGCTGACATTTTCTGGAGAAACAATGTAATCCATCCAATCATTATTTAGAGTTAATTCAGGATCGGAGTAAAAACGGCGTTCGTACGTGAAGTTCATGAACAATGAGAAGAACTCTGTCACGTTCATATAAACATCCAACATTGAAGATTTGGTGATTGGTGCCCCTCTTCGATACTGTACACCCACCGTCAAAGAATAACCATATAAATCCATTAGGATGTTAGGAAACAATTCAATTTCTGAAGAAAAAATTTCCATGAGATATTCTTTAGAATAATATTGAATTCTATGAACAATACCATTCGCAGTACGTCGGCTTATTGCTCCAGATTCCTCAGCTTCATCGTGCGGGATACAAAGAACAGAAATTTCAATGTAGTGAATTTGCCATAGTTCGGAAAAAAGTGATGTCAAATTATCGTTACAGGTTTTTGCCCAGTTCATAATCAATAGTTTAGGTTTTTCGTTAGTTTCACGGTAACTTGTAGAATTCTTCAGGAAAGCTTCTAATCGATTTCCTTGTGCTTCGTGGTACATCTTCAACGAAGGGTCCGTATTGTTGATACGATATTGCAACGCAATAAAAATCGGACTGGTTTTAATTGCATTGTTAGGTTTATCCGATTTGGAAAACATTGTGTCAGTAACGTTGGGATCAGTAAGCGATATGATCGATGCACTAGTCTTCGTTACGATGCCATTAATGGCACTTTTGAGTACTTGGGGCACAAGGTGGACATCTTGATCAATCAGCAGCAACAATTCGTGGGGTACAATGATATCCGCTAACTGTTTATTTAAGACAATCAACCAGTTATTTTCTTCTTGACTACCAAATATGCACGTAACCAACGCACTTAACCAAATTATTTTTGTTAAGAAAACCATTTTGTTAATGAGCAATAAATTAATTCACATTATGTTGATGTACTAATACTTTACGAGATTTTTCGAGTTTATACAGAGGAACTAAACGTTATGTCGATTGCGGACATGATGTCAGTCAAGTAAAAATTAGAAAAGTGAATAATTTGTAGCATATTTTAAATTTATATTATAGATTATCTTCTGCTTAATTAGCTAATGTTGATGTATCCAGATATTCTATTTATAGCATCGACAGCCTAAGTGAATATGTAGATAAGATCGGGAAATTATGAATTTTCCTCTTAGATAATTTTTATTCATTTAATAATTAGAGGTCCATCGTAAGATATTTTACGGGAGGAAGTTAAAAAATGAAAATATATTAATTTGTTACAAATCTAAAATAAAAAAATAGCATGTTTATTTACCGGATGCAAACTAAAACAAAGGCAAAAAATGTAAAGGAGTGAACAAAATTAAAACACTAAAGACACCGATTGCAGAATAATTAAAGTATAACAGTTAACGTCCACATCGATATTCTGTGCATTTAATAGCAACAAATGCATTAAGATTTAAAAGACCGATATAACTCATAATCGCGGTGTAAATTTTAAATGTTTGCATATTTAATGTAAATAATTTAATACAATTACGAACTATTACAATATCTTCGAGCAATCTACAATATATTGATTATACTCACGGTTAATCTAGAGATCAACTTTTTTTTAGCTATAACAGGATATAAAACGTTATTTATTTTTCTTTTTAGTGCTTGCATCTTTTTTCAATATCTATTGAACAATGATGGGCTAAATAACGAAGTTGTCGTTTTAGTGCATAGTTAAAGTTCACGTATGGGTATGTAATGCATGTAAACAGATCTGCCCAATCTATCCTAAAATTTAAAAACGGTCGGATACTCACGTTGTTGGATTTTTCATAATTCGAACAATTGCTTATGTTGAGATCTAAAACTCACCATACTGCATTTACTGAGTACCTCACATCATTCTTCTCACTCTGAAAAAAAAGTATTTTTCTAGCCACAATCTGGCGGGTTGAAACAATATATTATATCCATAAAAATACACTTTGGAGCGGACAATTTGGCGCGGACACTTTGGCGCGGACACTTTGGTGCAGCCGTTTTAGCGCGACCTTTTTGGCGCTGGCCGTTTTGGCGCGGCCACATTGGTGCCAGGACGTTTTAAAAATTTAATAATTCTAATGTTTAAACCACCATATTGGATGCCATTATGAATTTTGAAAATCGGATGCCAGGTTCGACTCCAGCAATTCTAAAAACCCTCGAGTTGTTATTTTTGTGAGAATCAGCAAACATTTGCAATTTTTGATCCGTCATATTGGAGCGGCCATATTGAATTTTTGTAACCTTTATTCTATAATCCCTGATGTTCAAGCAATAAATTTAAAGTTTTAATTAGAGTTTAAACTCTGGTCATTTACAGTGACTATAAATAATTTTATGGATGGGAGACACAACTGCTTTTCCATCAGAGCGTATCCTCTGATGATAAAGTAGTCGACTGTGTCTGTCTGAGTTTTCCGTAGTGCAAATGCGATACAGAGGGTTCAAAAGCGTTCTACGGGGCACAGTATTGAGAGGACTGGCTCTGGGTGGGTGTTTCGTTGTATTGTTAATGTATTATCTTGTATTGTCTTCGAATGTCTGTCGGACCTATCCACCCGAGAGCCGACCCGCGAATAGACTCAAAATGTTATTAAAGCGGAGGATAATTCCTTTCCTTTGTCCTAAATAATGTTATGCTTCTAAAGTTTAAGCATCTTTTTAGTAAAAATGAAAACACAACAGAACTTAACATCAAATATAGCAATAGCAAAAAAAGGACAAGTAAAAGGGCTGTAGTGGCTCCTGTGACAGAAAGTCTAAATGATTTTGAACGCTTGCATGAATCGGCAATCAATTACAGGGAGGAACAGAGCACGCATCAATAACCAAAAAAAAGCACGTTGAGACAAGAATGTTTTTTAAAAAAATGTTCTTCTTTGATAACAAAAAAATACATCTATAAAACTTTGCCGTTAGACTAATAATGCAACCTATATTTTGTTTCCATCTCTGTATTTTAAAGTGTACACTCAGAGTAATTATGTTACTAATATTATTATTCTGATCATGATCTTGAGGATCGGCATGCTTTCTTATTAATTGCAGCTTGCTCCATTTTAAGTAGGCGCTTTACAGAGAAATTTTCAAACAAAAGTTATTCAGGATAATTGGACCCATCTTCATGTATTGTTAGTTTTGACCTTGCATTCAATTTTCAAATTTATTTGGAAGTCATAGCGACTTTTTCTAATGAAAACAAATTTGGATGCAGAACGTTTTGGCGCGGCCGTTTTGGCGCTAGGCAATTTGACCCTGCCAAGTCAGACAGAACAACAGTCAGAACTCTGCCTACACCTAATAACGCCTAAAAGAATATGACTGCACAGAGAAATTTTGCCCGAGGAAATTCTGATTAATAAATTACTTCTGAGAAACTATTTTTTGGGAAATAAAATCCGGTCACCATAAATACGAAATGTCACATCTGCTTTACTCAAATATTTTAAATTTTAAATACATTTCAAATGTTTCATACCATTCGAGATGGGGAGAGGGCAGACTGATAACTGCATATTACTTGGGGCAAGGTAACGGCCAATGATTACCTGAAGCGTTGCGTAGTTTATTTATGGACAACCCCCTAGCTACTAAAAAAAAACAGTGGCGCCAAAACGTCGGGCGCTAAAATGGCCAGCGCCAAAAGGGCCGCGGCAAATCGTCCTATTCCGAAAAAATGTATGTCATTTCTAATTCAGTTAATACTTTTTCTAAAACGACCTTCAGAAGGTCATACATTGTAAAGTCATTTAGAAGTCGTTTCCTTGAACGAGAATTTATGCGTGACGAATGTTTACTTGAGCATGAGGTCTAGTGACCTTGACGAAAATGGTCATGGTGATCTTGTGATTAACTTTCAAAGTCATTTTAAGGACAAAGCTGTTTTTATTTTAATGAAACACTTTATTTTCATTACTAAGCTTACTTCTAGTGTTATCTTCAAACAATGATGTGGGTGTAGTAAGATCATCTATTATTTATCAAGAGTCCCCTTTCCTCTCGTCAATCAGGTAGATGACTTTGTCTCATGACGTTGCCTTTCTTGGCTTCAAGACACAAATTTACACGCCTTGGAAATTTTGCACTGTCTTTAGTAAAGTTTCTCTTGGAATTACAGCGCAAGCTCGACAAATTTGGCTTATAATATTTCCTCTGATTTTGGCGAATGTGCGAAGAAAACATCTTTTGAGAAGCACCATAAATGGACTGAGAAAAATATTTTATAAATTGAGCTAAATAGTAAATTTCCTAGTAGGGACAATTATTTAATAATTTCAATAGCTGCATGTAGTTCAGACAACTAAACGAAAGGTGTATTAACTAAATGTTTGTCGGATTAACGAAACGTTGATACAAAAACTACAGTTAATTTAACAGTTAAATTTACTTCAGTAGTCCCCCCCCCCCCAATATTTGCGTTCCCATTATTTGCTACTCCCTAATAGTTGCCACTATGTCTGTCCCAATATTTGCATTACTCCTCGATTGCTGTTCACCACTACTTCTAACGGAGTGGTAATTCTATGGTGCCATCACGCATGCGCGATACATCGCTTCCTACAGGAAAGGTTAAACCATGGTTAAACTGATTTCTTCTGATCCACGCATGCGCGTTTTATAACTGTATGTCGGCGCAGTAGGGAAAAATGTCTTCCCCTCACTAGGCAAATATTGGGAGGGTTGGAAAAGGACAGACAAGACGAATGAGGCCAATATTGGGGGGTGGGCACTATACTTATTCTCTTTGTCAGTGCAGATATCCGGAGACGGTATGACTGGAGAACATGAGGATCAATTAATTTACTGGAACTTCTCCGATTATTTGTAAAATTATTTAATATTGTTTTTAAATGGGAAAAAGACGTTTTAGAATTTTTCCAGTAACTTTGTCCAACCGAGTACATTTTTTGGAAATTGCAAAACAGATTTCTTTAAAGGGGTTCCTGAATAACAGAGCGCAGAAAAATTAAAGAAATTTGTGTATAGAGGTTTTTAATTCAATGTTTTTTACCCTAAAATGCAAAAATTACAGTTTTTATGGTTTTTCTTATAATAACCGTGCAATAAACATTCCTTCCTTTTTACCCAACATGCTTGACTGTATGTACTGATCTAACTTAAGTACACTCACACAAGACACTTCTTTATTCATATACATGTTCTATCAGAATAAAAAAGGACGAGTATTAAATGAATGTATTTTTTTTTGTTACCATTAAACTTTATTGAAGGTTAATCTCTGATAAACAACACAACAAGCTATTATAGTACCAAATTTGGAACCTTTCAAAAACAGATAAATGTCAACAGTACGTCTATAACAACCTGCACTATCAATATTTCATGCTATACTTTTCTATTAATCTCGAAAAAACCCTCGGTCATAAAAAGCGGAAACTCTGCCCCATTTTTGCCATTTCAACTCTATAACAAGTGCAGTTTTGCATTTGGTTTTTATTCTAATGACAGCATAGATAGTAAATTTTAATAATTTAGGATAAAAATCTTTTACCCATTACCATTAAGCGTTTCGGTCGATCTATTGTTTCGATGTATGTAAAACAATGTGTGTAGAAATTGCCTTTTTGATTGAAATTACCGACTATGACTTCCATTCAGAATCATAGAAAGGATCGGAAACTAGCAACCCTGCTACAAATTTGTCGATCAGGTAATTTCCATCAACACGCAATCGAAATTTGCACTAACGATATCGACAACAGAAAAAACTTACAGAACCTTTTAATCGGTCCTGAGAAATAAAAAGAGATTTCAGAGTGCAGTCTACTTGAAATTATAAATGCGATAAAACCTTTATGCAGCCCAAAATGCACACCTGTGGCTTTTCCATCGCGATACGGCTGCCTGTAGTTACGTCAACTGAATACAAGGAAATGCTCTTAGAAAGCCTAATATGTAACAATACGCGAATACTGAAAGGCGGTCAAATGAAATATGTGCATTTTTCTTAATTAATGTTTTAATAGTCAGGTGCAGCTGAAAGTGATTGCAGTCAACATTGTTGAGTTTCGTTCATTTATAAAGCGTTCGAATTTTTATATTGCTTTTTAAGTCCTCATAATTTTACAATTTATTTCATTTATTTATACCTACCGAGACACCATAAAAAGGCTAAAATGAGCATATTAGAGTAAGATTCCGTTTACACCAAGCCCTCACCTTAACTTGATAACATATAAACTGCTAATCATAAGTAAAATTCATATTTACTCTTAAGTGGAGTATGTTACCTTAAAAATAGGAAATATCGCCGTTAATACGACATACACTTCTTTAAAAGGGACTTTTAGTATCTAGAACATAAAACCTGCTAACTTTAATGGAATAAATACAGCAAACCAATAAAAATGTGGTTTAATGTCAGGTTTTCAAAGTCTCTCATTTATGCACGTTTTTTACTTATATATGTCTAATTCCATTAAAAATATCCCTCAATTCGTCACAGTGTCACTGAATCTGAATCCGAGGTCAGTTTGATCTCATCAGGTCAGAATCCAGGTCTAATGAAGGTCATAATTAGAAAAAACCATTAAATCGATCTGAACCACTATTCCAAGTCATTTTGGCGATCGCATGGATCCGAATCCGTGGTCATTTTGACTCCATAAGATCAAGATCAAGGTCAAACAAAGGTCATAATTAGAAAATAAACATTGAATTACTTTGAATCGCTATTTTAAGACATTTTAGGGGTCACTGAATTCGAATCCGAAGTCAGATTTTTTTTTTCATGTTGTCAAAAATCACTGTCCAAAATTATCACATTAACCTTACCTGATGAAGTCAAATAGACCCAGGAACCCGATTCAACAATCCAAAAAATAAGAGTAGAGATTTTCTCCGATTTGATCTTTGTTATTTTGACCTCGACTTGACCCTGCTCGTGACCTGATGTCAAATTGACCTCGGATTCGGACTCAGCGCCTCTCAGAATGGTTTAGAATATTGGTTCAGATCGGCTCAATGATTTTTTTCTAAATATTACCTTCATTTGACCTTGATCCTGACCTGATGGGATTAAAATGCCCTTAGATTATGATTCAGCGACCCCCAAAACATACAGTCATGGTAATGTAGCTTGGCGTGCAGAATTTTTTGTTATGGGGCTTTATCGTTTATTAAATACCAACTTGAGACTGATATTGGAACTGCTTTGGTAAAAAAGGGATGTCACAAGCATGCACGGTAATTGGCATAATTTTTGTCTGATTTCAAACACTTCATAGAACGATAAACTCATTAATTTAAGAGCGTGCATGTCATTTGAAAACTAGATGAAACTGTGCCGAATTATGGCATATTTTTTATGGAATTCTACATACGATACGTACTCTGAATTTTACACAGTTCATTACAAAAAATATCGTATTCAACTGGAGCCTCGCCGGACACTCGTGCGCTAACATTTCTTCGAGGGCGAAAAATCGTATTTTCCACCCTAGTTATATAACATACACAATTAATAATAATATTAACAATTTTGTGCTCACTGAAAATTACAGGAGTACAATGGTAGTTCTCCACCATTTTGACTTTAAAATTCCAGTCATAAACTTTAATTGTATATTCCATTCAGGAGAAAAATAAGATTTGTACTACGGGCGTAAAAATTCATTTTACGCCCTTAATGCGAAAACTACTATTTTTATTGTATACCTAACTATTAAAAATCAATATAAATCTAAAAATATGCAGACTTTCTCCTCGTAAAATATGAATTTTGAAAAAGTTTCCATAAGTTGTATATATAACATTTGCAATATATCTTTTTTAGGGAGTATAGAACTGAAGTTTAATATTGAAAACCTATTAAGTTTCTTTTTTACAAATGGATGTATTGTAGACCCCCACGCTTGTCGATTTGGTTATTCGGTCGAATGATTTCTTCATACGAAATGTAATTTCACGCTTTAAATTTCTACGTCCTGGCGCTTACCACCATACTGGCAATTGTGTGTACGTGTGGGTATTGCACTCTAAAAATTAAATGGAAAGTTGTAGGTGACAGTTGGATTACATATAAAGCCAAATTTAGCTTTCCTTGATTAAATACGATTTGACCATCCTCCAAATAAAGCATAGGGCGCGTCAGTTGTCCTTTGGATTTACGAACCCACAAGTTAAGCCTAAGTATGGACACACATATGGACGAAGACGTAAAGAGCGAGATACGGAAACAATGGGGTTACCATCCCTTCCTCGCCTTGCTTTCGTTTCTATTCTTTCATTGTGTCCGTTGCACACATAGCACGCTTTCATCAAACCCTCAAATACCGTTGTATGCAAAGCACGTGGTTCAGAGTTATTTAATATTCGTTGGCCCCAAGGCGAGTCCTCCCACTACGACAAAGACATTAAATCGAAAATTAAAATGTTCACGATTCTTATTAAAGATATGGTATCGTCTTACTTCCATTTTCTTACCATTTTCAAGTTGCTGACTTCTCCATCCGTCATATTAATTTTATAATTAGAAATTCTATAATCACTGCACGAAGAAAACTGATAAGACGTAGATAATAGGAATTCTAACTTTACTCATTAATAACACAGTCCAACAAAATTTTATTGCCCTATAAGTCAGAGTCGAATCTGATTCTGATATTTTGCTCCAGAATCCAAACATTACCGTCAAAATAGCTAATTGGCTCTAGTTCTTTTAGATATTAAAGGTCAAAGTGGTAAAAATTTCGATTCTAGGTAGGATATATCTTTTGCCCAAATCGAAGGTCAAAGGGGTAAAATATCAGGGTTTAAGTTCATTTCTTCTGTTTTTATCAAAAACTTCGATAAACGTCAACGAGTTTGAAGTGATTCGAGTTCCAAAAAGTTCCTCGGACATATTGGATCCGCAATTTTGTATTTCTTGATTTTTTTCGTAGCATTCTTTAGTATAGATGTGAGAAATACCCAAAAACACGATCTTTGACAGTGTTGACCTTCAGTTTGGGCAAAAACTAGATCGTCATCAGTATTTGGCGCATATATTTGGATTTGGTGGGAAAAATCCTACCAGAATTGACGCTTACTGGTGGGACAATAGCATTTCCTTGGGCTGAGAACAGATGATCAAGATGCCTTAAATTGGATTTTTTATCCTTTGATCATCAAAATTCCTCAAAAGCTGGAGCTAATTGGATATTTTGGCGGCCATATTTGGAGTCTGGAGCAAAAACCCTACCAGAATCGATTCTTACTTATAGAGCAACATGAAATTCTCTAATTTTTATTGGGTCATGTAATTGTAAATAGTCCCGGTATATTTACCCACTCGGCTCCACGCCTTCCCCTCCCGTCTCGTTATATTTATAGAGAGAAGGGGAGCATCGCTTCTCCCACTCCCCTCAGTCGCATTATGTTCGCATTTTAAAGCTGACAAATGGCACCTGAATATTGTTCATGCCAAATAAGATACATGTGAATTAATTTCATTACAATATTAGTTACACATTCTTATTGAAGAGTTTATAATTTTGTAGATTAAGGTCTGTCTTTGGACTGTGGCTAAGCATCCTGCATAAATTTTAATATGAACTTGTTTACAAGTGTACTTAGTAACCGTACAAGAACAATAATAATAATAATAAAAAATTAAATATAAATTGCAAATAATAATTTTGTTCCGCCACTAAAACTTACTGAATATGAGCAAAAACAGTGTTTTTCACACATTAGGTTAGGATATATCTCAAAATCCTGACGTGATGGAACAAGTCTGCAGCCAGATTCGGATTCAGCTCATTGGCAACCATCCGAAAAGTATCGTCCAGTTTCGGGGTAGGAGATTGGATTCAGTTTGTTGGCCTGCGTGATTTTTGGAAAATCGAAAAAAAAATGGTTTACGTTTCTTACTGAATGAATATGGAATTGGGGAGTGGTTACGAAACGCATATATATTTTTCACAAAATTCGATTTTCTTACAAAGTAATATCTGGGGGGTTTCGGATTTGTTGATTACGAATTTCAAGTCCTTTTTCAAAAATTCAAGATGGCAGATACAATAATTTCGACGAATTTTGAAAAAAAAAAATGATCGAATGTTCCTGCATTTTGATATCTCAGATTTCTAGGGTCGCTTACGAGTCTAAAATCCGTTTTCAAAAATTCACGATCGGAGATACAATATGGCCTACAAATTTTGAAAAAAATTGATATCTACAGGTTTTATGTTGCTGATGACGAATATACAGTGAGCATTTTCAAATTCAGAATGACTGATCCAATACGGTGACAAGATCAAGGCTTTTCAGACAAAATCCCTTCAGCAATTTACTGTGATGGATGATTGGTCAAGATATTACCGATGTTTTTTCTAATGTTTACATTGTAATAGAATATGTTAACCATTCAAGCAATTGTGAAGGCGAAAGAACATTTTCGAAATTATCGTTCATTAAAAATCAACATAGGATATCGATGGAACAATTCGGATTATTGTATCTCTCGTTAAGAATTGAAGATGAGTGTACTAATTAATTAGATTTTAATGTTGTAATTGTAAATGCCTGCTTTTAAATCAATTTTTTAATTTAATCCACACCTACAATATTTTTATTTTATTAAAAAATTGTCAAATTGGCAAACTCCATAAATTAACAAATTCCTAATATAAAATAAAAAATGTCCCAAGAATATTCTAGCCTCACACTTTGTAACATTCTTTTTTAAAATAATACTTTTCCTTTCAGGCATACATTTTACAATAAAATATTCTTTAACTTACGAAAATGCCAAATTTTATTATTTTATTTTAAAAATAGCTCCGGAAGTGAACATGACACAAATTACAGCAAACTGAAACACGTGTCAGTGCAATAATTTTTGGTTGCTTTAATGTGAATAAATGTAACTAGTTGTTTATTATTTTGGAGGATTAACTTTATTAATTCCAGCAATTAAAAATGGTTTGTAATCATTCACAATAAATATAACATGGTGGGGGTGTCATGTAATATGCTACCAGGGATTTTAATATAATAAATCTATATATATATATAGAAAATATATCCAATACGTATTTAGCATATATTCTAGATACTCATGAAGCAATTAATCGGAGATACATTGAAGGTAAAAGTATAAAATTGTCACACGTTGTTTATTATCATTTGTATTATACAACGAGTGAAGTATTTCCAAAAACAATTAAGTGTGTCACATGTACCCTAAATAAAATTAAATGTTTCTTTTCGTTAATGCTGAACAACGAACAAATTATGATAATTTTCACCCATTTCCTGAAATACTTAAAAATTAATACGTCAATAGAAAAATATTAAATTAGTTTCCAAAATGTTATCTAGTAGAGTTTGTGTAAATAAAACATATACAATGCAAACGAGTTATATAAATATCCCATGCAATTAATTTCTTACTACATCAATCAAAACAAAGAAAAAACCGTTTAGCTTTTTTCAACAAGTGAAGTTGATTCTTTTTTAACATAATTAAACAATTTTTCTTGAAAAAATTAATGGTGCTTTTTTTTCTAGGTTGAAATTTGTATTGATTATAATTTGGGGTATTGACTTGCATTTCTGTCATACAGAAGCTTTGCTGCAAATAAAACTCCAAAGCATATAAATTGGGTTCGTTTCGTATGTTTAAAATTTTTTAAATTAAAAAAGAATTTAAAATAAATTTGTTATCCGTACAGCAAAATAAAAAATAGTTCAGAATAATTTCAAAATGTACTCTAAAAGAAGTCAGATGTCCCACTTTCCGATGGTTTTCTGAACATGATGTCATTATGAGATCTTTATGAAGTCATGTTTAGAAAACCCTGAGAAAGTGGGATCTGACTTCTTTTAGAGCACATTTCGAAATCATTCTGAACTCTTTTTCTATTTTGCAGTCTGGATATATAGTAATTAAACTCAACTCTTGAAAATGTAAACTCTGAACTCATTTGAATAAGATTTTTCGGAACTCTCCACCATCTACCTGGTGCAAACCATTTTACTCGAACGCCTCTGTTTGAAAAATTAATTTAGGTCAGATCTCAGTGCTACATAAAATGTGCACTTAACTAAACAATGAATGCAACTCAGCACGCGTCACACGTCTTTAAAAGGAGATAAAGACTTCAATTTGAAAAGAAAAATATAGAATGAAAAGAACGATACAAAGGATTAAATTCTTAATTTCTTAAAAGTCTGCAGTAGTAATTACTCATTGGCTAGTTTGTTATCAGGGAATGAGTAAGATTCGCGATAAGCGGAAAATGGTTTAAAAATCCGTTCTTTGTGCACTTGCTTCGGCCGAGACGTATTGCTACTTTGAAAACAAACAAAATTCGAGATAAGGCACAGCGTGTCACGTTTCATAATTTCAAATTACGCTTTTTCCCTTCGTTGCATACATACGTTCTGATTAAGAAAATGTAGAAACTCGAACTGAATCAAATGACTTAATGCACTTTGTTCCGAAACGGAAGCTGTGTATTATTGAATAACATTTATTTACTGCAAATTTATCGATGTCAATGGGTGTGAGTTTAAAAACAAAAATAATAACATTTGTTTTACTTCACAATGTTATTTTTAATGACAACAAAAATATTGAAAAAAATTCTCAACGTTCACTTTCAACCCAACTTCTAATTACAGATAAAATAGTTGAATTTATTTTAAGAGGAATTTAAAACTATTCTAATCCTTTTTCATTTATTAGACTATAAAGTTAATAATTGTAATCTACCCTGGCGAAGCTATTATATTGCGGAGATAATGTCTCAAACCGTGGGGAATATCTCCGAAAAATTGGTATTGTTTTGATACGTTGTTTGTAAAATAAATAATTTCCAATATCATTTAACTAGAAAAGAATGGAATAAATTGGAATAGAATGCTATGCAATAAAACAAAACATAATAGAATAGCATTGAATTCCATAGAATAGAATAAAATAAAAAAGGATAACATGGAATACCACGGAATATAAGAAAATAGAAAAGAATAGAATGCCATAGAATATAATAAAATAGAAGAAAACAGAATATAATACCTTAGAATTGCACTAGAATACATAGAATATAATAGAATAGAATTTCATAGAACACAATAAAATAGGAAAGGATAAAATAGAATAGCATACAGCAGTTTCAAATAAAAAAGGATAGAATAGAATGAAATAGTGTAGAATAGGGTAGAGGAGAATAGAATAATATAGAAGGGAATGGAATAGAATTATATAAAATATAATAGATTACAATAAAATTCCATAGAATAAAATTTCATAAGAACATAATAAAATAAAAAATGGATAGAAACAGAATACGAAAGAATAGAATACCATAGAAGATAATCGAATAGAATTTTATAAAATAGAATAGATTAGAATAAAATTCCATAGAATAGAATATAATGGGATGGAAGAGAATTGAATTCAATAGAAGAGAACGAATAGAATAATATAAAATAGAATAGATTAGAATAAAATTCTATAGAATAGAATGCCATAGAATATAATAAAATAGAAGAGAACAGAATTGAATTCCTTAGAATTGAACTGAAAATCATAGACTATAATTCCATAGATTACAATAAAATGAGAAAGGATAGAATAGAATACCACAGAATATAATAGAATAGACAAGAATGGAATGGAATACTGTATAATAGGATAGTACATAATATAATAACATAGAAGAGAATAGAATTGAATTATGCAGGATAGAATAGAATAGAACAAAATTGCATACAATATAATAAGATAGAGTAGAATAGAATAGAATACCATAGAATAGGATAAAACAGAAGAGAGGAGAATAGAATACATTAGACTAGAACTGAATATAATAGAATGGAATCCCATAGAGAACAATAAAATAAAAAAGATAGAATAGAATATCCCAGAATATAGTGAAATAGAAAATAATGGAATGGAATGCAATAGAAGAGAATGGAATATATGTAAGATAGAATTGATAATAATAAATTCCCATAGAATATAATAAAATAGTGTAGAATAGACTAGAATACCATATGAAAAATAAATTAGAATGGACTAAAATACCATGGAATATACTAGAATAGAACAATAGAATATAATAGAACAGAATGGAGTGGAATGATATAAAATAGAATACCTTAGGACAGAATGTCATAGAATGCAATAAAACGGAATATATATTAGAATATAATATACAGTAGAATTGAATTCTTCAGAATCAAATAAAAAAGGATAGAATAGACTGGAAGAGTATAGAATAGGGTAGAAGAAAATACAATAATGTAAAAGAGAATGGAATAGAATTATATAAAATAGAATAGATTAGAAAAAAATTCCATACAATAAAATTTCACAGAGCGGTTTAAATTAAAAAAGGGTACAATAGAATACTACAGAATTGACTACAATAGAAGGGAATGTCATAGAATGAAAAAAATTAGAACAGAAGATAGTAGAGTAGAAGTCCACAGAATATCGTAAAATAAAAAAGGATAGAATAGAATACCATAGAATATAATAAAATAGAAGAGAATAAAATGCCATAGAAAAGAATTGCGTGGAAAGGTATAAAATAGAATTAGAACAGAATGTCATAGTATGCAATAAAACGGAATCGATTAGAATAGAAGATAATAAAAAAGAATTCCATGAAAGGTAATAATATGAAACAGGATAGAATAGAATTTATTTTCCACGTTATGTATACATAAGAAATACATGGTAATATTACCACGGCAAGAAAATAAATTCATGATGTAAATATATAAATAAAAGTACACATTCTCGAATTAGACAGCCATCGCTTTAACGGTTTATGATGGAAACAGAAAAAGTATAACATATAAATCAAACTGAATCCAATTGTTTTATAGAATTTTTTTATTTTATTTTGATATTGTAGTATTTTTATTTCTTGTAACAATTTATTGAAATATGATATGGTTGTGTGTCTTTCTTCTTCCTAATATTCAATTGACTTTTATTAATAACAAAGCCTTTTGTCGAATGGCCGATTGGTTATTTTCATAACAATATTTTAGGTCCTCACTTCAAAATAAATTTCTAGATAAATTCATGATATTTATTATATATGGAATTTAAAAATATGTTTAACCAAAAATGTTCTAACAACTATAAATATGCTGAATCCACTTTAATCTATAAGAAAAAATTCTGTAATATTAGGGCATTTCTCAGTGGGATGTTTTAGTTCCAAAAGCTTGCTAAATACGGGACGGCAAGATCAAAGAATATTTACGGGGTTCCTCCTATGATATATTTCTTTGTTATATTTCTCCTTCTTGCTTGTACTTTCACTTCCACGTGTATAGTCTGTCTCAGACATGGTCGTATTCTAACTCAAAGATTTCAAATGTATTGAATCGTCTGTGAAAAGTTCACGCAGTGGCCGCTAAGTGAGGCGCCACCGATTGGATAAATTCTGTCAGTATTTTTCTGTAAACTCCCGACAGGAAATTATAAAAAATTATAAAATGCTTTGGTAATTTTACAAAATATTTTCTTATACTTTGTAATTTAACAGAAATTATCGTAAGTTTTTACATACATTTCTTACAGTCCACAATACCCACATTTCAGAATGATTTCGAAATGTGCTCTAAATGAAGTCAGGTCTCCCACTTTCTAAGGGTTTTCGGAGTATGTTGTCATGAGATCTTTATGAACTAATGTTCAGAAAGTGGGACATCTGACTTCTTTTAGAGCACATTTCGACATCATTTTGAAATCTTTATTTTGCTGTCTGGGTGTTGTTTACTCTTCGTTTTTATAATTTAAATAAAATGTTGCAAAAAAAAAACTTCAATCAAATTTTGTAAAGGGTTTAAAGGGGGTTCTAAAGTGGTACTTACGTAAGATAAACAATTTCACGAAAAAACCTAAATAAAAGATGACTGAATAACATTTTCAAAATTCGGGCTCTGTAAAGGCAATTCTCAATACTTCAGATGATTTCCTAGAAAATACCAAAGACATTAATTCAGAACTGACCGAGAATTTTCGGAAATAAATAAAAATAACTTATTTCTGAAAACTGAATGTTATTAATAACAAAGTTTTTTTTGTCGAGTGACCGATTGTTTATTTTCATAATATTATTTTAAGTCTTCGCTTCAAAATCCATTTCTTAATAAATTATGCGGGTCTTGTTAATAAATTCCTGATTTTTAATAAATGTGGTGTACATTTAAAAATATATCTAAAAAAAATTTCTAAATTAAAGATGACTGAATAACATTTTACAGAGCCCGAATTTTGAAAAATGGATTCAGTAATTTTTTATTTCCGATTTTTTGTGAAAATTCCTATCTTTTTGCCGAGCACTTTAGAACCTCCTTAAGAAAAGAACCGCAACATTGATCGGGTTGCGTAAAATATACCAACCCTTAAAAAACTCCGAGTAATCCAGTCAATCATAAAAAAAATATGTATAGATGTACCAGTTTTAAATTCTCAATCGTTAGCCAGCAAAATAAAAATGAGTTCAGATTGGCCTCCTGATGTGCTCTAAAAGAAACCAGATGCGTCACTTTCTTAGCTTTTTCTGAGCTTGAGCTTATACAGATCTCATAATGATGTCAAATTCAGAAAAACCTCATAATGTGACACATCTGATCCCAACAAATAAAAAATAATAAGATCGAATTTAAAAATTACGTTTCCAATCCGGTTTCTTGACGTTACGAATTGAGAAACGTCACAACTTATTTCGAAGTTCATCGATTTAATACTTTCACGTGGATTTCCGAATATTTGAATTCGAGAAAATTAATTTTAATGCGTCGGTTTTCTTATATATATATATTTTTTTATTAGAAAGAAAAAAGAAAAACAAATGTTACGTCCATGACTGGCATATCAGCGAACGAAAATTCATTGAAAATCCATTGAAATTCAGTCACTGCATCACTTCTGAATTCGTTTTCTTAGCTTCTGCAATGAATTTCAATGAGAAAATGTGTTTCAATGATTTTGAATTGTTAATAGCTCATAAAAAGTTGTTCGATTTAATGATTTTGAATGGCAAAATAGTGGAATGAAGAAAAGATTTCGTTGAATTTCAATTGAAAAGTGCGAATAGAACAATTGTAAATTGAATGAATTTCAATGGAAAAATAGTTATATTTGACGCGAATGAATAGTTAATTATTACAGGACGAAAGATTTAATGATTTTGAATAAAAATAAAATATTTAAATGAAACAATCGTTCAAAAAATACCAAAAAGTTGGTTCTTTAGTAATTTTTTACGAGGAATTCTAAGATAGTATAATAAAAATTGTAAACAAATTTGTTGACCTAATACAATTTTTTTCTCGAAAAGAAATGGAATTTTTTAAAATCTTTGCGTAATTATTTGGGAAATACGTTTTTCTGTTCACTAAACTTTTTTTTAATGTTTAAATTTAGCGAATTTTAATAATGGGCCAAAGAAATTCGTTCTTGAGTAACTTTTAACGCGGAATATTTGTTTGTTAAATTTTAATTTGTTTTTTAATTTCTTTAAATCCATCTATAATTTTAAATAAATTGTGTTTTTATGTTCACCAAAATTTTTGAAATTTTTACATCAATTTAGAAGAAAGTAGTAATGAAAAAATCGAAATTAAAAATTACCGAATCAAATTTTCAAAATTCGAGTTTCATAAAGGCAATTCTTACAATTTTTTATGCTCTTTTAAAAAAAATCAAAGAAATTTGTCGAGAATTGACTCAGAATTTTCTGCAATATTGAAAAATCATGTATTGCAGAAAATTCTCGACCAATTCTCTTTAATTGTTTTTGATTCTTTTTAGAAGATAGTAAACAATGGTTAAAATTGCCTTTATGAAATCTGAATTTAAAAAAAATGAGTCAGAACTTTTTAATTTACATTTTTTAAGCTTTGATTACTACTTGATGGTACCCCCTTAAGATAGTTTAATCTACTCTAAAAGATTTTAATTAATAAATATCAATTATTCCAACTTTTTCAGGAATTCTGCCAGATTTACACCTTGAAAAACACCATGCTACTAGAAAATTACTACACTTTTTTACTTAATATGTATTATTTATTGTTTAAATTTTCTTAAAAAATAATTATCATTTTTAATAATTACGCATTTGAATCAATGATAATATTATTTTATGATATATATATTATGTTTATGACTATAAATTCCAGGCCGTTCCGCTTCAGGAGCATTTTAGCCCCTCCATATTTTTACTATTATAATTTTATTTTTTATCAAATCTAACTATTATTAAGCGCATTTTGTTTACAAAACTATAAGCTTTCATATAAAATAAACAGTTTTTGACGAAAAGTAATACAGTAAAACCCCTCTTACTTGAACAGTCGCTTTCTTGAACACCCCGTCTATTTGAACAAAATAACCTCGTTTATTTGAACGATTTCTACTTCCCTTTACCCCCACTACTCGCTCTTACGCGGATACAAATTCCAATGCGCCTGCGCTACTCACGACGGACGGGTATATTACGCGAGGAGTGGGGACAACTGTAAGCGTTCAAATAAACGGGGTCGGAGGGGAAATGCTGGCTCGACCCTGTTCAAGTAAGAGGGGTTTTACTGTAATACCTTTTCTATGAAGAAAACAGGGAAAACGAGGTTAAAAAACGTTCCGCTATTGATACATTTACCTTAATCAATTCTTCGATTAAATTAACAGAATTTAAAGCTATTCTAAGCCGCAACAAATCAATATTTGTTAAATACGGTATCGTATCCCAGCAAACGAAAAGGGATTGGAATTTGGAATTCCGTCGAATCCCTTTATTGAAGGTATTGGATGGAATTCACTGTAATAGAAAAGTTAAATTTGCAATTCCTACGAATTCCAAGGAATCCCTGAGAATATGATGTAAACATTATAGGTTAGGTTAGGGAATTGAATGGAATTGCGCGGAATAAAAAATTACAATTTTAATTCCTGACAGTTCCAACGAATCCATATTATTTTAGGTTAGGTTAGGGAATTCAATGGAAATGCGCGGAATAAAAAGTTGCGTATCAGAATTCAACGGAATTCACGGAATTCACATGTCTCACGCGTGAATTCCTATAAAGGAATTGGAAAATTACCAATTCTGAATGTTCAATAAAAGATAAAAGCTCTTAATCCCTTTTCGTTTGAATTTTTCGAATGAATTCAATACTAGTATCACAGAGTAATAACTTATTAATCTGTGCTAGTATTGCAGGTCGTATAAAATAGCATAAATTCGAATAAGAATCTCGAATACTCAATACGCCACTAGAAAGAAACAGAATGTAAAATATCGATTTCGTATACTTTTTCGTTTATTGTTTTATTTATGACCTTTTTTAGAACAGATTCTGCACCCCTTCAGATCTCTGCCGTTTACATGAAAACGCCGAACGTGGCGTCTAAATTCTTGTCCAATTGTCCCTTTCATGAAAACGAGGCTTTACGCTTCACGCTTTGTTGTGTGTTCGGATCGTGCGAGTTTACATATCACTTTTCAATGTAATACACGCTCGAAAAACAATCAGATACCAAAATATTTGAAGATTGGTACATTGGTTTTAATTTTTTAAAATCGGTAACAGTGTTATTGTTTTAAAATCGTTTAAAATCGCTATTTATTTCACTTGATTACCGGTCAGCGAAAGTTAACGGCCATTTGTCACGTGACGGTCTGTAGCGCTCCCTATTGGTCGTGACAAACGCTGTTTTGATTCCACACATACATAATGCCATATGTAAACTGTGTTTAATGGAGTCTGCAACATGGTTGCTACACGAAAGAAATCGCCGAAAGTTTTAAGCAAACGTAAAAATGTTGGCGTTAAACAAACCAACAATGACGGGTCATTTAAAGTGCGACAAACTACGTTACAAGAATCTTTCAAAGCTGCGGAAAAAAAGCTGAGACCTCGCACAAGAAAGAATTACTGCGAGATTTCTCGAAGATCACAAAATCTTACTGACAGCGATGACGCTGTCCAAAAATCTGACAAACCTGACGCTGTACCCAAAACTGGCAAAGCTAATAAAGGAATACCTATTTATAAAACGGTACAAATATTACCGGATTCCCCAAAAACTGATAAAGTCTACGAGTTCGATGCCTCCTCCGATGACACAGAACCGAGAAAGAAGAAAAAAAGAAAAGTGACTAAAAAAGCTCCTGTGAAACGTGTAAAGTATAATCCTGTACCAGCAGTGCCCAAGAAGAAAGTAGAAATTACAAAAACACCGGTTGTAGTTTTGACAAGAACGAAAATTCCGAAGAAAGTTCAAAAAACTCCTCAAAAAGAACCGCAAAAAGTTCCTGCTAAAAAACATGTGGAATTTAATTTTGATGCATGTGACATGGAAATTCCCAACATAGAGAACTGTCAAAATATTTGCAATGCTCCTAAAATAACAAAAATGGAAAAGTTGAATGGATCGAGAAAATTTAGTTTAACTGCAACGACACCAGTGTCCAAGGCTGCGGCAGCAGAATTCAGAACTTTACGAGACACGAATGTTTTTACTTCGAAACAATTGATGCAATATCACAATATGATTAACCATTCGTTATTAAATAAATCTTTGTCACCTATAAAAAAGGTAGGCTCAGATTTCGACGTGGGAAGTCCATGGAGACCACATTTACCTCAGTGCTTTTCCAGAATCAAAAATCTTGTCCAAAGTACGCCCAAAGTACAATTTCCTGTCAATAGAGGTAAAGGGTCAGCTTTGACGAGTCGAATGGCGTTGGGCAATAAAATTCCAGTTCAAAATGAAAAAACTATAAACTTGGACAGTACTTGCGAAGAAAATGTACCGATTTCACCTGTCAAATCTCCGAGGCAATTCGGTGTGGAAATTTCGAACACGTCTTGTCCGAAATCTGTCAAATTAGCACCTAATGTGTCACTGCGGGTAGGTCAGACTGCAGAAAGTGCTAAGCCTGTAGCGAAAGTTCCTCTGACGAACTTCGCAGGTAACGAAGAAAATACACCTCCACCTCAAAGTCCTGTAAAGTCGCAAAAGAAATCTAAATTCAGCGCACCAAGTCCATTCCGACTGGAACGAAGTCGAACAAACAAGAAACATGCTAAACCTTCAATGTCGCAGCAAAAAGAAAATACTGAACCGCAAGCAGGATCATCTTTCTTAGAAAATTTCAGTCCACCGACGCCTAACCTCAAACAGTCGAATTTAAACGAATTTTTAAATTTGGACGACATGCCGCAAAGTACGGTTATTACTACGAATCATGGTATTTTTAACGATGTGCATTCTACGCCGTTTACGTATAGAAAGCAAGCAAAAAAGACTGAAATTGGGATTGAAAATGCGTTTGGTTTCGACGATGACTGTCTCTCAGACGAAGACTCACCTGTGAATAGGATAACACCACCGAATAAAATAAATAAGAAATCGAAATTAACCGCAAATCCTTCCAGAATATCAGTTCGTGGAATCAAGAGAAATTTAATACAAAATGTATTGAAACCAAGAAATGCGAAGCCATTGATTCCTGTCGTAAATAAAATTGTAGAAAAACCTGAAAATGAAGAATATCGGAATGAACCGGAGGAAGAATCTTTTGTCGATCCGGCTGAGTTTGCGGATACTTTTGACGTTTTATCCGAGTCTGGTCAGCTGGTACATATGGCGCCTTCGGAAGTACCGCTTTTCCAAGATTTGGAACCAGCCCACTTTTCTAAGGTAATTTTATAGTATAATTAATTAAATATCTAGATTTTATTTAAAAAATTCATTAAAAACAGCTACTAAATCAATCCTACCAGTTTTTTTCTGAAATTTTTTATTAAAACCCTAGTCAAAATGAGAAAGATACGAAAGCGTAGAAAAATGTACAAAAATGTATAGAAATGTACAGAAACGTACAGAAATGTTTTTTTTTTTGGACAAATTCTGACATTTTGTACATTTTTGTACGTTTCTGCACAATTTGGTACTTTTATATATATTTATGTACGGTTTCTTACGTTTCTGTACATTTTCGTACTTTTTCTATCCTGCATTTTATTTTGTTTAATTTTTTTTTTCATTGCGTTTCATTTTTTCATATTAACCACTTCAGTGGTAGCTGTTTAAAAAAAAAAAGTGCCAGAAGTGGTACAGCCCTGTACTTAAGATATCGAAAAACGGTGAAGCACAGGTTCCATTTTTTCCTAAAATATATCATTTAACATTTAATTAATCATTTAAAAAATCGAGTAATATTTCGCATTTATGTCGGCCATCTTGGAATCGACATTTTGAATTTTCAAAATCTGATTTCAGATTTATAATCCGCGCCCCCGAAAACCCCCGAGAACCCAGTTTCATAAAGTTTGGGCAATTTTTCGCATTTTGGTCGGCCATCTTGGATCCGCCATTTTGAATGTTCAAAATCTAACTTCAGTTTCGTAATCAGCGACCCCGAAAACCCCCGAGTAACAATTTTCAACTGTTTTCCGTATAAAGAAAAATGTGCGCTGCACATTTTAATAAATTTAGCAAATTTAAAGCCGCCATATTGGATACGCCATTTTGAATTTTCCCATTTTGACGACAAATTCATTAAGAATTGTAAAAGTTATTGCAAAATGTACACATATGATCCATTGAAGTGGTTAAAAAATGTAATTTTGTACGGTTTAGATAACTCTCTTAATTATAAAGAGCATTTAATTAGGACAGTCTCAAACGCAACATCTGTATTGGGGTTTCTAAAAAGATCTACTAGAGATTTTCGTAGTATACCTGCGATTATCTCAATATTGAAATCAATTGTATTACCCAGTCTTTTATATTGTTCTCCGATTTGGTCCCCTCATTATGCGCAGGATATTAGAATCTTAGAGTCTTACATAAATTTATACGTTAATTAGCTTATAAAAAAGGATCACCAATGAGTATTATTGATCACGATTATTCCGCTTTAGCAAAGGAATTTAATGTGCCCTCCATTAAATCTATTCATAATAGATTTGATTTAATCATTACTTTTAAAATAATGAAGGGCATCATTAAGTGTACCGAATTGAGTCAGTCCTTTCCTTTACGTCAGATTTCTTACAGCATTCGTTCACAGAGATTATTAATTGAGGTTAATCGATCGGGTATTATGCTCCTATAACTCGGTTGCGGAGAGCATGGAACTCAGTTTTGCCTGAAGTTCGAGAACTGGAGTTGCTATCGATATTTAAATCTCGAATTTTTCTAATGTTTTCCACTTTTGGATGAATTTTTTATTTTATGTTAATTACATATTTATAGGTAGCGAATTAATTGGTTATCTTATTTTTCTATTTTTCTACTGTATTGTTAAGTTTCACCTAATATTGTTATTGTATTTTTATGTAATAGGCTTTTCGCCGTTGATTCTAAATAAATAAATAAATATATATCTTACATTTCTGTAAGTTTCTGTATATTTTTGTACGAATTTCATTTACGCTAGTAGTCTGAAAAATTGGCCTGCCCCTTAACGGTTTTAGTTTAATTTACAGACAGTATTAGAAATACGAATTTGTTTTTCAATAGAAGCCCCTGAAGAGGACCCACAATTGCAGTCGAAACGTTGGGCAAAAAGAAACGTGAGACTTTCCCATTCCGTTTCTAATATATTATTGAACTGTAATGGCCATTCGTAGGAATAGAAATAAAGATTAATTTAATTTATCACAGTTCATTCACTTTCTAGATTTATTAATGAAATTTAATGAAAAAAACTCCATCTTGGCCGAAACCAAATATTTAATACATTAAATAACAGTAAGAGTGATATCACATTAGGCCATCTCCATTTTACATCTCGTAAAAAATTAGAAAGTTGTACCTTTGTAGAGAAAGTTTTATGTCGCAATAAATATCCTTTCCATAATATTTGATCCGTCACGATAAGTTAATCTCTAAGGTTCAGAAACTTGGTATCAAGGGTTCTTTTTATTTTTTTGTTATATTTTCATTTATTTCAGATAGAATGCAAATAGTAAGGGTAAAGGGTTTTATTACTGAATATTTTCAATGTTCGTCTGGTGTTCCGCAGGGTTTATATTTTAGTCCGCTTCTTTTTATAATTTTTATTAATGACATTGACTTGAAAGAAATGTATTCTCATGTAACTAGCTATTAGGCAATCTTTTTTTTTTGTAAATATGAAAATGATAAATATAAAAACTATTTTGAAGGTTCTTCATACTGAAAATAAGTAAAATGTCAGTACTGCCAGTCTTTTTTCGAATTTTTAAAATCAATTCGTTATTCAGTATAGAATCTAGTTTCTAGTGAAATGTTATTGGTTAGAAAATAACATTGTATCAGAAGGCAAGTGATTATCATACGAAGTTTTATTCTAATCTTTGAATTATGCTATACGGAACGACTTGAATTTTGTCTACGGTTTTAAGCATAATTATGTGAATCTGTAAGTTTTTCAATATTTATTTTATTTTTTTATTTATTTATTCACTTTGGCTTGAGAAGTTCACATCTCTGGCCAACCAACGAAGTAGATAAATAGATAATAAATATTTACAATATATTTGTATGACTATTTCACAAGACGTGGATGTACATTGAAAAGTTAATTGCGATAAACAAATTGATCGAAGCAATCACTGAATGTTTTCAAGACACAAACAGTCTCCGAATTTTAAGATCGGTTACACAAAAAAATTGTGGTCAGTGCCACTTCTAAATAGTGCCCAAATGCAAATTTGTTTGAGTGAAGCTCCTAGCGTGTAAACGTGTAAGTTACTCAGAACTTTCATAATGCAATCGGAAAATAACTTATGAGCACTGATTATTGTATAAAATAATCATAAACATCAATTGTCAATACTCCCAAAGTCAGTACCGTCCTAAAGCTGAAGTAAATTTGTTACAAAATGCCTCTAGGTACAAGAAAGTAATGAGACATAGCAAAATTGAAGAAAATATAGAAAAAAGGAACAAAAAAATCTCATGCAATAAAACGAAATTCAATAAAAGTATGAAACTCGTATGTTAAAATTTGAGAAAAGTATACATATACATCAATTGTATATTGTATGTACATTGGTTGGTTTAATACAACAATCTAGTGTATAAATTATGTGTTTATTTTAAAATAATGAAACTTTTCAAATTATTTTTTTACACTCCGTAATAAAATTAAATGTTATATAATTTTTACTGATTTCATTTGCATTTTACATTTATTGCATAACAAATTATCATTTGACATGCCAATAATATTTCTATTTTTATTTATTTATATAAATATTTATTAAAATCTTTATTTCTAACATACAAATTTATATTATTTAATTTTTAACATTATTTTTGGTTTTTCGTACATAAAAAACTCGATAAAGAATATGTACTTTAACGAATAATAGTAATAAAGATGAATATATGTAAGAAAATACTGTCACAATTAATGAAATTATTAGCAATTTGTCTCTGTAACTATTGAATATTATTTAATGACAATTTAAAAATTAAATCGAAATTATTACTTTAACATTTCAATTCCAGTTTTTTCATTTGCTATCTAGGAAAAAGTACATGGATATTACTTTTATTTATTAATAATTTAAATTTATATTTTTATGTCTGTTTACTTTTCTGATAATGAACATAAAGGGTTGATACTGTGTTTAATGATTACTTCCAATATAACTCTATAAATAATTCACTTTAGTTGTTTTACTTTATGTACACATTACAGATACTATATGTAACAAGAAAATGGAAAAATATACATTTTTTGCTGCAGTTTCTTGAAAATTTACCTTATATGTTTTAATAGATCATCGACTTTAATCGACTATTCATTTTCATTGGATAATGTCACTTTAGCTTTTGTTGAATCAATTAAAGACTTATTTTGTTGATAGTTGATTAAACTATTGTTATTATTATATATTAAACACGTATAATGGTAATTCTACAAGCTTGTTGTAATTTCCCTACGCTTAATGTAGTAAACTTACAACAAGCTTGTAAAATTTACCGTTATACGTAGGTCAATTTACCACATTAAGCACAATTACCATTATACGTTATTACATTACAGATTTTTTACAGTGTAGAGCAAATAAGAAACTTGGTTTACTAATGCATTCCACAAAAATATTTAAATAGTTAGTACATGGTGGCCACCGTCAGGGAAAACCGGGAAATCAGGGAAATGTCAGGGAATTTCAAAATTGGTCAGGGAATCAGGGAAAAGTCAGGGAATTTCAAAATTGGTCAGGGAAAAAGTAAATTGTAGACAAATCTTTAAAAAGTGAAAAACATTATTTAACAAAAAATCGCACAATTTCATATTCAGAAAAATGCTTTATTTTATCGTGTTTCGCATAAAATTCTTTTAAATGATTTCAAATGCTTTCTCACAAATTTAAACAAATATTGACGTTTTTTTATTAATAACATATTTCAGTTTTGAACATTTTCGACAGATTTCACCAAAAATCAACAATTTTGAGAAAAAAAATAATCTTAAATTAAATATATTTGTGGTACTGCTCAGTTTTAAACGTTCTGGTACATTGGAACAAAAATAAACACGTTTAACAATAACACATTTCGGTATTGAATATATTCTAACAGATTTGAATAAAATTTAATAGTTTAACAAAAATAAATGCAAACAATTTTATATTTATTTAAAGATATTTATCTTTCTATAAAGATACTTTACAGAATATTTCAAAAATATTTGCCATACTAATTCTCTATTTAAAGAAATATTTGTATAAATAAAACCTTTTGAAAATGATAGAAAACTTTCATACATTTTTTTAAATCTTCATAAATCTTTGAAATTGCATAAAAAGGCTAAAAATCGTAGAAAAATTTTTAAAATGTTGAAAACAGCACAAAACTCCCAAATTTTGAGAATATTAATTTGTTTAAATGATTATTTTACCATTTCTATTTTAAGTAGTTGATATTTGTCCAATAGTATTTGAAAAATATAAAATTTATGGCAATTTTTTGTTATTGTCAACATTCGTAAGAATTTTAACAATACTTTGAATATACTGTCCAAAATCGCCTAAATTATAAAATTTATCAACATTTATAATTATTGTCTAACATATTATCGCAGAACTTGACATTTTATAACAAATTTTGACAAAGAACCCCCAACAAATTTTCTACTATTATTTTGAATTAAACACGAAAAAATCCGCAGGAACATGAGTTTTTTTTCTGGATATTTATAGATAATATGTTTTAGAATATACTACTCGTTGTTGATTGAAAAAATAAAGAATTTATTGAAAATGTGTAGCTGTTTTTAAAACATTTTTATCCGTATTGTTTATTTTTAATAGATATCATTAAAATATTGGTCAGGGAAAAATCTGGGAAAAGTCAGGGAATTTTTTTCCGAGAAAAAAGCGGCCACCATGTAGTATTGCCAATATTACAATTCAGATTGTCTGCTCTTCTTTCCTGCAAACCTACAAACTAATATTCATGATCTTGAATAGATTTAGCAAAAGTTTGTGCGTTTGTTATCTTATAAAACAGCTAATCTTATCAATAGATTTACATACAACTATTCTTTTATAGCAAATTATTTGAAACTCCCAACGATTCGTTTTATTTCTGAATAATTTAAAAAGATTGATATTAGAAAATGAAAATAGATGACAATTATTTGATAGTTTGTAGTTTATATTATTGCGTTTTATTATTATTTAGTATTAAACGCATTGTACTTTATAAAATACATAAATAATAGTCTATATTTATAAATTACCTGCTATTTCTTGTTACGTTTGAACTTTGGATGAAGTAATACATGAAACTAAAGTGATTGTAAAATACTGATCAATAAGATCTATAATAGTTTTATTTATATTGAATGATTCTTATTTTCTTATCTGTTATTTTGCAAGAAATCAACAAATACGTTTTTTTACAGCCAGCAAGACATTCCTACAAACGTAAACGACCAGTAAGGTTCAATTTATCCGAACCAGAATATGCAGAAAGTTGCAGCGAAGAAGAGGAAGAAATTGAAAAAAAGAAGAAAAAACGACGAATTAATACAAAAGAAAACAAGAGAATGCAAGAATGGGTAAAAAACATCAATGCCACTTTTGACGAAATCGATGAACACGAGTTGGTCATTGAATAAAGTGCACGATGTACCTTCTATATAGAATATAATTCGAAAGTTGGTGTCTATTGTATATAGCTTATATTTGCAGATGTATATTAGTCATATGCGAAACCATGAAATCATTTAGATGTTATATTTTATACTTAACAGGAAATTGTAGCTTTCTCAAGTCGCTTGTTTTAATATGTTTTATGTCAAATTACACCCTCAAAATATAATTATAAATTTTAAGTTACGATCTTAAGATACATAAAAGCATGAAATGTGATATTTGCATGTGTATACGACATATTGACTGGCGCACTCTTAAGAGTACAAATCTGGAAGTACAGATCTTGTTGACAAAATTATTAAAATTTAGAAATTGGACTATCAAACGCGGCTAAAGAATCTCAAGCAGACTGTGCAATTTATTTTTGAGACTATAAGTTATCAGGTTTTTTATCAGTCACAATATTCCATTTCATAAGTGTGTAAAAAATTGTCCCACTCAAATATTTTCTTAATGAAAACATTGAACTGAGTGTTTACAATGGGCCTTTATAAGTTTTTATTCTTTCTACGTATGTTATAATCGGAAGAAATATGTGTACAGATTACTTGTAAAACCTAGTTTTTAAGTAATGTAAATACATAAAGATTAAAGGAAAGATTATTTAAAAAACATTCTGCAATTTAATTATTTTCAAATGTTTCCCTTTCTTCTTTGAACATAATTTACAAAAAAGAAAACATATAGAAAATTATTTCATCAAAAGCAACAAAAATTCTTCAATATTAGATTTTGAACTTCCCCATACATATTTTTCATTCATTAAATTTTAAAATCTTTTTATTTTTAACTGTCATATCATACATAGTTTATATACAAATGCTTATGCAACTGTTTACTTTATTTATTTTGGTTAAATCTATGTACATATTTTGTTTAACGACATCACGTTAAACTTGAAAAATATGTTACACTTTTCAATATCTGTTAATGATCCTTCTATGATACAGATATTTAAAATATCAACATTTTTTTACTATAACCAACACGTATAAGGCAGGGCTGCCGTGATCGCCTTACTGACGAGTCCACACGGTTGCCTGGGACGAAACGTGTTTTTTACAATAGACAATATTAGTTTAAATCGTCAACAGAGGGAAATAGAACCTGTAATTAATTAATAACGTTTAAGCATATATATGTAACAGTAGAAAAGGTTCGTTTGGAGACGATTCATATTTTTTTACTACTTAATTTTTACTCAGATTTCGTGTTTTCCATTGAAAACCATTGTGGAATTTTTCTTAATTGTATTTTTTGTATGGTGACCGTCTAAACCAAGAATTATTTATGAATATTATGAAAATTGAAAACAAGCGGTCGAGAAATTATATTTGTTGCTTATGCAACTGTTTACTATATTCGAATTTTCATAAATTTCACACAATAACATCTGTTTTGGCTTCCATAAACATTGTTTACAATCTTGAATTGTATTTTTGGAAATGTAAAAGTTCAAATGATTTTTCAGTGTTCATTACTAGATTATTACAACAAGTTTGGTATATTCAGTCGTGTGTTTTTTCAATTTCGGTTTTAATTAATTATCCTTACTGAGTTTATTTTTAAACTCATTTATTTCATTCTTTTTTAGGATTTTAAGAAAACAGTGTATCGATTTAACCAATGGATTTTTTTATACTTCTTTTTGCAAGTTTGTATGCCAATCATATTGGACTTTTTAATGTTTTTCATGTTTTTTTATTAAAATTTAATCTGAAAAGTTATTTGGACTTATAATTTTTACTGAATTTTCTATTTTGTATATGGTTTTATTTGTAATACTTTTCTGGTGAGAACCTGAATAAATTAGGTTGAAACGTTATATGAAGATTTTTACTTTGGTTTCTACTTTCCGTTCACTCCAAGAAATAACGTCCAATAAGAATTTATTCACTTAACAAAGCTACTACGTAAAAGAAGATGTTATTTATCCTTTTATGCTGCGTGTGATATTACAAATTCATTAGCAGAAGATTTGTTATATCTACATAATATAAATAAATAACCATTTCGATTGAAATTTTATTTATTCGGTTATTCGAGTAACTAAAAAATCTTGAGTATGTGTACTGATTATTTTTCATGTCGTGCAGTAATTGTATGGAAATCGATGACTAAAGGTAGGCAATTCAAGTATTTCTAACCTTTCTAATTAATTAATTAATTAAAATTCATATATGACTAAAACAATTTGTAAAGATGGTAAACGCAGAGAACTTCTGGTTTTATTCCTAATTAATTTAATTAACCTATTCATTTCTAATTAATTTTTAGTGTTTGTCTGAAAATATGTTCAGAATTTTATGTTTCTATCAGATGTTTTGTTGAATTCAAGTTTGTTTTCATTCTTTGGTGATATATGTGTTTTAACGTAGTCTCGTTCAATTGATTTGTTTAACTGATGTTAATTTTTGTCTCATCGCTGCTCTGGTAGCGCACCAGAAGAAAAATTGCAATGTCTACTTCCGAAACTAGTGCAATTCTAATGTAATTTCTGAAAATTGTCGCAAGAGAGGAAAAATCGTATTTATGACTTATTTGACTAATTTCTAGTAAAATTCTAATTTTAGTTTTTGACAGAGAAATAGTGTTTTCTTTGTTTTTCAAGTGGAAACAGTTTTAAAGACTAAAAACACTGTTAGTGATGAAAATTAACTATAAATTAGCTGCAATAAATGAAACAATTGGAATGGAATTTGATTATTTTCGGTATTGTTCAACGCTTCAACAGGAATTTGGTGATCATCTGTTTTTTCTTTAAATGAATTAAAAATTAGGCGATAATAAAACATTTGGTTTATCAGAAATCTTTTGGTTTTCCAGATTATTGTCATTATTTTAAGACATGTTGCGAGCATTTTGTGAAATATTTAAATACAAAGCATCTTCACTTGCTGCAAACAGATGTTCACCAAATTGATGTTGAAGCGTTAAACAATACCGAAAATAATAAAATTCCATTCCAATTGTTTCATTTATTGCAGCTAATTAATAGTTAACTTTTGTCACTGACAGTGTTTTTAGTCTTTAAAACTGTTTTCATTTAAAAAACAAAGAAAACACTAAAATTAGAATTTTACTAGACATTAATCAAATAAAAATCATGAATATGATTTTTGCTCTCTTGCGACAATTTAACAACAACTCGTCAACAATCTATACTGCTGTACCCCGCAAGAAAAGTCGTATCTCCATTTTCTCGATTTTCACATATCGTCAATAAACCGATTTTAACCAAAACATAAATTACTTCATTTAACGATTAATTGTAGAACATACATATTATATTTCATAGCATAAGAAATCCTTGGGTATGATTTTCTCATAAAATACATTAACTTTTGGATTTGTGGCTTTTTTAGCCAAATTACACTAGAAATACTGTATTTCTAATAAAAGTAATTATTTTTTTTACAGGTAATATAACAAACATTTGAAATATTTGCTTTCAAGAAATGATGTATTGTATTACAAGGAATGTAAATATAATTTTATCATAATTTCACCAAAAATGGAGATGCGACTTTTCTTCCGGGGCACGGCAGTATACGTATCGAATAAAAATTAATACTTCACAAAAATTCTATGGGAATAATAAAACAAATTCGATAAACGTAAATGTTGAACGTTTGTGTGTTATTAAATCTCAAATTAAATTTCCATTTGAATAAAACTTCAATTACAATAAAAAATAATGCCCAGAAGATATAGTAGAAAAAAATGTAATATACGGTCGGAAGTTTTTAGAAAAAAAATTATTTTAAATCTGAATACTGTTGATAATTTATACTGGATAGTGTAAAAGGTTGAATTATTTCAGTTCAAGATAAATAAATTTTTAGTAGAGTAGCATGGATAGAAGTGGGCCACCCGCAATTTTTGTTTTCGTGAGTGACTTGACCGCCAACTGAATATTTTGTTTTACCTTTATCAACAATAGCACAGTTTTCAGTAGGTCACTGAAGCGTGCAGACGTACATTTGTGTTTACGAGCAATTAGCGCCAAAAACATATACTTTTTCTTTTTTTCTTATTGTTACAGTTATTATGATTTGCATAAGTTAATAATTGAATTCAATCGTGTTAGTAGTTTTTATTATAATATTAGACATAACATTAAAAAATTTAAAGAGATTTTAGCATATTGTTGTGTGGCATTCTTTGCAGACAGAAGTGGGCCACATCATTAAAGTTCTGTTTCGACATTTAGTGTTTTTATATGAATTAATCAAGTGATTCGATGAATTAATTTGAACGCTTTAGCGATCATACCGCCAAAAAAACTGGAACCGACTGGCTATGAACCCATCGACTACTACAAATTGCTTTGTACTATAAAGTGTTATTGAGGCAAAATAACAAACAGTATTACACATGAAAAATGTTTTTTACAATACGATTTATTACAAAAATTAATTATTTAACATAAAAAATCATAGTGCTTGATCCTGTTACTTGTTTTAGATGAAAAACTTTGGTGGCCCACTTCTGTCTGCAAAATCGTGAAATCGCAAATTTCTCTTTTTTTAATTAACAATGTAAAACAATATGTTAACATTAAAAAATTTAAAATATGTCTTTGCCATAAGTTAGCTAATACATCTCTCTACAAATAGACCCATTAGTTTTCAAAAATATTAACTTTTGAACATCCTGCAGCATGAAAACCAAAGTGTGGCCCACTTCTGTCGATGCTACTCTACATTTATCGCTAAGAAAAAAATAACACCATCCATATAAACACATCTTTTTAAAAATTCATAACTTTATGAATTTCTGTCCAGTATTACCAACTTAAAACGGAAGGAAAAAGTTTCAGAGTCGAAATGGTATGTTCTATAATGGTCTGCCAGAATGGTATGATTCAAACAGTTTATCCGAATAGGTATGTTTTACAACACAAATCTGTAATGGTATGGTTTTCCACCAAGTCGACGAATTTATTAAATTGATTTTTATAGATGTAAAACAATATCAGAAAATTTTAGACTATAACAGACTATTTTTAATCGAAACAGATTGTACAGAAGAAAACGTACAAGTTTTGATAATAGAATTATAAAAATCTTTAAAAATTTCTCAATATTCCATCATACTTTTATGAATAGAAATGGTTTATTTGAAACGGAAGAAAACGTACAACATCAAGTAGGATGAGAATTATATCTGGGTATACAAAAAAAAAGAGTATTCTTTATCTTCTTTCTTGTTCAATACTTAGTTCAATATTCTTTACTCAGTAACATTACGTTACCAAAAATATTATTATATTACTATTATATAAAAAGTATTATAAAACATTGTGTTTGGAGAGGAAAAAAACAATGTTTTCTTTACTGTTTAGATATTGAAATTTTTAATACTTCTGAATGCTATTTCTTAATCCTTGTAAAAGTTTTAGAGAGTACAAAATGCAGAGAATTTGAATGCTTCTGAATTCTTCGCTACTGAGTTCTACATATCTCAATCGGTAAGTATCCCAGTAAATGAAGGAAACAATGCGAATAAATTGATATATCAAATATTAAAAAATAATTTTTTTTAAATTTTTAATTTATTTATTTATTTATTTATTTATTAACGGGTTAAAAACCCAATAACAAAATAAAAGAAATACAGTATAGTATAAATGCAAATTAACATAAAATATGTATATGATGCCATATTTAAGGCGCCAAAAGGAACAAAAACACAGCCAATACTAATGTTTAAATGAAATATAAAAAACTTATATAATAATCACATTTAATTAAATTTATATAACGTAGATTTAATTCTTGAAACCACACTATTTAAACTAACGTTAAATAATAAATCAAAACCAGTTGAATTTTCATCAAAATTTTCATTGAAGAGATTGCACATTCGGTTCACTGGAGCATTACTGATGTAATTCCTTGTCGCAACAGGTGGATAGAATATGTAGTTCGAGCGAAATGCATAGGTTGGGTGTGCAAATGGAATCATATTAAACAGTTGTTCACAGTTCATAGTTTTCCGCACCACTTTTACTAGAAAGATGATATCGTTGGCTTTACAAATCGAAGTAAGAGTTGGTAGCATGAATTTTGTAGCGATTGCAGTAAAGTCGTGTTCACGAATCGACATAGGTTCTCCAGATTTATATGCCAAATAGCGTAAAAACTTGTGTTGAATCATTTCGATGCTATTCGCATCGACATTGTATTGTGGTGCCCAAACACAAGAATTTTTTTAATTCTTTATTTATTTATTTGTTATATGATGGTGGTTAAATAAAGATTATTATTTATTTATTAGTTAAAATAATTCTTTTTTTATTAAATGCAAAGATGATGTCCTTTGCTTCTACGATAGTTGAATTTTTGTTTTTAATATATATGTTTATTTACTTTGTTATTCCTGGCGGCAATTGTACAATTCTACGTTTATTATGTAATTATATTTTTGTACTTGGGCGTTTTCGCCCGTCTCAAACTGAAAATAAATAAATAAATAAATAAATTAGATTTTCACGGGTACTAACGCTCTTTTAAATAAAAACATTAATGTGGCGCAGTTGACAAACAAAAATTTATATAAATCTATATAAGGCAATTATAATAAGATAACAAAATATATATAAGACTAGCAGTAATACTGTAGAAGTAAGTTCTTACTATGAAAACGGAAAACATTATCTGAGACAATTATGGTTAGATCTTTAAGTAAATTATTCCATAAACGAGCCTGAATGCGACAGAGATAAAACACCGGTTTGTTTTACAGTTCCTTTCTTGAAAAATTTTTAGATTTGCACTCGGATAGTTTACTACATAATATCATTAAATCTATGTAAAGACTCAATCGTTGGAGTTTTGAAAAAGACAACAAGATTATCAATCGACATAAGATTTTTTTTCTTTCGATAAGAATTTTACTATCGACTAAAGATATTAGGTCTAAATTTTTGTTCGACATGAGTTTATCAATCGATGTAAGATCTCTGCAAAAAATTTCAAGTAGGATTCTTATGAGAATCTCATGAGAAATTGAAACAAGTGCCTTATAGTTGTCGTAAATATACATTATACACATCCATTAGTCATACAAGTATCGTATGGAATATGTAAAATTTTATTAGATGAAAGAAAATAATTTAATAGGTAGTTTTATGAGCATACAATCATGAATGTTTTGAGTTGAAATTTTATGAAATTACACAAAAATCTCATCACAATCAGATCAATTTTCATACAAATCGCAAATATTGTTGAATAGTGTTTCCGTAACATAGTGCGTCTACTATATGAGTAATTCTACAGAACCTTTAACTTTTCTCTTCTAAAGATCATCAAAAATTATTTTAGTGGCACACTAATGGAACATTTTTTTCTTGTTTCTGGGGCTCTTAAGGGATAAGAAACAGTTGGTGTTACTCGTTTTTGGACAAAATTTTTTTTTATATTGCACAAAATATGAAAAACTTACGCTTTTTACAATAATTTCGAAATTTTAATAAAATTGTAGGTGGAATGAATTCTATAACATGATTTATCTTACTTCGAGAAGAGTCAATGACAAAAGTCAACAAATTCTTAATTTATATGACAATAACTGATGATGAAAAAAAGAATGTTGATGAACGTTGGGGAAAATATTGAGAAACAATTCATAATAGAAACATATATATTTTATTAAACAAAGATTAATATATTTACATATTTCAAAACATTAATACACAGATTTGATGAACATCATATTTTTCCAAAATTAATAATTAATCAACAATAATAATCACAACAATAATCAAAACTCTAAAGTCAAAATAGTTTATCATAATTATTTTGTTGGTCTTTTAGTTTTAGGTTTTTTAAGTCTTATCTTATTAACATCACTTAAACCTATATTTTACCTGTGGTGGTCAAATATTTCTATCCGTGTATTAATATCGACTGATCGTGACTTATTTTTTTTATTAAATAGCTATTTTCATCCCAAGAAACGTTAATTTACTTTTTACGATGTTAGTCTTGCATTCTAATCGTAAAAATAATGAATAATTAAAAAAAATGTGGAGTGTCAATATTTCATGTTACTAAAATGTCAATTTTACGATGTAGGATATCCAACGGCAACTTAAACATGTGATGGGAACTTCAGAAATACTATAAGGAAGAAATTACATCCTAGTTGATCCCCGTAATAAACGTCCTTTAAGTGTGCCATTTGAAAATGTTGCTTTTTCGAACGAGTTTCGCACAGAACAGACCATTTTTAAAGTGTTCCCACAAAGTAAGCTTTTGAGGCACACATATGTTGGACATCTCATTTTGTAGGGCTTTTCATGTAGAATGAATATGTGAAATTAAAAATTGAAATAAGAAAAAGTTATTTTTTCTATAATGAAAAAAGTAAGAAATTTTCGAATTTCTAATAATCACATTTTAGGCTGTAGAATTTTTTTAAAGATAGGCACACTATTGGACCGCTTTCTATTTGAAACAATATAATTATGCGGAGATTCTCTGAAATTTACAGAGCGATTCGACTAAAGTTATTTTTTTTAGAGCAATATCAAAATAAAAATGTTGGATTGTAAGCTCTAAAATTTGGAAAAATCGTACTTTAAGCTCGTTTGTCTGCATTACAATGCTTAATAGTCTGACAAAACGTACAAGGACTAGTTTCGTAATATATTATACGACAAGAATCTCGATTTTGTTTTAGTGATATCCATTTGCATCCATGATATATCGTCACGTACGGTAAAAGTTAAAAGTACTGTAGAATTAGTCATATACCACATTTATATGAAATTTATAAGGTATTTGTTTCAAATTCTCATGAAAATCCTACCTAAAATTTTTCGCAGAGATTTTAGGTCTGAAATTTTCTTTCGACAAGAGTTTTACTATCAATTAAAGATGTTTGGTCTCAAACTTTCGTTCGACAAGAGTTTATCATATTGACATAAAATTTTAGATCTTAATAATAAATAAATATAACCGTATGATTACAATTTGACAAAATATGAATGCTTTTTCGTTTGCTGGGCAGGTTTACACATTCACAAAATATAAAATAAGTATTTATATCAAAGACATAATGTAATACAAGAATTTAAAAGGGTTTCTGAGACCTGTAAATGTTGAGCATTCAGAAGTATTGAAATGATAATGATTTGTGCTCGAAAAAGAGTTTGAAAACACTTTTTACAAGTCGAGTATTAGTAACGATTGAACACAAAGAAATGAATAATACTTCAATAAGTATTCGAAAGAATTCATCACAAACCACTTATGTTGGAGAATTTAGAACTATTCGAAAATAAATAAAGCAATACTCATGGAAGAATTGAAAAGCTAAACAGCAGTATTATAAATACTTTCGTAAAGATACAAAAGTATTAAAGTATACGCAAGGATTAAAAATAGTTAACGAAAAGGAATCGAGTTTGGGATTTTCAAAACTTCTCAATTCTTTTCCGTTTGCTGAGAACAGTATCTTATAATTACATTAGGCGTATATAAAACATTATAGAAGTAAATTAGATAAAACTAACTAAAGTACAATAATACAGAAAAATGGTTTTTCTTATCTATATAATTTTAGAATTGGAATATGAAAATGTACTTACCGAGATGCCGATAGCAACTTTTCATTGTATTATGGTGGACCAAATTTGACCGCAGACAAAATCCTTCTATACAATAATTTGTATATCTTTCGAATGTTGTACTTCCAAAATGTTTTCCAAATTTAACATCTTAAATAGAATCAATAACAACATTTTCAAACTTTCTCTTAATACTTTTGATTGTTATAAAATCCTTAATCAATCTTGAAATTTGAATTCTAACTCGTAATTTAATTGTAATTTAAACTACTATAGAATCAACATTTTATACATTTTCAAATTAATCGAAAAATATAAAAGAAATTTTGAAAATTTCAACAAAGAATTTACGTTACCGACTGAAGTAATCGACCGATAAAAGCGTTTTTCAATTAAAAAAAATCGAAATTGTAAATGTTTTTCCAAAATTTTAACTTTTTGTGATAATTTTGTACAATATTATTTCTAAAAAAACTTTAATTAAATATTAAAAATGTTTTTGTATTTAACATTTACATTTTGTATCAAATAAAATGTTCCAAGTGTCGAATTTAAATTTTGTAAAAATAAAACATCATTTTGAAATTCGTATTTCACGTTACTATTTCTACTAAAATAAAAAACACATTTATAACAACGGTTCTTGTAACTAAATTTTCTAAACATTTTTAAACAAACATTTTCTTGTTTTAAAACTTCATTAAATTTCCAGGAATATATATGTAAATTATACTCGCGGTAGTTAAAGTGCAACAGTGAGATTTAAAAATGTCTGAAGAATTTTGTAACTTTGAAAATCAAATATCAAAATCTGTCGAAAATGAAACAATTTTGAAAATGGATCAAGTAGAAAATAATACTTTACCAATCTACAAATTATCTAATTCCCCAATTAAAAGCAAAAATATTTCAATGAAGAATACAAAAAAAACTAACAAAAATTCTAAACAAGTCAGAATAAATAAAACAATTTCTAAGAAAAACCCAAACAAGACAAAAATTCAATCTTCGAATACAATATTTAAAAACATTTCTATCGATTACGTTTCATTTTCGCAACAAAATTTCCAAAAAGTTAATGAAAAACTTGTTTCGACAAATTCAAACAATTATTTGTGTGAACACTTAACGTTATCAACTTTTGAAATTATATTTAGCATTGATTCCGAAACAAATTTTTTCTCTAAACCGAACAAATCTCCAAAACGATTCGACAAAGAAACTCTAAATAATTCCATGATAACTTTCATTGATAATAAAGTACAAATTTTTCCAAACGCAGCTGAATTAAAACCAAAATTAATGAAAAATTTAAATGTGAAAGTTGTACCATTAAAAACAAGTACAAAAACTTTGAAACAGTCGAACTTGAATGGCTTCTTAAACATTGACGAAGTCCCTCAAAGTACCATCATCACTACGAAACATGGAATTTTTAGTGATTTACAACCTGCGACTTGTAGGACGCAAACTAAAAAAAATTGTGATACAAATATTAAAACAGAAAAGTCTCAAGAAGATGTCTTTACTGACATATTCGACATTTTGTCTGACGATTCAAATTCTTTAACTCGAACTTCCTTTACTCAGGTACGTCTACGTTAAGACGAATTAAAACCAAACAATCGAATCGAAATTTACTTTTCAGAAGCCTCAACGTTTCTACAAACGCAAGTAAACATTCGATTGTAACCTCAAGGAAATAGGAATTTAATGTGAGTAACAAATTTTCATTTACATATGTATATTATTATATCCACAATATTTTACATAAAATATATATTACAATATCATTATGAATAAATAACGAACTTAATATAGAAGCATTATTGACAAAGTTTTTACTGTCTTAAGTACACGAGCTCCGTAACTAAAAATTATTGCTTTGTCGGTAACTTTCACGACTCAGCAGTGAAATAATTGGGCAATTAAAATATCAGTGATGTAACTGTTCCCATACGTAGGATTCGGAAATTCGAGAATACTTTGCCATAACAATTCCTAAAATTTTTCGAAATAGAACATAACCTAAATTTGCCCTAACATAACCTCAAAAAGCGATTTAATTTTTCATGGCAAATAATTAATTCTCACTCTTTTCAAGACTTTCTGAGTCCTACATTTTTAATACTTTGAAACATCATAGATGTTTTATCACCATTGAAAATTGACAACGATAATAGAATATATATGTATATATATAATTAAACCGGTATGCAATACTTTGAACATAGTACTGTATACACTGGCAGAAGAAGACGCAGTTACCTTAAAATTGCTTCTCCGAAAAAGATTTTTTAATTTCATTCGAAATTTCAATACTTGCCATTACATAATCTTTAAAATTACACAAATGAACGTAATTACTTGACTACGTCGAGTATAAAAAGTTTTGAAGATACATTAAGTACACTGTAGTTCCTACGATAGTACAAAATTTCAGCGCTAAAATAAAAGTTAGAGATTTTAAGATAAAAGCGTTTCCGCGAGTTAGTATACAATTTACGGACTTCTACGTAAAAATCTTATAAACAACAAAGTGCAACAAAGAATACTTGTGCCTCCTCGAAAATATAAACGAACGAAAAAAAAAAGAACCTCGTAAGCTCTTATAAAAAGCGATCGCTTTAAAATGTTCGAGTTATATTTGTTTTCTAGAAATCACAAAGAGTTCATGGAATGTTCACGTTTTTACGTTCTTCAAAAGTAAATGTACAATTGTCGGCCTGAACACAGGTTTCAAAGATTCAGTACAAGGCAAATCTTGATTTTTTTTGGCGTTTTCTGACTTGTTTTCGCGCTAGAAATACTAGAAAGTTGCGCTAAATAAATCTGCGAAAATCTAAAGTGTTTAAATTCTTGCTAAGCAATAACGAAAACCTTTTATAATAAAATTTCTAACTGCGTTAGCATTGTAAGTACAAAAATATTTTTTGTCATTATTTGACAGCACACACGGTGATTTCTAAAAACCATAAACAATTTATCACATTCTTTCACTCCTCGATACTTTCTTGTACTTCTAGAAAAAAAATTCAGCCTAAATTTTAATACTTGCCACTTATCGATGCCAATTTGCCTTGCACTCTTTTAAACTTGCGTTCAGACCGTCGTCACTCAGCCAGGCATCTTCCGATTGATCATGGCTCCTAAGTCATGGACGATCTGTTTCTGTTCGGGATTAAACATGAGCGTTCGTGCACTAAGGAATGATAGATCCGGCAGTTGCTTCAGAACTTTCATCGTCTCCGCCCCAACTGCCATAGGTCGACCGTACCTATCTAACACCATGTGTTCTGAACTTTGCGGATGTTCTCTACGACCCAATGATCTTCGATGATCGTGTCTCGAATCTAACTTGCTCGGTTCGACACTGTCGAATTTTGAGCCTCCAGCTGCAAATTTTGTGTTTCTTGATACTTTTTGAGTGAAACTTTTCCCTCGGATTTCTAAATCAGGTTCTTTTCTCTTCCAGTCGATCACACTTGGTCCTGGTAACGGTTCGATAATTCTGGAAGGATGTTTGTAGGACGGTTCGCTAGTTCTGTAGACTTTTCCTGAATGAGACTGAATGTAATCATGCTGGCTGATCTGTTCATGTGGATCTGTTGTGCATAAGAGTTAAGTAATTATCATTAGGATTAATTGACTAAAATTTTAAATAAAGAAGAAAAATTAATTAGTCGAGGTTTATTTGTGTACATTAGGGTGATTAAAAAAAATTTATTTTTAATTTCGAGTAGATTCTTCGACATTGAAAAAAAAATACTTGTTTTTTGCATTCTTTTTTTTAAACAATATTAATCCGGTCCGCAAGTCACTTAAAGTTTGAAGTTTTAATGAAAAAGTGACATTTTTCAGTTTTTTTCGTGATAGTTTCTGCAAAATTCCAGCAAAACCTCCTTTTTTTAAACGTTTTGTGAAACTTTATCAGTACATTAAAGACACAATTTCAAACTGCAAAATAAAATGACATAGGATTTTTTTATAAACAATACAACTATAAAGATTTTTCATTAATACGATCAGTATTATTGTATGTATCAACAGTCTGGGCACCATATTATGATATACATATAAAGAATTTAGAGAATATGAAGCATAAATTCTTAAGATACGCTGCTTATAAGATTAATAGACCGATGCATCAGTTTAACCACGACTATTCTGAAATAGCTAAACATCTCAACATCCCTACGATTCAATCTGTCATTGAGGTCAGTGATATGGTATTTCTCTATAAACTTCTGAATAGAGATATGGGCATTGTTCTAGAACTTTTAAACTTTGAGGTTGAAGAAAATTTCATTTTTTTTTTAGGCACATTCATGAAATTAATTTTATTGGCTTTAGAATTGATCAAATGACAGGAAAAACCTTGCGTGACTCATTTATACACAATGTATTTTTTTTTTTTTAATGTAACATATGTTACGTTACTCGTAAAATTAGTTTTTAGTTTTGTAACGTTTAATATACATAAAAAATTCAGTTCTTTTGCTTGTGGCCTAATTTTTAGAAGCTACTATATAAAATTAAACGTCTAGTTAATAGTTCAAATTTAAAATAATGGATTAAATATGGCGGACTATTTTTACAAAATTTCTTTGATTTTTATAAAATTTGATATGTTAGGGTTTTTGAGGCCACTGATTACAAATCCAAAGTCAGTTTTCATTAAAATTTGAAATCCAAATACATGATTTAACATTAAGGATACCAAAAAATTAAAACGATTTGTAAAGAATAATCATTTTATTATTGTCAAAAATTGTGTTTTTTGTTGTATTAAAAAAACACAAAATTTATAAATACTTTAATAACATAGGAGAAAAGATCACAATGATTCCAAAGTACTTAGAAGCTAAATTGTAGATGTGCCATTAAATAATTTGATTTTTCAAAGTGAATTTCGCTTGGAAATTTAAAGTTTGACGTGGTCGCATTTTTTATGTATAGGTGCCACACATTCGGGCAAAGGCTCAAATTATTTCTTATCATATCGGTAATGTACCCCTGTTGTGTGCTTTCTTAAAAACCAATGTGAAAAAAATTATCTAAGGTTGATTGCTAAATTGTCAACTATAAAAAAAAGTTATCTCGCAAGTTTGAAGGTATATAATTTTATTCCTCAGTGAGGCACATCATTAAGTTAAGGATTTTTCATTTGTTTGCATCCCCAAATACTTCCACAAAAAACCACAGACCATAAAAAAAAAGGTGCAAAAAGTTTCAGTGTTAAAACTGAAAAAATGTAGTGAGTGTCGCGCACCAAAAACGGGCAAATTCACTACTTTTATTTACTCTCATTGTTTTCTACATATCTGTAATTAGTAATAAACACTTATTACATGTAAATCGAACAAAAATTTGTTGATCTGTAGTGTTACAAAGTTATATTTAAAATTTTTATGGTATCATAATGAGCGACAACATAAAGTTTAAAAGTTCTAGAACAATGCCCATATAGACTGTGAATATTTGAACAATAAGATTACTCCACAATCTCCGATTCAAAATCTCAGAAATCCTAATATTTTTGCTCTACCTAACTTTCGTACAAATTACATCGTAAATGCCCCGATATATAGAATATGCAACTTAGCCAACAACCATTCATCAGAAATACAACTATTTAGTACTCAAAGAAACATAGTCATGAACTCTATACAAAGAGTTCTACACAAATTTTAACGTACATCATGATTATGCTATTATCACTCTTATTATAACTTTACTTATAAGTATATTTAAGCAGCCTAATACTGTATAATATATATGCCTTGTAATTAAAGGGAAAATCCCGTCAAATAAATAAATAAATAAATAAAAATTTCCTACAAAAAAGTCAGCGAGAGCCCTAGGCAAAAGTTAATAGCTTAAAATTCTACAATATTCATAATTAACTTGTAAGACAAAAATCCAGCGTTATTCATGAATAATCTATTAACTTTAAACTAGGGCTCTCGCTTACTTTTTTTTTAGGAAATTTTCTGCTCTATAAAAAATGTTGAGTGCCTTTTTAGTGTATCTTGCGCTGTTTTCGATACGGAAGCTTTAGAATGAAAAATGTACCAAGTTTTTCCGTTTCAACAACGATTATAGATCATTACAAATAATTATTAATAACTATATCGTCTAGAAATTATTTATTTATTTATTTTTATTTTCTACGGCCTAAAGGCCTTTTACAAATTTAGAATAAAAAATAAAATAAGTAGCGCAAATTGCAACACGTATTGAAAAAAACAATTTTAAATATAAATATATAAATAACAATAATAACATCACTGCAATAAATACATCCCGATTTACGGAAGTCAACAACTCGTAACAATATTAATTAAAACCTAATTCTACGACATAAAATTTTTCACGCGATAACCATACTAGATAAACTATAACAGAGCGTTGTGTCGATTAAAATTTCGAAGGCAGTGTACCTTTAAAAATCTAGGTAACGATACCTCAGTATAGTTAGATGGAAGTTGCGGAAGAGCATTCCACGATCTTTTTAGACGCGTTACAACAGAATAAAATTCGAAGCCACTTTTGTACTGGTCCTCCACCAATGTTCGAGAGTTCCTAATTGAATACGGCACATTGCGGTGTACAAACAAAGCAGATAGATCACTGCAATTAACCTTACCGTTAATGATCTTAAAGACATAAGAGACGTCATTAAGATGATGCATCGACTGGAATTATGAATAAATATTCTCAAAGGTGCACTCAATTTATTAATTAAGTGCTGTGATAAAAACCGAACACCATCCTATATGATATATGATTGTATCTAATGGGCGTTATATCCTCCGTACTATTATAAATAAATAAATAAATAATTTCAACATTGCTGTTTATTCATACAAATAAAATAATAGTTTTTGTTAATTTACACATTCTTTTTCAAACATTTATTAAATAACTTTATAACTTTAGTATGGTTCATATTATATTTATCTGATGATTGAATCATGGATTTATTCATACAACAAAGTATTTTTTAAAATAGAACTTTTAAAACAATCGGTTCATCGGGCCAATAAAAAGAAAGTGTTAACCCTTTTGTAAGAAGATCTTCTATTTTTTTAATCCTAAGGTTTACTTGAGATTGTACTTTCTGGTTGACTAATATTTCGGCTGTAAAAAAATGTTCAATGCGAACAAAAATTCAGACAAAAATTCTTTTGATAAATTTCTAATCAATTATGCATTCTGATACTTTATTTTAATTTATTTACGATAGAATTTACTAAGAAAATTAAAATAAGTATCAGAATGCATAATTGATTGGGGATTTTCCAAGAAATCCAATTTTGGGTTCAGATTTCTTCTAAGAATCTGCACATGCGCAAAAGTACGCGAAAAACTGAGACAAATCATTGAAAAAATTGAATTTTCACGCTATTTTTAAAAAATATAGCAAAAAACTAAAAAAGAAAACTAGATCGCTTGTATAAGCATTTCAAAGTATGTTTTTTTAACTTTCTTTCCTCAAAATTTGAGTCAAATGTCTAAAAAACATATTTTTTAATGAAACAAAGGTATGAATAAATTATTAATGAAATTTTACGGTTTTGTTGATGTTTTTTTTTTTTAAATTTCAATGTTTCAAGAGTGTTGATTTCAAAATTATAACGAATAATTTGAAAAAATGTCCAGTTTAGTTTATTATTGTTAGGAATTTAAACTTCAAACAACTTCCCAAGAATTGAGTCAAAATATTAAAAAAAAAGAGTTTTTTTTTAACCATTCGAGGAATAATTTTTCCACGAGTTCCCACCAAATATTTGGTACTCAAATCATTCACGCTTTTTGATTCCCACCATTTTGAATCAGCCATATTGAATTTTAAAATTCTGACTTCAAATTTGAATTCAGCGACCTCCAAAATGTACAGAAACGTAAATGTACTGTCGTTTATATCGAACGTTTGAATGTTTCGAGAACTGTCGCAAACAAAACTGAAAAAATCATGTTTGTTCAACGTCAAGCGACATTCTACAAGAATTCACTCGAAAGTGAGAAAAAAAATATATTTTGTTTTTTGAACCACTCTAATGTACATTTATATGAAGCGACAAATATTAACCGAGAGAACTGTAAAGAGGACAAACTAACAAAGTGTTTACGGGCAATTCAGACTATAACGTAATACATTGACATAATAATTTAAATGATTAAATATGTCAATAGAAAACTGATAAACTGAAACAGAGATAAAAGTTTGCAGGCTCTTTTGATTTGTAATTTTATCTAGTGCACTACTTTTATACGCATTAAAAGAACAACTGTTTCGAAGAACAAGTGATTTTCCAAGTGTTTCGTTGCGAATACTGAAAATTCATTACGATGAAAACTTTTTACTATCGATTTAAATTAATATTCATACAACGGTTTTCATCATCTACACCAAAATAGAATTGGACCTTGTCTTTAACAAAATCTAAATCAAAACAAAGACATAAAATGTTACCATTAGAAAATCACTCAAAAGACGACACAGTCAGTTAATCGAAATGGATGGAATTAAACGACCGTAAATTAATTTTTTAATTTCGACTATTCGAGTTTAAATTACACATTTATAATGTCGTTGAACTCTGATCGAAAAGATAATGTAAAAATTGTTAGACTCCTGAATTTATTCAATCCAATTCTTGCTGAAATAACTTCAAATACGCATAAAAAATAAATCACATTTTATTTTCTACCGTGCTTTAAACATGAAGTAACACTTCGACTACGAAGCATTAAGGAACTCTAGCATAAACACTTACAGTTGTATAGTGAGCTCCTGGTGGAAGCAGCGTGATGATGATAGGATTCGGAATGTGCGGAACAATGGGATGTTAGTAGAGGATCGAACGGACATAATAAATCCAGTGGAAGTAGAGCGGATAACCCATCACCTGTATGGTTAATTACACATGAATATGGATAATTGGACAAAACCGATGATAAGCAGTTAAAAAAAAAACATTTTGTATCTTTTTTTTTCTTGAAAATTTTCTTTTTAAAAAATCTACTTTGCAGTATTTCAAATATATCCCTTAAATTTTATCCCCGATACAAAAAATAATGGTAAATTACTATTTCTTAAATAATTACTTCGATATTGCAGTCTGATACTTCCAAAGCAAAGGCGATAAAATGATCTCGCACCAAGAATTCTCCTGTCTTTCTAGTCTTAACAAGAAAATTTTCCGTAACCAGGTGCAGAGAGGAATTTTCGCTATATGTATTTATTTTCAGGAATCGCTATTAAAAGAATGAAATCGTATGACAGTGGAAAAAGCAAAGTAGGCTGGTATTAAGTTAGTGTTTCATAAAACGAAATCAGTTATCACTGTGAAGGAAGGCGTTCTTAAATTAAATGATTTTTTTTTTTAAATTGCGTGTGTACTTACTGCCGTCTAGTGGATTTACGAGCCCGGAACTGTTCCAATCAAACTGTGCGGCTGGCACATCCTACCGTTAAAGCAAATTATTAGTGAAACTGCCATTAATTATGTGACAATAACTACGTGCGTAACAATCATTAAAAAATTATAACAAAATTGCATACCTCCAGCGTCGCAGTATTATGTTTTTTACTGACTGACGGAGAGGAGGTTTGCGCATCATTCGTAGCTTTCACCGGTTCCAAGGGCGAGAAGCCAAGATTAGCGGCGAACCTTGGAATGTTTGGATTCCACCTCGGTCCAAATAACTGGACAAAATTTTATATATTTATTGTCCGACAAAAAATGTATTTTTGTATTACTTACAATATTTCTGGAATCGATGCCCAAAGCACTCAGCAGTGCATTATTGCTTGAACTATTTGGCCATTGGTAAGTAAGCGCATTAGTTTCTTCAATGCTCTTTAAACTTGCCCACGCTTTATCATACTTTGCTACCAGAGGATGTAAATTTACTTCATGAATTTCGACACTCCGAGGAAACATATTAATTATAATATCTTCGATTTTGTTCGCCGCCTGTAATAAAAGTATTTCATTACTTGCAACCTAAACTTTTAGTATATTAAATACTAACGATGTGTTAAAGTGACTCACATTTTTGTTCTCTATATGACTAATCGATTCTTTTATACTAAACGTTTCTGCATTTGAAGATTCAAAGTCGCCAAAATCACCAAAGTCATCGTTTGCTTCAGTAGGAGGTTCACTGACTGGTATCGCAGCACTGGAAAAGTCAGCGAAATCACCAAAGTCATCATCGTCTGCATTTGAATCAAACTTTTCTTCTACCGAATCTGCTACTATCGTGCCGCTATCGGGTGTGAAGTTTTCGAAATCACTAAATCCGTCATTGACGGATATCGAGTCTGAGGTTGGCAGTGACGTTGGAAAATATTCAGCAGTCTGCGACTTATCGGGTTGATTTGATTTGAGAGTGTCGTATCCATTTGGTAAAATAGGTGTGTAGAAACCTTGGTAATTCTCAGCGTCGGAAAAATCACAGTCAATTCCTTCCTCGTTACTCTTAGTATTAAAGGTTTCGTCTCTATACGTATCGTTAAATTTGTCTATGTACAAATCAGGAGAACTTGCGAAATCTTCCACTGAAACGGCAGTCTTGGAGGGCGTAGAGCTTTTTGATTCTTCAAAACTACTGTCATCCTCAACTACGATAAATTGATTGTTCGAATCTTCCTCTGCGTTTAAAATATTATTTACAGATATACAGTCTACGTTTGATTTTTCTTGAATATCTCCGTTGAATATCTCCAACGTTTCATCCGTCAAATCTTGAATCCTTTCTGAATTTTTAACTTCACTTTTGTCTACTGTCGAGTCTTCGTAATTTGGTAACTTGTCGATAAGAACCTTTTGCGAAATCGAGAGATCGATACTAGCGGGACTGTCTCGAGACGAATCGTTAAAATTTTCATAGTTGTAAAAATCATCTTCGAGAGCGTGTGGTACGCTGTCGGGACTAGTAGCAGGATCATCCAAAATTAAACTCAGTGGTTCCGGTTCGTCTATCACTCTGCTTCCAATTTTGCTATCGTCTACGCTACTGTTACTACTCGCTAATTCATGATTGACGTTGATTTTTTCTTCTATACTATTACCGTGTATGTATGAACCATTGCAGTCGATCTTCTTGTCTTCCGTTGGAGACAGATCTAAATTGCTAATCGGCAAGAAGCCGTTGCTGTTAAAACTACTTTCTTTTACACTACCACTAGCTGTCCTATCATCTAGAGTTATTCGGCTCACTGTATTCGACGATTTTTCTACTATTAAAATCGTATCCAACGATGACTTTTCGACATCGGTTAGTTCTAACGGTGGAATGTGAGATTGAAAGGTGGGTGGTATGCCATTGACTTTTGGTGAGGCGCATTCTGAAGGTGTTGGAGTTTGTAACGGTGTTACGATTTTGTGAGGCGAATCAGATGCGAGAGATAATCCTAAAAATTAAAATTATGTTTATATTAAGTTTTGTATTAAAAAATAAATTATATTACCGTCGACTCCTCCTGTTGTGAAATCTCCAAACTCGTCATCGTCTGATTCTCCGATATTGTCAAGCGGTGGTGGAGTCGAGCTCACCAGGGGTGGAAAAGCCATCACTCCAATTTCTACAGAAACGGATTAATTAGAAGAAAAATAAAATAAAAATTCACAAAAATGCCAGTTGATGCATCAAATATACAAAGAGATATCGACTCATTATTAGATTGGTGTAAGGCTAATGCTCTTTCGTTAAACATACAAAAATGTAAAGTACTAAGGTTTTGTAGATCGCAGTCACAACAGTATTCGTTTCAATATGTTCTTCATAACCAAACTCTTGAAGTTGTAAACTCTATTAAAGATCTTGGAGTGATAATGGACAATACATTATCATTCAAAGATCATCTTGCGTTTGTTACGAATAGTGCCTATAAACAACTAGGATTTGTAATTCGTACAACTAGTTCTTTTTCCGATGCCAGTACCATTATCCATATCTTCAAAACCTTGGTACTATCTAAATTGCTGTATGCCTCACCCATTTGGTCTCCGTACTTAAAAACTGATATTCACTTGTTGGAATCTGTACAAAGACGATTTCTTCGGTATCTCGCATACAAAACTCGTCAACCATTTGATTATTTTTCGCATGATTATTCTAGGATATCGACTTTTTTCAAGATCCCAACCATTGAATCTCTACATAGGTTTAACGATGTTATATTAACTCGGAAAATTCTAAAAAAGGAAATTTTGTCAGCATCTGTTACTGATCTTTTTGTTGAACGCGAGATAAATTACCCTAGTGCAAATTTTAGAGTTCTACAGGAAAGAAGCTGTAGAACTAATCGGTGCTTTAACTCTGTTGTATTTAGGTTAACTCGCCTTTGGAATGATTTACCAAAGAATATTATTACCATTGTTTCGGATATAACCTTTCGTTATCGCTGTAGAAATTTGTTATTACAGAACTATAATGCTACTTAGTTATGAAATTGAGATTTATTATTTACTGTAGGCAATCATGTTAATTATTTTTGTTACTTATTATTATTATTCATTTCTTTAGATTTATGTTATTACTGATTTTTTCAATTACTTTTATTTGTATGTTATGCGCCATAACTTTTTGTTATATTTTTTATGTAAATGGGCGTGTACGCCCGTATGATTCTAATAAATAAATAAATAAATAAATAAATAAAATGCACAGTGACACAAAATTGAAAGGTTTTACAGATTTGCCCATATTAATAAATAAATATAGGAAAATCATTTACTGAAAAAACAAAGATATTATCATAATCTCTATGAATATACTTCTAGATCATGTTTAGTTTTTATTTCATTCGTACATTTACATACAGAAACAGGAATAGTACGACGTCAACCTTGACTAATTTATGGCTATTTAACTATTTTGCATAATTCTATTTTTATTTCAATTATATTGTGTGTACGTCTTAACACGACTTGATATAAATAAGGCTCTGAACCGGACAATGTACATGCTGCATTCGTATGTGCTCATAACTTTTCTTTCGTTCGACTTACAATTCTATTTAACAAATCTTTTGACGAAACGACCTATCTAGATTTCTGACAACTTAGTTATATTACTCCTATTTATAAAACAGGAGACGAGTCCGATATAACTAATTACAGGCCGATTTCTATTATCCAAAGTATATTATCCAAAATATTTGAAATGTTAGTTGTACATAGAATTATTACTTTTTTAAAATCGAAAATAATTACCCAGCAAACGAAAATTCATTGAAATTCATTGAGTGATTTTGAATGAATCTCAATAGATTTGAATTGGTTTTCTTAATTACTAAATATCAATGAAATTCTATTCAACAGAGCTGTAACCAATGATTTTCTATTATTTTAAACTCATTGATTTCAATACGTGCTTATTATATTATTGAAATTCATTCAATTTCATTGGCTTTCGCATTTTTGAATGATTTTGTATTAATAAAAGATTGTTCATTTTTTATATTAATTTTTCTAATTATTTATTATTGCATTATGGTCCATTTTGTCACATAGGAAGGAAATGTTATTGCTAACACTTAAATTGTAGTAATTTTCTAGTACTATGGTGTTTTTCAAGGTGTAAATCTAGCAGAATTCCTGAAAATGGTGGAATAATTTATATTGAATAATTAAAATCTTTTAGAGTAGATTAGACTATCTTAAGGGGGTATCATTAAGCAGTAATCAAAGCTAAAAAAACTGTAAATTAAAAAGTTCTGACTCATTTGTTTAAAATTTGGGCTTCATAAAGACAATTCTAACCATTGTTTACTATCTTCTAAAAAGAATCAAAAACAATTAAAGAGAATTGGCCAAGAATTTTCTGCAATACATGATTTTTCGATATTGGAGAAAATTCTCTGCCAATTCTTCACAAAGTTCTTTGATTTCTTTTTAAGAGAACATAAAAAATTGTTAGAATTGCCTTTATGAAACTCAAATTTTGAAAATTCGATTCAGTAATTTTTAATTTTTATTTTTTCATTACTACTTGCTTCTAAATTGATTTAAAAATTTCAAAAATTTGAGGGTACATAAAAACACATCTTTTTTTAAATTACGGATGAATGTAAAGAAATTAAAATTTAAAAAACAAACTTTTTACAAGGCTCTCATTTGGGTCCTTCATTATTGATTTTATTTATTAATGACTTTCGTACGGTTATTGGTTTGAGTTAGGTGCTATTAATATATAAATATTATTCCTGAATAAATAAATATTAAATATTAATTACTCTTAATGGTTAATAGTTTGTAGAAAGTGTTATCGTTAATGAATTTCAATAGAAAATTGCAAATAGAACAGTTGGAGATTAACTTAATTCCAATGGAAAAATAGTTATCTTTGCATCAAATGAATTAATTTCAATAAATTGGAATTAAAAAAAAGTAAAACATGAAACATATCTGAAGTATTTTCTCATTGAAATTCATTCCAGACGTTGAGAAAACCTATTCAGAAATGATGCAGTGAATCAATTTTCATTCGCTGGGTAGTAATGTGCGAATCGGTGCATAGGTTTATGCAATAGAAATCTTAAAAACTTCCTCTGAACCACCTCCAACCTATTGTATTTCAAATAAGGGGGCCAAATTTCTGATTTGTATCTACAATAGAGAAGAACTATACTTTTGAAAATGTGAATTAAAACACTTCAAGATGCCTCTAATTTACAACGTGACTTTAACACCGTTCTCAATTGGTGTTCCAATAATAGATTAACTTTAAACCTTAATAAGTGTAAATTCATTTCTTTTAGCTCTAAACATGTATTGGATTTTCGCTATAAGATTGCTAATCATAGTTTACATGACGTTAGTAGTATAATGGACCTCAGGATCCTATTTAATAGCTTTTTGAGTTTTGAGGGACATCTAAATCAAGTATATGCAGCAAGGCGGCAAAACAGTTAGGCTTTTTATTTAAATCTACCAAGAAATTTACTGATACGAGTGCAATTATTTACATTTTTAAGACTCTTGTTCTTCCACATTTGCTGTATGCTTCCCAAATTTGGTTTCTTTATGTTGTCTGTCGCATTGTTACACTTGAAAAAATCCAACGGAAATTTCTTAGATACTTCTCATTAAAAACCGATAAACCTATGAATAGATTTAGTCGTGACTTTGGTGAATGGTCGAGATATTTTGGGTTACCTACAATAAAATCTCTCCATAATGTTAACAATTTAACGTTTACATTTAGTATTTTACTGGGCCGCATTAAATCAGATACTTTCTCCACTACGCCATCATGAACTTATATACACCTGCAGAAATTCTCGTCGACTGTTTGAAAGAAGTTATAGGAATAATGCGCGTTTTCATTCAACTCTACCTCGTCTTATTAGATTATGGAATACTATTAGTTGTGATCTGAACACTTCTGATTTGTTTGCTGAGTTTGTTACCAGTTATAGGCAATCCCAACTTCGTTTCTACGATCCTTGATCTTTTGAATCTTAAATCTAGTCTTTGCCAATGATTAGTACTATAATATTATTATGTAAGTTGTTTAACATGTTTCTTTACATTATTTAGTTTTGTAAGTTTATTCATTAGGTTTTTCTATTATAATTCTTTGATCGTTTATGCGACAATATTTGTTTTCATTGTGTAAGGGCAATAATGCCTGTGTAAAATTAATAAATAAATAATAATAATAATAAATTGTCTTTATTGACCAACAAAATAAAAAATACAGAGAGCAAACATCCATGTACAATGCCAAAAGGCGAGCCATAACTTAAAAAAGTAATTTTACAGACTGACCTTCACAAAAGAAATTGTAAAGAACAAACATAAACAGTCATACATAATAATTAAGACAAAATAAATTAAAAGATTACATCAATAATAATGATATAAAAATACCTCAACAGACAAACAATAATAGATGAGCACACAAGATAAAGTAGCGCTATGCAACACATTAATAATCCTATAGAAAAACTAAACACATAACGGACAGGTTAATCGCGTTACTAAATTAAACAAAAAAGAATAGATATTAAAAGCAATTTCAAATTACCGATAATCACATATACAAATCACAATGTAAATAAAAATATAAGATAAGACATCAAAGTAAATTACAGTTAAGATATCAGTTAAGTTATCATACTGGATGTATTAAATGCTGCAAAAAAAAAGAGAGAAGAAAACAGAAAAAAATTAATATGAGAAAGAAAACATAAGAATTACGCAACCCATCGCTGACGGAAATGCTACTTAATTCCTTAGAATTTTCCACAGCGAGTAAATCGTTTTTTAATTTTGGTTAAAAATATTTTGAAAAGTGATAGTATTATGACATCTACGCTAACTACACTAATTATTAGTAACATATCTACTCGTCAGCACAGTTTTGTAAAAGGTCATTCGATTACCTCTAATTTATTAATGTTCTAATCGTTTGTTAGTGAAGCACTCAAAAATGATAAACTAGATTTATTTGCTGCATTTATTTGGACATCTAAAAGGTGTTTGATAGCGTGGACCAGTTTACTTTTATCTAAACTTGTTCGCATGGGAGTATCTCGACAATTTGTTGTTTGGATCGAGTCGTATCTATACGATAGACATCAGATTGTACGCATCAAGGGGCAATATCTTCAGCATTCAAAACTCCTTCCGGTGTTCTGCAGGGATCTCACCGTTGTTATTTTTAATTTTTATAAACGATATTGTAAATTTTATTTCTAGTTCTTGTCTCCTATATGCTGACGATCTGAAGTTATATCGTGTTATCGATTCTCTGTAATCAAAACTCCTTCCGGTGTTCAGCAAGGGTCTCACTATTGTTATTTTTAATTTTTATAAATGATATTGTAGATTTTATTTCTAGTTTTCGTCTCCTCTATGATGACGATCTGAAGTTATATGGTGTTATCGATTCTCCCTTCTTCGCTTCATGTAGCGTGACTTGTGTGGTATTGTCTCATGGTGTTGTGTTAATATTTTACAATTAAATGCTTCAAAGTCAATATTTATGTACTTTAGTAAATCTAATAATCTAGTGCAATTTCAGTATCAGATGGGATCGATTTAGTTCGTTCTGAGACAATTGGGGACTTGGGTGTCACTTTTGAAAGATCTTTTACTTTTTCTAATTATTTAAACGTTATAAAAGTAGCCAAAAGAAGTTTACGTTTTCTTATTAGATCAACGAAGCTTTTCACTACAATTTATTTATTAATTTTACACGGGCATTATTGCCCTTATACAATGAAAAATATTGTCGCATAAACGAATCGAAGAATTTTAATAGAAAAACTTAAAAATAAACTTACAAAACTAAATAATATAAAAAAAACATTGTGTTAAACAGCTTACATAATAATATTATAGTACTAATCATTTAAAAAGACTAGATTTAAGATTCAAAAGATCAAGGATCGTAGAAACAAAGTTGGCATTGCCTACAACTGGTAACAAACCCAGCAAACGAATCAGAAGTGTTCAGATCACAACTAATAGTATTCCATAATCTAATAAGACGAGGTAGAGTTGAATGAAAACGCGCATTATTCCTATAACTTCTTTCAAACAGTCGACGAGAATTTCTGCAGGTGTATATAAGTTCATGATGGCGTAGTGGAGAAAGTATCTGATTTAATGCGGCCCAGTAAAATAGTAAATGTAAACGTTAAATTGTTAACAGTATGGAGCGATTTTATTGTAGGTAACCCAAAATATCTCGACCATTCACCAAAGTCACGACTAAATCTATTCATAGGTTTATCAGTTTTTAATGACAAGTATCTAAGAAATTTCCGTTGGATTTTTTCAAGTGTAACAATGCGACAGACAACATAAAGAAACCAAATTTGGGAAGCATACAGCAAATGTGGGAGAACAAGAGTCTTAAAAATGTAAATAATTGCACTCGTATCAGTAAATTTCTTGGTAGATTTAAATAAAAAACTTAACTGTTTTGCCGGCTTGCTGCATACTTGATTTAGATGTCCCTCAAAACTCAAACAGCTATTAAACAGGATCCCGAGGTCCATTATACTACTAACGTCATGTAAACTATGATTAGCAATCTTAGAGCGAAAATCAAACACATGTTTAGAGCTAAAAGAAATGGATTTACACTTATTAAGGTTTAAAGTTAATCTATTATTGGAACACCAATTGAGAACGGTGTTAAAGTCACGTTGTAAATTAGAGGCATCTTGAAGTGTTTTAATTCACATTTTCAAAAGTATAGTTCTTCTCTATTGTAGATACAAATAAAAAATTTGACATTCTATTTTGAAATACAAAAGGTTGGAGGTGATTCAGAGGAAGTTTTTAAGATTTCTATCGCATAAAACTGATAATCCTATGCACCGATTCGCACATTACTACCCAGTGAACAAAAATTGATTCACTGCATCATTTCTGAATAGGTTTTCTCATCGTCTGGAATGAATGTCAATGAGAAAATACTTCAGATATGTTTCATGTTTTGCTTTTTTATAATTCCAATTTATTGAAATTAATTCATTTGATGCAAAGATAACTATTTGTCCATTGGAATTAAGTCTCCAATTGTTCTATTTGCAATTTTCTATTGAAATTCATTAACGATGACACTTTCTACAAACTATTAACCATTAAGAGTAATTAATATTTAATATTTATTTATTCATGAATAATATTTGTACATCAAGTCTATACAATAAACTGCAAAAGTGCTTATACCCTGAACGCAACCTGAATCGACTCTGCGAGTCGCTATATAAACTAAAATAAATTTCAGAATAACCGGAATAAAATAAAATAAATGCAAAGAATATAGAACATATCAAGTTATATATTTGTTAGAATTATTTTTCCCATATCTAGGTTTCTAGGTCCTAGGTCCAAGAATTGTGGTCTTACATTGTGGTATAGACAGCTGTTTTTTTACTACGCTTCTAGTATACTTTGCATGTTGCAGTTAGGAAATACATTTTTCTTAGGTCTAGCAAATTGGAGATTTTGTACAGTTGCTTTGTTGGAAATAATCGGCTTTTGTTAAACATAACTTTAATAATTCTTTTATGTATACAGTGGTCCCCCTCTTATCCGATACAACTTGGGACCGACAAGATGGCGGCTCCTTCACTTATCCGATATGGATCTTGGGAATACGACTGTTACGACTAAGAAAAATATCGGCTAAGTGAAGGAAGCGAGTATTGGATAACTGAGGACTATTGAATATGCCGAGGATCGGATAAGAGGAGGACCACTGTAGTTTCTATTATTTCAAAATAATTGTTTTTTGCTCCACCCCATATAATAGCCCATATCATAAAATTTACATTACTAATGCTTGGTATATGGTGACATGTTGTTTTATCATAAAATAATTCCTAATTACTTTGAAAACATATGATAAGCGTCGCAGTGTATTTGCGTTAATGTGATGGTTCCAACGCATATGACTATCTATATAAATTCCAAGATATTTAACCTTTTCTGCTCTTTCTATGATTATTCGATCATTGTCTCTAAAATCCCTGCAAACCCAAACGTAACAGTTATGTAACAACTATGTAATATTTATGTAACAATGTAACCATTACGTAAATATTACATAACTGTTACTTTCCGTGTTTGCAGGGATTGATATTTCTTGCATATTAGGTATACTGTCTTTGTAACATCCGAAAGGTAAAAGGTTTGTTTTTGCATTATTAAGAGTTAATTTATTTGCTCTAAACCAAGATATTATTTTGGGTAAAAATGATTGTATTTTCTCAAATACTTCATCCCAAGTTTTACCTTCGAAGTAGAAAGCCGTATCATCAGCAAACGCTAACACTAAGCCATCCATTTCGACATTAAACATATCGTTTATATATGGACATATCTCTAGAACTTTTAAACTTTGGAGTAAATGAATTTTGATTTTGATTTTTAAAGGCACATGCTTTAAATTAATTGTATTGTTTTCAGTATCTATAAAATAGCATAAAACACCCAGCGTTACTCATTTTTAAGCTTCGTCATATTCTACTTTAATTAAAATGGCAAAAAAATTATTTTTCACTTTTTATTTTTAATGCCATATACAAAAACGACTTAACAAAGGTACTCATATAAAAACTGACTAATTTCTGCGTAATCTTGAATTTTTTGGGTGTGTTCTATAGTACCGTTTATATGTGAAACAGGGCCTTAAATTATCAAACAAATAAAAAGTTACACAGAAATTAATCAGTTGTTATATGAAAACAGTTCCGAATTTTATCGACACGTACTTCCTGAGATAAAAAATAAAAACTAAAAAACACATTGTTTGCCATGTTAATCAAATGCAAAACTTCAAGCGCTCTGATCGATCTCTGAATGTCCTCTAAACACATGGTTGGATATTTGTGAAATGTTGTATGTAGAGGTTTTCGAGGTCGCTGATTACGATTATAAAGTCAGATAATGGCCGATTTAGTTTTTCTTCGAGTTCGAATGCTTGATACATCTTTATTTGATGATTTTCGTATAGTTTTTTGTGCAGTTTTTTTTGTCCTGTTGGCTTCATAAATTTTTGCCATTCTTGCAAGTTCGCTGTTTCTTATCGTTTTTGCCATCTCGCGTTTCTGCTGCATCTTTTCTCGCTTTGCAAGTAGCAATTCTTCTCGTTTTGAATCCATAACAAACAATTCACAAAAAATAAAACTTAAACTAAAATAATTCATCTGTATTGAAATTCATGACATTCACAAATCATATTATCAGTTGTGTTTTATGGCTTCTAGAGCAGGAATGCAGTTAACAAATTTCTCGTATACTCTTCTATTATAAAAGAAGAGTTCACAATAACTTTTGAGCCTTTAAAAGGTACATTCAGCATGTGCAAATAAATTATGTACATTTTTCTGACGAATCACGTTTCAATTTTCCATATTTGAGGGCTCTAAACTACTCCTTATTATTCACGGAATAACAAAATATTAATATCGTCGCATTTAATGTCTCGTTACAACAGTTACAGCAGTCGAATTACGAAAAAGTTCAATTTTAAAAAAGTTATCTCGCAACTTTGAGTGTTCCTCCTTTCATTTTGACGAAAGGCACATCCTTTTTGTCATGATTTTTCACTTCCATATAATCTGAACTACTTATACTGTGAGCACGAAAGCACACAAAGCTTCGTTAAAACAGGATTATTGTGAATATTGAAAAAAAAAACATAATTGTCGCGCACAAGAAACTGTCAAATTCGACACTTGCGAATTCGGGGTTTAATTCGTTCGTGATTCTAATGTCGAACACTCGCTAGGGACACATAAGAGGCACTATAATCTGCCAAAATATGATATTACATATTTATTTCTATGATTTTTAAGGTATCATAATGGGTGTCATGTTAAAGTTTAAAAGTTCTGGAGATATGCCCATACAGAATAAACAATAAGGGGCCTAAAATTGTACCTTGCGGTACTCCACAGGTCGTTGTCATTGTGTTACTTACGGAATCTTTTAATTTTACACATTGTTTCCTATTAGTTAGAAAACTTTTTAACAGTTTATATATATGACCTATAAAACCTAGTTCATACAACTTGTTTAGTAGTATTTTGTGGTCCAAATTTATGTTTTCATTGCAAATCATTCAGGAAGTTAAGAAAGCTAATTCTGTAGTGACGTCATGAATAAATTTCAATCGACCTTGATGAATTTTCGTTTACTGGATATGGACCAATTTTTTAAATGTTTGATTTACGCACGATACAATCAATTCATGAATTTAAAGATTCCTTTTTAGTGTATAGGGTTATGACTCCTTTAAAGCTCAAGAAATTGTTAGTTTATTTTCTCTTCGGCCAGTACATTGTAAATCGAACAGGTTTTATTTTTCTTTGTTGTAATTTATACTTAGATAAGATTTATACGAATATTACGAATGAATATAAGAATTAAAGTGACCATTATTATTTTTTTGTACCAAGGGCATTTAATAAATAAATAAATAAAAAAGTTAATATAATACTAATTACAATTCTACATAAACAAAAAGTTGATTATAAAAAGAGGCTAAAACACATTGAATGTAAACTTGTTTACATGGTAATAAACAAATCATACTACGATAGTTCAAAGTGTTACGAAACAATAATAAATTAAAGAAACTAACATTGGAACAGCAGCCCCCAGTCAGGAATGACAAATTGCTTCGGTAGTCCACTTCGATCCCAGATTCAGTCATTCAGTCAGTTGATTCTTGACAGCGAAGAAAATCCAATCGACAGCCAAAAATTATTTCCCAGATTGAACGTCTTCCTCTACCTTCTGCATGCCCGTCAGACACGTCTATCATCCAGGATAGGTTAACTCACTAAATCCTCCCTTCTTCTTTCGATTACACTAAATATTGTCGAAAAATCAGACATATCGTCCTTACAATATTCCCGAAATTTTTAAATCCACTTTCTCCGAACGAATTTCCACGAACTTTTTTTACGGTTCTACGATCGAAACGTTTTTGGGGCAGTGGAGGTAAATTTTAGGGCAATTGCGATGACTAATAACTCTCTCTTTTTGTGACTAAATGGAGGAAAGTCATGTCATGAGACACGAATGTCACCTGCAGGTGATAATGGTCAAGAAACTTTATCACTACGCGCAATTGTCAATGCGCACCTGTCAAAATACAGTGCGTGTACGTACATAACCACACATCCATATGTCACGCATGTGTATTCTAACCTATACATATCCAAACGGTGTATCGGTGTTCTAGGGAGTTTTTCACACTAAATATTTTGTGTATTGCAGTTGGTAACATTGATAGTTACTGTTGTCTTGCAGAAATGTTGCAAAAAATGTTTTGCAACAAATCTTCAAGGTTTTTTTTACTAATATCTGCCTAAATCAAGGAACTGAGCGATCTTCCTTAACCCATTAAGGCCCAAACGGACACATTTGGAGCATCAGTTTAAACGTCGATAATTTGCATATAAAAGCATTTAGAAAAATTTTACTCCCACTATTTCTGTCGTAAAATTGTATGCTCTTTCAGAATCTTTTAATAAAATTTCGATAAAATGAAAAGCAAAAAAGTTATACACGTTTTATTGTTAAAAAAACGTGTTTTTTTTAAATTTATTTTTCATTCTAACATCACTTTTACCTCGAAATTGCATTGGGAAACATGTCTAAGGTGAAAATATCGCATCCATGGATCCTTAGGATTGAAACGTACTGTGTTCTAATTTGAATTTCAAGATGGAGACTTCCAAAATGGCGCCTAGATGCTAAAAAAAACAAAAACAATTTTTTTTCTTGAAAACTATAGACTTTAGAGAAAATCTGCTAAGAATAAAAATGGCTTAAAATTGGTTAAAGAAGCTTCTCAAATTTTTTCAGATTTTTTAAAGGACTTTTTTAAAAATTTCGATTTTTTGAATTTTCAAAAAACCAAAAAGTGTATCAATATATTGTGATAAAATTTGAGAAGGTTCTTTAACCAATTCCAAGACATTTTTATTCTTAGCAGATTTTCTTTAAAGTCTATAGTTTTCAAGAAAAAAATTTGTTAAGTTTTAAAAAGATTTTTGAGCTTCTAGACGCCATTTTAGAAGTCGCCATCTTGAAAGTCAAATTAAAACACGATACCTTTAAATCCTAAGGGTCCATGGACGCGATATTTTCACCTTAGACATGTTTCACAGGCAATTTCGAGGTGAAAGTGATGTTAGAATGAAAAATACATTTTTAAAAACCATGTTTTTTTAAAAAAAAACGTGTATAACTTTTTTGCTTTTCATTTTATCGAAATTTTATTAATAGATTCTGAAAGAGCATATAATTTTACGTCAGAAATAGTGGGAGTACAATTTTTCTAATTGCTTTTATATACAAATTATCGACGTTCAAACTGATGCTTCAAATGTGTCCGTTTAGGCATTAGTTTGAACATCGATAATTTGTATATAAATTCCTTTAGAAAATATGAGCTCTACTGTTCCTAACGTAAAATTGTATGCTCTTTCAGAATCTTTCAATAAAATTTCGATAAAATGAACCGCAAAAAAGTTATACACGTTTTTCAGTTAAAAAACATATTTGTTTTTCACAAAAACATTACTTTCACCTCGAAATGGCGTTGGGAACATATCTAAGTTGAAAATATCGCGTCCATGGACCCCCGGGATTAAAATGTACCACATCTGAATTCATAATTCAAGATGGCAGTTTTTAAAATGGCGCCATAGAAGCTCAAAATTCTTTTTAAAACTTAAAACCATTTTTTTCTTAAAAACTATGGACATTAGAGAAATTTTTCTAAGAACAACAATGCTTTGGAATGAGTCAAAGAATACTCTCAAATTTTATCAGCATGCTATAATACACCGCTTAATTTTTTTTTTAAATTTTCGAAAAATCGAAGGTTTGAAACAAATTATTTTAAAAATTTTAGTAGATTCTTTAAATAGTTCTAGAGTATTTTCACTCTAGCAAAATTTTCTCTAAAGCCTATAGTTTCCAAGAAAATAAATTATTGGTCTTGAAATATCGAAAAGTTTAATCATTTATTTTCATGAAAACTATATAGACTTTACAGAAAATTTCCTTAGAACCTTAGAACAAAAATATCTTAGAATTATTTAAAGAAGCTACTCAATTTTTTTCAATTTTTAATTTCAGTGAAATACCCATAATTCTATAATTATTAAGGCTTTAATAATATATAAAAAATATATTTATTTCGTATGTCAAAAAGACCTTTATTAATAACATTTGTAGAAAAAAGGTGCGCCAAAGTATTTTTATGTATGTAATAGCAAGAGACAGTAAAAAATGTAAAAACTTGGAAATTGCGAATGAAATACAGTCCGACCTCCCTAATTGATAACCTCCGTAACTGATCAAAACGAAATAACCTCCATAATTGTTAACGTCAAAAACTTCGTACAGTAAAACCCCTCTTACTTGAACACTCGCTTTCTTGAACACCCCGTCTATTTGAACAAAATAACCTCGTTTATTTGAACGATTTCTACTTCCCCTTACCTTCACTACTCGCTCTTACGCGAATACAAATTCCAATGCGCGTGCGCTACTCACGTCGGACAGGCATATTGCGCGAGGAGTGGGGACAACTGTAAGCGTTCAAATAAACGGGGTCGGAGGGGAAATGCTGGCTCGATCCTGTTCAAGTAAGAGGGGTTTTACTGTAATTGCAACAACTCTGTCTCCCCCACCTGACCGTCTAACCTTTTCAGGGAAGAAAAACCTTATTGGCTGATGGCGTTGATTGGTTCACCCACACATGTATACATCATGTGTACATAACCTACAGATTATTTGATATGTTCGTAAAGTGAGGGGAAGTGCATTGAATATGGAGACAGGTGGGAAGTTATCAATTATGGAGTTTTAACTTCTCATCCGGTTCCGGCATGTTATCAATTAGGGAGGTCGGACTGTAATCCAATTTTTTTTAAATCTCCCTTATGCTAAACATCTGGCCCCAGGATTAAGGCATTGATCTGAGGTTTTGTAACTGCACATACTAGAAAACAGTATTATAAATCACATTGATGTGCGCAAAGTTTATTAGATTTCAGCATCCCTGTGACATGAAATAACTTTTTATGAAATCCACATTTTATTGATATTTTGCTGTTTCATAATTGCAGCCTGCAATAATCCAACGAAATAATACAGTAGGACCTCTCTTATTCTAATTGCCTTTCTTATTCTAATCGTTCCCCCACAAGTCTTCTCCCACTATCACACGAAAAGTCAACGAAAAATATTGTCCACGAATCACAAGCTCGCAAGCAAAGTATGTGGGGGTAAGGGGAAAATTAGAATAAGAGAGGTCCTACTGTAAATGCTTTTTATTCCTGAGATAAAAATGAAGAAATCTAGCCATATTACGAATACAGTAGGACCTCTCTTATTCGAACCTCTCTTATTCTAATTGTCCAGCCTCTCTTATTCTAATCGTTCCCCCACAAGTCTTCTCCCACTATCACATGAAAAGTCAACGAAAAATATTGTCCACGAATCACAAGCTCGCAAGCAAAGTAAGTGGGGGTAAGGGGAAAATTAGAATAAGAGAGGTCGGCGCCATCTTGAAAAACTTTACTAATTAGAATAAGAGAGGTCCTATACTGTATGTGCTCTTGCATCCATGACGAGATAAAGTTGAAATAAATAATAAAATTCATACAACCATAAAAAATTTCACATTATTGTAGAGCACATCTCTAATAAGTTTTTAATATGTTTCTTGGTGTCTGTGATTCCATCAATCGATCATTTATTAACAGAAATTATGTGGACCACAAATAATTCTTGTATTTTGTTCGTATTACGAGAGAAAATGTAGTTAACAATTTAGTGAAAATACATTCAAAATTATTAAAAATACATATGCATTTCGTACACATTCATATGGCCCGCAATAAACAAGTTCCACATGTATAGATTATTTATCCTAGAGGAGTAAACTAACACCCTATTAAAAAAATCCATGTGGATTCCATATGGTTTTTCAATGTGGATTTCCATATGGATTTCCACATGGATTCCATGTTGATTGGTGTGGATTACATATGGATTTGTGTGGATTGCATGTGGATTCCATATGGATTTTTTATGTGGATTATATGTGGATTTTCTACATAGATTCCATGTGGATTTATATGGATTTCATGTAGATTTCTGGTGTGGATTCCATATGGATTTTAGATGTAGATTATATGTGGATTTTCTATATAGATTCTACATGAATTCGCTGTCGATTTCTGGTGTGGATTTCTTGTGGATTATCGATGTGGATTCTATACGGGTTTTCTACGTAGATTCCATGTGGATTTATATGGATTTCATGTAGATTTCTGGTGTGGATTCCATATGGATTTTAGATGTAGATTATATATGGATTTTTTACATAGATTCTACATGAATTCGCTGTCGATTTCTGGTGTGGATTTCTTGTGGATTATCGATGTGGATTCTATATGGGTTTTCTACGTAGATTTCTGGTGTGGATTCCATATGGATTTTAGATGTAGATTATATATGGATTTTTTACATAGATTCTACATGAATTCGCTGTCGATTTCTGGTGTGGATTTCTTGTGGATTATCGATGTGGATTCTATATGGGTTTTCTACGTAGATTCCATGTGGATTTATATGGATTTCATGTAGATTTCTGGTGTGGATTCCATATGGATTTTAGATGTAGATTATATATGGATTTTTTACATAGATTCTACATGAATTCCCTGTCGATTTCTGGTGTGGATTCCTTGTGGATTCTGTATGGGTTTTCTACATAGATTCCATGTGGATTTCTGAAGTGGATTCCATACGGATTTTTTGTGTGCATTCCATATGGATTTATTATGGATTTGATATAGAACTCACATAATAAATCCATATGGAATCCACATAAAAAATCCATATGGAATCCAGACCAGAAATCCACATGGAATCCATACAAATCCATATAGAATCCACACCAATCCACATAAAATCCATGTGGAAAATCCATATGGAAATCCACATCCAAATGGAATCCATATGGATTTTTTCAATAGGGCACGTATGCGATTAAAGATTTTTTCAACCTTTTTTGAGCAAAAGTCAAAAGTTCTGTGGATTTGACATGTAACATTTTAAGTATAATAGCGTTCATGAATTTATTTTCATCATTTATTGCACATTATAATCCTATACATTTTAAAATAATACACATTGTAACTAAAATGTTAAAAAAACATTGATAATTTTGTGAAAATACATCCAAAAACAACAAACTGACAAGTTATCTTCAATTAAAACAGAATTTATATATTACTTGTCAGTATAATTATTTACAATCGAACTTCTACATAATTCCACACAAACAATTCATTTTAATTTTCATTTAATTCAGAATGTTGAGATTTACAATGCTTTCTCATGTCACCCTTCTGTCGAAAACATTTTCCACAAAAATTACACATGTGCGGCTTCTCCCCTGTATGAATCTTCACATGATTATTTAAAGCTTCTGCTCGAGTGAAAGTTTTGTCACAAATGTAACATTTGTATCTTCGTTCTCCTCGATGAATTAGTCTATGCTGGTAAAATACAGAGCCAGTGAGGAAAGCTTTGCCACATACATCACATTTAAATGGTCTCTCCCTTGTGTGTTTCTTCCTGACATGATCGGATAGATCTGGTTTTATGCTGAATCGTTGGTCGCAGTATTCACAAGCGTACGGTTTAATTCCCATATGGAAACGTATGTGTGTCCACATATGACTGGATTGAGTGTAACTTTTTCCACAAATGTTGCAAACGTACGGTCTTAAGCCAATGTGTCTTCGTTTGTGAGCATTAAGAGAATTTACGCTTGGCAAGAGACTTCCACATATATCGCAAGGAAATTTTGAACATTTTTCTCGTTCATGGTTATTGAATTCGCCAATTTCGTCAAACAATTTTCCACACAATTCGCAGGCAAATTTTAATACACCTGTTTCTGACTTGCGAGGAAGGCGTTCGTGACATTTCTGTTTGTGTTTGTACAGGAATGACAATTCCTTCATGTCTTTATTGCAGATATCGCAGACAAATGTAATGTCAACTTTGAATGACGTTACGTGTTCTTTCCAGTGAATTACTGCTTCTGCAAATGATTTATATACAGCGTTACAACTATTGCAGGAGTAAGGTTTTTCTACTGTGTGTAAATTTTGATGAATCTTTAATTTTTCATCATCTATGAAGTAACTGTTACAAAACTCACAATGTAATAGTTTTGACACATGCAATTCTTTGAAGGTTGTTTTGCTGTCGCTGTCGTGGATTTTGCAATGATTTTCAGAATCTTCAAAATTCTTAAATATTTCACCACATTCTAAACAGTTCCAAACTGCTTGAACCAGATCGACTGAAACACTGTGCTCTGCAATGTGTTTATTCAATCGTGACTTCTGCGTAAAACTTTTTGGACATTCGGAACATTTATATGGTTTTTCCGGTAGGTGTGTCACAACATGACGTTTTAAAGTGTAGTTGTCGGTGAAACCTTTATTGCATACTTCGCATACATGAGATCTTGTTTTTCCATCGACACATACATGCAATTTAAGTTTCTCTTGGTCGTCCAATAATTTTCCACATTGTAAGCACGAGACTATTTTTTCATTGCAGTGGTATCGTTTGTAATGATAAAAAAGCTTCAATTCATTACAGAATGATATTTTACATATTTCACAACATAGAGACTTGTTACCATTGTGGAACTGAAGATGAAAATTCAATTGTTCTTCAAAATCAAATTTTACGTCACAAATGGAACAAGTGTATGGCTTTGAGGTGTTTCGCAGCGATGGTTTACATTTATGAGAATCGAGCATTTCTTTTGTATTAAATAAGTTCATGCAGGCATTGCATTTAAGATATTGTTGACTATCTTCAAAATATTGTAAAACTACAGGATCCTCCTGCATATTGTCACATTGAACCATTTCATCGACTGTGGTGGGTTCTTTTTCAGTATTAGACTCAAAAAGTGACTCATTGTTTGTTTCGTTACCATTTGGACTTGGGATAATCGACATACTTCCTTCTAGACAGAGTGGACATGATTTGTCGCAATTAGTGTCAATATTAAGAATTTCAGATGTATTTAAATTCTGTTGCTCAAAAAGTATTGTCGATAGTGTCTTTTCAGCTTGTTGACATTGGGTGTTGAATTCGTGAGACCACATCACTTTATCAACACAAGTAGAACAAAGTTGCTTTGGTAACGGATCGGTTTTATCCACCTAAATTATTAATGACAAATCATAATGGAGTTATAAAAATGAGACGAATTGATAATTATACCTTGACTGTTAACCAATTGTTTATTTTCTGTTCTAATTTTAAAGATTCTCCTAAGTCAGAGTAGATGTAGAAAGGATTTATCACTTTCTGTGCACATAATCTACATGCAGATTGCACATCAATCTTTGGTTTCTTCTGCGATACTTCAAGCTCCATATGTCCAACCGAAAGAGATTCATTGTATGACCAGTTAATTGGTCCATTCGGAATTATTTTATTATCAACTTGATTTGTTGTATTTGAAGGATCTATTGACATCATGATAGGATGTCTACAAAAAATAGAATTTTTTAATAAAATTATAAACATAAATAAGTATATTAGTAACCAATAAACAATAATTTGTTTGTATTTTATTTTACAATTCATTTAATAGTTTTTCTTTGTATTTTAACAATTTTTTAAATTGTTTGTATAAAATTAAATTAGTTTAATTAATTTTTATTTACTGGATGATTTAAATTTACAAAATTCTTTTTCAGTAAATGCCACTAGAAAATAGAATCTACTTCAGTAAAAAAAAAACAAATGAAATAATCCAATTGTTACTTTTTATTTTTCTAAATGGAGTTTTTATATATTTTATATTTCTTTTTTATGTAAATTATTTTTTTTATGAATGCAAAGATTTTTTTTTAATTATTCTGGGCATTTTATGCATTATTGTAAATATGAATGTATTGTAGTCATCAAAGTTGGACGCACAAAAAGACGTGAAAATTGGTATAATATTTCGAAAAATTAATATTTTATTGGGAAAAAGTGAAAAGAAAATGCTAAATGAAATATAAACTTACCAAGTTTTGAACGATTTACTTGTTCACGCTCGAAAATTACGTTTGGACCATGGCCAGCTAAGTTTTTACAAATTACGATGCAGATATTCCACTACTAATTCCCTGAAATTATTCGACAACTGTCGGAACTTGACTCTTTCGAGTTGACTTGGCAACAAGAAAATTTTGTTGTTCAATTGTTTTACTCCTGCATAACGCAATCATAAATTCCCGGCGGGAACAGCAAATTGCTAAGAATCGATATAAATCGAAATATTTCGTGTAAAATATAAAATTTTTAATTTAATTTGATATATGAGGGATTTGTGAAAAATTTAATGAAGGCCATTTTGAATTTCATAAATCTGATCGCAAATTCATAATCAACAACACAAAAAACATGCGGATACTAAAAATTACGAATATCGTTGAATATTTTATATTTTGCGTCTGCCATATTGGATTCGCCATTTTGAATTTCGCAATTTTTGTGTTGGTAGTCATATAGTGTGCAATTAGTGCAAAAGAAACGTATAAATACTATTTTTTTATGGTTTTTATAAGATTATTTTATACAAACAATTTTTTAGAACAAAATTATTATTTTTTAGTATATTATTTTGTTTTCAAATGTATTTTGTATATTTTACAAACTGAAAGATTTTTTCTGCATTGGAATCTTTTACATTTGTTATTTCTTAGCTATTTCTTGGCCGTTTGGAATGAATGTGCTCCAAAATCTGTGTGCAATAGGTAGGTAATTTATAACATCATTAAATATACACTGAGAAGCATTGTCTTGGAAATGTTACCACATTAGATAGTAATTTGTACGTAGACGTTTTTTTATAAGAATCCAACGAAAGGCACTGTATTGTGTAGTGAAATCGTGGAAAATGGACTTTCACTTTTAACATTTTTTTAGTGTAATATGAAAGTTTGCATCTGTAATCAAAGCCCGTGTAAAATTAAAAAAAAAATGTTTTATTGCAGATCTCGAAATAGTTTTTGAGTCGTAGACTAGCCGATTTGAAACGTTTTTTTTTCAGAAACTCCTTTTTTCAAATTTGCAACTTATTTGAGACATAGAAAAATCATTCCATTGATTTGATTCGTATTGCAGCATCTTTTACATGTTTTTTCCACACCATTTTTAAAATTTCTCCAGTTTTTCGATCGAATAAAAAGTATATTTTTGGCAGACAAAAAATATGTAATTCGATTTTCATCCGAAAACTGAAACCTCTTTTATCGAATATTCAATATTAGAAATGTTCTGATACTTTTATGCTACCGGAGTAATAGAATTTTACTAAAAACCTGTACGAGACAGACAAATTATGCAAAATATGAACATGAATCAACGAGTAAAGGTGAAGTTAGTTTGGTTTGTCGTCGCTAGGTGCAAACGCGACGTTAGCACATCTACAAGAGACGGCGTGATTCCTGTTGTAGAAGTTGTATTTCCTTTCGATCATAAGGAATTCCGTAGTCTAGCTTCAATGAATAAAGCATTTTATATTCGAATAGCATAAATCATTATGGCGTTATTACGTCTGAATACAATGACAATATATGAATAATATTTAATTAATTTTATTGTATGTTGGAAATTTGTATGCCAGTGTTGGTTCATTAAATTTGATACGTTTTATGTCATTTATTTATGCAATTAACAACAAATCAACTTAAATTACTAAGAATTTATGTATATAACTATATCAAACATGTTAATAAATTATTTAATGATGTTGATATTATTATTCAACTAAAACCATCGACATTTTTAGTTTCAGATGATCCAGTTCGCCACAATATTGGTCACGGCAAAACTTAAAAATAAAATTACAATTTTGTTGACGTCTATTTGTTACTCAACTACATACTATATTTTTCAATAATAAAAATACTGAGAGGTGTTTTATTTAACTTAATAAACTTGGGTCTCGTAACTTAAAAAATCGATTTCTTCATTATTTTGTATTTAATTGAACAACTCATTAGGAATATTGTCTGAAAATTTCAAGCCAAATGATGTTGACATTATATACACATACGTGTAACAAGAAAAAATATAATACTAGTGTGTAATAATTAATAATACTAATGTAGCTACAATATAATATAATGTTGTAGCTTAAAAAAAAATCCAAAAAAACGATCTTATTTTAAGTTACAAGACCCATGTAACCCCTTAACCTAATGTTACAAAAATTCTTTACATGATGGGACATTTTGGATGTCAGATTCGGATTCTACATTAAAAAATCTACAAGAATTACCTCATTTTTTTGTAACAGACTTGATTGAAATTTTGCAGGCATGTGTTATTTAAAAAGAAATAATCGAAATACGTTTTGTTTTATTTGTGGTTTGTTTGCGGATTAGCGGCATCATTTAAAATTAGAAAATAATAGAAGCAGTAAAATAATTCTGTAGCTGTAATGGGGGTTATCATTTTTATTCCTTATGATACGTCGTGATGCAAATTCTTTGATGAGAACATAGATACAAAAATGACAAATTCAAGAAATTTTTAAATTCACATAACTTAGTAAATTTTCATCCGTTTTTATTCTACGAAGTTAGATGCGCATTTATATTTACTTTAAAAATATTAACTAAAAACAAATTCTTAAGATATAAGAATAATATCGAAAAATCGGCGTAAAAAATGAAAAAAGAATCGAAAAATCCTCAATATTTTCAACAGTAGTTTCGTCAGTTTTCATTTCATCAACACGAGGCATGAAAGGTCGAAAAGATATGCAACTTTCATATTAAAAAAGTTTTAAATCCAATAAAAATTAGAGCAGTTATGAGTGATTTTTTACATGAACCTGCCTAAAACCGTTTTTTTTTTTTGCTATAAAACGAAATTCTGGGAGTGTATCCGAAAATTATACCATACCATTTTTTATAGTTTTTCTAGATATGAGTAATTCCGCGATACTTTTAATATTTGGCATTTAAAAAAAAATCTTTTTTTTTAATTTGCAACCACATGTAAAGTTTTTTTTCTCATTTCAGGTGATACGAAGAGCAAAAATTTGATGGTGCCAACATTTTTTTAAAAACGCACATTTTGTAGGAGCAACTTTAAAATTTTGAACAAAATAATTTTATTATCCATTTTCAAAACTTTGTTGAATCTGTAATTCTTAATCGATTTGATCAGTTTGAGGACTTTTGCCTCTTGAAGATAAAAAATAATTATTTGTACATGTAAATCTAAAAATATGAAACATGGAGATATAGCGCCGTACAATTTGGTGGCTCGTTCAAAAATCACTTTTCGATATTTTTGATATATTACTATAATAATAAAGGCAGAAAAACAATATAACAATATACAAACTATTTGTTACTGCCAAAATAATCAAAATAATATAATGCAGTAATTACCGAAAATAAAATTATTTTTTGTTCAGTCTTTTTTTCAGACAGGTGCAAATAATATTGACTTGAGACTAGTGATACACGCTTAGAAATATACCAAACAAAAAACAGCAATAGGTTTTGGGGATTTTCAAACTGTACAGAAAGTGTGCCAGTAAAAAATAACTATTTTCGGTACCAGCGGCGCAAGTAATGTCATTTTTCAAAGCCTCGTATTTTTTTCCGGTAGAGTGGCACGGTTATGGAAAAAGAGTGGTTTGAACCGTTTTTATGTAAGGAATACACTCATGCTTTACTTTTTTTGAAATCTCGAAACGCACTTTTTCCAAACGATGAAATGTAAAAAAATGTTTTCTTTATGAAAATTTAGTTTCTTTTATATTTGTTTTTATATTTCATTTAAGGAGGCAGGCACCTTCTTAAAAATGACATGGGTTGAAAGTACAATATCAAATGATAGTACAGAAAAATTTGTGCGGTCTTTCATAAACAAGCACATTTTATTTTTTGGTCGAAGGAAAAGAAATATAGGACAGTTTCCTGCACAAATCTTTAAATATGACGAATTTCAATTTTTTTCACGCAAAACTAATTATTCTCCATCCACCAAAACTATTGTATGATATTTTCCGACATTTAATTCATATCAAAAAAATTTTTTTGTTTAGCAATTGTATTGCATTCGTCTTGTAAATATACGCAGTTACCTAAATATTAAAAGTATCGCGGAATTACTCATATACAAGTTGTGCTAGGTTTCCATAAAAGTTCCAGATCACTGTCACACCGAGTTATCATTCCCGGATTTAGAAATGGAATTCAAGTATTCGGTTGAATTCAACATTTTGTTATTTTCCAATCGATTTTTGTTTAATGGGATTGTTTAAAAATATTTCGTAGATTTTTGTCTTTCTTTTTTCTTTTTGCTTATTTTGTATCGTAAATTGGACAATTATTAATAATTCGATTGTAACTCATATTTAGAATATTATTGAAATCTAGTAGAGGATGCGGGGGTTGTATCGCTCAGTGGATAATACCGCTCACCAGCATTTATTCTCAAGATTCATTATGAACAAAAAATTATTTTATATTTTTTTACTGCAGAACTTTATACTAATAGCTGATTTCAATAAAAAATTTAAATTATTTATTGTAAAAAGTTAATTTAAAAAATTCTGAAATTTTTTTAACGTACTCTCTAAATTTCTTGAAGTGAGAATTCACTCTTTAATTAGTGAAAATCGAGAACATCTCGTGAAAGAGTGAATAGATTGAAATTTCACTCCTAAAGAGTTGAATATTCACTCTTTCACGAGAGTTGCTCGGTTTTCACTAATTAAAGAGTAAATTCTCACACCAAGAACTTTAGGGAGTAATTAAAATAAGAATTGGACTTTACAATATAAGGTTTTCCAACTTTTAATATGAAAATATAGGTTCGTGGTACTTTTAGTTGTCAAATGGTACTTTGTAAACTGTTAAAGATAACCTTGATCAATAATTATTCAATATTTTTCAACACGGCGCGTTAGGGGGTTGAACCGATCAGAAAGTGTTTATAATACCGCTCGTTCTACGCTATGAGACACCCAAGGCTCATTAACCTATATGTGTCAATCAAAGGGTTGCCGGTAAAAAATCCAGTAAGTTTATGACATTTTTTACATATTATCGATCAAATAAATGTTATGTATTAAAATAATGAAGAATATATGAAATAGAGCAAAACCAAATTGATTTGTAATATAATCGAATTGTATTGGGTTAGGTGCACTCATCAATTTACTCGAGCAATTGATATTTACGTTTTTTTTTTTTACTTCATTTTTAGGATGTCGCAAGAAGCAGGAAAAGAACAGAACTCGATGCAAATTATCCACATACTGAACACTACCCTACTGAAAATTGTCATATGATATATCATATGATATGTCATATGAGAATTTGTCTTATGACATCATATGACATATCATATGACATATGAATTACATTTATGAGGTTCTATAATCGGATATAAATATTCAACAGGCAATAAACAGCCAACTGCCTTTATTTTTTTTCGTATCCGACTTCTCCTTCCCGGAAATTCTCAAACCCTGAATCGCGATTCTGTACTTCCTTTAAAAAATGCAAAAGTCATATGATATGTTATATGATCTCCCATATGATATGTCATATGATCTCCCATATGATATGTCATATGATTTCTCATGTGATATGTCATATGTGTCATATGATATGTCATATGATGTCATATTATGTTATATGATGTCATATAGTGTCATATGATATGTCATATGATGTCATATAGTGTCATATGATATGTCATATGACGTCATATGATGTCATATAGTGTCATATGATATGTCATATGATGTCATATAGTGTCATATGATATATCGTATGACGTCATATGATGTCATATAGTGTCATATGATATGTCATATGACTTCTCATGTGATTTCTCATGTGGTCTCTCATGTGATATGCCATACGATATGCCATATGATATGTCACATGATATGTCACATGATTTGTCATATGATATGCACATGGACATGATATACAGCTGACAATTGAACTTATGTGAGATAAGTGGGTCATGAACAAAATTGTGTTCTGAAATCGGATATAAAATCTAAAGTCAATTCATATGTCTTATAATATGTCATATGATGTCATAAGACAAATTCTCATATGACATATGATGTTATATTATGTCATATGATGTCATATAGTGTCATATGATATGTCATATGATGTCATATAGTGTCATATAATATGTCATATGATGTCATATAGTGTCATATGATATTTCATATGACTTCTCGTGTGATTTCTCAAGTGGTTTCTCATGTGATATGCCATACGATATGTCATATGATATGTCACATGATATGTCATATGATATGTCACATGATTTGTCATATGATATGCACATGGACATGCTATACAGCTGACAATTGAACTTATGTGAGATAAGTGGGTCATGAACAAAATTGTGTTCTGAAATCGGATATAAAATCTAAAGTCAATTCATATGTCTTATAATATGTCATATGATGTCCTAAGACAAATTCTCATATGACATGTCATATGATATATCATATGATAATTTTCAGTAGGGTAGTACTTTCATCAACCTATTTACTACCGAATTTTGTTTCCTCGCACAGTTAAAAAACTTGGCGTAATATTTGCAATGAAACATATACCTATAGATGCAAATGTAAAATGTGTCTCTAAGTGAACAAATAAAATTTCAAAATGAAGGGAAGGTTAAGTTGTTGAGAAAAATGCTAGGTTGTGTATTTGTTGTTGACATTTAAAGAATCGATTTCAATCGTTGAATAAATCTGAAATTATTTCACCATTTATAAAAAACACCACTTTCCTTAATGGAGCGGTACACCTATTATTCTGCATTATAGTAACAATAATATTAATCATATTAATATTATTTAGGTTTAATATAGATATTATATGAAAATTGTAGTGCATTTGTTATTTTTTAACAATAACATTCATTAGCTACGATATGGTAAAGAAACAAACCATCTTTTTAAGTAAGATTCGCGTTATGAGTAGTATTAATCAATTAGTATATGACATGCAATGTGCAGGTATCTGCAAATATACAAGTGTATTTCAATGCGTTATTGATTAGGTCAGTCAGCTTTTTAAAACGACAGTGATCGAGCTATAGTTTTTTTGTTTGATCTTGTTAACCCATTAACGTCAAGAAGGACACTTTTTTCACTTAAATTTCAATAAAAAATTTCATATGAAAATCCAACTTCAAATAAATTGAAAGGTACATGTCTTACTATTTTCGAGGTCGCTCTTTTCAGTGTTGTTGTCAAAATTGAGCTATCTTTATTAGAAAATTAATTATGGCGATTTAAATGTCAAAATAACGCGAAAAATCGAGTGTTCTTTTTTATAAAACATTTTTTTCTCATCGAAAGAATATTTGTCGTCAGAAAATTTCTTCATTAAACGTGGACCCAATAGTTACAGTATCAAGATACATTTTTTAAATATTTAAAAACTAACATGGTGATCACAAAATGGCGACTCCAATGACAAATTTCTAATTAAAACTTAACAATTGTTTTTCTTGAAAACTATAGACTTCAGAAAAAATGTTCTAAGAATAAATACGTTTTAGAATTAGTCAAAAAATGCTCTCAAATTTTTCCAGAATATATTCTTAAAATTTTTTATTTTTCGACAATTGGAAAAATCGAAATTTTTAAAAAAGTCGTCCAAAAAAGAAAAAAAATTTAAATTATTAGTCTTGAAATCTAGAAAAGTTTAATAATTTTTTTTTTTAAACTGTTGACTTTAGGAAAGTTTCCTTAGAACAAAAATGTCTTCGAATTGGTCGAAGAACACTCTTAAATTTTTTCAGATTTTTTGGACGACTTTTTTAAAAATTTCGATTTTTCGAATTGTCGAAAAATAAAAAATTTTAAGAATATATTCTGAAAAATTTGAGAGCATTTTTTGACTAATTCTAAAACGTATTTATTCTTAGAACATTTTTTCTGAAGTCTATAGTTTTCAAGAAAAACAATTGTTAAGTTTTAATTAGAAATTTGTCATTGGAGTCGCCATTTTGTGGTCACCATGTTAGTTTTTAAATATTTAAAAAATGTATCTTGATACTGTAACTATTGGGTCCACGTTTAATGAAGAAATTTTCTGGCGACAAATATTCGTTCGATAAAAAAAAAATGTTTTATAAAAAAGAACACTCGATTTTTCGCGTTATTTTGACATTTAAATCGCCATATTTAATTTTCGAATTAAGATAGCTCAATTTTGACATACAACACTGAAAAGAGCGACCTCGAAAATAGTAAGACACGTACCTTTCAATTTATTTGAAGTTGGATTTTCATATGAAATTTTTGATTGAAATTGAAGTGAAAAAAAGTGTTTTACTTGACGTTAATGGGTTAAGCGGGCACAAAACGTGTTTTTTTTTTTAAAGAAAATGACGAAAACCCAGTTGTTATTGAAACTACGACGTTCAGCGACTTTTTATTTTAAAAATATTTTTGAACTTTATACATTATGTATACACATTAAGGACCCAACAAATTTCTTTTCCTTTCGCATTGATTTGTATGAAATTGAATGTGGAGTTTGTATGCGTTTCTTGAATCCCGAGAAGCTAATCCCATCCGAAATCATATGATACTATATGTTAGATGCGATTATATACAGAAGCATCATTCATAGGAAAGAAATTGCGTGAAATCGTACTGAACCGCATTCGTTTCATTTACCAACCTGATCCCGTTTGTTGAGGATCGATAATTTTCCAGATATCGAAAGGAAAAGAAAATATATTTAACTAAAAATTTTACTTTTTTGCTTGTAACTAATTGCAGTCGCAAAGCAAAATATCACATTGTCTGTCCCATATTCTAACTAATGAAAATTAATAAAAATTATAATAACTACATGAAACTTTTCAAGTGAATTATAGAATTAAATTAACGAATATTCGTAAAAGTTTGGTAAGCATTACAGTATTTCTTCGTATATTTTGACACTTTTACCGAAAAAGTGATGTCCCACATTAATAAGGTCACTTAAAGAAAATGTTGTGTTTTTTCCAAAGTAAAGCAAAGTAAGTAAAATATATTTACAAATTATTAAAAATAAATAACATACACTGAGAAAAGTGTATTTTATGTAATAAACTCTCCTATTTTAAAAGAATGTTTTATTATGACTAAAAGAAGGCATTTTTAATATTTTAATTTGCTAGATAAATTTCCATAAACAAAAATTGCATTTAGTTAAAGAGAAAAGGCTAAAATAAACTGACATATCGGTTAGAATAATATAAAATCTTCGTCTTTTAACAGGTAGTAGAAAGATTTCAATCTCTATGCGTAAAATACTATATTTTACGGGGCATAAGAATTCTAATACTGGGTAAAAAATACTTTTCTCAGTGTATCCATCGTTTTTGAAGACATAGATTCATTACAATTTTTAAGATGTAGAGCCGTCATATTATATCTCGCTAATACTTTTGTATTTCGTCGAGATCAGCTAAATTAAATTTCTTTTAGACAGACCAGATAATCAGTACAAACGAGGTATGAAATGAATTTCATTTAGAATTTAGAAAACTAATTATTTGGAATGAAATAATAAATATATTTATTTTACATGTTTGACCATTCATGTAACTATGTTGCTTCTCTTTTTCCAAAAGTGTAGCATATACCTACATATAATGGGGCTTTAGTTTAGCCCTTTTTGCATTTTTTCATAAATGATATTTGGTCATTCTCTTGAAACTCGAGGCATTATAAACATTACTTTTGTTAAAAAAGACTAAAAAACTACTAATTTATTATTAACAACTAACAATTCATTAGTCAACTTTAACTAATTCATATTTTATATTAAAAAATACAATAACTAAGTTGAACTTAGTAACATAACAACCAAATTAGTCGGTTTTTATTCTTTATTAGTAAAAATCATTACTAATTCAATTAGTCGGCTGTCTTTTCATTGGAAGTAGCATTAAGAAACGACATAACATGAAAAGAACATCAGCAATTAATAAATTCAGTTCTTTGATGATAAAAGTTCGACAAAAAGTAAGTGCTCCATTAAACACAGAAAAAAATTGTTACATCTCAAATTAAGCACTGTAAAAGGCTTCATCTCAGTATAAAATTGAGCTAATTTTCTTAAAGTCAATATTTCCGCTTAAAGTCTTACTTTCAGACAGCAATGTTTAATTTTAGTCGCGATTTATGCTTAAAGAAAAATTTTTCGAGCTTGTCACACCTAAGTTAGAGAATTCTTATTTCGAACCTGAGTATTGACTAAAAGTAAGTTTTCAAAACTAAAAAGGTTTTGAGCGCAAATATTTACTTAATTTAAGAAAATTGGCACAATTTTAGGCTGAAAGTTTTTTACGGTGCTGAATTGAATATTTAACAATTTTAAGACTTTTTTTTTACTGTGAATATAGGACTCAGCTTTTTTTATTAAAACTATAAAATATACGAATTCATCATGTAAGGCTTACTAAACTTATGCAAACATTAACTAATTTAACTATATGTATAATGCATACTTAAACAGCATCACTTTGTTTGTTAAAATAATAATGACAATAATAAAAATAAATGAGGTGCCCCAATCAATGTGGGACGGAGTGTATGTAAGTGTAAAAAATGTGTTTTTTGTTTTATACAAAGAAATATAATTAATTAAATTATTACTCATATCGAGCACATCTAGAACAATGTAGAAAGTCATCGTCTTCATCTTTTTTAAAGTTACATAATTCATTAAATGGAATGTTCCTTGTTTAACGGGGCTGTGTTGAAATCTGCATTGTCAAACACGAATTGATAAAATGGAATTCAAAATTTTCCCTATTTTTTTTTTAATTTCACAAGTAGCAAATGTATACGAAGCGGAAAATCCTACGTTCGATAAGATTGTAACGGTGTGTTTTGTTATGAGGCACCATGCTTAGAGGTGGCGGTATTTTAGAAGAATATAAAGAAAAATAAGAGATGGGGAAGGAATCTTTCAATTGTTTTGTTTATGTTTATTATGCTTGTTTACAAAACTGCATGACAACCGTATAAATATCAAAGCGGTTGATCAATATCAGTTAGTTTGTAGTATCCTTTATTTTATTATATTTATTTACGATTAGTTTCGTGTCTTGGGCAGGGTCTGCTCACATAGCCCAACTGACGAGTCCGTGGGCAGATCTGGAACGAAACACCGATCCATATACAGTAGAGTCCTGCTTTAGTGGCGCGACGAAGTCCCGCGTTAGTGGCGCTTCTCAGAATCTCTTCATCCCCACTATGTCGCCGGCCGTTTCAGGGGCGTGGCTAATAAGCGACGAAACAGGGAGTTTGGGCGTGTCTGTCGTCACGAACGTCACGTGATGGCAGCCTGATGGGGGAAGCGATGTTTCCCATATTTGCGCCACTAACGCGGGACTTGAGGGGAGTGCTCGGAACGGACCGCCACTAAACGGCCACTAAAGCGGGACTCTACTGTACAATCATAATTATTTATATAAAATTAATTACGCATGCAATAAAATTGTCTATGCTTCGTCAATCATAAAAAAATCGTTACAAGATACTGGATTTCAACCGATGTCAACTTTTTGTTTAAAAAAGGTCCGACGCCAATCTACAGTGATGATGTACTTTTTTTACACTTACATATATTTTGCTTTCCGATATTACTTTTTTGGATCCTTATATTAGATTCTTTACTAACACAGTTTATTTAGAATTTTAATCTCACCGATTTAAACTACACTTTGTCACGTATTTTTCACTAAAATAATGTAATTTTCTTTATTTACAATGACAACAATGAAAACTTTATAATAAATAATTTAATTCATCTTTTCTGTCATATACATCTGAATCGTTTAAAATGTATGTTTCCTGTTATTATGGCACGGTTTTAACGTTAACTGCAATTTTCCACGAAATTAAATGACTAAAAAAGGAAAATTGTTTTTTTTTAATGGTTTGCAACTTTCTATTGGATAATTTGCAATATCTATCGAATGTAATTAGTTACAAGCAAAAGCATAGGTATAATTTATAGAGCCTAGTTATCGACATTTTCATAAAAAATGTAGGGTTTTGCGCCCTTTTAAAAAACTCAAAGTTTACAGGTTGCGGTAACTGCGACGAATGCGATAACAATACAAACGTTCTACCAAGATAAAAACCTTTTTTTATGTAAATACTTTTTATACTTTCAATTGTAACAGAAAATTTCGGAACTCCTCTCAATAGGATGTTCATTCCCTATTTATAAGAATAAATTTGCTACTACTACTAGTAGTAGTAGGAACCCCAGCAATCGAAGTCGGATAGAGTTGTATAGAATTGGATTCAAAGTTGAGTCCATGGAATGGGGCATTCCATGCGAAATCGCCCACGTTTTGGAATCAAGTTTCAGAACTTATTTAAAATCGAACTACGTTTAGAATGCGTAAAGATAAGCCTATCCTGTAAATTTCAGCTCAAAATATTAATTTGTTCAAAAGTTATTGATAAAAGTGTAAACGACAAAAGTGAAATTTACCATTTTTTAAACGGCGATATCTCGAAAAGTATCATTCAGAGAAAAAAATGTTTAATTCGAAAATATGCATAACTGTCTAAATTTTGCACTGGTGTGAATGATTTAAACAAAATATTATTGTTTATAACAAATTTTCAAGATTATTTTGTTGTAACTCAATTTTCGCTCGATATGCAATTTTTTTCTTCTTGTGACATAAACAAAAGTTGTTCGCAAAAGTGTTTTCTTTAACTTCGCAAATTTTCAGTTTGACATCTTTGAAATTGGTTTTGTAATGTAAAGAAAACCGAGCTTTTCAGGCTTACAATTCCTAACTACTTGTTTGTAAAATTGTCAGATATATAGTAGTGGTAAGTATATAGGTATACCCCGATTTTTTTCTACGTATTTTTATTTGGGTCATTACTTGGAAAATGAAAGAGGAGTTTGTTTAAAAACAAGCACATCGTTCACTTATATAGAACTACGGAATGAATGCGACTTTAGAAAATGTCAACAATGTCCGAGATTTATAAAAGTATATAATCAATTGGAAAATATTTTTGATAAAAACAATGTTAACAGGTTTGTACGTATTCAAGGAATGGAAGGGTCTGAATAATCGATGGGATTTTGTAGAATCTGAATACAGCAGAGAAAAATATTTGAAAGAACTTGAATCTCGAATATCTAAACTTCAGATTCATTATTTCGTATAAAGCAATTTTATAAAAATAAAAAAAGAAAATAGGCACTCTGATGAAGTGATGGCAGTGGGTTATTTCTCAGAAAATTATTCATTTAAAATACAGGATGGAATTCAAAGTCATCACTGGTCTCAGAATCAAGTTGCAATCCATCCATTCGTAATTTATACAAAAGCAAATCACCCATCTGCATAATGATGAGCTAAATTTATGAAATTATATTTATTTTTATATTGGGATGCTGCCCCATCAGATACGTACATAATTTTCTTAATATTTGGTTGATGTATTTTTAAAAATTCAATCAGTTTCGACTGAAATTAGTACACGGCCTTTGTGTCGTGTTTTGGATATTCTGATATCAATACAATGCTTTTAGATTTAATCGTATTATTTGCGTCATTTGCTTTTGTATAAATTACAAATTGATGGCTTTGCAACTTGATTCTGAGACCAGCGATGACTTTGAATTTCGTCCTGTATTTTAAATGAATAATTTTCTGAGAAATAACCCACTACCATTACTTTATCGGAGTGTCGATTTTCTTTTTATAAAATTGCTTTATACGAAATAATGAATCTGAAGTTTAGATATTCGAGATTCAAGTTCTTTCAAATATTTTTCTCTGATGTATTCAGATTCTATAAAATCCCATCGATTATTCAGACCCTTGACCCCTTCAGAACTTGACTCCGAAACGTTGGCGATTTCACACATGGATGCCCCAATTATTAAATTCTGGATCCATAATTTGGTCAACGGTGAATCCATTTTAATACGTAAATACAATTCTATTCGTTCATACGAATAAAAAGGTTACTCTCTGAATTCATATTAATCCAAAAAAAGTTTTCTTTTTTAAAATTAAATCTTAAATACATCCGTATTCAACATTACGGATTCAAAACTATCCAAGTGTATTCATTTTAATGCAAAAAAAAGTTTTTTTCAAAAAATGAACTTTGAATAAATCTGTATTTATTTGTATTCTTATACTGCTTCCGATTGTATTCGTAAAATTGAATACAGATGGATTCCTTTCTTCGGAATTCGATCCATTTGAATACATATTTACGGAATCAAAGCATGAATTCAAAATGAATTGAAATTTTCAATCCAATCCTATCCAATCTCGATTGCTGGGTAACTTTACGACATTTTAGGGATCGGATTAAAATTCAGCGACCTTAAAAAACCTAAGATACTCCATTTCATAAAAATTGAACCATTTTTCGAACTTGCGTCCGCCATTTTGAATTCTGAAAATCTGATTTCTGATTTAGGTTCAGCGACCTCCAAAACCATAACACTAATATTATAGGATAAATCAATGAAAATTTATTTTGGAAGACAAAAATGGTGATTTTCGTTTATTTAAGTTTATGCATTTTCACTTTTTTTTTTTTACAAACTTTAATCATTATACAATATTGAAATTGAAATATTAGCTATGTGACTGATTCCATTTCAAATTATGCAGAGCCGCCCGGGTCATGTTCTCAGAACACGCTGATATTGAAATATGCGATTCTATAGTAAAAAATGAAGTTTTAGTATGGTATTTCACCACACTGGTCTTGAAGGAAGAAGAAGTTTATTGAAAATGGATCCAAAATTGGCTTTCGGGGAAAGTTTCCACATCATTTGTACGTTCAAAATCCGTTTGAATTAAAATCGCAGCTGATCCTTTTTTAAAGATATAAGTATTTTTGTTCTTATAAAGGGAAAATTGGTGCTGTTATTTTTTATGAATTGGAGTTCGGGTTTTTGTTGTGTTTTACCGAATTTTCTTTTTAAATTTCACCTATGTCAGAAGATTACCCGAATGATATGGGTCTTCTAAGCCCATAACAAACTTTTCTGGTTTAATGCTTCCGAAGACAATTTTTAGAAGACATACTTTGCTTCTATTCGCGTTGTGAGAACACTTCTCATTTGGATGACTCATTTTTCGCGTAAATCTTTTCTTTTGTTGTTGTTGAAGAACGAATAAAATATACTACATAATGCATAGAATAGACAACAAACCGATATTACGGGATTTATTAATTAAACAGGAGAGGTATATTATAAATACGGGCTGAGGTTTGCATTGAACCTTATACCAAACGTCGTCCAACTTTACTTGCGAGAAAGGGGAAGCTGTAGATGCTCGTCTGTCTTGCTAGATTCCAAACCGTGAGCCTTACAGAATTAATCCGTAAATATTTCATGCGGATTGAATCGATAATTAATTAAATTAATCTGAATTACTTAAATGAAAAATTCACTTTGTCACTTGAGTAAAAATTAAACATATTTAACGAAATCGTATAAACATGTGTATAGGGTAGCTATACTAAATAGTTATATAAACCTTCGAATTTAGCAATTATAAGCGTTTTACGTTGGTCCTTGGTAAGGCGAAAAGTAGTTGACTATTGTATGTATAGATCAGCTGTTGGTGGATCATTACTGTCATTGTGGGGGGGGGGGGGGGGTCTGATGACTCATATCATTTGGGTAATCTTCTGATAATATTTAAAAAGAAAATTCGGTAAAACACAACAAAAACCCGAACTTGAATTCATAAAAAAATAACAGTACCAATTTTCCCTTTATAAAAACAAAAATATAAAAATACGTATATCTTTAAAAAAGGATCAGCTGCGATTTTAATTCAAACGGATTTTGAATGTAGAAATGATTTGGAAACTTTCCCCGAACCCCGATTTTGGATCCATTTTCAATAAACGTCTTCCTCCTTCAAGACCAGTGTGTCACCATTTCACGAAAAAATTATTCCCTGCGATACAAGAAGTAGGGGAAGTTAACCCTTTTTTCCCTGAAATCAGAAAAGCAGGTACATCAACTCCAGCACAGTTTCTGGAGTGAAAATAATTTTTTTTAATTTTCGAAATATACCTTTCCTACTATTTTCAAGTGTGCTCTATCGATTCCCGTCGAGAAAATGACGAAATAATGATTATTTATGCAAAAATTTTGCAAAATAAAATAAAAAATCCATGATTTTTAGGTAATTTTTTTTTCATTTTTTCCGATTTTCTCCCCCAAAACGGGGCACAATCAATGAAACGCATACGTAAAAAGTGACCCCCGATTGTTGAAGATAAATAATATACTGGTAGAATATTTTTTACCGGCGGCCATATTGTATCCGCCATTTTGATCCTGTCAGGTCTGAACATGTATAATATTCGTAATTATCGAACACATATTTTCAACTTTGAAAGAGATTCATGCAATAACGTTGCATATGCGCGATGCGATTTACATACGGTGGCCATTACGGAACCGCCATTTTGAATTTATTAACTCAAAATTATTATAATCTTCGTACATAACCAGTCAATATTTATATCAACATTATAAAACTCAAAAAAAGTTTCCAAGATCTCTATTTCAAGGAATTAATAATTTTGAATAAATTTGTTTCATTCCGCGGCCATTGCTTCTAAAAAATATTCTACCAGTATATTATTTATCTTCGACAATCGGGATCACTTTTTACGTATGCGTTTCATTGATTGTGCCCCGTTTTGGGGGAGAAAAACGGAAAAAATGAAAAAAAAATTACCTAAAAATCATGGATTTTTTATTTTATTTTTGCAAAATTTTTGCATAAATAATCATTATTTCGTCATTTTCTCGACGGGAATCGATAGAGCACACTTGAAAATAGTAGGAAAGGTATATTTCGAAAATTAAAAAAAATTATTTTCACTCCAGAAACTGTGCTGGAGTTGATGTACCTGCTTTTCTGATTTCAGGCAAAAAAGGGTTAAAACACGCATTCCGAGGAAAGTGATTGTTATTTTTACAAAAACTTCTGCCCCGCCGAGAAAAATAACGGTATGTAAATATTATCTTTGTGCTTTTAATGTGTATATCCCAGCTGCATAAAATGGCGCTAAAACAATTTGAAAATATTTTTAAATAACAAAATGGCGTCAATTTTATTGAAAATTTAAAAAATTGATTATCTCAAAAACACCACCTTTTAAAATTTTCATTTTTTTTTTTTTTTACAAGTTAATGGGTCCATGTGTGACACATTCTCCAAGTTCTAGCTCTGGTAAAACCCTTTGTCATATAAAAAAAAATTAATTTATGAAAAAATAAAATTAACTACTCCGCTACGAGTTTTTCTGTAGACGGCATTTTCTTGTAATTTGGTGTATAAAGCTTTTTGAGGTTGCCGATTGCGAATCCGGTGTCAGGTTCTAACAATTCAAAATGGCGGATGCAATATGGCCGTTCACAAATGTTAAAAAGTATAGTTTTGTGTAATATTTGGTAAATAGGTATTTTCGAGGTTGCCGATTACGAATGCGATTTCAAATTTTAAAAGTTCAAAATGACAGATTCAATATGGCGGAAAAAAATATGAAAATTCATTAAGTTGTTGCGTTTTTACATCATGATGGCCGCCATTTTGAATTTCGTAAAACCAATATCGGTATCGTCATCAGCGATATCTAAAATCCTATTATACCAAATTTCAAATGATTATCTTAAAAAACACCGTCAATAATAAATTCTTTCGAAAAAAAAAATGTTTTTCTTTTTCGTTTGTTTATTTATAAATCATAAATAATAAACAATCTTCTATCACTATCGTAATAGAAAATAGCAAAAAATCGATTTAAATGCGTTAACTTGAATTTAAATTAGCAAATATCGAAGAAATCGAGGTGCTAACGTGGGTTACCACCATGCTTCTAAGGGTTAATATAAATATACGTATTTTACCTAAATGTTTTTGAAATAAATCGATATTAATCAAAATTTTTGTCTTGAAAGGTAAAATTTCGGTTTATATTATTTTCATGGTCACTTTTTAATATATTTGATGATAATAAAAAGGTTGGATTCGTTCTCAAAAGGACCAAAAACACTTTTTCACGTATAAATTTGATCTTTTTTATCTGGAAATAATGTAATTTCCAATATTCTACCCGCCATTTTGAATCTTGAAAATTTCTCGTATTTCAAATCTAAATTTTACATTTTACGATAAAAATTTAGATTTGAAATATGAGAAATTTTCAAAATTCAAAATGGCGGGTAGAATATTGGAAATTACATTTCCAGATAAGAAAGAGGAATTTTCAAAATTCAAAATGGCGGGTAGAATATTAGAAATTACGTTATTTTCGCGTGCCTCGTCAGTAAATGTTTCCATGTTTTATTTTATTGCACTTCTTTACGTTTAGGTTTGTAGTAAATCGAAATATGAGGAATTTTCAAAATCCAAAATGGCGGATACATTATTTCCAGATAAAAAAATCATATGAAAAATTCCCTTATTTTTTCATTTTCGAGGCCGCCATTTTTAACATCGTCAAATGTATTAAAAAATGGCCGAGAATATTTAATAAATCTAAATTTTTATCCTAAAATGTAAAATTCAGATTAGAAATACGAGGAATTTTTAAAATTCAAAATGGCGGATAGAATATTTGTGTTTTTTTTTTAGTCGTTTTTAGAATGAATCCGCCCTTTTTATCGTCAAATATAAATATAAAAAGCGAATATGAATATTTAATAAACCAAAAAAAAATTTTGATCAATATTAATTTATTTCAAAAACATTTAGAAAAAAAAAAACGTATTTCTGTATTAAACAAAAGACAATTTAGTAATTGACCAACTGACCAAGTTTTTTTAAATTTTTTGTTATCGAAAAATATTCTTGTTAATTAAATCAAATTTCCAAATCTAATTAATGTCGAAGATTAATATTCTTATGTCAAGATATAGATTTTAGTGAAAAATTAATTTTTAATAATACGTTATTAATTTTGGATTCAGTGCAGTTAAAATGTAATAACTTTCGATGTCTACTACTCAATTGAAACTAATCGATAAAATACTTATTAATAAACAAAATATACGAGTGTTTATCTTTTAATTTTAAAATCCCAATTACGAATTTTAGTAAGTACAAATTAAACATCGTACACCAATACCAAAATCCGGATATACCAACCGATAAAATTACATCACTACGACTTAAAGATTAAAGGGTAAAGAAAGGTAAAACCACAATTTTAGTTTTTGTTACGTTCGTGTTTAATCTAATGCGCATAATTATTTCGTAGAAAATAATCGATAATACGTTCTTTGATCACTTCAATATTATTTTGTTACCAAATGAAAAAGAACCGTACGTATACGTATATATAAATGACTTAAATAATAAGTGAATTACACGCATCCAAATCAGGTGTACAGGAACCAAAACACTTTAGTTCCAAGACGTTTACAGTCGTCGCGCAAGTAAAATTGAACTACGTGAACAAAATCAATATTTTTTGTTCCCTTCAATATTTAATACTCAACTAAAAATTTGTACACCTATATTAATACTCTTTCAATTACGAAAGAAGTTTTGCGAACTCGGAGCAGTTTTCAAATCTTGAGAGAATTTTTGCTTCTTTAATGGAGCACTTTTCGTTCCTTCTAAACTTTTTTCGAGATTGCTCTCAGTCCTCAAGCCAAGTTTATTGAATACGTTTACAAATTTTTTTTTTTTTTTTTTTTTTTGTATTTTCACTTTCTCATCGTCCCTCGACTGAAACAAAAATTTTTATTAACATCTCATAAATTTATTAACTTATTACGAGAATAAAAATTAAAAACTTACTGTAAGACGCAAGATCGATTTCGTCTGGTAATTCGGTTATGTTAACATCAAATCTTTCTTGGACATCATTTAAAATTTTGGCATCGCCTTCGTCACTGACTAAAGTGATCGCTAATCCCTGTAAAAAAAAAACAAATTCTTTAATTTCAAGTAATTAACATTTACTATTATTAATTATTATTATTCTTTAATTTACTCAGTGAGAGAGTTCAAAAAGAGTATCATGAAGTGATCATTCGAACAAATTTTCCTCATTGTAAAAAGACCAATAAAAACAAATATTTCTTTTTGATAAACTTACCTTTGTACCGAAACGTCCAGCTCGTGCAACTCTATGAAGATACGTATCGGAATCTTCTGGCATGTCATAATTAAAGACGATATTAACTCTCTCAATATCCATTCCACGTCCAAAAAGATTTGTAGCAACCAAAATTCTCTGAAAACACAAAACAAAAATCATTTTTCAATTGTTCCAACAAATAAACAACAATATTTCTTTTATTATTTAATTCAGGAAGAGAGTTCAAAAGAGTAAATCATGATGTGATCAAACGAACTAATTGTCATCATTAAAAAACTTATTTAACCCATTAACGCCTGAAATGACAATTTTTATACTTCATTTTCAATCAAGTATTTCGTATCAAAATCAAAGTTGAAAACAATTCTACTGTTTTCGAGGTCACTCTTCAAGATTTTGAGGTCAAAATTGAGTTTCAGCCATCAGAAAATCCAATATGGCGCCGAATATGAAAAAAATTTCCAAAAAATTGGGAATTTTTTATACTTACCAATTTTTTTCGAGCTATTAGAATATTGGGATACTATTGAAACTCTGAACAAAGGAGAACAAAATACTTCAATTTTAAGGAAAAATCATTCTAACGACTTCAAAATGGCGTCAACAATGAAAATTTTTTTGAGAAATTTCTGGACGCTCTAACTCAAAAAACTACCAACTTTTAAAAAAAAAATGCCCAGAATGAAAAGTTCTTAAAATTCATCAAGCGATATAGTGGAATTTTTTCAACATTTTTTGATGACATTTTGAGACATTTTTTTCAACATTGTAATTTATTTACAAAAAATTCTGAAAAAAATTTAGTGTATTTTTTTACATTTTTTTTTCAACATTCTTTTCAAAATTGTAATTTATTTACAAAAAAATTCTGAAAAAATTTAGTGTATTTTTTGACAATTTTTTTTAAAATTGTAAATTATTTACCAAAAAATTCAGAAAAAAAAAATTAGTGAATTTTTTTACGACATTTTTCAACATTTTTTTCAAAATTGTAATTTATTTACAAAAAAATTCTGAAAAAATTTAGTATATTTTTTGACATTTTTCAACATTTATTTCAAAATTGTAATTTATATACAAAAAATTTAGTGTATTTTTTTTACATTTTTTCAAAATTGTAATTTATTTACTAAAAATTCCGAAAAAATTTGGTGTATTTTTTGACATTTTTTTAAAAATTCTAAATTATTTACCAAAAAATTCAGAAAAAAACTTAGTGTATTTTTTGACGACATTTTGAAACATTTTTTTCAAAATTGTAATTTAGTTACAAAAAATTCTGAAAAAAATTTAGTGTATTTTTCGACATTTTTTTCAAAATTGTAATTTATTTACAAAAAATTTAGTGTATTTTTTGACATTTTTTCAAAATTGTAATTTATTTACAAAAAATTCTGAAAAAAAATTTAGTGTATTTTTTGACATTTTGAGACATTTTTTTCAAAATTGTAATTTATTTACAAAAAAATCTGCAAAAAATTTGGTGTATTTTTTGAACACATTTTGAGACATTTTTTTTAACATTTTTTTCAAAATTGTACAAAAAATTCTGAAAAAAATTTAGTGTATTTTTCGACATTCTTTTCAAAATTGTAATTTATTTACAAAAAATTTAGTGTATTTTTTGACATTTTTTTCAAAATTGTAATTTATTTACAAAAAATTCTGAAAAAAAATTTAGTGTATTTTTTGACATTTTTTTCAAAATTGTAATTTATTTACAAAAAAATCTGCAAAAAATTTGGTGTATTTTTTGAACACATTTTGAGACATTTTTTTTAACATTTTTTTCAAAATTGTACAAAAAATTCTGAAAAAAATTTAGTGTATTTTTCGACATTCTTTTCAAAATTGTAATTTATTTACAAAAAATTCTGCAAAAAAATTTAGTGTATTTTTTGACATTTTTTTCAAAATTGTAATTTATTTACAAAAAAATCTGCAAAAAATTTGGTGTATTTTTTGAACACATTTTGAGACATTTTTTTTAACATTTTTTTCAAAATTGTACAAAAAATTCTGAAAAAAATTTAGTGTATTTTTCGACATTCTTTTCAAAATTGTAATTTATTTACAAAAAATTCTGCAAAAAAATTTAGTGTATTTTTTGACATTTTTTTCAAAATTGTAATTTATTTACAAAAAAATCTGCAAAAAATTTGGTGTATTTTTTGAACACATTTTGAGACATTTTTTTCAAAATTGTACAAAAAATTTTGAAAAAAATTTAGTGTATTTTTTTATGACATTGTGAGACGTTTTTTTTCAACATTTTTTTCAAAATTGTACAAAAAATTCTGAAAAAAATTTAGTGTATTTTTTGACGACATTTTTTCCAAAAGTGTAATTTATTTATAAAAAATTCTGAAAAAGATTTAGTGTATTTTTTGACATTTTTTCCAAAAGTGTAATTTATTTACAAAAAATTCTGAAAAAAATTTAGTGTATTTTTTGACGACATTTTGAAACTTTTTTTTTAACAATTTTTTCAAAATTGTAATTTATTTACAAAAAATTCTGAAAAAAATTTAGTGTATTCTCTGATGAATTTCAAGTTATTTGTTCTTTACAATTTTTTCGAAAAGTTGATAGTTTTCGAGGAAATGAATTTCAAATATTATAGTTTAGGATTTTTTCCCTCAAAAACTTTAGGAAAAAATTGCAAAGAACAAAAAAAACTCGTAGAATTCATAAGTGAATACACCAACTTTTTTTCAGAATTTTTCATAAATAAATTATAATTTTGAAAAAAATTTTTTAAAAAAACTTCTCAAAATGTCATCACAAAAATCTGAAAAAATTCCACTATATTTCTCGATTAATTCTAAAAACTTTTCATTGTTAGCATTTTTTATAACAGCTTGTAGTTTTTGAGTTAGAACGTTCAGAAATTTTTCAAAGAAATTTTCATTGTTGACGCCATTTTGAAGGCGTTACATTGATGTAGAGTATAAAAGTAAAATTTTTCCTTAAAATTCAACTATTTTATGCACCATTATCCAACGTTTCAATAAAATTCCAATAGCTCGAAAAAAATTGATAATTATAAATAATTCCCAATTTTTTGAATTTTTTAAAAAGTTCGGCGCCATATTGGAATTCCTGATGGCTGAAACTCAATTTCGACCTCGGAATCTTGAAGAGCGACCTCGAAAACAAAAGGATACGCACCTTTCAATTGTTTTCAACTTCGATTTTCATACAAAATACTCGATTAAAAATAAAGTATAAAAGATGCCATTTCAGGTGTTAATGGTTTAATCGTAAACCATTAAAAAAATATCTCACCTTTTGGAAGTCTTTGAATTGTTGATATCTTGACAACCGTTCTTCTTGAGTCATTCCTCGGTGGATACCGATAGCTGGGAAATTTTGTTCCGTAAGTAATTGCGCAAGTGCCATACACCTCTGTACAGATTTGACGAAGATAACCACCTGAAACAAACCAACCGTTAATATTTTTCCAAACCAAATTTTGTACTCGTACAAACCTTCAAGTACTTTTGGAAATAAAAAATGGAAAACGACAACTTACCTGATTGAACTCTAAAACATCAAGAAGTTCAAACAACTTCTTATTCTTCTCGTTTTCCTTGAGTTTAACGTAATGCTGCTGCAAACCGTGCAGCGTAAGTTTGGCTTCGTCGTCGACATAGACTTCCATGGGCTGCGCAAAGAATGTTAAAATATTAAATTATCACTACATTCTACCCCAAAAAATTGTCGGTAATTATAAAACCTCAACCATGGCTCTTCGTTACTTTCAAAATAAAAAAGAAACAAAAAAATGCATAAAAACAACAGAAACAAATCGAAGAAAAAAAATTATACAATGATAGAAAAAAACTCCAAAAAGTGCCATTTTTTTTTCCGACTTCAACTGCAGACCTGCTATAATCGTCGATTGCTTAAACTCTGGTTTTTTGTTTCTGTTTTTTTTTTCTCTCTTTTTAAATCGTTTTTTTTTTTACATACGGTTCAGCGACTCCCACCTCTCGTCAGTGCCAACAACGAAAAACTGCAGTCGCCTCAACAGAACTAAGGTGGCTCAACCTTAGAAGGAATCATCCGCCTTGTCGATGGCAAACTGCACTCTCCACGACTCTATTCTCGCACTCAATTTTTCAGGCCAAAATATACGTGATTGGGAATTGGAATTATAGCTGGCATCTTTAAAAAACATCGCGTTCTATCGGTTTTTTTTTTATACAAAATCCCTCCATAAACGGACTGCCACCATCTCGATGCACTCGAGTGGTACCTCTCCATTCAGGTTGGTCTCATCCGTCGTCAAAAAAGGTGATGCCTTAATCGGGGCGAATCGCGACTATTTTTTTTTAGATTTTTCAAGATCAATGATTATTTTCGCGATCGCGCCCATTTCCCCCTCCCGACCCAATCCTCTTGCGTCTTCTTTCTTGAACTCTTCGATCTTCAAAAAATCTTGACCTCTTCATGGTCACCCCCACCCCCCTGCCCTTGAATTTTTAATCCTTTTCACCCTCGTTCCCGCCCGTGTTTTTTCTTTTTAAATTCCGGATATTATTTTAGGTTATGTTTTGGAGATTCGAGAAGGATTTTTTTCACGGATCGAGCAGGCCACACTCGGATTTCAGGAATTTTTTTCGTGCGGAGGTGAGAAATTTTGCTGTCGCCCAAATCTCGGGACTATCTTTTTTTTTTTTTGCCCTTTTGCGAAAAAAAAATATATTCGCGTTTTATTTCCTTGTCCCGGTACGTGCTACCTAGCCTAACCCGCGGGTGCTTCTCGAACGAAATTTTTAGCATGGTCTGAGCTTGGTCCTGGGGTCAATGCGGTAGTAGTCGCGATTGAAGTTCGTAGTGAAGTAGAAGATTTGCTAATTACATCTTGCATAAACTTTTTGCAGACTGGGCGTATCTCCTTGGACAACGTCGCACTGAACATCAACACCTGCTTGCCGTGTGGTGTGCTGCGGAAAATTTCTTGTACGTCTTTCCGCATGTCTGTAAAGATAAACAACATTTAGTAACTTATTACAATATTTTTAATTATTTTCAAATTTGGCCCCCTCTTATTTTAACTGTGTCCTTTATTTTAACTTCTTCCCCTCACGAGTTCCCCCACCATTCGCCATTTGAAAGTCTCGTTTTCATGAAAGGAACAATTGGACTAGAATTTAGAGGGGTGCAAAATGTGTTCTAGAAGAGGTCATAAATAAGTTATACAGTGACCCTCCCCTTATTTTAATTTCTTTCGTCCCTTATATTAACTTCTTACCCCACCATTTGCCAAAGTGTTCAAAAGAGTGCGGACACTATTTCCCCTCTCTCTGTTTTTATTCTCTCATACTGCCAGTGGCGGGGATAAGGGGAAGCGTTAAAATAAGGGAAGAAGCCGCCATCTTTAACTCGGAAAAGTTAAAATAAGGGGCCACTGTTACTAGATAAAGATGCTTACCCAAGAGCTCAAGCATTTTATCACATTCGTCAAGAATGAAATGTTTCAAATGCTTCAAATTGAGTTTCTTGTTCCGAACGAGGGCGAGAATGCGACCGGGTGTACCCACAACAATATGGGGACATGTAGTTTTTAAGACTTCTTCATCCTTTTGAATTGGCAGACCACCAAAGAATACTGCCACCTGTAATTAAACATTCTCATTAATATTCAAGCAATTTTAAATCATTAAATATGATTTTAATTATTTTTTTTTTTGTTTTTAAGTAACATCAGTAGGGGGTAGTGGTAATGTGAGTGTCATCATCTTATTATGATAAGTTTAACATCATCTGTTACATTTTTAATATGATAATAATAATATAATTAAACAATTTTTTGTTAATGATTAATTATGTAAATTTAAATTACCTTGACTTGTGGCATGTATTTGCTAAATCTCTCGTACTCTTTGCTGATTTGGAATGCGAGTTCCCGAGTGTGGCACATTACGAGTACATAAACTTGATTCTCGGTGAGTTCGAGCTGCTGAAGTGTTGCAAGGACGAACACTGCAGTCTTTCCCATACCAGACTTTGCCTGACACAGAATATCCATGCCGAGCACTGCCTGAGGTATACATTCGTGTTGAACTGTAAAGATATCGTATATTTTAATACAAGTTCACTTAAAAAATGACAAATTGTTTTTTTTTTTTAAAATTGTAAATCGTGCACCATCAGAGTAGATATAAATGCGATCACAGATATTCAGTTGTCCCTATCTAATATCATCATCGGTGCAGATTTGTGCGAGTAGTTGCGACTTGAGGTTGTTAGTAAAAAATATAATGTTTCCGAGAATTTAATTTTAAATGACAGTTTAAAGAATTGTTGAAAAAAGAAATGGAAAGCTACAAAACTATTTGTAAAACAATTTTTGTCAATGGATTTTAAATAAATGCTGTATTATTTTTTGGCGAAAATGATTGTCTAAAACTTAATTAAGAAACTATAAAGTTTTTATAATTAATTATTAAGGTAAACCTTCGGAAAATGGACATCCTCGTAAAAAGAATTGTGTTACACTATTTCGATGTATTTTTGCCTCATGAAAACGAATATGATGATAAAATTTGGCGCTCTTTTGAATCTTGGCCACTATTTTGATAAAACAGCCAAAAAACGTGATTTTTTTTTTAGTTTTTTGCATTTATCTCGAACAAATACACTTCTGACGAAAAAATATTTCAAACAAAAATTGTAGAGCGGAAAATTTTGATAAAACAGTCAAAAAACGTGATTTTTTTCATTTATCTCAAACAAATACACTTCTGACGAAAAAATGTTTCAAACAAAAATTGTAGAGCGGAAAATTTTGATAAAACAGTCAAAAAACGTGATTTTTTTTTAGTTTTTTTCGTTTATCTCAAATAAATACACTTCTGACGAAAAAATGTCTCAAACAAAAATTGTCGAGCGGAAATTTTTTTGTTTCAAACATTTTTTCGTCAGAAGTGTATTTGTTTGAGATAAATGCAAAAAAACTAAAAAAAAATCACGTTTTTTGGCTGTTTTAGCAACATTTTTCCGCTCTACAATTTTTGTTTGAGACATTTTTTCGTCCGAGGTGTATTTGTTTGAGATAAATGCAAAAAACTAAAAAATCACGTTTTTTTGGCTGTTTTATCAAAATAGCGGCCAAGATATTGCCAAGCGCCAATTTTCAGTATCATATTAGTTTTCAGGAGGCAAAAATACATCGAAATAGTGTAACACAATTTTTTTTTTAGGAGGATGCCCGTTTTCCGAAGGTTTACCATTATTAATAACATTTTTATACAAGAAATGTTTGACATTAGCTTCAGAAATTTGCAAAAATTTGTTAATTTTATTCATTTCTAAAACATCCTCTAAAACTAAAAATTAAAATTTCTTGGAAATGGTATGTTTCTAAACAGACTATAATATAAGGTTTAACTATAAAATCTCCAAAATTCAATATAACATTTCCAAAAATTTAATTTTAATTAACGACTGTTTCAAAATTAGTATTTGTAGAGAATTTAGAAACGCATCTTTTTTCCCTTTAACAAAATTGTCCAAAGTTTATAGTTTTTTAAATAAACGTCGTTTTAATGTAAAGCATAATTTCAATATTTTTCCACTTCAACTCGCGGTAATGAATTCAGTTTTGAGAATTTGACAAAGATAAGAATACCAAATTCATCGCAAGAGTTTTCCGCATGTAACGTAAAAAGAAAATATGAAAAATCTTAAAAAACAAAAAAGTTATGAATTTTTTTCCTCGAATTTCTGAAAAACGTGTTTTGAGTCATTCCAGTGCTTCGTTTCACGGGCAAATTTGAAGCCACGAAAAAGTTCCAGCGAGAAAGTTGTTTATTAGAGTTTTTTAAAGTTTTATAGAAAATTTCACGTTAATACAAGTAGTAGTTTTTAAGCTATGCAAGTTTTAACTTGTTACCGGGAAGCGGTAACTACTTGTATTAACGTGAAATTTTCCAGAAAACTTTAAGAAACCCTAGTAAACAACTTTCTCGCTGGAACTTTTTCGTGGCTTCAAATTTGCCTGTGAAACGAAGCACTGGAATGACTCAAAACACGTTTTTTAGAAATTCGAGGAAAAAAATTCATAACTTTTTTGTTTTTTAAGATTTTTCATATTTTCTCTTTATGTTAGACGCGGAAAACTCTTGCGATGAATTTGGTATTTTTATCTTTGCCAAATTCTCAAAACTGAATTCACTACCGCGAGTTGAAGTGGAAAAATATTGAAATTATGCTTTACATTAAAACGACGTTTTCGACGTTTATTTAAAAAACTATAAACTTTGGACAATTTTGTTAAAGGGAAAAAAGATGCGTTTCTAAATTCTCTACAAATACCAATTTTTACATTTTCAATCCGAGCACTTTTGAAAATTGGTCATTTGGACAATACTTTTCCAGCGGAATCCGCGCGTATCCCCTCAATTTATCAAACAATTTTTGTTAAAGACTTGAATTTTCTTTTTATTGCCAGTTAAAAATGGATTTTAATAAACGACGGCTTATTTTTTAGAGAAAAAACTTATTAAGAAACTGAAAAATGTTTATAATTAATTATTATTAACATTTTTACATAAGAAGAAATGTTTGACGTTAGCATCAGAAATTTGCAAAAATTTGCTAATTCTGTTCTTTTTTAAAACATTCTTTAAAACTAAAAATTACAATTTCTTGGAAACTATTTTTCTAAACAGACTATAATATAAGATCTAACTACTTTAAAAACTCCAAAATTCAATATAAGATTTCCAAAAATTTAATTTTAATTAACTGTTTCAATTATTGTGCTTGAAAAAAAAATGGAAAGTTACAAAACTAATTTGTCGAACAATTTTTGTCAATTTTACTTTTCTTTTTATTGCCAGTTAAAAATAGATTTTAATAAATGATGGTTTATTTTTTACAGAAAATGATTCTCTAAAACTTATTAAGAAACTGTAAAGTTTTTATAATTAATTATTAACTTCAGAAATTTGTTAATTCCATTTATTTTTAAAACATCCTTTAAAAATTAAAATTTCTTGGAGTCTATTTTTCTAAACAGACTATAAAAACTCCAAAATGTTAGTAAGTTTGATACTTTCTAAACAGAAGTCTCGACAAAATATCAAACTCGCCGACACCAAGAGTTTTCTAACGATTCATAACCATAAAATTAAATTTACCATCGCAAAACTTATATTAAAAAACATTAGGTAATACGAAATCTAACCTTCTGAAGGATGTTCGAAACCACAATCGACGATGGCACGTAAGATTTCCGGCTTAAGGAGGAAGTCCCTGAATCCACTGCTGTGGATAGAAACGTAAGTTCCTTTTACTTCCTTCTTGGCGGGAACATCTCCACTTCCATCGACAACTTGTTCAGTCTGCTCCTCATCTTCGTAATCCAAAAGATCATCGTTATCAGCCATTATTGTAGTTTTTTTTGTCTTAGGCTCTTTGCTCTAAAAACAGAATTTTATAAATTAAACAAGACATTCACAAAATTTACTTCGAGTTTATACACGTGGTTATTTTTACTAATTACGAGTAAATATTTAAAATTACTGAAAAAGTTTTCAAATTCTCGTATACGAATTTGTAAAAACACGAGGCATCACCGACGCCTTTAAACCGGAAGTGGCCGCCATTTTCACACGACGATGCTTATCCCCCATGCTTTCATCACGCCCGATTATCGATCCAAACCGAAAAAAAATACTCAAAATTTCTACAAAATATCTTGCAATTAACAATAAAGTACCGTGAATAATTAAGAACAAAGAAATGGAATGAAACACGCGGGAAAAAACAAGCGGCGTCCGAAAAATGTATTCGTATTTTCATGAAAACGTATTTAAAAAGAAAAAAAAACTACAGCGTTGTAATTAACAAGGGAATATTAACGAATAAATGTTTAAATAAACAAATTATCACGGAAAACTATTGCAAACGAACTACTCACCAAGACGTGTAAACTGCAACTGGTTCGTTAGCGACGCACAAAACGCCACGACCCACGCTAAAACCCAAAAAATCAATCAACTGCGCACCCGGAAGAACTACTAGCGCCATTACGCCGGAAAATTTTCCAGCGTCATTTCCACATTTTAATAAAATAAAAAGAAAATCTACTAAACAATGACGATAATTAAATAACAATATATTTGATAAATACACCGAGTGATGAAAAAACCATACTTTTATACAGAATAAAATCCGTGAAAAAAAAAACAGAGGTTATCATGTGACCGGAAATGAAAACAATCCCATCTTTAATTTGACGCCGATTCGACAAACATCCAAAAAAAAACATAATTTTGTATTTAATTAAAAAGTAATTAATATAACTAACTATTTTATATATTAAAATATTATTAGTAGTAGAAATATTAATAAAATATCATTAATTGTGGAAAAAAGAAGAAAAAAATTTTGTTGCCTCTTTCTGATTGGTTGAAATTGTGGCTCCAAATTTAAACGGGACGGTTCGATATATGGGGTTTGAAAATTTGTTTGAGAGTTTTGTGAAACTTAATTATGGAAGTTCAAACTGTAGTTTTTGCTAATTTTCCTCATCCTGATGATTTGTGTTGTGTTGTTTGTACTGTTGATGTGTCGAAAATTCGTGATACGATTATTAAAACGCCATTTCATTGCCAAGTTTTGGTTTGCAGGTAAGAATTTTCTGTTTTTGGTACAATAATTTTTTTATTTTCTTTTTATTCATCTCCCGTTAGTTTGGAATGATTTAATTTATCTATTGAATTAGTTTATCACTTGTGTTTTAATGTTCGGTAAATAAAAAAAGTATGATCGCACTTATTTCATTTCGATCTGAATAAAGACAAAGAAATTTAAGTTATCTATTTTAATTTCCTTCTTTAAACGACTAAAAACAGGTTAATAATTAAAACAGTAAGATGTGCAATCGCTGCACCAGTTCCGAGTATGTACCATTCCATATACGTCATAGTAACAAGAAGTTTTTTCAATACCGGAAGATTACAATCGCATCTATCAAATATTCACGTTCAGGTACAAGAATAAAACATAAACAATCCCAATATATTCTAACAAATATTTTTATATAGTGTTCGGAACCACAAGCAGTTAATATAAAAATCTACATAACTTGTCTTAAATACACATTTACATTTCACCTCGCACCTGCTTGGAATCTCGTAGGTCAACATTATTTGTATAAAGAAAACTTTTTACAACTCTCCGACAGAATCGATGCAATGAATTTAGACATTTCGATAGATGGTAAAAGTTTTGTTTTCGCAATTTGTAATTTAGTCAACTATTTATTAAATTGTATTTTAGAAGAATGGTCGAAACTTATCCTTAGACCGATTAAAGTGAATGTGTATCATGTGAAAATTTACGAGTTTGGTTTACCACATGGTGTTCTGCAATCGTTTTTAGCTGATCCTAAAGGACGAATCGATTTGACATTTTTTAAACCGCATTGGGTTCATGTGATTCCTTCGTACGCATAACTTTTATTATGTATTTTAGATAATTTTTGTGTATTAAATATAAAATTGTTTGTTAGTATGAAAAAAGGTAAATTATTATCAGTTTCTAAAGTATTGCCGTCGAGATGTCCATTTAAATGCTACGAAGATTTTAGAAGACATTGGAAAAATATGGTATCTTTTTAAATAGTTTTATACACTTAAATCGACAGAACAATAAGATTTTTTTTTGTTTTAAGTATGCGTATCGATTACCAAAGGACAGTAATGGGATGTTGTTTTACGAGGTTTCGTTTCCACCGTACAGTACAGACTATTTTACATATCCAGAATTATGTTTGAGGTGTCGTCCACCAACGTTTTTAGACTGTCCAAATAGAAACGAACTGACAAAACAATTTTTAATGGATTTAACCATAAACGTACAGAATGTTTGCGGTCAAGTATTAGAAATCAGTAACAGATTTCCAAAATTAGACATTGAATTTAATCCACAAAAACAAATGTTAAGTGTAAGTGTTTTTGAATTAAATTAAGTAAAAGTTCTCTGTGGTAACAAAAAATTGTTTCAGACTATGGGAACAAGTTCTGGACATAGTTATGCGACACCAATATATAATTCGGGTATTAATCGACCTACTCAATTATCTTCGATTTTTACATTTGGAAGCAATCGAGAACCACTTTCTTCTAATCCGAATCTAACGTCTCGTTTAAATTCGCAAACATTGAAAATGTCACCCACTAAAGCAGTTTTTAAGAAATTTGCAAATCATAAAAATATGCCTCCAAATATTCAGAATTCGTTACACAGACTTGCTAATTATTGTGGGATAAACGATGAAAACAAATTCAGTGATACTGGAAAGAATTTGCAATGTTCACCTGAAACTATAACAAATTTCAGCCAAGCATCGGGCAGTAGTTATTTTACTGAACCCAAACAACATAAACGATCTGGGACTTTCGAAGAGGCTGAAAAAGACACTAAAAGGTTGAAAAATTCAGAGAATCAAATGAATACACCAGCTTCGTCGTTCTCAATGTTTTCTGATTATCGTGATACAACTGTCACGAAAGTTGATGACGATATTTCTCAATTTTCAAATTTTTTTTGCGATGAAAGTTTTCCAGGAGAAGATGAAATGTTTAATAATATTGGAATGCTTCATGACTCGCAGGTGGTTACATCGGTGACAAGTACGACGCAATACTCTGAAAATTCATCTGATACAAGTTTTCGTATAAAACAATGAAAAATTGTTTATTTATTTTAACTTTTAATATTGTGAAAAGTTTATTTTTAATTGCAGGTAAATTATAATGAAAGAATTTTAAGTGTAATAAATAAAATAACTTGAATAATTAATGTTACAAATTATTTTTTCCTGTCCTTCCCCTGCAAACACAAAAGTAACAGTTATGTAACAACTATGTAACATTTAGGTAACAATGTAACAATTACGTAAATATTACATAACTGTTACTTTCCGTGTTTGCAAGGTCTCAGGCCGAGAAATGAAGATTCGAATTTAAAAAATCCGAAACATTGATAAATCCCAGTAAACGAAAAGGGATTAAGGGTTTTTATCTTTTATTCTTTTATTGAACATTCGGAATTGGCAATTTTCAAGTTCCTTTATATGAATTCACGCGTGAGTTCCCTAACCTAACCTAAAATAATATGGATTCGTTGGAACGGTTGGAACTGTCAGGAATTAAAATTGTAATTTTTTATTCCGCGTAATTCCATTCAATTCCCTAACATAACCTATAATGTTTACATCAATATTCTCAGGGATTCCTTGGAATTCGTGGGAATTGCAAATTTAACTTTTCTATTCCAGCGAATTTCATCCAATACAGTGGCCCTCCCGTTATTTTAACTGCGTCCTTTATTTTAACTTGTTTTCGTCCCTTATGTTAACTTCTTCCCCTCATGAGTTCCCCCACCATTCGTCATTTGAAAGTGTTCAAAAGAGTGCGGATTGTTGTTTGCGCTTGCGCATACAGGCGAAGAAAGACGCCAATACGGTACTCCTTCCCTTATTCTAATTTTTTCTCTTCTATTCTAATATTTCCCCTCGCGCGTTCTCCCTACTGACGTGTGTTGACGTGTGGATTTTCTAAATACAAGTAACGGCGCATGCGCAACAAAAGAAAAAGAGACAAAAGTGAGACTACAAATCTAAGTAGTGGGGGAGAGGGGGAAATTAGAATAAGGGAAGAAGGCCGCCATCTTGCCTGACTGGACAAATTAGAATAAGGGAAGGACTACTGTATATCTCCTTTCTGTGTTTTTATTCTCTCATACTGCAAGTGGTGGGGATGAAGGGAAGCGGTAAAATAAGGGAAGAAGTCGCCATCTTCCTTGACTCGAAAAGTTAAAATAAAGGGATTCAACGGAATTCAAAATTCCAAACCCTTTCCATTTGCTGGGTATTCATGAAAACAACAATGTCAGCTTTTTAAATGTTGATTTATCAATGTTTCGGATTTTTGAAATTCGGGTTTTTTGAGGTGTTCCCGAATATTCGAGAGGCCGCGAAATACTGAATGTAAGGCCGAGACTGCGAAATATAGAGATGTTCCAACTGGTAAAAATTTATGATTGAACTTCAATCGGACCTAATGAGACTCAATGAGACCACTGATATCAGTGAATGAGACGGAAACATCTCAAAAATCCGAAACATTGATAAATCGTCATTTAAAAAGCCGATACTAAAAAAACGATGACTGTCAAGAAGCCAATGAGTCATAAAGCTGTAATATTCATCAAAACAACAATGTCAGCTTTTTAAATGTCGATTTATCAATGTTTCGAATTTTTGAGGTGTTCCCAATGAGACCTATATTCGGTTTCAATCCGCAATTTGTCCCCGATACATTTGGACTCAATCCAAACAAAGACGTCGGTTTTAATCGGTTGCAATCTCAAATTTTATTCGGAACGAATCGGATTCAATCCGATCCTTTATTCAGAATGAATCAGACTTATTTCGAACGATCAATCGGAACGAAACGGAATCAATCCAGGTAGACATTTCTAACGGTTTCAATCCGAACAGTCAATCGGAATGACTCGGAATTATTCCGAGGTAGAAAACTCAAACGCTTTCAATCCGAACTATCAATCGGAACGAATCTGACCTAGTTGCGTTAAGGGATTACACCACTGTAATGGCCAAAAAATAACTCTTTTTTGAGAATTTTTTGTTAATGGAAGGAAATAAAATTACAGTGGCGCTCAAAAATATAGAGCCACCTCTAAATGTGAAAATGAATATTGTTTTGGATTAAGGTACTTGAGTTCCGCGCAAAGTACATTACTTAGTTGTTTTCAGACAATGGTACAGAACGTTTCAAAGTGTGTTTGCTATCGATAATCCAGTTTTAAAGACTAATACTGTTAAAATAGATTTAAAGGTTAGTAATAATTAGGGTCAAAATAATAGAGCCACTTTAAACTGTAAGCATTTTAAATATTTTTATCAACTCTAATATATTATTTTTACTACTATTTGTAAATAATTAATCACCCACCTTCATTTACTAGCAATGTTGTTGTTGCTTTTATTGTAGATGGGGAGAGCAAAGCATACAAGTGACGATGAACATAAACAAATATTTCAATTATATAAACATGATTTATCGATGAATAAAATAGCACAACTTTTGCATGTTTCGCGGAAACGTATTCAAAATGCGATTAAGAAATCAAAAGAAACAAAAATACCAATTGATAATCGAGGAAGACCTCGAAAAACTTGTGCACGTACGGATCGAAAAATTACACTAGAAGTGAAAAAAGACCCATTTTTGACTGCACCACGCCTTAAAGACATTTTATTCAACGAACACAATATAAAACTGTCAACATCAACAATAAAAAGAAGATTGTGTGATGCGAAGCTTAACGGTCGCATTTCTAAGAAAAAGCCACACGTATCGAAGCAAAATATTCGAAAAAGATTAGCGTTTGCTATTGTAGTAGCTCTATTTTTTTGAGCGCCACTGTAAGTATTCATATTTACAGAAAATCATTATCATATATTGAAATACGTCTACAATTTTTTTCATTAGAAAATATCACAAAATGGCGGAATGGCGACCATATTACCGATGCACTGTTTAAAAAAAGGGGTCCGCGGCAAGCGGTGTAGCCGGTGGAAATTTGCACCTAGAACAAATTAAAAAATTCCTCATGATCTTCAATGGTATATCTAGTAAAATACATACGGAATTTTCGAAATATTGATATTTGATTAATTGGCGAACATTTCAATAAAAGTGTTCATTTTTGACCTGAAAAAAGTGACGTATTTTGGCAATATAAAATCGGCAAAGCAACGCATCAAAAATTCCGTACGTATTTTACTTCGAAATGTTGTTTTGAAGGTACTGTATAAAAATTCGAGTGAAAATATTAAAAATTGTTTGAGTTATACTGCTTGCTGCGATAAAAAAACGTGTTTCGAAAAAAACGCGTTTAAAGTTTGGAGTTGTATTATAAATACCGTTTCGGAGTCGCCCGCCTCTCTCGGTACATTGCTCGAAATTTCGATGAAAAAAATTAGTTTCACGTATAAAACTTTTTTCTTCGTATTCTAGAGGGTTCAAAGGATTTTTTAAGCCAAAAAAAAATTTTTTGATTTTTTCAAAATTTTACAGTGGTGTAACCCCTTAAGCCACAATAAATGTACATTTTTCTACAAGCGAAATAGAGTAAAATTCGCTCTGTTTTTGATACGGAAGCGTTGAAATTAATAAAAGTGCCGGTTTTTATGATTTTAACGATTTTTATAAACCATATAAGTAATTTGATGGTCTAAAAATAGTGCATAAACTTTCTTAATGATAATGATATTTCTAAAAAAGAGTAAAATTGCACTGAAAGTTTTTTGTAGAGCGTGAAATTTCCTACAAAAAAGTCAATGGCAGCCCCAGTCTAATGTTAATAGTTTAGCCACAAACAACAATGGAACGTCAACTTACAGTTTGATCGATAACCAATGTAAAATATTCGGAATATTTTGTTTAAATTCGCGCTTTCTTTCTGGCTAAACTATTAATGTTAGACTAACACTCCCATTAACTTTTTTGTAGGAAATTTTGCCCTCTGCAAAAAAGCTTTAGTGCAATTTTGCTGTACTTTGCTCTATTTTCGATACGGAAGCGAAAAAGGTGAAAAAAGTGCCGGTTTTTTCGGTTTTAACGATCTTTATCAATCATAAGTAATTTGATGGTCTAAAAATAGTGCATAAACTTTCTTAATGATACTATGAATTGATATCTATTCAGAAAAACATTTAGTTCACGCTCTTATATTTTTAATCATCATTTGAAATGTTTAAAATAATATAAAAAGAAAAAAAAAAATTCTGCTTCCCCCCGGTTTGGGTGAATAGCGCTCTCAATGATTTTTCCGTGTAGTCTATGTATTTTGACGAGCTGAATCCGAATCTAAAGTCCATTTAGCTAGCACACCCCCCAGTTTTGAGTAAATCGCAAAAAATGGCGAAAAATCGCGAAACATCACATTAAAGTGTGGGAGAAAATTCGGAAAAAATATTTCTGACCTTTATCTAGTGTGTTTTTAGTATTTTAATAACCTGAAATTGAATCTGCTGGCTATTTTGCTAGAAGTCTACACACAGTTCGATCAAATCGCAAAATAAATAGTGAAAAAAATTACAAAAATCACTTTAATGTGTGTGCAAATGTGTTTCTTATATATTACAATGAGCTAATTAAATAAAACATGAGATGTGTTACATAAGAAGAATATAAAAGGAAACATGAATCAAATCCGCAAAATTTGTTTTGAAATAATTTACATTCATATTTCTTGTTATTTGCAATTTTGTTAAATTTTTTAATAATGGAGCTCAACAGATTTTAAGTTTGGAATTCTTAAAGTAAAAATACATCAGAACAACAGTCAACCTAATCTAGATAATTTATCTGGAATTAGCTCATTATAATATATAAGAAACACATTTGATCCGGGTCACACAAAAATTTTCCGAATTTTCGCACACGAATTTTTCCAGCCACGGAATTTTTTTGAAATTTTGTATACTTGAGTTTTTGAGGTCGCTTATTATGAATCCTGTTTCAGATCTTCAAAATTCAAAATGGCGGATCCAATATGGCCGACCAAAAATTTGAAACATAATGAATTTAGCTAATATTTGGTATATAGGAGTTTTGGTATTCTTTTTTCGTTTTTTTTTATATTTGGATTCGTAATCAGCGACGTAAAAACCCCTATATACCAAATATTAGACAAAATCATAATTTTTCAAAATTTTTGTAGGCCATATTGGATCCGCCATTTTGAATTTTGAAAATCTGACACCGGATTCGTAGTCAGCGACATCAAAAACTCCGGCATACTGAATTTCAAATAATAATAGCGATTAGTTCTTCCTGACATGAATTTCTTTTGAAAATTATGTCTTTTTTGGTACTAATTTGTTAATAAAAATAATTATTTAAAATAATTTTGTAATATTATTGTTTTTTAACAGTTATTGGAGTCTTAGGAAAGCCAGGAACAAAAAAACCGCATTGAAATCGAGAACTATCTGTTCAAAAACCTTAAAAAATCGAGAGCATCTAGGTGGGACACTGGTGTCCGCCTGTGACTGAAAGGGTTAACCCATTAAGGACCAAATGGACAATTTTTCGTGGTCGACTTCAAGGGCGGTATTTTATATGAAACCGGATTTTAAATCTGGTGAAATTTGTTGAACACTTTTCTTCATTTTCAAAATTGCAAAAAATTTGAGCGTATTCTTTGATTAATTCTAAGAACTCTTTGTTCAATAACATTTTCTCTGAAAGTCTATCATTTTCGAATAAAAAAATTCCAGAGTTTTTCGCTGATATTTTCTTGTTTTAGCCGCCATTTTGGAAGTTTCCAACTTTATTTTGAAAATGCTATCATGCACATTTCAAAATCTGAAGTCCATTTAGCCCGGATACTCCCCAGTTTAAAGGTTCGTGGACGCGATATTTTCACAGATCAATGATCTCCTTAACCGTTTCCGATATGAGAATGCCGATTAAATAATATTTATCAGTGAAAATATCTGTTTTTTTGGTGAAAAACCAAGCATAACTTTTTTGGAATGGGCTCGATTGATTTTTTAATGATTCGGAAAGATCGATTAATTTTACGTAAGATGTAATTGGTTCCGATTTTTAAAAAATCCGGTTTCTTAATTTGGTCCTTAATGTGTTAATGTTGATTTTTGTAATTTTTTTCACTATTTTCTTTGCGATTTAATCGAAATTTCGTGATGTTTGGCTAAATGGGCTATAGTTTCACATTTGGAGCATTAATGTACGAAAAAATACATACATGATCATACTCAGAAAATTTTTCCAAATTTTCCCGATTACAGTAATGTGATTTTTGCAATGTTTTGCTATTTTTTTGCGATTTACTCGAAATGTGTGTAGACTTCTAGCAAAATGGCCTGCAGATTCAATTTCAGGTTATTAAAATACCAAAAACACAGTAGATAAAGACCAGAAAAAGTTTTTCCGAATTTTTTCGCACACTTTAATGTGATGTTTCGTGATTTTTCGCTATTTTTTGCAATTTACTCGAAACTGGGGGGTATGCAGGCTAAATGGACTTCAGATTCGGATTCAGCTCGTCAAAATACATAGAGACTAGTAGGTCTGGTTCAAAGTACAAACCACTTTAATTTTTTTTTGTGGGCCGGTGTAATCTACAATTTTTCGAAAAATAGGTCCGTTTCGAGAGGGTGCAAAGGTGTCAGATTAGGTCCGTTTAAAATTGATTAAGTCGGTGACAAATTGCGGATTGTCCAATCGGATTGAATCAGAAATTTTTACCAGGATATCCATTACTGTTTATAAATTGTTTGCTTCCAATATTTGAATGTGAATTTCGACGTCGATAATCGTAAACAGTAGATTTGTCTGTGTTCAAAACAATAACATAAACGACATCTCTCTTCTTCACTGTTTCTGTCAGTTTCTTATTTCAATGGTATCAATATTAGCAGCATTGGTAGAAATTTGTTCATTTTTTTGTTATATGCTCATTTCCCTTATACCTTTAACATGGTAAATAAGAATGTTATACAAGAATTGTACAAAAAATGTTTTCATTTTTCAAGTTCAGTGCTTGTCATGGAAACCACTAATAATGTTTCTTCTTCTGTTAAGAATGAATGTGATTCATCTTTAATAGATTCTACAAATCATTTTGCAATGACAAACGTGGAAGAAATTACAACCAATTCAGCAGTTTGATTGTGCCAGACGGATTCTCTGATGATGAAAATGTGGATTTAGCAAATGCAAAGTAACTATAAATATCATACAACAGAAATAAACGAATCAATTTTTGTTTTACTTTACTAAAATATCAAAACAAAAATATAAACACGAATAAAATAATTTACTATCATTTTTTGTTTCTTTAAAATCAGAATTATTATATCAGGGGATCTTTGGACCCTTCCGCTACACTCGGCACCAAAGATCACCCTCAGCGTGAATGATACACAATGTACTATTTTATTAGAACGTGAATGGACGATAACGGCCTTATATACCAAAATACTGGTGACGCTTGTGTATATAAAAGAAAATGAAAATTAGATAACGTTATAAATTGTTGCAGTAAAGTAAATATAACAATACTAATATAATCATATATGTGTAAAGGTGTGTTTTGTTATGGGGCACCATGCTTTAGAGGTGGCGGTATTTTAAAGGAATATAAAGAAAAATAAGAGATAGGGAAGGAATCTTTCAAATGTTTTGTTTATATTTATTATGCTTGTTTAGAAACCTGCATGACAACCGTATAAATATCAACTCGGTTGATCAATATCAGTTAGTTTGTGTCGCAAAGAAGATCACTAAGGATCGGTGGCGGTTCCGGTTTTGCGTGTCGTGGTAGGGATTGGTGAGTAGTATCCTTTATTTTATTATATTTATTTACGATTAGTTTCGTGTATTGGGCAGGGTCTGCTCAGATAGCCCAACTGACAAGTCCGTGAGCAGACCTGGGATGAAACACCGATCCATGTACAATAATAATTATTTATATAAAATTAATTACGCATGCAATAAAATTGTCTGTGCCCCGTCAACCATAACAAAATCGTTACATATGGGCAAACCAAATCATTCATAATAGTTAGTAAAATCAATCGGCGGAGAGTTCCGTGTTCTGGTGAGTCTAAAGATTCTCAAGTTATAGCAGAAAGGGGATTTGCAATTCCTTTCAAATAGTATTCTAGGTGTAAATTGGTTGTAGACTGCTACACGGTATAAGAATAGACTTCCCATATCGTCAGATAAAACTTGCCCGGTTTTTTACTAATAAAATGTTGTTTAAGCATGAACTGCTTTACTGTATGAATATTAAAAAGGACTGATATATCGCGATAATCATGTGAGGTAAAGTCCATTGGATTACCACTTTTGAACGATAGGAAACGCAAAAATTTATGTTGAATTGACTCGAGCAGTTTAATGCCTAATCCAGTGAAGGATGTCCAAATGGGAGAAGCATACAAAATGATTGGGAGTACTAAGGTTTTGTATAAGTGGATAATATCCAAAGTATCTTTCAAATGTTTGGTAGAACGATTCAAAACTCCCCACCGTCTGATTTGTTAATAACAATGCGTAACTGTTCACTGAAGGGCAGCTTAAAGTCGACATAGACACCTAAATCCTTAATTTTATGAAAAAAATCTTATTTATTTGTTGCGTATATAAATATCTAGATCATTAAAACACTTAAATCTACGTAACAGCTATAAAATACTTTTCTCTCCTGAATAACAATATTGAAATCATTTAGTTTCGGGTAATATAAATTTACTTCTATTTTCTTCGATTACATGCAAAATGGCTTCTTGGGCAGCTTTGCTGTTTATTCCAATTTCTTTTAAATCTTGTAAGGTCAGAGTTAAAAAAAGGCCAATATCCACCTGCAACAAAATGATTAAGAAAACGTAGAAACACATTTCTAAAATTAAAAAAAAAATGTAAACCTCTTGTTCGAGAAATATTGGAATATGATGACTTAGTTCATATTTTTGCAATAGTAGCACCAATTTCGTCTCTCGCGGACTAAGTATGATGCCTCTTGGTGGACTTCCATATTTTGGAGGAGTTGGTGTCAAATCGTCGTGTAAATTATCTTCTTCGCCGACACTGGCTGGTACATTAGGTGATTTTGATGGACTGTAATGTGGTGTAAACCCTAACGATTCATTTAAATCGCATTTATTGTTTTCAAGATTTAAATCTGCTGGACGATAATCTTGACATCTGCAACATTTCACAGGTACGCCATTAATAATTACTACGTTAAAGTTATCTAAAAATTACCTTTGTAGAACAGGAAGATCCGAGTTTTGATAATATTCTGGAGAATAGAAACTAATATTATTTTTACAAAATTTTTTTTTCGGTTTATCGTCAACATCCATTCGGAAAGTAGAAACAGGACTCGGTAAGTCGTCAGCTTTTATAAAGCATGTATTTGGCGACGCTGGAATGACCGATTCATTGATGTACATTAATTTGGGCGAAATCAAATTCTTTATGTCAGTATTCGGTTCGAGCCAATTTTTTATTACTCCTGAAAGATCTATGGATTTTGGTGCGTTTGCACGATTCAACTTTGGACGTTGATTTTGAATTTTTATCAATGGCTCCTTTATTTCATTTGTTCTTTTGTAATTGTACATTTGTTTTACTTTAATGTCAACATTCGAAGATTGTATTTCTGCAAATTCATCTTCGTCACTAGTTTCAATCAATTCTGTACACGATTTCCAATACTCCTCTGCCTCTTGGTGTGATTTTGCTAGTTCGGCAATTTCCGGCACGCTCGAACGTTTCATCATAATATTAGTAATGGCATCTAAATTAAAATTCAGTATTTTATTTACACTAGTATCGAAGTGGGAAATAAGTTTTTTAGTATTACGAATAATTTAAATCCATTCATACTGATCTTTATGGTGTTAGTAGACTGGTTTAGTAAAAACTAAATGGTGAGTTAATAAATATCTAGTAGTTTTGATAGTTGAAGTTGAGCTTACTAATGAAAGTTGGATTAACCAATTTATAGAAATGCAGCTATTTAAATTGGTAAAATTTTTCAATGACACCGACAATACAGAACAAAAATTTAGTGGTTTCAATAAAATTTTACTTGATTCAAGAAAATGTTTTTTTTTTTTAATAGTCGAAATAAAATATTTATTAGATAGAATATTCTCCGTTTAGTCGAACAAAAAATTTCTTGACGACAGTTAATATTTACTTAATTCCACAAAATATACAATTTTTTTTTTCAAGAAAATCAATTCTTAGTTTAATCAATGTATTTTTTAGTTTCAGCAATTATTTATTTGGAATTAATCAATTTTTAATAACAATCGATCTAAAACTCTTATAAAAAAGTAACTGACAATTTCGAATTGAGGAAATCAAAATTTAAAAAATCTTTACCATTTTCCAATGGACATATAATTGTATTTTGATTTTCAGGACTCCATTTTTTAAGTCACCATCTTGAATATGGATATCGGATTATGTTCATTTTGAAGGTTAGGATACACATAATGATAATTTCTAGCACTTGTATACATTTCAGTCATTTATAGGGATGAAAACAATCGTTAAAGTCCAAAATATCACACAAAATGTAGATTTTTGATCATTAAATCATCTGTCACTTTTTTATTTCAATCTTTTCATGAATTTTAACAACGCCATATGAAAGAGCACACAATTTTGCATCAGAAATATGCTCTTTGTTATTTTTTTCCCTAATGTTCATTAAAAGTACGACCTCCTAATGTCGTGGTGCCACGTCACCGATTATTTTTTGATACGCTAATCGATAAATGGCTGATAATCTCGAGTGATATCAACAAAACGAGAAAAGTGATACCAACCTTTTTTATTCTAATTAAATAGACAAAGATTTTTTTGTTTCAACGTTTCTTTCGTACGACTTACCGTTTTCGAGATATATCGATATAAACAACTAAATTGTTAATAACAATTAACCTACCGCTTTTAACCCTTTGCAGCATACAATTTTCTTTACGTTAAATTGACTTGAAATTTGTTACTCGGGGGTTTTAGGGGTCGCTGATTACGAATTCGGAATCAGATTTTCAAAATTCAAAATGGCGGACAAAAATATGAAAATCCATTGAAATATCCTGTATCTAATTACTTGGGGGGGTTTTCAGGGTTGCTGATTACGAATCCGGTGTCAGATTTTTAAAATTCAAAATGGCAGATTCAATATGGCGGACAAAAATATAAAAATTTATTAAATTGTTGCTTGTTTACATCATGATGGCCGCCATTTTGAATTTCGTAAAACCAATATCGGTATCGTCATCAGCGACGTCTAAAATCCTATTACACCAAATTTCCAGTGATTATCTTAAAAAACAGCGTCAGTAATGAATTCTTTCGAAAAAAAACGTGTTTTTTTCATGTTTGTTTATTTATATATCATAAATAATAAACAATCATATCGTAATAACTGTTTTTATACATTCTTCTATCACTATAGTAATAAAAAGGCAAAAAGACGGTTCTAAATGCGTTAACTGAAATTTAAATTAGCAAATATCAAAGAAATCAAGGTGGTAACGTGACAGATTCGGATTCAGGGAGTCAAAATCTATAAGAATCCATGTATATCTTGTGTGGACATTTTAGATCACACAGAAGTGTACTCAGCGTCAAGACTACTGTTATTCGTTCTTGATAGTATTATTTTGTCAGAAAAAGAAAATTATCCTAGAAAAAGTGATTTACCACGTGGTTAGAGTATTGACGAGCCCATTTTGTCTTATTGACGAGACAAATTTCTCAAAAACAAATTGGCATTGATATTATCTTTTATTAACTAAAGGTACTAAATCTTCGTGTGTCGTACCAAGGTTTATTGAAATTGATTCTTTTTAATTAATTTCGCCAATGAAATTGAAAATTTGTTCTCAAAATTCACATCTTTGACCACCTTTATCCGTTTTAATTTCTGGGTGGCTCGAGCGAAAATCGACAAACGACAGAATTGCGTAAAAATATTTTATATTCTAGTTAATGACCCCACTCGTCATCCTGTGAAGTTTCAGACCCTGTTGCCGAAGTAATTAATGAGCACAGTAATCCACGTAATACAGTGAAAAATGAAATTTCGATTTTAATAACAAAACTTTAGAAAGACAGATCTTTTTCAAAAATCATTTAATAATGATTTCGTTAGGATTTTATAAATATACGGTCACCGAATGATAAGAAAAGATATTTCAGCGTTCTTGCCACGTTTTCCTTTTCAGGGACGGCATGATAAAATAAATTTTTATTGAAAAAATATAATATGTAAAGTTTACAACTAATAATGAAAAATATTTGTATAAATCGACGAAAATAAATGATATAAATCCACTAGTAAAAAAAATTATCAAAAATTAATAAATCGAACGGGGCCCTTAAGCACCCTCTAAATGTCAGGGCCGGGTCACTCGAGCCACCTTAAACTTAATTTTGCTTTCGAAATCTTGAAAAGTTACTTTGATAATAGTATGATATGTAACTTTTAAGTGGTTTCAATTTCGATTTTGATATTAGATTGAAATCGAAGCAAAAAAAGTATCCTTTTGACATTAATGGCTTATGTTTAACTAACTAAAAAAAATTTAATTCTTTAACATTCATTACTGTAACATCTTAAAAATGGCGGAAATGTGATAAAATTGAGGAAAATAATGTTTTTTTTTTCAAATATTTGATTATCACAATTATAACACTTATGGAAAATCATAAGATTTTTTGCAAAAGACTATCTTTACATTTTACGTCGCTGATTACGAATCCAACATCGGATTCTCGAAATTCAAAATGATGCAATATATCTTTATTGTTTGTGATTTGCAAAAAATTTCAGAAATATTAGCTGTAATATTGTTATAATTAAATATTTAAACAAAAAATTTAGCCATTTTGTAAATGTGCAGTGATGTGTGGTAAATAATTTTTTAATTTCAATCGAATTCTATTATGTTAAGTGACAAAAAAATGGCTGAACAAAAATATCCCCAATATTTCAGCATTTTCCTTCAAATTTGAGCCATATTGGATTTTCTTTTGGGTGAAACTTAATTTTGACAAAGGAATCTTGAACAGCGACCGTTAAGATTCTCCATACAATATTTTAGTGAAAGCCAATGTTTTCCTTTTTTTATCCAGAAACTCTTTAATACAGAGAATTAAGAAATGATATTTAACTATAGATGTATAAATAAATTTTTGTTATGAGAAGGTTACATAAAAGTCGGATTCTGACACTTTAGTAAATTACTTGTGATTATTGTGACTTCTAATATTTAATGATTGTTTATTTCTTTATGGTAAGAAATATGAAGGAATTTTATGACATTTTCAAAAAATTACGTTTTGGTCACATATTTATGACCCTATAAAATATTTTGAATATATTAAACTACTCTTAAATGTTGCATTTTCGTAAGGAACATCTATGCAGATATACTAAATAAATTGTGACTAATTCCGCGATACTTTTAACATTTGATCTATAAAAAAATCGTTGTTTATTACCCCCCCCCCCCTGTTTTCGTTGTTATCAGAGGTGCAAATTAGCAATATTTAAGTACAAACACTTAAGTCATGTAACAACTTAAAGGGTGCTGCTAAAAAAAAGAAATAAATAACATAATATAAAATAATTAATTTTCTTTTTTATTTCCATTTGTCAAGCTTAATTTTTAGCCGTAGTGATCTTCAGCAACTTCAGAATATTAATCTACACTGAAAAATATATCAAACAAAAAAAAACAATAGGTTTTGTAGGTTTTCAAATCGTATTAATGAAGTTTGGTAAAAGTTTTCGAAATCGAGGGACGCAAAGAGTAAGCATTTTTAAAGCCCTACAACTTTCTCTCGCCAAAAGGCACGACAATTTACTTGGAATGTTTACTATGAAGAGAAAACACTCATGCATTGTTTTCTTCAAAAACTCAAAAACGCACATTGTTTAAAGAATGGTATTTAAAAAATTAATTTTTATGAACATTTTGTTTCCTCCATTTTTTATGTTATATTTTATTTAAGAAGATAGACACCCTCTCGCAAATTACATGTTTTAAAAGTATAATATCAAGATAAAACACAGACAAATTTTTGCGTCCCTTTCTAAAAAAAACATATTTTTTATTTCGTCTGAAAGACAAAAAATATAGGATAGTTTAATACGTAAATATTTAAAAATAACGTAGTTTATATTTTTTTACATGCGAAAATTATTATTCTCCATCAACCAAAACTATTGTGTGACATTGTAAACAAAAATTGTTTGTTCGTCAATAATATTAAATTTTTCAATTTTATGTATAGTTTCATACATATTAAAAGTATCGAGGAATGTCTCGTGTATTTATACGTCATTCATTTGTTTCATTCTGAACTGAAGAAAAACTAAAATATGACTTAAACGTATTTTTAAAAATGTTTATAAAAACTTACAAAAATCTTACATATTCTTTAACGTAGCAAAAAACAAACAACAAAACTTCTATTTAATATATAATTCAAAATTTTGCTACATTCAGAAAATATAACGATATTGGTAGAAAAAAAAACACACAAAACGCCAACTTTTATAGTCACCAGTAAAAAATTACATTGAATTGAAACAAAAAATATTTGTTTATATTTTAAAAACTTTTCTTTTTTTTTTAGTAAAAGCTTGCGATTATATTTTGTTTTCGCGTCAAAATTTTACTGTAAGGAATTTTCATCCAGATGTGAAAACGTATACCTGCGAAAGAAAGTTGGGTATATGTTTTCGTGCGAATACATCCGGTGTTTACATTTCAAATTTTCGAACCGTTAGAACTAACAGCCATTTTTATCTTATGGAAACATTTAAGATGTCTTCGAAACTATTAGCGATAATATTGCAAGAAATATTTTCCGATAAATGCAACGTTACAAAAATACAAGTTTTTTGGCGTAATTTTACAATATTTTGTTATAATTTGACTGTTTTTGTTAAGTTTCCAACGGATACACAGTAAAGTTTTTATCAGTTCAAAGCTAACAGCAGCTTCTTTGATCTTTTCGGTTTTACGTAATCGAATATCATATATATCAAGAATTCAGAAGATAAATGCTAAAACAAACTGCTGCTTGTATCTTCAATGAAGGTTTTAAACCAGTTTTGAAAATCATTTTAGTAATAGGAGTAAAAATCGGTCCGACAGCCATACACTATTTATGTGTATTAACCCATTAACGCCCAAATGCACAGAAAATTTACACCAACTTCGACGCTTATTTCCAGTATGAAATAAATTTCGAAAAAAATCAAACTTACCAGATTTTACCATTTTCGGGGTCGCTCTTTCGAGTGGTGAAGAGAAAATTGTAAAAAATTCAAAATTTATCTATGATTTTAGCATATGGGTGATTCTCCAAAAACAGGGCATTTTCAAGAATGAACATTTTTTTTTAAGTTACTGTAAATTCGTTTTTTTTTTAATGGATTCTTGCTTATTAGTACCTAGTTAAGTTATTGTTAAAGTAGACACGCTACAAAATTATTTTAAAGGAAAGGGGAAGACTTTTACTATGACGCATTTTCATACGGCTATATAAACCAACAATTGCTTATTAAAAACTTGAAAAAAATAACTCTAAAGAGTCAAAAACATAATGTACATATCTGATTTAGTGCATTTTTGTGAATAAATGAAAATTATTTATTAAGTAATAATTAAAAAATTAAGAAAAACACATGAATTTTTGAAGAAGTTTTAGACAAAGTAAATTTATTAAAGTTAATGTGTCGTTGGTTAGTAACTACAATGATAATATTATATTCATAATTTTAATAAATAATATTATTTCATGATAAACTTGATTCATAACGTTGTAACAAATATAAAGTTTAATTTTGTGGTTTTTTAAATTATATTTAAATAAATGTCTAAGAGGAAGAGAAATATAAATGTTATTTATGATTTGAAAAATATTTTCTGCTACGGGTTACACTTTGTTCTTGTTTCGTACCTGATACGCCAAATGTTTGGTAACGACAATGAAGGTGACGACAATGAAAATTTGTAAAAAATCCAATTTTACATATTTTAAACAATAATAAATTAAAAAACAAATTGCCAGTAACGTTTATTCCTTTAATCTATAAGTTTTCATCGTTTTTTAATTGCTGTTTGTATAAAAATACCAAAATTAGGACGGGTGACGACAATTAATTTAATAAAAATACGTGGTATTTTTATACAGTTTTTACTTGTTCATGAGGTAAATATGTTCTCTTTTCAATTTTCTATGGAGGATTAGTAAAGTGTAGTGTTTTTTCTTTGATTTTCTCATAGGTTTTAGTAAAAAAGTTAATTATTTCCAGTTCATTTATACCAGTTTACGCATTGTCGTTACCTCATAGAAATTTCTTAAGACATTAATATTTCAATAATTATAAGTATATATATTGATTTAATTAAATATTATACAGAGAGAAATTGTACAGTTTGAGCTGTACTATAGAAATATTATTTGAATAAATTAAAATAATTCGGTTTCTTAATAGCGCTAATATTTTAAAGTTTTGAACTTAGAGGTTTGGACATATCAAAAATGCTACTTTTAGTCTTTAAATGTCATTTTACACCAGTTTTTTGTAACAAAAGTATTATTTTTTCAAATTAACATGGGCCAGGGATTTTCATTCAACATTTCTATCGAAATTTAATAATTTATTGTCACAGTTTTTGTAAGATATAACGTAAAGACACGAAAATGCCCTGTTCAGGGCGCATTTCTTACAAATATCGAGTTTTCGATAAAATATCGTGCTTTGAAGGAGCTAAAATATATTAGAAGCCTATATATTTAAAATTTTTCGATCTTAAATCCAAAATGGCCACCGCCAATTCTAAGACATTTTTGTTCTGTGGAAATTTTCTCTAAAGACTATAGTTATCAAGAAAATAAATTATTGGTCTAGATATCTAGAAAAGTTTAGTTTTTTTCCGGAAAAGTATACAATTTAGAGAAAATTTGCACAGAACAAAAATATCTTAGAATTGGTTGAAGAATGCCCTCAAATTTTTTTAGATTTTTCAACTAACGTTTTGCAAAATTTAGGTTTTTCGAATTTTCGAAAAATTCTAAATTGTAACAATACATTTCGAAAAAATTCGAGGGTATTCTGTGACTTATTCAAAAACAAAATTGTCCTTAGAAATTTTTCTCTAAAGTGTATGGTTTTTAAGAAAAATATTGTTAAATTTTAAATAGAAATTCGTTGCTGCGATGGCCATTTTGGATTTAAGATCGCAAAATTTTAAATAGGCTTCTAGTATATTTTAGCTCCTTCAAAGCACGATATTGTATCGAAAACTCGATATTTGTAAGAAATGCGCCCTGAAAAAAACTTGTTTTTTTATTATATATGCTAAAATCATAGATAAATTTTGAATTTTTTACAATTTTCTCTTCATCAGAACAATCAATCTACCAAAAATGGTAGAATCTGGTAAGTTTGATTTTTTTTAAATTTATTTCGTATTGGAATTAAGCGTTGAAGTTAATGTAATTTGTCTGTGCATTTGGGCGTTAATGGGTTAATACAGTGTAACAACTTTTATATCAATATTTATATTACAAACATGTTTAAAAAATTCTGAAAAACTGTGTTTTATTCAAAGTTTTAATCAAGGTAGACCCCTTAAATCGTTAAAACATTTATTAGACCATTGTACAACTTGATGTCTTCGCGATTCTATAAAGTTTCATACAACTGCCGCTAGGTGGCGAATATCCGATTCTACTTTTTCGACATTGCAAGAACTTTTTTGAAGTTCATATCAGTGCAAATTGGGCGTTATTGGGTTAATGTTGAAAAGTATAGGAATAAATAAAACATCCTGTGTAGTACGGTAGATAATAACAAAATGTATTGATATAAAAAATATATTTAGCTTATATTAAAAACGAAATTTTAACTGCATTATGTGATTTCATTACATCGAAGTTATTTAGGGGTTTAGTATTCACTTTCTAATACTAATCAAAAGAAAATCTCTATTACTTGCGAGAATGTGCTACCCTTACACACCTAGTGAGCATTTATAGCACTAATAATACATTTTTAAATACATGTTGAAAATAGTTCGGTTGATTGGGTTCAATAACAAATAATTTAAATTACCCAGTAAACGAAAACGAATAGAAAGTTAAAAATACTAATTGAAATGAATTCAAGTGAATTAAAATGAATTAAAACGCATGAAAATGATTAATTGAATCCACTTTTTAATTCATTTTAATTCAATTGAATTCATTTTAATTCACTTGAATTCATTTCATTTCATATTTTTTTCTTTCTATTCGTTTTCGTTTACTAGGTAATTACATTTAAAATGTAGGGGCCAAATTTGTTGATGAATGTTTAAGCGTAAATATTTCATTAATAAATACATAAAATTATATGTAATATTGATAATAATCAATAAAAAAATAATCTTTCTAATTTGTACTCTCACAATAAAACAATACAACAAGAATAATAAATAAAAAATAATCCTCTTACTTGCTTTAGAGACATCTAATCCCATATTTACTAATTTGAAAAATAGTTCTTTATCGTTCTTCAAAGCTGCTATGCATAAAGGATTAATATCATCACAACTTGCGTATTCCAAAGCTGTAGGGCAAGCTTTACATACTAAGTCAAATACTTCTGTGCTTGTTGCCGCAGCAAGACTTAATACCGATATACCTGCACAAGATGTAATGGTTTACCAGGAATCAAAAAGAAAATTGTTCCAATGTTAGTGCTTGTTTAGTTAAACAAAAAGTAATGAACTCACCAAGATACGAAAAATCATTGACAATAACTTCGTTATTCAATAAAATTTCAACTGTTTTAATATTTCTGTTTCGTACTGCTTGCATGAGAGGAGTCCAACCGTAGGCATTTTTACGTTCAAGACTTCGTATATCGTTTCGTTCTAATACACAATTTATAATATCGGTACAATCATTCGTTGCTGCGACGTGCATCATATTTTCGCCATACCTATTGACTATATTTAGTGAATAATCTACAATTAAATCCAATCGTTAATACAATTGCTGTCGATAGAAACATTTGTTTTAAATATATGTACATCAAAATGGTTCTTGATGCTTTTAAAATTAGGAGTCGATTGGTACTGTTCCTGAGTTTCTCGTAAAACAAATGGTCTTTGGAAAACAGTTATATGTCCATTGTTCATTTTGTTTTAACTTTTCATTTATTTTCTTACAAGTGAAACATGTTAGTGAAACTTGAATAAAATTACATCAATATAAACTTTATTGAAGTATAAAATTTGCATTTTGACATCAAGTTAAGGTTTAAAGCCATGAAAGACAGTGTTTAAATTTAATTGGTTAATGTTTTTAATTTTTCAAACAGTTTTTAATTTATAAAAGTCATCCGATGTATTAAAATCGTCAAAAAAGTAACGAAATCTGAATTGGAAGTCACTAAAATTTCATAAATATGACATTTATAGGAATATTTACATCGATATGATTAAATAAAAAATTAATAATCCCTATAGTTACTCACGTAGTAAAATCTGTTTACTTGGAAGCATGATACATATTTAAATGACATTTAGTTACGCTCGGGCGCTAAACTCGCCGTGCCAGAATATATCACTTGCCACCCTTGTATCGTAATGTACTATTATGATTAATATCTGTGGCTGATTTTTCAAAAAACTGTGATACTTCATGTAATAAATGGAACATTATGTCATATAATCATCTTGAACTTGTCTTTCGTAATAAATTCTGTTCAAAATACAGACGTGAAAACAAAATAAATTATTTTCAATATTTTACTCATAAAGACATGAACAGAATCTCATTTGCAAACCTCTAGAATATTTATTTAATTTATATTTACTTAAAAGTTACTAGCGATCAGTGCTAAAGACTGCAGAAATAATCCCTATATATAAAAATAAAGATAAACATCAATGCATGAACTATTGGCCAATTTCCTTGATCTATAATAAAGCCAAGATATTTAAGAAAATAGTTTAAAATAGAATTTAAGATTTTTTACTTTTTAACGATATAACAGTTTGGTTTCATTAAAAGTAGATCAGTTGATAACGCAATTATTTATTTATTAGAACGTAAGCAAGAGGTAACAGCCTTAAGTACAAATAATCAAAAATTATGGTGACGCTTGTTATATACAAAAGAAAATATAATAATATATGGGCAAACAAAAATCAGTCATCAAATTTAACAAGAAATCTTTGCATTTTCTAAGAAATGAATAGTAATACCTTTCAGCGGTAATTTCAATTGGCAGGGAATTGTATTTTCTAGTCAGTCGAGTTAAAACAGAAAGTGGTTTTCTAGTACCATAAGGGTACGATAGGTATAGACTGACATACGGTACAAGAATTGACTAATAGAATGTAGTTTAAGACATGAGCTGATTTCTTTGAATACTAGGAAGAACCGATATATGGGTGATTCTCTGCAAACTGTTACTTTTGATGTCCCCCCGTGATTTTTTTATTTATTTATTTATTTATTTAATATTTATTTACGGGCCTAGACTCTTTACATAAAACAAGACATACACTAGTTGCCATAATAATCATATATAACAAACGTAACAAAATAAAGTTATAATAAAACAAGATGAAAGGAAATAACTTAACTATAAATAAATATTATTAATAAATATCCCTTGCTATTTGTGGTAAAGAGTTGAACTCCCTTACTATCCTATGATAAATTGAAAAGTAAGACCAATTAGTCGTGGATGATGACTCGATCTGTTTTAAAAGAAAGGTAGCGAAGAAATCTATGCTGAACCGATTCTAACTTTCGAATATCATAATTTATATGAGGGGATCAAATAGGGGAGGCGTAACTGAGAATAGAAATGATCAAAGATTTCTATATTGATATTAAAGGTAAAGCTGACTGAAAACTATGTGTAACTCGTCTAATAAATCCAAGTAGTCTGTAAGCCTTGGATGTAACGAAGTGTATATGCTCACGATAATTTAGACAAGAATCGATGATAACACGAAGGTCTCGTATACTTGACACTGCTTCTAAACTAATACCTGAAATTTTGTACGTAAATTTCAAAGGTGAAATGGACTTATAAAAAGATAAAGATTTAGATTTGGCTATATTCAAGTTCAGACCTTTGCTTAATCCCCAAGCGTAAACTCTATCCAAGTCCAATTGGATTTTAATGGCATCACGAGGAGATTGAATCATAGAAAAAATGTTGATGTCATCAGCAAAAATTAAAAACTTAGAATAGTTTATTACGGAAGCAATGTCATTTACATATAAGAACCTTGAGGTACCTCCGAAGAGCAAGTGATGGATCTAGATTCAAAGTTTTTAATTTTCACAAATTTACATCTATCGTTTTGTATTTTAACTGTATAATGAGCAATAATCCCTAACTATAGTATGTTCAGAATGTTATATTTATTTATTTATTATAAAACGAACGGGCAAAATTGCCCTTAGAAGAAATTACATAGCATGTGGAGGATCACTTCACCATATAACATATAAATAAACAAATTACAATTAATTAACATATTTCAGAAATAATTCGCGACATTTAGTATAAAATAAAGAGAAGTTATTAGTGTCGATAGCATAATGAGAAATTCCGTTCCATTGTCTAGTCAGTCTAGGAATCAGCGAGTTGAAATAAAAATTTGATTTCGAGGTTTTTTCTAAAAGAGGTCTATAAAATCGATGTGCATAAAATGCACCACGAAATACAAAGGAATTTTTCAATTCTGTAATGGAAAATCTATCGTGCAGTATATTTCTAATGAGCAAAATATCATTGAGTTCACGAGTTGATTTTATGGTGTATATATTAAATAGCACCGAGTGGGACAGATAACTATGCGAGTAAAATGACATTGGATTATTAGTTTTAGATGACAAATATCTGATAAATTTCCATTGTGTTCGTTCCAATAAGTTGATGTTACAGAGAGTAGATGGAGTCCAGATAGAGGATGCATAAGTTAATTGTGATAAAACAAGAGACTTATAGAGTGTAATAATTGCTTTAGTGTCTTTGAATGACTTAGTGGAACGAATTAGAAATCCTAGTGTACTGTAAGACTTATTAGCAACATATTTGACATGTTCGTTAAAGGACAGACGTGGGTCAAACAATACCCCCAGATCTTTTATAATAAATGTTTGTTCTAAATCTGAATTAAGCAATGAATACTGGAAGTTTAAACAGCATTCGTGTTTAGAAAAACGCATAATTTTAGTTTTATAAGGATTAATGAATAAATTATTGTCTGTACACCACTCGGAAATACTATTAAGATCACCCTGTAAACACAAAGCATCGAGTGGAGTTTTCACTACACGATAGATCTTCATATCATCTGCATACAATAAAACCTTTGAATTCGAAATGCAATTTACAATATCATTAATAAAAATATTAAATAATAGAGGACCTAAATGAGATCCCTGAGGAACTCCTGACATTACTGAGAATGGAAGTGAATAATTTCCCTTAATACGGACAATTTGTGACCGCTTACGTAGGTAGGAGTCAAACCATCGAAGAAGGGAGCCACCTATACCAACATTACGTAGCTTTGCAACTAAAATGTCATAGTTTACTGAATCGAAGGCTTTTGCGATAAATTTTATTAATATGCGATTAATTTTTAATACTATTAATCTAGGTGCAGGTAAATTGGTCGAAATGTCAGTACCGTGACATGTCCCCTTCTAGGTTTTTCAAATGTCCGACTTTCAACTGAATATATTTTATGAGATAATGAAATAGTCAATGCGTGTACTTTTAGTACATACATATATCTATAAATAAACGTTAGCGTTTCAATAGATAAAAGTAATTTTATAATAGTAAATCTTACTCAAACTTTGTCCCGAGTTTTGGTTAAATTTATATTAAGTGAGAATGGAGTTGCTGAATTCTATGCAGTGTAATTTCATAAAATATGTGTAGTTAAATATTTTCATTATTAAAAACATGCAATTTTGTATTCTGTAAATTTTTAATTGGACAATGAAGTAATAAAAAATTGGCGAGGAACAAAAATGCGTCAGTACCCTGGTATACGTTTTTTCAACTAGAAATTATTTTAAAAATTGAGACAATGCGTATTTATACAGTAGATGTTAACCCAATGTTAAGTTTATGCAAAAATATTGTTACATGTAATCTTCACTTAACAATATTGATTCAAACATGAAATGTCACTACCGTGGCAAATATTCGTAATAATCGTTTCAATGCCTAATATTGATTTTGGACGTATTAGAAATAGTTATCGCTGAGTTACTCAGTAAGTAAATTTATAGATTTTGTTTTATAATTAATGTTAAATAAAGTTGGTTATTTAAGCCACATGATTACGTGTATTAAAAATTATATAATTAGGTATATCCATATATATTCCGAAAAATCATTATTTAACTACTTTTCTGAGTCATTATGAAAATTATAGCACGAATAAATACAATAATATTATATTTTTCGCTAATATGTTAATACCGTGATATACTGGTCAGTACCGTGGCATACAGTTTTTCATTTTATTAACATAACTTTTTAAGCATTTAATTTCTAGTAGAGCTTTTCTGTTGAGTATAAGGAATATAAAAATCCCAATAGCAGTCAAATTTTGTCGTTTTGATCATTCGCCGAAATCTCAGGTCAAAAGTAACAGTTTGCAGAGAATGACCCTTACCATGATAATCGTGTGAGGTAAATTCTATTGGACTACCACTTTTAAACAACAGGAAGTACAAAAATCTACACTAAACTGACTTAAGCAAAATACCTAAATCAGTAAAAGGTGTTCAGATGGCAAAAGCATACAAAATAATGGAAAGTACTAAGGTTTTATATAAATTGATAACAGCCGAATTATTTTTAAAATATTTGGTCGAACGAATAAAAAATTCCAATGTTTATTTGTTGACAACAATGCGTAAATGTCCACTGAAGGACAGCTTCAAGTTGACATAGATACCTAAATGCTCAATTTTGTGAACCACTTCACGCTTCTGGCTTTCAGTTTCATACCTAAACTTAAATAGTCTATGCGACCTACAAAATCTTAGCACTTGGGTATATTTAATGTCATTCCATTTTTGACGCACCAGTAGGGTAATGAGATCTTTCTGCAGGTTTGATGCATCAGCTGGTGACTTAATGCAATAGTAAATTTTCAGATCATTGGCATATAGAAGTAATGAAGACTTTAATAAGGGACACAATTTTTATAGAAATAGTGAGATCCATGATTTGACAATTATCTGTATAGAATAGTAGTCTTTTACACGGATAATGTAAAATGTGATGTAAGTAAGAAGTGATTTACAGTGTCAAAAACTTTGCACTGTCAAAATTATATATATATGGGTGAATTCAAAAAATGTGATACCTTTGTGTCCCGAGTACATAAATGGTAAATTAGCATTAAATTTTTAACAAATTAAGGAACAAAACATTAAACCGGGGTATAATCTCGTATATCAATGAATATTTATAAGTTATAAGTGACCGCTTGATATCATTTTCATGCTCAAGATAGAGAAAATGTAAACTCCGTCATGTGTCCCCAGCACTGTATTTGAACATTAACCAACATTTGTAGTATGATTCGTTCATTTTTTTAGAAAACTGGAAAATGTAACTTTAAATATGTGTATCTATTATTCACGCTAATATAATTTTAAAACCACTGCTGTTTGTTAAATTCGCTATAATTTGATTTTAATTCTGTCCATGAGTTTTGACAGTCGTGTTGAAAACAGTGTTAAACAAGCTATTTTTATATTTTTTAACGTAATATTTGTGTGATTCAGTTATTGTGCACGTTCTAATCAGTTCTTATACATTCAAACTAAAAATCGATATATTTACATTAACATATTTCGAATAAATTATATACATAATACCACGGTAAAGGTAAGTGTCAATGTGAGGTTAACAATTTTTGAAAACTCCGGGCACAATTTATACATTAAATTAAACAATATAACTGCATTTTGTAACGATGATTTGATAGATTTAGTAAATATCAATTGTACTCCGAGCGGAAATTACATTCTGTTTCAAATTCAAAAAATTATTTCTTATAATATGACAGTTTGTAAACTCCATCATTGTAAACTCCATCATAGTTGTATAATACTCTTATTTTTAATATGAGAAAATCGTTAAAGCTTTTAATATGAATAATTTAAAATATAAAATACAATATATACTTAATATTTTTGTTATATTTTAATTATTTTAGTATTTTTATTAATATTAAAAATTTGTTTTATTTAATTTTGATATTGTAAATATAGAAATGAAAACTAGGAAAATAATAGAGGACACGGAAAAACGAGTCCCAATGCAACGGGTTAAGAGCAAATTGAAAAAAGTTTCATCAAAGAGGAAACCTACTATTACGCAGAAAGTACAGTCCGAAAAGAAAAGAAAAATTCACTTAAGTAAAAATCGCGAATTAAAACAATTAGCAAGGCAAAAGTTCAAGAATAATGTTAAATCCATGTTATGTTAAATTGTGTTCAATAAATATAATTAATTTTTAGACATTAAATTTTTTATTGGTGTAATGAAAAAATAATAATTAAAATTAATGTTTATGTTGAAGGGCTATTTTAGTAAATTATTGTCAAAAACATTTTTATTGGTAATTAACAAAAAAAATTGAAATAAAAATCAGATACAGATGCAGTTTTTAATATACATTGCGTATTGAAGATTATTATCATATTATTGTAATTTCTACTAATTACTTTTACAGATGTACTCACTTTTTACAATCGAGTTTGTCATATTAGACGCTGTGTTTAGAGGAATATAATTTAAAATTTACAATTTTAAATATGAATTTTAAAAATCGATTGTAAAACAAAGTTCAAGTGAATTAATAGTAAAATTTGAGGACACTAATTTTCAATACGTAAATGCTGTAAACTCCGTCATCACAAAATTCACTCAAGTCATGATAAAAACTATTTGGAGTAAGTTGTAGTTGCAATATTCCAAATTTACATTCATGTAAACATACTTAACAAGTTCCCTGAATAAAATTTCATTAAAATGCATTTTGAAATTTGAAAGTTTTATAAATCAAAATGTATCACATTTTTTAAATTCACCCATATAATGACTTAAAATTAAATGGACCGTTGAAGTCAACAACATGATTAACTCCCTAGATTTAAAACTTATTAGAAAAGAAAATGAATATATTGATACAGATTGGTATCACAAAAATACCATGATTTTACTTGGGAGTCTGTTAAAATATTAGATGTTGAACCTCATTTAAAGGACTGATTTCTGAAATGAGTTATATCAATATTTGAAAACAATTATTTGAGGTGTTTATGTCTAATATAATTGCGTTTGTTTTGTGCGTCAGGAGTGATATATATTTACTAGTGGTATATTATGTGTGTTTAGTACAAGTGTGTTTCTGAATAGAAATGACACTGCAATTATTGACATGACGGGACTTCTTAATTCCGCATTAAATATTTTTCTAACGTGACATTGTCATCTTGTTACAATGTCTAGCATATTCGGTATGGGTACATAATATTTTATTTTTAATTGTTAAAAAGTTGTTTGTTGGGCTTTTTGTATATTTTTTGTTAATAAATATGTTTTTGATTGTCATTGACACACGTGATGTCGTGATTACTTATTCCTTTGACACAAGATGATCAAAAATGAATTACCGATTACAATTATTTATTATGTGATAAATTAACTCTAAAATCTATAAATAATTCACTTGCAGTTGTTTTACTTTACGTACACATTACACATACTATAATGTAACAAGAAAATGGAAAAATATACATTTATTACGAACACGGCTTTGTAAAGGGTAAATAAACGGTAATAAATTTGCTTCTGGTATACGGACTACATCACCAGGGCGCTGGATAGCATCAGGCAGGTTGATTCAATCTGCCTAGATTTCTCCAAAGCTTTCAACTCTATTGACCATGGTCTACTGCTTCTTAAGCTTTTTGACTTGGGCATTAGAGGGAATATTCTTAAATGGATTGCTTCATTTATATTCGATAGAGAGCAAACTATCAGAGTGAATAGTATAATTTCAGACTCCTTTGTAGCCACGTTTGGCGTTCCTCAAGGTTCGCACCTTGGACCACTTTTATTTATATTATTTATCAACGATATCACTTTTTCGGTTTTCTGCTGATGATATAAAAATCTATTCGGTCATCAACTTGCATGTAGAAGACTTTAATAAACTGAAGATGGCACATATCTTGATGCCGAAACGTATTTAAAGAAGAAACTTTTAATTATTTATTTTGAATCCTGGGACCGACTTAACCAAGAAAAAATTCTCGGAAGGAATTTTTTAAACATTTTTTCCAACATTTATTGCATGTAGAAGTTTCGTTATTACAAGATGCTTTAAGCTCTCTAGAAGTCTGGGCACAGAATACTAGGGTATACTTAAATATAAAAAAAATGCAAGGAGTATCTCTTTTTATCATGGTAATAAACCAACAGAATTTAAGTATTCTATTGGTGGGCAATCACTTGAAGCAGTTTCTTCTATTAAGGATTTAGGAGTAATTTTCGACAGTTCTCTTAAGTTTTCTGCTCATGTAAATTTGGTTGTTGCTAAGTCTCTGTCTATGTTAGGATTCTTAAAGAGAGCTACTAGAAACTTTAACAATGTCGATACTATTATTTATTTATATCGCACTATTATTTTGCCAAATCTATTTTATTGCTCATCAATCTGGTCACCTTAATAAATTTACAGCACAAGAAATTTCTCATCTGCAATCGGTTCAGCACTATTTTATTAGATATCTTTCCTTCAAATCTGGTTCCCCAATGCAAATTTTTGACCACGATTATCAACATCATGCAACCGTTTGATCAATCTCCCTACTGTACCTTACACCATTACCATGATTTACTTTTGGCCTATAATATTGTCAATTTAACTTGTAGTCCCGTAATATATAATTTAGACCAGTCTGCGAGGGTCTCCATAAAACTATTTACAGCTTTTTCTTGACTATTCCGTGTGTTAAAAGAGAATGGAATATGTTACCGCATAATATACGCAGCTTAGGTTTACTTCCGTTCAAATTAACAATAAGAAGATTTACTTTAGCTTTTGTTTAATTTTTTCCGTTTAAATAGCTTTAGTCTAAAAATTAGTCTTTGGCTTTTGTAATATGTATTTTCTTTATTTTGTTATCTTTATAAATTGTACAGATTTAGTGCCATGAGGTACATTGTTGTAAAAGGCACATCTGTACCGTTGATATCAGTAAATCAATAAAATAAGAAATAAATTACTTAATCTGGGAATACGCCGAATTATTAAAAATATCACAGTTTCTTGAAAATCACCCGCATCTTACATTTTGAAATTATCTTGGCTTTTACACAGATAGACAACTAGGATGTGAAAAATATATTGTTAAAAGACTTTACTATCTTATTTATACTTTTTATTGACTTAAGGAATATTTTAATCAGTCAATTTTCAAATATTTTGAATATTAGAGATATATGTTACAATTAAATCTATTTCGCAGTATTATTTGGTATTGAGAGATGAATATAGATACAAAACTAATAGTTCGACAAGAAATGGTAACATTATTCTTCCGGTTATTAAAAAAAACATTTTAAAAAAAGTAGTAAGTATTTAGCAATTAAAATTTATAAATGACAACACACTCAGCTAAAAACTCATTTGAAAAATGTTTAAAGTTGTAAATTTGTTTAATTAATTAATTAATTAATTACAAATTGTTTTATTTTATTTACTTTTCTTATATTTCAGATTGTAATAACTTTGTTAACTAAAAATATTCAAATCCTTCGGGACAATTGTTAATACTAACAAATATAAGACTTTGTTTTCGTTTTTTGTATTATTAATTTATTTATTTATTATAAAACAAAAGGGCAAAAATGTCCTTAGATGAAATTACATGTGGAGGATCACTTCACCACATAACATTTATATAAACAAATTAAGACGAACGAATTACAATTAATTAACATATTTCAAAAATAATTCGCGACAGTTGGTATAAAATAAAGAGAATTTATTAGTGTCGATATCATAATGAGAAATTCCATCGTCTAGTCAGTCTAGGAATCAACGAATTGAAATAAAAATTTAATTTCGAGGTTTTTTCGTTGTGTTTGTTCCGGTAAGTTGATGATACAGAGAGTAGATGGAGGCGTCCAAATAGAAGATGCATAAGTTAATTGTAATAAGGCAAGAGACTTGTAGAGCGTAATAATTATAGTTCTTAGTTTAACATTTTCGGTAGTGTTTTTTATATAGATATATCAATAAATATATTAAATCTAGTAGTGATTTTGAAAGAAGGTTCCATAAGCGGACTAATCTGTTAGAGGCAGAGTAATAAAAGTAATTTGTTTTGCATAATCTCTCTTCCAAAATTCTGTGTATTCTATGAGAATAAAATTGTGGTAGATAAAGAAAAAAGTCTTTTAATTCAGGAGATAAAATTCGATCTGTTAAAACATTTCTAGTAAGTAAAATACCCAGCAATCGGAAATGCTTTGAAATGTATTGAAAATTTTTAATGCATTACAATACATTTGAATGCGCTATTTGATCTTAAAAGTATTGAAAAGGATTGAAATGTATTAAAAATTTTAATGCATGGCAATATATTTAAATCCAAAAATAATCCCAGTTCATAAATTTAATGAAAAAAAAAATTTGCATCGACCGAGAATCGAACCCTGGTCTCCCGCACAACAACTTCAAGCCGTAATCATTCGACCACCTCCATGCTGTAAAAGATGATGCGAAACTAACAAATAGTTGAAACGTGGAGCATTTATGAACTGTGTACATAAAAATAATCTGCTAAATTTATTACCATATTTTACATTTTTGTAATAATTTGCTTATCGACTTTTGAAAAGAACGAATGCATGTGGATAGTAGATATTTTTGTTGGTAAAATAATTATTGTCATTTTTTTTTCTAAATTACGCAATATCTTGAAAACAGTACGAGATACGTGAAATTTGAGGAAATTGACATAAATCAGGGGTACCTTGGTGCGATGATTCGAAGCCACTGTACACGATTCGAGAATTTTCGAAATTTTTGATTTCTAAAATTATGAAATTTTTTAATTGTATCTCATACCGTTTACGAGATATTGCGTAAATTTGAAAATAAGTGTCAGAAGTGTACAAATACATTTCATTAAGTGTACAACACTTTTTGGACTCTTGTGTAATAAACGCTTAAATAAAGTGTACCATTTCCGACAGCACACTGCTAAATGTAATTGGAAATTGGTTTAATATAAATATTTCACATTCCAAATTTTGAATGAAAAGTAATTTGTGGCTTTTATTTTCGAAAATAACTTTTTTCTAATTGAAATGAATAATTACGAAATGAACACAATTTTAATATTTTTTCACTTCAAAGCGGAAGTTATTTTTTTTTTATAGATTCATTTTTATTAAAATGAAGAATCATTAAGAATTTGTATTCAAATGAATTCACCAAACTTTAATTTTTGTATTGATTTATTTTAAATTCATTTGGATTAAAGCAGGCATTATTTTGCTCAGTCATGTATTGAAATGGATTCATTAATTCCGGTAATTAACTGTTATTATTTATGGATTCGATTGTATTAAAAAATTATCATTTCAATCTTCATTTGTATTTAGATGGATTCACGACTTTTGTCTTTTTCGAGTATTTTTAGTAGTTTTGGCAGATATTATTTATGTATTCATTTGGATTCATATTTTTGTACAGTGGTCCTCCCCATATTTTAACCTTTCGAGTCAAGGAAGATGGCGGCTTCTTCCCTTAATTTAACGCTTCTCCTCATCCCTACTACTGTCAGTATGAGTGAATATAAATGTCTTTCTTTACCTGTAAGCGCAGGCGCTAACAGCATTTCGCATGTATGTATACATATGTGGACTGCCGCTACAAGCGCATGACAAATGGTTGGGGAAGTCATGAGGGGAAAAAGTTAAAATAAGGGACGCAGTTAAAGTAAGCGGAGTTAAAATAAGGGGAGGACTACTGTATTAAAATAATAGTGAAGTATTTTTGGATTCGAATGTATTCAAAAATTTGAAATAGCTTATTCAAAAGCGAAAAATTAATCCAAGTCAATACATTTCAATACAATTTCGATTACTGGGTTGGTTAAAATTTTGGCATTTTAGTTTTAGTTATATATCGTAAGTTTAGCTACATATTGTAGTTTTTAATTTTAGTTTTATAATATAATGATTGATCCTAGTTCGTAAGGAAACTTGTAGAAGATTGTAAAAATCGCTTTACTTCATCTTGCCGAACGTCTCATGAACTCTTTAATTTTGGTTTTCTCATGTAGCATACAAAAGTAAAAAAACTCTTGATACACTCTTAAAAGCCGCTTAGATAACGCTTAAAAGGTGCATATTTACGCTTCAGAACTCTTTTCAATTAAACGTCATTTAAACTTATTCTAAGCGTGCGATTCGCTTCATTAAGCGTACAATTTCTTCTTGTTTAGGGCTGAATAAAATTGAATTGATTTTACCCGTTGATTAATAAATAAATAAATAAATAAATAAATATTGTAAATTTTTAAGTACATTTGACTAAATTAAATAGAATGATAACCTATATTATTAAAAATGTTTAAAAATGGTTCGAATGTCATTCAATCGATGATAAATAAAAAAGTTTATATCGCAATGACTCCGCTAAGTACTTTATCAAAGAAAATATGATAATAGATTAAAATATAAAATAAAATATTGGAATTAAACCCTAATTAAAGTATTTTCTAATTTAAAAATAGAAAAATACCTTTTTCCTTCAATGCTTTGACGATCATTGATTCGACACTTTTCTTTTTACACTTGTCATCTTTGACGTTCAACATTTTCTTTTTTTAAGTGTCCGATTTCTCGTATAAAACTTAACAGTTGTTAAATTTCTACGTACTTTTGTTTGTTTACGTTTATACATTTTTCAATTTTGAGAATTGGCTTTTGTTGTGATTTTTGTCAGATGGATTTTTTGTTGCGCGATAGAGGGCACCACCTCCGGGAGTCTTGCGCACATAATGGTCGTCCCTTTCGTGGCAATTTCTGACAGTGTTTGAAATTCCTCAATCTTCGACTTTTTGCATCCCAGACGTGATTTCACATCCAAAAAAAAATCATCAGAAACATCCTCAAAAAAAGGATCAAACTCGAAGAAAGTCGCGCGTTGTCTTGTCTTTGTTTAAACAAGACAAAAACTTGTCTGAGACACCAAAGTCACGACATTTAACTCGGCTTGAATAACGGATGATTCTACTTCCTGACTTTCACCTGCGAATCTTCTTCATCATCGATTAGGTAAGTCTTGTATTCTATCATTCTAAAAAAGTTCATTTTTGGGGGGGTTTTTGAAGTTTGAATTTTTGATAGGTTAGCTTAAAAAATGACGCTGAGAGAGAAAGAATGAGGGAAGTAAGGGAGAAAGAGGGAGAAATAGTAATTGAGTGAAAGAGGGGGCGTTAATTAACAGAACGGATGGAGGGGAAGTAAGATCCCATTTTCTAAGTGTACTTCATGAATTAAATAGAAAAAATTACATTTCGATACCTCCGTAGAAGAAGTTACGATACTGATATTAAGGGTGTAAAAAGTCTGACGTAGGTGTCGAATATATATTGACTGCGTTTAGTGATCGTACAGCATCTTTGTAAAATAGAAACTAATAGAACAGAGATGACTTGAAACTAATTTGTTTACTTTTAAATTTAGAATTTATACACAATATAATATACTTTATACATTGCACTGTTTTTCGATGGTTGAGTATATGGTAATTTGAATTTCTTGTAATTCTCAGTCGTAAAACGATCCATGTTCAATGAAAATTTCTTAGGTGCGGTTAGGAAAATTACAAAGTTTTCGTTAATTTGATATATACAGTAGGACCTCTTACTAACGACTGGTTTGGTTCCTAACCTTCCCCTCATACCTCTTAATAACGACTACTCGAGAGAGAAAGACTCTTCCACGACTATCATGATTCTGACCAATAAGATGTGCTCTGTGGACAGGGCGACGTATTTACATAGGCAGACGTCTGGTAGAAGGGATAAGGAGAGGTATCTCGTAGTCGTTCGTGAGAGTGATTTTCGGTCGTTAATGGGAGGTGTCGTTAGTGAGAGGTCCTACTGTAGAAGGTATATATTCAATGCTCACAGTGGCCTCGAACTGACTTTGAATAGAAGTTCATAGCAAGCCTTATTTTAATTTGTTAAAAACCAACCCACGTTACATCGTTTCATTATTATTCATCCCTGCTTAGAAAAACGGATAGAAATGGATAGGATGGCAAGTCAATCCGCTTGCGTCCTGTTTTCTAAACATATTATTTTAATCATTCTTTATCCGAATATTGGTTAGAGAAACAATACGTTTACTTCCAACTGATTAACGAAAAGTTCAAATCCTGTTCCATCCACAAATGATGATATGCCAAATTAATGGAATACTCATCATTTGTGGATAAGATAGAGTCTTCGGATGAAAGTGGAAAGAATGTGTATCCGTTAGGTCGGATGAAAATGGATGAACTTGGTGGTTTTTATAGATTCTTACAAAATTGGATTAAGTTTTAATACATTTTACGGATATATTCGGATAAATATGAGTGTATTGGATAGAAACGGATTGAAATGGATAGAAATGTTATCCGAAATTCGATCATTGAATGTGTGTTGTTCCATTAATTTGGCATACTCATCATTTGTGGATGGAACCGGATACACGTTCAATGATCGAATTACGGATAACATTTCTATCCATTTCAATCCGTTTCTATCCAATACACTCATATTTATCCGAAAATATCCGTAAAATGTATTACAGCTTAATCCAATTTTGTAAGAATCTATAAAAATCACCAAGTTCATCCATTTTCATCCGACCTAACGGATACCCATTCTTTCCACTTTCATCCGAAGACTCTATTTTATCCGTATCAGTCTACTAATCGTATACAGATCCTATCCAATGCCAAATTAATGGCATACTCATCATTTGTGGATGGAAATCTTTCCACTTTCATACGAAGACTCTATCTTATCCGTATCTGTCCACTAATCGTATACAGATCCTATCCAATCTAATCCACTGTACCATCCGAAATTGAAATGTGCAATTCTATCCATTTGTATCCTATCGGTTGAACACTAATCTTTTCCACTTTCATCCGAAGACTCTATCTTATCCGTTTCTCTCCACTAATCGTATACAGATCCTATCCGATCTTGTCATCAAGAGATCGGATAGAAACGTATTACATTTAGTACGGACAATAAATGGAAAGAATTGGATAAAAATGAAACGGATGGAACATGATAAACTTGTACATGATAGATTTCGGATAGATAAGTATTAATTTACTTATTTCGGATAGATAAGTTTTAATTTACTTATTTCGTATAGATAAGTTTTAATTTACTTATTTCGTATAGATAAGTATTAATTTACTTATTTCGGATAGATAAGTATTAATTTACGTATTTCAGATAGATAAGTATTAATTTACTTATCTATCCGAAATCTACCATGTACAAGTTCAGTTCCATCGTGTTCCATCCGTTTCATTTTTATCCAATTCTTTCCATTTATTGTCCGTACTAAGTGTAATACGTTTCTATCCGATCTTGTGATTACACCTCTATCCATTATCGTCCGGGCGCTCACATTGCCAGTGAATACGTTTCTTTCCGATCTCTTGATGACAACTGTATCCATTATCGTCCGGATACTGTCCTCGCAAGTGAATACGTTTCTATCCGAACTGTTGATGACAAGATTGGATAGGATCTGTATACGAATAGTGGACAGAAACAGATAAGATAAGAGTCTTCGGATGAAAGCGGAAAGGATTAGCGTTCAAACGATAGGATACAAATGGATAAAATTGCACATTTCAGTTTCGGATGATACAGCGGATTAGATTGGATAGGATCTGTATACGATTAGTGGACAGAAACGGATAAGATAGAGTCTTCGGATGAAAGTGGAAAGAATGTGTATCCGTTAGGTCGGATGAAAATGGATGAACTTGGTGGTTTTTATAGATTCTTACAAAATTGGATTAAGTTGTAATACTTTTACGGATATTTTCGGATAAATATGAATGTATTGGATAGAAACGGATTGAAATGGATAGTAATGATCGAATTTCGGATAACATTTCTATCCATATGCGTCCATTCCTATCCGTTTTTTTTAAGCAGGGATAGTACATAGTTTTTTATTATAGATTTTGTTTATTCAGGTCATAAACATCGGGCTGTTTTGAGAAAACTCATTTTGATAAAATCGTTTTTATTAAAACATTTCATTTTCCTGCATTAGATTATAATTATAGACCATTATAGTAGAACGTAAGTCGTCAAATTATTTATGGTTCTCATGGGTTTGCAGGAAATTCATGTAAAAGCCTATTAGAAAGGACAGATAATAAAAATTTGTTTGCATATATGTTGCTTGAAACACGTAAATTGTTTAGATGATTTTAAAACCGTTGTGGAATCCTGTTTTTCTTCTTCACTCGTTTTTCTTTACATGGAAAACAGTTAAAATTTATTACTCGGAGGTTTTCAGGGTAGCTGATTACGAATATGGCCTCAGATTTTCAAAATTCAAATTGGCGGATGAAATATGGCGCGTAAAGAATAATTTTTAATATTTTGATCGACCATATTGGATCCGCCTTCGTCATCATCGACCATAAAAACTCCTTTGTAAAAATTCTCATCAAAATCGAACCTCCAATGAACTGGAGAACGCTTTTTTCCAAGAAAAACTCAATTTTTTTTGTGTTTATATATTTATGACATTTTTATAAGAAACGAAGTTTAAATATTAGTGGTATAATGATGTAGATAAATACTTTAGCTACTGGAAAAACCAACCACTATTTCTAAATATTCAGAAATTGATTTTTTTATAAATAAAACTCTCGGGTAAAGAAGGTGATCCTTACACGGGACCACCACGCTTCAAAGGGTTAAATAAATCTCGTAGTTTTTGAGTTAGAACGTCCAGAAATTTTCAAAGAAATTGTCATTGTTGAGGCCATTTTGAGGTTACAAATGATGTGGGGTATAAAAGTAAAATCTTTTCTTAAAATTTAAGTATTTTATTCACCTTTGTTCAGAGTTTCAATAAAATCCTAATATTCTATTGTCTCGAAAAAAATTGATGAGAATAAAGATTCCCCAATTTTTTGGAAATTTTTTTCAAACTGTACGTCATATTGGAATTCCTGATGGCTGAAACTCAATTTTGACTTCGGAATCTTGAAAAGCGACCTCAAAAACAAAACAGTATGTACCTTTCAATTTTTGTTGTAACTTCGATTTTGATACGAAATACTCTATTGAAATAGAAGCAAGAAAAAGTGTCCTTGGAAGGTTAATGTTTTCTAAAAAACGGCCCAGTAAGATATGGGTAATAAATTTTGTATGCATCATTTATGACCTGAATAACCAAAATCTGCAATAAAAAACTATGTGCTATTCAAAATTGGTTCAAGCCCACCATGTGCTGTACAAGTCAAGTTTTAACTAGTAAATTCACTGTTCCAAGTAAAAACTCGATAAAGTTTGTAAATATTATTTCTTAACACAAAACTCCAAATATTTATTTATTAATAGCAAACTGGCAAATTTGCCCCATTAACAAAAAAAAAAAATATATATATATATATGGGTAAATCCGCGAAACCTTTGAATTTTGAGTCATAAAATCAAAAAAGTTTTATGTGTTGAGCACATTTATTTATTTATTTATTTTTATTTTCTACGGCCTAAAGGCCTTTAACAAATTAAGAATAAAAAATAAAATAAGTAGCGCTAATTGCAACACGTATTAAAAATAACAATTTTAAATATAAATATATAAATACAATAATAACATCACTGCAATAAATACAACCCACATTATTGCAATTTTTATATGTTGTCGTATAGATTAAGAGGTAATAAATGACGCAGTAGTGTGCTTCATGTTTTAAGCAACGCTGAAGAGTGAAAATTATCATCTGAGAATTTTTATGTTAGTGATCTTGAAATTTAGAGAAGACGTTCACCATTTTGGAGCTGCTATTTTGAAGCCGCCATATTGAATTTCGAAAATCTGAACCGTAACTGAACTGCACATCAAGAAATTGCTTTCATTTGAGAAATTGCTACATGCGATTATCAATTTGAATGTAAAATTTATAATTAAAAAGTACTGAAATGATACAGTTTTTGCATTCAGATACATGTTGGTTTGAGAATTATATATGTTGAATAAAATACAGCAAATATCATGCTTTTAGATAGAAATTTATTACATAATTACATTTTAGTATATTTCCGGGCTGGTCGAGTTTTAACAATTAGAGGATTTTTTTTATTACTGGTAGGTTTAGACTTTTTCTTTATTGTTTTAGAGTTTTTCTATTTTTGTAAGTATCCTTATCAACAGACCAGCTGTGTGGTTCTAAGGAAAAGTGATTTTTGAATCTTTTGGTAATCAGAGACCCCGAAAACCTTCGAGTTAAAAATTTTAAGCAATTATCACGAAAGACATTGCCAATAATGAATTTCTTAGAAAAAACCAGCATTTTTTCATAATTTTTTGTTTATACTACCTAAACAATAAACAATAATGTCTTCTTAGCCATTTATATATGTTATTTTATCACTAAACTTATAGAAAATCGTAAAAAATTGACATGAATGTGTTAACTGGAATTTTAATAATGAAAAATCAAAGAAAATGTTATTTAAAAACATTATTGGATGTTAGTGTTTTGATGTTACCTCTATTTTGCACTTTTCATACGATCACACATGTTGCAAATAATGTTCTTCTTCAATTTACGGTGTGCCATTGAAAAATGACCATCATTTTAACCAGTTACACAAGTGCTTTTTAACTTCAAGCATATATTTTTTTACTTCTCTTGTGAGCACATTCTTAAATGACGCCTGGATTTCCTCCTTTTTCTGTGTACAAAATTATTACTTTTGACTCGTAACGATTAAAGATATGCTAATAGGTGAAAAATGAACTAAAATTGTTTTTTTTTGAAAAAACGAGGGACACATTTTAAAGGCACTCTTTTCAGCCTTCCTGAAAAGGGCACATAGCTCTATAAGAGTGCAAATTTTTTGTTTTTTTGTCTATTAGTACGTGTAAAAAATTCAGACAGATTAAAGAAACGCTGAAATCGCTACAGGACCAAACGTGAATAAAAATTACTGTAAGGACATTTTATTTTAAGCGTTTTTGACATATTTTTCTGTTTCAACGGTATGAATTTCGTACTTTTATCTCATCAATGATGCATTACATATATTGGTCGATATATTTGGAGTATACTTAACAATGTTGACCAGTTTAAACGCAGAAAAATAAAATAAAAATACTCAGAAATACACAGCGACACGAAATTTAAAGGTTTCGCAGATTTGCCCATATAAAATAAATACAGTCGCACATGTATAATAAAAGTATAGATATAATTAACCATGAAATAAAGCTAACAATGTAAAAGTAACATAAAGATTTACGAGTAGTTCAGTTAATTGATCGAACATTGTTATCGAGTAAGTTCCCTAATTTCATCAAACGATAAACTGTAGAATAGAAGCTACCATTTGTTTTGCTTCCGTGTTCCAACACTGGTCAAGGATTTCGAGACGAAATATCCAGTTGCCTAAACTGACATAAACTTTCTGTATAACTCGCGATCATCGCCTGATAATATTTTCTTTATATAAATCATTAACTTCGTTTAAAGATTTAACGGTAGGAATATTAAATTCTCGTTATATAATATTGCAGTAAAATATTTTCTTTTACGTATAATTTACTTAATTTTTCTTGATCTCACAGTCGAAAGTATGTTTTGTTAAAAAAAAAACATGTGCAATGATCGACAATTACGAACAAAAATGATAATATTACAATGATCTAAAGTATTATCATTACACCTTTATAAATGCTACGTAAAAACTTGAATATGTGATTCCGATAACAAAGTTTATAACAAATTGGGCATTTTAGAATGGAGAGTGCGAGTCAATTGTACAGCCTAACTTGGGGCGAATACGGTACTTCATTATCATCTGCTGTTCAGTCGTTTAGAGGTCATGGAGATCTCGTCGATGTTACGTTAGCAGCTGGTGGGAGAACCTTTTCAGCGCACAAAGTTGTGCTGTGCGCTGCAAGCCCGTACCTCTTAGAACTAATGAAGGTATATATTACGGTTTAATAAGCAGATTTTTAAAAGAACAAACCGTTTTCATCGATTTGTATTTGCAGAGTACACCATGCCAGCATCCTGTTATTGTGTTAGCAGGGATCGCAGGTCATGATTTAGAATGCATATTAGAATTTATTTATCGCGGTGAAGTCAATGTAGAACCGTCACAGCTGCCTTCGTTGCTCCAAGCTGCTCATTTTCTGAGCATAAACGGATTAACACCAACAGATTTAGCAGAGGTAAAGTTTTTATGAAGTAATTCTTAATAATCGATGCAGCAATACATAAAAAATCTGGTATTTAGCAAAATGTTGAAGAAGAGCCATTGAATCATACTGTCGAAGACGTCGAAGAGTCTACAGCAGACGATTCCAAAAGTTCGTACACACTTCAACGGAAGCGAAGAAAAAAAAGGAAAGGTGTTGCGTTTGGTAAATCGGAAACAACAGAAAGTTCTGGTAGTAAAGATTCGGAGGATATACAAGAAGAGGAAGAAAAAAAGGAATCCAAACGCAAACGTTTAAATAGCAACCAATCAGAGAAAGGTAAAAAATTTAATTTATTAAAATGTAGCCATTTTTAAATATATTTTGTTAACAGATAAAATAAAATGCCGTGATATGGGTTTGCTGGCTCAACATAATCTTGCGACACCATTAGACAGTGGCGAAGCAATGGTAACCGAACCGGATATAAAGACTAACATCCAGAATTTCATACCACAAGCACAATTCCCTTCGCTGCCGATTCCACAATTCCCCGGAGCTATGAATGTCGGATTTCCAATGTCTACTCCAATACCATCCATTGTATCTGCTGCAATGAGCGCAGCAGCATTAAAGATTCGTGGAGCTTCGGATTGTCCAGGGATTTGTCCACTGTGCGGTTGTACTCTACGTCAAGCAAGGAATCTTCGAAGACATTTATTGTCGTCATGCAAATACAGGTTTACTTCAAATTCGCTGTATCAGACCACAGGTGATCAAAATCTCAGGTTTAAGTCGGGAACAGAGATGCCAAATGCCGGTATTTTGGACGGTGTGTTGGCGAAAACTGAGAAGTGCGAAGAAATTGTTTGTAATCCCAGCTGTGAAGATATCGTTTGTGATCCAAACGAAGATCTTTCGAGCGATCCAAATTGTGAACAAATCGTATGCAATCCGGCATTGTCTCCGTTAAGTGTAGTTTCGTCAAGTAATAACATTGCGTCACCAGTCGCAAGATGAGGTATGCAGCAATAAGGATATTTAGCTACGAGTTTGGTTTCGCGAGGTTCAAAAGGTTGGTTGATCTCAAAACGAGTCATGATTTACCTTAAGGCAGATTTAGATTTCTGTCGACAGTGTACATATTACTTGTACATACTGTGCAAGATCTTTACGTAGGTAATAAGCTTTATAAAGATTAATTATGATGGCATTTTAATTACATGGCTATTTCTGACCAAATATTTAAACTTACACAATCATATTACTTTATAGCCGAGTACTTATATTTGATATCGTATCGTGAGATCTGTTTAATAAAAGTAAATATATTTGTAGAATCGAAAAAAAAAGAGGAATACGAGACTGGATTCTTCAAACAGTGAGAATCTTTTCGGGTGAAAATGATAATCACTTAGGATTAAGCTTTAAATTCCATGGTGTATGGAAGTAATTAGTTTGCTTGTCATAAGTTAAGAATTTGATTTATTTAATGTATCGCAATGAATCTCAGCGATGAATCTCGCAGCATGATTGGGTTACAGTTGAACGAATTTTTACTGTCGTATTTGTTATGGATTAGCAACGATTATGGATAGAGTAATTATTCAGTTGTATTAATTTATTAATGTTTATATTTAAGTCACGAGCACATGTATAAATCTGGAGGCACATTTACGATCCATTTACATCTGTAAATAAAAACATTTATATGCAATATTTGTCAAAAATTATTTCTAGTTTTACCTTTTCCTTTATGTGTTTATCGATTATCTTAATTTTTTTAGGTTAGTGGATTTACGATTAAAGGAACTTTTTAATATAATTTTTTATTTATTGATGAAATTAAAACTTTCAAATTTCAATCAGACAATTTAATGTAATGTGTTTTTTTAGGTTATGTGAGAAATATTAATTTATTTTTGTTTAATCGTTTTAGCACTAATTTTTGTCATATTTTTCTGTTTTAATCTGATTTATTAATGTAAACAAACAAAAACATAGCCTACAAAAATGTTTGGAAACTTTACCTAACCTAATAAAAATGATAAAATTACCCCGGTAGAAGTTTCGGATTGAAAATTTGAAATTCATTGAAATTAATTTTGTAAAAATGGCTGTAACTTTTTAATGACGCATTACAGCCAGGGTTGGGTAGTGGAAAAGTTAAAAGTTAAAAAATTAATTAATTTTAACTTAACTTAGTTACTTTTCAGATCATTAACTTTTAACTTAACTTAATTAAGTTTTTTTTTTAATTTTTAACTTTTAACTTTTAACTTAACTTTTAACTTAACTTTTAACTTTTTAACTTAACTTTTCACTTTTAATTTAACTTTTAACTTAACTTTTAACTTTTTAACTTAACTTTTAACTTTTTAACTTAACTTTTCACTTTTAATTTAACTTTTAACTTAACTTTTAACTTTTTAACTTAACTTTTAACTTTTTAACTTAACTTTTAACTTTTTGACTTAACTTTTAACTTTTTAACTTAACTTTTAACTTTTTAACTTAACTTTTCACTTTTAATTTAACTTTTAACTTAACTTTTCACTTTTAATTTAACTTTTAACTTAACTTTTAATTTAACTTTTAACTTAACTTTTAATTTAACTTTTAACTTAACTTTTAACTTTTTAACTTAACTTTTAACTTTTTAACTTAACTTTTAACTTTTTAACTTAACTTTTAACTTTTTAACTTAACTTTTAACTTTTTAACTTAACTTTTAACTTTTTGACTTAACTTTTAACTTTTTAACTTAACTTTTAACTTTTTAACTTAACTTTTAACTTTTTAACTTAACTTTTAACTTTTACCTTAACTTTTAACTTTTAACTTAACTTTTAACTTTCAACTTAACTTTTAACTTTTAACTTTTACCTTAACTTAATTAAGTTTTTTTTTTAATTTTTAACTTTTAACTTTTAACTTAACTTTTAACTTTCAACTTAACTTTTAACTTTTAACTTAAATTTTAACTTTTACCTTAACTTTTAACTTTTCACTTTTAATTTAACTTTTAACTTTTTAACTTAACTTTTAACTTAAATTTTAACTTTTAACTTTCAACTTAACTTTTAACTTTTAACTTAAATTTTAACTTTTACCTTAACTTTTAACTTTTCACTTTTAATTTAACTTTTAACTTAAATTTTAACTTTTCACTTTTAATTTAACTTTTTAACTTAACTTTTAACTTTTTAACTTAACTTTTAACTTTTTGACTTAACTTTTAACTTTTTAACTTAACTTTTAACTTTTTAACTTAACTTTTAACTTTTTAACTTAACTTTTAACTTTTTGACTTAACTTTTAACTTTTTAACTTATAACTTAACTTTTAGCTTTTCTACCAGTTAACTTAACTTCTTTTTCAATTAAGTAAATAACGTATTAACTTTTAACTTAACTTAGTTAATATTTTATGTAGTTAACTTTAACTTAACTAAGTTAAAACAAAGAGTTAACTTACCCAACCCTGATTACAGCACAAAATATGTCGAACAAAAGTTCTAGGAAATGAAAAAAGGTAAGAACGATATTTTCTCTATTTGTTGTCATTTTTGAGATAACGGCTTGGGAAGTTGCAACTTATTAAAATGTTGGTCAAAACGAGCTTTATTATTCTGTTTTTTGTAATGTTTCTACAATTTTTGATACTAAAAACGCTAATACTCTCAATATCCAATTTTTAGGTTATATTTTTTAAAAAAGTGAGGTTATGTTGGACAAATAAAAAAATTGAATTGTATTTTACTGTTTGGTTGGCATTGGTCAGATATTAGCCAATGAATGGCTATTCTTTCCTTATTTTTTTTTCGTTTTCAGTTTTTTAGTATTTTTTTTTAGTTTTTCTTGTTTTTTATTTTTTTTTTGTTCGGATTCGGAGGGATTAACTACGCTTGAGTAGTTTTGTATTGAATGCAAATTGAAATATAACTAATACATCAAACGTATTAAAACAAATTGGTTGGAATTAATAAATTCAAATCCACGTGAATAAAATTAGTGCAGGTTAATCCGATAAAGAAACTATATTGAAAATGTTTTTTAAATTGCTTTTAAGGTACTAAAGTGCTCGGCCGATAAGGTAAGAACGATATTTTCTTTATTTGTCACTATTTTTGAGAACACGGCTTAAAGTTGCAACTTATTAAAATGTTGGTCAAAACGAGCCTTATTATTGTGTTTTTTGTAAACTTTATATAATTTCCGACATATTTTGGACGCTAAAAACGTTAATACTCTCAATATACAATTTTTAGGTTATATTTTTTAAAAAAGTGAGGTTATGTTGGACAAATAACAAAAACTGTTACTATTTTACTATTTGGTCAGCATTGGCCAGATATCAGCCAATGAATGGCCGTTAATTCCTTATTTTTTTCGTTTTCAGTTTTTTTTTATTTTTTCTTGTTTTTTTATTTTCTTTTGTTCGAATTTGGGATTCTGTACTCTTGAGTAGTTTTATATTGAATGCAAATTAAAATATACAGTAGTCCTTCCCTTATTCTAATTTGTCCAGTCAGGCAAGATGGCGGACTTCTTCCCTTATTATAATTTTCTCCTCTCCCCCGCTACCAAGATTTACTGTCTCACTATTGTCTCTTTTTCCTTTGTTGCGCACATGCGCCGTTATTTTTATTTAGAAAATCCACACGTCAACACACGTCGATGGGGAGAATGCGTGAGGGGAAATATTAGAATAGGAAAAGAGAAAAAATTAGAATAAGGGAAGGACTACTGTAAGTAATACATCAAAACAAATTGGTTCGAATTAATATATCTAAATCCATGTGAATAAAATTAGTGCAGGTTAAATTCAATTCCCAGTACTCGAAAGAGGTTTCGGAGGGATTCGATTTGTCAATCCATTTGAATTTGAAATTTGTTCATTTAGATTCAAATCCATATGTGACATTACGATATAAGTTTTGTATTCATATGGAATCAATTCGAATTCAGGGGTATTCGACAATTTTACATTGTTTACAATATTTATTGGTTCGGCAGTGGATTTGGGGGGACAAATTGGAAAAATGAAGAATTTCATTGAATCTATTTGAATCCTTCCATATCCACTAATCCTTTTCCCATTGAGATTTTTCACGTCGTTTTGTCGGGAAGCACGCAAGATGACGAGATGTATATGAAGAAGAATAAACCAGACAGTGCATAAAAAATCAATCAACATTTTTATTTAAAAAAAAATGTTATAAATAAATAGAACTTGTTCTCAAAAGATCCAAGCTGGGACTCAATGGAGTCTTGATGGCAGGCGTCGACGTCAAAGGAACTTTTTGTCTCGTACATAATTCCATACATTCTTGAAGGTAGGAATTTCATACGACGAGATTTACATTATCAGTCCGAGGCTTTTCGTGTCCCAGCACAAAGGGCCAGTTTCGATGGGAGAGATCTTCAAGCTCACCTTGCAGAAGTTTCAAAAGATCGTCCAGGTATTTCATTTCCACCACGTCATTTCCGAGCTTATCAGTGTCTTCAGACAAAGTAGCGACACGCCATTCGTCCTGCTGTTGGACAAGAAATCGCACATTATTACTTTGTTTTTAATCGTCTAAGTAACTTGATCAGAAAGAAATTCGGAGTATTTTAAGCAAATAGTTGAATCCATTGAATATTTTTTAACTTTGATTTTGATACGAAATATTTGATTGAAATTAAAGTTAGGTCATTTCAGGCTAGTCACAGATAATCCATAACATATTCTAAACTTGAGAATTTCATAACTGAAATCGGTTCAGGTCACCTGAAAATTGATCAGGACCTGATCTGGCTATGATATGGCTCGCTTTATCAACATACCTGGTCAAACTCTGCTCAAGATTGAATAAGACAAATCGTATTAGGAGTTCGTAAGTAATACCTGATCATAGCCTGATCAAAACTCAGTACGATATGTCTTATTCGGCGTCTTTGGTTACTATCTGATCAGTGAACTGGTATTCATTGTTTAATGGAGACGTCATAACCAGTTAATAAGAATTCTTAAATGATCTGAAGTTGGGGTGAAATCGGCTCAGTCTACCTGAATATTGATCAGGGCCTGATCCGACAACAATAAGACATGTCTCAGGAAGACCTGATCAGATTCTGCTCGAGATTTAATAAGATTATCAGGATTTTTTGAGTAATGTCTGATCATGTACTGATCGCAATTCAATATGGCATACTTTATCAAAGGTTCCTTAATAATACCTGATCATGGTCTGATCACAACTCAATAAGATATATCTTATCCGACCATTTTAGTTACTATCTGATCAGTAAATTGGTATTCGCAGTCAATGTTTAATGGCGACGTCATAACAATTTTATAAGATATGTTCTGAAATTAGCTGAAGTTTAGGATTTACGGGTAAACTTGGCTTACTCCACCTGGATATTGATCAGGATCTGATCTAGCAATAATAAGACATTTCTCACGAATACCTGATCAGATTCTGCTCGAGATATAAAAAGATACGTCTTATCAGGAGTTTTTGAATAGTGATCATGGACCGACCGCAACTCAATATGGCATACATTATCAGGCGTTCCTTAATAATACCTGATCACGGTCTGATCACGAAGCAATAAGATATGTCTTATCCGGCGATTTTAGTTACAATCCGATCAGGGAACTGGTATTCGTAGGCAATGTTTAATGGTCACGTCATAACCAGTTAATAAGATATTCTTAAATGATCCGAAGTTGGAGTAAAATCGGCTCAGTCTACCTGAATATTGATCAGGGCCTAATTCGACAATAATAAGACATTTCTCACGAATACCTGATCAGATTCTGCTCGAGATATAAAAAGATACGTCTTATCAGGAGTTTATGAATAGTGATCATGGACCGACCGCAAATCAATATGGCATACATTATCAGGCGTTCCTTAATAATACCTGATCACGGTCTGATCACGAAGCAATAAGATATGTCTTATCCGGCGATTTTAGTTACAATCTGATCAGGGAACTGGTATTCGTAGGCAATGTTTAATGGTCACGTCATAACCAGTTAATAAGATATTCTTAAATGATCCGAAGTTGGAGTAAAATCGGCTCAGTCTACCTGAATATTGATCAGGGCCTAATTCGACAATAATAAGACATTTCTCACGAATACCTGATCAGATTCTGCTCGAGATATAAAAAGATACGTCTTATCAGGAGTTTTTGAATAGTGATCATGGACTGACCGCAACTCAATATGGCATATATTATCAGGCGTTCCTTAATAATACCTGATCACGGTCTGATCACGAAGCAATAAGATATGTCTTATCCGGCGATTTTAGTTACAATCTGATCAGGGAACTGGTATTCGTAGGCAATGTTTAATGGTCACGTCATAACCAGTTAATAAGATATTCTTAAATGATCCGAAGTTGGAGTAAAATCGGCTCAGTCTACCTGAATATTGATCAGGGCCTAATTCGACAATAATAAGACATTTCTCACGAATACCTGATCAGATTCTGCTCGAGATATAAAAAGATACGTCTTATCAGGAGTTTTTGAATAGTGATCATGGACTGACCGCAACTCAATATGGCATACATTATCAGGCGTTCCTTCATAATATCTGATCACGACGCAATAAGATATGTCTTATCCGGCGATTTTAGTTACAATCCGATCAGTGAACTGGTATTCGTAGGCAATGTTTAATGGTGACGTCATAGCCAGTTAATAAGATATTCTTAAATGATCCGAAGTTGGAGTAAAATCGGCTCAGTCTACCTGAATATTGATCAGGGCCTAATTCGACAATAATAAGACATTTCTCACGAATACCTGATCAGATTCTGCTCGAGATATAAAAAGATACGTCTTATCAGGAGTTTTTGAATAGTGATCATGGACTGACCGCAACTCAATATGGCATACATTATCATCCGTTCCTTAATACTACCTGACCACGGTCTGATCACGAAGCAATAAGATATGTCTTATCCGGCGATTTTAGTTACAATCCGATCAGGGAGGAACTGGTATTCGTAGGCAATGTTTAAGTCACGTCATAACCAGTTAATAAGATATTCTTAAATGCTCAATATGGCATACATTATCAGGCGTTCCTTCATAATATCTGATCACGACGCAATAAGATATGTCTTATCCGGCGATTTTAGTTACAATCCGATCAGTGAACTGGTATTCGTAGGCAATGTTTAATGGTGACGTCATAGCCAGTTAATAAGATATTCTGAAATTATCTGAAATTTAGGATTTAAGGGTAAACTTGGCTCAGTCCACCTGAATATTGATCAGGACCTGATCCAACAATAATAAGAAACGACTGGTGAATACCTGATCAGATTCTGCTCGAGATTTAATAAGGTATGTCTTATCAGGAGTTTTTTAGTGATGGCTGATCACGGGAGTGTTCGCAATTGAATGGTATACTTTATCAGGTGTTCCTTAATAATAGCTGATCATGGCCTGATAAACAGTCTGTCATGCCCTGTTAGGCATTCTCGAGTAGTGTCTGATCACTCAACTGGTGTTCGTAGTTATTATTTAAAGGTGGCCTCATAACCAGATCATAACAAATCCTGATATGATCTGAAATTGAGAATTTTATACTTGAAATCGGTTCAGTTGACCTGAAAATTGATCAGGACCTTACTTGACTATGATATGGCACGTCTTAGCAACATGCCTGGTTACTACCTGATCAGACACTGTTCAAGATTGAATAAAGTAAGCCTTATTAGTATTTCGTCAGTCGTGGATGATCATTGCCTGAACGTGACTCAATGAAGTATGGCTTATAAGGCGACCGTTAATAATACCTTATTAGGTCATGATCCCAAATCAATAAGACATGCCTTGTCAGGTAAATCAATAAGGCAAGCCTTATCAGGAGTTCTTGAGTGATGGCTGATCATAACTCAATAAAGCATGACTTATCAGGAGTTAATTAATAATTTCTGATCATGACTACATCATTATCATTATATCACAAATTCGGAAATGGTCCGAAGTTCAGGATGTAAATAAAATTTCTGATCAGGTCTTGTTGCATTATTCAGGCAACCTCATCAGCCCCTGATCATGACCAAATCAAAATTTCTACAGAAGTAGGTAGGGAATTAAGAGAGTTTCTGAGTGGCTAATGTTGATAGTGCATACGTATTTTAAAAATTAAAAATAGCGGTTTTAATGGCGTGAAGAATTTTTACATTGCGGTCGATATCTGATCTTTACTTCTATTATTTCTATAAGTGAAAAAAGAAACGATAAATAAACATATTTTTTAAGTGAAAATTATCAATTTCTGTTAAACCATGTGCAAAAGAGCCGTTCAAGTACCGTAAGATGCCGATTTGAGTTTCTTTCAGATCGCCAGCTCTTTCAAATGAAACTGCGCAGGATAAATTGATGGGAACGAGGTTGGAATAAAAAGCATATACACACCAGAAAGTCGCTTCTCAACGAGCAGATTTCTCGATGGATGTCTTTGTTGGAGTCTTGGAGTCTCTTCACTTTTTCACGGAGTTGCTGAAGCAGACCTTCCGGATCGCCGGGTACCGCCGGTACATTTCCATCCGGTTCGATCGATAATGCAAGTCTGGTAAGATGATCGTGACCGGATATGGCGTCGTGAAACCTGTCATCCTCCAAAAGGCATGCTGCTCGTTCAGGATCCGTTTCCATCGCTTCCAGAATCGACACTACTTCGTTTATAGCCGTCCTTCCCTAAAAATGTCGTAATTGTTGAATCGTTTACTCACTGAAAGAGAAATCTTGCTTCAAATGAAACCGCCAAATATCGATAAAGTTTTATTACAGAATTTGCAAGAATAGAAATCGAAATGTAACGGTATCTTCGTTTAATGTTTAAAAAGTGATGAAAAATTGTAAAAGAAATTTGGTATATTATTTGATGAATCCTAAGCAATTTTATTATCATTTTTTGGTAAACCTTCGGATTAGACACTTGTTCGAAATTGCAAAAAGTACAACACATTTTTTATGTATTTTTGCCTCCTGATCACGAATATGACAATAAAAATCGGCGCTCGGCAAACCCTTGGCCGCCATCTTGAAAAAACCGTCAAAAAACGCGATTTTTTGCGGTTTTTTGCATTTATCTTGAAAAATACGAGTCTGAGAAAAAAATATGTCAAATAAAAAAGGTAGAGAATTGAATTCTCTGCAAAAAGGTTATATACATTTTTTTTCCTAATCGCAATGGAAAGCCCGTAAAATATCGCTGAAAGTTGGTAATCCTAAGAATAACGATCTTGCGTCTCTTATGTCCACGCATTGGTAATTACAGGACACACACTTTATGCCCGTTCGATTATCACTAACACCTGTTGGTTGGAGGTTACACCACTATAAAAAGGGGGGTTCAGGGGGTCGGAGCCCCCCAGCACGCAAGCACCTCTAACTATACTCATTGGCGATTAGAGGGCCACACATTCCAGGTCTGTTTGATTATCACTAACATCTGTTGGTTAGAGGTTAGGGCAGTATAAAAAAGGGGGGTCTGGGGGGCGGAGCCCCCCAGCACGCAAGCACCCGTAAGTCTACGCATTAGTGATTAGAGGGCCACACATTCCAGGCCTAACCTAACCTAACCTCCCATATAAGGCAAACTGAAATCCACTTTACTAGCGAGAAACTTAGCTAAAGGCGCACAAACGTATAACTAGTCACTTTTATCGCTATTTTGCGGGCTTTCCATTGCGATTAGGAAAAAAATGTATATAACCTTTTTTATAGAGAATTCAATTCTCTACCTTTTTTGTTTGACACATTTTTTTTGTCAGACTCGTATTTTTCAATATAAATGCAAAAAACCGCAAAAAATCGCGTTTTTTGACGGTTTTTTCAAGATGGCGGCCAAGGGTTTGCTGAGCGCCGATTTTTATTGTCATATTCGTGATCAGGAGGCAAAAATACATCTGAAACATATCGTACATTTTGCAATTTCGAACAAGTGTCTAATCCGAAGGTTTGCCCATTTTTTTTATATATTGAATGAAGAAACCGAATCCAGGTTTAGAATCGGCTCATCAGGATTTTAAAATATTTGAGGTTATATACGCGAAAAGTCCCTTTTTTCAGTTTTTGCAATTACATGAGAGAAAAAATAGTCGACTAATAACTAATTTTGAAGGGCAAAAGTAGTACCAATTTTTCGAATTCTGTATATAACCCCGAAAATATAAAAAAACTTCTTGACTGGGATAACACAAAAATACTGGATATCGAAAATAAATTTCACAATAGACGTATATCGGAAATGATTAACATCAAATTACAAAAAGCTCCACTCAACAAAATTGAAGATACCCAAAGTTTACACACCGCATATGAACGCATCGTTACACAAATGAAACGGTCAGGAGCCTCCCCACCATAGGAAAACAGGAAACATATAAAAACGGGCAACACAACAGGACGCTCCACAGTAACCTCTTGAAAATGAACGCAAGTCGTTCGAAACGTCGAGGAAAATCAACAGCAACCAACTTTGTAGGACAAAGCCGAACCCTTATTAATATTTTTATTATATATAACTTCTACATAAAAACACCGTGTAATAAAAAAACTTCATTTTTCGTGAACATAACCTCAAATACTTCAAAATCCTGACGCGATGGGTCGATTCTAACCCGGATTCCGACTTTGTTGCTGCTTATTTTGTAGACCATTATTATATTTACGAAATCAAGTTCAAAATACTTGTTTTTCTTTCAAACAGGCATAATCTAAAGATGCTGCAGCCAATTCTTCGGATAGTCTTGGTGGAGTATGCATGAAAGATAAGTCAGTCGGCGTTTCTGAACTCCAATCGTTGCTGTGAATCCCCGACGTGTCGTCGTTGGAAGAACGTCGAAGCTTGTCCTCTTTGGAAAAGTCACAAAGTCGATCGGAACTTGAGCTGATGCTTACTGGAACGGACGTTTGAAATTTGATCGGGTTTTCCCGCCACAGAGAGCCTTGGAGAAAATGCCTCATCCGGAGCCTAGTGTTACCTCGTCCCCTGGACGTCCGTCTCGAATCATCCCCTTTACTGAGGGGAGCTTCAGATTCACCAAGACTCCCTTTCGAGTTCAGCAAGGTCTCTAGTTGTGTGGCTCCTGAAAGTTCGTAATTGCATGTTCATATCTTTGTCAATTTAAAGTCATTTTTGCACTCCTTGCAATCAAAAGTCAGAAAATCCTTATGCACTACAAATAGAAGAAAAACTGTCAGAAGCAATCATCAATGTCTAATTATGATGGAGAATTATGGGATCTATCAACGAAACCGTACATTTTATTGAAAAAATGTTTATTATTTATAATTTAGTAAAAAATCATTTACCTATCGTCCCTTTACCGATCTTAAAGAGTGTTTCAAAACCGACGCCTATGAAAAAACCTCAGCAACCACTGTAATAATCATTCCAGCTCGAAAAATCATCCCAATTATAAACAAATCTATCTGTGTATTACATACACCTTAGCGGCCTCGATAATAGTAATATCCATAACCGGATATATGTATTTTGTTCCCTAGGGAGAGAAAGTGCTATTTTGCCTCCTCGATATAGAGTGCAAAATAAAATTGTTTGCTCCGACTGCATTGAGAAAATTTTGAATGGAAAAACACCTATATTGTCTTGTTTCAGCGGGATATACTCGGAAAATTAAGAATTTTTTTTACATTTTCATGAATTAATCTGTACCCAAATTTTTTATTCAAAATGCTATTTTGCGTTTACAAAATATATAATTAAAAAATAGTATACACGAACAGAAATAGAAGCAACTAGGTAAATTTTGTACATGGATTTACGGATTTTTGTTGGTAACAATTTGCCATTTTTTAACATTAAATTTTCGTACTTAATATTATATATTTGTGTCACTAATAATAATGATGACTTATAATACATTGCTACATTGCAATTAATAAATTAATTATTCAAAAAATCTCATCAATTCGTACGTAACCAAGAAATATGAGTTATAAATTCAAAACCATTTTAGTTCAAAACAAAACGATGACAATCTCCATACCCAGAAACCGGAATATTAAATTCGTACTATTTTTTTCAATTAGTTATCGAAGTTTTTCTCAAGTCACGATTGTGATTTTCGTTTTTTGCACTTTTAGATTAGGATATCTCAAAATCTTTACAGCATAGAGCAATTATAAATAAATAAATAAATATTTATTTATTAACCAAGAAACGGGCATTACTGCCCAAAAAAAAATACATGTGATATAACAATAAACTCGCAAAAGAATAAGAAAAAATTTAACAAATGATAATATAAAATGGTAACAAAACATATACGCATATAATTAATATACACAGTATAATATATATAACAGTAATAACTTTATAGCCTCAAGTTAACGATAGTCTTGCAAGAGTTTTACTCTTGCTTGATTCTTAAAACGACCAAAAATGTCATTTAATGGAGGGCAACATGAGCTATTCCCGAGTTTTATTAATCTACTTATGACAGAGTTAAGTCCATATTCAGTTCTATAATTCTGTGAAACAAAAAGTCTGGAATTGCGGAACATATAAGAGTTTTCCAATTGAATAAAACAGGAACTCAACTCTGGACAAAGTATTTTACCATTAACTATTTTATATAAAAAACAAATATCAGAAAATGTTCTATAAGACTCCAGAGTGCTCAATTTAATTCTAGTCGGCTAACTTGTAGGCTATAAATATTAAAAATCTGTGCTGAACTCTCTCAATCTTTCTTTTGTGCACTTCAAAGAATGGTGACCAAACCGTTGAATTATACATCAAAATAGACTTAACTAGAGCATCGTACAAAGTTATAATCGCAGATAAATTTGTAAATGCTTGACATTGCCTTTTAAGAAATCCTAAATTGCGTAAAGCTTTGTTAGTGACATAATCAATGTGTTCGACAAATGATAGTTTACAGTCTATAAGCACACCAAGATCTCGTATAACAGATACATTTTCAATAATTGTACCATTAATAGTGTAGTTAAATTGTAAAGGCGAACGTGATCTTGTTACACTCAAGACTTTACATTTACTTGTATTTAGCGCCATATGATTTGTAGCACACCATTTTTGCAATATACGACCAGGTTTTGATTCAGCACATCGAAAACCGTAGGAAAAATATACTCAGGTTTCTGATGAATGCATTTTAATCTGGGGTTTGTCAAATTGCGATAAAAATTTTATTCCACCACACAAACTTACTGAAAATGTGCAAAACTCTGTTTTTTTTTCAGTTTTAGATCAGGATATTTCAACATCTTGGCGTGACAGAATAATTTTTAATAAAGTCGGTCTCAGTTTGTTAGTTATTTTCATGTAATTATACATTTATTTAATGTATGAAAATCATAATTGTTTCCTCGATAAAAAAATCGTAAAGGAATGACTAAAAAAGCATTTTAAAGCTGACAAATAGCACCTTAATATTAAATATATATTGTGCATGTCAAATGGCACATAGTAAATTTGGTTCCGCCATCAAAACTTACTGAATATGAGAAAGACAGTGTTTTTTGTACTTTTAGGTTTGGATATCTCAAAATCTTGATGTGATAGAACAATTCTGCGGCCAAATTTGGATTCTGGGGAAAAATCCTATGAGAATTGAATTTAACTGGTGGGACAAAAGCATTTGTTTTGGGCTTTCAATATTGTTTGAAAATGCCTGAAATCGGGTTTCTTACACCCTTGACCTTTAAATACTTTAAAATCTAGAACCAATTGGATAGTTTGTCGGTCATATTTGAATTCTGGACCAAAAATGCTAACAGAATTGACTCTTACAATTCCATAAAATCATAAGTTGTATCATTGTGGAATTAATTAAAAAGAAATGGTTGCTGACAAAAGTAGCGTTATTCATTATTTTTGAATAAAATTTCAGGTACACAATATTTTGACAACGACACTAAAATGCAATTTTTAACTAGAAATAAAGAAAATATCAGATCTACTATCACCTCATGTTTGATCGTGAATCGCTTGAAATTTAGATTTTTTTAGTAGCATCGGTATAATAAAATATAACGAGTTGGAACCTTGCGCGATCATTTAATGATACTATTCACTTTTTAAGTATGCAGCAACGCTAACTAATGTGGAAAAGCGAAACTATTGAAAAGGGTTACTGTCAATATAACATCATACGCAATGGATTAAAATGGGGTTTTAATTGTTTTTCTTTCAATTTATAATTTATAGTATTTTCTTTTCTTTTAATTTATAATTTAATGCAATTATTACCAGCAGCAGCAAAAATTGATCCGACCTGCGTAAAAATGCGAAAAAATGAATGAAAAATGCGAATTATATCTATATGGACATTTTTTCACATTTTGAAGCTAAAAGAACATGAATTAAAGTATTTAGAATATTCATTAGACGAATCATCGTTTTGCAATTATTACAGAAATGTATTTTAGTTAAATAGGTTTTTTATTCGAACCAAAATTAGAAATTAACAGAATTACTTTCATTAATTTTCTTTATTTAATTAATTCAGAGGTACTCCGAAAAGTACCGCATACTTGCATGTAGGATGTCACACATTTTCCTCAGTACACTTAAATGCTGTTTTTGTAAAATAGTGTACGAAAATATTATTGCCTTTCACTTATTGACAATATGAGCAACAACGCACCATTTATCTGAATTTCGATTGTTTTATTACTCTGCAAACGTATGTATAAATTTACTAGTGATCTTCATCCCTCTCAATAATTTAAAATTGCCTTAATAGGCCGAATAACTATTTGGCGAACAAACAAGATCTTCAAGTTCGTTAAGGTACATCAACCACAATTTTCTCCTCACTTTTTAATGTCTTAATTTTTAAAATTTTGCAATGTTCTCTCGACAATCGTTACGTTTATTAAAAATTTTTTTTTCTTTCAAATAATGTTTTCATTAAAATTTTATTTTCAATATTGAAATTGTTCGTTGTATGTCATTTCGTCATCTTGTGAATATAAATATAACTATTCTTACATAAAAACAGCAACTTTATTAATTAATAGTTTTTAACGTCTATAATTTAAAAATATCAGCATTTCTGATCGGTAAATCAGTGGTTAATCCTGAAATGTATTTGCATTGTTAAAAAGGCAGTTCTTACTACGTTAAGGAAAAACCGTAAGTAAAAGGTGTACTTATCATTTTGATATCAGACAAAAAAAGTGAAAATCTGTAGATTTGTCCATACAAAGTCTAAATAACGAAATTTGATCAGGCGAACGGAGACTTATAAAAACCAACTAAAAAAATACTTTAGAGTAACTTCTCACAATGATAGAAGAAAGAACACAATGTCTAAGTAAATCGTCGCTCGTAAATTAAATAAATGAAATGAAATAATGTAACGGAATAAAAGTGTCGGGTCCTGTAGAAAAGATTTTTCTTTTATTCTATGCGACAAAAGGACTTTTCTGTTGTGTCCACAAATTCTAAAGGATTAGACCATTTCAGTAGGTAAAGTACGTTTTATCCATTCGGAACACCATGGCGAACGAAAACGGATTAACCCGTTCCGCGGTGTGGCACAAAGTGCGTTTCTACTCTGAAATGGTCCTAGGAGAATTTCTCTCGAGTTAACTTTCACGAATTAGCATTTATGGAGGTCTCATCGTTAAAAAGCACAGTTTAAGGAAAATTCACAATTAATAAACCACTTGTTTCCTCGCGAATAAAACTGTTCTTGTACTTTATTAGATTTATCAGAAAAAAGCAAAGGTTTCTAAAAATTACCATAAATTTTCTTGTACCTTTTATCATATATTTTTTATGATGTATATTTTTGTTAGATTAAAGTATTAATTATATTCTTTTAACCAAGCAACGTATTTTTCTATATTCATTTTTGGAATAGTTTCGCTGAATTTGTGAACACGATCTAGTATACTTTTTATAATTTCTGTTGAATTTTAAGCTTAGTAGAAATCATGGAACTGCAGGACATTTGTACAAAGGTGGAAATTCATCTAAAGAATCGACTATGGATTTGTTGAAAAAGTTTGTGAATTTTTCAATAATTAATTGAACTAAGGTACTTGTTAAGGAAAAGTAATAGGAATGCCAACTAACCTAAGATACTAATGCCAACTGGAAAATGTAGCTGCGGCATGTTTACTACTTTTCAGAATTTTTCCCGCAGTGCTAACTAATTATTCCAATCCGTGTCTCATGTATATGATTGAAATTATGAAAATCATTGATGACCAATAGAACATCATCCAGTACTAGAAATATAAGTGAATAAAAAAATGCTTACCAACTGCAGTATGGTCAATAAGTTTCGCAAGTTTTCTTCTTCGACTGGCCTCACTTCCACTAGGATTCTGTGACCCTGTGACCTTATCAATCTGAAACCTCGGCTGTGGTATCAGAATTTTATAAGCTTCTGACCTTATCAACCTTTCTGGGGTATAACAAGAACCCCTCGTGTATTCGGAGCATCCGTTTGTGCCTTCCTGGTACGCGGTGCCAATGGAAAAAGGTCCTCTGGAGTTCCTCTGGAGTAGTTCGACACTTTCCCCATCGTGGTTTAAGGGTCGAAGTTCGATTCGTTCGTTGTTTTGGTAATCATCGAATTTATCACATGAAAAATCCCGAGCTAAAGCGTAATTTTCCGCAGTATCTTCGCACGACATCATCGATTGGGATGATCCTGATTGGGATGGACAACTGCTGTTTGGTCGGTGATGATTTATTGTTACTGGTTGATCCGTGAGCCACCAGCCAAATTCATCTTCTTGATTTTCAGGTGATTTTGAGTCACCACCTCCCCGGAGGCAAAACATCTTCGTTGAATTATTTTGATATGCAGTGGACCTGCAAAAAAAATCAATTTTTATATTTTTTGACGATTGAAGTGTATTTAATCTTAATCTCTGTACAAATTTTGTTAATTTTGAAGATGATGTTAGATAAATTCATGTTGATACATTTCAGTTAATTCCTGACAATCTAGTGCTTAAAATTGAGCTGCTGTCATTTTTCGTTCAGAGCAACACGAATAGTGACTTTTAGTGTCATGTTTTTATTTATTTCTGACAACCTTGTCAACTATTCTTGTGAACTATTTGAAGTCTCCTGAAAATGGTATACATGGTACTTTTTCAAGCACATCAAAATTAATAAAATGTAGCTTCGAATCACATCCTACCTGCTTTTTTTCAAAATACCGCCTAAAAACATGATTTTTTCATATTTTCTATTTTTTATTAAATTTCCGACAAGGAATTTTTCGGACTATCTTCAAAAACGCAGCAGCTGGGATTTTATTTAAAATTGCATTCGATTAGTTTTGAGGAACTTGAAAAAGTACATTTATTGTTTTAAGGTACCATTTTTATGGTACTTAAAATTGTTATGGCGAGGTATGAACGCAGAAAAAAATAAGTCTTCAAAGTCTTGGTCTTGAAAGTCTTGAAAGTCAGTTTTGTTGTCTAAAAGTAAGACTTTAAGCCTAAATATTGACTGAATTTAAGAAAATTAAGGCCATTTTGGGGCAGAAATTAAGCCTCACGTAATGATCAATTTAACATGTAACAATTTTATGACTTATTTTTTTCTGTGAACATTTTGAGTGATCAAAAGTAAAACTGGCGATTGTTTCTTTTTTGTTAAAGTTGTTTGTTTACATAAACATTTTAAAATGATTTAAACTAAAAGTAATTATTTCCTAGGGTGTCATCTAAAGTAGTTATATTGGAGAAAAATAGTTTAGAACACTTCCAACAGTTTAGTTTTATTATTAATGATATTGTCGAAGAAAGAAAGCATTATTATGCTAGAAAAAATGAAAAAAAAAATGTTTTGACAGAATCAACTAACTTTTTACGAGGTTATATTTATTTATTTAGTTTATCTTAAAATTGTTACTAAATACGTAATCGACAATTATTTTTCATGTAGTTCATCATTAATGTACAACATGTTTACGAAAAAATACACAAAGATAAATTAAAAAAGATTGATTCAGTCAGAATGAGCTTAAAACATTTAACATTAATATTTTGAACGAAATTTACACAAAACTTAACTGGAGCGAATACTGAATATTCAATTCATATCACCGGCTTATATGTAATCACGTGTATACTGATTAAACGTTTAATGACGCCTATCTTATTAATAGGATTAAAGAGATACAATTAAAAAAACATACAAAAATAACAAAGTACTAATAAAACAAAATTCTTTTAGATAAAATAGATAAAATAAGACTTTAGTTAAAACAATAATATTATGATTTAGTGATCTGAAATTATAAACGTCGACATAATTGCGTCGACATAGTTGATTGCAAAAGTGAATAATCAATCACTTTCGATTTGGTTATGTTGCTAAAATGTTAAACGAAGGTTTAAGTGATTATATTACGTGTGCGAATAAATTGATTCGAACATTTGAGTAAATCATGGAACAACAATTCGAAGACATTTTTTTCGGTTTAGAACGACTATAGTTAAGATTTAATTTAACATTTAATATTTAAGGTAAATGTACCAGTAGCTAAACATTTTTTAATCTCGTTTAACCTAAAGCTTACAGTTTTCATATAAAATAAATAGTTCGTATAATTTTCGAAAACTGTTCCGAAATGGGGACAGTGTTCCGCTATTGGTACTTTTACCTTACTTGGATTCTCTTTGTACCGCAAAATAATTTTGGTTCAGGAGTGTTTATAAAGACAAAGTTGTTTTATGCATTTCACTTCCAACTCAATTCAAACTTTGATGAAGTGTCTTTAAATTTGTATGTTCATGAACGTAACAATTTCTTCAAAATTTTCCGTGTGAATTCACTAATAAATTTATGAATATAAAGTTTTTTAACTCTTTATAGCTCAACTTAAAACTGATTGTTGGCCTTCAACAGCAAGAAGTAAGCTTATAGAATTCAAATTTTATTGATCGTACATTTTAAATTGATGAAGATACAACGGTCACTATACCATAATTAGTAGTTTTTATTAAATTAAAAAAAATAGGAAAAATTGATAAAATATTTATGTTTCGGCGCAGTTTTGATCTTCTTGAGTAAAATTAAGGAAATAAACTACACGAGTGTTTTGAAAGGTTACTTTAAGAGGGATTAAGGTTGCTAAAAAGACTAAACATTGTTAAATGCACTCTAATAAAAATTGGATGTCCAACACAAATCATAAACAAATGTATTGCAAAAAAGTACATAAATTTTACAATACATGCGAAAGCAATAAGTGCACTACAAAGGTTGAATTTAAAACAAACATCTGTTCCATATATAAAAATAGCAAAGATCAAAATACATAAGGATAAACTACTCATTTTAAAAAACAACCATGTAGTTTATCAAATTTCGTGTCTCCATTGTGACAAATGTTACCTAGGACAAACTGAGAGGAGACTTGAAACCAGAATAAGGAAACACAAAAAAAGTAATGAAAAAACAATGAACAAAAATACACGGGTCTCACATTACATCGAACTGAAATGAGACATGATTTCAATTATAAAAAAAATCTTAGCCTAAGAAACTAATAGCCTAAAACGCAAAGAAATTGACATTTTTTAAATAAAAAAATACATAGATAAGTCTGTTAACATTAGATTTGAACAATCTAATTTACTAGAATTATGTAATGTACTTGTTCAATCATAAAAATCTTATTTTCTAGCAATATTTAGGAAATTTGGTATACTTCTTTAAAATTTAGATGGCTAATTATAAAATTATCGTTTTCACTATATTTGTAGGAACCTTAATCCCTCTTGTTGGGTTTTTAATAAAAACACCTGGATGCTGGTTTTAATAAACAATATATTTTGGATTTGGTTTTCTTCTATTTCACACGCTTCGCGTATCACGCCGAAGATCCGATTGATAATGCTTGCGCCGGAGAAAATTATAAACTGTTGTTTGTTTACCACGTGACTCTTTGGCGGGAGATTCAAACGTATTCCTTACAGTATGTTTATGTTTATTCTATTGTACTTATTATTTTTAATAATCCAACACCTCTTAAAGCAACTGTTCAAAACACTCGTTCTCTCCGTTTTTTTCTTAAGTTTATTTCCTTACTTTTTCTGACGAAGGCCAAAACTAGGCCGAAACGTAAATATTTTATCCATTTTTACTACTTTTCTGTTAAAAAAAACTACTAATTATTGTATAGTTACCGTTCTTAAAATCTATATCTTAATTAACTGGAAAGCTTTGTTATCAAAATGTAATAATGTTAATAGAATACCTTGAGATGGTTAGTGTTTTTCGTTTGACGATTTCAGATTACAAAAATTTGATTTAATTTTATTTTTATTTGATTCTTTCTCTAGAATTTAGGAATTTTTTTCTGAATCTATTGTCGATTGTAATAAATATGAAATATAAGAAATCACAAGGAATGGGACGACATCATAACTATAATCAACATCATTGCCATCTACAACATCAGTAGTAGCAGAATCATCTTCGTCATTTTATATTATCCTAATTCGAAGTAGATTCTACCTTTCAATCATCAACGTTCTTTCCAAAAAAAGTCTTTTTGTACTCGTATTTCCATTGAGTAATTAGAAACTTCAGACTGCTGCTTACACTAGTTGTATAATTCGTCCCTCATCAAGTCAAATGCCTCAGTATGGAATTATTCACTTTTTAACAACTTGTTCCGCAACTTCGACTTTCTTTCTCGTAGTTAGTATTGATTCACTCTTGAATTACTCTTACTTTTAAACTAAATTTCTAACGTATTTATAGACTTGAGTTTAAAGCTGCCTCCTTGATTATCGATTTTGAAATTTCGAGACCTTTATGTCTAAAATGGTTCTTTAGTTACTAGTACAAAGACATACAGAAATATTTTTAAACACGATATAGTATTTTTTGTATCGATTGAGCAAAATGGTTATTAATTTTCGATTCGAAGGATGTAACATCGTTATTTTAGAAAATTACTAACTAGCAAAACGTGTTTCAAAATCACAACAAATTTCGTTAGGTTCATTATAAGCAGACATATGGCTAATATTTATTTTATGTGTCGTAGGAAACAAACTTTTTTAAGCCACTTGTTTGTTTTATTTAAAGTACTTTAATCTGTTTTTCTTAAACACGCGACCACAGTGCCGCCATGTAAATCTTTCTCCAATTTATTTAGTAGATTAAATTAAGAAGGAGTTGTACACAACAGATCAGTAAAAATAATACAATACTACTTTGTTTCGCGTAAAGTAATTTTAGAATATCGATTAAATATTATATAAGTGAACATATTTAGAAATGAAGATATTGGACAAAGAATATAACTCAATTAACAGTCGTTTTAAGACGAACGTTATCTGGAGTTATTAGTAGATTTATCAAGGGCAAAACATTTTATTCTGAAGTGAGTATTCAATAAATTTGTTATTCGAGTAAAATACTTTTTTAATGTGATTGACGCGAACGTCTATTATTCGTCTTTGTACTTTTTCGCCCTAGGGCTGGAAAACCCTAAATACACTGAGATTGTTAATTAAAGTATTGAGGTTTAATTTTCTCTAAACATTTGTTTATTATTAATTTACATTATAACTTACATATTATTTAAACGATTACGGTGATGACTAAAATAACTAAATAGGAAAAAATTCAATTGGCCGAATCCATTTCGAATCATGCAGGAATATCGTAGGCATGTTAAGAATTAATTTCATGTCAATTATTCTACCCGAAAAAAAAGAAACAGTTTTTTTTTTAATTTTTGTAAAGAAATTTTTTTTATTTTTACGAATTATTCAAGCTTTTGTCACCAAAACAAGATTTTTGAGGTGTGGGTCGAAAAACCGACGAATCAAAAAGCCGACAATTAAAAACCGACAGGTAAAAAACCGACAGTCGAAAAACAGACAGTAAAAAAACGACTCTGACAAAAATGACTGTACACTTGTCGGTGTGTCTATTTTTTTTATGTGTCGTCTTTTTGACAGTCAGCTTTTCGACTGTCGGCTTTATGAATGTCGGTTTTTTCGGCCCGCACCCGATTTTTACAACTTTTGTTTTCAAAGGTTCAGAATTTATTCAATTTTCAAACTTTTTCTGGCGAATAGGCTATTTCGTTGCTGTTTTCATACTGTTTAAACTATACAGGGTGTACGAAAAGTCCCGGGACGGTTGAATAACTTTCGAAAGAATAAAAATTTCAAAAATCGCCGAAACACGTGATTCGATTTTTCAAACAAGCTATCTTTTGAGGGGGGGTTTCGGCCCCCCAACCTCAAGGGGGGCGGGGGGCACGAGGGGGGCCAAAAATCTTAAATGGCAACATGGTTTGAGTGGGGGCTCATTTGAAAGGTATTTTCGAGATGAAATCAGATCACTGGTCATAGAGGGCGCTGCGATCATTTTTCGCAGAGATTTTTGACTTTTTCAGATCTTAGACGTACTAACGTTTGAAAAAAATGAAAATTTCGAAGTCGCCGAATCGTGTAATTCAATATTCTTAAAAAACTTAAAAAACTTAAAATCGTGTAAAACAATATTCTTAAACGGGTGTCAACCCGTTTCTGAACGTTACATTGAAAAGCTCTTTTACTTGTATCTCTCCGAAAAATGATCGCAGCGCCCTCTATGACCAGTGATCTGAATTCGTCTCGAAAATACCTTTCAAATGAGCCCCCACTCAAACCATGTTGCCATTTAAGATTTTTGGCCCCTCTCGTGCCCCCCGCCCCCCTTGAGGTTGGGGGGCCGAAACCCCCTCTCAAAAGATTGCTTGTTTGAAAAATCGAATCACGTATTTCGGCGATTTTTGAAATTTTTATTCTTTCGAAAGTTATTCAACCGTCCCGGGACTTTTCGTACACCCTGTATATATATGTAAGTACAATTCGATTTTTAAATTTGTTAAAAAAAAACTGTTGTTAATACATTTATTTATTAACATAAAAATATACAGTAATCAGTAATTTTATTGAGAAAGGATACAACAAAGATTCCATCGAGTAATCGTCTAAGGGTAGAACACAACTAAACAGAGTTTGTGAGTAATATAACGGATGGCGTATTGTTCGGGCAAACCCGTGTTGCCAACTTAAATAAAAGGGCGGGAACAATAAAAACTTTTCTTTCTTCAATTTAACAGGATTTATAGATAATCGTGCATGCAGTAAACCTTAAAATATTTATTTGGTATTTATCTGTTTCTGAGGGAAAAAAAAAACATTTTCAATTTTTTAAAAAACCTCATGAAATCCACGGATTTTACGATTTCTAGTTGTTCCTTGTATTTTTTCAAATTTCTAATACTATTCCTTGGAAATATCGCGAAAATTACGGAAGAACAAAAAATTCTTTGTAAAAAAGACGAACACTATCTTTCCTAAAATTTTTCCATTTATAAGTTACTTCAATTGTTTCTGAGAAAACATTAAAATTATTAAAATTTTTTATTATTTTGTTTCTTTGCGCTATGGTTAGTTTCCGTTAATAAATTTCTTTTAATGTTATTATTAAACAATGAAGATATAAAGATTAATGTTTTCGAGTAAAAAGATATAATTGATGCTACTAACCAGACAAATTTTAAGAAAGAAGATCCCGTTTAACAAGTAATTTTTGTTTCTTCTTTTAAAACTTTAGGTTATTATTGGCACTTATCAATATTTTGTTCTTTTCGCGATATATTGAAGGAATAGTATTAGATGTTGTAAAGAAACATGCAAGGTACAATTACTAGACATCATCAAAAACGCGGTTTTTACGAGATTTTTTATTAATAAATTGAAAACAGTTTTTTAATCCTGTGAAGAACACATTTTTCTTTACATGTCAAAAAGCTGAAATTTGTTATAAAGGTTTTTGGTGGTCGCTGATTACAAATCCGATTCTAAGATTTTCATAATTCAAAATGGCGGGCCCAATATTGCGGACGAAAAATTGAAAATTGCTCAGATTTTCTTGAAACTTGTTAAACGGGGTCGCTTAGTACGAATCCGATCTCAGATTTCCAAAATTCAAAATGGCGGATTCAATATGACGGACAAAAAATTGAAAATTGACATTTTAAATTTCGAAAATTCAATATCATATTCGTAACCAGAGACTCCGATAAGGAGTAACAAATTTCAAGCAAATCCAAGCAATTTTTTATTTTGTCGTCGATTTTGAAAATAACGTCCGCCATATTGGATCCGCCTTTTGGAATTTTGAAAATCTAAGGTCAGGTTCGGAATCTGCGACCCTGAAAACCTTCAAGGCACAAGTTTCAAGTAAATCTGATTAATTTTCAATTTTTTGTCCGCTGTATTGGATCAGCCATTTTGATTTTTGAAAACTGACCCCGGAATCGTTCTTACTGACCACAGGTACTTCATATAGAATTTCTAAAATTTTGTTTAGCAGGTAACAATTACGTTTATTATAACACAACATGATTTTGAAAATAACGTCCGCCATTTGGAATTTTTAAAATTTGAATTACACGTGATCAGCGTATCGACTATCTTGAAAACGATCTTGAAAACCCTTTAGTAACAAATTTTTAAAAATTTCGACTATTAAAAATTATCGTCCGCCATATTGAATTCGCCATGTTGATGTTTCGAAATTTGACTTTGAATTCGTGATCAGCAAAAAATATTTAGATACTCAAAGGTATATAAACAATAGATTTTCTAAAAGAAGCGAATGCATCTGATTAATATTCGTATGATAAAAAAAGCTTCTGTGGCCATTTTGATTCCTCCATCTTGAAAATTTGAAAAGTATGTTTCAGCATAATGATGTCTAGATATTACGGTTGCGATATTCTCAGATGAAACAGTATTCTGATTACTTAGTATGTGAAAAAAATAATAATAATGAAACAAAATGGTCAAAAATGTATATTATTTTAAAATGGCCGCAACTTTTTGAGAAAATTAACATTGAAACGTCTGTCCCGGCGTTAATAGGAGTCGTTTAGTATAACGGATTTTTTATAAATAACATTAGTGTTTAGTATTCAAACTAGTAGTTTATAATATTTTATATACAAGATTAAATATTTTATGTTTTGATTGAAATGATCTTAAATTTAGTTTTGGTTAACATTACTTACCGGTAATGACAACTCCACTTTTTAATGCCGGTATATGAATAATCGTCGAAAGTTAAAATATTTTGTCATTTATTATTCTACATCTAAATACACAATTGTAAGTAACTAAAATAACAATTTTATGTATATTAAACGAAGAAAACCCGATTCATTTTTTACCCTGTTTTTTTACGCATACATGTTTATGAAAAAGGTTATCAAAATAGTTACTGACCACCGATCAATATATTATTCAGAAAATTAATTTTTAGGTTATGATACCATATTAATCCTATCGATGTACTGACTGCTACTACCCAAGAAATGAACAAAATCATCAACATAAATATTTATGAACCAGGATTCCCACGTAATTATTGCGATGTAGATAGCATTTATGAAGTTTTGACAAAGGTTATGATTAAAAAACTTGCACATATTTCTAGATAGTCGAACTCACTTGCAAGCAGCGTTGTATGACCTTCCGGTAATGCACTTGTTCGGTTTCCTCGTCTGTTCTGTTGCACCAGAAGTCGGCTGATTTTTCGGATGAAAAAAAAAATATCCCGTCTAGAAAATCTCACCGCGACTCGATCTCTTGTGTCTTGTAGCCCTGATTTTTGACAATTTCGCGCACACACGAAAAACTCAAAAAAGTCGCGCGAGCTTTTTTGCCCAGCATGTGTCACATCGCGCGTCGCGCTTCGACTATTTGAGCGCGAACGATCCCAGTCCGTGGATTGTCATGGAAACACTAATTTAATCATTTTACGTCTTGTTTTCTACTGATGCCAACGTGCTCTAAGTGAAAGTACGACGGCGACATTCTTGATAACGAACGATCGGAGAAATTCGTCCCAGAGACGTCTAAAAACGGTCAAAAAAATTTTGAATTCGACACTTAACTTGTATGATTTTTGAAAAATCGGAAAGAAATTGCAACTGAAAAGTATTACTGAATGAGTGTAACCGTTGATACATGAACCGAATTCTTGTTTCTTTATGTATTTTTTCTAAAAAACTTTTTGAAAAAATGTTTGCAAACAACAAAAAATAAATGAAAAAAATCTGAAAAAATTTGAGTATAATCCTCAATGGTTTATAACTTTTCATTCTTATCACTTTTTTAAGTAAAAACATTGCTTTTGAGTTAGAGGGTCGAGAAATTTTTCAAATAAATTTTCATTGAGCACGTTATTTTGATTAGGCCATCAAGAATTACAAAAATCTATCAGCGTAAGTTTTTAGTACAACTATATAGGGTGTACGATTCAAATATATTTTGGAGCATTTACATTTCGGTATGAGGGCGAAAAGAAGAAATAAAAAAAAAACATACACCAAAAAAATCGAGTTTTTTTAATATGTAGAAAACACATATTTGTTGAGAATTTAGATAAAGTTTGACAGCACGATTCAAAAGAGCGATCTCAAAAATAATAAGATATGTAGGTATAGATTTTTTTGAATTCGATTTTAATACTAAATACTTGATGAAAGTTGATGTGTAAAAATGTTAATTAGGTTAATAATTAGTCAACTTTATTTATTTTATTTTTGAAGCTTTTTTCTAAACAGTTATACCTTTTGTTAATTATTGTTATATTGTACTTTTAAAATATATTGTTGATGGACTTTGCAATTTGTATTTTTATTACTACTGTATTGTTTACAAAATATAAAAAAAAGTTTTTGATCCAGTAAGCGTAAAAAGCTCACTTTACGCCCTCATTCGCGGGCGACAAATGCTTATTTCTCGCCTCCCAGAGTATAAAGTATGTTTATCGCAATTTGTTTTCATTCTAAATATCACAAAAGGTATAAGGAACGCATTGTCGATAGTTGTACTTTGAAAGTATGCATTTTATTTTTTTTAATTTTTATTTCAAAATGGCGTCTATAAGTTGAAAATATTTCGCAATTTATATGCGAATAGAATTTGTAAAAAGATATTCTCGAATTCCTTTGAATCCGATTACTCTGGGAATTTCGGGGTCATAGATTGGGAATTTGAAGTTGGATTACAAAAATTCAAAATGTCGGACATAAAATGGCGAACCACTTTTTCATAATATGCTAGAATTCGATTGAACCTGTTTAATGGGGGTTTTCTAGGTTGCTGATTACGAATCTGAAGTCAGATGCTAAAAATTCAAATAAAGTTGAATGTCCTTTTTCAACAATTGTCGCAATATTTACCCATTTATGAACTGTAAAATCATACATAATCATGCAGGCAGTCCTATGGTGTGTTAAAAATAACCTTCATCATGAAATATGTTATGCTGCTTAAGGATATGCTACCTGATAAATAATGAAATACAAATTTTACAAAATTTTCATAAAACACTTTTCGAAAGTTTATACACAATTTAAGATTTTGGCAAAAAAATAAGTTTTTTACTTGCTTATTTTTAAAGTTTTTAAATCTCGTCTAGGTTTATTTCGTTTCATTTTTTGTATTTTTGAACGGTAGATTGCTCTACATGAGATAAGTCCATAACTAATAGAAGTAATTGCTTTTTTTTTAACAAAATAAAATGTTGTTCTGAAAAAGGCCGCCATTTTTCTGTCCAAATTTTTATGATTTATTATACTACTTACCTTAAAAATTCAACTTGATGTTTGTTTTTGTTTCTGAGGATATATCAAATATCTTCAGTTTTTTTTACTTTCTTAAAATTTGCGGGTTTGCAGATTGTACTTAATTTAGATAAAAAAAATGAATTATTTCTATTAGCTATCGAAATTTCTCATTCATAGCAATATACTATCAAAAAGTACACAAAATGATAAGAAGTAAGCCTAGGAGCGACTGAAAAACTTGAAAATTGAAAGAATGATGAGATTTTTACAAAGACGTTTGTCAAAAATTACCTTTTTACCAATATTTTGAATTGTTTATAAAAATTTTAATAAATATTTAATAAAAATTTTAAAAAATACATGTTTATTTTAATAATCTCCTAATCAACGCTTGTGGGAATTATACGAAATAAACGTCTTTCCAACGGTTTTAGTAAATCCGACGTAGTGTATAGTCCATCGAAAATTAACAATTCTGTTTACCTAGTAAATCTGTGTAAGTAGAAGCTACTATGCTCTTCTTCTCGTATATTTCCCTGATTGCGCTAAGTAATTTCTCATCTGTATCTGAGAGTACTAAGCCGTAAGTCGCTCCAACTTTTTTCCGTGCATTTTATAATATTGTAGTTAGAAGATACTAGTGAATTTAAATAGTAACTATTAAAAACGTAGTAGTATAATACATTAGTATTACTAACGGTTTTTTTTATATCTTATCAGTGTCTTACTACAGTTATTATTATAGTAGTACTACAGTGCTAATATAAACATTGTAACTATTTAACTCTTTTCATGCTAAACGGCCACAATTTTGTCATGTTTATCAAATGACATTTATGTTTCATGATAAGCAAACAAATTTCAAAACCATATTTTCTGACATAGTTTTGTCCGTACTTTTCAAATCTGCTATTAGTTTTGTTCTACGACGTTCGATTTTTTCAAAATGGCGGCCAATTTACAAAAAAAACGTGATTTTTAAACTCTTTTTATTTGTTTAACGGACTGGCTAATAATGTTACCGTTTTCGGATCGGCATAAGTGTTTAGATCCTGTGGAATAATCATCATACCTAAAATTTAAGCAGAATGTTAAAATTCAAAATGGCCGATCCAACATGGCGGCTTTTACACGCATTTTTAATGTTTTTTCATTTTTTTTTATGTTTTTAGTCCCTGACGCTTACTTTTGGAATAGTTTTGTTATATTTATCTCAGTCTGATACCTATTATAATAGAAAATAGCAATACCAGTTGATATGGAATTCAAAATGGCTAAAAATATTATATTTTTATTATTATATCGATTTATTATGTATATCTTAGTTTGATAAAAGCCAAAATATTGGATCGGCCGTTTTGAATTTTGATATCCTGCGTCCCTAAAATTTAGTTGTGGTTATTATTCCACAGGATCCAGACGCTTGTACAAATCCGACAACAATTATTAGCCAGTACGTTAAACAAATACAATTGTTAAAAATCACGTTTTTTTTTTGCAAATTAGCCGCCATTTTGAAAAAATCAAATAGCAGATTTGAAAAGTACGGACAAAAGTACGTCAGAAAATATAGTTTTGAAATTTGTTTGCTTATCGTTACACAGATAAATATTCATTTGAAAATCACGAAATAATTGTGGCATTTTGATATGAAAAGAGTTTACATTGTTAAATAATATGTTTACTAGTTATAGATAAATATCAAGGATTTTCCTTTAGTAATAGAAAATGCACATTATTGAAACTACAATTTATTAATTACTACTGGAATCATAATATTAATAATACATACTAGCAAACTCATATTACATTGTTTTATACTAATTATCACGAGGACACTAAAATAACAAATTTTTAATAGTTGTAAGAACTTATTTCTGAATATTTAAATCAGATTTTCCCTCACAAATTCTGTGTAAGTAAACATACTTATTATTTTTGCATCAACCCTTCATAAATAATAACTCTTTACAACAATTCGACTGACAATCGTTAAAAAAAATCAAGGCTATGAAACTTTTTCGTTTCTCTTACATTGGATACGAGCATGAACTTTGTGACACGACCGCGATAACGCAAACGAGAATCAGACCGATTTATTTCCGAACAATGGCTTCATTTAGGTCTGTTTTTATATCGAATTAAGGTATAAAGCTGGACAATTTTTTTTCGGTGGTTCTGAATGAAAGTTACTTCTAAGATACGGAAATAAAATTTTAATAAGTAGGTCAATCTCTCTATTATGAAGAATTAAAATATTCTGAGATATTTTTAATCAATTTAATAAAAATTACTGAAAATTCATTGAAGAATATTAATGAAAATTACTGCACAAATCATATAAGTTATATAAATCATATAAACACTATCATATAATGGTAGTACGAACGAAGGAGGAATATGAACATAACTTCAACATTTTTTATGCGTTTTTACAAGTTACATTAAATTTAATAATACTACCTTTCTGAAAGTGGCTAGATAAAAAATTAATAATTACAAATTTTACTGCTACGTTTGAGTTGCAGCTCAAGAATCGAACACAAAAATTAACAACCATATGAAAGATGTAGAGAAATTTGTTACTCGAGAATTTTTGAGGTCGTTGATTATGAATCCGATGTCAGTTTTTCAAAATTCAAAATGGTGGATCCAATATGGCTGACGGATTTTTAAAAATTATTGAAAATTCACTGAAAATCATTTGTTTCGGAGTTTTCCGGATCGGTGATTACGAATCTGACACAAGTTTGTAAAAATTAAAAATGACGAATTCAACATGACGGACGAATTAAAAAAATCCCTTGATTTTGATTGGAAACTATTTACTTGTGAAATTTGAGGGTTGTTGATGACGAAAAACGATGAAAGTTTTATAAAAAGCAAAATGGAGGATACAATATGCCGAACGAATTTAAAAAAATGACTACAGATTCACTGAAAATCACTTGTTTGGGAATTTTTGATGTCGCTGATTAAGAATCGGAGGTTGGGTTTTCAAGATTCAAAATAGCGTATCCAATATGACGGACAAATTTAAAAAAAATCACATCATATTGATTAGAAACTACTTACTTGCGTATTTTGAGGGTTGTTGACGACGAAATACGATGTCATTTTTTAAAATTCAAAATGGTGGATACAATATGTCGGACGAATTTTAAAAAATTACTCAAGATTCACTGAAAATCACTTGTTTGGGAATTTTCATTGTCGCTGATTAAGAATGTGATGTTGGTTTTTTAGGATTCAAAATGGCGTATCCAATATGACGAAAGAATTTTAAAAAACGACGTGATGTTCACTAGAAACTACTTACTAGAGAGGTTTCAGGATCGTCGATGACGAAAAACGATGTCAGTTTTTCAAAATTCATTAAAAATCACTTGTTTGGAAGTTTTCGGGATCAGCGATTACACATCGTAAGTTTATGAAAATACAAAATGGCGAATTCCATATGACGGACGAATTTAAAAAATCACTTGATATTGACTAGCAACTACTTACTTGCGAATTTTGAAGCTCGTTGATGACGAAAAACGATGTCGTTTTTTTAAAATTAAAAATGGAGGATACAATATGAGGAAGAATTTTTAAAATTGACTAAAGATTCACTGAAAATCACTTTTTGGGGAATTTTTAAGGTCGTTGATTATGAATCCCATGTCAGTATTTTAAAATTCAAAATGGAGGATCCAATATGGATGACGAATTTTCAAAACTTACTCAAGATTCATTAAAAATCGCATGTTTGGAAGTTTTCGGGATCAACGATTACACATCTGATATAAGTTACATACTGATGTAAGTTTATTCAAATTGAAAATGGATTAGGAGATTTTCAATTTTTTCGAGTAAATATTTACCGATTTTGAAAATTCTTTTTTATCGTAGCATAACGATCTTTTATGCATTATTTTCTCTTCTATCGTTATAGAATTTATATTTGTCATCGATAACGAGCTCGCATTCGAATCGACGACGGAGCGGAACGAGACGAGCGAATAGACAGCAACTCGTCGATAATACTCGACGATTCCCGTCCACTTTGGCTGCAGATGACGTATTTGCGTGGCGTATCGTACGATAACTGGATGACCTGTCCAGCCAATTTACATATTTACCCGCATAACCCGTGATAACGTACGCGATATACGTAACCGACATTTTAAAAAGCGTCCGTACGGCAAATTTGTCCGAATGGCAAGATCGAGTGAAAATTACCGTGCTCTTGACATTCGATGTTTACTCCATGGCGATAATCGTTGGTTGCATATTCTTCTTGATCACTATCAATCTCTCCTTATGAAGATAACGTTTTATTTATTTTGGGATGAACTATGATCCTCATGTAATTTTAAGACTAATTTTAACTCTGTTTAGTGCTATTTATCGGACTTTTTAATTTCCTTTTGCATATGTAAATATAGGACAGACCGAACCCCCCTATTGTCTGCTGGCCAGGATCGCAGGAGACATGGAAACTCCCGTATTGTCTGTCCCCACTCCCTTGTTTCTACGAGAAATTGTGCGCACGCAGAATATATGCCCGGTGCTCCCTTAGAAGAAATGCTCCCCAGAGGAGTGAAAATGTAAGAGAAGCAAAAAGACAATAACAAACGCAATAACGGGACTGGACAATAACGGAGGTAGTTCATTAAGATGTTCGGACTATACATGAGGTCACGATTCATACCTATCAAAGCAAGATTCGTGTAATTCTTTTTGGCTCATCGCTAACTTCGTTTTTCCATTTAATTAACATGTTAAAATTATTATACTGGAACTTTCACTCTACACATCGAAGTCATTTTTTTAACATTTTATAGATGAAGCACGCACAAACCCTGTCTATGAATTTACACTCGGATATTGCTTAAATTCGCGTTGTAATGATAACAAAGACATACAAGTGTGGACGATATCTTTTCAAGCGATGGATTATCGGTAATACCCTAATAATATTGATAGCGTAATCGTCCGGAATTTAATTATTACTCGATATCAACATCGACGACGAAATTTTAGACGCAATCAGTATAATGCATCCAACTTGCGTAAATATTATGCCATTTTATGTTCATTGGTCAGTAGACAACTTTCATGATCGGTTGTTCAGTGGCACAAAATTATCTTGTTTACATGCATTTTTAAACTTTTTTTGTATAAGAATTGTTTAAACGAAAATAAATTCCAATGGATCTTACGGGAAAGAAATCATTAGCGAACAAAAGCAGATGTTGGTGGTAATCTGAAAAGTAGTGAGCCTTACTAATTTAGATAACTGTTTATGAACTCCTCTCTTTTTACTATTTTGAGTACTTTGCGAAAGACGAATCTATTTTTATTCGTAATTTATGCATATGTATACACTAAGAGAAGCGTTTTATAACGGCTAATAAATGAAATTTATTTAGGTTGGATTTTATTATGTGTACTAAATATTTATTAAACGTAAGAAAGTGTATTTATTAATCTCAAAAATTTTCATTCACTAAAGGGTGTTTTTTTACGTCTTATTAAATAAGTTTTTAAAAATGAGTTTTTAAAAAAATTTGTTCTTAGGTTCATTTCTCCATTTTAGGGGATAGAAAATCCCAATTAGTAACACCTATAAGTTATTTTTTTATTACAAATATCCCAGATTTTACCCCTTAGTATACATGAGCCATTGTAATAGCTTATTTTTGTATTCACTATTAACAAGATTTGTTATTTTTAAAAACTATCACGTAAATTAAACTAGTGAAAATATTTTTATACAAATAATAATGGAAACCTTACTAATAAAACTACTTATAACATTGTAAATAAAAATTGATTAAGTAATTTACAGACTAACATTTATGGAATACAGAAATATTATTTAGATATTCAATTTCTCATACCACCCACTTTTACCTATAATTTTTTCATGGGTCGGCTTTTTGACTGTCGGTTTTTCGACTGTCGATTTTTTGATCTGTCGGCTTTTTGATTTGTCGGGTTTTCGCCCCGCACACTGAAAAACAGTAGAAGAAAATATGTTGGAACTCAAAATAGCGACTGTTTTTTAAAGAAACAAGTGAAAAATAAAAACTGAGTTAATTCCTTTAATAATTTTGATTTCTCAAATTTTGATTTCAGATTTGTACTCAACTTCCATGTAAGGAACTTTATATATAACTCGAATAACTCCTTGAATGCCTTTGTACGTCATATTTGTAATTACCTAAACCAAAAGGAGAATACGAAATTTTACAAAAACTTGCAACTGTTTTCATTATATCTCATTTGTTTATTTATTTTTTACAAGCTTATTAAATATATTTTGGTACATTAGATTGAATGGAAAGATTGATATATAGACAAAGAAAGTAGAATAAGATAATATGGTTTAATGTTGATGATGGTTTTAGGTTTTGATTCCTCATTCATACAGTTTCTTCAATAATATATTTTTTATGTTTTGTACTTGAAAGTTGAAATAGTATAATCTAAAGTCCACCTAATATTAACAATTAATAGGGAGAAAATTAATTTGTCTGATATATTGTATATATTTTGAAAAAATTTACTCTTTTCAATAATCTGAATAAGTTTATTTCAAAAAGTATGATATTTACATCAACTTACAAACTAAAAAAGCATTCTTTATTTAATTGATTAATTATTTCTCTCAAAACGAGTGAAAACTGTTATATTCATTAATATCTCGTTGCAATGTCTTTGGATACTCAGAATTGTTTCGAAAAACTTTGTATTTTACCATATTGTCTGAGTGTACTGCCTCTATTGCTTTTGTATGAACTTTCAGAGTAACAGGTATACTTAGTTCTACATAACGTTTCTTAAAATCTGCAATTTTTTCTTTAAAAGATGGATCAAGATTATTTCCAAAGCAGACATCTACAACCTTCCTAAACGATTCTAAAACTTTAATACATTTGAGCCATCTCAAATTTTTACTCCTAGATCGAAGAATGTAAATTTTTTTCATCAAAATTCTGCTTGAGTTACCATTGAATGAAGGTCTTGCATGTGTTATGTCTCGTTGAACATTACTCTCCGTAACTAAATTAAGTGGATCTCCTTCATATTCAGCCAACAAGTGCGAAAAGATAATATTAAATACACCTAACATCAAATGCAGTTCTGGAGGAGGGATCTTGTGAAACATGTCAATTTTAAGATTAATTTTAAATCGAATCAGAAGTGGTTCTTTAGACAATCTGCCATGACAATATTTAAATATATTTAAGATAAACCAAACTTTCTTTTCATTTTTTAAAAGGAATCTTAAGTACTTTGGTTCGTTTTAGTCAATGTGCTGTAAATGCTCACAATTGAGAAATTTTCGAACAATTTATGATAAACGATAAATAGTCGAGATAACACGGTACATAATGCATATTGTACATCTATTATTGATTGTTAATAATATTATGAGACATATATTATTTATAGTTTTAGAAATGGCTTACAATTTAAGAGTTCGTTATATTCGAAAGCAATTAGAAAAGACTGAGGAAGATGAAACTATTGGCAGAGATGCTTCAGAAATTTTCAATTATCAGAATGTAAATTACTTTATTTGTTTAGTTATATATCTTATATTTAAAAATTATGTATAAATAAACAAAGTATGTAGGTAAAAATTATGTATTTTATTTTTTAAAGATTATGCGCTTCATTCGTCTAAATAAATACCTTTTTTAAATTGTACATCAATAGACTATTATTTTCTACAAGACCGCAATCTGCAAGGTACGTCCAGAAAATTTCATTAAAAAATATTGAAAATATAATAAGTTATGATTTTTTAAGTAAATAAAGTCATTTTCTGCACTTGTTTTTATTTGTAATTTTCTTTACTATGTTAGATGCAAACTTATGCAAATTGAACAATGGAGTCATAATTTGGGATGATTGAATAACGTCTCAGAATTTTTGTAACTTGCTACGGCTTACTCTTCTAATACAGGAACAATTTTAAGCATTGGGGTCCGGTAGACCTCATGTGTCGTTCTTAGCATTTTTAGGAGTTGTGACCGGCGAAGGTTAATAAAACAGTATACCATAACCTGCAAAGAAAATTAAAAAATTGAGTTTATTTAAAATTTTCTCGGCAGATTTTTTTTTTGGTCTTAAAATAATTGTGTGACATCACTAAAACAATATCAGAAAAAAAATTTGATGTGTAAGAACTTTTGGGTTAGGCCAAGCTCACAGTGTTTGACAATTTCTTTTAAAAAATCCAGGCTTTTGTTCGTACGACTCGATTTGTACACATGCTCGTCGGTCAATCAAGGGATGAGAGACGGGGTAATAATAGAGAGCGAGAAGGAAGCACGTGGGTAATATTCGATTATTCTAATTCAACGCGTATTAATTCGATTCGGCGAGTTTGACAGTTGTGTTTGCCTTGTACAAACGTCCAATCACCGGCTCGTTTTCTCTCCAACCGGTAGCCCTTTGTTCGTGCAAGGAAAATTCTGTACGTGAGAGTTTCACTTCGGCTTTATGCACTTCCATTTTATTTACACTCCGACATGCGTCATGATAATTGCATTTGTCGGCAGACTTTCCGACGATATTTATTTCGCATCATGACGTCGTCTTTGCTTGATGATTTTCAGTGGTAACGTTAAAATTGAGAAGGTCTTCAAAATAATTGATAAAAATCCTGATTTATACCCTATTTATACCTGATTTATACCCGATTTATACCTGATTTATACCTGATTTATACCTGATTTATACCTGATCTATACCTGATTTATACCTGATCTATGTTGTCGGAACAAGATGACATTTTTACTTACTTTTTATGATTTTTTTTGTATAAAGTTAGGCATGAGTCCTGGGGTAATACAATTGGATTTGATAGGAGGGAGTTAAAATATTACTTGTTAAGAAGTGAGGAGAACGAAACCAAAATATAATTGAAACGCCCATTAGAAAGCTCCAACAGGTCGCGCTTTTTGGTTGAACGATGTTGACCATCTAATGTCATCATTAAAGAACAAAACAATTTTCACATACTTGAATCACATATGGCACTGACATCCTTTAGAGCTTTCTAAATTCTTCATCTTCGACATAATATGTCAAAATTCATCTTTGCTCACCTCAAATAAAAACCAACTTTGACCTTTTTGTATTTTGAAAGCCCGATTCGTTGTTGAAGGCAACTTTATGACCCAATGGCCAGAATTTAAACTGGAAAAATAGAAAGATTTAGGTTACACTTTACGTGATAAATAGGAAAAGTTTTCCGTAACGTTCGTCTCGACATGATTCTCGTAACTAAATCCTACGTCATCTATCCACGGATTATCTACCTTACTTTGCAGTTTTATATTAGTCAGCCTGTGGTCTAGGGGTACGATCGTTTCCTCAGGTTCACAAGCAATAAGAACCCGCAGGTATTCGAGACTGCAAGCTGACTTTCATTTTTTCTACTGCATTTTTTCAGGTCAAAGTTCAGATACATTTTTTGCGGTTTTTTGGCAAATTTTCGTGATTTATTGGATATTCTCTATACGGAATTTTATGCTTTGACGTCACTGTAAATCGTGTTATCGGTGTAAAGTCGACATCTTATCTTCAATGAACATCGATAGGCGATGAGTAAACATGTGGAGATATCGTTTTGTCACATAGGTGCAACTAGTCCCTGAATGTCACTTGTTGTATTCACTCGTTATTCCGTAAATTACATATAGTTGAATGTAACTTTTAGAAATAATTTAAGAAAATTCATTGCAGAAGTCATACGTAATTTTATTTCTTCGAATAATGAACTTTTTTAAAGTTTTTGATCAATTTAAGAAATTTCCAGTTACAAAAATTTGAAAATGATTAAGTGTAGATAATGTCCAGAAAACGTTTCACACAGTGCAAAGTTGTACAACTCCTCGAATTTCGAATCATTCATGAAATTCTAAAAGAAAATAGATAAAACAAATGATGTAAAGTTCCTCAGGTGTCTTTTTAGACATTTTGCACTTGATTTAAAATGTTACCTTCGGTTTTTTGTGTGTTCAGTAAATATTGTTTCAAGGATACTTCAAATTTTTTTGTAAAATGATTTTAAAAGTATGAATTAAAAAGTAAGAAATCAGTACACCCTAGTTAATGCTGAGAATTATTGATAAAAAATTATTTGACTATATCTTCAAATGCTGTTACCAATTATTACTTGAATTTTTCAAGAAAAATTTGTAGATAATTTTTCCGTAAATTAGTAATAAATATATTCTGTATTTTATATTAAATAGTATTCAGGTAAATTAATATTATTCACTTCCTACATTTTTTAGAAATGGTAATAATTTAGGAGAGTTATCCTTGTCGTTATTTTGACTACAGAAATAATTATATCGTTTAGAGTTAGTAGGTTTTACTATTTTTTCTTAGTGTTACTAAATGTAAGTGTATATTACGATAACTGGCCACCTGGTAAAGCCAATTGTAATGAAATGTTACTTCTAAGCTCAGGTTAGGTTATATTAGGATACACATTTATTGATGTCTTGCTTTATTGCAATTATCCTCAAATCAGTATGTATAAATCCGTTTAGTAAGTCAAAACACGTGAAAAAATACCACACAAAGTTAAAAATTAAGTGTGTTTTATTTCATTAGACAGAAAATATCTTAAATTTTAGGACACTTCGTTTTTAAGACGTCTGAATCAAGGAATTTAGTCATAGAGGACACTTCCAAGTGTCTTAATGTCTTCATTTAAGACACACGGATTTTGCAGTGTGCAAGTAGTAAATCTCTGTTAATATCGGAGATATGCAAAAAATACAATTGCAGCAGATGAAGTTTACAAAAATACAATTCATTTTAGTATTTATAAAGTACACGATGTCTGTATACAGATCTTAGTTACACTAATATTTGAGAGCATACCAATTAGTTCTATGTTTATCACAATTACAAACGGAAATGGATAGTAAACACGTACTAAATGTTCACATTCAATTATGCTGCGAATTGTGCTCTTCGTGTTTCGGAACATCAAATTAACAATCGGCATAATATTCAATACACCAATGAATAGATTTTAGGTTATAAATTAAAATAGATAATACATATAATATTCCAAATGTTCAAAAAAAAAAAAAAATTAAACACGTACAGTAGGTAAAATACAAAATCTTGAAGTTTTTGTAAAATGAAAGAAATTGAGAATTAAAAGAAGAAAGCCTTCGAATTAACTTAAGAGAGTAAACTAGTAAACTGATTATTTTTGGATTTGTCGATTAGTAATAATTTCTATAATTTTAGATAATTTGAAAGATTTTTAATGCGTGTTGAACGAAACCCCAAAAACGCAAACTAAAATTCTCTATGTTATGAAACTTTTTTGCTGTAATACATCGAAATATTAGTCGTATTTGCGATTTTAAAAGGAAAAAACCATTTCACTAAAACATCTAAATATTTCAAACAAATGACACAATATTTTTATATTGTATATTAATCAACATACAATTTGACTACTTTAAGTACCTAGTAAAAAATTTATAGCAATACTGAATATGTACTTCAAGAAAATCAATTCCGAAATAACCAATATTTGAATTGCATTCATAAACGTTTAGTTTTAATAGAATTTAAAAAACATCATCTTTACTCCGCATTATAGAGTACGAAAAAGGTGAATAAATTAAAACGAAACTTTCTGACGTATTTTCAAACTAAGTTTATGAAATTTCTAAAACTTTTGACTGTATTTCGAACAGGAGCAGAAATAAAGAAGTTGAATGAATTTCAAAATACTCATCCAGAACATGGAGTTTTCTGACTTTAAGAAATGAATCTCAAGGTGCAATAAAAATAATTAATTCTTGCCCCAATAAAGTGGAAAAATTAATGTACTAAAAACTAAAGCAATCATATTTGGTGCTACGTAAATTAGGTCAATCAATTTAACTATCTCTCAGACTATTATTAAAAACGAGAATGTATATACTGTCTCAATTTGACGCAGTGAAAATTCACGGATTCTCAATTAATAGTCTCTGTTTGCTATAGTGAAAAAGGAGCTGTTGAGAAGCAGTGAAATTTCACTGTTTTAGTCAGTGAAATTGAGTTGTTTTAGGAGACAATAAATTTGAGCATATTTTGAACCATCACAAGGAGTTAGGTCGGTTAACTGAAAATAACCGCAGAAAGTATATAATTTGTTCACTAATTTCCCAACTATTTAGCACTAGTCAACCTAATTATGTATGATACATTTTTCTGTCAATATAACCCAAAGAGTGCTTGGGATTCGGAGTGATACACCACGATTCTCGAGTAATTTTTATGCAAATTGTTTTGTTGTTACTGCATCTGCAATTCTAATCGTAGTTTCATTAAAAAATAAACTATATTTTTTTTTCTCAGAATCCGAAAGGGTAAATTATAAGTTCAAACTAAGATGTTCTCGTTCATAAATTACTTTCATAATTTAGTTTTATATGCAAAAACTCAAATTAGTAATTAAGCTATCTTTGTATTTTTCTTTTTGTTTTTCACCAGCATTACAGTAGTTTAATTTATCATTTTTCTTTGTATTTTTCCTTATTTGGTTGACTTAAGAGTTTGATATACATCGTGTAAAAATAAAGAGTACAACACAGTAGAATGTAATTAACGAAAATTGAATAATGTAAAAACATTAAGTTGTATGCAAGCTTCTTAAACAATAAATATGATGTTGGGAGGGTTTATAACCTAGAATGTTAATAAAAATATGGAACGTGTTTACTATCCATTAAAACTTCTAAAAAATTGCATTATTAAACGGTATAATTCCATTACAAGACATTCAAGACAGATGATACTATAATCATAGAATTCTTATATGATAATACAGTCTTTATGTTTAACGAACCCTTTTATAAACAGAAATACGGCATGGGGTCAACGACCTCACCGATTTTTGCAAATTTAGTCATGGATAATTTAGAATCCGAATGTTTGAAGAATTTATCGCGCTCATAAAAAAAATATTATTACACATTTTGGCGATACAGTAACATCCTTCTGAGAAGTAGCACATGAATTTCTCAATAAAGAAAAGTCGTACAATTAAATAAAGAAGCTAATTCAATTGGATTTAGTTGGAGAACGGCGTCCAAGAAAAACTGTTAAGAACAGACATTTTTAAATAATAAAATAAATTGTATAAAAAATAGCCATTTCAGTCGAATATATTTTGTATTAAAATAGACGCCCTTGATTAGGACCTCGAGGATATGTCGACACGTTGGGCATTTTTTGTTTATTTTTTAACAAAATAGATTGGACTGAAATGACCCCTTTTTGTATATAATTTATTTTATTTATAAATATCCATCTCATTACATCATGACAATTTTCAATTTTTAAACAATGTACACGTCAAATTGGTCAATTTACGTTTATTTGGCTTCTTAAAAATCATTTCAAAATCTCAGTTATCGGGCTAATACTTCAGAAGCAAAATTATTTACTAATATCTTACTTATTTTACACCGTACATTTATTCAAATATAAATTACATTTTCTGTCACGTACATCTAAGTTTAATAGTTCTGTGGATTTGCCCATATTTATTATATTTTACGATTTTCATCCATCGTGAACTGTAGAACTACATTATTGTTGGTCGTAGAATTTTTAAATAAAGAAACGACGTAATAATAAAAAAGTGATGGGCATCCGGTTGCACGTAGGGCGCGATTGAACTAGAATGGTTATGGATTTTACCGTCGGCTACTTTGAAGGTACCAGCACGTAACATACGCCAGCCCCGCATATGCTGGAACAAAGGTGCAAAATTTTATTAATCCTAAACGTGCATGGATTTTAGAATCAATCTCAAACTGTATGGGATGAGAGGAACGCACGTAGGTGAAGATTTCAAAAGGTCAGCGTTGCAGTGAAACAATTGATTTTTCGAAAGTTGCTTAGTATTTCACTTCTCAAAAAGGTTGATTTTATAAAGAAATTATACTTCTTTCTAGATTTATTCTATTGATATGTAAAAAGACTTGTTTTTGAATATGTACTAATATCCTATACAAAATAACCATTTGTCAATAAGGTCCGTGCTGTATTTACTGAATATAGAGGAACTTTTTTATACAACTTTAACAAAAGTCCTTAACATTACAAATGAACGTTAAAAACGTTTTTTTTTTGTATACTAAAATTTTTAATTTTCATTCGTTTTTTTACCATTATGATACCTTTCTGAAGAGGGCTACGAACTAGAGCCGAAAACGTTATTATATTATTTTTTTAAATCTGTTTATATATATGACTCTTTTTAAATGTTTTTTTTTAATATATTCGTTGTTGTTTTTGTGATGTTTATGTGTGTCTTTTCAGACGTCGTTTTTTAAATGTATTATAGTGACCGTTACTTAGACGTTTAATTATTTATCCACGTTAATGTACTAATATGAATACTGTTTGATATGAGTTATTTTTTTTGTTGAGAGGGAGAAATTCAGTTTTACTCAGATTAATTTGTTTGACGTCGAAAATAAATGTAGATGTTTGTAATTAAACTTAGTCCTCTTAAGAAAAATTAAATATTATGTATATACAATACACATAAAGGTGTCTTATGGATAATGCGAATTTAATGGTGAACATTTGTTAATTTCCCAAAAATACCCTCCAAGAATCTCGGCGATGCCCATTGTAAAGGGTTCCGCATTCGAAATTTGTATTTCTCATACGATTTGCATCGGAAGTAGTGATTGTTCATGATTGAACGCTTGCATCTGTATAATGGCAGTTGCAACGTAAGTAATTCATAAATAATCGAGTTCAAAAAAGTATGAAAAGTAAAATTTTTTATCACAATCAAATTTATGAATAGTAAATAATGTACATTCTAGATTTTTTACGTCGCATTTCCGAGAAAAATGATGTTAAATATGACAAATTTGGATATATTTCGATTGTTTCTTAGGGCAAAAGACTATTGGCAGATTTTAACACTTTTCTCCGAAATGTAAAAGTATGAAAAGTATATTTTTTATCGCAATTAAATTTACCAATAGTTTGTAATGGTCATTCTAGATTTTTTACGTCGCATTTCCGAGAAAAACGATGTTAAATATGACAAAATTTGGATATATTGCGATTGTTTCTTAGGGCAAAAGAGTATTGGCAGATTTTAAGACATATCTTCGAAATGCGCCATCATCATCAATCATCAAGATTCACATTTAAGGTGAGATTTAAAATGAACTGCCCATATTTAAACTTACAAAGATATATTAAAATCGCCAATACAGTCCAAAAAAAAGGTTTTAAAGAAAAAAACGAATAAAAGTCCAAATATCGAGTTTTATTACTTGCCCAACGTTTCGACCTTGTTGGAGGTCCAAATTTGGACTTTTGTTGGTTTTTTTTTAAAACCTTTTTTTTATTGTATTGGCCATTTTAATATATCTTTGTAAATTAATCATCAAGGTCAAAATTGAAAAAGCACAATCTTTTGCAGATTTTTATTCAGCATTAAAATAAAAAAGATAATTATACACCATTCTTAGATTTATTTTTAATTAAAAACAAAATGTTTGATTGGTAAAGAAAACCGTCAGACCATCGTGGAGCCAAATTTTCTTGAAAATGTTACCGTTTCAGATGGTAATTTTGGTACAGACTTGTAGAATGGATAAAATTACCATTAATTCTGGTTGAAATTACTAGATTTGTTGTAATCTTCAGTTCCAAGACATATTGTCATTATTAGCAGAAAAAATGCAAATTTTACTCATTCTGTAAATCTGTCCAAAAATTACCTTATATATCATTATCTTAAATGGTAAAATTTCATATAACATACTCGGTGCAGCTTTAAAACTATACGATACCCATTTACATCACAAATACAACGATGAGAAGAAAATTGTAATCACGTCCATAACTCAAAAAATATTAAAAACAAAACTGTACAAATCATTCAAAGTGCTCGAATTTTTGTTCCTACATATTTTACGATAGATAATTTGCCATGAATGGTTTGCTGAAGTTTTATTCGTCAGAATGGGTTCCAGTTTCCAATACTTTGAGTCGGGACTCAAATTCGAAATTCGCGATTACACATTTTTTGCAGAAATCAAACCATTTTTCAATCTTGCTTCTGCCATATTGGATCCGTCATTTTGAATTTTGAAAATCCGATTTCAAATTCAGATTCAACGACTTTAAAAACCATGATTTAACTAATTACAGTCGGATCGATTACTAAATGTCTCTATTATATCTTGTAATTATTTCTTACCTATTTGTTCAATTTTATTTTACTATTTATTTTCGCGGTGTAAATCTGTGACTCATAAAGGCTGCTGTGAAATTACTCTTATAGATAATTATCTAAGAAAATTTGACGGTCTACTGTTGGTTTGAATGACTGAAACTTTGTATTTAATTAGACTAATTATTGAACTGTAAAAAGCGATAAATTATAGGGATTTTCAAATAAAGGTTAAAAGAATTTGAAACGAACCGATGACAGGCTATTGTTTGTCTGAGCTTTTCACGGTCCAGAAAATCAATTGAGAGAATACGTGTCTGACAGTTCAGATTATCCATCCATCAAAGTTCAAGAGACGGAAAATATTGTAGATGTCCATATCGAAAATTATAATCACCGTTCTGCATCATTGTGAATTGATATCATTACCGATATCATCATCAACAACATGATTGTTAATATATACGTCATCATTGTGTATCATTGCTCGCTTACTGTCAATGTGTATTAAGGGCATTATATATATAATATAAGTAATATAATACATAATTTCAGCAGTTAGTTATGTACGTATTATTATTATTATTATAATTTATTATAGGCAAATGAAACATTCTAAAATATTTGAAATTTTACAATTACAATGATTAGATTTAACTGAAACTTGCTTAATCACATTCACATTTTTCTGTCTTTAGATTTTTCTAGAATGCTGACATCGGAGGATAAAACTATCTGAAAACAAAACGGTCAATGAAAGTAGTTTCTTTTATACTGTAGATTGTATGTTTTAATAAAATGACTTCCTTAAAACCTAAAATAAAAAGTACTGTCGAACTCTCTTGTATGGTAATATTTATATAATAATCTCAAAAATTATTTATTTTCCAGCAGTAAACGACAGCTGTGCTTTTACTAGATTATAGGCGTTAGTATTAAAAGATGTTCCTTTACGCCTTTTCTTCTCGTGTTTTCCACCAAATGATGGATTTGTATCCAAAAATATCTTGTATAAAAATCAGTTTTATTTTAGTTTTCATAAATTTCAACTAGTAGTCGCATTCGTTTTTTACTTGTTTGGTTTCAAAGCAGTTAAACGATATTAAGAAAAACACCAAATAAACTTACTTTATAACAAAACTCAAATTCTTGCACGGATGTAAATAATTGACGAACAATGAATGAACACTATTAAAACAAATTTAGACATTAAAATTGTATCAGATTAAAACTTTTTGGCTGTGGAGAACTGAACACAAAAATGAAGATAAAGGTGAAATGTCCGGAACCATGTGGTTTCGCGAAGAAGTAATGTTACTAATATCCGTATATTAAATGTTCATTAAATTTCCTATACATTAATTTTTCATTTAATTTTAATTTGCGTGTACATTAAATGTTATTAACATGTATATTAATGCTGTATTAATTTACCACACTATTACATTTAATATACCGACATAAATTAAATATTTATTAAATTTATGAACATTTTTAATGGTATAGAGTCGAACGTAGAAGCTGTTGCGATTTATATCGCCGCAGATGATGTATCGTAAAGTGGAGGTTATTGTGACCATGTATGTCACATTTAGGCGTACATTTATGAGATCATTCGATATACTATTATCGTTTGTAATCCATAAACTTCCATGGGATATAAAGCCCACGCCAGCAATATTCCACAACACAAAATATTCAAGTCTCCGATATCTGGACTAGATAAGATTTTAGCGCCTTGTTTCCATATTTAAGTGATGTTCATTTGAAACCGATTTGTTATTGCCCTAACAGGTCCCTGAGAAAAAGTGATTAAGACAGATTGACAAATTGTATGAGGAGATTTAACCAATGTTTGAATTTAATAAGAAAGGATATTAATAGTAAACAATATAAATTGTATCTCGATTTTTTGTAGTCATTAACGAAGTCACATTGTAAATTAGTAACAAAATCAATTGATTTGTGAACGATAGGGCGATTATAATGATTGTACATTATTTCTACATTCTAGCTATTGAAAATGTTGAATTTTTAACAACGGTTAAAAGTTGAGAAGAGGTTTTGATTGGAGTACCCCGAGTAACAAAAATAGTCTACCAAAAGTATCGCACTTAGTATCGCTATAAATGTCTCGCTATTTATAGTTATTAAATTAATATCATCAAAAACTAAATGCGATATTTATGATCTTGAATATAAATGATCTTTCATGTATAGCTAGTATCGATCAAGCTCCTTTCAACTATATTTGTAAAGTAAAGAGTAAATTAACAAGTAAATCTAATAATTTTTTTTTATAAATTTTCGTTCAAATATGTATAGGGGGTTATTCAGCTTCCTGATTACAAATTCACATTTTTTAAATTCTAAATGACGGACGGATCTGATATGTCGGTTAAATCACTGAAATTGTTACCAATTTTTGTGACATATATGTTTAGAGTTTTTTTTTGAGATTCTGGAGTAGGAATTCATCGTCAGGTTCCTAAGATTGAACACTTGAAATTTACATCGATCGATTCAAAATTTAAGTACACTTTCTGGTCAATGACGTAATATTTCAACATCACTATTAATAATCAATAGATCAGTAGTCCTTTTGAGATATATACACGAATGTTAAATGATGGTATCAAAATGGTGATAAACTACTTTAATTTTTCACAAACACAGTTGAGCTATAGGATAAAATTTGATGAGAATAATATTGACGTAAGTAAAATCAGTACGACGATTTTTTTTGTCATTTCAACATTATCCAATCATTTATTTTCTCGTATATATCATAAATATGTCGGATCAAAATACGAAAACTTGGTTTATTTAGTGCAAATTCGGTATTAATGGTTATTGTGGTTGCTGATGGCGAATCCGTTGTCAAAATACGAAATAAGGTAATGATTGTATTAAAAGTGGACAAAAATTATGATTAGTTAGTTTAAAAGTAATGGAACATGAACGACATTTTCAAATTACAATCAGGTTGCTTATCTTGGAAATTGGTTTCATGGAAGAAGTCGCTCAATGCCCTTCGCGATTTCGCTGATCTGACGCAAACCAAAAGATCACGTGATTGATTGTTGCTTTTGTTTCACAACCTCTCTATTTGGAGTTTCATGAAAAACCGAAAAATACCACTCCTACGATCCATAAATTCGACGAAGTTTGTTGGAAAACGAGACAGTCCAATTTTCTGTATTAATTGTATTATTTGTTTGTTTGTTTTATTTACCTATTTACACCCTGGTTTAGGGACCGCATCTACTTTGTTACTAATTTGATTTTCACCGACCAATAAGTATTTTCATTATTTATCACATAAAAATACATCTTTGTACTTGTAACATCCGATTTCAGTCACCCGCTACAGTTTTGATCGGCAGCGCGACGAAAATGAGCAGTAGTAACAATAGTTTGGGTGAGACGATATTTTGCGTATAAAAACAAATTCCCATTTCAGACAATATTTTTTTTACGAGGTCGTATAACAATCTTTGTTCGTGAAATTGCAGTTATTTGTTGTATGTAAAGCTATTACTGAAGCCTTTATCGTATTTGTGTTGAAAAATATACTTCCTCAAGCAATGGAGAAAATAGTGTTTTTTGCAAATAAAAATTTACGAAGATTACTTATTTCCATCTCTGTAATATTAAATTGTATCAAAGGAGGATACTCGCGAGTATAGGTGATTTCTGCCTCCGAGATGGAACCTCGGAAACTAACAAATTCGACTGGAGTATGATGAGATCTAACATCTAATGACAAATTCGATTGTTTATGATGTGAGAAAGTTTAAAAAATTGTTATTGATGTTATAATCCGCGACTTTGACAACGATTTTTTAAATTGTTCAAGCTGATAAAACAATCGAATTTTCCATTAGGTGTTCTTATTACAGTAGAACCTCGATATAAGAACCATCGCCGTTCCGAGCTTCTCCGCCGATCATCGATATAAGAACCTTGGGAGGAGAAGTGAAAGTTCCCCTTCTCCTGACCCCCGTGTAAGTACGTTCGGTCGTTCCGTTCCGTGCGTTTCCCATGTCATGCGAAAAAATAACAGGAGTAATGTTCGTGGAAGGGATAGATCTCGAACGTTCTTGGGCACTATAACGATCAAAAACGTGTTCTTATATCGATCGGTTCTTATATCGATGGTTCTTATATCGAGGTTCTACTGTATATTCTACCTGAATTTGTCAGTTTCGAAGCTTCCATCTCCGCGGCAGAAAACATCATTGCTCGTGGGCATCCTCCTATGTTGACCAATGTTATGTACTTTTTTTAGGTTATTTATTTCAATTGTTTTTAATTAACCGGTTCCAATATTGAATATGAATTTAAATTTATAAAATAAATAGTTTTTAATGAAAAATCGCGTTTTTTTTTAAATTATTCAGACGATACAAAATTTCATGTCTTGGTTTATTAAATGATGGTCTTAAAAAATACCATTTGCACTTTTTGTCGGCTAATTAGTAAAACAAAATTAAGTTTCTATTTTGAATCGTATTTGTTTAACAATAATGTCCAGACTAAGCTTTCATGTCTTGTTGACTTATCAATTAACTCCTTGACAAAAAATCATTGTCATTTTGGACTGCCAGAAAAAAGCAAATCTTTGTCATGATATAAAGTAGACTAACAAATTCTGGAATTTATGTAAAATAAAACCAAATCCATTTCTAGAAATTCTAAGGTGTACTGAATATGATGGAGTTGTCCATTGTCATAATCGCTGTGACAACAAAAAAAAATATATAAATCCACAAAGATGGTAGTTTTCACATTTTTTGCGAAATCTTAGTCATGAAGTATGACATTGTGTTCAATCAATTGATGCATAAAAAGTTTAAAAAGTATAAAACCACTTGAAATTTGTTATTCGGAGATTTTCGCGGTCGCTGATTACAAATCTGATGATATATTTTGAAAATTTAAAATGACGACTACAACATGCGGAGAAATTTTCCAAAAATTGAACTGTTTCGGTTCAAAAATTTTCAAAATCCCACTTCAAATTCGTGATCAGCGGTCCCGAAAACTCCAGAGTAACAAATGCCAAGCGAAATGGTCGAAATTTCGAAAATTTGTGCGCCATTTTGAATTTTCAAAATCGGACTTCAGATTCGTATTCAGCGTCCCCAAATTTCCCCAAGTATGCCTAATTTTCAACGTTAACTTCAATTATTCCCTGTATTCACAAAACTTATATCTTATGTTTTCGAGGTAACTCTATCGATTTTTCCTGGATAAATTTCAAAAAATGACAACAAACCAGTATTTTTCAAAGAAATTTTAGAAAAATACTGCACTTTCCTTCTTTTTATGTATATTTTTTGGAAGGAAAGTATTTTTCTATCATGACGAAATCCGCAAAGTGTTCTCGATGCCTAAGGAATGAGATCATACCTAGACAAAGAGGATACCCACGGGTATTCGTGTTTTTGTTCCTCGAAGTGTCCTCCGAAACTGCCCAATTCGGATAGAGTATGATGATATCTAACACCTCATGCCAAATTCGATTATTTTATCAAGTGGAAAAGTTGAAAAATCATTCTTGAAGTCCCGAAATCTAAGTAGTAACAGTGCACATCATTATTTGTTTGTAACGGATTCGCTGTTACTACTTACGCTACTGCATTTTCCTATGTAAAATCCGAGAATTCAACAACGATTTTTTAAACTTTCCCATGTGATAAAACAATCGAATTTGGTATGAGGTGTTACATCTCTGTCCGAATTAGATAGTTTCGGAGGTTACTCCTCTGGGGACAACACCACATATGTCCGTGGGTATCCTCCTTTGTTTGTCCAAATCGGATGTTTCAAAATGGCCGTTAACTAAATCATTTCCTCTAGATTTTTGGATTCAGTTATTTACAATTACTTTCTCATGCTTCCATCATGAGCAGAAAATGTTTTTAGGGAGTTTTCGGGGTTGCTGGGTACGATCTCATAGTCCAAATTCGAGAACACATTTCTCATAAATTTGGTAAGGGTAGAAAAATGTTTTCCTTATATTATGATAGTTAAGATAAAGTTAGGATTGAGGCTAATTTAGAAGCGACAAGGATGCAGCGCAACACTGATAGAAATGAATGTGTGTTAGAAGTGGCCCATCACATTCTGGATTTTGAGATATTTGAGGTTATTTACTCGAAAAACGCGTTTTTTTGCTATTTTTGAAGTCATGTACAGAAGACACAACATTTTTATGAGTTTTTCCTTTCGTTGGATCATGTGGTACTATTCTTTTTCTTTAATATGGGATGCGCAGAAGTCCATTACGACTTTACGTCACCAAGATATGCCAATTTGAAATTACGATATACATGTAAACAAATTTACCTTGAAATGCTCTTGGAGAACAAGCTCAAGGTCAAATTCAATGTCATGAAACCTATATAAATATAAACAACTATATAAAATATGGATACTAATAAGTAAAATCACGTTTCAGTATTGTGAATGTTTTTTTGATAACGTTAATGGAATATAGCTCGTAATTTCAAAATGGCCGTAACTTTGTAAGAAAAAATCTTAGGTGATCGAATAAAACCTCATTTTGACGGGTAAAGCTAGTACTAAAAGATTCAAATAGTAAAGAAGGCCAAAAAAATTGTTACGTCCTGTACGAAACCTGAAACATATCAACATAACGCGTTTTTCGAGTATATGACCTCAAATATCTCAAAAACCTGACGTGATGGACCAATTCTGACTTCGAGTTTGGATTCTACGCATACAATTACATCGGAAATAACCCACAGCTTCCCAACAACATCCAAGACCCTCTTTTTTGTAGACCTGTGTTACCCCTGCAAACACAAAAGTAACAGTTATGTAACAACTATGTAACATTTATGTAACTGAGTAACCATTACGTAAATATAACGTAACAGTTACATTCCGTGTTTGCAGGGACCATAGATCAATATTACAATTTGCAAATTCAGTGAACAATCAACATAAAAAATCGGTACACTTGGGCCGGTTACGGTTAAACGATGCACCAAAAATTCCTCTTTACACTTTTTTGAGGGCACCGTCAAACTTTAACGTGAGCGGTTGTGCAGGACTCATGAGAAGATCGATGCAGAAACTATTGAACTTTACTTTTATTTCTATTTTGTTATATCGGTTAATATTGGATCTATATAAGAACGAAAGCTACTTTAGCCCAGAATGACAACCGTTTGAATTCGGTTTTATTACGTCTGACTAAAAATTGCTACTCAAGCAAGAGAATCCTGCTCCAGGGAACAGTCATAGAAAGTCTTAGATCCGACACGACATCGAACACGTCCAAAGTATCCTCCTAACCTCAAAATATCACGCATGTAACCGTATAAGCCATAAAGCGAAACGAGAATCCACCGGCTGATTGTATTCACACGTCTCCAATAATCTTCGATGGGTCAGCCACCTGACATCTGATCCGCCAAACAGATAATTCGATTGGGAGTCAGAAGCGCGCGCCCTGTGGAGGCGTCTGCGCGCCAGGATCCGTACCGAAACGACTCCACTGCGCTTGCGATCCTTCACCCCAGGACGGGTGGGAGTAAAACCACCCCATCTGGGTGGGAAGGGGGTATTCCGTTCGTTTGGATCGATAAAACGTATACCCGACCTCGGGTAGTCGTCGTTTCGAATTACCGAACTCGTAACGTCCTCCAACCCCTGCCCGATCTCTTCATTCTCACACTGCGGTCTCGGCCACGCGCCCCCCCTTTGAAACCAATAGCGCCCGCGCTTTCGCTTCGGTTGCATTAACGACGCTTAGGTCGGAGCTTTTTATTTTGAACCGTTTCGAAACCGGTTTCGGAGACGGACGTCCCAGGTTGTGCCAGGTTCGATCGGTGGCACCGGGAGTTCGTCGTACGCGCGTTCGTCGGTCAGTGAAACTTTACAGGGTGGGGGTTTCGTGGTTTTTGAGGTTATGGTGACCTCCGGTCGGTTCAAGCGGCGCCCCGAGTGCCAACGGCCTCGCGGCGTCGTCGACGTCCGTTGATGAAGCTCGGGGGTGTTTCACCCGCGGCCGGTGTCAAGGACCGAGCCGCGGGAGTGACCGCCAGGAGATGTCCCACCGGCCTTTTACTACTTGTCGTTGGGATCCTGATGCTGTCACAAATTCCATGGAATGTTGTCGCGGAAAAGGGCAAAGAATGTAAGTCTACTTGGTTTAGGTTTATTACACGACATGTATATCTGCTTCATCGAACCATTGTTCCCTCAACACGTTGCGAAAGCTCATTCCATGCTGTCAACCATTGTCACAAGTAGATACAGACATTTTGGTACGGCACATCTCAAATCAACTTGTAGAACGAACCTTCTGGATTCTGGAAATGATGTACTCCTTGGAACGAACATTGGAAAATTTAAAGAAAGCTCATATTTTAAGGTTCTACTTACGGAATTTCTTCAAGTTTGTCATAAAATTGAGTGAAAAAATGAGTAGTAAGGTTATGTGCGAAATTTTTGCTGTATTTTGCCGTGTAGTTTCTGGGGAAATGTCAGTATAAATCCAGATTTTGTACAATGGTAGGTTATGTCGATGTTCTGTTTAATAAAAAATAAAAAACTATACGTTTTTCGTCGAGGAGCTATTATTAAATCAGGCTATAAATGAAATCATTTTTTTATTGTCATATGATAAATCATGTGATTTTTTATTTGTTATGTGACAAATTATGATTTTGTCATTGTCACGTGATTAATCGTGTAATTTTTTGATGATGACAAGATAAATCCTGAGGTTATTTAATGATGTCAGGATTAAAAATACAATTTTTTTATTGTTTTCTGACAAATTATAATTTTGTCATTGTCGCGTGATAAATCACATGATTTTTCAGGATGATGTGATAAATCATACCATTTTTTGACGATGATGTGATAAATCTAGTGGATTTTTATTGTTATATGACACAATTATGATTTTTTTATTACTGTCTGATAAATCATGTGATTTTTTGATGAGCACGAGATAAATCTTGTGGTTATTTAATGATGTCAGGATTAGACATACGATTTTTTATTGTTATGTGACAAATCATAATTTTCACATTGTCACGTGATAAACATATGATTTTTTTTTATAAAGACAGGTTAAATCATAGTAATTTTTATTGTTATGTGACATATTGCGGTTTTTTTATTATCCACTGATTAATCAATTGATTTCTTGATGATGACGAGATAAATTCTGTGATTTTTTAATGATGTCTGGGTTAGAAACATGATTTTTATTGTTATGTGATAAGTTATGATTTTGTCATTGTCACGCGATAAATAATTTGATTTTTTGATGATGACACGATAAATCCCACGATTAATTAATGATATCAGGATTAAACATACGATTTTGTAATGTTCTGTGACAAATTATAATTTTGTCATTGTTACGTGATAAATCACGTGATTTTTTTATGATGTCTGGATTAGAAATAGTTTTTTATTGTCATGTGACAAATCATAATTTTTACATTGTCTCGTGATAATCATATGATTTCTTTTATGAGGAAAGGGTAATGTATATTAATTTTTATTATTTGAGACTAATTATAGTTTTCTTATTATTACTGATAAATCATGTGATTTTTAACTGATGACAGGATAAAACATATGATTTTGTTATGATGATGTGAGAACTCATGTGAATTTCTATTGTTATGTGACAAATTATCGTTTTCTTATTATCACATGAAAAATCGTGTGATTTTATTATGATGACGAGATTAATCCCATGATTATTTAATGATGCCAGGGTTAAATGTATGATTTTTTGTTGTGGCGTGACAAATTATGATTTTGTCATTGCCACGTGATAAATCAAATGATTTTTATATGATTACAAGATAAAATATATGATTTTTTATTGTTATGTGACAAATTATAACGTTGTCATTGTCACGCTATAAATTGTATGATTATTTAAACACGTCAAGATTAAACATATTAGTTTTTATTGTTATGTAATGAATTACAATTTTGTCATCGTTGCGTGATAAATCATATGATTTTTTTATACGGACAGGATAAGACATATAATTTTTTTTTTACAAATTACGATTTTGACATTGCCACTTAATAAATCATATGATTTTTTAATGCTGATGATAAATCATATGAATTTTTATTGTTGTGTGACAAATTATGGTTGTCTTAACATAACCTAATAAATTCTGTGATTTTTTAATGATATCTGGATTAGAAATATGATTTTAATTGTTATGTTACAAATTATGATTTTGTCATTTTCACGTGATAAATCAAAAGGTTTTGATATGACGATAGAATAAAATATATGCTTTTTTAATGTTATGTGACAAATTATAATGTCGTCATTGTCAAGTGATAAATCATACAATTTTTGTAAGATGTTATAATAAATCATACAATTTTTTGTCTTTGTGTTGCAAATTATAATGTTGTTATTGTTACGTGAAAAATCATACTATTTATTATTGTGATGGCGTGATAAATCATATGACTTTCTAAGATGACATGCTAAATCATGTTTTTTTGAAGGTGACATCGTAAATCACGTTTGTTTGAAGATGACATTATAAATCATATGATTTTTTAAAGATAATATGATCAATCATATGATTTTTTCTATGATAACAGAATAAAGCACATTATTTTTATTGTTATCCGATATATTATACTTTTGTCATTGTCACGTGATCAATCATACAATTTTTTTTAGGATGACGCGATAAATCATATGATTTTTTTTAATATGTCATGGTAAATCATGTTTTTTTGAAGATGACATGATTAAATCACATGATTTTTTATTGTTATGTGATAAATTATGATTTTGTCATTGTCATGTAACAATCACATAATTTTTTTAAGATGACATGATAAATCATATGATTTTACAAAGGTTTCCAGGAGGAAACATTAACCATTTAGTTTCTCCGTCATTTTGTATAATAGTATTTGATTTTATGATAGTATAATATTATTTGATAATATGATTTTGAGAAACAATTTTCGCAGTCACGTTGAAACGATGATTTGGCAACGCCGCACAGATGTTTCATTAAGAAACGTTTAAATCTGAACGGTTCTAGTGATTAATTCTTAATTTACAATAATATGTTATGTAAAAACTAAAATTTCTTTCATGAATCGGTTATTCATCTTTTTACAAAAAAAATTTACACATTGAAATGTAATTATGAGGTTAAATGGTATTTAAATATAGGTTATAAAAGTAATTAGTCAAACGTTGCATTTATAATTATTTAAACATTATTGAATTAATTTCTTCAAGTTATTAAATATATTTTGAAGTTTATAAGGTTCGAATTCGTGAAATTATTAAATTTAGTTTATCTAGTTCTTGACTTATTCAGCAATTTAAGTAAACTTTAAAGAGTAAATCGAGAGGAAGAGTGAATTATCATCAAATGCTACGTTAGTTCTCACGAATGAGTGGTTTAATTTTAACTCGAAAAGAGAATGGATAAATTCGAGTGGACAGAAGGGAAAATGGAAAAATAATTTTCAATCTGCAGAGATTCTACTTCGAATGGAGTTCAAAACTCTTTAAAATGAAATTCTGCATAGTTTGGTGTACATGACCTGGAATATTTTCCTACAGCAACGTCGGAAGATTCAGTTTTGGAATTAATATTACTTTGTTTATCGTCGTGTACAAAACAGTTATTTGTTGTAAGAATCGATGGAAAAAAATTAGAAACTATTGGTTATTTCTTCTCATATCAAAAAGAAAAACGTACAGAAAGTCAGATACGAAACATTATTCAACTACTTTCATAAGATGTCATTTCGGAATAGCAATTACATAATTTTTGTTTGAATATATTTTTGGTATTTTATTGACCCCTATTGAAAAGAATTAATGATAAAAGTATTGAATAATGAATACGATCAATTAACAATTCTTAACTGGGTTATTATAATCATTTATCATGATACAAATATTATAATGTAAATGTATGCGATCACATAGTTAGTCGTGTAATTAAAACGTGTAAACATATATCATCGTTAATGATTATTATGTATTTATAATTTTAACGAAGTCAAGGGGCAAGTCATTAATATTATATAAAACATATCTGTTTAATTAGTTAAGAACATCACATGTTACTTGCAGATGTCAACAATATTGCACAGATATAAAGTGTTTTGTTTTTAGTATTTTAAGTGATTATTTTGTCGTAATTATTTTGACATGTGTTATTTTGTCCGATAATTATTTTGTTATTGTGTTAATTTATCGCGATACCGTTTCTGAGCAGTATTGAAAAGTTCTTAAACATTTCAAGACTTCTTCAAGAGCTCTTAAATATGTCCACGGAATTCGGTTGTCAATCGTAATTACTCGGGGTTTTTCATGATCGTTGATTACGAATCTGATGTTACTTTTACCAAATTCATAATGGCGGAACCCATATGGGGGACAAAAATGTTAGAAATGATTTTCATTAATATCCCATACAGCACATACCTCTTAAAGAGGTCGTCCAGAGCTCAGTTCAAAGATATTTCCAAAAAGACCTCCTGAAGAGGTCTAATCTATAAAACGAGCTCTAAAAGATGTCTTACTTAGGACTTCTTAAAATTGTAATCTCGAAGAGATCTTATGTTTGAGGTTTTAAATCTATCTCGTTTTGGACCATCTCTCTTTTAATAAAGAGATTCCCTTTGTTGAGATTTGTTTCTTCCAGAGACACTAGGTGGCGATTGAATCCAAAAATGAGATCGCAGGATATTTACTTCATATGCAGACCGATAGATTATAAGCTCAGCGATATTTATCCAGTGTTATCACAGTTTTGTATTATTATTGCATGATTCCATTCTATAGAATATAATGCCCATCCAATATATAACTATACAAAGAGTAAAAAAGATTTTACATTATAGAATAAAATACATATAAGAATAAAAAGGATTATTTTTTATATGTCAAAGCTCTCAAATAAGACCTTTTTTCTGAGACCTCATATTTTAGAGGTCTTATAGAGCCTTTAAAATCGACGCATAAGTCTTCTTAAAGATTACATTAAGAACTCTTTCTGATAAGTATTTAAGACATTTTATATTATTTACATTTTTAATGTAAATAGTATTAATAATACAATTTTGCAGCTCGATAATGATGATATAGTTCGTCAAAACGTCGAAAAAAATAATGAACAAAGTTTTTATTGGAATAATTGCGAAAAGATAAATTCCTTCTCTAATTATATTAACAACGAGTGATAAATTGTACATAATCCTGAATTTTTTATTTAAAATGGGCCACATTGGTTTTTGAAGCAATTTAAATGCAATTTTGACCACACCAATCAAAAGGGCATATTCGAAAATAATAGGGTTGGTCACTTTCAATTCAATATTAATCTTATTTCCGGTTGAGAATGAAGGTCGAAAATCAACTAAAAAATCTGCGTCTCCGGGACTTAAAATGGCCATATCTCGAGAATATAACAAGTAATACAAACTATTTAGGCTAGTTTTGTAGATAATTTTACCCGCCTCTATTTTTGTGTAATTTTAATGTAGAAATTCTAATAAATAAGATAATTGCAAAAGTGCTAGAAAAATTACCCATTTTTTGCTAGTTTCGAAAATTTCACCATATGTCGACTCTTAAATTACAGTAATCATGCCGGTAGTAATTTTCTAACAATAAATATCCAGTTAAAAAGAAAGGTTAATAATGAAAACTATATCTTTGTTATTAAGAAATAAACGTTTGATTTAACCAAGCTATTTACTTTATTTTTAAAAATATTTCGGTGCCTCCAACATTTCTTAACTATTTACAAATATAAATGCAACTAAATATTCTACTAAGTAGCCACGACATCCGTTCAATAAGTTATTGTTACAGACTAAGATTATTAAAGAAATGAATTAAATTATAAGAAATGGATAATTAAATTGGATTTAAGGAAGGAAATATTAATATTAAAGACTTTTAGATGATTTTTTCTAGTCAGGTGATCAATCGATTGACTAATCGAATAATAAATCGACTTATGTGAAATAAAATCCTTTTTCTTAGTATATAGAGAACATGGTTCTCAGAAATTAATAAATATTGTCTATCTATTTATGTCTTCATTTGTTTAAAGCATTTAATGTAGGTTAAGTTCGGGTGAGATGGGAGACTTCTATCTTCAGTTGCTTTAATGTGCGTATTCGCCTTAATAACTCCATATGATATTAAAGTTTTATGCATTAGTGAAGATTCATCTACTCCCGTCGTCAATTTCCTGTATGTCCGATAATATTTTCGATATTGATTTTTGGTCGGGTGAGTTGGGACAGTGTCAAGTTCATAGGAAACGATTTTTTCTACTTTTTATGATGATTATATCATCAACTTATATATTTAACCCTATTTGAAAAATAAGACATTTGATACACTAGATTCAGAGAAATGTGAAGAAATCATTTTTCTAATGATTATAGTTGTAGTCCTGAATTAACTAGTATTTCTTTACTACGTGAACACTAAGGTCGCCTTATTTTGGTCATTTTTTAATTTCTTCGATCTGACCCTCCAAAAGTGTATTACAAAAAATTGGCCCAGCGATTAAACGTGATTAACACGTGCCACTCGAGGGTTGAAACTCAACATTGTTTTTAATGGGTTTAAACGATTTTTAAAATTTTTCTTGTAACTTCGACTAATTGAGTCTAATTTATAATTGACAGATTCCTTTTAAAGTCGTCCCTGAATAACATTTTTTTGGATTGAATTATAACGGTTTTTCAGTCGACAATTTTTAAGATGAAAATGAAAAAATTAGTTTTTTCCGTTTTTCTATGCAATAATCATTCGTAATTTTTTTTACCAAACATGCTTGAGTTTGTGTATATTTTACGAAGAAAACGAGAGGTTGTAGACCTAAAACGAGTAATTAGAAGTCGAGTTATATAAGTTTTATTCAAGCAATACTTTAAAGCAAAAATGAATCAAAAGAAAAGTGATTGTAGTTTATGCCGCATATTTAAAAAAAAAAAGCAATTTTAACATCAGGTGGGAAAAAAAGAGTTCCTCACTCTTTGTGTTGAATTAACTAAATTTCAGTCAGTTTAACTAAATGTATCAACACAAACTCAAACGTGTTTGGTAAAGAAGTTTAGGAATGATTATTGCAGAGTTAGGCTAAGAAAAATGGAGAAAAATTAATTTTTTTATTTTCTTCGTAAAAATTATCGACTGAAAACCCGTTATAATTCAATCCAAAATTTTTTTAACATTTGGTCGGCGCATTCCATGTCATTCAGGAACCACTTTAAAAGGAATCTGTTAATTATTAAAAAATTGAACTCAATTAGTCGAAGTTGCAAGAAAAATTGCAAAAAATCGTCTTTCAACTCTCGAGTGGCACGTGTTAATCAAGTTTAATCGATGCGCCAATTTTTTGTAATTTTTTTTTCATAAAATGGAACACTTTTGGGGGGTCAGAGCGAAGAAATTAAAAAATGACCCAAATAAGAGCCACTCTATTGTACACTAGTCCCTGTATTATTGTATGTTAATTTGAAATGAAAACAAACGATGCTTTTCATTTAATTGATATTTATATTGTTTATTAGTGCCTAAAATGGATATTCGTCGGGTTCATTGAACTTGTGTCCCAGGTGTTGATTTACACTGCGTAAATTCATCATTTCAATAATATAATTATCATTTTTCTTGTATATCCTCAGTATTTAATTTTCTCGATGTAGTGTTTTAACAAGAGGTCGATTTTTCTAAGTTTAATGTTTGATTTTTGTTCATATTTTCTTCAGAATTAAATATGCAAACTGCATATAAATGGAAACGCCATTCTAATCAACAAAAATGGAATCTTTCTTCTGTGAACGAGTTATTATTGTTAATAAATTAGTTCATCATAACACTACTTTAATTTCATTTTTCGATGGTGTTCCATCGCACCCGACAATTTTTCATTTTTTTTTCAATTGTATTTTCAGGGAGGAAAAACCGCGATAAATATTTCATAAATCGTATCCTCCTAGGGTTCAGATATCAAATAAACTTAATACATTATGTATCTATGATTGTTTTCTTTTTTATGATATGCGTTATAATGTCGTTAAATAGTTTTGTAATTATATAATTTCTTAAATTTTTTCTGTTATTGCGTATTATATATTGTTAACTGTGTCATAATGGTTAAGTATATTGTTAAAGTTATTGTTATAAAACTCTGTATACTATTTCTTGAGGACTCAATATCTATGGTCATAATAATAAACGAACAAACAAACAATAGTTTAGCATGTACGGTATCTGCGAGCCACTCTCTGTTAAATGTGACTTTTTCACTATTTCTAAAGTGAAAATTTCACTTCACTAATAGTGGATGAAAATATGCCACTCTAATGATTTATCAGATGTATACGTGATAATATGAAATTATTTCAAGATTCGTTTGAAAAACCGTGTTATTATTGATAACTTTATTATAAATATATGTATTTCTTTCGGACATATCTTTATGTCTATTTTGAGTTTAACCCTCCTGTGCACTATGACGAATATATTCGTCCAAACTACATTGTTTCCATATTGGAAAAGAAAAACTGGTGCTCAGGAGGGTTAAAAATGTTATATAATAAGGTACACTCTAAATTTCTTAAAGTGAAAGTTGAGTCACTTTCTGATAAAAGTGACTTTTTTTATTATTTTTAAACTGGAAATTTTACTTTATTAGAATAGTATATTTTTATCCACTATTAGTAAAGTGAAATGTCCACTTTAAAAATAGTGAAAAGTCAGTTTTATCAGAAAGTGGCTCAATTTTCACTTTAAGATATTTAGAGCATACCTTGTTATATAACATTTTTAACCCTCCTGAGCACCAGTTTTTCTTTTCCAATATGGAAACAATGTAGTTTGGACGAATATATTCGTCATGATGCACATAAGGGTTGAACTGAAAATAGACATAAAGATATGCCATATAGAAATACATATATTTATAATAAAGTTATCACTAATAGCACAGTTTTTCAAATGAATCTTGAAATAATTTCATATTATCACGATGCTTTTTTAATATAAAACAGTAAAAATCTGATAACTGAAAAGAGGAAAAAGGGGCAGATGATTTAATCAATAATAATTTTTAATAATAAAGAATAAATACCGATTGATAATATTTAAAGGTAACAAAAGAAATGAATGAAAATGTTTTGGAGATACTCATTTTCAGATTTCACGAAGCAAGAAGTTATAGTTACTAAATGTATAATACAAACCAAATAAAAAAGATAATACTGTACGTATTTACCTCATGTAAAATTGCACGCGCCAGCGATTTTGTGAAATTTGTATAATTGTCTGGAATTGTCGATTTTAATTTTGAAATTTCCGTTATAAATGCGTTGAAAATCACTATTAATTAGCCACTTTTAATACAATTTCGTTCAATCGTTGAATTTATCGAGTAATTTTTAAAATTAAATTGCAGACAAATTTGAAATTATACCAGTTTTACTTCTTTAATTAAAACGAGTACTCTCTCTGGTTTAGTACATTATTATTCTTTATTGCAATGTATCAATGTAGATTTCTCTATTTTGAGACAGATTTCTATAATATGTAAAACGAATTTTTTCGCTATTAAGAAAAAAGCTTTGTAATTTTTTATACTATCGATTTACACTTGAGCCCGTATCATTTTGTAAAGTCGACAATTTTTTAAACACCCTAATACACACAGATTTAATGAGTAAGCTGACGGTTTACTAATTTGAGGTTCACACCAAGGAAACGTGTTCACTAGTGCGAGAACTTCACTAGTATGAGGTTCTACTGCAGTGTTCTTGAAGTAAGGATATAGGAAAGGAATTATTTACCGCTTTAATGACTTTTGTATCTCAGTAAGTAACACATATTTTTAGGACTATTTAAAATATTTGAAAATAAAATGTATATTATCTATAATATAATTATAATTATAATTAAAATGCTCCAACATGAAAAGTCATTAAGATTTTTATTTTGTTTTGTTTTTTTTTTGTCAACTTTTAAAGTCATTTACTTCATTTGTGCACGAAAAATGTTTCTTTTGTACTGACACTTTCCGTTTCCTTTTTAATTTAGTATTGGAATGTGAGACGAATCACAATTGAAATTGTAGAACAATATAAATAAGTTATTTTTTATTTGCATACGATTGTTATAAACTTTCATTATTCAGACGTACTTCATATTTTCCAAACTCTTCGGTAAATTTTATCGTGAACAGATTATAAAAGTAACTTCTGCAGAGACTTTTTCTCGCCGTAGGCATTATGATATTCAAAAGTTTCTCAGAGAAGCCAACAACTGTCTGCTAAAAATTTCTTTTCTACTTCATAAAAGAAATTTTAAATTTATATTCCGACTCAAAAAATGACAAATCAAAATTCAAACGATAATTTACGTTCAAGTTCAGTTTTCATAACTAAAGGAATCAATATCGATGTGTGGATACTTGATTATCATTTTTCAGATTTTAGTTCGACAACATAAATTTATTCTTCATTAAAAATATTCTTTAGTTTCATTATTAAATTGTAGTGAATAAAAAATGTTTATTTTTATTTATAAAGTTGCCTGACAGATTTATTTAATTTATTCCTCGTCAAGATGCTAACTGCAGTATTGGACATTTCCATAAAATTACTAATTTATTTAAAGTATTTTCGGAATTGTGACCTATTTCAGTCAAAAATGTCGTCCGACTAAGAGTGAATGAAACTGATGTATGTCTCCAACAAATTTACTTAATTCAAGTTAATGCACTTTACTAAAGTTACAGAATACTACTACGGGATATGAAGATGAGAATTTTATGAAAATTAATTTACTTTCATTTTAATTCATTATTACACTGTTAAAAATTTCTTTAGCAATTTCCTGAAAGAGTAACCGAAGCTTTTTATTGTTACAGTTTCAGAATTTTATGAAACAGAGTTTAGTAATTTTCTGAAATCTTTTGGTAATTTTCTGAAAATTTTTCGTAATTTTTAGAAAATGTTTCTTAATTTTGTTTCGTAAAATTCTGAAACGGTAGCAGTAAACAACATTAGTTACTATTTCAGAAAATTCCTAGAGAAATTTCTAACAGTATAGGCTATGTAGTAAAGGCTTGCAAATTAGTCAATCATATATCCACTAGATATTGTCACCATCTTAAGAAAAACCTGCTTGAATCTTTTTGTTTTTTAATTTTCTAGTTTCTACTTTTACAAATTACGAAAAAAGTGTAGGATATTGTTTATAATAGTAACGTAACTTGTGAGGATGATACAAATTGTAGGGAATATATTTTTTCGAAAATATTACGTCCTATAATTATGGAAGATAAATCTAATTATTTTAACTTAACAAAATATGTTTTTTGGTGTAATATTATTCTCATCATAATTTAATGTCATAGTAACTAACTCATTTAATTATAATATATATCACAGCAAATTAATTTCTATCTAATACAATAATTATTTTTTCAATCTGAGATAGCTAAAACCTACTAATTTAGTAATTTAATTTAATTAAAAAATAGTAAAAACTATTAATTCAGTACTGAAATGCGACAAATCTAAAAGTAGATAGCGATTGATCCTAAACTTTTCGAGTTTGAGCCACATTTTGGATGTTTTCACATTACCTACATGAACATTTTAAAGTTCAAGTCTCAAGATCACGATTTCTTTACTTCAAACAAGAATTCCGAAAGGATTTTCGTGTAAAAAAGCGAGATAACAAGAATTTTTTTTTGTTAGAAAAAATTACATACAGCTTTTCACGATTGAATTTTTTGAAAAATCTAATAATATATTCATGAAGTTCAGTTAATTTCACGTCAGACGTTATTCTTTGACAATTTTTTATATCCTTAATTTATCCAAAACACAACCGTTGATAACTGTATTGAAAAAAATTCCATTCAGGACGTAATGGGTTAAATAACAAAAATGTTATTACTGAAAGGTAACTCACAAAAATAAATTAAAAATAAATGACCCACAGACACCAAAAAAATTAATTAAATTTAAGTTTGTTACTTAAATTTGCCGTGCTACTTTTCAGCAGTTTATAGTAATATGTCAGTAGTATTATAATTTTTAAGTGATACATTTTAAACATCAACTTAAAAAAATGGGTGCACCTCAAAATCCCGACCAATAAAAAAACAAACACGTCAAAAAAACAGACATTCAAAACCCAAACATTTCAAAAAACAGACATTAAAATACGGACATTTAAAAAAAACAGACATTCAAAAAACGGACATTTAAAAAAACAGGTACTCTGAAATGACCTTCCAGTGAGGCCTCAAATACGGCGTACCCGAGATAATTTTGTTATGGCTTGAACGCACCAATCGGAGGTGTCGAAACGTCTCCGGTTCTTGAATTTCTCTTTTTTGAAATGTCTGGTTTTGAATGTCGGTTTTTTGAATGTCTGTTTTTTGAAATGTCCGTTTTTTGAATGTCTGTTTTTTGAAATATCTGTTTTTTTTAATGTCTGTTTTTTGAAATCCATGTTTTTTTTTAATGTCTGTATTTTGAAATGTCTGGTTTTTGAAATGTCCGTTTTTTGAAATGTCCGTTTTTTGAGTGTCTGTTTTTTGAAATGTCCGTTTTTTGAATGTCTGTTTTTTGAAATGTCTGGTTTTTGAATGTCTGTATATATTGTGAAATGTCTGTTTTATTATTTGTCGGGATTTTGAAGTGCACCAAAAAAAACGGTCCAAAACTTGATTAGAAATTATCTCATAATATTCGCAAAGATCTTGGTCATTATTTTGTCCAAAAATGACAAGAATTTGTTGTAATTAACGTCAATAAAATATGACACGGACATACGTTAATCTTTTTAAAGGGGTAATGCTGAAAGAATGAAGTAAATTCTAATTAGAAATATTTGTTAAGTTTTTCAGTAAATTCAGCCCAAATACAAATTTGTTTCAATGTATGAAGCAACATAAACGCCATGCTTTTAAAAACCCTTTAAAATCTGCTACTAGAACAAGTTAAGTTTAAAATTTCATGGAACTGGTACATTGAAACTGTTATATAGTAAAAAATGACCGATTCGCCGCATTCAACAAATCGGACAATGCCGAATGCATCGATATTTTTTTTTGCAGGAGGAATGAAATAAAGTCAATTTGTACGTTAAAATATGCAATCCAGCTTACCGGAAAGAGAAACGACGTGGCTGCTCTGAGGTCGTTATTGGTCCATAAATGGAATTTGGATGATCGCAGATATTCCGCAAGATTTATTGTACTTTTATTTACAGACAATGGAAAAAGCTAATTCCTTTCGATACCGTTTAATTACGAGGATAAAATGAGCGAGATGAGACTTTATCATCATTTCCGGTTACGGATCAAAGGAGTAAATGTTTTTATTTCTGGGATCAGTTTTACTCAGCTTTTCTTTTGTGCTGAATTGCTTGTGTTTTTGTTCTGTGCCACTTACTGTATCGTATAAATACTTTATTCATTACTAATATTTCACGGATAATTAGTAATTTTTTTATTTGGTTGGATTTTAAGTGATAATAATAAAATACTGTTATTGAAAATTGAACACTTACCTTATCTACATTATATCGATTAGTTGACCAGATCACAAAAAGAGAGACTTTCATTAGAGACCAAAAGTTTATGAACAATGTGAATTTGAAAAATGGAGAAATAATGTCATATCTTCAAATTATGTTGATAAAATCGAAACTAATTTTAACCCATTAACGTCCAAAGGACACTTCTTTGTTTGCTTCAATCTCACTCTAGTATATCAAAATCAAAATTGAAAAAAGTGTAAAGGTATATTTTAATACTAATTTCAAGGTTGTTCATCAAGATTTCGAGGTCAAAATTAAGTTTCAGTCATCAGGAATTCCAATATGACGCCAAACTTGAAACAAATTGTCAAAAAATTGGGAAACGTTTATTCTTTTCAATTTTTTTCGAAAGATTAGAATATTGGGCTTCTATTGAAGCTATATATAAAGGTAGTCAAAATATTTGAATTTTAAGAAACAATTTTAGTTTTTCACTCCATATAATTGTAACGACCTGACAATTCGATCCTCAATGAAATTTTCTTTCAAATTTTCCAAAAGCTCCTAAAAAACTATGAGCGTTTAAAAAAAATTATAAAACTAAAAAACAAAATTATTTCATTATGACTTCTTGAACAAATCTCGCTAATGTATTTTAAAATAGAATACGTGAATACAAAAAAATGCTTACTCCTATATCACCATAACTAAGTTAAATAATTCAATAAAAGTTGTAATTATATTCTGAAAGCTTTTTTACGTCACGTGAACGAAGTTGAAGACAGTAATCACATTTTTTCCCCCTAAAATAACTGCATTTCAAGATGTCAATTACTATACCCGTGGCATTTCTGAAAAGCGGAAGTTATGATGTAAAATGCAATGTGCAAGACTTTACTAAAAATTTGCATGAAAATAAACATTCAGAGGAGCGTGAGATATTTCAAAGTTATTCGGATAGTTTCATTGTAGGCCTCCAACCATAATACAAAAGAAGGTTTCACATTTTAATAAATTTGAATATGTACTTTTATATGTACATATACAAAACTTGGAACTAGTAATCTCTGAAGATAATTATCAGTTCTTCTCGACTATTATCGCAGTTTTCTTTGTTTTATTTAAAAGTAAATATATAATAATTTGTAATATCACAGTTTCTGTTTATAATGGTACTAAAATCCTAAGACATAAAATAAACGAAATCAGTAAATACGATTATAGTAACAGTTAGTTATTCGTAGATACAATCGAAGTACATGAAAATGGATTTAACTATGGAGAACTACTTATAAATTTATCGTTCCATGAATTGCAATTTCATTTAAATATTTTTATTGATAAATATTTTAAGACATTTCGACGTAGCAGGGTAATAATGTCCACGGAAATTGATAATAATGCATTCTTTTGTCATATTTGAAATCTTATATTCTGCATTTCGAATATTTCTTATTGAAAAACGAAATTTGAAAAGTTGGATATATTTATATATTATATACTTATTACATTATATGGCTATTATATGTTTATTTTGCTCCTTAGGGAGAGAGAGTGACACTTTGCTCCTCACACCGCAAGACATCGCGTGAGAAACATTCTTATAACATCTTTTTGGGACAAATTTGGTTACTTTTCTTGACTGTAGTAGGATCTTAGTATATATATTAGTAAAATTAAATTTTTCTGTAAAATTGTTCCTAGATAATGATTAGTGCTTTGGAAAGTCAAAGAAAGTCATAAATTTTAATAGCTGAAATCAGAATAGCAATTTGGGTTGTGGAAATGATATTGACTTACGGAGAACGGTCGAATAGAAATGTATTCAGATGATGTAAGATCCAAAAATGTTTATCGGAACAATCTCTTTTTTCAAAATGACCTTGAACTTTCAATTAGTACGCGAAAAAGCTCTCGATCGTCGAAATTGCTCTAATATGAATTCGGGTGGGCATGGGAAGTGATAATTAAAATTAACGACTTGAATAATTGTCACCTAAGTCAGAGTTCTGGAGCAACAATGTTCACGAGTTCTTTGGAAAATGCATTTGTTCCAACAGCGCTTATTTCTGTGAAAATTGAAGTCTTGTATACTTACGGCCAAGCTTGTTCGCGTAATTAGAGAACTTGGGGATAATTGTCGACAGTGGTTCCTTTTTCCTTCTTAAAGACCTTGAGAATGTGGTACCTTTTCTTATTTTTTGTAAAAGAAATTAATTTGAATAAATGAAGTACGTAGTTGAATGGTGTTTACATAATTTGTATGTTTTTGAAGTTTGAAATGTAACAAGTACACTCGTTATGTGATTATTTAAACTGTTATGCGGTACTTAAAGAAGCATTCTTTTAACAATTTTATCAGAAAAATATTGTCATTGTTGTTGTGGTGAAGCAATTCGTAGTTCAAATTAAACGAAGTCGCTGAACTTTGGTAAATAAAGAGTGATTCAGATTTAGACGGTCTAAGTGATGACAATTTTTGAAATAATCAAATTATAATTTTTTATTCGATTCTTGGTATATTTTACTTATTGAAGACTGTTAAGAATTCATAAATTTGGAATTTCTATTGGTTTGACTAAATATTTTTACAGTTTCAGCGGATGTTTTGAAATGCTTCAAACAAAAAAAATGCATCACTCGAAAGTAATTGAACGGGTTTTCTCTCTTTCATATGGAATCTTTATACTTGCAAGGGTAAAAGTTAGGTTTATATATTACCTTTACAATGACAGCTTGATCAACAAAATTCAACGAGCCGATCAAAAGTTATGGAGAATAAACCAAACCGTCCGCACTACAGGCACCTCCCCTAATAATCATTCGGTTGTACCCCGAGTCAATTGTCAATCTGAAGGATTAAATTTTCTGCTTGTTTAGAGTAAAAATCTCCTCATTATCAGTCATTACATCTTTTTGCAATAAAACTCGAGGAAAATTTTTGTGAAATCAGTTTCATATTTGAAAAATTTTCCCCATTATAAAAACTAAAAATACAAAAAAGGGAGCAGCTACGAATTTAATTGAAACTGATTTTGAACCACGAAATCATGTGGAAACTTTTTTCGAAGTCTGATTTTGGTTTCATTTTTTAAATACTTCCGTCCTTGAGAAACTATGATAGCTTTTAATATTTTATTGAAGATATAGTCCATATAAAAGATTACGGTTATGATGTTATGATTACTCTTGATTTGACGTTACATAATTGAATGAAACAGATTGTGGTATTTCCACTTTACTCAATTTACAAAGCTCATTTTGAATATTTGAATACAAAAACGGAGTGGAAAAATATTTTTAAATACTTAATGATAATGTATAATATTTGTGAATTAAGGACCGTTTGCTCCACTATTTGTAATCGAATTAACGGGTATTGCTGCTAGTAAAAGTGCACAAAAAATATGTGAAATTTTAATTAAACGCTCTAGAGGCAACGTCAACTCCCGCGCGAATATCAAAATTAAAAATACGTCTTCTTTTAATTCCATTTGACGTGGAATTCCTGTGATTTTTAATATCGTTCGTTTGGAGGGAATTTAAATATTTATATAAAAATACAATGTAACGCTCTTTCATTGTGGAGAAAGAACGTTTAGTTGTATAGAAATATACTTTCTTGTTCAACTTGGAAGGTTTGTGTGGGTAATACGTTACTTTTTTTGTATGTTCATTATTCCCACCTAACATACTCCTCGCTTTTCTCTTCATTAATTCTTGCGCCCTCGTTTCTTTCATTTTTGCTTCATTCTTCTCTCTCATTCATTATCTCGACGTAACTCTTTCGTCTATGCTCTCACTTCTTTTTAACGTCATTTTCCTAGCCTTTTTCTTTTCACATATCTGAAATTCGTCTACAGGTGCACATTAATTTGTACCCTTTTCACTCTGTACTTTTCGCTACAATCTTTTTTAAATTAATCGGAGATTGATTTTGAAAAGTAGTGCATTTCTGAGGTCTTTTGGTTTCATTCTATTGTAACTTTTCTTTTGAGAATTCAATATATTAACGACCAAACATTTATGCTTGGGCACTAAGACAATGCCCAGAATGTTCCATAAGGTAATTATTAAACTAGTTCAAGTTTAAATAATGCCAGAGCAGTCAGAATTAGACCAGAATTATTTTCAATCGACGTTATGCGACTTATAACTTAGAAATTTCTAAACACACATATTTATAGTATAAAAGTTCACAAGCTTACGTGAAAATTTGGGGCGACGTTAATCGCACTACGTTACAGAAAAGGTAGTTTCTTACCAGCCACTTTTCTATCGTAAAAAAATAGTTCGGGTTCCGAAAACTTGTTTTGAAACTGATCACTCAAATGTTTTTTTGTGGCTTTGGCTATGAATCAAAACTTAAATTTAACAAGTACACATGGTGGACGCAAAATGTCGGACTAAATTTTAAATATTAAGCGGAGTTGATTGAAACTTTTAACTTGGAGCTTGAAGTATCCGATCTCGAATCTTGAGTCATTTGGGTACTTTTATTTATTAAAAATAGAGAATTAGATATTAAACTATCCAGAGAATTTCTCAAATATGTTATATACATAGTAACAAATTTTGTGTTTTGAGAAAAATTGAATTTGTTTCCAGATATTATAGTTGTAGTCTTATAACTAAATGAGTTTAAAGATGCTCAAATAATAACAAAATTTGCCAGTCCTGGTATGTGTTCAAATACTTTTTGAATGTTTATTTGGCGAAGCGGAAGTGATCGTTACTAGAGCTACAGAAAAGTGTTTGTACAGGCTCGTAGGTCATTTTCTGAAATGTCATCTAGAAAGTGGAATTCAATCTTGTAGAGGAGAAGAACCCTTCATAGTTTATTTCTAGATGTAATTGAAATCGGTCACCAAGTAAAGGCTACGTAAGTATAGAAGTTAAAAAATTATTAATAAATTTAATTTGAGCTGATTGTTATAGCACGCTCAGTAATCTAAGATGGTCATGCCTATAATTTAGGGATTGGAATTTGACTCGAACGAATGAGAATTACTTATTGAAATAAAAACGCACAAATTTATTATTTTTATAAATTTTGGAAATCAAAACCCTTCTAGTTCAATGTTTCAAAACAGCTTCATATTTTTTTGTAGTACATTGACTTTCCAGATAACCTTCACAACATTTCTATTATATTTTTCAATTTATCTGTATTGTCAACATTAAAGTTCCTTTCATATTTGAATCATAAATTATTGCTTTTTCTTAAAAGAACAGAAAAAAAATATCCACCAATATAGACTACGGACATGACATCTGATCCTTAGTAAAATATTCCCATCTGCAAGTCATAATTTAATAAAAAGATCATTCTGACGACCTTGTTAGTTTGAAGGTACGAAAAGCAAATGAAAGGTTACAATTTCGGATAATGAACCCATTATCGTCTTCAGTGTTGAAATACATGCATTACTGCTGAACGTAATTAATAGAAGAAAGAAACAAAATTAATTATTCTTTAATTAAAATATGAACAGAATTTCCGTAATTACAATTTTGCTCTCGAATCCCTATCATTAAAAGCGCAATATCCCACAACTTCTATGCGTCTATCCGATGTTCTTCTGATTGGATTCGCTTACTGCATTTCTCTAATTCACAAAAGCACCGTCACGAAATTGCAGGTAGTATACGTTTAATACTTGTCGAACAATTTAATAATCTTGCGTATGCCAGACCAAAGAATTAACGCACTTCCTGCATCATGTTCATTTGAAACCACTATTTTAACATCGATGATGTCGCTGCCAAATTTTAATGCTCCAATTTGTTAGTTAACTTTCTTTCTGAATTAACTTTGTTGTGACACGACGTAAATACAAAAGACAAAATACTAAAATTAAAATTAGAGGGATCGGCACAACGTAAACAGCAACAATCATACAGGCAAATCCACAGAACATATAACTGTTGTGCAATATCCGTAATTCTGAAGTTACTAAAGTTTTAGAAATGTTATTCTTAATTTCAAAAGATATTTATTAATAACATTAGCAGATAACAACAGAATCCAAAGTAGATAATCTAAGATTTCACTAGACAAGCGAAAAATGTAAAAATTTGAAAATTTCGTAGGAAATAATGCTTCGTGGCTCAGGCGGTAATGATCTGGATTACGAAGTCGTAGGTCGTGAGTTCGATACCCGTCCTGTAACCATTTTTTTCCATTTCGTTTTCAAGCAGCAGCTCGCTGTTAGTAAGGCGAGCCACGCTGTTTGTTTACGTTTCGAACATATTGTTTATCTGGCGGAAATCGACTCATGCCTGTTATACTTGGTGTAGGTTTCGGCAGTTCCGGCATTTCATATACAAATATGATGTATGGCGCCATCTTCTTAAGTCGAACTGCAGCTCTCGCAAAAATCTTACAGTATGGCAATAATTTAGTAAAAGTGCGATTCCGCCCGTTAAATAATAAATACAAAAATATTACATTTTTAAAAATCTCTCTTATGCTAAATAACGTCCCTTTGATTATGACATTGAATTCAGGATTGATTTGTAGCTAAAAATGTTCAACGTCATTATTTTTTCAACAAAATGATCATAGCATTTATCTTTGAAGTCGCCGGCTGATTTTGACTACGGCATTTGAAAGAAGAGGTCCAAATCTATCGATTTGACTAATTTCAATTTTTCTAACGACATTTGGAACAGAAAATTGTGAAAATTGTGTCCAAATTCCAGAATTTCGGGATGAAAAAGGTTAAGAGAGATGCTAAAAAGCATATAGGACTAAAGGCTAAACAGATACGCTTTTATAATTTGCAGATAGTCCATTTTTAATTAATAGTTATGCCCTAATGAAAACTGTTGATATGCTATTGAAAGGCAAATTAGATGTAGCGATATAAAATCATTTTTAACATTTATTGTCAATTGTAAATTGACTCAACTTAAATGAGATATATTACTATTCAAATTTTTTTTTTAGAATCGCTTAAAAATGTAAAGCAGTTAAAAGTAAATTTTTAGGATCTTTATTTTTCATCGAATTACTAGTCACACTTTAACATAACCATTTCTCACAAGCAAAATAGCTGCATCTACTGACTTGTAACCTAAATATTCAAATTCTCTAAACATTTTTGTATTATCTGCCTTGAAAAATATGCACAAACTTTTTTTTTACACGAAGTAGCACAGTTATTTCTTTTGGAATATGATTTTTATTGATGAAAATTATAAAGATTTGTTATTACATATACTATACGTAGACATTTCTAAAAATCTTTTCCATTAAAATTTCCAATCATCTCAAAATCGACAAAAAAATACAGATACGTCATCTGTTTCGAGAGAAAATAAAATTCTTGTAGAATGAATTGAACGTCTACCGCTTTCGAGAATAATGGAATCTGACGTTCTGTGACACTAAAAGCACCACCATACGGTGAATGTCTGAAACATTGATTGAATTTTGATTGAATCTCACCCTATAGGATGCCAAGCATCAAACGATTGTGCAGTTGAAGATTTTACAGAAGACAGGTTGTACATAATTGTTACACTGAAAAAAATCATGAGTAGAATTTGCCAAACTTAGTTATGTAAAATTTACTGAGTCAAAATTTATTGAAAAATGTAAATAAATAGTACTAGCCTTTAAGTAATAAGTTTATAAATAACGTTTAATCACAGGTTAACGAAAAACTAGGCTAGATATTCTATAACAGCACTGGCAAGAAAATTGACACCAGTTGTTTCAGATATAAAAATTATCTGAATTTGTTTACTTAAAAAAGATTTTAATACATAATTGGCGTTCATCAAGCATTTAAAAGATAAATTTCAAATAAACTGCAGAAAATTATAGGATTGTACTTTTAATTATTTGTATTAATAATGGTCACTCAACTTTTTCGGTAAATTTTACATAAGCTCTGTATAGAATCTACTAATTATTTTTTTTCTGTGTATGGTTTATATTATTATCAAATAATTTTGATAATATTTATTATTTATATTATTATTATAATTATTAACTGGCAAATAAAGTGTTTTTATTGGCAAATAAAGTTCTCTGCAGTAATACATACATATACATGAAATCATGTGCCAAGAGACGAGTTAGAGCTGAAGCTGTTTTCCAAGCTTAATTATGTATATAAATTTTGCTAATACTTTTATAATATTTGCTAATATTTATTATTATTTGTTATATATTTTTTATATGTTTTTTATATTTTTAGCTTTTGATATTTTACTGGATTTTTTGAAAATTTACCTCCACCATCATTCCAAAAGTATTAGGAAAACTGCAATTTTCAAAATAAATAAAAACGAGAATCTTAGAAATTGTTTACTATTTCAGATCATAATTTTTTGAGAGACTTGTGGAATGGAGAAATTTTCCATCATTTTTGGTAAAAATTAGAATATAAATTTTGTTAAAAATAACAATTTTTCTCATTTGCAAGTCTGTCCAAAAATTACTATCTGAAATGATGGAATTTCCAAGAAAATTTTTCTCTGGGTAGTTAATAGTTCAACGGATTATGTTTCAAAATAATATTATAAAAAATAAAACATTTAAAATAACCATCGCGTTAGTGCAGTAGGTCACTGCTTGATATAAAATAAAAAATATAAAAACAAATATTAAAATATATCTAATATAATCCGATTCGTTAAAAACTACAATTAGCTAATGCAGTATACAATGAAAAGCTTAGAAACAAAATTTCAACATTGGTATTTCCCTGTTTAAAATATTTTATTCCATTCGATCAAGCAGAATTTCATGTGCCTATCACAACAGCGTATAAATTATCGTTTTCACGGAGCATTTTAGTATCCGAAATAAAAATGTTACTAGTTAATATTCCATTCAAACGGATTCTCGTTCTCCACTATCTGCTTTATAAGAGTATCAACAATATATTTTAGCCGAAATACGCGTTTCGAGTAAAGCGTGAACATAAATTTGCGCCGCCATATCCGCATGGATATTCAGTTTATCGAAGAGGTATTTTCCAGGGAAGCTGGACGATGTATCGAAGGTAACTTTTCAAAAAGTAAAGGAAAAAGCAATATCGAGTTTCGGCTACACGATCTGTCCCGAGTTTGACTTTTGCGAAACGAAAAGGGACAAGCTCAAGCTGTTCCTTTTAATATTAGTTTCCTTTGCCGGCCGGAAGTGCTAGATTTATGGAAGAGCTATCCTCGTATGTATAGATGTCTGAGCTGCACTGCCAAATCTATTTTCTGTATTCATGAACAGGGGAACTTCCGTTAGAGATATAGTTATTAGTTAGGATTACAAACTACTACGAATACTATGATATTTTACAAGGTGCTGTTTACACCATGATGTCTTATAAGATGTAAATATTTCATAATAACATCTCTGATGACTGTCAACTATTCTACTGATGAATAATATCAAATTTCTCTTTGGCAGCTTACTCTTACCGTCATCTTTTTGCCATTCATCAGTATATTATGTAAATGTCTCACATCATTCAACGTCATCTGATGTCAATCTCGTCAATTGATGTATTATGATTGTCCAATAGAAGGTGAGCTTGGACTAACACCTAAAATTCTTGTACATCTAATCTTTTTCTAATATTGTTTAAGTGATGCTATCAGAAGAATCATAATAAACCTATACACTTTTTGATTATCCCTTCTAATTTCTTTTTTTTTAATTTTAACGAACTTGCTAAACATCGAGTCTTCTATTTTAAGCTCAATAAACAAACGTTTTCACGATTTACACTACGAATTTCTACTTTATTTTTTTTTATATTCTTAGAACACTGTTACATATGCGATACTGTTTTTGCAACGGTTATATTTTCTTTCTAAGATTGAGAGTTATATTAAACAAAAAAAACTTAGTAAGTAAACGAATAAAGTAATAAGTGGGTAACATAGATTTTAATCGTTATATGTTAATTTGGATATAAAATTATACTTCAAAGTACATTTTTATTCTTTGAGAAACAATTTTTGCGTAAAATTATTTTTTCAGGACTTCATATTGAAATTCGTGGGAAGCCCTACGATTTCTCTGTTGAGCATCCTAATCTCTAACAATCTCTGTGAATTCAATGGATTTAAAGTAATTTAACTTTGTATTATAAATATAATAAAATGTTCAAAATCAATATACAATGTTAGGTGCTTTTATTTTTTAAATTTAACAAAGCATATATGATATTTTATCGGATATAAATATTTTTAATTTTCAAAATCAAAATTATCCCGTAAACAATTAAAAAAAAAGTTTGGTATCTTAATTATTTTGTTAATTAAAAAGATAAAATTGACTAAACTTTAAAGTGAATTATTGAAATTGATAATATTTTGTCAATAATACTGATTCAATTCTAGTTTTTGCAATAAATTCATTTTTTGACGTCAAATAAGAGCTCATCTTGAAGTACTTCAAAATTTCTACAATTTATCCATTCAGCATCCTGATCTTCAATTAATATTTCTTGAGTTACAGCTGATTAAAGGGAAAAATGCATATTTTCGAGGTTTTTAGCGTCTAGCTCATTTTGTTCGATATCTGTAGCCACAAGAAAGTTGAAAAGCTTAATACTACAATTTTAGCGTTTATTCCCTTTAAAATTGATCCCAGGATTGTCTTTTTACCTATATCTTTAGACAAAAATGGATTTTTTTTTCAAAAACCGTGTTGGTTTTTAGCTTAAAATACAAAAATCATATGCCCAAAGTTTTTAATCAATGTTGGTTCGGATGCACCGTTCGATTATTACAACACCAAACAGAAAAAAAAATTAAATAAACTCAATTTTTCAATTGTTTTGCAGCTTATCATTTAAACTTTTATTAAATTAACACCTGCAAGCTTTAGTTTTACTTTAAATCTTCCTATTAACATCGAGGAATATGTTTCGCTATAAAAAGTCTGATTATTACTTTGAATCCCTAAAAAATTCCAAAATAATTGTTAAAATAGTCGTTTATCATCAATCTATAAAAAATTTCGCATTTGTGAGCTGATCTACAGTAAACTGATGCTGCAGATTCTTAAAAGACATGAAGAAAAGATTCGTTTGTTTTGAATATATTTAAATATACCCTTTGGTCACGGTAGATTTCCTGAACAACTACTTCGATTTATGATTGTGTTGAGTACACTTCCAACAATCGTATTTTCATTGTATTTTCTTTAGTCAATGTACGAACGTAGAACACTACTTTTTCGATTGAGTCAAAAAATCTGTGTCAGTTTAAGTAAATACAAATGTTTAAATATCGAACTTTGATATTTTTGAAAAATTTCATTTTATACTTCCGCCGACCCTAAATTAACGGTATCTATGACAACAATTTGTTATTAATTGTATCCAAAGAGATTATATGTACATAATTAGTGTAGACTTTTTGTTAAACGCTTATTATAGGTAACTAATATATTATAGGACATGTAAAAATGACGTTGATTGTCTGCTATTAGTTAATTAAACGATTTACCATGGACTACTACAGTAGAAAATAGCAAATTGTGGGTCTATTTAGGGATTAATCAGAGGTCAAACAACATTTTTTATTTTTTCATGATGTAGACCTTCAAAATACATGTTCAAAACATCGATGCCAATGATAAAAGTCGAATTTTTATAAAAAAAATTGCAAAATTATTTGAAAGGAAATAGAAGTCCAACTTTTATAAAAAATGACGTATGTGGAAAAAAAAAAAAAAAAAAAAATGAGGTTTTTGAGGCCATTGTGCGAGTATAGGATATTTAAAAAAATGTTTGGTCATCTTTCTCACAATGTTCAACACTAATCAAAGTATCGAAAAAACACAACTACGTTGCAAAATTCACTCCACCCTAATATATATAAATTACTATAAATATTAGATTAACGTATTTTATTTATATGTATTTAATAATAACATAAATGTTTACCGATTGTAAAAGCATATCAATTTAAAAAATTTAAAAGCACAATTTAAAAAACCACTGAAACTGTAAAAATATTGCATGAAACCAATAGAAATTCCGAAGTTTAAAGACTTCAATAAGTAATTGCATATACTTCAATACAGCTAACAATAAGTCAGAATCGCTTTATATTTATCAAAGTTCAGAGACGTTTCATTGGACTTACTTATTGCTTCACTGCAACAATAATATTTTATGATAATAATGTTAAAATAATGATTTTAGTGCTGCTCAACCGGGGTTTTGTACCATTTTGCAAATGACATCAGATATTTGTTGGCGTCATTTATTTCTCCAAAAATATTTTTATGTGATATATTATATGCCAAAAGTTTTTACGTATGGTCCATAGCCTCTTTCCTTAATTTGCACAATAAAGAAATCGATGTAAACAAAATATTAATAAACGATTTTCAGTATATAAACTCATTGAGTTCAAAAAATGTTTGTGCAACTGTTATCGGTTCGGTATTAGTAACCCAGCTTACAATGAGACTGTATATTGACAATAATTTTGTAACAATACGTAAATACAAAAGTCAGGTGTATAGGAGATATTACACAACAGGTTCTTCTCCCCTACTTAAATTCACGCACTTTGTTTGAAAAATTCTTTTCATTTTCATTTTTCATATCGATTTGGACATGGTAATTTCACACTTCCTTAACAATTCGAAATTTATCCTTACATGAAGAATCAAAGATTCATTTTGAGAGTAGCGTCATATATTAAAGCACGCTGTATGACGTCGACGTGATACATGAACATCGATATTAATAGCGTCACATTGCAATCGAGTGCTACGTTTTCCGCAGCTGTTGCAAAGTTCAAACTGAACTATCGAAATCGCTGGCATTGGCACTTCGCGTCCGCTCCAGTCGTGTTGAAAATGCCTACTTTCAATTTAAAATTATTTTCGAGTTATTCAATGTATTAAAACTTTTTAATTGTTAGATTGACGGATTCACTTCATTGTTAAATAACTGTTTGCTGAGTTTGCTATGACAAATCATTAATAAGGACATGCTGGGATGATATTATGACGTGATGAAATGAAGGAATTAGCTTTCATCACTTGGAACTTAAAGACCAACAAGGTTCAAATCAATATCCAAGACTTCTTTTGTTTTTCTCTTACTTTGAAACTCATTTTCGAACTTGCTCATAATAGTAAAAAAATGATTCCTTTTTACACACAGGCCTTCTCAAATCACATATTAAAACTAGCTGTGCGTAAAATCGTATTTTACACGCATGTATAGAAATGTACTATTAAACAATTTTTATATCCAATTGTTAAGTAAAACGAAAGAAATAAACATTTTAAACAACTATTTCTTGTGGTATCAAGCTCTCTTTTTAAAATTCTAGAATCAAATCAACAAAATGGCCAACACAAAAATCCAACTTGATACCATAAGAAATAGATATACCAAATTTTTTTGCTGACTTCATCATACAGAAATGCGGCGTTGAAAATTACGTTAAAATGTGACTATTTTTTCTTTTTAAGACCAAAAAGTCTCGTTTACTAACGAGATAGATAGATAGAAACGAGTTGCTATTTATGTTAATAACAAATTACAATTTTGATAATATTTTACAATAGTTAATATTTAAAATGAATCCTAATTATTTACTCTCAACATTTTTAGAAGTGAGAATTCACTTTTTATGGAGCGAAAACTCACTCTTAAATAGCAAATTCTCACTCCAAGAAATGCATTATCCAAGCTAATTAGTAGGGCGTATTTTATAAACACTAAAGAGATAGAGAGACTACTAACAAGTACCAATAATTTAGAATTGAGTTATACGTAATGTTGTTATGACTTTTGTGGCTATAAAACGATAAAAACTGATTAAAACTACTAGTAACGTACTACTTACTGTAATCAATGAACGAACACAATAAACTCTCAATTTGAGATTAAAAAGTATTGCCAATGAAGTGTGTTTTAGCCAATTCGAGTGAAATGTAGAAGAGTAGATCTAAAAGTTCTAAAGTGAATATTCACTGTCGTTAAAATAGCACATTTTTTTTTATTATTCTTTACCAATAATAAGCTGGATTTGACAACAATTATTATAATCTGCTTTGTTTAGTTAATTTAGTAGATATAATGATGCCTACTTTTTCCGTTAACACGAGCCACAAAATACTACCCAAAAAGGTTCATTTCAAGGAATTGTTAATTACAAATAATGGTTGAAAATTCTCATGATTTGGTCATCAAATTTAGCCAGCTGTAATTAAAATCAGTTTCATGATTACTTCACGTCATTATAGTACATTTGGATCGTCGAATCTCGAAATGCGAATGAAATATTTAATCGATTCCAAGCGAAAACTAATTTACACTCAGGATCGTTTCGCATAACAATCATTCAAAGTATACCCGCGATTTGAAAATTGATACCGCGATATTTATAACGTATGTTTGTAAAATCTATCGGTTATGTCGCGTTTGAATTTCTCTTTTTCCAATCTCTATACTAGTAACCATCCCGCGTAAAACACGGCAATCACACTGGGCTAAAACTATATTCGATTCAGTTTTAAAAGGGGAATCGCGTTGAAAAGTTAAAAGCCCTACGGAGCTATCGAAAAATATGCGCGGACGCGAAATTCTTTTTTTGCCTTTTTGACGCCGACCTTTAAAAAACGTATGAAGCGCAATGTCCGTTCATTTGCAGAATGCTCCTCGATGGTTGTGGAGCTAGTCAGCAAGAAATCCACTCGCTGTTGCACCAGTGACGAGGGTTGCTACGAACACAAGAAATACTAAATTCGTCCTCTACGGGAAAAAACACTGGGGACATTTAAGGGTGATCGTAGAATGTCATTACAAAAAAGGAAGTGGAAGCGGGTAGAAAGAAAGACGTACTTAGTTTTCTCGTACAAAATTCAGTAATTTTTGTTAATTTCGATGCTCGACATAACCCTACCACTCAATATATCTCATTTTGGCCAAAAAATAAGTTAAGCGGTGTTCCTGCTTAAGCGACGATATTTCTTTTTGTTTACGTTTTGAATTTAAATTTATGTAAAACAGCAAAAAAGTACCTTTTTCAATTTATATATTCCTAACATGAAAAGAAACACAGCTTTATTGTGTTTATTTTATTTTCAAAACTGTTTGTCGTCGGTCATCAATTATTATGATGAGCATCTTATTCCTTGAATATTATTGCCGGAGATGGAAGTTAAAGCTGAGTTGCTCATTGCCACGCCACGAGCAGCAAAGTCGACTGTAATACCACCCGTAATGCCGCTTGCGCTATCGGAGTGACTTAATTCTAATTGGTTCGAGTAAGCAGGGAATTTTCTTTCATAATTCAAGTAAGAGAATTACTTCCAAAGTTTAAATGTCTTTGCTTCTTTTATTGCCTATCATCATATTTATAGTTTTTTCGATACCTGGGTTTCTTTGAGATAATCATATTCGTATCTAATATAACATTTTTATAACACAATTTTTTTTGTCATTTGTAGAAATTACTCTATATTTGTAATTTCATAGAATTTGTCGTTTGTGTTGCTTGACTAAAGAACATTTTTCATAAATTTGATTGTAACTAACTTGCAAATATTATTTTCTATATTCACATGAAGCTACTGCTCCACAAGCCAATCACAAACAATATTAGAGCCATACGCGATTATTCATTTATTTTTAAACAAGTTAAACTAAAATTTCAAATAATAGAATATATGAATACCTCTTCTTAAAGGTATATGTACAAATAAAAAGGAAGGTATTTGCACAAGTTTTAACTTCTTAATGATGTGAGGTCACATGCAATGAAATAGTAAAAAGGCGCAGTAAATTAAAATATTTCTATAAGTTTAAAACTCACATAATTCTATTAGGTATACCTATCAATTTTCATCCATTTTTGCTCAACAAAAGTGTTTTCGACGCGGCATTACATTTATTTTCGAAATATTAATTCAAAAAAATTTTCAGAATGAAGTAATGTCGAAAAAACATTAAAAAAGTCGAAAACAGTGGAAAAAAGAACGAAAAATCGTCAGCACTGTCAACTGTAGTCTCGAATGTTCATCAAAATAAGGCATGCACATTCGGAAAGGAAAGCTTTTCAGCTTACAAATTTGGAAAAAAGTTGTAATTTGGATAAAAATTAGAGTAGTTATTAACGATTATTAACATGAACTTACCTAGAAAAGGGGTTTTTGGTCTTAAAATTAGATTCTGGGGATGTATATTGTTATAGTAACCATTTTTAATGTGTGGGTCGAAAAATCGACAAATAAAAAGCTAAAAGTTAATAACCGACAATTGAAAATTCGACAGTAAAAAAACCAAGAGTTCAAAAAATCACTCTTCTCTTGACGATGTCTCTATTTTTTTTTGTCCGCTTTTTGATTGTCGGCTTTTTGACTGTCGGCTTTATGAGTATCGGTTTTTCGACCTGTCGGCTTTTTGATTTGTCGGTTTTTCGACCTGCACCCATTTTTTTAGCGTGACTTGATCTACGACTTGTGCTAGGTTGCTATACAAGTGCTTGCAGTCTTTTATTTTTTGGTACGTCGTATTATCAGTCATGACTAATCATGGACTAACAATAATCATGTTGTCAAACATGTCGGGTTATGACTCATTACGAAAATGGTCTACCACAGGATCTTGTCAAAATACGTGATGATGTTATTTTTTGTAGGTCGAAATACACTATGTCATCAACATCAGAAATATTCAGTTTTTGTCTTTGAAAATGAATGAAACATATTCATTAATAATCAACTGTTTATTTCAGAATTTGCCAAAATTAATGAGTATTTTGTATACCAATGAAATAGTCTATAGAAGTAACTATTTAAATGGTTAATAATAAATTTAAAAACAATTCTTTTCACAATCGCATCATAAAATTTCAAATAATTAAAATGGCTGATTTAGTCAACGATTTAAATGGTATTTCGAGAAATAAATTGATGATCTTTTCCGAGGTTATGTTAATTAATTTTTTCAACGATTGTACAAAAAGATTCCAGAAGGGTAAAGACTAGAATAATAGTAATAAGTAAAAATCTAATTGTTCACAAAAAATTATTTTCAATTTAATATATTACTATATCTTTTTCGTCTTAATGCATCATTTTTAACCTATTATGATAACACATGACACATTAAAATAGCCTAGTCTTTGTGTTATTTCACAAGTGTCTAAATCTAAAATTGTTGAGTAAATAAAAACAAAATCAGACAAGTGGCAAAATAAAAATTCTACAGCAGTTTCATTTTTCGAGATTACATCATTGTTGTGCTGATACATTCTTTCCACACAAATAAGAATCTGAAATTGATTAAACGCCATTACTAAACAAGTTAATAACATCGCATATAACGAGAATTATGATGGATGAAATTGAGACCAAATTCTGAGATCAGTAACATTCTTACGTTTTTGTTCAAAGAAATAAAATTTCATTTCATCTGATTAATTTCTATTTGTTTTCTCCAAAGCTAGGAAGAATAATTAATAAAAATGAAAGAAATTATTAATCAATCAATGAATTAAAAAAAAAAACATGGTATTTAATTTTTTGGTATAACATTTTGAGGCATCTTAACGAAAAATTAATAATAAATAAATAGTTGCAAATAACATCACTTTCATTATTTAATGTCTTTGTATACCAATCAATTTTCAGTGTATAATGTTATTGTAATTTATTAACCAAATGAATGTGTAATATCGAATTAATTTATTTCAACTCGGTAAACTGTGGAAATGCTAATTTTATGTAAAATAATTGTACAAGTTTACATCTCACCGATTTTAATTATGACGGTCGAATTGGATTTAACAATAAGCACCCATAATATGTCTTTTTAATAACTGCGGTAGTGCAGCGTGTATTGTGTAGCAGTCGATGTTCAGCACGAGGCTTTGTGATTCAATATTGGGAAAATTATGCGAATATCTCTATTATTACGGTGCATTCGGTTTTAAAAGGATAGAAAATCGACAAAAAGATTGGTGACATTTCCGGCGTTAGTCGTGACTTCCGACCTGGAAAATAAAATTACAGAGAAATGAGCATTGATAATGTCCTGCAATTTATATTCTAAAATCTGCAAGTTAGTATTTCACACAATTTATTAAAATGTATGATTTCACGTCCGTGATTATTAAATTTATGTATACACAAATCATATTACTGTGAATTATAAACATTTATATTAATTTTGATGACATGGCTAGGGAAACTCTTCAATCTGATGATTTCTGTAAATTTAAATTATTGTTATCATTAATATTAGCACGGAACTAAATCACACATTTTACTATTTGTTTTGGTCGTTAGAAAACCAGCTTTTATAGTTTCATGCAATAATTTTCAATATGAATGATTGGATAAATATTTAACAAATTTGTTACTGTTTATTTTCACTACATATTATTGAAAAATGTATTGTTATTTGCAACAGAAATTAATTTGGCAAAATAGAACTCGGAAAGCAGAATAATAAACGGTTGACAGAATGATGTAATAATGTGTTGTCAACAGATCAGATGCATCAAATTTTGAGGTTTTTTTGAAGTTGATATCATTATGAGATCATTATGAGCTCTAGTTCAGAAAAAACTTGTAATTTGCGCATTTGACCTCTTTCAAAATACATTATGAGATCATTTTTAACTATTTTTTACTCTGCTCTCTGGGAAGTTCGTCATATGATGTGGAAGACAGATTTTATTGTCTTAATTTGTGAATTTATTGGTTCCCAGATAGCAACGTGAGTTCAAGTAAGGTGCATAATGGAACTCACAAATGAGATTAAAGCGCACGCTTGCGCTTAATGTGAGTGCGATTTGTGTCCTCCAATCTGATGACGATCATCACTCACGTATGCGTCTTGCCTTCCGCAAACCACTAACTTCTTTCCATACAGAGATTGGTTACCCATCAAGACTATTAGCCAGTTATTTCAAGTATCACAACAGCCTCATATGTGCGTAGAAGAGGAGATTTTATGCGCATGTGCAGTCCAATCCCGTATATTTTACTCATTATTGAACTATCATATGCATTCACATAAGCACTCACAAGTGAGATCTCAAACATGAGGACATCGTGAGACTTACTCCTTGCTATGTGGGTGAGTCTAACCTCAATCGAATCAAAAGTATCTGTCAGATAATAAATCAGTGACCTGCTGTTTATTTTAAAATTCCAGTGTTCATTGAATGTTTAAGTGTCAATAAACCAGAAGATATTATAAAATGCAATTTAATTTGTTCAGTCCCTCAAAAAGGACGGGTTAAAGTATTTTGAGTATTTTTGTAGTCCTCTACAACTGCGAAGGCATAAGAAGCTCTAATAGGGCTTAAAAGAAGGCTTCAGCCCTGAACTTTAAGAACCAAAACTGAAAAGTCATTTGAAAATTTTGGTGCACCTGAATTTATTGAGTACCTCTAACTTAAATTTGATATTTCAATCAAAATAACTAAGAATGTAAACAATGGTGGAAGACAATTCCCCATAATCGGTTTAGGTCAAAATTTATCGCTCGGGGAGTTTTTGGAGTCGATATTTATAAATCTGTTGTCAGGTTTTGAAAGTTCAAAATGTCGAATCCATTATGGTGAACGATTTATATAATCTTTAATAAGCATTTGCGATCATCCTGTTTCATACTTGGACCAGCAGACGAGGCTAGTTCTTTGTACATACCCAGAAATCAATTATTTTTCTCAAATATCCATCCATCAAAGAAGACAATTAAAATGCAATTAACGGATCGATTTTAACCGGTACTATAAGTGAAAATAGGAGAAGCTCTTTGGCGGGAATTTTCGCTGTATCGAGCTGCCGAATGTTGACGGTTTCGTGTTTACTTCCGTTAGTTTACATACCCGCCCTTCATTAAAACCCAGAACCCTGTTCCCAGAGTAATACGTCATTGCACCAGGTTCGAGTGCGATCAAAAAGAGGCGTACAGCCAGGAAAGCGCGCAAGTGCAAGCGATCGTCGAAACTTTCGTCAAATTGAAAGCCGCAGCTTGCGAGCGGCGTGTCGTCACTCGAACTTCAGAGTTCAGCCCCCAATCGCTATCTAAACGTCGTCGAAAGTACGGGTGAAGATAATTGCAATTCTCCTCGCAACGGTACTATGGAGGTCCACCATTGGAGTTTCCGTCCTCGAAGGGCTTCCTCCATCCTTGGCATTCGACGGCATGGAACTAGATTTCTCTCAAAGACATAAGCCGGGAACTTTCGAACCAATAAGCAAACTGCGTTAACAAAATTATATACCTATTGACCACTGTCGGTTATGGATACTATCTTACTGAAGATTATGTAGTGCTCGGGTTAGTGGTTATTTATCGGTCTAGCAGATCTCATGTTCGTGTTGGTGAATGCAAACATGAAAGTTGTATACACCGAGGGATAATGCCGCGTTTCATAATGTCGACACCTCCAGAACTTAGGTGGTAGTTATGTCCATAAGTACGTTTTAGACGTTAGTAGCTTCACGTTTTTTATTTGAAAGCATATTTCAGAAGTGTAAAATGAGTTAAAACTCAATTTTCAAATGCAGTGAGCAATAAACGAATGCGCACGGACTATAATCAGGAAAGGAGCACCATCATACTAAGAAGAACATTATAACACCTTAATATAACAACGATATTTATGGTCACTTAACTCATAATAAATAGAGGGCGCTTCAATTGGGTCAGGAAGGTCATCGGTGATTCGCAGAGAATAGGGATAACATGTATTCAGGATTTTATGGATGCCAGTACTAGGAAACTGGAGGAAGAACATGATTCCAAAGGAAGTTCATCGTTCTTATCTTGAGAGACAAAAGGGCTATTCACTCCTGTTAGGTTATGTTCTGCAGATGTTTTGGGATTCGATTGGGCTAGTAATGGGATGAGCAAAGGCGAGGTTTGGATACAACTTGGCTCAAAAATAGGACTATCAAGTAGATGATGAGAAATAGGACTGGGAGTAGGGCACTCTAAGGAGGTTGGGTATGAATTTAGGGGACCATAAAAACTTAACGATTCGGGACAGGAATCGTTATCATCCTGAAAATTTATAAGGTCAATAACAGGTACTAAGGGCCTATCAGAAGCTAATTGAACAGACGGCACGCAAATTGAAACTGATGAAACAATGGAGCAGGAAGGATGCACTACTTGAGAAGAGGGAGGTGAACTCGCTAAATCTCTAGGGCTCAAATCGAAATTATTATGTTTAACTGGGTCTGTTGGTATTTGATGAGATGTAAATGGCAATGGTTCCCATTTCTCATCAACACCATGTACTCAATTAATATCGGTATCCGGATAATAACGTCCAATCAAATAACGCGTGATACGATCCTGGATATCGCACAAACTACCACTCGAACTAATCCTAAAATGATCCCACAAAAACATTAATGTATATACCTCCAAAATTGACGAAATTGTAGCTCGTTTGGCTTCACATTGGGCCAGGGTGGCAATCTTAGGGACGTAACAATGCAAAGGAAATGTATATGAGGTATCTAGAAAACATATGGGAGAGGTAGAGGTATAATCAAGTAAAAATACTCCAGAAAACGAAGAAAGCAACAGTCACCGGGATGACGCTGATGGATTTTTTGTGGTTGCTATCTTGAGGACGACGAATTAAACCTCATATCGGCGCAACGGACACCTTGTGCCTCCCACCATACTGACGATCCTCGCATGATTTCCCCTTCCATTTTCTCTTCTCCTTGAACCGCCAATCTCTTTCGTGACAGGAAAAATGTTCGAGAAGGGGTAAAGCAAATATAGTTCTTGAAGAGTGAGGGAATAAATTGGCAGAGAGTGGGAGTCATAAGATGCCTGGGGCGACACCGTACGAATAACTTCATCTCTTCTAATGTTGCCTCAAAATAGGTGACACAATCTTCCATAAACTGTACCCTTTTTGTAACAACTATAGGACTAAAATTAATGGAGCATGATGAGCTGATTATCAAATTTCAATACAACCAAGTTTTTCTATCAGGAATGTTTTGTTTCCTACAAATTAGGAGATATTAAGCCAGAGTATTATATTCTCTTGGGTGCAGAGAATTTCTTGTAATGGTTGAAAATCATTTCGCTGGTAATTTGAAAATTATTTACATCGATTCCATTAATAACTTTTTAAGAAGTTACGAAGATTTTTCCACATCTATGACGTCAAAAGGTCACTTTATCTTTTTATATTTCGATTTTTGTTTCAAGGCGAGGAGTAGGCTGAAGCTACTACTCAGACTAACTGGCTGAAGCTACTACTGTAAAGCTAGCCCGCTAGGGGAAATTCTTCCGGATTTTTGTTAGACATGGAATGTTTTGATGAGAGAGTATAAAAAAAATGCTCACAATATGCTCCGCTCTACAAACCACTTTTGACATTTCTGGCCTAACCCGTAACCGATGGATTAAATTAAGTTGTTTTGTAAGTAGATTATGGTACTTCGGAAAATAACTACTTATCACCATAAAACGTAATTATTCTGTATTACATTTTACAATATTTTGAAATATAGAAATAAGATAATGTAAACTACACCTATTCACGATGTTAATTGTACTATTATGAAATATTATACTCATGTGTACCTTTTCTTCGTGATTCCATTAACCTTTTTTTTTCTCTCTGTGTAGAAGATAAATTAGGTTTCAATAATATTCTCAATCCTTTGCTGATTAAGGTACGTTAAACAAATTCATATTGAGTAATTTATAGTTAAAATGAAAAGAAGGTATCTGATAGCGTGTAATTATTTTAAGTATGAAATTTATTGTAAAAGCTCGATTAGTTATTTAAAAACTTGTTTTTTTTTTATTGGTGGGTCATGTTGACTATCAAAACAGAACGGTTAAATTAAATCAGTAATTAATCTGCTTCGGCCAGTGAAAGTACACAAACGAAAATACGATTAGAGAATCGTAAAAGTTAAATTAAAAGTTGCAGAAATAGAAAGGAAAGGAAGTGCAGTAAAGAAGAAAGTTAAGTTTAGAAGACTGAATTAAAAGTATTAAAGATTTAAATTAAAAATACGCTACATAAGATATGTTAAATAAGATTTCTTCGGTATTTGTTTTTTCTCAGGAGCTTGTAGAAATAATTGTAAAACTAATTTGAATTAATTGTAGGAATTTAATAAAAGAAATACTCTATCGCACCTGTCTTGGATAAAAATTGTTCCTCCTCCGATGCCGCAAAAAGTACAAAGTAGGTTTTGGGACCTTTTATTAAATATAATCGAAATCTTAAAGGTAGATGATTATTTAATTTAATTAAAATTACAATAATAGCCATTTTTTTTATATTTGACCTAGAATAATCAATAACAAACAAATCTAAAAGAATCACTCTCATCCATTTTGGAAACTGCCCCTCGGAGCCCTATGTTATTGTTCTGAATTAACAAAGATTTAAAGGATGCAGGAATTAAATTGATATAAAATAACTGCATTTTAAAATAGAAAGAAGATTTCATAGTTTCATACATATTTTAGGTAAATATAACCTTTTTCATAAAGACTTTTTGCTCGATCTTTTTTTTGACAATCATGCCTGTACCAGAAGTACAGAAAAGCTTTTACTAAGCTTACGGTGAGTGCTCAGTGAGTCATTTTGAAAATGTATAATTTAACAGAAAAAAATGTTTTTAAATTGAATTAATTATATTTTCTGTTGTAAATTTTATGTTTGTGCCCCCCTAAAAATTTGCGGTAATTATATTTTTTCATCTGGCATGATTGCTTGTGTTTTAATTTTTCTTGCGATGATATTTTTGTGCCAAATCTCCACAAATATTTTTAATTTCTTACAATCTGCTTGGAACGTAATTTTTTTTATAAAATATTACAATTAAGCTTATTATACCCATACATAGCATATAAAATTTAATTTGATGTTAATAGGTATCTTTTTAATTATAAATCTCTTTAAAATCCGTTCTTAGTACGTCCACGAAGAAGCAGAAATATATTTTCCGGTGTATTCTTCAAATGTCCTTCTGCACTAAGCTCTTATTAAATTTCCCATTTACTAGCACAGGACTTACTTTGTCATAAAATGTACATAAATGTCTCTTCATATATCTTAGTGTATTTTAAGTTTACCATTGTCTTCTTATTATGAGTTGTGATTCAGTGGAAGGGGCAGAAGTATCAAAGTCAAAATTAAACTTCGAAAAGTAAATGTTTCAAGATCCCGCAGTATTCTAAAATGAATTTTATATAATTTGAGTACTTTTTTAAAATCGAAGTAGAGTCTATTGTAGTTTGGTCAAAAAATGAATTTAAAAAGAAAGAATGTCGGTCCTGTTTATTAAACTTAAATCAAGTTCTTGAAAAGGATGAGTTATTGCACATTCTCTCATTTACAACACGATATTTGAATTTCAGGCTCTGGTCAGGTTGTTCTTCAGTCGTCATTAACATTTTTGTTAATTGATGTTGTATAATAGACGGACAAATATATTTTCTTAGCCTAGAATAACATCTGTAATATTTAACAATTTTGGGAATGAACAATCTTGAATTTAGGCATTCAAAGCGAGTTTCGCGTAATGATTCACACTTATAGAGCTTACAATTGTCATAGTAAAAGCTTTCCAACAACTGTAAAAGAATAGAACAAACAAATTTGCAATCTGGAATCTGTCCATTTTCGAATTGAAATTGTTTTATTTTAATTCTATATAATTTGTTTTAATTCCATTAATACGATGCAATGCGGCATTTTAGAATAGAAGGACTTCCATTTAATTCGAATCAATTCGAAAATGAAACTTACTCCTTTAACGAATAATATTAATTTGCCGCACAACGTCCGAATAAATTTCACTAAAGCCATAATTGAAGCCGATAATTAATTTCAATACTTCGTCAAAATTTTAACATAGTTCAATTTGATCCAATACGGCCAGTCGTATTTACCTAAAGCCATAATAATTCTTTTCAATACTTCGCCTATAAGTTTCGACGCGTTTCAGTTCGATCCTATACGTTCGGACGAATTTCGATAAATCAACGATAATTCTTTTGAATACTTCGTAAAAATTCCAAAGCGTTTCAATTCGACACTATACTTTCTGACGAATTTCAATAAAGCAAGGATAATTATTTTCAATACTTCGTCAAAATTTTGACGTGTTGCAATTTGACGTATACATCTAGTCGAAAGTACTAGCAAGAGTTCTATCCTAGAGTAAAATCTATTATCTAAAGGACGGGGTTCTAATTCTATTATTTTTTCGTCCATTGATTTGTAACACTACAGCAGTATATTAATTTAACTATGTTAGTTTAATGTAGTATTATTGTCATAAATATAATGCAGATTTCAAACGGAAATGAAAACTGAATCTAAAAATGAACATTATAATGAAGCCTCTGATACACTTGAAATCATAATGTTACAATGATATTAGTGAATAATATATGTGGAAGTCAGTACAGGATAGAATCTATATCCATTTCCCAAAAATGCATTTGTATATTATTTATGTATATTATTATTAACTGCATTCGCCAATTAGTGTTAGACGAGCGAATTAAATTTTGAAGATGTAGTGGATAAATAGTATTCGTTTTTAAGTAATTACTTTATTTTTTAAATTTACACTAATATTTATGAATTTGCGATTTACATTATTATTAATAATATTATTACTAAAATTGCCAATAAATTGATCAGTCTGATGAATAATTAATTTACTTAGACCATGCAATTTGTAGATAATTTTAAATGTGACGACACGACACAATAATGTATCCACATATCTATTTTTTTAAGTATTATCAAATAATGGAATAAATCTTCGATGCACTTTTTATCCAATAAAAAAGAAGCCATGTAACGAAAAATCTCGAAATGTATCGCATTTCTCGAATAATTGTTGTCGCAATAGACTCATGGCCATTGGCCGATTTGAATTTGCCACGTGCTTTCCCGATCGCAACTTCAGGTGCTGTTGGAGAATTTGACAAGCGGAGGTTATGCCAGTATGAAATTTTGGTTATTTGGATTGTATTCAAAATTAACATCACGATTATAAATAAAGTATTCAAATATTAATTTTTTACTTTTCATTGCATCGTTACACATTTGGATAACTTACATATCATATTAAAAAAACATTACAGAAAAATGTTGCATTTTGAAATAATTTGGAAGATAGCACTTATTTATGTATTGTACAATGAAAAAGGTTTGTTTTTATTCTTTGATTCCCAGTGGTTTTTATCGAAACCATTTTCGTATTAGTGGAATTCATTGCAATGTTGTAACTTTTCCGAAAGATTAGCAATAAAATTTTGAAAAAAATTATCTTAACTCTAAATATAGTACAGTCCGCTTGAAACTTACATTAATTTTTCTTAACAGTGATAAGAATTAATATTAAATTTCAAATCAATTTTTAATTTTTAAGTTACCTACGCTTCGAATAAGTCTACAGCTATGAGTATTTGCAAATAAGTGTGTACAGAGATTAGATAAACATCAAACGTAAAATTTTCAGGTTTGAATCGTCTCATTTGTTAGCAATAAATTTTTACTGTACAGTTTAAAATTTAGTTAATATAAAATAATTAAAATTTGAATTAAATTTTTAACAATCTCTTACCCCCCGAGGATCCTGGAGGTGATTGAAGGTTATTAACTCAGTTTATTTCATTATAATTTCAATGTAACATTAATAACATTAATTATTAATATAATTAGTTTACAATGATACGTTTATAGTTTATGATTTTAAAACACATAAAATTTGTTTAAACCATGTTGGATGGTAACACGTTTTTCAATCATTTCAATCGACATCGTGTGAAGTCCACGTTACCCAAGGAGATATACGAGATATAATTTGTCGTATTAGCATTAAAAACTGAAAATTATAAACGGAACTTATTTGAAGATTTAGCATTGAAATTTTAGAACTGTACAAGTCAGCATTAAAAATTGAAATTAGAAACTTAACATATCTGAAAATTTAGCATTAAGAACTGTGAAATAAAATTTGAACTGAGAATTATGAATTAAAAATTGTATTCTTATTGAAATCTAAATTGTGTTCGTATTTACATAATAATAGTATACTCCATAAAAGATAAAAATAAATAAGAATATGCCAAAATGAAAGGTTAAACGCACTGTTGAAGAAGAGCAAATATTTCAAGAAGAACGTCGAAAAAGAAACGCCACCAATCAACAACGCCATAATGAAAGAAACAACGCTCATTCTCAGAGCGTAAATATAGTCAATATTGAACGTGAGTTAAACATAAATGAAAATCAAACTGTAAGTGACATTCCGGTTGTTAGTACACATACGGTTGTGGACGAAAATGTAGTTTTAAATATAAGAGAACCTCATTCAAGTATGAAAAGACAGATTCGTTTTAGAGTGCCAAATATATTTGGAACTATTAGAAATGTTGAGAATACGGAAATTATTAATGAACATTATATTGGTACTATTGATGTACGCTGCACTCATTGCAATGCCAAACATTTCGCAGCTGAGAATGTGTCAAATAAAAATAATTCTTTTCATGATTGCTGTGCTCATGGTGAAGTTGTACTTCAAAATTTACCGCTTTCCCCTCAAGAATTGTGTGCATTATTTAATGGTACTGATGAGCACACTGATAGTTTTTATGGAAATATTAGAAGTTGCAATTAGGCGAGCGGTTTACCCCTGATATCGTTCAACTAACCGACCGATCGACTAGCGTCTGTTCAAAAACCGTTTTAATCGATTCTTATGATTATTCTGAACAAAAAATCATTGGGTGACTGTCATGTTTTAACGGGCCCTTCAATAGTTATAAACAATTACGTATATTAAAAAAAAAAATAGTGCTTTCAGAATAGAACATAATAGTTATTTCAGAAAATTCTCGGTGAGTTCTCAATTAATTTCTTTATTATTTTCTAGAGTACCGCCTATAGTAGTTAGAATTATCCTTACTGAGTCCGAATTTTGAAAAATCGATTCGGTCACTGTTTATTTACGGTTTTTAGTGAAAATACCTACCTTATCAGTGGAGCACTTTAGAACTACGTGAAATCCGTGCTTAAAAAGAGTACGCGTGAGATGACGTCACACGTCTCTCGACCAATAAGGTTGTTTCGTAGACTATAAATGTATATTTGAAATCTGAACATAAGAATAATGGTTCGCACAGAAAACTTTTAATGTTAATAATACAACAGCTATATAAAACAAGTTTATGTATTTTGAAAAGATGGAACCAAATATTTAATTCACTACATATAGAAAATAATAAAAATTAAGAGTTTCTTTAAAATTAATAAATTGAAAAATCATTGCATTTGCTTAAAAATATACTTTTTGTTACAGTGTGCGTAAAATTTGACGTTATGTATTTTCGGAGTTTTTCATCTTCACTTCACGCACGCTGATACAAAAAACATTGTTCGGCACCGCCATGGGTGTACATACGGAAAATCTTCTATGTCCTTGCATCGGAAACTACTATTATTGTCTTTGTTTCCACCTATATATATCTATATATAGGAAGAACCAAGTAACAGAGGATAGAATACACAAAAATTGATGGCCTTAGGTGTATCGAAAGGGCAGACGATAAAACGCGCGCGAAGCGCGCGTGCATAGCTCTAGTAAACTAAACTATGTATATATTATATCTAGAAAATACTCCCGGTTTCAACTATACGTTATTTTTACTTTATTTCATAACAATAGCTGTAGTTGAGTGGTTATGCTTCCGAAGTGCTGCGTGGAGGACCGCGGTTCGATTCTCGGTTCGATTCTCGGTTGGAACAGTTCTTTTTTATTTATTTACTATAGGATTACAAAGAATTGAAACGTATTCAATACGAAAATGGACAGATTCCGGGTTCCATTCTTTTTCAGTTGTTGGGTTACGACTCTAAATAAATGTATTGTCCTATTGCACTAAATTTTTAGGTTATAAACCAAATATTAATAGGTCACAATTATTTGCTATAGTTATTTTCAAATTTACGCGTACATAATGATGGCGAAACTTTGAAAATTGAGTGAAAATCAGATAAAAAATGAGTAAAAACCCATTGTATATAACTTATTTGAGGTTATGAATTTACCATCATGAGATTAGGTATTAAAAAATAATAATAATTAGGTTTTCAGTCCAATTATTCATGTTTCCAATCGTTACTTGCAGACGCCATACTGTAGCCGCCATTTTGTTTTTTTTGAAAAAATATTTTTTGATACCGAGTAGTCGAAGTGCTGCTATTGATATACTTCGGTGTATGAAGCAGGCACTTCGCACACTGTGTATGACTATAGTACATTACAATGCAAGTGCGCAAAGTAGGTGACTTTCGAACTCATGAAACCCGTGCCTAAATCACCTACTTCGCGCCCTTGTATTGTAATGTACTATTATATTTTTCGATTATGAATTTGTTTACATTTTATAAGTTGATTCTATTCTCATCTGCAAATAGACTTTAATTGGGTGCGGGTCGAAAAACCGACAAATCAAAAAGCCGACAGGTCAAAAAACCTACAGTCATAAAGCCGACAGTCAAAAAACCGACAGTCGAAATGCCGACACATAAAAAAAGAGACACATCGTCAGGAGGACGGTCATTCTTTGAACTGTCGGTTTTTTGACTGTCGGTTTTTCGACTTGTCGGCTTTTTGATTTGTCGGTTTTTCGACCCGCACCCCTTTAATTCAATATAAAATAAAATGTAAATATTTCGAATTTAAAAATGTTTCAAGAATATGAAAAAAGTATTCAACCTTTGTACAATGGAGTATAGTTGTTTGAAAAGGAATTTTTAAATCGTTTCGGATCCGATTGCTCGCAGATCACTTTGAACGAATATTCTGCATTTTACACGCGGGTGCTCTGGGACAGGTAAAGGGAAAAGCACAAAGGGCTTCAGCGATTCCCTGGAGTATTACGGGCGGATACTTACATTTCGCGAAATTTCACTTCCACGCATTGTCGTATTGCGCATTCAGTCCCTTGTAGATCACCGAATGGAAATTGCAATGTCAACATTTAATGTTAAGTTCCATCTCCGTTTCATTGGGCTGTGGTATACCGGTAAGTGCAACGGTATATTTAAACGCCTCTGTAATGACGTTAGTAATCCGTAACAATACTTAGCAGAGACGGCCCCTCGGGTCATTTTTAATTAAACGTAGTAATTAATTTTGCAGTTTGCAAAAATTATATTCTCTGACTCTATTCGCAAGTTTCATCAAAGAAATTATGTTGAGTTTTTTATGAAAGCTTCTTTTAAATGGTTATTTTTTAATATTCTTAAGTTAAATGACATTTATTTAATTTTTGCATATCGAAGGTATCTTTCGATACAATTAAATTCCTGCTTATTAAAAAGGTAATTTAGTAGCTGATGCAAGTATCGATGGTTCTCCCATTCAAGTGCGCAATGGCGTAGGGAAACCACTTTTGTTAGGGCTCGATAATTTGCACCCGAATACTTCACGTTAAAAAAGATAATACGAAGTCTCTCGTATATTACTACTATTTAAGACATTTTATAATTCCTAAGACATCTTAAAGAGCTCTTAAAAGTATCTCTTCTGTTTGTATATAATTTTTTTGAAAATAATTTTTGGGGCGTAAAGCAATTAAAATTGTGCTCTGTCGATCATTTTGGATATTGTAATGTCGACTTTTATAACTACGCTAACAAAGAACATATTACAAGTTTTCAAATTCCTTGTAGCGTGAATACGATGTCACAGTTACAAAAGTTTAATTAGTACGTTCAGAAGAAAAATGTCACAGGAAATATTGAAAAATTGGAAAAATGAGAATGGCGTAACGAGATTCTAGATATCAATAAAGCGTCTGAAGTATCGAGCATCGATTAAGGGTTTGGCCGACGTACTGTACATCATACATCTGATGTACGAGTGGAATATGACAGACCTCGATAGGTTCGTCATCCCTCTAACAGGGCTTGGATTAATCCAGTCGATCGTGATGTCGCGAATCGTGGGACTCGTATTCGTTACAGCTCCTATTTCGCGCCTGGGGAAATTCGTTTCATTCACCCGTGGTGTTTCTCGTCATGCGGATCTCGGACACGCGACAATCCGAGTCGATGTCCGATATCCATATTCAGCCTGTTGATAAAAAAAAATTACGTATCGTGCAAACTAAGTTACTTAATTGTATTATATTTTGTAAATTTACGTTTTTTATGTCAGCACATGTCAGTATTATTTTCTGAATAAAAAAAACGTCTCTGAAAGATCTCATACTCGTTAGTCTTGGAGATGTCTCGGAGAAGACGTGAGAACGACGTCAGAAAGACGAACGAAAGATTACAAAGGCCATTTCAACGAATCTCTCCGAGTTCACTAAATTATCTATTAAAAAACTTCTGATAAACATCTCTTTTTTGTGACTGAAACGGCTCACAATGTCTTTTGTTCGACTCTTCGTCGTATTTCTTTTATCTTCCAAAAATCCAAGTGGTGCTGGCATGATTCGTCTCTCATATGTCTTGTTTCATCTCATAAGCGAGACGTCTGCGAGACTGACAAATATGAGATCTCTCGAAGATCTTTCAGAGACAATTATTTTTACTCTGTTTTTAAGGGGTGTTTCACATCTAAGGACCCAAGTATTACGTGATTTTCTAGATTTTTTGTAATTATTAAGTATGTTTAAAAATGTTTGTAGATCAAAATATGGAATAGTTAATTGTATATTTACACGCATAATTACAGTCGCCTAAAAAAAAGTGGCACTATAGCGTTTTCAAATATCATCTGAAATTAAAAAATGAAATTATTTTATAAAATATATGATATTGATCTTGAACCTAATCGCAGATGATTACTGTTTATTTTTTATAGTACTTTTCAGGTCCGAAAAATAAAAGAAAAAATTATTTTCTTTTTTTGAAAGTCCGTAATTAAAACATTTTTTGACATTTTTTTAGTTGGATAAATCCTATAAATGTAATATATTTTATAAACAAATTTTGTATTAAGGCACATTCGTTAATAGTATATTATGTAACAAGGGCGACAAAAACTTTCTTACTGTACTAATAAACCAAATAGAACTGTAATTTTATTTCATTAATGACAATAGTGTATCATAAATATGAAATAATAGTTTAAAAATATATGCTATTACAAGACGTGATAAATAAATTATAATTTTAACAAATGACAAATAAACTAATTCTATAGTAGAATTATACGATTTTTAAATTAGAAATACATTTTATATTAGAATAGATTTTTTAATAAACAGAAAAAATTCTTAGTAAAATTGATTACTTTGCACAGTACAATAGGTCTTCAACAACCATTCGTTATTTGCATCAATTAATGCGTTCGAATTAACTGCGTGAATACGATTTACCCACATAATAACACAATTATTTTGACTATTGTCAGTGCAAATTCAATTTACAAACCCAACTATAGTTGAATTTGGTAGATAATTTTTTTCAGTTTACGCACACGAGCATTTCGATTCTGCCAACTTTAAAAATTGTAAATGTATTCGTATTGGAATTTGAATATGACTAGTAAATTTAATAATGAATAAACTTCGCAGATTTTCAATCGAATATGTAAATCTGCATGCTCCAATTTCGGGTGTCTTGAATGAGGACACTAAGGCACTTATAAGTGTCCTCTTTGAAAATATGTCTTGATTGAGGAGTCTTAAAAACAAAGTGTCTCAAAATTTAAGCTTTATGTCTAATGAAAAAAACATTTAATTTTTAACTTTGAGACCTTCCTGTGGTATGTTCTCACGTCTTTCATAAGAAGATCGAATTAAGTTGGCCGAAAATCACACAGTAAACATACCATTTGCTCAATTTTTATTTACTTATTTGAGAATAATGACAATAAAGGAAGACAACAAGAAATGTCTAACCTACACTGAAAAAAATTTACTTGACAAATTCAACTACCATTAAGAAGTTGAGTCGAAAGTAGTTAGTTAGTATAATTTTGTTAATATTGTTAATTTTACTATTTTTACTTAAGTTAATATTATTTACCCAGTATACGAAAAAGTATTCGGAATGATTGGAGATAAAAAAATGCGATACTATACATAAAACTCAAAAAGGCATGCACTAATATAATAAAAAGGCAACCGCCAACAGTTGCACTAAACAAAATTTCGGATAAATTCTTAGTTGATATTTGACTACTTTTTAACTACGCAGAGTAGTTCAATACGCTTCAAGAAAAGTTGCAGTTACTACCTAAAGAAGTTAAATCAACTGAAAGTATAGTTCTGCTAAATTCAATTAAAAAATATATCGCTCCAGCATGTTGAATAGTTTTTATTGTGCTAGGTAGTTAGGCGCTAACAAAAATTTTTAAATGTAGTAGAATTAACTGCCAAAATGTCGTTTCCATAACTATAATTTTTGTTGATTTGACGCCTTTATGGTTGTAAATATAACCTATAAAATTCCGTTGAGGGTCTATTGAAATACTTTCAGTAGTTAAAAAGTAGTCAAATCAACCAACGATTTTGTTTTCAGTGCAACATGACCTAAGCAAATTTTCATCACAATTAGATTTACGAGGTGGCGAGTTATCTTAACAGATACTTTAATTATGTAACAGATTTTCTTGAGAGAAGAAAATAGTTAAATTTACTACCTCTAGACGGTATAATTATTCGTTGTAGTCGAAATGACAAGGATAACGATCCCAATAAACGATATCTTGTGCAAAATTTAAGGTTTGTCCATTACAGAATTCACTAGATTTTTAATATTATAAATACAATTACAGCTTATAAAAATATTTAAAAAACAATGATTGGGTATTAACGTTACCTTAAAAGATGTTTTAAACTGATTCTCATCACGGAAAACATTTTAACCGACTTTAATAAATAGTTTTTAATCAAAATAAAAACAAACTCCAAAAACCGATAAATTTCGTTTTTCTCGCCGGTACACTTCACATCTTAAAAACTGGCAATTTTTTGACCTTGAGCCCCTTACAACTTTTGAAGAGGATATGATGAACTACAACAATGAATGTTACAAATCTGTTGTAATTTTCATTTGTAAAAATTTGGTAATAGGTCCATGTACAACGTTGTAAAGTTTTTACGTCAAGTGATAAACTTTACAAGGGTTTTTATGTATCATTACGTAGAGGATGTAAAAATTAGGTAAAGTTGGGTTTTAATCTTTGGAGGTTAGGAATTTCACAAAGCATTGCAATTTAGCCACGTTACACGTTGGTCAAAATCAGACTCACTCTGAACATGGTAACTTTACCATTCGGCGGGAAAACGCATAAAAAATTTGGTAAAATTATAACTCGGAAACAGAAAACTTATGAAATGAAATCTGGGAAGATTATCACTTTGCTTAATTTTGACCAACGTACAAATTGGTAACATTCCTTTTCTTTTTATCAGTGTCCAATATCATGGTCTTGTTCATTACCAAAACAGTTCCTTTAACTATTTTTTATAATCTTGTGTTTTAGTTTTGTAATATGGTTGGACTAACTATATATTATTTACTGTAATTAAGAAGTAGATTAGAATGTAATCATTAATACCACCTACAGCGATTCAGTTTTACGATTAGTTTAGCACGTATAGGAATTTAATGTTACATTAATTACCCAATTACTAGTATGTGATAAATTTTGATATAATATTCATCTTACATCAATTCAAAATATAAAAATCTTAAAGAAGTTGGACAGTGTATATATTTCCTATTGTACATTGGGATAAGTTTTTAAAATATTTTTATTCAGATATATCCACTAATTGCTTTAAATATTTCAAATATTTACACACTTTTACACACGTTGCGTAAGTAATTGGAATATGTATCATATTAAATTTGAAAAAAAGTAATTGAGTTAATAATAGGATGTCCAGATTTACTATAATAAAAACGTTCAGTGTGAAAAAGCACATCGATATTACTATCTGAATGCTTCCAATTAATTAAGCTTTCAAGTAATTTTGAAATTAAAAATTTTACAACCAATTTATTGCATGCATGAATTCATTCATAGGTTTAAATCTATCGATAATACTGTTTACTTTTATTCAAACATTGAACGACATTTAAATGCAAAATTTAGTACTTTTTTTAATTGATGTTTGATTAATGATGCTGAAGCTAGCAGCAGATTCGCAGCAGCGGATTCGAAAAAACTATGGTTTTCAGCCATTAAAATTGCCAAAAACAGATTATTTATATAAAATTTGTCTAAAAATATTTAAATGCAAGTAACTTTTAATAAGAAAAATTATCAATTTCCATAGTTTTCTTAAATCTGCTGCTGCGAATCGGCTGCTAGCTTCAGCGTCATGTTTGATTAAAATATTTTGTTATAAAAGTTATATTTAATTTGTAAAAAATAGAATTTCATCATTTGTGATTGATATAAATATTGACATTAATTGATATAATCTGTCTGTCATTCGAGAAGCTATTTCGTTTAAAACTGTTTCTAAGTTAGTGTGAAAATAAATACTTTAAATGATTACGCCTTTAAGTAAGCTAATGTATGGTGCTTAAGTTTGTCCTTGTGTAACTGGTTTTATTTACATTGAATCTTACTTTCCGTCAATTTTTTTTACTTAATTCCATTTTTCAGTTGCATTTCTTGTATTAATTTAAGTTTTTTACAGTGTAGTTAAAATTACAAAAATCCAACAATTTATAAAACAGATTCAACACTATCTTAATGTCAGTCTGTATAGCCAAATCCACTCAAAATATACTGTAAACTCCAAAACAAAAACCACTTTTACTTGGCATATAATTAAACATGAATATTTTAAGCATTATTGCAATCGATTCGGAATTAAAAAAAGCGCAATATGATTTTTTATATTTTATTTTGCCAAAAACTTCAACGGCCTTGCAAACTATACATTTTTTAAAAAGTAATAAATATAGTTAAACGAAAGCGTTCCTATTCGATATACGTACATTTCGTAAATTAAAAGCCACTTTGTTTCCCTAAAAAACTTAATTTTACTGAGATATGTATATTTTTTTTTGCATATTTATAGCTACTCTTACTGATTGAAAAAATTAAGTTTTTTAAAAGTTTTAAAAGAAATTGATTCGCAAAATTAAAAATGTTGTTAAAATTTCGAAAAAAATGTGTCCTACTTTTGTTAGAATTAAATAAGATTGATGCAGTTTGTCGTCAAATTGAAACACATCTTTCATAAATATTTATTAAAACAGTTGAAACTGAATTGAAGTGACTGGATATATAAACTGAATTTTAATAATATATAATGTCCAAAACAAACATTGTCAATTCAGAACAATATTTTATATTCTAATATGAAGCTAACTGGATTTGCTCTACATGGAATTTTAAGAATTATTTTCGTTTTATGCTATATTTTCTATATATATTTTCATTAAATTACTATTAAAATAGTGAAGACTCGATCTTTAATTTTAATTAAAACTATCTAAAGCTAATAAAAAAGTTGTTGTATTAATTTTTGTTTAAAATAAATTAATAATTAACTACCTTGACTATTTTCTTTTAAGAATAAGTACATAGCTTCAATTAATCACGTTTATAAACAATTTTTATTTAAATTATAGAAATTGCAAAAATGTTGCATTGAAATCATTACATCCATTTACATACATACCACCGATTTTATTAAAATCATTTTTAATAAAGTTTTTATTATCTGTAAATATAAATAAAATTATTGATTTTAATTGTTTACGATGAGAGTTACAAAACTGAGCAAAACATTCAGTTGTTACATTTTCATTTTTTCACAATTTTTATGACAGATTATCTATGGTTAAAAATGGTTAAATTTTGAAAAAGAATTTGAAAAATACATTTTGAATCCGACAAATAAAAATTTCAAATATACACCAGTTTATCGTTTAAGTACCGAGTGTACCCTTGCAATATAATTTAGCTCATTAAGATATTGCATCGAAAAATCGATATTTGTAAAAAATCATGTTTTTCTACTATATATATCAAAATCATATATAAATTCAATACTTCGCCAGACCTATGGTCTGGGTCGAAGTAATTTCAATTTTTAAAAAATTTTCTTACTAACATTCGAAAGAGTGGCCTAGAAAATGGTGGAAAATTTCTTGGGTTAATAACAAAAAATGGAATGTCAAATCGAAGCTGTAAAAGTCATTATTGCTTCTAAAAACATAATTAAAAAAAAATAATAAAAATATTGCAGGTTATAATTTTTTTAAACTCAGTTTTATTGTTAATAGCCTTTTACCTTATTTCAATACCTTTTAAAATAATTATTTATAATAAACAAAAAAGTTATTGAACTGTATCATTTTTATTAACTTTTTTTTATATCATAATTCATGTCTGATTTTTTATACAATTCTCCTTAAAATAATTGTACGGTACAGGTTACATAATTAAGATTTAAATCACGTACTTTGACGTTAAGGGAAAATTGGTCACAAAATATTGAAAAATTAATGCATCGCATGTTGTTTGCACCGTTGGTAATCGATCGCGATGTTGCAGTATGCAAAATAAAGTTTAAAAAAGTTTGTCGCAGGGCTGCGTGTTACAAAGGCCATGGCGAAAAGACCTTTGAACATAGCTAAGCACAAGCGATTTCTCTTCCACATTAGGGAACGCCTATGTGTGCGATCGAAACGCGACACAAGGAGCTAGATGTGGCTTACGGCAGACATTTTAATTATCTCAAGTAAAGAAACGATTTTTTTTTAAATTGAAAAAAATCTTTTCCATGCTGGAGAATCGAACCAGAAACCGGCCGGGACGGTTGCAGGTGATTAACGGGCCGTGCCTTAACGCGCACGGCTATCGTCCAATCTTGGGTAAAAATACATCTTGTCGTATATAGCTTAGTAGGAAATACTTACTAAATATTTCTAAATGTAGTGCTAGTATAATTTTTAGATTATGTGTTTTACTAAATTATTAAGTTTATATTGTAAATACATCAGTATATTAATGTTAAAATATGTTTGTATAAATGTAATTATTTATTGTTATTTATATTACATTTGTTTAAGTTAAATAAAATTTAGTAAATAATAGACAAATATGAATATGCAATTAGTTAATTATGATTTATGAATCTTGTTTACATTTAATTTAAATAATAAAAATTTGAAAATATGACGATTACTTACCATTGAATTTCTACTTTATCGGCACAAGATAAGCGGCGAGCAAAGTGTAGATAAAACACGAATTCGTTAATATGATCAACACGGTACATATTAAAGTCAATTTTATCTTTAATACTAAGAAAATCATAGTTTTTAATGACCTAATATGTTAGATAATAAATAACAGAACTTTATTAATAAGTGATTAATATGATCTAACTGGATCTGTCGATAAAGTCAATTCCACATTTTCCTAGACTAACTAAATTTTGTCAGTGGTATAAAGATTTGTTCTGACATTTTTAATTATTGCAATAAATACAAAAAACTTGGAAAATTATTGTGATGAACAAGTTTGGATTGAAACGTGAATTCTTAGTCGGGAATAATACACGGAAAATATAGTCGAAACTACTAACTAGATAGTATTGAGGCACAGTCATCGTTTTTAGTTAATTTTATTATGTAAATTATGACATTGATAAATTAGGTAGTCCAGCCTATTATTTAAATAGTAAAACCAACTAAAAAACATATTTGTGTTATATCTTACTATTTGGATAGTGAACAATTTATTTTTTTTAAGTTTAATAATTCCGAATGCAAATCCAAAAATGATATATTGTGGAAAATGTGCAACATTATGAAAATTTTTGGTTGCACCTCGAAAACCCGACAAATCGCATAATAGACACTTTAAAAACCAGATGTTTAGAGAAATGGACATTTCCAACGAATTGAATACGTTTTATTTCGGTTTCTTGACCATATTTTCTTTGACATTTTGAACGCTTTAATCCTATATAATACGTGACTAGAACATTAACATAACCTACAAAATATTGGCTAGCAGTTTTTTTGTGAACACTTCTAAAATGTAATAAATGTCATCGGTGTCATATGTGTCCATTTTGAAATGTCTGTTTTTGGAATTATCTGGTTTTTGAAGTATCTGTTTTGTAATTTGTCAGGTTTTTGAGGTGCACCCACATTTTTGAATAAAAAAATAATAAGCTGTAAAAAGTGTAAAACGTAAGGAATACATTTCAATCCCAAAAAGTAATTAAGGAAATCCCGGATACCTTTGAATCCAAAGCTGATGTGATGTTTAATCCGAAAACCTACAGGAATTCGGAATTATGTTGATCCTTTTGAATCGCTATTTTGACAATTTTAAATACTTTTAAATAAAAAAAAAATCTGAAATTAATGAATACGAAATGTTGATTTTGAATACATGAATCCGAAAATAATAAAATGCTAAAACGAAAATACAAAAACAACGTTCATTTTTTAGTTTTTCGATTTTATCTGAACGTAAAAACTGTTAAGAACAAAGTTGCAGCTCTTTAAATTCTCTACCAAATTGGTCTATTTGATGCTTACGAAAAAGTCATTGTTCAACGAGATATTAACCATCAAACGTAAAAAATTGGAAAAAGATGAATTTTTTTTGTTTTGTTTTTGACAACGTTTTAATCGATAATAGAAAAATCTGAAATATACGTTTTTTAGTACAAGGTTTCACGAGAAAAATATGTTTTCATTTATTGCTCTAGGACTTGTAGAAGCTGCAATAAATAGGATCCAAAAAATGTTGAAATGTGATTTTCTCAACAAAGTAAAATGTAATCGAAATAAAAATATTACACGATATTTAAGCTACATTTTTTTAAAATTTTACACTGCTAACGATAAAAGTGCGTAAGAAAAGAAATGTTTAATCTTTTTCCAATTTTTCACGTTAATATCTCGTTATAAAATGAATTTTTCGAAAACATCAAAATAAACCATTTTGGAAAAGAATTTAAAGAGCTACAACATTGCCCTTAACAGTTTTTACGTAGAGCATCGCGTTTTTCAGCTGGAATCGAAAAACTAACAAATTAACGATTTTTTAAAACTTGCGTTAATTGAACATTCAAAACCAAAAGGACTTTTGGTTACTTTTTGAATTTTAAAAAGTATTTTTTTAAATTACTTTTTCATTCATTTTTTTATAATTAAAGTAATTTTCAAATTTACATATCCAAATACACACTTTAGTGAAGACGTCGTGCTGTTTATTTTTTTTTCGAACATTTTACTAATATGCCTGGACTAACTTGTGGACTATAATAATTGAATGCATTTATTTTGAATAAAAAAATAATGTATCATTGAATTAAATTTTGAATGCATTTAAATCACAAATGTATATTAAAAGTGCAAAATACAGAAGGAATGTATATTTAAAGTCCACAAAAATACAGGCTGAGTTATTTTTACACTGAAGTGTATGTAATTTTATTTTGAAAGATCATTTTTAACTCATATTTATTGGAAAGCATAACATTTTCTTTACAAATATTATTTCAAAATTCGTCATTTTGAAAAACTTTCCTTGGATTTCGTATTCATTAATTTCAGATTTTTTGTTATATAAAATCACTTAAATCACTTAATAATAAAAAATATATCGATTGAAAGAAATATAACTTTAAAATACATAGAAAAACGTTACCAGAATTATACATAATTTTAGATATCTGCAAGGTAGTTTTACTTGATTTTCCTAGTGACTATTTCACAGTTATTTTTACCCTTTTACGGAAAACTCCAAAATTTTCTCCAAATCATTGATTCAACGTTCGCGTGGATGTATCGAAATATATTTAGCAAACTTAATACTGAAAACGTTAGCTAGTTTTTGTAAAATTTTTAATTCTTAGTGTTTTTTTGACGCCTTTTTAAATTTCGTTGTACTCGGTAGTTTTCAAACAATTCAGTATTAAGTTAGCTGAATATATTTTGATACATTCAATTGAACGAAAATATTGATATATAGACATAGAAAGTAAAAAAAAAATAACATGACAAGTGTTTGTACAAGTGTATTTGTACAAAAAATAGCATTGACCTAATAGTTTGCTTTTAACTTTTCAAACCTTATTAACTTGGTCGTAATAAACATTCTTTTAACTTTAACTTTAACAATAAACATTTAGTTCTACATATTATCGCTAGAGGAATGCAGAATCTGATAGTGGTCGAGTTATTTATTTTTCATATGTGTAGCCCGATGAAATTAAAAGTTCTGTTTGCAATAATAATACACAAACAGGTTATTTACACATTTTTTCATATTTAGTGGTTGACATCAACAACCCAATATTTTATGAAGTAAGCTTTATACTGTTATTTGTTTGCACTAAAAGAACCGTATAACCAAGAATCTGATTTTTTACATATTTGAATTTCAATCGGTTAAGAAAATAAAACAGTTGATATATATATATTCTTTTAACTTCTTTATAATTATTTTTAACAACATGCTTATATTACACAAGAAGTGATTAATTTTATCCCATTTTAAGTGAAATATTACAGAAAATTAATAAAAATTAGGTTATTTTACGTGCAACATCCTATTGCCAATGCTGGGGAAACAATTCTTTGTTTTTAAACTTATGAAGAAAAGTAAACCCTGTCGGTTACACAGAAACACAATGAAAGAAGGATCGCATCACAATAAAAAAAGCAACATCGAAAAGCACTGAAAGTGTACACTGGAGTACGGAGACTCGGCGAACCGATTTATTACACCGAAGCGATTCCAAGACGAGTTTTATAACATTGGAAAACTTGTGTTACGAAACACTACTTGGTGCAGTTTTCCCGTATGTATTGATTGGCCATTAACTCGTGTTTTGCCCCTCATTTATTATCGAAGCGGGAAATTTGATTTTTTTGGATGTTTTTCTTACGCGCAACTTTCCAAAGGTTCGAGGAGATAACTTTAACGAACTTCAGAAAAATATTGCATTTCGCGTCCATGAATCCTACGATGCAATGGCATCTTCAATTACTTCATATCATACAGAAAAATCATGGTCAAGCTCGTATTTATTAAAAAACATGAGACGAAATTATATCGAACGAACTTTTAATAAAAACTTTGAATTTCAATAAAAAACATTCAAGTCACAAATAAGAAAATTATTTTCTTGTTGCAGCCTTTAGTAATAAAATGGAATTTAATATTCTCTAGCAGAAATTCCGTCCAGTTCTATTGTATACACTACATTTTCTGTTTAAGCTACATTGTTCAAAACTGATAATAAACCAGTACTGACAGTCAGAAGGGACCAACGGAAATGAGTCTGTACTGACAATAAAGCGACGAAGAGCTGAGTATTGTTATCCAATAGTGCTTGTGAAAATAAATCAGTGATGTCATTAATACCCCCAAAGCATTCGGTATTGAACGAGTACTGATTAACGGAGCAAATTAGTACTGAAACAGTAATGACTGCCAGTACTCGCATCAGTAATAAATAACGCCTGACCGAAGTATGTCAGTACTGCCCAGCACAGGTAGTCAGTAGTGTATTCGCTACTAAACGAGTACTGACGGATGGAGCAAATTAGTACTGACTCAATAATGGCTGCCATACTGGCATCACTAAGAAATAACACCAGATTACAGGAGCGTGTCAGTATTGACCCAGTATAGGTGGCCAGTAACGTATTCGCTATTAAACAAGCACTGACTAACGGAGAAAAATAGTACTGACACAATTATGGCTGCCAGTACTGGTTTCAGTAAGAAATAATGCCCGACGGTCGGAATGCATCAGTACTGACCCAGACAGTTGGCCAGTACTGCATTCTCTATTAAACGAGTACTGATTGCCCTAGCAAAATAGTACTGATATAATAATGGCTGACAGTACTGGTATCAGTAAGAAATAACGCCCGATTACGTCAGTACTGACCCAGTACAAGTAGCCAGTACTATATTCAATATTAAAAGAGTATTGACGGATGGAGCAAATTAGTACTGAGACAATAACGGCTGCCAGTACTGATATCAGTACGAAATAATGCCCGATAGCCGGAGCGTGTCCAGTACTGACCCAGTACAAGTAGCTAGTAGTGTATTCGCTATTAAACAAGTATTGACTAACGTAGAAAAATAGCACTGAAACAATTATCGCTACCAGTACTGGTTTCAGTAAGAAATAACGCCCGATTGTCAGTGCTGACCCAGTACAAGTAGCCAGTACTATATTCAATATTAAAAGAGTACTGACTGACGGGAGAAAGTAGTACTGACACAATAATGGCTGCCAATACTGGCATCAGTAAGAAATAAAGCCGGACCGCCGGGTACTTCAGTACTAACCCAGAATAAGTAGCCAGTGCTATATTGAGTACTAACTTGGTACTGACAAACGGGGAAGATCAGCGTTATATTGCCATATTAAATAACGACTTAGATGCCTTCAGTTTTCTTATCCAAGTTTATTTTGTTACTAATACCGGGGTTTTATCTTTAATTGATTAGTGTGGCTCGACCTTTAACTCGTATGAGGCCATGTTTGTGCCCCTTGTTTGCTAATAAAGTCCTACTATTATTGTTATTATTCCCTGGGAAAAAATTAGCGATTACAGTACATCTCACTGTGAAACATAATTGTATGAAATTACTAATAGTTTTCATTAAAATCGATCTTTTCATTTCTATAGTATCGCGTGTTCTCACTAATAGTAAAAATGTCTCTGTAGGTGTGTAATTGGCCGACTAAACGAGTTATTCCCGCCCGGAAGGTAATTAAAGCAGATCCTTCAACATCCATTTTTCATTCTTCTTTATCGGTCACCGTCGCTTGAGAGGGAAAATGAGAAACGCTTTTCGCGTTTCGTGGAAAATTAGCTATTCTGTACAGAAAATGGAACGTAATTCTTCGCGTGTGCACTCCTCAATTGGGTCGTGTCACGTGTTCACGATAGACTTTGGAAGCTCGATGTAAAAAAAAAGAAGGAACCACCTCGTCTCCTATAGAAACGCCACGAGCTTGGAGACAAAAAGACCAAAGCTGACAGACATTTAAGATGGCCAATATCTCCTCCCGACTTCGATTTTTCCCAGCGAAATCTGGGCCATAGGGGTTATTACAGTGCGGCTTATAACAGGGCGTCCAGCGTTTCTCGTGCCTGACGGAAGGTGAAATTGCACTTTTAAGCAAAGTAGAAAGATGGGATTCGTTTTGCTCCCTTTGGAGATTTTCATAGCCTGCGCGGAAAGAATAATCGCCGCTGGAAAAATCCATCACTCATTCTCGGATTTTTTAGTAAATTTTGACGCTGGGTGTAAAATGGTAATTGTAATCGATGCCGAAGTTCAGATCGATGACAGTGATAAATGTTTCTGGAAAAATATAGTGAAAATGAGAGCTCGATGACCTAACTTACCAAGAACACGATCCTAACTGATGGTAGGTAAAATGTGCGTAATCGAATACAATGGACGAGTACTTACCTTGAACTTAATCTGAATATCCATCATTGGCCATCAATGATCAGAAAGTTGTTCGACCTACTAGTGGTTAGCTTAATTTTATGGGCTTTTATTTGTTGACAACCTTTATAGTGTAATAAAGGTTTCTTTTGCATCGTAATAGCCGAATTCTACCTTTTTGATATACGTACTTGCCTTCCGCAGACTTGGCATTGTAAGGTAAAGTTGGAGAATGATGATAAAATTTGCAGAGTATTTTAGAACAAGGGTATTTTCAACCCTTCCCATCTTTAACGTAGAATGCGAGCTTCCGCTTTCTTGGTTGCACCTCTATACTCAGGCTCATACGTTATTATGCTTTTACGAATACAACATTCAGGAATAAATTAATAGGATCCTATGCCCTTGCCTCTTCTCAGCCTTTCTCAATTCCCCACGAACATGTTAGAAACGACAGCTATTGTCTGCAAAGTTCCATTGAATCTCGAATTCTGAAGGAGCCCCAAACGCGTTCCTTAATGCATTAATGCACTGGGAAGTGGAAGTTTCATCGTGGGGCTCCGGTTATTAGCGATATCGCCAAGAGATTTTATCATGCTTCTCGAATTATGATAATCAATACTTTAAGATAATGATTATTATACAATTCAAGATCTTCTTTGAGAACTTTGATTACTATCCTCCAGGCATATGAGGAGGTAAATCAGAACTACATCACTGCTTGCAAATATTTTGATAAAATTATTTGGTGGTGGACCAGTAGTATAAAATATTTTTGGAGAACATTTTTCATTGCATCACATTCTTTATTGGAATAGAATACAGATCGCATGTTGAAGGCGAGACCGACTTTTACTTGTTTTGCTATGAGCGTTATCCTAACAGGTTGATCGCGTGCTGGATTTTTATAAGTGCAGATATTTGCAACTCGAGCTGATACTCGTTGAGAATTAATGCATTTAATCGACTTGGCACGCGATAACCATCGGGGATGAAACAACAGTGTCAAATCTTGTACAGTAAGTGGGAAACTTGCGATGATTCGCGATACTAAGCGTTGTATGGTAAATACGGAAGTTTCACGAAGTTTGCTCAAGATTGAAACTACATCAAATCTACTATCTGCACAAAATGCAAATTTCGAAGAACCGCTATATACAATTTGTGACTACATGTGAATAGTACATTTTTTGTGTTCGTAAAGAGATTTCAGCTGTTTAAGGAGGAAAGTAAAACTAGTTTTTTATAGTAACTCGATGGCACTCTCGGATTGCAAGAAAGCTCCTCTGGAATGAGAAAACGACGCGCGACGGAGGGAAAAGATGTGAAAGACTTCGGCCTGTTTACTCCAACCTCGTAAGTTATGAGCTGACAATATCCTCCGATGATTGGATCTTTCCAATTTCCCAGACTTGTCGTACGCGCCCTTTTTACATTATAAGATTTTACACCATTTCCTACTCTTGTGATTTCGATCGCTGATGTAATAATGACAAAAGTGATGTTTATTTTAAGTTTTTTGGATAAGTGATTAATTGGTTGGTGCAATTATTGTTTGGAACTGATATTTATGACCTGGAGGTCCAAAGCACAACGCGCATGGTGCAATAACTAATCTATTTCCAACTAAATCATTTTTTTCGAGTCACACGTATGATTAAAGGTACCACTTTTAATTAATTTCCTAACAATTTGGTGAACTTTTCTGTTTTTTGTTCGTGGACATGATAAAGCTTACCAGAGATACACAACGCGTCGCACTAATCATTAAATAAAATTGAGCATCGCTTAGTTCAAGTGTATAGCGAACCTGTTTTGAGTTGGACTCCACTTAGATATAATTTAAACTACTCAAATATTTTTTTGTTTACGTTTACGTTTACGTTTAGTTTTTGGGATACATTAGTACATTTCTTAGTAATATTAGAATTAAAGTTATTACTAATATTTCGTGAAAAGAAAAATAAACGTCGGCCACATTTGTTGCAATTTGAGTTGGAATCATTAGTGTAATTGACGCTACGTAGTTTAATGTAAAACGGTCGTGCGTTGCAATTCGCGCAAACAATTTCATTAGGCAGCATTTAACCATTGCAATTTGCGACAAGAAAGAATTCATTTTCTCGGGCATTCCCGTCACAGTTAGGAAAGCGACGGCAGAAGAACATTCAGCTTTGTTCTCCGCCGTGGAAGGTCAGTTTAATGCAAGTTTAATTAACGCCACTGAAGGAAAATGTCGGTAAAACTGGTTAGTAGTAGAGAGTGGCGGAGTAAAATGAAGATGAACAAAATAGTGCATCGGGCTTTCCCGTCGCGAGAGAGCTGGAGAAAATTAAAGGAAAAACCGTTTGCGATCCCTTCCGCCGGTGAGGCAATCACGGAAGCTTAGGTCGCACCCTCAATAACTCCTTGTACTCGAGGAACTTTATGGTGGCATCGATTTCTTCCTCTACTGTCGCGTTATTTTCATCAAGAATTTAATATCACACGATTGCATTTGCGATATAAAGATGTTTACACCCTTTAACGATATACTTGCTTCGAATCGATTATTCCTATAAGATTCATCACACATGCTTCTATGAACACCGCGTAGAGGACAAGAATGAAATTCATTCATGCAAGAAATTCATTACATTTGCACATGAAGGAATGAACTTGTGTAGAACATTATGAAGCTTTACTGAATTATATTTATTGCATTCATGTGGCGGACATTGTTCGATTTTTCATGGTCGCTTTGTTGAGGCCTATGAACTGAACCGCTTAACGGCGTGGCGAGCGTCTTATGCCTCCCACCACACTACCGGTTCTCCCTTCCCTTAAATTATGCATTCTGTTGAGGCCTATGAACTGAACCACTTAACGGCGTATCGAGCGTCCTGTACCTCCCACCACATTACCGTTTCTCCCTTCCCTCAAACCACGCATTCTGGACCATTTGCGATATGAGACGTGCAACGGATAGTTACGAGCTACTTGGGGCGACATTATGCGAATTAATTGGCTTCAAAACTGGTAACACAAGTGTAAGTAGGTGTCATAGGCAGTACCACCCTGACTCCATTCGCTTCTTGACAAAAATCATCCGGAGCGACACGTTTCTTTGGTCAATATCCAGACGCACGACCATACATCCATCTCCCTTTGACCTCTCATTGTTGAAATCGCAGGTTTAGCATTTTTCGGTGAGAAACCGCGCGCGAATCGCTTACAAATTGTTTTCTGGTATGTATGTCGTAAATGGAATCTCATTATGCTGCGGCCGTCGGTGATTTCGATCAGCCAGGAACCGAACTGCTCTAAACTACTACAAGGCTATAAGGCTGTGCCGGCACGTAGCGCTAGCTCGTAAAGCCCCTGGCATTCTCAATCGTAAAGTTCCGGAAAGGGTAGTAGCTAGCTCCTCTCGCGTGCGATGTTTCTTGTACGAAGTCTTTGGCGAACTTCGATTTCATCTGCTACCTGTGGAGAGAAATTCCATATGCTCAGTGGCATCGAAGTTATGCGAATTTCCTCCATCGACCCTATGCTCAGGTATAACTTCGTAACGGCATGCAGTTTGACTTTTTCATGGTGTCAGAGAAATAAAACTCATAGCATGGAAAGTTTTATTGGAGTAATGTCAACGATCCCATAACCGTTTTACATTAGGCTGATCGATACAGTCGTTTCGAAACTGCGCGCGACTGATTCATCACGATGGTCAAAGATTGGTCACATACTCGCTCAAAAATTAATTTAAGAAATGCGTTTCCTAATTTTGTTGTATTATTGTGATATCTGACTTAACTATATGAATCTTGTACATGGCAAAAAAGATTTGGTCAGACTGCCTAATCTAACCTCCAGATGGAAAATTGATTTGGACAAATGATAAAATGGTTTGTTGGTTTCTCCGTCATAGGAACTAATTAAATGGACTAGATAAAGAGAGATTGACTTTCACACTGTCCAGGATTATAATTTTCCAATATCCCATTATCCCTCGGCCATCCCATAAGATAAATCCTTCTGGAAAGACGATTTGGGGTATTGGAATGTGTAGAACGAACTAAGAAACAGAATTATGGTAGTTTGGATAAGTAATTAAGGAAAGAGGATATTTATTGCTTAGCAAATAACCCATATTACTAGCTTCATTCTACGTCGTGACTGGGTAACAGGAAATCCCAGATTGTGGCGCGTAGAGTTAGGCGAGTAATCCGAATAGTCTCTGCAGAATGAGCAAAGTGGAAATAGGTTTCGGACATAACATGGTACATTCGTAACTTGGAGAATTAACGCGTTCACAATAATAAATCACCAAAACATTTATAACAAATGGTATTTTTCAAAATATACTGATTTAACGGCATCATCACTGGGTTCTGGGATAATTCCATAGCTATTGAGCTGATACGTCATCAGAGTGAATACAGGGTCTGCTAAAGCTATTCCAAATTCAAATGAGCGTTTCGTGACCCAAGTCGTCTGGCTTTATCCTCGGCGAACTCCGGATCGTAAGTCTTATTTGGTCGGAGCATCCTGGACCATTATCTCTCCCCATCTCACCGTGTCGGCGTCGACTGAGCTAATTTGGGAGTCCGATTGTAAGGTGGCTTTCACACTACGCCAGCACGTCGTTCCTCGATTTCCTTCCCCTTCGACGCGGCCGTTGATGGTCCAATGCGTTTCAATTATTGGAAAAGCCTCGTGCCTATAGGATCATCGCCCTTTATGCGGAATGGCGCCCAACCCCTGGGTTCCTGGTAGCGAGTGTCTCCGCTAATTCAAAGCTATTAAGGTCCGAAAAAATCGTTCTCTCGTTACAGATTCCTTGATTCTCATTCGGAAGTTATTGAACCGATGACGAATGTCAACCTTTCGATGAGGTCAACGTCAGCTGGGATGGCTGGATTCGACCTTGGAGAAATCCCAAAAATGGTAGGACCTAACTTTTACCTGTAAAATTAATATTTGTTTGGAGAAACAATGGTGACTCGTAATAAAACGCAGGGTTCGTAAAGTTTGTACATACTTTGGATTTACTGCTTATCCGGTATATTTAGCTCTGTTATTTATTAAGACGTTACTCCAACGACAATTAATTGAGTTAGATTTTTTTGGATCTTCGCTTCTTGTCTTGTCTTTCTGTAATAATTAAAATGTTAATAAATTCATAGTAATACTCATTTGTACTGCATAACCTCAACAGGTTAGAAAGGTACCTATTATTACATACTAAGTAAATACAGAGGAATCTCGATAAATATATATTACTACATTTAGTTTACAATTAAAGTCACGACATTTTAAAAATGTTTCAATCAGTTGATGTTATAAAAGTATTCTTAGAGGTTAGTTTTTTTACTTTCTATTGTATGGCAGCAAAGTGATAGGCCAAGGAAAAGCCTGAAACAGCAGAGGAGGGCGCCAACATCGTATAGAAGTATCATTGTGTTTAATTTTGCATTTCTTTATGAATTTTTACGACTGTAAATTCATACTGTATATCTTTACACCATGGTCACTACTACTGACGAGTGACGGAATCTGTCATCTGTTGTTTTGTTTTACGAATTTATTGGGATGATTTTGGTATGCTGTTGGAAAGTCATGACCCCTTCCAGTTTATTTTTGATATCATTTCGGAGATGTATTATGGTCTTCATTTTTGTTTTTTAGGTTATTGGAAATAATAAATTAAAAAGAGAAGAAAATTGATTTTAATCGGACAGTAGTAGAAATAAATTAGTAAAAACATTCAAAACTGTTTAGTGTTAGGTCCTTTTCTTTTATTATTTTTTATATTTCCTCGATGTTAATCGCTTCTTGTTCATTTAATTTCTCGAGTATCAAAGAATTATAAGCATATTCGGCAGGGTGGGGACATGGTCTTTTTCTTTTGCTTATTGTACGCGTTTTTTTTTGGGTGGGGGGGGGGGTTTTTTCTTTGTTTCCTCCAACTGACTTTAATTTATGTTATAAATTTTATTTTTATATTTATTTTTATTTTTGATTGATCGATATATACCAAAACTTGATTAAAATATTAATATACTAAATCGTAGACAGTTTACTCGTTTTTTATTTAATTTGTTTGGTAACCATAACTATTGATTTACTTCATAAAATCAGAAACTGAAACCTGCCTACAGGAAAAATTAACGTTATTAGTTTTTACAGAATAACAATACCGATAAGAATAACGACGTGCTAAAATATTGAATAATAAATTCCGTAATCGAGTTTCTCAAAAGTGTTTTTATTAATTTCATTTAGATACCTTTAAATATAATTAATCGATATTTATACTTTATTATTCAAAATCATTATTGATTAAATCAACTTCCCCAATTTCCCTTTTTTAGGTATACAGTTAATATTGAATTTCCATTCCTAAGTGTACCTTAAATCTGTTAAAATGTATTAAAATAAATTTAATTTCTGCGCTGTTAAAAAGTACTAAAATTATTAAATTTAATAAAAATGTAATGTAAGAAAATTTCAAGCAGATAAGTTAAAAATTTCTAATTAAGGTATTTCCAAAGGTTTCCATTACATCGCATTGCCCCACAATGTCGAATGAAATTTAAATTAAATTTGTTTCCAAAAACGATTTTGTAAAAATATAAATAAAATATAAAAAATATAAAAAAATAAAAACAAAGTATTGAAAAATTAGAAAAAGTTTGAAAAATTAAGTAATAATTGCATGTTTCAACGTCGTTCATCAAAAGTTATTAATAGCAAATTATTATACTTAAATACTTAATAAGTGAACGAGTTATTAAATGTCTTTAATTACTGTGATAATTAGGATGTTTCTTTCAACATTTAGTAGGATGTATTTCTGTTGCAAGTTAATGGTTGGGCAGTTTATATTATTGGACTATTAGTGAAGTAGTAGTCAAGACTATTTTGTTACAAGGGCGGAAAACACGATTTCCTTCATGTATACTGAACGATATTTTCTTATTACGCTGGAAATATGGATTTCTTGCATACTATTTAAAAAAATGTTTGGTTGCTTTCTCTTACACTTGGTGTAATGCAACAACACAAATGATTTAACGAAAGATGCATGAAAGATAAATAGTTACATAAATAGTAACGAAAGATGTATGAAAGATAAATAGATCTGGCACAACCACGCATTTTTAGATTATTGCTATCTAAATAGTAGCCTTGGGTACCTAATTTGGTCAGGTCACTATTTAGACAGTAAAACTAACTAAAACCGATGTTTGTGTCTTATTCTACTATATAGTTAGTAGTTTTAATTAATTTTTTCCGCGTGTAATGACATGTTAGTATAGAAAAATTCTATATTTAACATATTTGGATCAACTTGTGATAATCCTCTGTCATCAATGTTAACAGACATTATATATCTCTCCAATGGGGTGAAACTCGGTTATCTCGTGAACGAATTCATTAGCTCACAGCCTCAGTGTTTCTGTATTTTCCTGGAAAACCGGAAGCTGTAACTATAGTGTTATAACACAGGTACATTTACGAACAACCGTATGCCATATGCCACCTGCGTATTTATCTCTGCATGGATGTGTACTGCATACAAAGTTCTCGTACATAGTGTCTGGATGCATTTGTATTTATATAAGTGTGCATTTATGCGAACTACTTCGTGCGACAGTATTCAGGATTCAAACTACAGATGTCAGTTAAAATTTTGTGCAGATCTATGGGTAATATATCTTTGTATTCGAAAGATTAAATTTATATAGAACAAGAGAAAAAAGTTGAAAAATATTTTTTTTTGTGTTTGATACTTGGAAAAACTTCTTGGTAATCCAAAAAATGCTACAATAAAAAAAATAGTGGATGGACGAAACCAGTCACACAATGTATAATTATGCTTTACATTGTTATCAATTACGGTGATTTTATCAATTTTTAGCTTTAATCTCAGAAATAATAAAATATGTTGTGAAAAATTTCTTTATTTTTTTGTATTAATAAATATTGTAGTTTCTGACAAGGATGGGCATGACCGATTTTTTGTAACTAGCATTCTAAAGTTTCAAGCCGGAGAGGAGATATACAAATTCTCCAAGGAGCAAAATCACAATTGACTAATGCAGAAAGCAGCACTAAAGGCACATGGTAAAATGGAAGTTTTTTCTATATATCATCACAAACATTTACATATGAAAATCATCAGCAGTTATAAATCTGAAAATTACAATCGGAAAAAATCACATTTTACTATTATTTATTTAATGATTTAATTTAAAATTTGATTGTATTTTTCAATATAACGTACTTTTGTGGAGCATCGGCAGAAACTGTAAAAAAAATCGCGCATTTTACAAATCAAAAACCTTAGCAACCACCTTCCTGACGATTGAATGAAAAGACGTACAACAAGAATTTTTAGACAGTTATAGGTCACATTAGAAAAGTGGTATATCATCAAAAAATGTATTAAGGTGGCTCGAGCGACCCGGCCCTGACATTTGGAGGGTGCTTAAGGGCCCCGTTCGATTTATTAATTTTTAGTAATTTTTTTTGTCTACTAGTGAATTTATATCATTTATTGTCATCGATTTATACAAATATTTTTCATTATTAGTTGTAAACTTTACATATTATATTTAAAAAAAAAATTGATTTTATTATGCCGTCCCTGAAAAGGAAAACGTGATAAGAGCGTTTGAATATCTTTTCTAATCATTCCGTGATCACATATTTTTAAAATCGTATCGAAATTATTATTAAGGGGAGGCACCACCTTTAAATCAGCTGTATGACATACAGCTTTAAAAAATTTGAAAAAATTATCTGTTTAGTAATTTTTGACGTGGAATTCAGTGGTGCTAGAATAAAAAGTGTAAAAAATTGGTTTGACCCAAAAAAAAATTTTCTTTTTCGAAAAAATCGGAATTTTTTAAAATCCATACGAGAGGCTGTAGAAAATGTGTTTCCATGTTCACCCTAATTTTCTTGAATTTTTACATTAATTAAAAAAAATGTAGAAGCATTTTTTCGAAAAAACAAATTTTTTTCGCGCTAAAATTTAGAGGTCAAAAAAATTATTTCTCGAGTAATTTTTAACGTGGAATTTAGTGGTGTTAGAATAAAAAGTGTAAAACTTTTTTTTTACGCTTAAAAAAATTGTGTTGTTCTCTACAAAAAATTTATTTTTGAAAAAATCAGAATTTTTTAAAATCCATACGAGAGGTTGTAGAAAACATGTTTTTATGTTCACCCTAATTTTTTTGAATTTTTAAATTAAGTTAGAAAAATGTAGTTGCATTATTTCAAAACAACAAATTTTTGTTTAAACTACAATTTATCGGTCAAAAAAATTTCTTACGCTTTTTATTCTAGCACCACTGAATTCCTCGTCAAAAATGACAAAAGAAACAATAGTTTCAAATTTGTTAAAAGTGTATTTCATAGAGTTGATTTTGAAGGTGGTGCCTCCCCTTAAATTATTGATATACATGTGATTTTTTATGAAGATCTGTCTTTCTAAAGTTTTGTTATTAAACCCGAAATGTCATTTTACAATGCATTACGTGCATTACCATGCAGTTCCGTGTAAATGAGCGTTACTTTAATAGTAGTAGGGCCTGAAACTTTGCAGGATGACGAGTGGGATCATTAACTAGAATATAGAATATTTTTACGCAATTCTGTAGATGGTCGGTTCTTACTTGAGCCACCTTAAATAAATAGTAAAATATAATTTCTTCACTGGTGTCATTGTGTCAAGAATTCGTTCCAGTTTTTTCCTAGTGATTTTCAGAATTCAGATTTATAATTGCTGATCATGTTCTTGGACATATTTAAAAGTTAATGATGATCCATGAATTGTAGCCAATGATCAGCGGACATCAGTGTTGAAGACAAATTTTGTTGGTTCTACTTTATTTTTTAGTAAAGGTTCCATTTTTTCATGTACCTTTGTTTTGAGGACTTCTACATTAGTCGATTGTGATTTTCCCTTCCTGAATTTGCATATCTACGGCTTGAAAGCTTAAAATGACAGTTACACCTATCAAGTTACATTTTTTTCTTATATTAACATAAAGTATTTAAAAACGTCAGTCGAGGGAATATATTTGAAGATAATTTGGTTCAAAATGGATCAAAATGTAGAATTTTTCAATTCCAAATAAGTCGAATGAAGCATGTTTTATATTCAATTAGTTCCACATTTTGAGTCCATTTTGAACTTAATCATGTGCAATTAGATGCTGCTGTCGGAAACAATCCAAGTTGAATTTGATTGGATTTCAATAAGAAAGTATCCTATTGTGAATTTGAATCCATGCAGTACTGTCGCAATTGCGCGTGTATAAAAACAGATCAAATATATGTCTCAAAGAGAACATCATTTGTGTACAACTTTGAGCTAATTCGCATTAATTGTCAAAAAATTTCACATGCTGAAATGTCTCAAAAAATGATCTTATTTTTATAATTTTCCACATCATTCGCTTCCTATCAAATTTAGATTAATTTCATTACTCAGGAATATTATCAGATGTACGAAGTGTACCGAATTCTAAACTTCAAGTTATAGTTTTTGACTAATTGCAATAAAACTGTGTAAACAAGTCTTGACTTACAATGCTAAAAACTACTCGCATGGCCCATCTAAGTGTTTTACGACTTGAGAAGTTATAACACAGAAAATTGAAAAAATTAGTTCTTCCTTCCGAACCGTTGTATTGAAGATATGATACTGAATTTAATGTCATTTACTTTTTTCTAAATAAAATAGTTCGAAAGTAACAGCAAAAATGGTCGACATGACTGCTAAATAGAGAACATTCAGCGGTAAGAGGTGTACTCGCTTAAAGTTGAACACAAAAACAAATCATAAATGGCACTAGAAGAATCGTTCTTGTTACTTATGTGTTTCGAATGCTAATAAGAAAGTTGCTTGAGTCGACATTAACCCTAAGTGATAATTACGGGTTAAGTAGCACACGCAACCATTTATTATTTCACTCCATATTTTGGTCATTAAGTGATATTTGGTCAGTAGTTGAGACTTAATCTTCAAAAACACATTTTTTTCTTTAAACTTCATTCATCAACTAATCTCCTTCATAGCGATATAATTTATGCAGCGTTTATTTAAACTCGGTATTTTTTTATGGAGCTATTTGTGGACCTAAAAATAGACTTTGTCTTGGTGAACCAGTAGGTTTTTTCTTTACCTGTTTGGATACTTTTTTCTTAAATGTTCGGACATTTAACCGAATTTTGCTCTCTCTTTTCTATTTATTATCATGGGAAAGAGAGAGCGAAATTCAAAACTTCATACCCGACTTAAAATACGGTGATTTTGAAATGTTCAGGACTGATCAGCTATCTCTTCCAACGTTATTTTGTGATGGGCTATAATAAATTAGAGGATTTATTAGGTGTTTTGGGCATATCCATGAACTAGATGACATGGACCCTCCTCTATGTTTGTTCAAACGTGTTTAAAATCTGCATAACCATCAACAAATAGTTAGTTTCGATGATCATCTTTTTTGTTAAAATGCTTGGAGTTATTGTCGACATGGAATGTTACATTTCCCCATTAAAAATCAAGTGCTTTTGTTGACAATAGCTTGAATAAAAAAGTAGGTAACGTCACGGAATATTCAATAATTAAAATATAAAATAATTAAAAATATACACATTCGATACGAAAGCTTAGCATTCTCGCCTCCATGTGTGGTGTTAGTCCTAGGACTCAACAATCGGGCATTGTTATGAATAGTTCACCTATAAAAATGCCATGATCGACTGCTTAGAATCAGTCCATAATGTATAGCAGTAAAAAAAACTGGTTGATATGTCCATTGTTTAGCTGGAGACCATCTGTAACGACTGCACAAAACTGAAATTTCTTGTTTGGTTTGCATATTTGCTGGGTATATAACTTATATTAAGATAAAAAAGATCTACATTTCATGCAAAGACAGTAATTAATTGAGATAGGATTTAAGTGCCAGAACCAGCTTAAATTTGGGTTTTAACAAATTATTCAAATTAAACTTCGGAACTTGCTAAAATTTAGTAACGAATTATTTTTATTGGCTAGGTTCTGACTAGTGACTATTTGAGATTGACAGTGGTAACCATATTTTACAATAATATATGATTTCATTTCGAATTAATTGAATTTTCTGTCGATTACACGAAAATTTATAAATATCAAAGATTTCTTTTGCCTCAAAACTATACGTCACATTTTGAAATTAAGGATAAAAATTGAACCACTTTAATTTTACTGTGATTGCAATGTGTTACTTCTTTTGATATTGACAGACATGTAAAATTTTAAGGAATTCATCATCAACCCTTATAGAATTTTAATAGGAATTTTTGTCAAGTGAGTCCAATTATGGAATTTTTGGTATACAAAATAGTACTAAATAAATTACTATTCAAGTCAAGGAGTAACTTATTCTAGACAGTTGGTTTGTTTCAAGAGTTTAATGAATCCACGTAAATGGTCCGAAAATGTTAATTACAGTTCACTGCAGTTAAATCGGGCATATGTTCAGTTTCACGAACACCTAAGGGTTGTAACAGTGTGGTTATGGAATTTATGGCGAATATTAGATAAATTTAGCGTAACATTTTGAACATGAAATTTGACATTACTTCAACTTGCCATGCCATTTTCAATAATTATTGTTTCCATATTTACTGTAATGAAAACGAAATAATTATTATTAATAATAATTTATATATGAATAAATAATTCTCTTATTGTAAACCGCATACCTACAGTTGACAGTCGAGATGCCCTTGGGTGGAATGAGGTTGCAAGATTAATAGAATAGTAAATGTAAAGATAAACTTAACATAAAATAAAGAAAAAATTAAATAGTTATAAATATATATATATATATATATAACTATAAAATATACATTATATAAACAAATTCAAAATGTAAGATATCCGGATATGTTTTTGATCTCCTGAATCCGAATTTCGAGGTTAGAATGCCTTAAAATACGGGGAACATTGTATAAATTAGCAATTTAATGAAAAAATACATTTTTTTGGAAAAGACATCCTGAATAACTTCGTATAATATCTCCGATGATTGACCTAGTATAGTTAAACATTATTTGTTACTTTGAAGAGTTTACTAACTTTTCTGAAGTTTCTAAGCATACCTTCACTTCCAAGGAATTCATTTCTGCCCCTTAATTTCGCATGTTTTTACTTCATTCTTTGTGTTATCTATTAATTTTCAATATTTTAGATACATTTTGTAGACATATTTGTTATAATAAATTTAATGTTTTTTTCGACCGGAGTGAAATCATTTTCATTTATCAGACATTGATGATTGTTTCTTCACAAATTAAAATAAAAATATTGCAAGATTTTTGTTTACATTTTACGAATTTCATGCGAATAATAAAGGGCGTTTTCTTTTTAATGTCTATAAAATGATTTTATCAACATAACAAACTTTTAGTATGCATTTAATTTATGTTGCATGTACAATAACTCTGTAATTTTATTTCAACAAAAGATTTAAAACTTTCACAGTTTAATTTAACTTTTTTCCTTAAAGATAAGTAAGTGGGACAAAACGGTACTTTCAAAAATCTATAATGTTTACCCTCGATTTTGATTGTAATGCAGATAGCAGAACACTGAATATGACATTATGTAAATCCATAGCTCTTGTAAATGCGTATACAAAATTACATACTTCAAGTTTACACCCGTGTATAACCATATCGATCTGAAAAGTGATTTAATCGTTTCTTAGAATTTTCTTGTTGAGTTTGGCTCGTATGATTTATATTTTGAACTTTCTGATAATTTTTGTTTATCTAAGTATTTTGATATATACCTGAATGATTTTGGCATTTTTATCAAAATTTAAAATTAGAAATATTACGTTTCAGAAATGTGACTTCGAACAAAGAAAAGTTTATATTGTGTGTTTTAGTTATTAATTATATTATTAGAATTTATTATGAAATTATTAACAGTAAAGTGAAAATATACAAAATCCTTCAACAACATCCTAACCAATACAGGATATCCTGAGAATGTACCACCATGACAATGATATTTTTTGTAAATCAATGACATAACAGTAATATTATTTTATCGATTTTATTATATAAAATTATTGTTGGAGCATGTTAGGGCACGGATATTAGTGAGTGAACCGAGGGAGTTTTTTTTTTATTATTTAATTGCGAACGTCAGAACATTGTAAATTAAGAATGTTTGTATGTGTATTCAGTTGTAAGAAATTAAATTTAAAAAAGCTGTAATAAAAATGTGTATTGCGCATGAGTGTCAGAAAAAATAATAAATGCAGAATAAAAAAAGTAAATCGAGATATTCCGAGGATGTGCTGAGGCTAATGAAGGGGTCATTTTGACGTCCTGAGGAACTTTTCAGGATTTCCTGGGATGGATGAAATATGTTTTCATACCTTAGTTTTTAATTATTGACTCCTGAAGAGGGACCCGAGAGGTCCGAAACGTCGAGTCTTTTAAAGTCAATTTTAATTTTTTGTATATATTTTTTTAAAGAGTTTTAAGTTTTATTTTTTTGTATATTTTCAATTTTAAATAAAGTCTTAATTTTTAAAAAAATGATAAGTGTCTTTAAATTCATGAAGAAGGAAGAAAGAAGAAATTAAAAAATTTTTTTTTTCAAGTGATAGGCAGAGCCCATAACATTTACATGTTTTCATACCGGTAATTTGGCCATATAATCATGTCCTCAGGATATCTTGAGGACATCCTCATTTTCCTGAGATTGGGAAAAACAGACATTTGGACGTCTTCAGGAGCTCCTCAGGATATCCAGGGACGGTAGACCTCCTGAAAATGTCCTTGAGCTGTATGGAAGCATTCTATTAGATGTAAACAGTCGTCAACTACTGTAAATATTTTGAGTTTATTAATTATTTGAATCCCAAAACTTTGCGACAGTCAGTGGCTTATTGATGTTTTCGAAAGATTTTCATACCAGATGATCGTTACAAACTTTGAAAAGTCTGTTCACACGTTTAGCTTTTGTTGGAGCATCACTTCGCTCTAATTTCATCCCAGAATCCACTACAGCAGTCAAAACTTTTTCTGGTACCATATTGTTGCAACAATTGAAGTCTCCAGATGCTGTGCGATGTTGAACATTGATACACCCAGCATGTGCAGCAAAAGTCAGTCAATTACGAAATAACTGATGCGCAATAAATGATATCCGATAGAATTATTTCAATATTTGTGTCAGTCGGCAAATGAAAAAAAGTATAATTTTTAAATAATGGAAAACTGCGCATTCCTCGATAAGGCACAATATAAACTCTGTATTTACGTGTAATATACCAGTGCTTTCTCAAAACTTGACAGTAGAACAATTTTATTGTTTAAGATCATGAAGATTTTCGGGACTTTAATTTATGAATCTCTATAAAATACTCAAATTAAAAAAGCAGAATTGAAGCACAAACATCATTGAAAATTTTAAGATTATTTCTGAGTTTTATCATAATGAGTAAAGATATTTTACGGAAAATAGGATCAAGTCATGATATCTTTTTGCTGCATACATGGGCTTTAATTTATAACTTTTGATTCTAATCTGCACTGGTATCAACAAATATTGTAACAGCGAACGGCGAAAATGTGAATATTTGCTATTGCAATTTCTGTGTGTTTTATATTTATAAATAAACAATGTCTTTGAATTGGAAAGTGAGGAAGTAAGTTTTCAGTAGGTTCTTAAATGAGTATAAAAATGTAGAATTTATTACATGCTTAAAGTCCCTGATTACAAAGAAATAGTAATATTAAATGCATAATACGAAATGTTAGGTCATCCTTTATGTCGTTTCTATAAAATACAGTAAATATAATGTTAAAACATATGGAAAATACGGTTAAATAAAGGGCAATATCAATTAAGGAATTTCCATTTTAAATGTATTCGTACGACCGAGATAACAGTTAATTCCCAGATTTTATCGAAAGTTCATGTTCCGGTAGTTCTACGGTTAGTTAATGTATTATTTCAAATTATTTCAATACGCGAATTAGGATTTTGGATCTTTATCTTGCAGTATTAATAATGTAAGAACCTACTTCAAAAGGAAGACTATCGTCATTACAATTTCCAGTGCTCGAAATAATATGACATTACGCTTCAACTAAGGTGGAACATGAATTTAATATGAAGTCAAGTTTAATGTTAAATCAACTTTAAGGTTGGCTCCTTCATAATTATGGATTATAATACCCGTACCGATGTACAAGTACGATTAAGTTATTATTTTTGGTAACTAACTTAATAAAAAAATTGAAGATTTATAAATTTAGGATAAATTCATAGTTTTCGAAACTTTTTGTAATTTTATAAAGTATTTAAAATTTCATTTTAAGTAACCATAATATACTTAAATCTTAACAAAGTTCCTAATAAATAATAAATAAATTGATTCTGGATAATGTCAATCACCGTTGAACTTATAAACAAACTAAGGCGTTGCACAACATTGTGTTGGCACCTTGTTTTCATTTTTGCGTTTGTTTACAGTACAAATTTATTTAAACACATGTTTCGTTACGCAATTCAATGCTCTAAAAACAATTATTATAGCAAAAATTGGCTCAGTACCATTTAGATGATGAAAAATTGAGAAAACTTCATAAACATTAAGATTGTTCAGATTATTTTCACTTATTTTCAAAATTATTGAAAAATCCGAAAAATATTTGAAATTAAAATTGTAGATCTTCTCAAAATAGACATTTTATATTTTATACACTTTTTGTATATGTTTTGATAGAAACTGAGAAAAATTACAATTAATTTTATTGTATAATAACCATAAAAAACCTGTCAGGGTTGCCAATAATTTTTATTACATCTGTGGTGTCTTACGCATTTTGATACGCTGAAATCGAAGATCATAACAAATATTGGCGCAAATTTGATTTACATGGTGAAAAACGTGAAAAATTCATTAAAATTATGATTTTTCATCACTCCCCTCCTTTATTTCATTGAATATTGAAAGCACCGAAAAATGCATTCAATATGAAATATGTATTATGAGCAGATCTACCACTTTTATTGGAAACATTTTTCAAGATTTCCAATATTTCTGTATGCAATCATGAAAAACTGCGAAAAATCATAATTTTTATCGATTTTTCACGATTTTCATCGTGTAAATTGGATTCACGACGATATTTATATCATTGCACTAAAATATGAAGGATATCATAAATATAATAAAACTTAGAAACAACCCTCATTTTTTTTGGAATCATTATACATATTACATTTATAACAATTCATAAAATTCATTGTCATTTTTCTCAGTTTACAAAAAATGCACCAACAAAAAATGTGTTTTTTAAGAAGTTTTACACCTTTTATTTCAAACATTTTTCGAATTTTCCAATATTATTGTATACAAACGAAAAAACGTTTGAATAAGGATTTTTAATCATCCGGATCTAATAATTTTTTCTTAACCGCTTCTATTAATATTTCAAAAATGTCCAAAGGGACAATTTTCCATGAATCTTTTCTTGGTATAGATGGTCTCATTATTCAAAACAAAAAAATATATTTAAAGACGGCTTGGTATCCAGGTGTGTACCATCTTCAGTTTATTCTACAATAAAAAGTTTTTTACATAAATAGTTTTAAAGAAAATAATGCCTTCTAATCTGTATTCGAAATATATTTGTAAACAAACAACAAACACAGCGAACAAACACAGTTTTTTTCAAATTTTCAAGAATTTCACCATCGACATTAGATTTATGCTCAGTTAATCATATCTTAGATTTGTTTTCTTAAAAATTGTTTTTGTCAATTTTTTTTTTAGAATAAACTGCAAATGGATGCCGAAACGTTTTTAAATATATTGTTTATTGAATTTGGTCACTTCGGGCAAAAAAGTTACCATATAGTTTTTCACCAAATTTCGACGTTTCGACCCCCTACCCCCCAGGGGTAGTCTTTGCCAGCTCCTCGGGCGCGGTGACCACCTTCGGGCGCAAAGTTCATTTACGCCCTTGATACGAAAATAACTATTTCGATATATCTAAAAGATGTCTTATAGATATCTAAAAGTTATCCGTCAGAGATCTTTTCGACACTTTCAAGATATCTTTGACGACTTGTATGTATGGTATATATATTGTATATATAAGATCATAATTATACAGACAGTAATTAGTAAAACACAGTAAACATATAATGTACATCGAATGGTCTATTAGAATAAAAGTGCATGAAGTAAGTGTTTTGCAACTTTTATTTATTAATACTTCGGCTGGCCTGTTGTCGCGGTCGAAGTTTTGAAAATGCTCATTTTCAATTTTCATACATATAAGAAACACTATATTGTTGTAACACATCTATCGAAGCCACTTGGACCTAAATATGATTGGACCCCCAAATATCAATATAATTTTATAATATAATTGAAAGCTGTTAGTAAACAAACGAGTCTTAAGGAATAGCCGACTCTCCACTGGGTCGAATTTTTATTTTAATTAATGAGCCCGTTTATATCAAGAAAAGATTCATGGAAAATTTTTCTGTTGAAAAATGTTGAAATATAAACGAAAAAAAGGTCGAAAAATCTTATTATTAAGGATTTTTTACGATTTTTATCATTTAAATTGTATTTTTGCCAATTTTCACTATGATATTCGTTTTCAGCTCATCGAATTGCGCAAGAAGATATTGTATACTGCAAATTTGAGAAGAGATATTGTCGTAAGGTTATTCTTGTTTCAAAGTATTGATTTATCAAACAGAAATCAAACCAAAAGAAAAACAGAAATCAATATAGAACGAAAAAGGCTGTAACGATTTTCTATATTTTTGCATAGAGATGGTCTATAAGTGTCCTCAAATCGATTGGATTCAAACAAGAAAATTCGATATGCTTTTTACCTTTGATTTAAGAACCACTTAAACACATTATGGTCTATATTGGGATAATCTCAATAATCACAAACGGATTGAGAGTGGGATGCATATGGATACAAAAAAAACTCAGTTCAATTCGTGATTTGTCAAATCATCCACTTGAATCCAAAAATTATACCGTCCAAAATAGAAATAAAGGTGAATGCCTCGAATTCCAACAAGTAGAATTCATACCAATCTCTAGGAATCCATTTCAATCCAAAAATAATATTGTCCAAAAATGGAATATAGCTGAAGATCTCGGAATCCAAAACGTAGAATTGAAACCAGTCTCTGTGAACTCTTTGGAATCCAAAAATAACATCCGTGCTAGGACAGTGCTCCGATTACTAGGACAGTATGGCCATATTTTTTTCCAATAGAAAATATGACTAGTTTAAGCAGAATCATTCAGGGTCTGAACATTTTTCCTGCCGTCGAAACAAATTTTGACCGCATAGCACTACAATATTATTTGCGTAAAAATCCATTGTCAAGATAAACGGAAATCTAAGTAATAAAGTAAGCACATGATGTATGGAAATGGAAAATGCTGTAGACGTACATCCATGAATATTGCGCACGAATTCCTATACAGAGCAATTTTTCCGATAACAGTATCTCCAAGTAGTGTCAGACGTAAATAAACGGAAAAACGTGTAGGCAAGATCGTGGTCGCGAAGATAAATTATGCACGTTTTTACAGATACATGTGCCCATAAATTGACATATGGGACGTTTCAGTCGGCAGTATTTCTCCCTTAGCTCACAAATGAAATCTCACTCGTGCTGCAACCGGAGTCGTTGAGCGGGATAACGTTTTAACGTATGCATCGTCAAACCGGGAAATTTCACCAGTGCACTATTCTACCGAAATATCTATTCCACTGCGTAATCTGATCAATCAAGCATCAATTTCATCATAAGCCGAAACAACCAAAGAAATTTGATACAGTCACTTTTTACCGAATATAAATATGCAGCGCCGAATATTCGGTTTCTGATTTTATGGATGTGTACACATTTTTTTTTTATTTTCACACTTTTTTAGGTGGGTGTACTATAATCTTCGTCATTAAAAGAACATCTAATACATATTTAACGTACCCATAGTATAAAAACTAATTTTTAACTGTACATTACACTTTGCTTCATTCACCAATTCCAAACCTATAATTTGTTCCATGTAGGTTATGACTGAAACCTATTATATAGTTGGTACCTTGGGAATCATCAAAATCATGTTGATGAGAAGCTTTCTACACCTTCTTGGTAGATATTTAAGCCATTTCCCTAGTAGAGTCATCTTCATGACCAGAGGAAAGAAGATTCTGTAATGACAATCTGAGATTAAAATTATTGTAGTTTGATGGATGATTCTTCACACAAGATTCTTCACGTCAACTCAATGCAGTTGTATAGAAGATCTTCAGCAGAGGCTTATTTTTATAAATAATCTACATAGTGGTCCTGAATACAGACTGAATGCAGATTCTTATGTCTGGTAAAATGGTACGTGATTCTCATACAGATGACTGGAAGAATCTATTAGCAGAATGTTAGTTTAGCTAGACTAGAATATTAAGGGAAATTCAGTCGATTGCTATTTCATAAGTTACTTAGAAATTTGTTTGAAAGCTGAAATTTATAATACTGACATACATACACGTATACACTAGGGTGTCCGTAAAAAAATTGTTTTTTGGCTTACCGTTGGAAAAGTTTCTAAATGATGTCTAAGTAAAGAAATTTCACTTTATTTGATATATAAATGAAGGTAAACGATGCCAAAATCGCGATAAAGGGACAAAAATCGCTATTTTTTCCATTTTTTGTTATTTTTTCAATCTAACTCAGTCCTCTCTATACATAGCGTAAAATTACCTCGAAATTAGCTTGAAAAAGCCTACAATTTACTCCCATAACATTTTGCGATTCGATAAAACCTAAAGAAATCGTGAAACTGAAAGAAATTTTGTCATCCCTCCTTGTGACAACCTCTGAAATTTTGTCAGATTTCGGGTATCACTTACCGTTTTCGAAATATTTCAGAATTTTGAAAATTTTCAATATCAATTTGCATGTATAGTATATTATAAAGTATATTATACACTAGAATGCCTGGAATGAAGATTCGGCATACAATTCATTTAAATTAATGATTAATAATAAATAACTTGAATGCCTAAGTTTAAGATACAAATTTTCAGATTCTCTTTTTTAAAATAATCGACATAATTAATTTTTTTATTCGTTTTAAGAAACATTCTTTCGAATATAATGTTCCAAAATCTGATATTGCAAAATTACATTTTAAACACTCCATGATTGCCCAAAAATTGTACAAATAATTTGTGAAAAAAAAAAGTAAATTAAAAATTATTAATCGATTTTTCAAAATTCCGGCTATTTTCTACGCTATATGTATATGATCTCCTAGAATATTTTAAAGCAATTTGCCGATAATTTACCGTACTAAATGATTTTTTCTTATCTTTTAAGTTCTGGTATTTTTTGTAAAAAAAAATCGAATCTTCATGATTTTGTACTGAAAAGTCCATAGTGACGCAGTAAAGCAGACTGCATTCAATAAGAGTTTCAAATGGTTATAACGAAGATTCTTATTATAGGTTTTGACATATACCGTCGTATTAAGGTAGAGTTCATAACGATGAAGATTCGTCCCACAGACTGCGATTTATTTTATAAAAGAAACTAAAGTTTTCCTTCAGAAAACAAAGCAAAGAAGATTCTGCAGTTAGTTAACACTTTCGATTGTTTTGGAAGGATCTGACGGCAGATCATCGCGCAAATTCGGACATACTCCATTTACAGTCTTCAGCAGATCTTCTCTCAGCCTGCTTGCAGAATTCGCTCATTTCTCTACTAGGGTTTCTGGCCAGTTTTTCTGGGTCCATTAGTTATTTCCTGCAGACCAGACAAAATGGCCAGAAACTGGTCGCGTTTTCTACTAGGGGTTATATAATGAGGATAGTGGCTTTTTTAAAGACTACTCAATTTGAACGAGTAATAAGTACATCAAAAAATCATTTCATTTTATGGTCAAACCTGCTCGATTGGACCTAGTTTCAGCTGAATATTTAAATTAGTTTAAGACCTAACTGATTTAGTTAGAAAAACCTAATAAGTTGGCTCATCAAACTCAAATGAAGCAAACCGTAACCAAATCATCGGTGGTGGTAACAAACCAGTTTGGTTAATGACCTTATTTTGGAGGGAAATTCATAGTATGTGGAGTTAATTCGCCTACTTTTCTACCCAAATTCAAAAATCCACAAGTATTTCAATTGTAGCAACTCAATTTTTGTAGACAAACTCATTTGAGCATCACAGCCAGAGAGATCGGTTGAATCAATCCTAACCTAACCTTTAAACAGCAGAAGCTGTTTTATTTGACTTATGTTTGTGTCTATTAATCTTTCTTTTATAGTTTCTGAGAAGAGTGCCCAAAAACATTAAACATACGACCGTAATATCTCGTTGCAACCATGCAATCTGTATTATATCATGTTCAGTTTTTAATAAATAACAAAACCAATGTTAATGAAGGTAAATTAAGTGGCCCTTAGTATTTCTTTCTTCCAGCACTGCATGCTTTAGTACGTTGTTAATTTTAAAAATTTCCCCCACTAGAAGTACACCAGCAGGTATTTTGAAAAGATTGAAGAAGTTTCAATATGAGTGCTTTGGATTTTTGTTTTACTTATTTCAGTTACTCGGATAAGCCGAGTCGTGGACGTGGTTCGTGTATGTACAATACAAATTTACTGTAGCGAAAAACCGAGCAAAGTTTTTCCGAGCTATCGGCTAAAAGGACGCTCGATTCTGAAAGCCGCTTTAAAAGTTCCGACGCTCCTCGTATGACTCGAACGAAAAGCCACCGGTACGTGTGAATTAGCAGATCTGTTATCACATGTGCGAGTTAGTCTTCTTGTGCGTGTACATTTAAGAGATTATGTTGACTCACGGATAGATTAGCCATGGTCTAAAAAGTATTAAAATATGCAAAAGAAAAATGGAAATAAGGATTCTTTACTCAAGTATGCATTTACTGTAAAAATCTGAAAATTACAACCCAACTAGAACTGGGTGGTTTAATAAACGTTTAATTTATAGTATAAATCTAGGATATAAAACGTTTATAAGTTAAGTATAATTTTCGTTTCGATGACCGTCTAAAAAATGTCATAAACACTGTTTTTGAAACGTGGTCTAAACGTTAAATATATACGTTTTAAACTAGTATATCATGTTCCCGTAAATGGTGTTTATATTAGGAGTGTAAACATGTTTTTTATACGAATTTTATGTACGTGTTGGTAAAATATTCTACCTATACTATATATGACCTCCTAATAAATATCAAAAGAATTTGTTAAGAATTGACCGACAATTTTTCAGAATAGAAGATTTTTCCTTTTTCCGAAAAATTCTTGATCAATCCTCAGCAAATTCCATTACTTTTATTTGTTAAGAGATCATAATATATAGTAAGAATTTTAATAAAGGGCCCGAATTTTCAAAAATCGATTCAGTCATGTTTAATTGACATTTTTTAGTGTACCTTATCGACGGGAATGAATACAATACCTTTAAGGGGGTCCAACGGCAAGGTAGGACGTTTCACTAAAAAATCGTAAATAAAAAATGATTCAATTGATTTATCAAAATTCGGGCTCTGTAAGGGCCATTATAATTGCTATAGATGATATCCTAGCAAATACCAAAGAAATTAAAACAGAACTGACCGAGAATTTATGGAAATAAGAAATTTGTTATTTATTTCCGAAAAATCTAGGTCAGTTCTTAATTAATGTCTTTGGTATTTTCTAGGAAACTGTCTATAGAAATTAGAATTGCCTTTACAGAGCATAAATTTAGAAAAATCGATTAAGTCATCTTTAATTTAAAATTTTTTTCTTATCGCATCACATTAGAACCCCCAACACACTTGTGTTATCAGCTGAAAGTTCGACGCTATGAAAAAATGATGAACTACATTCATTGAAATAAGCACATAGAGAAGTATCAGCTGTTTTATTTATATTCAATAATTTTTTCAATATTTTGGGATCATGAACGAATTATGTAGAAACTGATAGCTTCTTGATTTTATGCAATCATATCTAAGCATTTTTCAAACGGACTTACTAAACTTTTATATTTTATATAACATTAACCTTAAATACAATTATAAACCATTTTAAATGCTCTTATTCGACGTGTATGTTACGCGATTTTTATACATTTTAAATACGTAAACTCTAAACTGATAAATCAAAATCAACTTTTATTCTGAGTCATTTATACATGATCAATACAATCGGATGCAGGAAACGACTGAAAAAAAGTGGATAACTCGCAATAGAGCGCAAAATGTTAAAGAAAATTGTATAAAAAAGTTACGAAATGATATTTTCTTTATCTGTTGACATTTTTGAGATGTTATCGAGACACTGTCGAGAAGACTTGAAAAGTTACAACTTATAACAATGTTGACCAAAATGAGCTTTATTATTCTATTCTTGGTAAGGTGTATTCAATTTTCGGTGTATTTTTGACGTTGAAAATGCGAATGTTCACAAAATCCCTATTTCTGGTCGTATTTTTAAGAAAATTGTGGTTATTAAATCGAATGCATCATTTAAAAGTTACAACCATTTGGTTCTAAAATTGGGTCCATTTGTAATCAGGGGGATGAGAATGGCTGAGGAATGATAATCTACAGGTTACTATTAAAAATAATCGTATTAGAAAAATCTTTTAAGTATTACATGTTTAGCAATGTTTATTTTTGAAACTAACATACCTACAAATTCTAGTCATAAATATTCATTCAACATTAGTCGTAATTATCAAAAAATACTTATCAGGGAAATGGGAAATTTAGTTGTTTGCAAAAAATTACTAAAATCTGATGTCTAAATGGAAATTAGGTAAGTTTTAATTGTTTATTGTGTGTACAAAATATATATCTTGGAATCAGAACGAAAAGTGGGGTCACAAATGAATCCAGATTTTTACTGTAAAAATTACATTAATTTCATAAATCATGTCATTAATTTTAATTGTTTTTTATTAACTATGATATGCAATTTACAACAGATTAATAAGGTTCAAAATCGAGCTTGGGGTAGACCAGGGGAAAGAGAATTTTCGATTTGAATTTCCTTGGAATTGATTCTAAAATAGTATTAAATGTTCTCCAACATATACTAGTATATTCAATTGTTATACTGCTGTCATTAGGATGTGAAGGCTTTCTTAGGCTATTAACTCTTCTTAATTAATGCTACTCCCTTCTCACATAAAGAAATTGGTAAATGCATTTTATGAGATAGATTTTACAAACAATTACTTATAACAAAACGGTATCTGGATTTTAACAATAAAGGACTTAAACGCCGCATGTTATTTGATGTAACTCCATAAATTTGATGCGTCTCATGATAAATTTGAAAACGTTATACGAGCGATATTGAAATAGGCGCATGAATAGGAATATCGTACATCGCATTTCGTGAAACATCGTTTGCGTATGATTCTAAAACCAGATTCTACATACTCAGCAAACATACAATGTGCTTTTCAAATCGTGTTGAATTATTCGTGTTTAAAGAATGAGATATATCAGAGTACACGAATAAATTTAAAACAATAAAAATATTCATTTATTTGAGGTGATTAATGCGGTTCTTAATGAGTGAATTCTATTTCTTGCTTAATTTTGTTAGCGGAGTAAAACCCCGGCAAGGTAGTAACCCAGTACTTGCAGCCAGTACGGAATAACGGAAATTAGTTAGTACGGGCAAAACACCGGCGAATAGTTGATCCAGTACTGTTTGCGATAATAAACCAGTACTGTCAATAATATCGCCACAAAACTGACCCGGTAATGACAGAGTACAGACGGATGGAGCAAATTAGTACTGACACAATAACGGCTGCCAGTATTAGTATCAGTAAGAAATAACGCCCGACTGCCGGAGTGCATCAGTACTGATCTAGTATGAGTAGCCGATACCGTATTCGTTATTAATCGATTACTGATTGACGGAGTAAATTAGTACTGTGACAATACTGGCTGTCAGTATTTGCATCAATAAGAAATAACCTCCGACCGACAGAGTTTGTCAGTACTACCCCAGTAAAGGTAACCAGTACTACAATCAGTAGTAAATTAGTACTGACAGACGCAGCAATACAGTACTAACTCGATACTGACTGACAGTAATATTATCGGTAAGAAATACCGGTCGGACTGTTGCAGGACGCCAGTACCGCCGAAATACTTATTACCTAGTACTATTTTCAGTGTTACATTATAACTGATTGCCGAATTAAGTCAATACTGAAGTCAGTGCATAGTGATAGTGCTTTATTGTGATAGTAAATGACTATTCCTGATTATTGGTAGTAAAAAAAACAAAGGTACGCCAGAATTCGCCACCAGATAAAATACTCACTCAGTTCTAATTGTCCATAGTCATATTCAACATTGAATCAATACTGACGAACGACCGTCTTAGCACCCATTTATTACTGATGTCAGCACAGACTTTCGGACTCGGGACAGTACTAACAAATAGGGCGAATCTGTCATGTTTTAATTTAAGTAGCTAAGGGTGAATCAGTAACGGTTTTGCATTACTAATCCAATACTAAATTCTTTATGTCTAAATTATTGTCTAACTGAAATTGTATAACCATATTCCGCATCATATATCTAATGATACATTAATAATAATAAAAGTAATAATTAAATATCTATAATAATTTGTCCTATTGTTTAATAGCTTTTTTCAAAGACCAGCATTTAGTACATACAGTACTGGAAAGTAATACTGACTTCGTACTCTTCGACTACGGCAGTCAGTACTGATAGCGTTATATGCAGTAACTGGTCTAATAACTGGTCCAGTAACTGGTTCAGTAACTCGTTCAGTAACTGGTTCAGTAACTGGTCGAGTAATGGGCCAGTATAGGCGGTGAGTATTGGAACTCCGATGAACAGTTACACTAGGCCAGTACAATGCCAGTAGTACTTTTGAGTACAAATTCATGCCCGGGTCGTAGTTTTTTTTGTTAAATTCGGTATAATCAGTATGACTTTTATGTGGTTTAATAATGCCAAAACTTAATCTACCAATGAGTTTGGCTTAACCATTTGCGGGGCAGACGCCACTATAGTGGCCCCCTAATTGTCTTCAGTTTTTTCTGTACAGTATGATCTTTTTAGGCTCTAAATCGTTCATTTTTTTTAATGGGACACTGGATGTTTGCCGAACAAGTTTCTCAGTCCAAAATTTCAAGTAGCACTATATATAATTAGTTATAAACAATTAATAATGAAAAAATGTAGAATTTTTTAAATTAATTCCGCTGTGAGCTCATTTTACACACAAATTAACTGATGTTTGGTACAGAGGGGTTCTCTAGGTCGCTGATTACGAATCCAGTCTCAGATTTTAAAAATTCAAAATGGCGGATCCAATATGGCGACCTGACGATACAAAAATTTAATAAATAAAAAATGAAAAAATAAAAAAAAATAACGAAAATTAAAGAATAAAAAAAAAATAAAAAAAAAAGTAAAAAATAAAAAAAAAATATGGAACTATGATGCACTAGTAAACACTTTGTGACGCTGAAATCATAATTAGCGACTTTTAACATCCTTATAAAAAATTAGCATTTATCTACTAATTATCAAATAGTTTGTCGGCCACGTTGAATCCGATATTTTGAATTTTCAAATTCTGACCTCAGATGGACAACTTTCATGCGATTCGAATGACTTTTTAGATTTTCGTCCGCCATATTGGACCTGCCATTTTGAATTTTCAAATTCTGAGTTCAGATTCGTAATCAGCGACCTCGAAAACAATAAGAATGACTGATATTGAAATAATTGGTTCAGTAAAATAATGTGCCCCTGAAAATATGGTTAAAGGAAAACTGGCAAGGGAAATAATCATGAATGAAGAATAGAAAAACAACAATAGTTTTTTTACTACCATGCCATTGGCTGTTAAGTATGGGCCAAGTACTGGTACATTGACAGTAGCATCGCTAAGTCTTCCAGTACTGATTAAGAAGTATTGGCTTTACTTTGTAAAACATTACTCATATTCAATACTGAGTCAGTATTTTGTCTTATTTAAAAAAATGTTTTTTTTAGCGATTATTCAAGCATTACATCTAATTATTAGAACAATTTATTAACCAAATTCATTGTTGTTCAATTTAAAATATTCAAAATATTGTCAATAATACGAAGGAAAATTATGTGTATAAAAGGATATATTTAAGGACAGTTAAGTTTTGAAATACCACTACATAAATAATTCTGAAATTGGAAATCGTAGATATAAAATAGAGTATTCAAAACAGATGAATAATAAAGCCAAATTGTATAATGTAAGTCACATAAATAATGTAGAAATGCACTTGAACGAAGGTGTTGCAAAAATGTTTTTTATTTTTATCTTAATTTTTTAAATCTTAAATTCTAATTTGGAATTGGTGTAAGTTTACCGAAAGCTCTTACTGAATAATGTACCTTAATACCAAAATTTCTACACTTTTTATTCAAGCAATTATTTAGTCATTAAAAATAACAAATATCGTTTTAAATAACCTGTAAACTCTATTTTATTATTAACAAGCAATTTCAAACACTATTCCATGTAAATAAATTCGTACTATATAAAATAATAGAGCTTTTAATCCACTATCTTAAAGTCATACTGGATATTTCATCTTCTTACATACTTACCTTCCGGCTAACTTCACAGTTTTATTGGATTAAGGGAAAACTTCAAAGTGCGCATCTAAAAGAGGATTAATGTTTGATTAGGTAACTAAAAGGCAGAGATAAGTTTAATAACAAGAGCATTGTAATACCTTTTGCAGGTATCGATATATTTAGTAAAGAATGTCTTTGTTGCATTATGTACTTTCAAATCTAAATATAAACGTCGTAAAAAGTAATATTTTACACAATTATGTAGGATTATCGTGGAATTCATATTTTCTTGTTTATAAAAGTAATTTAAACATTATGGAATTTACTGTTGATGCAGTTGATGTACTTGTGCAAAAATAGCTTACAGATTCTTCTATCTCGAGATAAGAAAGTAACCCATTAATTCCCAATTTGATCAAAAGTTTTCGTCGAATTCAGCAATAAATTTTTATGAAAACGACGCTGAGCTAAAATACGTTTCTTATCGGTTTCGAATTTGCTTTTTTCGAATTCGATGTCATCATTATACGAAAAAACTAGTGCTAATAAGGATTAACGATAACTTATAAAAATGCTAATAAAGCCTTTGTTATTTTATTTTCCTCGACGCCAGAAGCTCAAGTTCTGTTATAAAAGATTGTTTGTATGTTTAGTGTTTGACATGAAAGTAAATAAAACGAAAATTGACATTTCGAAATGATTTATTTTATGTTAAAAAATAAGATAATGGAGTACAATATATAGGAAACTAGATCTAAATTCTTGCAGAATAATAAACAAATAAATATAAAGCAGAAATTTCGGAAAGAAGTACCTATTACTGACCGTGTACCAATTAATGGGCTAGCATTTGTGGATTCCCTGTTGCATTCATTTGAAGATTCATCACCCTGGAATAAAATAAAAAACCTCTACGCTTAATTACAGTTTACACCGAAACCTAAATTGGTAACTATTACTGGCCGTGCACCTATTACTGATCGAGTACCAATTAATTGCATTCGTCTTTTCTAACAAAAAATTTAAGTTAATCGCAGATTGCAAATGCTGCATATTTTTTAATCATTACAAGTAAAAAGTTCTGGTTTTCTTGGGGGAAAAATTTGTTATTCTGTAGGAATTTATCTCAATTTTTCCGAATTTTTCCTAACATAAAAAATAAACCACTTTGTAACATATTTTGTATAATATCAGTTTCTAATTATTGTGAATGTTGCAAACCTTCTCAGTTGATGATGCAGCGCTTTAATTTAATCGTGAAACAAGATAGTTTTGAAGGACTTGCATTGATTTTACGCGTAACCTCATTTTCATTCTCGTAGACTACTTGAATAAATAATATGTAGTTAATGTAATCTCTATTACGTAAAATTTGCTAATGGCGTGTTTCTTTGTTTTAGGTAAGTGCATTGGTGTTCGGATGTCAGAAATTCGTAACAGTAAGTCATGGAAATTATTATCTTATATTATGTAAAAAGAAGTTAACTTTCAACATGGGTAATATTATTTTTAAAAATGTGTACCATCTCAACGGTGAAGAATATTTTAATTATACTCCCACTTTTACACTCGATACTTTCATTAAGTCTTTCGTTAGTAGTGTACGTTTCGTTGGCAAGTGGCTAATGAAACTAGGTTGAAAGGAGGGGAAGTGATGTTTCAATATCTCTGGAGACTGAATTCTGAATTTATATTTATGCAGCGCAACTCGATGTCCAACTATTTATATTACTTCATGTCTCGAAACTACTGTGAATTAAATGGCTGAGCATTTTAAAATATTTACTGAGAAATATTCATAAGTTATCGGGTAATTAAACATTTATTTATTTTTGTTAGTTTCGTTTTTGGGTGATAATAATTATTTTTAGAAGCGAATGTCAGCATTAAAATTAAAACTGTTTATTCGTGTAATCAGGAACTTCATTAAATAAATAAAAACTGACAGTAAGATTTTTAGAATTGTTTTAGTTCGCTTTACGTGGAAATATTGTCATTTTAACCTCGGGATTAATGCAGGGAAAAATCATGCAAATTGCAAGTTGAGATAAATTTCTGCGATGTACCTATGTTTTTCATTGAGATTTGGCATAGTTTCTCCTAAATTATGATTCGTAGTTACTACTAATCTATACCAGTTGTGACTGCCATCTGGGGAAATTATTTTTTTTTGATATGTTATTTTATTACGTTAAAAGTTACGATTACCTATCATTAGTTATATATTATTGTCATAATCTAAAATAGCCGTATCTTTATTACAAAAAATCGTAGATGGTACAATAAAACCTCATTTTGAAGGTTAAGGGTATTATTAAACGATGAAAATAGTGCAGAAGGCCCAGAAACATTGTTGCATCCTGTACGTAACCTTAAACATAGCAAAAAACGTGTTTTTCGCGTACATAACCTCAAATATCTAAAATGGTCGTACCTTTCTTATAAAAAATCGTAGATAATAAAACCTCATTTTGAAGGTTAAGGGTATTATTAAACGATGAAAATAGTGCAGAAGGCCAAGAAACATTGTTGCATCCTGTACGTAACCTTAAACATAGCAAAAAACGTGTTTTTCGAGTACATAACCTCAAATATCTGAAAATCCTGACTAGATGGATCACTTCTGACTTGTGATTCTGATTCTACGCACAAAGTTACTTCGGAAATTTTGTTAACCCACAGTTCTCCAATAATAAAACCATTGTTGACCTGTTTTATTTATTAATGGGTTGTCAAAGTCTACCGCGGATTAACTCATCCGTAATTCATCGTAATCGGTTAATCGACACGCCGAATATCATGAAAATTACGCCAGTATCTGACCCGAAGATACTCATTTTTTAATTTAAATGATTCTTAATAATTATGTAAAATTAAAAATGTTTACAAGTAAGAAAATCGGTCTCTATAGTACAACTCACATCGAAATACCATAATAACTATAAATGTCAGAATCAAAAGAACATAAACTGATTTTTAATATCTCAGATAAGAAAAAAGTTATTAAAAAAAAATAATAAATTCTGACAATGTCGTAAACATGCAAAAGTGCTTATATTGCTCTATATGAAGTAAATTCATAAAAATGTATGTTTTAAAGAAAGCGCTTGCGCTACTTTTTGATCAATAATTTATCCGTGTTGTTTTGAAACGTAGAAAGCGATAAAACTACTAATGACTGTATGAACTAACACTCATGAAAGATTTAATACCGTTTTTATGAGTGACATATTCCTGCTTTAAATTACTAGTCGAGGGGTTTACTGAGATACGATTAAGATTAAAAATTCCTGATTATTTTGGTAGTAAAAGTAGTCAAATATTGCTAGTTCATTGTTCAAAACAACTTCCAATAAACTTATTCTAAGCTTTGAACGATTCAATCATTTTAAACATTTTTTAAGATGATGTCGACCAGGATTCTACTTCATTTTGTTTAATGGATGTACACTTGTCAACGTTCGATGCGTCTAGATTTTCTTCGCTCTATCTATTTTCATCAGATCGATTGGATGTCAATTACTCATCAGTTGATTTTACTGAAAGGTTCATTCTGTCTGTTTCCCATCTAACTGTAATCTAAGATTAAAGTTAAATGGTTCTATTGTTTATCTATCATTTTATCTTCATAACATAATTCATACAATGTACATTCTTTTAAGCTGAAAATGACTTCATTATAGTGAATTTCTCAATAAACGAGTGGGAATTGAATGACACTTTTAAAGTCAACAACATGTTTCTAAATGTTTAAGAGTTAGTTTTCGGTAACGCAATCCCTTCTCAAAGCAGAAAATAAATCAAATAAATAAACAAATTAGTAGTGTGATATTGATACAATATTTTCATATACATAAAATTGATAAAATATCTAAGTTATTCATGATTAGTTGCAATAATTCATACCAACCACGAATTGTAAATTGAAGAGAGGTGAAATTTACTTACAAATGATAAAATATGTGATAAATATTATAATGATAAACTAACACAATTAACATTTCTACTAACAAAATATTCCAACATTAAAGATTCTGTCAAGAGATAAATTATTAGTAATCGAGAACAATTCATTATGTCGCCTTTGCACGATTTGTAATCGGGTTGATTAATTTGGATCCATTTACAGCAATTTCGAAACGCACGTACTTTTCGTGTGCGCTATAATTTGTAGGTGTTATTTCGAAATGGAGAAAATGATAAAACCACATACAGATATGCAGAATTCTAAAAGTGACAGGTGTACCACAATTTTCTGCGCGTGACAGATGAAACAAATTACGGGATCGTGCAAATATGGTATTTTTTTTTAATGAAGCCCGTGAACTCAATTTACTAAGCCTTTTTTTGTAATCTAAATATAATCACCAACACAAGATTTTTTAACGTAAAAATGGTTGTCTTTGTCCTATTTAAAGATACGATTTTTTACTAAAGATTTAATTATTTTCGAGAATAGACTCTTTTTTATGAAGAAATCATTAGTGTATGTTCCTTTAATTATTTGAATAGAAAATCCATCGTGGTTCAACATTTTAAAACAAAAATAAACCTATATCGTTATCTTTTTCCACGTTTTTAAATTTCTTTCTGATTTTTTAATTATTTTTGAAGAATAAGTTAATAAATCATGTGTAAAATAAAAATAAACAAACCAAGTACGTAAAGTTACAACAAAATATAATTTTATATAACTTTTGTTCATTTCTATATTATTTCTTTTTACAACTAGGAACCAGGTCAACTTTATACAAAATTAATAGTTATAAATTCGAATTATAATAGTTTTTTAGTCTCTTTGCGTATAGAATGAGTGTTTTTATGATTCTATCGGAGTTTTTCATAATAATTTATTGTTGCTATTTAATAGATACTATTTCGTTCTTGTTTTTTCATACACTTTGTTAGTTTTCATTTTTCAGTGTTTACTCTTTTGCTTTCACTAATAGTTATAACCGACCCGCTGATTGGTTTCAATGCATATAGCATTTCAGTATATTGCAATGGACTTTGAAAATGGTGTATGGTATATGAATGGTTGTATATTATATGATAAATTCGTTGAAAATGTATTTAAATTGGAAATATGCGCGTAATAAGTGTGATTGTATTTTTTTAACATTTTTGTTATCCTTTATTCGCTCTGTGACTTTTACAAGAACAAATAAAAAATTGAGGCATGCGAACCATAATTCAATAGAACATTGGACAACAGAGGACACATGTATGTGACGAAATTTTCGAACTGCAGACGATGTGCCAATAAAAAATGTTCAGTTTTACTTTGGTGCATCCTGATAAAAATTGTTTCCCCATTTTATCAGTATTTTCTCTAGAAACGAATTTCGCGGAGGAATTGAGAAGAAATGACCTATTTTTTTAAGGTTTTGCAGAGGAATTTTCCGGGGATTAAGAAATGTTTATTTTAATTACTTTCTAATGAAAGTACATCGTACTACAATGTCCAAAATGATGTCTTTTATGTCCCAGAATACTATTAAATTTGCACATTGAGCCGTACCAGCCACATAATTATGTTTAATTTAAGTTCATTTAAGTTTCAGCAAATTTCGTACATTTTTTCTCGGAAAAAGTGTCATTTAGATAAAAATCATAAGAGACACTTTTTCTTGATAATATTGCAATAAGAAGAAATTGTTTTCATTTGAGTAATTGAAATTTTAGACATAACGTCCGCCATAATATTTAATATTCTTTGACCGCTATATTGGGTCCACCATCTTGAATTTCAATAATCTAATCATGAATTCGGAATCAACGACTCTAAAAACATACTGAAACTCGATGAATATTTAATACTTAGGGTCCGCCATATTGGATCCGCCATTTTTAATTTATCAAAACCAACAATAGATTCGTAATCAGCAACCCCGAAACCCCCCGAGTAATGTTGTTTAACTACAATTACTTTCGTGTACGATGATGGGTAATTTTGAAAAACGCTAAAATATTTTGTCGTACAGACCGCCATTTTGTTAATAAGACAATAACAAAAATCCGTAAATCCATTAATCCGTAAAAATCCTAGAATAATAAAAAGTTTATGCCGTATTTTAAGATGATACGAATGTGTTTTGACAAAAAATTTTAGGAGAAGCAAAAAAAATTCTGAAAATTACGATTTTTAACATATTTACAAAAAAAATATTGGAAATAAAATAAGAATGTCACGCCTAAAATTCCTCAGTTTTATTTGGGTATTATGTGCATATCCATCTGAGAAATATGTGTGAAGGTCCTGTTGTTCGAATTTACACAATTTATACAACATATGTATCATAATTTTATTTTGTGCAGATGACCGAAAATGAAGTATTCAAATAATGTCGAGTTCGCAATCTCAACTAATTGAGAGTGGTCAATATAAATAAAAAAAAAGAATCATTTTTCTGAGATTACAAGTAGGATATTTGTATTTTAGTTTTTTTTAGTGCATTTTAATTTTGTAGTGCATAATTATTATCAACTTTCCTCATCATTCGAAGTTTTACACTCTACGTTATTTCGTAGTAATATTTCCGGAAACCGGTTTCATTCAATCCTCGTATTTTTAGTTCGCATACCTGGTTTTGCGACTTGCATTGCGCATGAATGGAGGTCAAGTAGAATGGCGGGGTTGGAGCGAGCGTGGAAGAACGTCGAAATCATATTTCAGCATCCCCTGCGAATGAATTCCGAGGTTACGTTTTCCATTCAGTTTACTTCGTGTCAAGCTTATGACCGTATTTGATTGCTTTATTCTTTATGAACTTCCAGATAGTAAATTCTAAAATATTAACTTATTTAGTCTTTGTTTAATAACTTCATTGTTTCATTAGATCCCTTTGAAAAGTTTTGTTTGTCTTAAATCTAGGACATGTTTACGAGAAAATATGTTCCACAATTACCAGCCAAAATTTCCACAAATACTTTTTGATTATTTGCTAAGAGAATAAAATTTCGTTGTTACAACAAGTTGAAATAGGAAATTCACAGTTATCATCATTCGCAGCTAGTAATTTTTTACGTTATTGGCAAATTTCCCTTAGCTTGCTTGCTTATTACATTTACGTATTACAAAAGTAATGTATCGTTAAGATAAATATAACATTTCAAAGCTCACTTCAAAAACCACAACTTCGTACCAAAGTTTACATCCTAAAAAACAAAAATATTGTACATCATATGCACTGCTCAAAAGTAGTTACAGTAGATTTTCCAAATACCATAGTTTTGAATTAACCTCAAGCGTTTTCTTAAATTTTCATAAATAACACTGACGAAGGAAATTTATTAACAGAATCTGGACATAGCGAAAAGAAACTACAAATCGTGGTACAAAAATCTACTTAAGAAATACTACTTAAAACGTGCAAACGAAAAATGCAACAAAATATGCCCAGACACGACTGAAAGGTTTGAAAATTGATGAAATTCCGAATCTTTGAATTCAACGTTTTTTTTTTTTTTTATTTTTCAATGCAATTCATTCTTAACATACCGGAAGTCTGTTTGCATGATTTGAAATGAATATGGCTCTAGCCGATTAAGATGTTGATCTGGGTTTCAAATGTTTTTTAGAAATGTTGAGTTTCCCTATTATACGCTTTTAACTCAAAAAGAGCCCCTTGGGCAAAAACAGCCACAAACCATTTTTGGCACTTTTTCCACTCTTCTCAATAGTTTTGGACGCATTATTCTTAGTTTTACACTCTCAATTATTAAGGAGAAAATGACTTCATTATAGTGAATATCACCTTAAACGAGCGAAAACTGAGCCACCATTTAAAAGTTAAATTTAACCTTAATGAAGGCACAGGAATAGTTAGGTATTAAACATTCATACTTATGTGCATCTGATAAAAAAAAACTCATTTGTGAACTTCAATACTGCATTGACAATATTTAAAAAAGTTTTTCAAGACGACGGAAACTTAATTCGGAAACTTATGCCAAAAATCGGATCTGCGTTTATAGGTTTCGAACTTAGGAATAGTCACTTTTTAAAGGTGATAGTTTTGTTTCTTCTTTAAAAAGTCATATTCCATTACAATCAAGTGGAAATGACTCATCGCGCATTCAAAAATTTATCTAAAAAATTCGTACATTTTTTACAGTTCTCGAAGATGTGGAACCTGTTAGAATGCTTTTTCTTACGAAAAATACATATTTTTTGCTGCTATTTGGTCATTTTTGTAGCAAGCTGCAGTTTTCGCGATAACTTCTGACATATTTGATTTGAATCTTTTGGAAAAAAATTCTCTTAAAAAAAGAAATATCTCTGAAAAAGTCAAGATATGTAGCTGCCTTTTCAGGAATGAACGAAAATGTTATCAATATTAGATAACGGGTAATTTTGAAAAACGCATAAATATTTCGTCATATCGACCTCCATTTTGTTAATAAGACAATAAAAAAAATCAATTATGATAGATTCCTTTAGTGGACATATCGGGTGCACGTTTAACTAACCATTTTAGTTATTTAGGAACGGATATTCAAACTTGATTTACTCATTTTTTGAGGTTAATGTAGTGATGTTTACACTATTAGACTGTTAAAATCCTCCTACTAAAAATAAATATTTTACTTTTACTATATAGTTTCACCTCAAATATTATGTAGTTGAATCATTTGGAAGCAACAAACGATATTTCCAATATACAGCAGTAGGAAAGAAGTGAAATTGCAGGAATGAATCAGATATTCGCAAACCAGACGCGTAAATGAAAATTGCTCCGGTTTCGCAGTTACCCTTAACCGAAATTCGAGCACTTTTGCAGGGAAGTTCGAGTCGCAATTTTCGCCGTAGAAAAGACACTCGAGAAGTAGACCGTAACAGACGGCACAATAGTCGATTTTCGGATCCGCCGAGCGACGAGAGTTCTCTTGAAAATGTAATTCTCAATGGCGCAGAAGCTCTTCGAAACGAACGCATTCGCTCCGGCAAATTTAAAAAAAGTGCTTTTATTTTTGTTTTATTCGATTTTTGCGAGTGGAAAAAATCAAATTTCCTTCGTTGGTATTTGCATCGCAAATTTTCGGTTCAGCGATGATACATTTTTTTTCACGTGTGCATGCGATACTTACGTCTCCTGCGCTACGTTTCCCACACGAACGAGCGCACTTCCGGTCAGGAACGACAGGAACCAGCGGGCCATTTCCGGTACATGCATCATCGGTATCCGATAAAGTTGGTCCTTTGCCCCGGGAAACCAACACGCCGCAGTACGCGGACCGACGGGAAATTTTAATGTGGAAAATAAATGGCGGCTTTCCTCGCGCCTGCCGTCGGACTTATCGTTTTCCACTTCCGCGCTCAGGAAGACGGTATAAATTAGGCCAAGCAATTTTACATATTGGTATCCGAGAAGGAGTTCGATGATATGTATCTTTAAAATAAAATTACAAATGTTTTATGTCGTGTTTTATGTCGTGGCAGGTCAAAAAACGGACAGTTAAAAAACTGGCAATCAAAAAACAGTGTTCACCTAATAAACCCGACAATTCACAAAACAGGTACTTAAAAAACCCGACTTTCAAAAACCAGACATTCAAAAACCAGATATTTCAAAAACAGACATTCAAAAAACCAGTCATTTAAAAAACCAGACATTTCAAAATGCACACATATTTACAACGATGTCTGGTTTACAAAATGTCTGATTTTTTGAAATGTCTGGTTTTTGAATCTCTGTTTTTTGAAACGTCTGGTTTTTGAATGTGGGGGTTTTGAAGTGTTTGTTTTGTGATTTGCCGATTTTCGAGGGGCATCCGAAAAACCGACACTTCAAAAAATGTCCGCCCGCTTTTCGATGTCGATTTTTTAACTGTTCGTTTTTTGACCTGTCGGCTTTTTGATCTGTCGGCTTTTCATTTGTCGATTTTCGACCACATCAACATTTCTTCAGAAAATAAAAAAATAGTACAAATTCGTGAAAGGAAATATAAAAAATATTGATTTCATATTTTAATTTAAAACCAATTGAGGGAACGATTCAAGAAAAGATGAATTCGTGAATCGATTGTACAAAACATCTTACAACCAAGGAAAGAATGTATATAATCGGGTTTGATGTTTTTACCCAAGTAACGTGTCGAGGGGTTTAAAAATAAACGTTTCTTGACCTGTTTTTACCGTAACGGCGTGGACGAACTTAAGAACGTGTCTACAAGTATCACTTTTCTTACCGCGTATTTGTAGAGTCTTAAGATGAGGTCACTAATTCTAACTTACTTGTTCATTTACTTTTATTGGACAAACACTTTCTACAATAAGAAAATTAAGTAAAAAAAACAAATATATTTTCATTGAAGTACATTTTGAAAATACAATTTCAATAACAGAATTATTGTATGAAATGTAGGTTTTATTCGATTTTTTTTCTTGTCTATGTCTGATCATGATAGATATTCTGAAAGCATTTTATATTATATTCTAATTTTTTGTATTCCCAATGTAAATTGCATTAAATGTTAAAAACAATAATAGATTTTCTATTGCATGTTTATTTTAAGTATAATTTAGTCTAGTATAAATCAAGTGTCATTTATTCAAGTGTGACTAATGCTTGATTTATACTACTTGGCGGCTTTTAGTACATCATATATTTATGCAGGTTAATTTAATTAATTAGGTTCAGTTTTTACTAAATTAAAGGTACACTACAAAGCATTATCTATTAATAACATTTATATTCTCTTAAAGTTCTTTAAAATACGTCAAATGTAGATGAGGTTAAATAAAATGTAAAAATACGAAAATGTACCGTCAGACGAATTCTACACGGACAAAGTACATAATAATTAACTTTTTTACACCTTACTAATTTCCTGTAATGTTAAGCAGTTAGTTTTTCTGCCTCGGAAATTTTTATCATGGTGTATTGTTAATTCTATTTCTTATTTTGTTTTCCTTACTAATTTGTATAAATATTCAGTATATCATGATGTAGTATATTTTTTTAGACTCTCTAAACTTGAATTGATCAAAAACGAATTATCTACAGCGAAATGTGGGTTACCATTAATTAGTAAGTTTTTAACTGTCAAATGGCACAAAAGTACTAATTCATTAGTAAAATTCAACTAATCTATAAGTAGATATTGACATTTTTAGTTTAATAGTTTGTAGAATTAGTAATAAATTAATAGGTTTACCTTTTTATTAGCAAAAGTGATTACTAATTCATTTGGTGTCCCCCTTTTCATGTTCTTATTGGTAGTTTTTAAGTAATTCAGATTTAGAGAGTACATCATTAATAATATAAGTATGCAAGAATTATATTTCTGAAAGGATTTGTTGTATATACATTTATTAAAACTTGTACTAAACATATGACCTGTTAGGAACCAAATACGAAGTATCTGAACTACATTTTAGTTGAATGGATTAAATGTGGTTAATTTGATATCATCCTGCAGGCAGAACTAATATGTAGTTGAAGTGGCTAAAAATTTAGGTGATAACCAACAACCACCAATTTAGTCAATACTAAATTTTTTCTTTCGGTGTAATAACTCTCTTATATTTTAGATTTGGAATAATTACTGTCTGTAATTTAATTTGTAAATTGTAAGTAACATTTTTGAAGATTTGTCCAAAATGCAAACATGACTGAGTTTTAATTCCAGTTAATAATGGAATGTTTAATTTAAAATTCGATATTTGTATGTATTAAAGTCGGCGTGTGGGAATCTGTATGTATGTTTACTTATATTTACATTGCTTAACCCTTTTCATCCTAAAAGTGCGAAATTTGGACCACAACTTTCAATGCTATTCAAAATTGTTGTTCCAAACGTCGTTAGAAAACATTGAAATAAGTCAAAATCAATAGATTTGGATCTCCTCTTTCAAATGCCGTAGTCAGAATTAGCCGGCAATTTCAAAGAAAAAAGTTATGATCATTGAAAAAAATTCTGATTTGATCCTGACAGTCAAAAAGCACAAATTGTCAGGAGGACAGTAATTTTTGAACTGTCGGATTTTTTACTGTCGGCTTTTCGATTGTCAGTTTTTTGACTGTCAGTTTTTCGACCTATCGGATTTTTGATTAGTCGGTTTTTCGACCCGCACCCAAATAAATCGTGGAACTCCAATGAACTAATATAATAAATTACTTAAAAAATGTATCATCAATCATTAGAATCTAAAATTATTTTCACTTAATTATTTAAATATTGATCTCCAAATAACAAAAAATTATATTAAAAAATTCGCTGCTTGTGCACATTTGACTTTTTTAGGTCATGTGATTAGTTCTGTTGTCATCCTGTAGTGTGGTTTTTTGTCATGTGTTTTTATCGTTATCGCTGTGTTCTTTTGTCCTGTCACCCTCCAAAAATGTTGCTTGATAATCAATTATTTTAAATTTGTATTAGAAATAAATAGTCCCCTTATTAGTAAACGTATACCGGAATAACTCACGTACAAGTAAACGTAAATAACTGTAGAGAGGCAGAATAATTCAACATAGTCCCCTTTTAGAAAAAGTTCTAACTGTCGACAGTTTCACATGACTTTCTTGTAATCGGTGTAGTTCCTAATTACCGGCTTTTCCAAGAGCATGCCCATTGCTAATTTTCTGCAAAACGACCTGCCATTACCGAGCAGAAAGGTCAATTAAACACGGCACTCGGCGTTCTTATCATTTTTCAATCGATCGCAAAGTGCCGGGCTTGATGAAGCGCCTCTTTCGTTCATGGAGAATTACGTGTTCTCGATACAAATAATAGAGCAGAACGTATCGTCAGTGTACCCTCCTGTAAAAAAGAGCGCATTACTTTATGTATTGATTTAATAACAATTTAATAGGTTTTTGTAATTGGTGATTAAGGGCTTAGTAGTATAAGGTTTCTAGTAAGTACTAGTAGCGGAAATACGGGACAACAAAATGTTTCTTCGTATTTGAACATCCTCTTTAATCTGTATGCTACAATAGATAAATAAACAGGCGTAATTAGAATCTTCGTTCATTTCTACAGCAATAAAGCATGATCTACTTAAATGTAACATTTTTGGGTTCATAGTTTTTGGGTTTTGATATTGGAAAGAAAACATGTCTCTAGATCTTATGGTTAGAGCTAACGTCGAACCTCCTTTAACGAATACTCCGTTTTTTAATATGCAGTCCTTTCCGTTAACGAATGATTTCCCTTCCTTTGCTATCCCCACTTCAAACCCATTTAGACGTTTTGAGGATATTGGGCTAGGAAGTCGATATTTCCTCCTTAAATATTCGTTCAAATATCTCGTGCTGTCCAGACCTTATTCGTTAACGGAGGTTCAACTATATTGTCGAAATGTATTTCATACCATAATGTTATTTTGTGCTCTTCAGAAGGACTAAAGACATCCATTCCCTGGATCACATACCAAGAAACACTTCATTATTTATTTATTAATTGAAAGTGGTCATGAAATTAAGAAATATCTAAATTAAACAAAATATTTACTAAGAAACCAGTCTACGCTTTTCCAAAGGTGCAATATTAAATTATTGAACATTCCCATTTTCCTGGACTTTGAAATCCATAGAAATGTCATAGATATCTTTTTTTTTCTTTCTATTTAATGCATTAAAACCCAAAACCTAAATTTTCTTCATTCACTATCAAGCTATATTGTGATTAACTAAAAATAACACATTTTATATCGGAGGTACCATTTGTTTAGGTTCTTACTCTTCCCTTTTTGATTCTGAAGTAAAAAATATATTTTAACCAGATAAAATAAAAATTCCATACATTTTTCAAGGCACTGGTTTTATGAATTTAAGCTCGGTTTGGAAAAATTGAGTCATTACGTAATTCAACATGGAACCTAAAATATGGGGGTAAAAAATTTCATTCCGGTACGTCGAAGATTCTTAATCATTCGGGAAATCACATTGCGCTTCTCGTTCTGTTGAAAACGACGCAGCTTTATTACCCGATCAAAATAAATTACCCCTTCGCGTACGCCATTCATTAGATCGAAACGAAGCGGAGAGATGCGAGTGGGAAAGAGGACCCGACATTACATTTCCGAACATTTTATTATTTAAGAAGTTATTATCCACGATGATACTGTAATATATGACTCACACGCAGCCAGTACCAGTAGTGATTTATTTCTCTAATTTAAACTGGACCTCCTTCTCGCTCTTTTTCCATGATTCTGGTAGTTGTCCTTCTCTTTCCTTCGTTTCCTATCTATCGCTCTCCGACTTTCGCTTCCGAGGCTGCTGAATATTAAAGGGAACAACGCGCGAATTAAAACTGTATTTTACAAGCGGTTTTCACGCAGCCGGCAAACGTTCACCTGACTGACGATAAAATATGAGTAGCCAGCCGTTTTATATTTACGTCGGCAAAAAAATTCAACCATGATCAATGAAATTTTGATTAGTTGGAGGCATTTCTGTTAAATGACGTTATCTTAGAAAATCACTGTTCGGTGTCGAATGATGATGATGGATTATGTGAAATATTAATGATGTAAAGTGATGTTGGCACTGATAATGTCAAATAATGATGGACCATTGATGGTATACATTCTTGTCAGATGAAGTTATGCAAGAATGATTGAATGTTGATGATGAATGATATCGACTGACAATAGTGAGAATGGCTGACATCATATTAGATTATGATAGCACTTTGATGGTACTAATGATGTCGATTAATGATGATACTGACGATGTTAAATGACGATGGATGATTGGTTATAGGCATTCTTATAAGATGTACTAACGCAAGTACGATGATGTCGTGTGATGATGATGAATTATGTTGAATGCTGATGGTGATTGTGGGTGACATCAAATAAAGACGATGGCACAGACGATGTGGAATAATAATGAATGATTGATTGCAGGCATTCTTGTCAGATGAAGTTATCCAAGAACAATTATGTGGAATTCTGTTGATGATGATGTTGAGGGATGATAACGATGGATGGCAACTTTAGACGATGACGGTGATCATGTATGACATTAAATGATGACAATTTGATCATTTAGACTACTGACGGTACTGACGATGTCAAATGATGATGATACTGGCGATGTTAAATAATGATGGATGATTGGCTGAATACATTCTTATCAGATGAAGTTATGCAAGAATAATTACGGCTATTTAGAACGCTAATGGTACTGATGATGTCAAATGATGATGTGTGATCGGTTGTGTGCATTCTCATCAGATGAAATTATAAAAGAATGATTATGATCATTTCCAGCCACGACGAATAGTGTCGAATGTTGATGATGAATAATATCGACTATAGATGGTCCTCATGGATGACGTAATATAATGACGCATATGATAATTTAGAATGCTCATGATACTGATGATCGAATAATAATGATGATGATGGGTGATTGGTTGTAGACATGCTTGGAAGATGTTACGTAAGTATAATTATGATGATCTTGAGTGATGATGATGAACTATCTTGAATGCTGATGTGATGCTGAGAATATCGAATGATAATGAATGATTGGTTGCCAGTATTCTTGCCAGATTAAGTTATCTAAGAATGATTACGTCGAATGTTGTTGATGGTGATGATGATGATGGATGATGCCAATGGCTGATGCCAATTTGAGATGATTATGGTGATTATATATGACGCCAAATGATGAGGATTATGATGATTTAATGTGTTACTTGCACTAATGATGTCAAATGATGATGGACGATAGACTGTGTATATACTTGTGAGAAGAAGTTAGGCAAAAATGATAATGATAATGTCGAGTGATGTTGATAAATAATATCGATGATGAATAATATGGAATGATGATGTTGATTATAGATGACTCCAAATGGTGAAGATTATGATGATTTAAAAGGCACATGGTACGTATGATGTCGAATAATTTTGTGGATTATTATGGATGGCGTTAAATGAAGACGATTATGATTTATAATGCACATGTTATTGATGATGACGAATAATGCTGATTAAATTTAGGCATTTTTGTCAGATAAAGTGACGCAACTATGATAATGTCGAGTGTTAGCGATGACGAATAAAGTTGAATAATGATGATGATCGTAGATGACGTGGAATGATACGAGAATGATAATTTAGAATAATACTGGTACTGGTGATGTTGAGTGATACTCAACGATGATTGGTTACAGGTCTTCGGGCAGATGAAGTTATTCTAGAATTTTTGAGATGTATGGTATTGAATGACGACGATGGATTAAATCACATGAAGACAAGGATGACAATGTAGGATGATGATAGGTTTGATGATGTCGAATAACGGTGGTATTAAATGAAATCGAATGATGGTAACGGATGGTGTCAAATGACGATGATGATGATGATGATGATGAAATAGAATAAAGCTGGTGATGATTATATTGAATTATACTGCTTTTTACGTTGTAGAGCGATGATACCACTGGTGATGTTGGAATAATGATGAATGATTGGTTGCAGGCATTCTTGTCAGTTGAAGTTATTTAAGAAGGATTACGGATAGAATGATGTTGATGAATAAAATCGAACGTTGAAGATGAATTTTGTCCAACAATGATGCTGATTATGAATGACATCAACTAATGACGATAATGATGATTTAGATTAATAATGGCACTAATAGTGTGAAATGACGTCGTATGATTGGCTTTACACATTCTTGTCAAATAACGTTCTGCAAAAATGATTATGATGATGTTCAGTGACGACGAACAATGTCGGATATTGATGATAGTTTATAAGTAACTACGGGACATCTTTATTTACTCAGGTAATTATATTTGCATAACTTCATATGACATACATTGCATTGGATATATTTCACGCCTACCACTTATCATCCACAATCGTTATTCGATAACATCAGTACTATCCACATTCTAAATTATCATAGTCGTCGTCAGTTGAGGTCATCCATTATTACCATCATCATCATTCGATATATTCATCATCGATATTCGACATTATTCGTCGTCACTGGACATCATCATAATCATGCTTACAGAACTTTATCACATCATCAGTGCTATTATTATTCACAATCACCATCACCATTGGACATCATTCATCTTCAACATTCGATATTATCCATCAATACTCTAAATGTAATCCTTCTTAAATAACTTCAACTGATAAGAATGCCTGCAACCAACTATTCATCATTATTCCAACATCATCTTACCATCATCACTCTACAACCTCACCATCGTTATAATTCAATATAATCAGCGCCATCTTTATTCTATTTCATCATCATCATCATCATCATTATCATTTGACACCATCCTTGATCATTACTTGACTTCATTTAATACCATTGTGATTCAACATCATCAATTCCATCATCATCCTACATTCTCATCATTGTCATTATGTGATTTAATTCATCATCATTCAATACCACTTGACATTAATGCTAGCATCCTTCTAAATTATCTTTCTCGTCATCAATAGGGATACTTATGCGGTAGATCTTTAAAAACACTTAAGAGATACTTATTGGACGTCGTTTCTTTTATTCGGGTATGACTATGTCAAGCAATGATAATAAATTATGACGATATAGGGTAATGATCATGAAGTAAGACGAATGCTGATGGTGATCGTGGGTGATGGCGAAGGATGAAGATGTTGCTGAGTTAGAATGACGATCGTACTGACGATATCGAATGATGATGAATGATCGACAGTAGGCATTGTTTTAAGACTTAGTTTTCTAAAAATATTTATGTCAAATGTTATTGATGATGTCGAATGATGACAACTTTAGTGGGTGACGTCCACGTTTCCCAAGTGTGCTTGCTACGGAACAACTGACATCCACCTGATTTTGTGGAAAGAATCAAAGAATATGTCGATTTTTTAAAAGTTTTTCAAGTCCATATTTATTTAGGGATTCTTCACGGAAATTCACTCGGTAGAATGTCTGTATATTTACTATAAATCAGGTAAGACAGCAATAACAGCTTTAGATAATAGAAATGGCGACAAAATACTTAGTTCTAGTCCTAATACTTAGGTCTAAAAAATATCTTCTATTTAGTAAAGAAGAGTTATCGAGCTGTCAATTTTTGTTTACGTCATGTTAAGCGATCTGTGGAATTTCTCGGAAATTCCAAAGTAGTGGAGCGATGTCAAACGTGCAAGCAAGCTTTTGCTGTATTGGTACACCCCCACGTAAGGGTTCGCTGAGAAACTTCCGCTAAGTGCACTTCTGACACAATTACTGCCCGCTTACGAGATAATTCGATGAACGAAGAGTATGCGGCTATGCTTACGCGCTCACGTGTTACATGCGTGGAAACTATTACACCCTCGCACGTTAGCATAATATGCAGAAAAAAATGCCTTATTATAGAAAAACAAATTTTCATAAGTAATTATTAATACGATATTAAAGTAGAATAAAAGAACGCATGTGTTACGTGTGCATCGGATAAAGAATTCATACAAAGTTACTGTCCATCAACTGGAAAATTTAATTACAATATGTAATTATTTTATGTACATAATTACGTGAAATGTAATTGCACAAATTTTGTGAATATACTTCTAATATAATTTACTCATTATTATTCTGCTCACTAAAAATATTAATATTATTCGTTCGAGGCGGAATAATATCCATCAAATTAATTACACTTCCGTTCAAATATTAATTAATGGAGGAAAATTTATTGTACATTAAAATGATACATTAATTTTATGTTGATCGTAATAATTATCGAGATTGCACGTATAAAGCTGCTGGAATGTAAGAGTGCTTCATTTATAATTTATGTGTATGGGAAAGCTGTCAATCACCATATTTTTGTTTCAAATCGATGTCAAATATAAAAATATATTTTAATCGAAAAATTGGCTGTGATATACATTTAACAGCTTTCATTTGGAGAGGAGAAATAATTAAGTCTAACGAGGAAAAAATTGTAATATGTTACCGTCGCTCAACAATTTGAGATCCAGCAATTTATGTCATACTAATTTATTTTTCATTCGCAATTTATAAATTGAAATGAAAAATATCGAAGAGTAATTGCTGCCGTGTGCTCGACGTTTGAAACGAGTGATTTTATTACTAAAATAAGAAGTGTTACAATTGGCGCCCAACGTGGGACATTCAATAGTAAAATATTTTTTTCTGAAAATATTAGGAGGGAAAACGAGATAAGGTATGTCGTGGAAGTAAAATTTAAATTAAAATGTATAATTTCCCTTCTCACAGTAATACGCTATTGTTTTCAGTCGGTTATGTTCATATGCTGGTAAGGATCGTAATAGTTTCCACGCATGTAACACGTGAAAGCGGAAGCATAGCCACATGCTCTTCACCGTATTATCTTGTAAGCGGGCAGTAATTGCGTGTCAGAAGTGCACTTAGTGGAAGTTTCTCAGAGAACTCTTACAGGAGGATGTACATATATACAGCCAACGTATGCTGGCACGTTTGACAGTGTTTAACTATTTTGAATTTCCAAGAAATTCAACAGACCATTTGACCCTCGTAAACAAGTGACAGCTCCATTAATTCTTGCAAATAAAGAAAATTTGCGATGTTTCAAAAACAATGTTGTGATTAAAGGTTATGTTTCTGGTGTATTTATAATAATTTCTGTTGCGGATCTTTAGAAACATAAGAGCGGTTAATATTGTACGTGAAGTTTAACCCTGACTATTTGTCTTTCATAATATGTGAGAAAGTTTTTAATTTTAAATCACAAAGACAAGAGAGTGCAAGAGACTTCCTTGCTTAGCATATTATTGAAAATTTTATGTGTTATTGTATAGATTAATACGTACTAGATGGCGCTATGTGCTTCATTTTTTAAGCAATGCTGAACAGTTTCTATAATTATTTTCGTTAACTGATTTCGAGGAATATTTTTCTGTTGAAATAATTTGTTTATCTTTGACCTTCTTATAGTTTTCGAGGTCGCTTATTGTGAATCTGATCCCAGAAATTAGAAATTCCAAATTGTGGATTCAATAATGCATATTAAAATAGAAAAACAGCTTCTATTTAAATGAAAATGGTTACTTGTGGGTCTTTGAGTTCTGTGATTATTAACTTGAAATGTAGTAATTGAAAATCGTGCATATTTCAATTAAACGATATTGCTAATCGAAGGCTTGGATACCATTACTGCCACGCTCTAGGAAAACTTCAAATTTCTAAAGCATAAAAACATTTGATCAAAATATCGATTTTGTTGCGGTATGCAGAATTGTTGCATGCTGAAGTTCAGTCAAATTGGGTTAGAATTGAAAGAAAACGAAAAGAAACAAATTTGGTACAGGCGTTTTGTTAACATTCTCCCCCCCCCCTTCGTTCTCCACCAATTCTTTCTTGATTTAATTTGATTTGGTTGAAATTCGGTATGAAATGATTTGAAATTATATTTCAAACTATATAGAAGCCGAATAGTCAATATAATTTTTCAATGCTTTCGTAATGTCAAGTTGTTCGCTTAAGCGCATTATATTATCGGCGGTAGACAGTCTCTGGTGGCCTTTAAACCCATTATTCGAAGTTAGCAAATTGATGTTACCTTCATTTTGAACTTTTGAAGCGAGTAAATATATTGTTAATAATGTTCGTGTTCAATTGTAACTGTGCCTTTGAAAAACGATCATTTTTTAAACCAGTGTCACTTTTAAAATTTAATCTAATATTTTACTAACTTCTTCTCTGAGCATACTTTTTATACGTCTGCTACTTTTGATTTGTAATGATTAAAAATAATCTGCACGTACCATCGTTGAAGAATAAAGTGAAATTGTTTTTTTTTGTATAAACACGAAACATCGTTGAAAATTGAACGTAAAGAATCTGTTATTATATTTTTCAAAAAATGCAACCGAAAATACTATACCTGATTTTTTTCAAAAAAACATGGATTATTCAAATGTAGTTCTTTTTTATCTTGTTTTTTTTTCACAAAGATATCGTGTCAAAATTTCTCCTTAGATTAAAAAAATTGTATCGTCGAGAATTGAACTTTGAAATGTCTATTTCAGTTATTTTGAAAATAAAGGTGAAAGCATATAAAATGGCAGCTCAAACACGAAAACACCGCGGAAAAGTTCCATAATTTTTCAATTAAAAATGAAAGATTTTCAGAAAAAAATGTTACTGAACAAAAAGTTCTTAGAATTTGTCTACGAACGCGCTCTAAAATTTTTACAAAATTTTTTGCATATTTTTTTAAAAAGTGTTCAAGAAATTCAGTAAAAACTTCAATTCTGTTCAATAAAATTTCTTTTTGTAAAATCTATGGAAAATTTCAGTCTGAAAAAAATGATATAAAAGAAATAAGTTTGAAAAATCCATGTTTTCTTTTATGTATACTTTTTCACGGTTTTTTCAAAAATCTAATAACAGATTCTGAATTTCATTTAATTTAATATTACGACAGGTGTGACGCGTTGAAATTTTTTTAGATCCTTCCGTTTCCCAAAATATAAACGTTGAAAAGTCTTTTTTTTATTTTTCAGAAAATATCGAAAGTTTAACTTTTCATTATTTTTTTAAAATGTAGAATGGCATGATAAGTTTAATAATTCCATATCATGAATTATCTTTTCTCGAGTATTTTAATTGAAATGACTGCCATAATTGGTTGATGATGGAAAAAAGAAATAGTCATGAACATTATAGGACAAACATTTTTATGCTGGCATCCTATTTTCGATGTTTCCGAAGTCATTCTTTCAAATGATGCTAATACAATATTGAAAAAAGTTTTTCGCTTGAAACGTAACTTTTTAAAAATAGCGTCATTTCAGGATGTTTTATTATAAATTCATATTTTTTATTGGAAATTTTGTTCTCTTTTCGAAGTCAAATGATTCCCGATCCCCATCACGTGATTGTGGGCAGTATTGAGCTTTTTTTGCATTTTTGTATTATGCGCAAAAAGACATGAAATACAAAAATTAAATAGCAAAAATATAATTATTATCTACCTCAACTTGGTAAGATTCTGGTTAAGGTGTATATATGTATATAATATTGTTTTCTATTTATTTAACTTAATAACAACGCTGATGAGATCTTTAATATTTAAGATTTAATAAGAAACTGTCACATTACAGATAACCAAAATATGACTCTAAAACAAACTGACTCTCAAAATAAAAGAAAGAGAGAGGTTTGATTTAAAGTGCGGAATTCCAAATTACGAATGTAAACAATATTATATGATATTTTGTTTTGTAAAAAAGAAAACAAGAAATTTTGTAAAACCTTGATACATCGCGAAAAAGAACAATCTTTTAATCCGTCATTTTGAAATCGTCATCCTGAAAACAAGTATTTTCGGGGCATGATCTTATTACACGTACGTCGAGAACATTTTTTTTTGTTTGACTTCGTAAAAAAAAAAATACTTTACCATTGATAAAATATGAATTTTTACCTAATTGTTTAGAAAAGTGAAGTGGAATTACTTTTTTCATGCTTGTCTCACCGACAGTCGAAAACGTAGGAACATCGGAAATTATGAAATTTTTGGAAATGTATAGTAAACAATTAAATTGAATTTTAAAAAAATGCGTTCACTAGGCCCTTAAGGGGTCCATGTCGTTAAAAATATCTTTGGGTTTTAGAAAAATCTACTCGCTCTCACGAGACGTTAATGGAACCACGAAACGCGAACAAAAATTTGGGTTTATAATTAACCTAACCTAACCTAACCTAACCTAATCTAACCTAACCTAACCTAACCTAACCTAACCTAACCTAACCTATACTGAAATAAAGACAGCTTAAGCACGTTAATTCTATAGTCGAACTGTGTAATATTATTTTTCAAACAAAATTAGATTTGGAATACTCATAAATGTCTGAAAATGGCATTCATTAACTTCATTCATTTCTATGTCTTTTTGACAATATTTATGATAAAATAGTGATTTGGTTGCATTACGGGAAAAAATTGCTGACATTTTCAGTAAAAATAAAAAATTAAGATTACTTTTTGTTGTGTACTATTGAAGCCTATGTACAATTCTTTATTGTCAGTTAATTATAAAATTAATTAAAAAGACAGTAGTCTGGTACAGAGGTAGATATTAGATTTTTCCAAACTTTCTATTTGTTAAATCGATTATACATTACAGTTACAGAAATCATTTTTTAAAAATGCATTATTACGCATGAGACATTTCTTATTCTTCGTTGGCAATATTTTACTACCATTGCTACTGACAAATCTGGAAGTTAAGTACACATGTTTTGTTCTGTAAAAATAGTCGACGCCGGCATTGGGTAACAAAAATAAAGAATTTTCGAGCTTCGGATTAAACTTTTATTTCGTTTCCATTCCGTCGACATTGCTACGAATACCGATACTACGCTGATGTCAGATATCGAACATTTACTTTTACTCCGGAAAGCAAATGCTACATTTAGGTCATGTAAATATTTATTAACAGAGAGGTATTTTCATATTTCGGTATTTTGTAAGTGACAAAAAATATACGACGAACGATATTTTATTGGTGCTGGAAGTTATATACCAGATTTATATAAAATTTCATTTATATTCGCAATCACGCTGATCAATGTCGCTGCATTTTACAATTTTGATTCAATACCATTAATATCGGCGTAAAAATCTATAAATTGTTTATCGTCCGTGCATGCAAAGCTGCTCAATTCCGTTAAAATTTTAAACGATACTTTCCATTTTTTTAAAATGCGGGTTGATTGATCCACATGACTTTTGGTAATAATAATTGAATTAAATTTTGATTTTAAAAGCTATTTTATTTCAGTATTGACGTAACAAATTAATTTTTGTTATTGCATCTATCAAAGTTTATATTAATAAATGGAAATCTTTTTATAATAGAGTATTTTCATGCAATAAAAAAGAATTATAATTTTTATTTTTCTAATAAATTTTCTATATTAAGGACATCAGAATATATTGGCGAATATTACTGTACAACCACGAAAGATTATGGAAGATTTCTTGCAAATATCACGAAACTTTGAACGAAAATATAGTTTCTAAAAAAGTTTGGTTACTTTTCAAGAAAAGTTCAGTCATCCTTTCAAAATTTTAAGTCAAAATCTTCAACCTCAGAATATTTGGATAATTTTTATAGACTTTTTTCACGCATGATCACACATATATTCGTGAAGTACTTGATTATCGATTTTAAACTGAAAATAAAAGTACTATTTACTGCATTTGTAACAAGATACTAAAATTTAGTTATAAATGCTGCATGTACGATTTTAATCAAATTTTTACAAAAATACCTATCGTATTTGTATTTTTAGTTTACTACGTTTGTAAAATTAGCGAACAGTTTATTAACAGATGTCAGTGTCATTTAATCGTATTACTTTTTTTTAAATTCGATTCTCCATCCACTTTTGTCTCGAAAGAAAAATTTATTTTTACCTTCAGTATTTCCATTTCTCTCGATTCCTTTGTTTCGCATCTCATTTCATTCTGGTCTTTTCGTTTATATAACTTTTTCCTTCTCCGAGACAAAACTGTACGCGTAAGCGCTTTATCGTACTTTCGCTTTCTAGTTTTCCAGCTCACAGAAATTCTCTTCCGAATTCCTCTTGTTCTCTGTTATGATTACGATGACGATTGCAGTGAAATCTTTCTCGTACATTTATAGTCTCCCATTTTGCTTAATAGAACAAAACGAAATTAGAAAATAATCTACTTTCATCGAGAAAAGGTATATTCAAAACAAAGTTTTGTGAAATAAAGAAAAAGATGTATTCACTCGTAGAATATTTCATTGCCGTCCCAGAGTCCATTATTGTGATAGTGTTATTCAATAATTATTTTAGATACCAAGACTGAGTAATTTTGATATCACTCCAAATTACAATAGTTTTGGAATCGGACTTCGAGATGCTTCAGTCAAATTTCAGTTTCTATCCTTACATACATTGAATGTGACGTAAAATTTTTATGATTCAAGACAGAAATATTTGGACCATTAGGTTAGGTTAGGTTAAGTTAGATTAGGATAGGTTAGGTTAGGTTAGGTTAGGTTAGGTTAGGCTAGGGATTCCCAAAAAATATCCATGATTTTTGTTTATTTTGGGTTATAATCATTCCTTAAATTATGTTACTTTTTAAATACTTTTTTTGTTAAATGTCTTCAGGATTTCTCTTATATGCTTTATATTAAATTAAACCACATCTCACAGATATCAATTTACAATTTCTACGAGTACTTAAATAACATAAATGAAACCAATCTAAATACCCAGAAACCGGACTACCCTTTTCCGAAGTTTGTCAATGAACTGAATCCAAAACTGGCTGCAGAATTATTCCATCACGTCAGGATTTTGATATATTCTAACCTGAAAGTGCAAAAAACACTGCTTTTGCTCATATTCAGTAAGTTTTTGTGGCGGAACAAAATTTTGGCTCGCACTTTGGCAAGAACTAGAATAAAGCGTTATTCATCAACTTAAAAATGCTTTGTTTAGTTGTTTCGTACGTTTTTTGTTTTCAATAAGTTATCGCAGTTTTTGCCAACACACAATTATGATTATCGTTTTTGGCACTTTTAGGTTAGGATAACTCAAAATTTTGACTCCATGGAGTAATTGTATGGCCAGATTTTGATTCAGCACGTCGAAAATCGTTGGAAAAATATACTCAGGTTTCAGATGAATGCATTTTAATCTGGTTTTCGCGAAATTGCGAAGAAACATTTATTCCGACACAAAAATTTTCTGAAAAAGGGCAAAACTGTGTGTTTTGCACTTTTAGGTTAGGATATTTCACTATCTTGACGTAATAGAACAATTTTTAGCAAGACTGTCGGTCTCAGTTCGTTAGTTCTTTTTATGTGATTAGACATTTACTTATATATATATATAAAAATTATAATTGTTCTTTAACAAAAACTTCGATAATTCGATTAAAAAAAACGTATCAGAATGACTAAAAATGCAATTTAAAGCTAACAAATAGCACCTTAATATTGTTCATGCCAAAATGCAAATAATAATTTTGTTCTGTTACAAAAACTTACTGAACATGATTAAAAACCGTGATTTTTGCATTTTTAGGTTAGGATATCTCAAAATCTTGACGTGATATAAATTTTGGGATTTAAATTCCTAGATCTAAATTTTGGTAGCCTATGTAATTATAAAAATATGATTTTAATTTTATTCTTGAAAATTTTCGATTCATTCGTAATTTATTTTGGAGAAATGTTTGTAAATTTCAACAAATGAATGTAGTTTCTGTACTGTGTGTCTGGTTTAGGTTAGGAATTGATGTTATCGATTGTTCCGCTTTAGTAGCCACTTGTGCACTATTGAAACCTTGTTAAGTAGTAACGGACGAGTTCAGAGGGGCACGCATTATATCAAGTGATAGCAGACAATATTGGTCAGCCTTTTGAAAGGAGGATGACAACGAGTATATGGGAAATTGTCCCCTTAAATTATTTGTACGGGGCCAATTCCAACTCGAAAAATGTGAATTTAAAAAGAAATGTATTGTGTTGTAAATCTGAAATATTGCTAAAATCAGAATATAAATGTCTGCTCTATAAAATGCAAAATTAGATAGAAATTAATGTATTCCTCCATGATACTTTTAAGGGTACTTATAACAAAATCTTGATTAAATACAATTCACTATTGTAAGAGATTGTTTTTTATTATACAATTATGAAAAAAATAACAAAATGATTTCAAGTAATATATAATGTAATCACGCTTAGAGATGGAGAGGACGTGACATCGTAACTTCTATCATAACTTATTGAAAATTAGTATCGTTAGTATAGTATAAGAATAAAGATCCTAAAATGTTTTATGCAGTGTATTGTAGTGTTTTGTTGTATTTTCTCTTCTTAGATATTTCAAATTACCAGTATTTGATGTGTAATCAAACAAATCTCCATCTCCAGCAGCTGATGTTAGGTTAAGAATAAAAGTTGGAGCCCAATGACACGAACGTCCTTGATGTTGATTTCAAGGGCATTTAGAGATTTTAAGCAATGGAGACACTCCTATTTTTGGCTCTGAAGCCAGTTAGAGTTATATTCACATCTGAAATAGTATTTCAGATTCGGTTCAGTATCCTTTATTAAGTGAAGGTCAAATGTTAGAAAATAAAATACCTAAAAGTTATTTTTGATAGAATTGCCAGAGAGCTCCGACATCCTATCACTGTAACGAATAAAATAGTAATTGGAATAGACACCAAAAAGCAGAATACATCATACGAATTTACGAAAGAATTAAAAAAAGGAAAATCAGGGGTTTTGAACATTTCAAGTTTATAAATAAGATTTTTTCGAGTTTTGTCCTTATGTTTATTAAAAAACAGAAACTAATGAAATAAGCATTTACTAATAATAAGACGTTATTTTGTACTAAACTACCAAAGAGATTGAAATCTATTAGCATGTTGATTGTTTACTATGTAAATGCAAAGATGGTACATGTCTGACCCATTAGGCAGTGTACTACTTAGGATGCGTTCGACTCAATTTAGAAATATTTATTACTAGATAGATTTTTGAAGTATGGAAACGTTATTTTCAAATCTTCTACTGTCTTTACGTCCACGTCGACAACAAAAAATATCAGAAATTTGTTGGAGAATGAAAAAAAAGTGTAAAGAGCTCATCTGCGTGATCCGCATGAAGTTCTTTGAAAAAAGTTGGGAAAGCCTCTTTCACGTTACATCCTACACTTTATCGATCTTCTCCATCATTTCACAAACGACAAATGCTCTTCATGGTAGTCGAGAGGCGTTGTCGCCTAGTTTTTAAAGGGAGCTGAACCCAAATAAACGTTCTATCGGACGTTAGTTTGCTGGGACATGTTGACCCGCATTCCTCTTTTGGTACTAGAGTCCTGTCTACAGCTGGGGTTGGTTTCTCTATACCCAGGTGGTTCCTCTCCTAGCACCATTTTACTCGGAAAGGGTGGAGAAGCTCGTTGTGATACCCTCATGTCGCTCACTTCCTTCACCGTTATACCCGTAACATCAATCGTCCCAACATCCCTGAACTGGATGTAACGTCTGAAAATATTAGCAGTCGAATATATAACGAGATTTCTATGGAAAATCGAAGATTTTATAGAAAAAATATAAAAATTTCGGAAATATATTGGTGGCGATTATTTTATTTTACATCTTTATTAATAATATTGTAATTTTTATACTGCTTTATTACATAGGACCAACCAAAATTTGTTTCGAGATCTCTTGAATCAGGAATAGTAGATCTTATAGATTTTTGGCTGCTTAAAACGAATCTGTTATTCGATTTGACCCATCACGTCAGGATTTTTAGATATCCGATCCGAAAAATATCCAAAAATATACTTTTTGGCAATTTAAGGTTAGGATATGTGAAAAATCTGATACGATGAGTTAACTTGGACAAAGAATTCGTTTTCAGCGATTAAAAATCTATAAGATTCTCCACTGATGATTTAAGTTGTGTAAAAACCTTCAGATAATAATTACACAGGACCACAAAACAATTTTTTAAGGGAGATAACTTGAATCAGAGGTACTGGATCTTATAGATTTTTAGTCACTGAAAATAATTTAGCTGTCCAATTTGACCCGTGACGTCAGATATTTCACATATCCTAACCTTAAATTGCCAAAAAGTATATTTTTGAATATTTTTCAGATCAGATATCTTAAAATCCTGACGTGATGGGCTAAATCGAATAACGGATTTGGCCAAAAATCTATAAGATTCATTATTTCTGATTCAAGTGATATCGAAACAAATTTTTGTTGTGGTCCTGAGTTATCAATCTTACGAGAATTTTAGAATACTTTTTTAAATTATGAAACATTTTAAGTAAATCACAGAATCCTCCCTGAAAGATCATTATGAAATAAGGTATATTCACCACAAATTCTGTTGTAAAGTCCACTAGTATAAGTGATTTAATGAAACCGTCGAAACTGAGAAAATTGAGTATGGTACCTAGTTGATTAGTGCGAGTACTTAATAATAAATTAGAACATTTTACGTAGGAATATATAAAAAATAGGAGGGGCGGGGGGTACAGAATACAGTAGAGTCACGGTATATTTACCCACTTCGTTTCTTGCCTCCCCCTTTCGTCTGGTTCTATTTACCAAAAGAATGGGAGCGCCACTTCTCCCACTCCCCTCGTCGGGTTATGTTCGTGAAGTCGCAGCAGACCCTTCTCAGGCCCCATCTCGCAAGGGTGGGGGAAAAAGAGAGCGGAGAAAGGTGAATATAACGAAACGGAACAGGCAAATCTAATGGGGCGTAAATAAAACGAGAAGAAAATATACTGGGTCTATATATGTAAGAAAATGAAGAAACTAAAATAGATATAAATAAATAATATATTAGATTATAAATCATACTTTAGATATGATATTAGTAAACATAATTTGTCATAGCATTTCAATTTACTTTTTTATTTTCTCCAACATTTTTAAATTTCTTTCTCGCGGTCTTAGACAAATTACGATGTATATCTTTTCTTTAATGAGAAATGGTTATTAATTAATTAGTAAGTTGAATTGTTAAATGCATAAAACTCTGAAAATGTATATTCAACTATCGACAAATAAAAGAGAAATAAATATTTTGTCATGTTTATAACGACACAGTTAATTCAACTATTTTACTTTATAATTGCATATTTTACTTAAACATAAAAATAGTTATTTCTTAGCACTATATTTTTATAAATAAATAATCGATTGTCGTATACACTAAACAAGTTGTTGAACAAATTATTTGAAACTATCGGAACACGGGAGTTTTTCAATTTAGAATTTATTTTTGTTTGTCATTGCTTCCTAATCCTATCACCCAAAAATGTAATAATGAAAAAAAGAAATAACAATATTACAAACATGAATGTTATAACCAAAACTATACGTATGCGATATTAAATTACATTTTGAAAACAAAGCAATAACCTACATTTTTTGTTTATTTAGTTCCTGAAATTTCCACTTACGTTCATCCAATTTTCACTATTGGATTTTTATACGAAGAACAAAAGCACACATATATGCAAACAATGCTTGTGCGTTATATCAGAAACTACCGGTTTATCTTTGTAAGAAGATATACTTGAGAATTACTTGTTGAACTTGTGAAATTCAATATTTGAGTCAACTGCGCTGCTTAATTAAATTGAAGACATTTAGTTTGGTTTCTCGGATATGTGCTATTTGTTTAGTTATTTCGAAAATACTGTATATCCGTTGTTATCTTTCATTTATTTAATAAAAAAACAGAATTTTATGAAGATTTAACAGAGTTTTAAACCCATAGTACATTCTTGCAATTAATGATTACACTGGACAATCAATTTACCGGGTTTAGTTGACTATTTTCTCAATTGTAATAGTTTTGGTTGGAAATTTAAGATGTAACAAAAACAAAACCAATTAGGAAAGGACGTACTTATGCCTTGGCTTATTTTGAGACCACGTAAAATGTAATAATTTTAAAACTTTTTTTTACAGTGTGTAAACAAATAATTCAAGTGAAAACAAATCAAGTGAAAAATAATTTCTTCTTTGTGGATCATCAAGATACAACTAGCGATATGCGTTTTTTATCAGCATTTTGTATTTTGAATCCCGTTCAATTATTTGTTACAAGCAGGGATAAAATATTTATTTGTATTAAGAAACCATTATAAAGGATTTCCTAAAAAACATGAAACAATTTTATCGAGAATTAACAAAGAACTTTCGAAAATAAATAAGTTTTATTTATTTTTAAAAATTGTCAATCAATTTTTGACGAATTTCTCTGCAGTTTTTAATTTGAATTTTTTGAAATAGTTCACGTCCATATCGACTTTAGAACCCTCTTAAATATATATACTCGTAGACCAAATTTACATAGAAATTAATTTCAATTGTGTGTCTCATTGTCTTCTAATTATTCCGTTTTTTAATGGTAACTATTTCAGATTTAAGTGCAAGCTTAATTGTGAATTTATTGATATGTGAGGATTTTGTTACAGAAATGGGGCATTGTGAACCGATAATGAAAATGGGTCACCCTCTTAATTTTTGCACGTAGAACTGAGTTCTGCGCGATTATTGTTCTTATTTTTCGAAACGCGTTTTGAAACTTGATGACTTATTACATTTTTCTGTGTCTTTGTTTGTGCTTTTAACTAATCGCATAAGATGACAATATAAAACGTCGGAACATCAGACGGATTATATAAAAAAGGTTTGCACTTTTTTAACCTTTAACTGAGATCAACAATAAATTCAACCACTCTACAATTAATACACGAAGTATTAAATTCACTGGTGTTTAGGAAATAGTTCCTGTTATTTATAAAAATATTTTATTCGTTTTATACTTATATTCTTCTGTCATATATTTGGGTTGTTTTGTGTTATTTTCGAGTATTTGATAAACATTCTTGAATTTTTATGAGGATAGTCGTTTAAAAAGTCAAATAAAAAAATTGATAAAAATTCATGATATAATTTTCTTCAGTCGTTTGCAGTTTATTGTATAAAATATAAAATTTAAACTATTTTTTTTCGGATAACAATTTTATTGTTCACACAAAAGGGTTGAAATTACGGTTAATTTAAGAAACAAAAGTAAATAAAATAAAATAAAATTAAATTAAATTAAATTCTTGTTCCATAAAATTTCATCGGTTAAAAGAAGAAAAAGAAGAAAACGTGTGACGTCACATTTTTCGATTTTATATTCAATTAAAAGACCACATCATAAATTTCCGATCATGGGATTTAGGCAGATTTTTCATCCGAAAGGACTACGGCCTTAAGGGGGATCTAAAGGGGTCCATCCGTAGGGTAGAATGTTTCACTAAAATCGTAAATGAATGATGGCTAATTAAAATTTTCAAAATTTGGACTGTATAAAGGCAATTCTAATTACTATAAACGGTTTTCTGGAAAATACCAAAGACATAAATTATGAACTGAAAGAATTTTCGAAAATAAATAAATATCATTTACGGTATTTTTTTCTCCCAAGTTGTAATCTTCTAATGTTAAGTCTTTTAATGAATTCCAAATTCTCCTCGTGTGTTTGTGAATATTAAATGTGTGAGAAGTGAGTGTGTATTATTCGAAAACTAAAAAATGTGAATCGATTTCCTTATTTCGTGGATTTTGAAATCGAATGACTCTTGAAGTATAATAAAATATGAAAAATAAAAAATCGACGATCTACGTGGGGACGCACATAAACACAGAGAAGCAGAAAGTGCTACTAACTTTGGGAAATGTGGATTCTAGTCCTGTCTCTGTGTGGGATCTAGTAGAGAAGTTCTCATTCAGTTCGTGAATTTCAGTCTCAAAGTTTCTTCAATTCTGATTCTCAATATTTCAAAGGATTTGGACGATGACGCGAGAATTCCCAAGGAAGCTACTTGGATTAATGGCAAATGGCACCATCGTCTCCTATGTGGCCAATCGTTCGAATTCATACTGCCACCAAAATTCTTTGAAGAAAGAATGTGATGATCTATGCATCGCGTGAAAAAAATTCATTTTCTCTTTCTTTTCATGACGAGAAACTCGTAAATTTGGACATTTCTGTTCGTTGTAAATCTCTCAAGTGTCTCACATGTATTATTGTTATGCTAAATATAAGATTCTTACTATTACAGTAGTTCCATTCGTCGGGGATGGGGGTAATAAGAAATTTCATATTTTATTAAGAATAAGAGAATATTTTTTTTATAGTGAATCTTATTTTTGAAATTAATGTTTTTTTACGTTCAATTAAAGACCCAAACAGCACAATCTGCCCCGGGATGTCCTGGGGAGCTCCTGATGACGACCAATGATGGTCTTGTGCTGTTTGGGGAATGGCAAACAACTTCATTACGAATTGAAGGAGAACTATTAGAGATAGGTAATTTTTATTTATTTCCAATAACTCTCAGTCAGTTTCTACTTAACTTCTTTGACATTTTGTAAGAGTCCGTATATCGAAAGTAGAAGTACCTTTGCAGAGCACGAATTTGAAAAATTGATTCAAACATTTGTAATTTACGTTTTTTTTAGTAAATTCTTACCTTATACACGGAGAACTTTAGAACCTCTTATGTTATTTAATTTTCTTATTTTTAGAACGAAAAATACTTTGATAAATATTGTTTTCTTTTTTATTTATATGAACTGTTTGTTCATCAATCGTTTTTATTTTTATATATGTGTAAAAATGTAATTTTATAACAATAGAATGAATTCTGAAGAGTACAGAATTGATATGCTGAAACGTCGTTAGTTGTTTTTATTAAGTCAATGTTCAAACACTCGTTACAACAAAGAAAAACACACTAGAACCTTTCACAAGAATATTTAAATGAGAAAAATTGTATTCTATAGGAATACACAATAATGTCAAATAATATATAAACTAGTTAAATAACCTAACATTATCAATTATTCCGAATTATAAATTTCTCTTATTTAAAACAGTCCCCAGTATCTTCTTTTCTATGTGGCATGATGACATTAGTGAGTTTTTACTTTTACCAGCAAGAACAAAGCATATAACTTTTTTAATTTATGAAGTGAACTCGGAGGAAAGAGTTATTTTATGTTTTTACTGACATAAAGAAGCAAACTTCCCATCCCAACGGTGTAATAATGAACATTTACCTCTCTTATCTGCTGGAAATATAAAAGTTACTATAATTTTAAAAGTTTTATTTATGCTACTGTATCTTAAAATGTAGAAAACATTTGGAGAGTGTATAAAGCAGAAATGTCAATTCTTCCTTTGTGAAAATTCTTTCTTTTAAATATTACATATAATTCTGTACATTTACAAACAAAAAATGCGATTTTTTGGTGTTTTCCTGTAAATAGTTCGTAATCTGCAAACTTTAAAATAATATCGCATTAATCTGCCGGTGAGTGAGTATAGAAATGTTTGTTTCAAAAAATTCAGATAGTAAAAAGAAAGTAAAAGATTATTAGGTTCTTCGAGAAAATATTGCCATGCAACTTGGTTCAAGAGTCGTACTAAGCAGATATTAATCCGAAAAAAACATCATTATTAAGGAAAATTTTTTCACTTTTAGAGTATATCCATATATGGTTAATATGTGTACTACGACTATATAACACACCACTTTTAAACTTACGATATTTCATAATAGAAATTCAAAATACGACTTTTCAACGTACAATCATTTTAAAACAAACATTTCATCACACGGACTATAATGCGATCACAACATGGTTTGAGTGGGGGCTCATTTGAAAGGTATTTTCGAGATGAAATCAGATCACTGGTCATAGAGGGCGCTGCGATCATTTTTCGCAGAGATTTTTGACTTTTTCAGATCTTAGACGTACTAACGTTTGAAAAAATGAAAATTTCGAAGTCGCCGAATCGTGTAATTCAATATTCTTAAAAAACTTAAAAAACTTAAAATCGTGTAAAACAATATTCTTAAACGGGTGTCAACCCGTTTCTGAACGTTACATTGAAAAGCTCTTTTACTTGTATCTCTCCGAAAAATGATCGCAGCGCCCTCTATGACCAGTGATCTGAATTCGTCTCGAAAATACCTTTCAAATGAGCCCCCACTCAAACCATGTTGCCATTTAAGATTTTTGGCCCCTCTCGTGCCCCCCGCCCCCCTTGAGGTTGGGGGGCCGAAACCCCCTCTCAAAAGATTGCTTGTTTGAAAAATCGAATCACGTATTTCGGCGATTTTTGAAATTTTTATTCTTTCGAAAGTTATTCAACCGTCCCGGGACTTTTCGTACACCCTGTATATTATACACGCAAAATAAAACAAAAATCTAACCTAACCTAACGTAACCTAACCTAACCTAACCTAACCTAATGCGACCAAACTTACCCTAACCTAACCTAACATAACCTAATCTGACTTAACATAACCAAACCTAATATTATCTAACCTAACCTAACCATATAACCTACTCTAACCTAACTTAATCTATTTTGTGCAAATGTTTAATATATTATGTTGAAATGGTCATTTGTTGAAAAATGTTATGATGAATGTTTGTATGTTGACATGTTTATGATGAAGTTATCTTGTGGTGAGAACATACTTGTGTTGAAAAGTTATGTGTTGAATAGTTGCGTCACCGATATTATGGTCATTTTTTCATGGAAAATTATCTTAGCCTGTTGATAACATAAAAGAGAAGACTGTAAATAAAAGACAATAAATTCGAACTGTCAACTGCAATACTTCATAGAAATTCGTTCTAAAGCTGTGCAGTTCACGCAATTTCAGTAGTGTGAAATGAGAAAAATGATTTCGGTTGCTGATACACTTTCAGGAATGCCTTTTTACGAGAATATCCATTTTCTTCTGGATACAGAAGAGGTGGAGCTGTGGTTTCAATGCGAATCTGTTCTGAGACGTGCTTCGAGTTTTTCCTCTTCAAGATTTTTCACTTATTCTCCACCTCACGAGCTTCCTCCAAGTCCTCGTTCATGAGCTCTTGGTATGTCATTCATTTATCCTTTGCTCCTGGGTTATTTCCGACAAACTCATTCCTATTATTCTCCGTTCGTTTTTCACACGGTGCATTATCCTCTCTTATCCTCTCGAAGTTTGAATAACTGAAAGGAGAGATTATAAATCAAAACAGTGAAATTGTTTACTATTTACTTTGCAAAATGTTTTTTGGATTTTCAATTGTGGACACTTGAAAATATTTATAAATAATAAGTTAATAAAACTTATGGTTATTTAATATTGTACAAAAGAACTAAAGGTTTCAGACCACTCAATAGAGATTGATTTTTTACGTTATATTTACTAATAACAATATTAGCAGGGATATCTATCAGCAACGAAATTCGATTTCATAAAAACCTGAGACTTTACATATATTTGTTTGATTCAGTAAAATGGTCATTTTACGCCTCGTTTTCAGCGTAAAATTACTAATGTATTAACCCTTAAACGCTCAAATGGCCAAAATTTTAACGTCAACTTCAAGCCCGTGCCTTTCAATTATAAACAGTGTGGGAAAAATATTGGGATACATAATAATAATGATAAGTCTCATCTTTCGAATGACATCTAATATGAGGATATGGGACCCTAATGTTGGACTTCCTTTGATTTTTATTGATAACCAATCCAAAATGGCGTCTGAACGCCCCAAATTATTGAAAAATCACAGTAAAGTGCACTTTTGAAGTCCAATCTAAATTTTAGCGGAAAAAATAACTTTTGTCAGTTTCGTGGCAACAGATTGGATGCACGTTAGCAAAATTAGCTCATACAATTGATTTTCAAGATGACAGCCGTGACGAGCCATCTAAAATAACGTATTTACATAGCTTTGTAGCCAATGTATAACGTTCAAATCTCTTTATTTAATAGTTTTATGAACTCTCAGGATCATTAGATCTAAATTCTTTATTAGCTTATCAAAATTAAAAACGGCCCAACATGGCGGACTGCAAACTTAAAAATACCGCATTCTACGTGAAATTTGGAATCAAAATAGTTGTATGTATTAATTTTCTCGCTCAGAGCAGCTGTTCTCGAATAAAAAATTATCAAAATCGAAAATTCGCCACCAAAACTTGCTAATGGGCTTGAAGTTGACTTCAAAGTTTTGGCCATTTGAGCGTTTAAGTGTTAAGATAGGGATTTTACTGAGTCATCATTGTTAAAAATGAAGGCTTGAAGAAGTCGACAGAATACTTTAAAGAGTAGAAATCCACTACGACAATACTAAAAACTGGATTTACTTATCAGCTGAAAAACTAACATGTTTTGTACGTAACCAAGAAGGTCACTTAGCTAAATTCTGTAAAGAAAATGATCTCAATCAATCCGAGTCTACACGTTCAACTTCTAATGAAATAACTATTGCGAATAAAAAATTATCAAAATTATCAAAATCGAAAATTCGCCACCAAAACTTGCTAATGGGCTTGAAGTTGACTTCAAAGTTTTGGCCATTTGAGCGTTTAAGTGTTAAGATAGGGATTTTACTGAGTCATCATTGTTAAAAATCATTGAAAAATGGCCATTTTTCAGACCTACTGAATACAAAAATGATGTTCGTATTAAGTAAAAGTTATATTAGAAAATAACTAATTAAGTTACAGTTTCTTAACATTTGGGGTAAATGTAAAACAAATTTACCAAAAATTTTAACCTGTAAGATTGCTCATTCATTTGTTGTTAATAAATTATATGCGCAAAATTAATAATCGCAATAAAAGTACATAATAAATAAAATTGGCAGAACAAATTTAAAGAGATTAAAAAAATGACAAATTTGTAATCAAAACCATTTTAGTATACTGCAATGGAAATAGATCTGTTCCAAAAATGAACCATTATTATTGCTGCAACTGAATCGATTTGCACATATTGGACAATACCGAAACGGTCGTAAATACTGCTCTGAACGTAAATTATTCCCAGTAGTTCCTTCCCGTTCGAATGTCCAATAATTTTCATCAGTAAGTACCAATAATACACGAATAACATCGTCTACTTGCAATTGAGCAATAAATCTCACTATTGTTCATTAGTTTAATTTATCTATATAGGAAATGAAAAAATTATTGTTCTTCCGTCTTTTATAATCAAACAATTACAGATTTTTAAATATTTTGAATATAAACAGTAAATACATAATTATATCTATTACTTTCTACAAAAACCCGCATAAGTGCCTGTGTCACAATATCATGATCGATTACTGTTGACTGTTTTTGTCTATGTTTATTATATTTCAGTTATTGAATAAAATAAAAAAATATGTCAACTTCATATTAAAACCACATCATTAAAAAAAATGTCCATTATTTAATAAATGTTCAACTTTTTCATTGCAACATTTCATCAGTACTTAGCACTATTTTTTTCTTTTCCCACTCAAGATGTATTAATTACTAGAGCTGAAATTTACATAGAACATAAAAATTGTATGCTTGTATGAAGAATGTGCATTTTTCTTATCTCTGACTACAGGGATAGATGATTCCAAGCCAAAAAATGAGTCATAAAATTCCGTCGACTGCAAACAAAACGTCATTTTCAAGAATAGTTCAACAGAGTGTTCCAAGTAAAAACCAAGCAATCATATTAGATGCAGTTAAAGATGGCCCAATTAAAGAATATGCTTATGCTCTAGCGAAAATTATCGATCCAAACAATATCATCTCCATCTCACGAATTTCACATGCAAGAATTTGCTTTTACCTAAGTAAAAAAGAAATAGTCGACAAGCTGATAGAAAAACAGTCCAAGGTAACAGTTAGGCATGCTTCACTCATAATTCGACCACTAGTAGTTACTCGGAATCAACGAATTATTATCTCTAATATTCAAACCTGTATTCCGAATACTATATTTGAAGACGAGTTAAAAAAATTAAACATTAATCCAGTGTCTCAATTAACAACAATTAGAGTAGGAATGAACATTCCCGGCTTCACATAAATCTTAAGCCACAGAAGGCAAATCTTCGGGAGGCCTGAAGATATCGTCAGAATACCAGAAAGAGTAGAAATCAATTACGACAATACCAAAAACTGGATTTACTTATCAGCTGAAAAACTAACAAGTTTTGTACGTAACCAAGAAGGTGACTTCTGTAAAGAAAATGATCTCAATCAATCCGAGTCTACACGTTCAACTTCTAATGAAATAACTATTGCAGGTATAAACTCCGGTCAGATAAGCCTAGAAAATAGTGCCTCATCAATGCAATTTTTACTTCAAAACGCAATAGAAAAGGGATTAAAGACACCCGCATAAAAAAGAGCGCTCTCCACCTCTGCATTCTCAACCTTTTCTCTGAACGATATGATAAAAGAAAACTAGCTTATGAGATAGAAAAAATGAGGAACTTAAAGAAAAAACAAAAGAAACTCGAAAATACATCAAATAGAAAACAACCATAGCAGAAATTGAGCGGCAATTGGAACCAGCAAAAGACCTCATAAATGAAAACCAATGCAAATACAAGATTTCTTTCGAAAATGTGGTTGAATTCCTTGTAAAGAATGTTCATTTTAATGTTTGCATTTATAAAAAATTCCAAGTCTCTAACATGAAAAACTGAAACATTTATTAACAACATGTAAGAAATACACAAGGGAAAGACAAATCCATAGAATACCAAATAACGTCAAAGACGCCATCCAAACAAAGGCATTATGCAAACGCACCTTGCAATATCTACATGAAATCAAAATATATGACAGAATATAACCCCAATTGAAGAGGAAGGTGCAGAAGGACCACTACAGAAGACAGAATGAAGTACAATGTGTGAATATTCATAGTAAAAACAAAAAGAAAATGACACGATAAATAATGTGAGCAATGTACACATTACTTATATGTATACTATGTTAAACGCGGTCGCTAATGACTGAATGGTTGATGCGGCCTAAAATAATGGGAAAAAAGAAGAATTAATAAGAAATAGGATAAAATTGGCACATTCTATAGTTGCTATATAGCTACAGATTCACCTAAACGAACCAGTTTCCAGTCCCGCAGGTACGATTCTTCAGCTGTCGAGTGAAAAACTCTCGAGGGTGGGATATACCTGAGGTGAAATGAACTTCCCGACTTGCGATTTGCTTAAGTGGTTGACTCTTGCTCCGAGTTTTCTGTCATGACAATTGACCTCATCGCTCAGGAAAGCGGTACAACCGCCCCTATCCCTTACAAGAATCGTTGACATATATACAGCAATGTGCTCGAACGCTCAAATTCAACCATTTTCGAAATAATTAAAAAAAACTGCAACTACTTAATTAATTCTAATGCCATAGCTAACATCGTGTTTTATGCGAATTTTACATCAAAATTTGCAACAGAATAAATTACTCCATTTATAATGAATGAATAGATAATGAATACATGTGAATAGTAACGCCGCAAAACTTCACCCCTTAAATATAACCACATATTCATCTTAACTGGATCTGAAACAAATTAGAATTAGGTCAATGTGGAATGTCGAACCGCTATTTAGCAGAGTCTCTTGAGATTCATTTTGATCAAAAAGTGGTCGGTTTTCTTCGAAAATTAGCCATTTTCAAACCTAGTTTAATATTCAACTTTGTTTGAAAGAACTGATCAGATTTGGATCACTTTTTACTGTTATAGACATAAATTTTTCATCAACTTTTTTTAACCCGGGCAGCGCAGTGAAATTACCAGTACTGGTACAATAATAGAGCAGTACTATCCGCAAGTACTGAAAACCCGGAAATGAGTACTGAGGCAATACTTAAGTAGTACTTAAGAACTATTGCATCAGTCATAAACTTCGAATACGATGTTCTCATTTGTTGTCGAGAAGTCTCGGGTTCAAATTCCGACGTGTCTAAACTCTCGAACTGTTTCTTGTCAGTTTATCAACTAATCTAAAAAATTATAAAAATTTCTACATTCCTTACGATGCTTATGATTATTTAACATTTCCAGTATCTTTTGAACACTTCTGACTGATGCAGGCAAGTTCCCAACTTCAGAAGAGAAACTTCTGAACAAGATGAAAATAAAATTTGCAAAACTCCAATTTATTGTTTTAAAAATATTTGTTTGAAAGTATTAATATTGAATCTATAAAGAATACATACTTAAAAAATCCATAATTTCAAATCCAGCTTCTTTAAAATTAATAAATCACGACAAATGGACAGAAAACCCCAAGTAATTTTGACGAGAATAAGTATTGGGCATATAAACATAACCCACTGTCACTTAATCACAAAGAATGAGCCAAATCACTGTGAAAGATACCAAGCAATCCTCACAATGGAACATATACTCTACAGCTGCTCAAAATATTCGGAAGAAAGAAAAAGATTCAAAATTCCTTCCAATCTCAAAGAAATATTTAAAAATGAAGATTCGTAAAAAAAAGTGCTCCAGATCCTACAAGAAAACAAAATTACATATTTCATATAAATACTACCATTCATGATCGAATCTCAACCACGATTTATGTAAATTAGAATTAGAATGTAATAGTAGTCGCTAATATCTAAGCAGGTGGATGCGACTTAAAATAAATAAATAAAAAATATATACTAAATTGAAGTAAAAATAATTTAAAGATTTCATTGTGTATTTTAAGGATTGGATTATCTTGTCATAAATTATTTATTTCCATTATTATTATATCATTTGTACTGATTTTGGATTGCAGATTTAAAAATCTGCATATTATTTTATGTATATATTCGTTTTTTCTTATTAATGATATAAAATATATTTAAAAGTTTATTTTTGTATGTTACAGGTAAGTACTCTGCAAAACCTTATGGAATAATAGTAATTAGATCATCACATCTATTTAGTCCGAGAAAACCCAGCTGTAAGTAACATGCACATATTGTACGTTCATTCATGCATACAATTTTAAAACTATCTTTTATTCTCATAATTAGTTTCAGTGTTAATTACTTTTAGTTTGATCCTGATATTCAATACCATTATCTATTCGACCACCGTAATCATTTGAATATTTGATTTAAATTTTAATTACAAGAATTATCCTCAATGCTGACGATAATTTAAAATAGGAGAGAAAAAACTTAATGTAAGAGAAATATTAAATAATCATGGAAATACGAGTAAACCGTAGATCTTGTCTTATTGTAAATTGTTTTCTATTTATTAATTTAAACTAACTATGCCTTAAAATTAAGTAAATAATGCTTTAGGACTACTTTTTTAATGAAATGTCTTTTTCCACGTGTAATGTAGAAATAAGTATACAATTTTTTTAATCCAAAACATTTTGGATGCCTTAGCTGCCAAAAATGTCCTACAATAATACATTTGATTTAACAATGTACGTTTTCCATATTATATATACATGTGACTGAAACATGTGCAACAAGTTTCGACCGTCTGGTTAAGTTAGGATAGTAGTGATGAGGATCTGGGGGCCATTTGAACTCCAAGGCAAACCAATTTATCCCTTGTTTTACTTATAAGATCCGTGTTTCATTAATTTAATTTACAGGCCGAAACAAACTCCGATACTCCTTTGGTATTCGCATGTTTTTCATTTAAGTACAACAATTGATTCTATTGTCCTGATTTATAATAAAATATATCTATTCCTTCTTTTATTAATGGAACGTAAATTAAATTTGACAATATTTTTCAATATTTCTAAAATGATTTTCTCGATTTACTCGATCAAAGGTTTTTTCATAAAATAAAATATAAAATGTTGAATACTAATAGATCGTTATTCATGAACCATGTTACGATTGACTCATTGAGTTTTCAATCATAGTCAAATTTACTTTTGTAAGGCATCAGTCGATATCTTGATATGATATGATTTAAAGGTGATGCCCTACGGCACAACAAGATTTACATATATACGTTGCTGACGTCAAAAATATGTTCTGAAAATATCTCGCTATACCTACATATATATAATATAATTTTATATTTATTATACATTAAATTTCAATGCATATCGATTATTTACTGTGAATAAGATATTAAATTAAATATTTATTCGAATTGTCTCTAGCGAAATATTTAAGTGGTAATGTATTTTTTTATTTTAAATAAATTTTGTACGTGAAACAATTCAAATTTTTACAATTTTTTCAATTTTTCTTGATTTACTTTATTAGAGCCATCTTCAAAATTATTATGTCGAAAAAATATTACAATGCGTTAGAAAAATTAAATACATTTCATGCACATTTACAAAATGACGATATAATTGACAACATTTTTTCTATTAAATCAATCTTTTGGCCGAATTGAAAAAGGTTAGGTCGAAAAACACATTAAAAATATAAAAGTAATTCTAGAAAAAATTATAATTTAACACAATTTTTTGAATTTTAAAACCTAACAATTGTAGGAAAAATATTGCAAATCTAAAAAATAGAGCATAATAAGAAAATCGCGGATGATGTACCTTAACGAACTTGAAGATGTTGAACGTTCGCCATCATGTTTTTCAAAAAAACTTGTTTGCAGGTAATTGTCACTGTAAATGACACACATTGTTCAAAAAAATTGTTGACATACATATTTTTCTAAAGGTCCTATTTGGGAGGAAAATAAAACTCATATCACAGTGATGTATTCACTCTTAATTGGAATGAAATAATGTCACTCTTCAAAAGTGAGAATTATCTCCAATCAGTGTTGCTCATTTTTCACTCCCCGTAGAGCGAAAATTCACTCCATTAGAGCGTCTTTTAACTCTAACAATAAGTGATTTTCTTCTCTCGCCCATAACTCAGGCATACAAAATTTATACCCAGAAATCGGAATATACTTTTCCAAAGGTTTTCGTTGCGCTGAATCCAAATTTGGATGCAGAATTGTTCTATCACGTCAAGATTTTGAGCTATCCTAACATTAAAGTGTAAAAAACACTATTTTTGCTCATATTGAATAAATTTTTATGACGAAACCAAATTGCAATTTGGCATGAACAATATTAAGGTGCTATTTGTGAGCTTAAAAATGCTTTTTTAGTAATTCCGATACGGTTTTTTTTATCGCGGTATCGAAGTTTTTGTCAGGGAACAATTATGATTTTCATATATTAAAGAAATGTGTAATTACGTGAAAATAACTAACAAACTGAGACCGACTTTCTTGCTAAAAATTGTTCTATAATATCAAGAGGTTGAAATATTCTAACCTGAAAGTACCAAAAACTGTAATTTTTTGTGGCGATATAAAATTGTTCTCGCAATTTGACAAAAACCAGATTAAAATGTATTCGACAAAAACCCAGGTATATTTTTCCAACGGTTTTCGATGTGCTGCATCAAAATATGATCGTATAATTGCCTTGTGGCGTCAAAATTTTGAGATATCCTAACCTACAAGTACAAAAAACGAAAATCATAATCGTGCCTTGACAAAAACTTTGTTAACTCTTGAAAAAAAATCGTACGAAATTACTAAAAAAAGCAATTTAGAGTTGATGAATAGCACTTTAATGTGCTTTGTGCCAAAGTGTGAACAAGCATTTTGTCACAAAAACTTACTGAATATGAGCAAAAACAGTGTTTTTGCACTTTTAGGTTAGTATATCTCAAAACCCAGACGTGATGGAACAATTATGCGGCCAGATTTGGGTTCAGCTCATTGACAACCTTCAGAAAAGTATAGTCCGGTTTCTGGGTATGGAGATTGGATTCATTTTGTTGACGCGTGTAATCTTATTAAATTTTTTTCTGAAATTTTACTTTTAAGCTTCATCAATCGCAGTTTTTTAACACATTCGAAGTCGAGATTTCGCAGACGTTAAATCGTCGAAAATCACCTTCAAAACTGAAAATGTTGATTTTGATTTTAAAGATGGCAGTGATGGACCGTAGTGCGAGGACAAACGTATTGCATCCGGTGGACCATCCTGCGTACGGGACATAGATTAGTAGGCTTATATGTATAGAACGCGTTCAGCGCAATTCGGATAATCCAATCGTGATTTATGGTCCGGTCCCCAACGTCCTCTGGTCCGATAAATTACCCGCTGAGCTTCCCGCTACATCGCGGACCCGCGATATCGTCTGGTGCATGTCTCGCGAGCGTATTTTCGAAAATTCGCTAAAGTTATGCGCAGTCACGATTGCAAACGCCATCTCCGCAGAGGATGCTGCCCGGACCCCTTTATCGAATTTCCCGAATTTTCCGCAGCCTAACCTATCGCAATGATAGGCTGGATCACCAATTATGCTCACGATTTACGAGACGTCGTATTGCATTCCAGGGAGTATGCCGAGGGATTCTGAATGAGCTCCAAATTTTGAGTATGTTTTTAAGGTAGTTAAGCGTAGAAATATAGATTTAGAAAAATATTTAATACCGATTCAGGGATATTAATTTTCATTGATAATGGCATTGTTGACGAAAGAAATTATTACTGTTTTTAAAAAAAAATTTAACCAGCAAAAATCACACTGGTCAACAGTGGAAAATCATCAGAGATCCAAGTACACTTTTCTGACATATTTTGGTGTGTTGAATTCAAATTAATTCATAGAATTTTTCCATCGCCCTTCATTTTTTAGATATCCGCCATTTTTTATTTTTTCTAAATTCGTTTCTATCAGATTTTTTTTCAGTCCAACGGGACATGACAATTAGTACGACCTCTCATTTTACGCATATTTGCTTCCAGACTACGTGTGAATCTTTCCAGATCCAAGAAGTAACTGATACTTAGTGTTATCAGTGAAAAACTTCCCTAGAAATGCTGCAAATTAAGCAATTTTTACCAGAAAAAATACATTTAAATTGAAAAAAAACTAACTTTACTATATGTGAAGAATTGTAATTTTAAAAGATCATGTCGAAAGATGGTAAATTTAGTGAATGGGTGTAAGATGCACTGGCATATAATACCATAATGATTTACATTAATTTCACATTTTGCAACAGTTTTCAGGTTTAACATACATATTTCCTTTCAAATATAAAAATTGGCGGACCAAAAATGGTCGAAAAATAGAGGGAGATGTTACGACCGAATTTGGATTCAGCGCCCAAAACTACGTTGGAAAAGTATACCCGCATCTCTGATGATTTCGCAAAGTCAAATTTTGTTGACCTGTGTAATTTGTTAAACAACATTTATAAAGGGCTTACATTTTCTTCGTTAGAATTTAAAAAAAATGAATGAATTTTAACATAGCATGGCTTATTTTTTTGAGGAACAGAATCTCTAAAAATTTTTGTCGTTGAAAATCTTTTTCTCGAAAAAATAAATTAAAATCCATATAGTTGTAAAAAATGTTTATGAATTTATGAAAGTTGTTTAACGAATTATTTTTGCAGGTCTCAATTTTTGTTCAAGAACAATAATACATTCTCATTTGAACAATATGTCAATATTAGTTAAAATTAAATGCTTAGAATCGTTATCAAATATTTTTCTCAAACATACTATATCTCGAGGTCTAACTGTCTTAATCTGTTCATATTTCGAAATTGTGAAAATGCTGGTCAATTGAAATAAGACGTTTAAAGAAAATTACCCGAGGAAAGTTGTAATGTCACAAAATTTGTAATTTTGACAGTACATGATACGAATTTTATCAACGGCCTGCAAATCCAGGTAAAAGAACATTTCAGGACTACTGCATCGAAAATAATGTTTGAATTTCAGGTGTAGAATTTACGCTTTGTGCTTAACAATCTGCGCGTACGACAAAATTGTATATCCTTGTTGCAAAAATAACTATTTTCTTTAGATCTAAAAAGTAAATCTTCCTCACCCTTATTAAAAATTACACTACAGATATGGTACTTTTCGGAATCTCGTAAAGCGCATTTTTTAGTTATTTGTTACAATTACATGCGTTTAAATAGTACATTTGTTGTTTGAAAATTGAAAGTCGATTATTAAATTATAATAGATATTTTTTACAAATGTACTTGATACAATATTGAAAAATACGAGAATTACTTATATAATTAAACTATCTTAAAGTTTAAATTTCCTTACGTGACAAAATTATTATAAAAAGATAAAAAAAAAAACAATATAGTTTCTAAGAAAATAAAAAGGTCGGGGTTGTCCTACGATCTCAGGTATTGTAAAAAAAAATGTTTCTCTAAGAGGTTACTAATAACCGCTTTAAAATAAATACGAAGTGTTTGAAACGTCGAGGAAAATTTTGAGAAATTTTTTTTGTTTCAATACCTTAGATTGTAGGACAAAGCCGACTTTTTTATTTTCTTATTATATTCTACTACACAACAACATCATTTATGTAAGTTTAGTTTCTATTTCAAGGGACATCGCGTAAACAGAACTTAATATTGGTAGGCCAAATATACATAATAAGTCAAGGATTGATTAGTTATTCCTTTGCACAGGTCAAAGAATAATTTGCATTTTTCAAATTAAAATTATTATAATATAATAGGTCTGTTATGATAAAAAGAAGATTTATTTCTGGTCAGTCCAGTATCCGAGTCGATTGGTAATCCGATAAGTCTATAAAGGATTATAGAAAAAAAAACGTCGCGATTTGGAATGAATGATGAGGACATTATGTGAAGCGATTGATAAAACAGATAATCCATTCGTAAAACACTCGTGTGTGTCGTTACTGAAATTCCACGTGTGACCTCTGCTCTGTCATTCACTTTATACATATATTATGTCATAAAAGAACCTGTGGCTTGGAAAGCCCGAGCTTTTATGCATAAAGTACGTTTTTTTACAGTTAAGCTAAAGATTACCGTTTCGTAATTTAATATCATTTTTCATGCGTTTTATTTGTATAGCTTTTTCCAGAATTAAAAATAGATTTATCACTAAAATTTACTACAAAGGAAAATTCTTTTTTTTTGTTTTATATTAAGATTTATTTTAATTTTAATAATTTTTCATTAAATGGATGAAAAATTAGATAAAGTATAAAATTGGTAAAAATAAAATTTTAATAAAGTTCTTCACGTCGACCACACTCTAAAAAACTGATTTAATTAGTTTTTCTAATTTGGAATTAACTACACTATGTTTCTATCTCAATTAATATATGTTACCCAAGCAGCAAAACAGGGCGAAATTACCTCTTTTCGACCTTCCATTAGGGCGAGATATTTTCTCGACCACACAATATTTACCTAAATTAGAAGTCGAATTACGGTAAGTGGGGAAAAAAGTGGAAGTAAATTTACGGTCGAAATTAGGTAATGGAGAGCATTTTTCCCAATAGGTCGAAGTCCGAATTTGGTCAAATGGACCTGTACGTGGTCGGAAATTGGTAATATTTAGGTAATATTTACCTCTTTTCGACCTATAAGTCGACATTGTTCTCCGTGTAGATTATATTTTTTTTTCCTTCGTGTTCGCAGTTGACAAGCCTGTATATTTATGTTATTATATATTCTCATTATATGGCAGTACTGTAAAACTCTAAAATTTGTCCAAATGGTTCCTCCATGCTTGCACCCAAACACAAGCCAGCAATAAAACAAATAATTACGGATGATGGTAAGTAATTGCAAATGAAATTGACTCGAGAAGTAGTATATTTCGAAAATTTTTGTAATTGTTGTGAAAAGTATGTCAATATTATTTTGCATTTTAATCATCTGGTAATGATTTTTTCGAATTTGTACAATGAAAATGATAAAAAAGATGTATTATTTTACTTGATACGTTCAAAAGAATATCAGAATTATATTATTTAATAACGGGAGAATATTACAGGTTATGTTCGTTATTACATGGCGGATAATGATTTCCTGGCGTGTTTATGAATTTCGACCTCATAGTCGAAGATAAGACCTCACCTTCCTTAAAGTATAAATTACTTGCCCTTGAGGTAAAATTTACTTATTTAGGGAATTTTTACTTCAAAGTTGTGAAATCATCAGAAGCATCTTCCAGAAAATTATCCGTGGGAACATCTCTAGAAGAACTTGACGGTTGCCTTTGTGTCTCCAGATTGCTTTTTTTTCTATAAAATGTCGATGAAAATCGGAACGGTTTTCTTCGAGTCATCGCGGTTTGAATTTTAGTTCAGACTGACGTATGCACAGTTTGAGGTTAGGTTATTTTGTGTAAAAGTGACTTATGCGCATTGTATATATGTCGTCGGCTAACCTTCTTAGTCGAAATGCCCAATAAGTAATTTTCCGCGGTAAATTCGACTTTCAGGTTAAAATCTAGCCAGGTTATGAAGTCTTAGTTTCCCAATATTGACCAATTAAGACATTTCGCCCTAATGGTCAGAATAAGGTAATTTTGCATGGTCATATAGCCTTCCAAGTGGACTGTAATATTGACTTAAAAGTCTATTCGATTATGAAGACATATTTTTGGTCACAATTTGGGAATTTTAACCTCATTTATAACTTTAAAGTCACATAACTTTCTAGGCATATTTTAGGAAATATTTACGTACTTTTCGCCCTATATTCTCGACTATAAAGACTTTTTGACTTTTAAGACAGTTATTAGGTCGAAAATTGGTCAATTTTACTCCATTAGGGCATTTTGACTTTGGCTTGGTCGAAATGACTAGGATTGCTGCTTGGGTAATCCTTTATTTTTCTTTATATAATTAACACATTAAATAAACCATAATGCGGGAATCTTTTTATTTTAAAATTAAACTAGGCAATTGCAATGAATGTAAACAAGCGAATTTTAAAATCAAATAAGTTATTTCAAATATTAATAAATCAAAATTGGGACATTTTGGAAGTTCAATTTAATCCTCACAAAACAACAAATTCTATACAATCCAAACCAAAAATTATTAAAAAAAAAGAAATTCTAGATATAGAAACAAAATGTTACAATAGAAGAATATCTGAAACTATACATATAAAATTACAAAAACAACCTTTAAATGCCATTGAAGAGTCGTTTCGCTAATCCGAAACATACGAGGATATTATTGATCGTTTGAAAAATTGTTTTTCGCAAACGAATGAACAACAAATTCAAATAAATAGGACACCCATTCAAGATACAGATATTCATAGTGAAGATGATCGCGAGTCCATCGAAACGTAGCGGTTTCGTTTTTTACCAACAAAAATATTCGTAAGGCCTAAGCCGTTAACTAAATTCCATTTTCATCGACCTACGCTAAACGTATTAATATCAAAAATTATTCTAATCTGAAAAGGGAGCAACATAAAAATGTTCGGTTTACACATTCGTAATTAATAGACAGTATGGACACACATCACTGACCTCACGCTGCAGATCAAGTACCAGAAAAATTCTTCATATCCAAATTAATGCGAAAGTTAAATTTAACCTACTCCAAATGATCAGATGCAAGAGAACATTCTTCGTCTTCAAGGATGATCTCTTTCTGTCTCTCCAGGAGCAAACACGATTTTTACGTGCCGTATCTTCGAGATTCTTTGGGAAAATTGAGAAATGAAAAACCAAGGATAAGATGTTTAATTTTTCATGTATTAGTGATCATGTTGATCCCTTCATGAATGGCTTGGCGTTAATTCATGCGAGCTATTTCCGTTTCGACTCTTGAATACTACAGCTATCCTTATTTTAGTAACTATTATCATACAATGTATTTTTATTTTCTGAAAAATTATCAAAAACATAGTTTTATTCAGTAAAATGTAGTTGTTAATTTTCAAATAACGTAAACGTATATGTATTTTTGGATACATCCAAAATTAGTTTTGTCTTAATTGCGTGCATTCGTACAAAGTAGTTTTCAAACAGACTATTCAGCAGCATTTGTTCAATTTGAATATTATTGCGACAAAAACTTCAAAAATATGCCTTAAGTAACATATTTTAACCAAAATCGACCATTTTGAACAAATTCATCCATCATTTTGAATGACCGAAAACGTATTTCGGATTCGTATTGAGCGACACTAAAAACGTTTAAAGCAAAATAATTATTTAATTAGTTAGAAAAGGACATGAAATAATGAATTTTTATTAAAATATATAACGGGTAAATGTTTTTGTAGAAATCGATAAAGCTACAATCCTGTACCGAACCGTTGACTCATTTGTTTAACCTTTAGGTGGCCGAACGTTTAAAGATTTAAAAATATGAAATTTAAAAAAAAACCTATCGATCGAAATCCATGAAAATTCGAGGAGGAATAGTCTGGCTCGAAGGTATTTTAGGTTAAACTTGATACTGCAGAGAATCTAATTATATAAATCAATAAACTACTTTAGAAGTGGATATGGATTTCTGGTTTCTCGCCACCCAGCGGCGATTTTTGCTACTGTTATCTGAGTATTGTAAAAGACGTTGACAAATGCTCAGCTAAACGAAAATAATTGTCACAAGCAATAATGATACAAACTGACTTTATTTTATCGGATAAAACATAAATAATGCTAGAAACGAAAAAAAAAATGCATTTTAATGTTTTTTTGAAATATTAAACATTTTAACATTTGGCCTTCAGCATACCTGACCTTGATACATCGCCAGGAGTAAGGAATCTGACTGACCAACATCTTAACTTAGTTTGGCCCTAACTTGGACACCATTTCTATAGAAAAATATGAAAAATGTTCAAAACTTTGGCGCTTTAAGGTTTAATTGAGTTATATAATCTATGATAGAATTTATTTAATCAATTAATGTACAGTAATTTTTTGTGGACTTATGCCCTTTTTCCATACCACCACAGACATACTGTAAAGGTGTAAACATGTTTATGAATACTGAATTAATCGTACCGTCGACATTTTCCTTTAACATTTGATTGGTTTTCATTGTACATATATATAATTTTAATCTCATTCACGAATCTGTTTGCAATTTGTAATTGTAAAACGACTTTACGTCAGTCAACTTTCGTCGCATTTTCATTCCCATTCAAAGTTTAATTAGGCTGGAGTAAAAGGATTTAATTCCAAACAAATTTGCAATGAGGTTGTATTTATTCGTTCACGCAAAGAAGTCATTGTCAACCTACGTGGAACTCTTCTTTCAGAGTTTCTCCGTCTTGACTCGAGTTCGCCTCCTAGCTGAGTGCAGAACGGGAAGAGCAGAGCACAATAAATTTTCAATTATGACTACCGGCTTGAGGCCGTTGTTGCACTGATATTACGAGGACTCGAAAGCGTCCAGGACGAAAAGATAAATTATCTGTCTTGCATTTTCATTAAAACCGGCATTATTACGAAATTTCGAATTCCGAACGGCGCTACATTTATTCGATTGTGTTATCCATTCACTTGGAACGTTTTCCAAAGAGAGCACCTTTTACTGGCTTTCCATTGACTTGGAAAGTACTTGATCCCCCTTCCGGCTCTACTTCAAAAATGCAAAATGAACACTGACGAAAGTAAAATAAATTTTTCATTATTTCCTTTGGAGGATTACCAAGTGCACATTTTGAAAAAATAAACAACTTAAAGGCTGGGAAACCTTTAAAAAAAATGAAAAACGTTCTTAACTTTATAAAGTTAAATGGTGAACGTAATAGGAATGCATTATGAAATCATTAATAATTGTTTTTAACACTCCGGGAGTAGAACTCGATTTTGCGCCCTGCGACAAATTTCGCACTCATCGAAGACCGGTTATTGCGCCCTTGTTACATAATATATTGTATACTGTTATTTTTCGACCGTTTTCAATTAAATATGATGGAATTTCTTGGTATTTATAGGTCAATTAATCTGAGTAAAAATGTAAACAAATAAATACAATAAATGTCATTAGGATCTTACTGTATGTAGATGCCGTTACTTTATTATCTTCTTATGTGTAAAATTTGGAATTCGAAACCTACTGGGTTTGATATTAAAAGGAAAACGTAGAAAATATCTTTCTAGATCTTAAAACTTGAGCTATTGCGAAAAATGCGTTTCGCACCAGGATGTCATGCTGTGCTCTTCAGACATCCTTGTCCTGGATGTGATAGTTAATTTTAATTTTGAAAATACAAAGATCTGACATCACAGTGACATCTGTAAATAGCGTTAGAAGTGGACGAAGCATAACAATAATTACTTTTATAATAAAAGATTGCATGAACCCTAGAGATGAAATGAACATCACTCAGGCGGGTAAATTCTCATTCTCTTTGTAAGTGACCCCCGCGAGTAATTGTTTGGATCTAAGAGCGTATACATGTAACATGTCCGAAATTCAGAGCTTGACGCGGATGGTGACACGTAACCTTCCCTTTTGTCCAGATACCCAAGGCTTTCTGGAGAGCCTCCAGCAAGAAGCCCAGGTGGGACAAAGCGAATATACATCATCCATTGTTGACGGTGCGGAATGGAAGATGTAACGCACATACGATGCACGGACATTGCGCCTCCAGAATTCATGCACGCCCCTCTTGATTTTAATTCCTTTGAGCAAGAATCGCCCTTTTAAATCCGCTTCGCCGTTCTGTGACGTTTCAAAAGCACCTTTGTTTCGCAGATTCAATGCCGGAGATGTTGGACGTTCCTGATAATGAGGGATTTCGCTCGTGAACTAATTTCTGATAATTAGGGACCTTTATTTACTTATTGAATAATGAGGAGAATGCATTCATAGCTTTTTAGGTACATTCTTATTGTCCATTCATTAAAGGCATTGAAGTTGTGGTATATGACCAGGAAGTAAATCGTAGCCATACTTCTGATACAGACATTTTCAAAATCTGTTGAAAAAAGAAGTGCCTGACGTAAATTAGATTTACTACTTAAAGTAGTTTTGTACGACTTAGTCAGACATAACTGGCGTCCTCGCATTGTACACTAGCAAATTTTGATAATAATTTACTTTTTATTTCTAGTAGGATCACATTTGGCACACTCAAAATTAGGTTTTGCATGTATATACTATTGTAGATTTCTATATATATCTCTTACCGTTTGTTTTCCAGCTCACGAAAAAGAAATGCCACTGGCATATGGCGACCTACATTGTCCGATCTCCGACTCTCTGGAGATATTGAACATTGGACTCTCTTTCCCTACTTCTACTTCCGCTTCCCCTCCCCTTGAAATTCCGCCACAATTTTTATGCAGCGGACATATTTTTTATCTCTTTTACCGAATCTCTTCGGTTTTTTATCCTTCATTTTACTCCACTACGTTTTATACCTGGCTTTACAAGTAGGAAAAACTGCGAGTAATAATTTCAACTCTTCTTTTTCTTTCGGTACTTTCGGAACTCCAGTTTATTCAAGTACGAAAAAAAAAATATGAAAGTTTTAGTTTCAAAATTATTTCGACGATGTTTAAATTTTATTATTTTATGAAAAATAAATTGGCGCGATTATATACGTGGATGAACCTTTCTCAATTTCGGTAATGTAATGAGTTATTCAAGAAAAAGCTGCAGTCGCGCTAGTCGTCGGCAACGGCAAGCAAATCGTAAATCAACCGGTAATTATCACGCCTCGACGCTGCACATTCTGCTGCTCACGGCAATGCAATTTTCTGCGTTGTGTACAAGAATTACGTTTTGCAGTTTGATTAATACGCTAATTAGTAGGAGGTAATCTGGAATTTGTAATAAGTAATTTATTCAGAAAATTTTGGAGGGAAATTAAATGTAAATATCACTTTTAATACTAATTCAATGCTAGAATCAGATTTGCAATCATTTTGATCTATTATACGCAGTATTCCAATTATTGTACGTTCTCATTTGATATTTTGTAACATTTTTGTATCGAAAAAAGGTTTTCTTACTCTATTCAATAAGTTAATTAAAGCTGCTTAATACTTCAATATTCAGGGGACGTAATTTAGAAATATCAAGTTTGCATTACTGACTTATAAGGATGACGGGAAAATATTCAAAAACGTTATATCGAATAATGGCCGTTACAATTTCTTAAAATGAATTTAAACTGCGAAATATTTTGATGCTAACTATAGAATGAACAGAATATTTGTTAAGACTGTAAATTTTCGGTTCTTTGTGCATGAAGTGACCAAAAATTGTAGATTGGGTCTTATCATCTACTACGGTGCTATTGTTTATTATTATTGAGCTGTTAGTATTTTATAGTAAAAAGTAGATTATAAATTTTCTGTACGAATCAATAGTAGCAGCATCATAAGTTACACAGAAAAAAAAGTCTTAAAATTGTTACATCTCAAATTAAGTACTTAATTTCCGTCTATAATTGAGCTAATTTTCTTAAATTAAGTCAATATTTGCGCTTAAAGTCTTACTTTCAGACCGCAAAGTTTAATTTTAGTCGAGATTTATGCTTAAAGAAAAATTTTTCGAGCTTATCACACCTAAGTTAGAGAATTCTTATTTCGAACCTGAATATTGACTAGAAGTAAGTTTCCAAAACTAAAAACAAGGTTTTGAGCGCAAATATTGACATAATTTAAGAAAATTAGCAGAATTTTAGGCAGAAATTAAGCCTTTTACGGTGCTGAATTGAATATATAACAATTTTAAGACTTTTTTTTTACTGTGCAGCCTCATCAATAATAGGACACAGTAGTAACGGAAAGTTCGGTCAGACAAGACTGTAGCACATATACAGTGACCCTTTAACGCTTTTTTTACATTTAATAACTAAATTCTAGCTGTGATAGCCTAAAAAAATAGTTCGTAATAGGTTGGAGTTAAAAAGCCGAGAAACACGTCAGAAACCCGATATTTGAAAAGCGCATATTTAAAAAACCGAGATGTTAAAAAACTGATTGTCAAAAAGCCGAAAGTCTTTCATCTTTTTTTCTGTTTTCTTATTTGTGTAGCCCTTTTTATCTTTTCACGTGAATATGTACTACTGAATACAAAGACAGTCGGTTTTTTGCTGTTTTTATGGTGTGTTGGTGATTTAGCGTATCTGTTTCTTAAATGTCAATTTTCTGACCGTCAGTTTTTTATTTGTGAACTTTTCTGTACGCCCGAAAATAAAAAGTATATAATTTAGGAAAAGATTTTCTATACTATAGAATCTATGGTGGATATAATTTTTAACGAGATTAAAAATCATTTATTATAAAACAAAACTAGAATTTTGTGAGAGCTGATTATCAAATAATATAAAAAATTGTTAAATAATGTCTTAAATAATGTCTTAATTAATGCCAGAACTAGTAAATACTAAAATTAGTGCCTCATAATCACATGTACATTTTTGCTGATATATTAAATGCTACGATTAAGTACTCTAACTTAAACACAGTTTTTTTTTAGTAGAAAGTCATTTATGAGTGAAAATCAAAAAGTTTGTAAAAATTTAGTACGTTTTAAGAAAATAAATTACTATAATAAATTAATGCAAATAACATTTTTTCTGATTATATTAATTGTCATAAGTAATAAAAAATGCTTGTGAGGGGTGCAATAATTCAGGAAAATTTTTAATAATTTAAAATATTTTTTTTAACTCTATTGTGATGCGATTTTCATAGTACGTTCAATTTATTTTCGTAACAACGTTCGATATTTCGATACTTGTTTTAAAAATATATAAAAAATGTTTTTATACTTTAGCACCGGATGACATGTACTCTCGGAGAAATCTAATTAATCGATTAATTCGTCTAAAAATATAATTCGATACTCTAATAATACTGTACTATATAATTCTACGATAAATTCTGAAGAACTTTACGCTAAAATCTTTATAAAGTTTTTTTGTGAGAAAATACACTTAACGAAAGATGAGAAATCGAGTCAAGGGACATATAACCGGGTGACATTTTCGAATATTCAATTGCATTTATTTCGTTCTGAATAATGTTGCTGGCTGTTGACTTATAAGAAAGGAAAGGTATGAGATTTCATTAATATTAATAATATAACTACTAGCATAACTGAGAAATATGCCGAGGAAATGAATTATCCAACTTTTTGATTTTCACCATTGTAGTAATGTAATGCAAAACACTTTGAGTTTAGTTGGAAATTAGTCATTGTTTAAATTGAAAACCCTTTTATATTAGAATGTATATTTTAACAACGACTGTATATATGTATAAACAAGACCAACAACCATATGATTATTCTGTTTATTTATTTATTTTCTGCTTAAAGATAGCTCTGTTTGCAACGAAAAAAAAGAAGAACACAATAGAGTTTATTAGTAAATACAAATTTACTAATATTATTTAACGTAGTAAATATTTTAAATGTGATATATTATAACTGCATCATAATTATGAAATATTTTGGAATGCTTTGCATTTAAAACTGTTTGCATCATAATTTATAAAATGAACTTTTGAAAGTAAAGTTTTTAGTAATAATTTTGCATTTTGTTGACATTTATCATATTTGACTTTTGCTCGCATATCCGACTTAGAGTAACGCAATATATAGATCAATTTTCGTAATTAAAACTTAACAGTAACAAATAATTTTTCATTTGTTTTTTTAATGGTGTGAGCATATAAATAAAGATTGCAGTTTGAGAAACATATGTTACGTTTATCAAAACGTTCCTATCTCTCTATAAATTTTCGAGTAATTTCGGAGCACCAAACTCTGAAACAACATGGCCCCTTCATAAATCTAGATGTACCTGGATTATACAACTGGTGGTCATAAACACTAGGAATTCGTGTTTCGGAAGAAATTATTAAAAGAGCAGAAGGAGGATACCTAAGTATCTATAAACCTGGTGCACGTGTTGTGTAAGATATGTTCAACAAATGTAGAGCACAACACCTGCACACCGCCTTTGGTAGCCTTGAACATCTGGAGCACATATGTTAGAAAAACATCTGAAAGTGTCCCTTGAATACTAAAATCATAATTCTATCGGAATATATTTAATGTAATGACTATTTTAACATTAGATATCATTAATTGTAAAAATTATAAATTTAGTCTTCTTATTTTAAAATGCGACTCGCACAAGAATAAGTAATGCTTCTGTCTGTGTTTATATTTGTGTTCGCGGATATGCAAAAACACGTGAGTTTTCCCTAAAAATTTTAGTATGCGCTAAGAGACTTTGTAAACTAATTATTAAGATATGCAATTAGTCAAATTCGTCTAAGAAAATTAAATTTTTAATTCTTATACCTTAAAAATTATATATCTTATAACATTTAACAAAACATTACTCTGAATGTCCTTAAAATAAAATTTCACTTTTTGACGTAAACGTAAAGCGATTTAGGTTGATCACAAATAATGAAGTTTGTAAAAAAAATATAAAAATCCGAAGGAAAGTTATCCACTTTATTTGGTAAAAACAAAAAAAAACAGATTTTAAACCTTCTACATTTATTGTATTCATCTTGTATATTAGATAGTCTGTATGATCCTCTATAAATAAGCTACTTTAAATTTAAATCAAAAGCAGCTGGTCTGTTGTATGTAATCGTGAGAGTGAAAAGTTTATGCCGAAAAAAATAATGTTAATAATGTAAAAATAAATAATGCTGCTGTAAAATGTTGCATTAGAACTGTAGATAAAAAAAATCGTTTATGAAATTTGCCCATATATTCATAAAAGAACAATTTTGTATTTTTCAATCCATTACCTTAGAATGCTACAATCGTGAAGATTATTTGAATATTTCTTAAAGTAATAAATATTTGCATTCAACATTTTGAAATCTTAGAAAAAGTAATTGGCTTAGATATCCTTAAATACTGAAGTATAGAATATTAGATATTCAGAATCTATATGAAATTGGAATCGTATTGCTAGTTTTGTATTCATTCTCGATTAGAATACAATATTTAATGCGTGGTAAAGCAGGGAAAAAACCGTGACTTGCATATTATTGTTTGGACCGCCAAAAATTCTTAAAATCTCACAGTACAAGTTTATAAAGAGAATAATGGAAACATAACAAGTATTTTCGATATTCCTTTCGGTCATTATTTGATCATTTAAAAACTCAGCAAATTTAATATAGAATTTTATTGATCGTCATATGCGAGTATGCACAATGCAAATTCCTATGAAACTGGTTTCTCCCTTTCTTTTATCAATGTTTACATCTGCCGTTGTATAATTGGAAGACTTTCCACAATCACTGTAATTGAATTTATTAACAAAAACTGCTTCAAAAGGGTTAAATTTTAAATTCAGTAGGATAAAAGTTGTGTAAATCCTAATAATTTATGCGATTTTTCACTTAAATCATCGTTTGCAAAAAAGAATTTTTTCGAAATTTTTGTTTTAACGTAAAATTACGAATTCTTCAATGGAACGGTGTGAATTTCACTATACCACGACAGAGATGTATAGTAGTGCTTTGCATTTATGTAATTGGTTTCATTCAATTCTTCAAGGATTCTAAATTATAACATTAGTTTATAGCAAAAATATACATTCACATTTTTCTGATGTACTTGATTTAGTAAAGTCGCAAATCACGTTCAAATTCCCAAGTAGAAAATGAGTCCAGTTTTTGGCTAGTTTCTGTCCAGATTCGTTATTTCCCATGTTAAAGGTATAGAGAAAAACACAAAACTGGACAATTTTCTACTAGGTTTTCTGTCTATGGATAAGTTTTCAAGGTAATGTATTTTTTAATTTTTCAAAAAATCTGTTCTGAAGCAGTTTCACATTCTGCGCCAGATCTTACGTAAAAAATCCGATTGGGTCGAAAAAAAGATGAAATTAAAGATTATTGAATCCCCAACAAACTCATTAAATGTTTTTCAATCTGTTAAGTAGTTTAAACGTTGCGTACCAAAATATATAAAAATTATCGTTTTTTTACAACCAAACCAATAACAAACAATGCATTCTATAGCCATGGAAAAATAAAAAAAGCATGAAATTATGTCCAGTTTCCTATTTTCTGAAAACTAGGTATTGATAGACTCAAAAATTCAATTTTTTTCGTATATTTTTAATTCTAATAAACAATATATTGACCCAACATTAAATGACAATAAACTGCCTTTTATGTAAAAATCAATAGTATATATTATATTTCTATATAGAAAAGAATAAGATATGTATAAGATATACGATTAAAATATATCGACAAAATTAAAATCCATGAAATTACTATTTCTAATTTCTACCTAAATATTACTGCATATTTCTTATTTACTCCTCGAATTTCAGTTTGCAACACATGTATCTTAAAAAGTGACGTAATCACTACTTCGAAATTACTTTGGAGCTTCGTGTGCTATTTTTCCTGACGTTGCAATCGAACATTTTGTTGTTTAGGTACCTTCATTTCATATTGTTTTTTTTCTCTGTTAACCAGCACACTGAATTTTTGTTTAGTAATTTCTCACGTAACGTTTTATATCACGTACATTTCTGCTTCTCGACCTCTGCTAATCCCATATGTTTTATATTAGCTCCAGTGCAAAGTGATTCCCTTTTCAATACAAGATAACTAAGAATGGCTTCAAAAGTGTTTAGTTTGTTATGAATTTGGTAGTGAATACAATATAAACAGACCTAAATAATATTTGGAGTCTAAAAGCCTACCACTTGGATGGGTCTGCAATTCTAATACGGAGGGTATTTTATTAGCCTTACTATACTTTAGTTACTTATCTATGATGTGTGTAATTAACAATGACATGCCCACGTATCTGCCAGTAAGTGATTACTACGAAATTATACTTGTAATAAGAGTGTTAACTAAGAAGTTCCATAACAAGCTAAACACTTTTGAAGCCATTTTTAGTTATCTCGTTAAAAGGGAATCAATTTGTATTGGAACTAATATAAAACATACGGGATTAGATAAATCTTATAGTTTCCTTACGAACAATGATGTGGAAAAGGTAGAGAAGCATAAATGTTCGTCATATAAAAAGTTACGTGATAAATTACTAAAAAAAATTTCTGTGTGCTGGTTAACAGAGAAAAGAAAACAATATGAAATGAAGTTAACTAAACAACGAAATGTTCGATTGCAACGTCAGAAAAATAGCACATGATGCTCGGAAGTAATTTCGAAGAAGTAATTATGTCACTTTTTAAGATACAAGTGTTACAAACTAAAATTCGAAGAATAAATAATAACAATATTTAGGTAGAAATTAGAAGAGTAATTTCATTGATTTGAATGTTGTGGATATATTTTAATGAGATATCTTATACAGTTCTTTTCTTTATAGAAATATAATTGTATATTATTGATCTTTACATAAACGACAGTTTATTATCATTTAATGTTGCATCACAATGTATTGTTTATTTGAAATGGAAATATATAAAAACAAACATTTTTGTGTCTACACTTTAGTGTTCCGAACTCCAATTTTTATACGGAGATTTTCTTCAGTAATACCTAGTTTTCATCGTAAAAGTGTAATATATTTATATAGAAAATAGGGAACTGGACATAATTTCATGTTTTTTTTTTTATTTTTCTATGGCAATAGAATGAATTGTTTATTATCAGTTAGGTTGAAAAAAATTGATAATTTTTACATATTTTTGTGCGTAATGTTTAAAATACTCAACAGATTGAAACACATATAAATGAATTTGTTGGGGATTCAATAATCTTTAATTTCATGTTTTGTTCGACCCAATCGGATGTCTTTTATCCCAAATTTCCGGTAGGATGTAAAGCTGCTTCAGAACAGTGTATTGAAAAATTAAAAAATTCAAAACTTAAAAACTTACGCATAGAGAAAAATTTTAACGTAATTTTCGACTTCAGTGGGTCAAAGTACATCAGAAAAAAATTAGAGCACTGAATGTTTATTTTTTCTGTAAAGTAGTACAATTGAGAAATCTGGAATAATTTATTGAAACTAATTATACAGATGAAATGAATTACTAAACATATTTGCCATAGTTTAATTTACATCGCTCCATTGCAAAATTGGGTGTAATTTTACAATAAAAGAAAAATTTCGACAAAATCACAAACGGAGATTAAAGTGACAAAACAATATAAATTATTGCGATTTACATAACTTTTATCATACTGAATTTAAAAGTTGATAATTTTAAAGTGGTTTTTGTAAATAAATTTAATTGTAGTAGTTATCGAAATAATCACAATATTTGGATTCACATTTGCGCTTGAGAGTCTTCTAATTATGCACGGGCAGATGTAAATACAGATAAAAGAAACGGAGAAACCAGTTCCATCAGAATTTGCATTATGCTTGCTCGCATATGAAGACCCATAAATTTCTATATTAAAATTGTTGAGTTAAATGATCAAATAATGACCAAAAGACACATAAAAAATACCTGATACCTTTTTATTATTTTCTTTATAAACTTAAACTTGGAGGTTGTAAGAATTCCTTTTTGGAGGTTTAGAAAATATTGCAAGTTATGGACTTTTTCCTGTTTTCCCACATATTAAATATTATATTCTAATCGAGACAGAATATAAAATCGACTTTTACAACTCTCAATACAATTCCAATTTCATATATATTCTGAATATCTGATATTTTCTACTGTAGTATTTGAGGATATTCTAAGCCAATTATAGTTTCTATGATTTCAAACTTTTGGATACAGATCAATTTCGTTTGTTGTTCAGTATATTGAAGCAATTTATTGCTTGAAACGAAATTAAGTCTTCTCTTTTATTTATATCTTTTTAATGAGTTGAAGTTTCTTATAAATATTCAAATATTCTTAATTATCCATAATTTCATATTTTGTAGGACCCATCCAGATTTTTTCCATTCCAGATCTGGCTTAAAATCTCTTTTAAAAAATAAAAAATTCATATCATGGATATTTTTTTGTGGACTTACAGATTTTTTTTGTAAACTACTGTTATTTGCCGAAAAGCACAATTTTTTTGAATTTAAAAAAACAGACTATTAGACATATATGGGCAAATCTTAGAAACTTTTACACTTTGTGTCTGTGTACATTTTTCCTATTTGTAGGTTATTTTTATGCTTTGAAAATAGTCAACGTGCTCCAAATATATATGTGAATATACATAATTCACCATTTATTAGACGTAAGTATGAAATTCGTACCTTCAAAAGCCAAAAATAGACCAAAAAGGCGAAAAATGATTTTTTTTTTTTTATTTTTAACTTATTTAAAATCACACATTTTACTTCATTATTTCTAGTGTAACGTGTTCAGCGCTTCTTTAATGTGTCTGAAATTTATATACTTAATAGTACCAAAAAAAAACAAAGAAAAAGGCGGTGATAGAACTATGTGTCCCTTTCCGAAGCACTGAAACAAGTGCCTACAAAATGTGTCCGATGTTTTGCCAAAAAAAAACAATTTCACTTCATTTTTCGCCGATCGGACGTGCAGCATATTTTGAATCATTACAGATGACAATTAGTCTTTTTTTACAAGCAAAAAGGAGTAAATCTAGATGTCATATCAGAATGTGCTTCCAAGAGAACTTAGTAAAATATTAGTTTTAATTTGGTAAGTAACAGCGTAACTGGTTCCAAAAATGATAGTTTTTCAATGGCACATCTCCAATTGCGCAAGAACATTGTGTATAACATATGTTCTCATTTAAAAAGTGCTAAATGAAGGTAACTTCAATTCGCTAATATAGAATAATGTTTTTATAGGCTCCTGGAGCACGTGCAATAACGATAATTCAACCAATATCACGTTCTAAACCCGATAATTTCACATTTCAAAACAATGGAAAACTATACGAAAATGTTCAGCATTGTTTACAAAATAAAGCACATAGCATCATTTAATACATATTAACCCATGAAATAACATATCTCAATTTCAAGGATGTGCTTAACGAGGAAGACTTTTCCACTTTTATATCCTAAAATTTAAAGGTTTCAGAGATTTGCCCATATATTCATGCAGAATGAATTTTTTTTGTATGCAAACATACTTATAAAGTATTTCAAATCGATTAATTTTAAAAAAATTCATCTTTCTACCGGTGGATAGTTAAGATAAAAATTACGAAGTTTAGACCTCAAGAGGTCTCCTAGAGTATCGGTGCATCTTCAGACATTTACAGGGTATAAGCCAAAGAAATTTGTTATACAGAACTTCATTTTAAAATTGGTGGTTGTAGATGAGTTTATATCCAGAAAACATTTTGGATGTTCCAACAATACAGAGTATATTATTCCCGTTGTAATATTAAAATAAAAAAAATTCGTTCAAGTCATGACCCTTACAAGTTTCAACGTTGTCTGACAAAAATGGAATGTTATCACTTGACACTCCAGACAACGACTGATGGTCCGAAATCTTCATTATTCCCAGAGTTTTTATATTGTCTATATCATAGAAGTAACATTTGACTATTAGATTTTCTAAAAATCATTTCCAGCTAAAAAATATTATCTACGCCTAAGATATTACAGCAGTACTCAATAATTATGCGAAAGTTAGTAGAATGGACTTCTTCCAAAAGTGTAGATAATAAATGGAGTCTTGGCTAGTATCCACTGGTCGATTTTGCCGGCCAAATCGGGTCTAGCAGTCTATAATTCTTAGGATTGTTCGCGAAATCGATACTCTGCAAGGATTTAGCCTAATCCGGCCGTGGGATCGTTTCGTGCCGGTCTGAACCATCCTCGCGCATAACCTTAAATCCCCCGCTGCGCCTTCTCCAGCAAGATCGCTCCAGCCCGGAGCCACTTCAACATTGGTAGCGAACTGCGATTCCGTTACGATCAATGCGGTTTCCCAGCTTTATTAACCGAGTGCCGTTTAATCGAGAAACAGTAAAGGAAGTTGGCGACAACGTCTATGGACCCCCCTTAAGTTTCGAAATCCACATCTTCCGGTCCACACCGACTTGCTCTCTACCAGCCCTTTGAAGTCCCATCGTGGTTTTGGGGGCAAAGTTCACGCAACGACAGGCACTAGGCAACGTATCCGCAAGGGTCGATCTTTGTACTAGTGTGGACATATACTTCGTGCTTATCTCAGGTACTATCACCCGTTAATGTGCTCACCGTTAGACTGTTACACTTAAGACCGCGAGACGAAGGTCTATATCAGGGCAGAGGAGACGCACTGGCCCCTGAATGCATTTCGGAGGTTCTCCCGCCAACGATATTTAGCCCATGAAGATTTGACGTAGGCACTTCAACCATTTAACCGTTCCGTCAAAGGGATCTTTGTGGATTAAAGTTCGGTAGTTTCCTGGAGTAATGCGCAAGACAAGAGCTCGTGTTTGGTGTATTTTCTCCTGAACGGTTAGTTGCGAGAGAGCGGCTCTTACTTTGCTTCTCCGATGGGAATGTTTCGACTTCACTTAATTACTTTACTAATCGCTTAGGGCTATGCGTATGATTAATCTTTCAATCTCATAGAAAATTGTAGCATACATTATAATGATCCATCGTGAATATATATTTCGAAGTTATAGTTTCGAACAATTATATTGTTAATTTTGGTCTTTCAATTGGAAATGGAAAATTTTTCAATTATATTAACCCTTTGGTCTAAATCAGGGAAGAATAGGATATGATTATGCCCACGACAACTCCGAAATCAATATATTCGTTGACATTATCTTGAGAACTGACACCTAATAACAATTTCGATTGTTTTGAAGTCAGTCAGAGTAAACGTCCTCATTGTTTTTTGTTAGCAATTGCCGGGTGCACCTCAGAAACCCGACAAATCACAAAACAGACATTCAAAAACCAGACATTTAAAAGTGCATAGATATTCTTAAAATGTAAGTAATGATTGAATTCTAAATGTACTTAATAAACAATGCGGGGGCAAAACGGATTTGGCATTTAAGTGACCTACAAAATTAATCCCTTGCTCAAACATTTTTTACCTTGAAATTACCTTCCAGTGAGACCTTAAGGACGACCGGAGATCATTTTTTTATGTAGTGAACGCACCACTAGGATGATGTGTCTGCATTATGACATGTCTGGTTTTTGAAATGTCTGTTTTGTGATTTGTCGGGTTTTTGAGGTGCACCCGAATTACCGACTGTTACTACTTAAACGACTGTAGTAATTTAAGTAGTAACAGTCAACGGTTAATTTGTTTGCAGTTGGTGCGTACTTTTACTACTTATATGAATCTACTCGACTACAGAGAGTGTCCCACTATTCAGGGCATACATTAAAGGAGCATAAAGTATGCAGACAATAAGAAGAGAAGACCTTTACCAAAATAAGATCTGTTGTACACAATTTTATTGGTTTTGGAAGGGTGCGGGTCGAAAAACCGACAAATAAAAAAGCCGACAGGTCGAAAAACCGACATTCAAAAAGCTGACACGCCAAAAAACCAACAGTAAAAAACCGAATTGTCATAACACCGACAGTCAAAAAGTCCTCGAAGGTTATTGTGTACATCAACAATCTTATTTTTTTAACAATCTTATGTGTATATACTTTATATATTATAATTTTCTATACAACTTTTTCGTGTACATCAAAGTTGGGTCGTGTATCTAATAAAATGCATTCAATGAAATTGAATATATATTAGGGAAACAAATAGACTTCCCTAAAATAGAATATCAAAACATAACCGTAATATAAGTTATACTAAACAATATTCAATACTTTTGATGAAAGAACATGGAATTGTTATTTATTAAATGCATCGAATCTCAAAAAAGTTCGGCCTTCATTTTTTCATAAATCAGAAATGATAGTCCTTCGAGGACTTTTACTCACAATCATAATATCGACGGGATTTTTGCCTTCGGTTTTTTGAATCTCGGTTTCTTGACTATCGGTTTTTTGACTGTTGATATTATGACGTATCGGCTTTTTTCCTGTTGGCTTTTTGACGTGTCGGCTTCATGCCTGTCGTCTTTTTGAATGTCAGTATTTTGACTGTCGGTTTTTCGACCTGTCGCCTTTTTGATTTGTCGGTTTTTCGACCCGCACCCTTTCGGAATAAGTCGGTTCCTGTTCCAGTTATTTCAGTGAAAGAAATTTTATTTGAAAGCTCGTTTCAAGCCCTATAAATGGTCTATGAAACTGATTGACTTAATATTTCTCCAATTATGGCTTGACAGAGATGCAAAAATGCCGGTTTTAAAAAATTATCTGATTTTTATCATTTTTCGATTCATTCGGTATCGGCCAAATTTGATCAAAGTCGGATCAATTTTTTTACTCGGATATTTCGTTCTCTTTACAAAGAAACTCTATACGGTCACATCGTTAAAAATATTATTTTGGGTGTTTGATGGATACATGGACAGTCGCGGGCCCAAAAAGTTTGTATTATTGTTACTTTTATAAAGATAATTATATATACAATATCCATAAATATATATTGGTCTAGAAATAGAATATCAGTTAATAGAAAAGAATCAAAGAAGTTATCTGAAAATTTAAACTAAATTGCTCCGAAAAACTGTGAATCATCTGAGCCGAATGAAGAAACGATATTCACGAAGGTATTTCTTTGTTCAAAGAACTGCAAATTATTTTGATAGTAAGAATCGAATCATATGACATTAGATAACAAAATGACTAGAAATTTAGTAGAATTATAGATTTACTAATCAAGAACTTGGATCCATAAGAGTAGTTTCTAATTCCAAAATGATTTGCACATCTTAAATCATTTACTTCAAACTTTATAACGTACGCAATAAACTCATATCATTGAAATAGTGGTCGTAAATCATTTTCAGTTGTGCTAAGTAATTTAGAGAGTCCCTTGATGGTATTATAATTGAAATATCAAAATACCAAAAGAAGTTCATGCATGTACGTGCACCACTTACGATAAGATAAGAAGTGATAGGTACCTTGGGACAAACTCGACCTTCTCTAAAGGAAGGTCCATGTTCGTGTATGTCTTTATGCACATACGTAAACCATGAGCCGCATATACTTCTTCCGTTTTGTCATATTTCACATTTAACATCCTCGTTCTTTTAGATTTTGATCGTGGGAAACCTCTTGAAAGTTTTACACGGTACAGTCTAAACATAATGTAGACTTTATTGATACTAAATTATTTATATTCAATATTACTAAGTCTTCGGGGATAATGTTTCTATATGCATGCGTTTGACGATTTTTCTCATGATAATTGGAATGGTTTTTGACATTGTTTTCTAAGTTTTCATGGAAAGTTATTACTTAACTTATAATGATTCGATTATTTTTTTCCTAGTAAAGTATGCACACTGAAAAAATTTACTTGACAAATTCAACTACTATTCAGAAGTTGAGTCGAGAGTAGTTAAAATAAATACTTTTTTTGTTGGTATGACTTTGTTGACGTTCATAATTTTACTATTTTTATATAAGTTAATATTATTTACCCAGTAAACGAAAAAGTATTCCAAATAATATTGGAGGTCAAGAAATGCGATAGTATGCATTAAACCCAACTAGACATGCACAAATATAATAAAAAAAGCGACCGTCAATAGCTGCAGTAAAAAGAATTCCACTAAAAAAAATTTCCCGAAAAATTCTTAGTTGATTTGACTACTTTTTAACAACGCAGAGTAGTTCGATACGCTTCAAGAACATTTTCTAAGTTGCAGTTACTACCGTAAATAAGTTAAATCAACTAAAAATTTAGTTCTGCTAAATTCAATTAAAAATATATCGCTCCAGCATATTGAATAGTTTTTTGTGTGAAGTTCGAATCTAAAAAATGTTTTGAAATGTAGTAGAATTAACTGCCAAAATGTCGTGTCTATAGCTATATTTTTTGTTGATTTAACTCCTTTATGGTTGTAACCAATAAAATTCCGTTGAGGACCTATTGAAATAGTTTCAGTAGTTAAAAAGTAGTGAAATCCACTAAGTTTTTTTTTCAATGCAGACTTCGCTAGATTCATCTATGAAATATGTCTGTAACCATACTTATTGATGAATTAAAGAATAAAAACACTATTAAATAACAAAAAATTTAAAAATTAACAAAATTTGAAACCCTAAATCCAATATCAGAACTTTCGAGATATCATGTTATCAGATAGATATCGATTACGATTAGAATAATAAAACTCAAACAAATCTAATCGATATTTTAAAAAAATTTTATTTCGTAGTAGTCATTTTGAATGTTTGATGTCAGATTAATAATCATATTTCGAAAACACTTAAGAAATTTCAAACAAAACTTTGACTGCTATATTGGAGGTGTCATATTCAATTTTCTTGCTAACTTCGTAAAATGCTCATTTCATATTTGTATTTATTGTATTTTTATAAAGAACTTATTTGAAATAAATTCAATTCAATTCAAGGCAATAGCAACTATTCGGTAGTTCCTTACTAAGTCCCGATAATTACTACGACGATGACTACAATCTCCAATTTCTATACATTTTTTCAATTAAAGTTTTAAAAGATGATATATAAAATCATGTAAGATTATGTTTTGTTACAAAACTATGAGTTTAAATTTGTGAAAGTATCTAAGTTCCTAGAATAGTCTACAATTTAATTAAGATCCATAACGTATTAATGAAGAGTCTCTTAATTAAATTCGCTGAAACTCGCAGATACAATATTTAAAACAGTACGATGCAGTTGCATATTTTAAATCTAGAAAGTTCGAAATCGTGTCGCTCTAACGCTACGTAGTAAGAAAAAATCATTAATTAATGTGTAAGTACGACAGAAGAGCACAATCGTTAAGTTTCTGTAATGGATAAATGTAATTGCATTAGTTTAGTGTTTGAAGCTCTTTTAGTTTACGTGAATTTCAAATCATTCCAAAAATATTTGCGTTCTTATCAGGGATATTCTACTTAACCCATTAAGTCCCGAATGGACATTTTTTCACTACAATTTTCAACGGTTGTATTTTGTGTGAAAACAAGTTAAAAAAAAATTTGGCATAAAACATATCGGACGTAAAATTAACTGAACCTTCAGAATCTTCTATTACATTTTTCAAAAAATGCAACTGTAAAATACTATATGCGATTTAAAAAAAACGTACATTTTTCAAATTTTCCATTTTTTGAAAAATCTAATAGTAGATTCTGAAAGTTTAGTTAATTTTACGTCAGATATGCCTTATGCCAAATTTTTTAGAACCTGTTTTTACACAAAATACAACCGTTGAAAATTGTAGTAAAAAAATGACCATTCGGGACTTAATGGGTTAAATATATGGTTGAATAGTCATGACAATGTACGTACTCCGAAAAAAATATTAATAATATATATGCTACCTACACTTCTCTAACATTTCGGAATAAAATAATTATTTCCTAAACCTGAAATCGGTTTCTCGGAACGTAATATTTCAGATATTTTGTTTTTGGCCAAACTATTTGTAAATTGAGACTTTGTTATTCAAGATTTTATTAGTTATCACATAATGGAGTCCTATAAATTTTCCTAGAACGACAATTTCTATAAGGACTTGACGAGAACCTTTCCAGAAAGATTAGTAAATATTAACTTAAATGCAGTTCTGTCGCCAGCGGTATTTTGGTCAAAAAGAACTTTCAGGATCTTCGCAGATTTAATACCATCGTTTAGTGAGATTATGTTGCAAGATGTCTGTTTTTAGATAATAATATTTTTTTATTTGGGAGATTTCTGTACCCCATGCTTCTAAGAAATTCTACTTTGTGACAGTATAAAATAATTTTATTTTAAATATGTTTCCAACATAATACAATATTTAATACCCCCACTATTTAAATCACAGAATATTGATAAAATATAATTGTTCTATATGTGAAAAATCCCAAACCAATTCGTGTAATCAAACATATCAGTATAATGTAGAATAATATCTGACCATTCCATATTAACGATTGTGCACATCCACATAATCTAATCGTACGTCATCTGCATCACCCGATATTATGCGATAAAATCTCGATTGACGTTATACCTTATCGCCCATAAACCATTGCTGATCGCAACGATTATTATCATCATCCGTTGAATCATTCAAGTTTTTTAAATAGTCTAAGGTTACGTTAATGTAATATTATGCAATGTAGTTCTTTAAAAATTTCGTTTAATATGGCTGTTATAAAAAGTCCGGAGTAAAATGAAGATGAGCCAAATTTGAACAATTTTGACCGTAACAGAATGGACTGAACAGTTATCAAAATAAAATCACCTTTTAACCATTTCATGCATCTTCATTTTTCAACGAGTATAAAACTAGAAAATAAATTAAATTTCTTTTTTCATTATTTAAAAAATTGTTCACGCTTTCGATTCTACAAACCAATAACAATAAAAAACATACCATAATTATTATGACATGACTGACCACGGAAAAATAATTTTTTAAATCGCTACAGAATTGTTGGACCAGATAATAGAATAATAACAACCACAATTTAAAATTTTCTTTGAAATGTATATTTTTTAATGTCGTGTGTCATTTTGAGAAAATTCAAAATGGCGGATCGGTGTTGTGGTAGGAATGAAAAAATCTCCAATATAGAAAGTGTATATGTTAAAGAAATAAGTGCGGCTTTATTCGGGTGGAATTCAATGCTAGGGAGTTGCTGAGTTTGCTGGTTTCAAATCAGAACTCAAAATTTCAAAATTCAAAATGGCTTATACAATATGGTCGACCAAAGTGAAGAAATAGAAATGTAACTGAACTTAACAAAGAGTGATTCAGACATGAAACGTACAATTATTCAAATAATAATAAAATAATAATTTTGTATTTGATTATATCTTATATTTTATGTAACAACTTATTAAAGGCTATTAAAAACTCGTATATTTGGCATTTTTATTAGATTCACTCAATATTTGTACAGTTTCAGCAGATTTTTCGAAATGCTGCACAATCGGGAACAATGTTTTAATTCGCCAAAAAAATCCATCTTCCGAAAATTGACCGGGCTTTCTCTCATTTACATGGAATTATTATTTTACAAACGCAAAAAGTTAGGTATAGATATAAGCTTGAAAAAGGTAGCTGGATCATCAAAATTCAACGAGCCGATCAAAAGTTATGGACAATAAACAAAACCCGCTGTACAACAGGTGCACCCTTGCACACTAAACCTTCTGTGAGTGAAATTTCATTCAAAAGGGATAAAATCGATCATTTCAACCCGGAGACAATTTTGAATCAAATGGAGAAAATTCTTAGTTTTATGAAGTAAATTATTAGGATTGATATTGATCCATTAGACTTAAAATACACTTCAAAGGAGTAAAAAATCTTATAAACTCTTTTCTCTTTATAGGAATCTATTACATAGTGAAATAATCCGTACGTAATATACATTGTTGTTAAGCTACCAATTAAGATCCAATTACATCTAAAAACATTGTGTATACTAGGAAATTTCGGCACGAAAGTCATCTGCTCCAGTGTAAATTGGTTGCGTTTCCGTCGCGGTGAAAGCACGAAAGCTATCCGCTGTTCCGTGCGCGGCGAATTCTCAGAAAACTAAACAGAAACTACGGAATGGCGCAGAACTCTGATGGTAATTGGTTCGTCTGCAGGCTTATTTATATGGAGGAAACCTGGCATGAAAGTCGGTGGCGGACAGGTCCAGGTCAGGCTTGTCGACGGGAGCTTTTGGTACAAAGACGTGTAACACGGAACTGGTTTACATGCCTAGGTATACCTATAATCCGTACGTTTTCGCGTAACAAACTGACCGGCCCGAGGGAAACTGGCTGTTGCATGCTCTGTAATTTCCATACCCGCGGCGAGGCTGATCCAAAGTGGATTTATATGGTCTTTGATTGAATTATAACCAGGTCGTTGAGCGGTCGCCGTTAGAGAGTGGCGACACTACGGTCCGTTAACGATTTATCGGTCTCTCCCTTATCCGGGCGAAAAATGTCCCCCCACCTCACTCAAAAAAAAAAAGAAAAAGAAAAGTGGACTTCGACGAGAGAAATAGCCGCGAGCATGAACGAAGAGTTCCTCAAACGTGAGCGGACGTACAAGTTTATTTTTCGCATATTTCATTCACGCTCGGATAGAAGTCGCTTTGATCCTGAAGGGGAGCTTTTCGAACATGTCGAATCTCTTCATTTTTAATCCTTTTATCGCGTATATCGAGTTAAAGCGTGTAGTGTAATTGCAAGACACAAGAGCTGTAGTAGTTTTAGTAATAGTAGAATTTAGTTCATTCTGTTCCAGTTAATAACTCATAGCCAATACAACTATAGTCTAAAAATAATGGGTTACAGGATAGCAAAGGAGGATGTTACCATTACCTCCAGTTTTCCGATATGGGAGGTCCATGATCTGACAGGGAGAATCGAGCTTTTTATCGTTTCCGGTTGCCTGATATCATTCTTATCTTCATAGTCAAAGGAGCATGCCCACGGGTATGAGTGGTTTGTGCCAGGGAGATGGAACCTCCCAAATTGACATATTCGATTAGGGTATGCAGGGAGGTAACACCCCATACCAAATTTGATGGCCCAATCATAGCGGAAGGTAGAGAAAATCGCTGTAGAAGTCACGGGTACTACATAGAAAGTGCAGTAACGTAAGTAGTAATATGCCGCACCGTGTGTTGTTCGTACTTTTACTACTTAGATTCCTGCAGAATCCGCGACTTCTACAGTGATTTTTTTGACCTTCTGCTATGATTGGGCCATCGAATTTCGTATGGAGTGTTACCTCCCATTATACCCTAACCGAATATGCCAATTAGGGAGGTTCCATCTCCAGGTCACAAACCACCTATACCCGTGGGCATCCTCCTTTGACTATGACGATAAGAATGATATCAGATAACCGGAAAAGATAAAAAGCTCGATTTTCCCCGTCAGACCATGGACCTCCCACATCGAATGCCTGGAGGTAATGTACCTGAATGCGCATATCGCAATCTGACTTAAAATTCTAACTCCTTGGTAATATCCGCAGTGATTTTGGCAAGACCATACATTACGTCGATGATATTTCAGAAGATCGGGACGAAATAAGGACTGTAATAAACCAGATCTCCGTCGGAACTTTGTCATATCGTGGACCCCCCTTAGAGGAATCTTTCGCAAACTTTCCGATTGGCGGACGTGAGTGGATACTGGAATAGGTCAGGATGAAAGTTCCGGAACCTCCGGCGTGTTCCTTCCTATATGTGAACATCGGTGTGGGAAGCAGCTGTGCTTGCGGTACACTTTCGCGCGGATTGCCGTTTCCGTCCGTGTAAAGTGGTTACACACTTTCGCGAGGCCATTTTCCAAATATCACGACCCGGCGATCCCGGTGGAGGTGCAGGCCTTCAAAGACCCTTCTGTTCGTTCAGACTCGCCCGGCTGATTGAAGAGGGCGAAGAAAACGGATATCGAACGAGAAACGACGCCAAAGGACAACCTAGATTCCCTTATAAATACTTCGAGATTTGTGGCGAGAATCACTGAGAGAAAAAAGGGTTAACGGAACTATGAAAAAGTAGATAGCAATATTTAATAGTAGAATTAACATCATTAAAACGTTGAAGATGGCAGAATTTTATTTAAAAAATTTTAAATTATAGAAACTACCATATATTCACAGCTATCCTCAAAGGGTCATAGGTCTGACAAAAATTTGGAGAAAAACGTCTTCCACGGCTTTATTTGTAGAACTATTTAGCTTTAAAATTTGCAAACCGCGAAATCCCAGCTGATCGTGTTCTCCAAGTACAAGTAATATTATAGGTGATTTACAATTTTTACAGCGATTTTTCGTTATTACCGGCAACAATTGACCTCCAAACGAAAAATGTTTTATGAGAATGTTGTAGGTATAAAAAGATCTACAATTTTTGTAAACATCATTTTTCACATAACCTCAAAGTATCAGAAAAAAATCGAAGAAACCGAGTTTTATGTTTTTAATTTTTATCGCGTTCAAAAATGATTTTTTTTCTTGAAATTTTTAGGAGACTTACCTTTTTTTGTCCCGAATAAGCATTTATGTTTCTAATAATAATATTTATTCGTTTCTTTTTTGTTGATTAAAAACCGATAAAAAAACATATATTTTCCAGTGAAAAATCTAATATTAAAACTTTAGATAAAGGAGCTTTATTTAATGGAATTTGTCGTTTAAATATCTACTTTCAGATGATATATGAATCAATTTACATTTCTATACCAAAAAGGGCAAACAAACACGAAAATCTAAAAAACTAGATTTTTATTTATTTATTAACTGATAAAATATACAACGTAATTATACAGTAAAACAAATTACGTAATAAAAACAATTTTACAATAACAGAATTGCAATTGTTTCTTTCTTTTAAATATTAATGTTGAAAATTAAATTAATATTGATATTGAAAATCGAGTTTTTCGAGGATTTTGACACTTTCTTGTTTCAACGAACAAATTCCATTATACAAAGTTCCATTCTCTATTGTTGTGATATTAGATTTTTCACTGGAAAATGTAGGTGTTTTATCGGTTTTTAATCAATAAAAAGAAACGAATATATATAATTACCCAAAAAAAATACAGCTTATTCGGGACAAAAAAAGGTAAGTCTCCTAAAAATTTCAAGAAAAAAAGATCATTTTTGAGCGCGAAAAAAATTAAAAACACGGTTTCTTCGATTTTTTCTGAAACTTTGAGATTATGTGAAAGAAAATGTATACAAAAATTGTAGATCTTTTTTATACCTACAACATTCCCATAAAACATTTTTCGATTGGAGGTCAATTGTTGCAGGTAATAACGAATAAAGCCGTGAAAGTCATTTCTCTCCACATTTTTGTCAGACCTATAACCCTTTGAGGATAGCTTTGTACTAGTGGGCGTCATAATAGAAAGAGAGTATCAAATATATTATGTCTATTTTTGAAAACATTTAATTGTAAAACAGAAATACTTGATATTCGAGGTTATTATTTGTACGTGATGAATTTCATTTAATAAGTTCAGGGAAATATTAATGTTTATTCCTGCTACGCCTCTAAAATATTGTGGGGAATACAAATCAGCTAAAAGACGTGAAAAATAGGAATATTCGTACACTTTAAGACAGATCAATCCGTAAATGACATCACAAAAAATAAAAAATACAGTATTTCAGAACAGAAAAAGAGACATTTTTGGTGTGTTTTTTTATAGTTTTTTTTTTTTATAATACCCTCAACTACTGATTTCCTAGTACATGGGCACACTTATAAAATTGGTCCGCCATATTGGATCCGCCATTATTAATTTCGGAAAACTGACACCGGATTTAGAATCAGCGACCCCGAAAACATTAAAAACGATACTTGTCTCCCTCCAGTCAGCTGCAAAAAAATACTGGTCATTTGACAGCGTTACAGTCCCAGATAATTCGGGCCCAAGAGGGTTTACAATTTCTCAAATTTTTAGGTCATAAGTTTTCAATTTTGTTTAGAACAAAAATAAACGGTGTTCTCGAATAGATAAATGCGTGTTCTCTCTTGCAATAGAATTTCGATCCAAGAAGTTTCTAGTAGAATTGATTTGTCCAATATACAGGTCAAGCGATGAATGAACTTTAGATGATTAATAGATTACTAAATGAGTGGAGTACAATTAGTGGATTAATTTACAAGTATCTACCTATCTGAACAAATATTAGACCAAATTACGATGTGAACTGGACTTTGATTGGATCAATAGAGGATTGTAAGTGAACAAATGTGGTCAATGTAAGCGAATTAGAAACTAATTATAAACCGATTTGATCAACAAAACAGGTTCTTCATTCCAAAATACATTTATTAAAAGTTATAGACAAAATTTTTAAACAAATAAAAGATATTTTTGAATTAGTAAAAGAAGGAAGAAAATCTAAAATAAACTTATTATTCGCATTCTTTGGATGCTTACTTTTTGCAGTTGGCATTTAATGTAGGAATTCTTTCAGTAATCGTATTTTCATTCATGATTAAGCGTTACTTTTATTGATGTATTTGAGGAAATGAACAAACTTCGTCGAGACACACGCGCTTCAATTTCTTTTTAATGCATAATATTGAAAATGATCATATAAGTTCGAACTAAAAGTTTATCAGATTTAACAGAATGTAAAAATGTTTTCTTTGAATTTTTTGTTAACTAAAAATGCATGAGTCCATGATACGGAATATTCACTTTGAAGTTACCAGCCTGAGAGACCATGAATCTTTTGTAAGAAATCCTTTTACGGAAAATTAAAGAGTGGAAGAAGATTCCAAGACTACTATCTGTCAACAGTAAACAAAGCAAAATTCATCTCTACGTTCACTTTGAGGATCCCCTGTAATACAGTTAATCTGAAGTAAGTAAATAACGATGTTAGTATATTGTTACTTCGTAGCTTTTGTTATAGTTTTGAACTAATAAAATATTCAATTGTACAATTATTATACGAATTTTAGAATTTAGAATTACAGTAAAATTTTACGAACTCTATAAAAATAAAGGAAAGTAAAGTTTAGTCGATACTAAATCATATTAAATCACAATCATCCCTATTAACAAATCTTGAATATTGAAGAAATAAAGGTAAAGAAATCTTAGGAAGTTGTAACAGTGTTCGTAATTAGTTTATAAATACTTGGTGACTCGAAGTTACCAACTTTCTAGCCAAACGATTAATGTTTCAAAGTCGTTAAGGAAGCAGTGTCGGTAGTTTTGCAAATTTGTGTCGTAAGTCAAGCCCAGGTTCAAATTTCATTTTTACGAAAGGTTGAAAGGACTCTGGAACTCGGAATAAAAGTTACGATTTCGCAGCCGCTGGTTATGATTTTCTGATTTTCCCATGGAGTTTTTGGTTTGAAGAACACAGTAAACATTTTAAAGTAAAAATTAAATAAATTGATATTTAACGACTGTTATTTGATAAAGTAGAATTATTTCTTTTTACACGCTAAAAGATATGAAAAAAAATATCTGATAAAGACCGTCTAATTTATCAATGTTGGTACTTCTGGTCTTTCTGTTGTCAATAATGGTATCCAAAGATGAATGGACAGAAATTTGCCATACATTGCAGTTATTTATCTTTTGAAAAACTGCAGACGTCTTTTTACGACTATCTTTGCAAAATTTGAGATGTATTTGATCTGTTGAGATGTAGACTTTAATATCCCCAATAGAATACAGACATTCATCATTTTGACTAAAATTAATTATGTTTTACTCTGCTGGATGTCGGTAAATGTATAAAAAATATAAAATCACGAATTCTATTAACAGAATTAGGAACTTTTACCCACATAGTCTGAATTAGGAAAATATATGAAGTCGATTAAACTCAAAGACGATAACACAATATTACCTCAAAAATTGACTTTAGTTTCGTCTACAATACACAATTTCAATGATGATTCAGAACTCCATCTATTAAGACTTAGAAAGTTTACTGTTCTGTTAATGCCCGTATATGAACAGTTATATTGTGGATATCCTAGTAATGACCCGTTGATGTCCAGAAAATCCTGGTTGTGAGTAGGATATCCATAAAATATACCGATTGGTGGCAAGATCGTGAACAGATTTAAAAAAAATAGTCCGATATGAATTACATAACGTTAAGATTCATCTTTAGCGATAAGCCATGTACATCCTCTGGACATCTTCGAAGATATTTTTTATATCCCTTGGATGTCCTAATGACATTTAAAACATCCTCTGGTGACCTCTAGGATATTCGTATTTTTGACCTCTAGGATATATTTTTCTTATACGGATGACATTTTTAATTAAATTTCACTTTAGCAGGAATTCTGATTATAGTTAAGCCGGAATGACAATACTCGCTGCTTGTGCAAGGATCTAACGTAAATTCGAGTCACTGTCACCGTCACTCAATTGGTAGAACACCGGATCTGCTAAATTACAGGATTGTCCTTTACGCCCACCAATCACAGCGTTCCATCAACAATTTATCAGCGTCAGTTACTTTCAATCATCTCGTCATCATCGAAACCTATCCCTTTCGTGTTTGATTAAATGAATCACGATACTGCCTCTATTTCGCATGCATACATCGTATTTTGGAACCCTATATACATCCACGTGATTGATACTGTGTCCGCAGAGTACTGGTAACATATTACTGGCACGCCAGTACGTGTACCACGTGTGAATGAGCCCAATCGAGGCCCCTTGTATATCAGATAGGTTGCCGACGAAAAGTAAGAGATACTTGTAAGTACTGGACTGAGAAATACGACCAGTAGCAGAGGGTTGGGGCATCGTTTGCCCTTAACAAGCGTAATTGGAGCAGGTGGTCGAGCGGTTCTGTGGTTTCGGTGCATACATAACTAACCTGAAGTTATTCTAAGCGAAACTTGAATCGCAAGTCTTGTCGGTGAATCCCTCTCGAAGTTCGACCGAAGGCCTTGGCAAATTATAAGCAGCAATTTTACAAGGGCATATGAATGGAGAGCTTCTCCTTACGATGCTTCTACATTGTAAGCTTTTACTAGGATTGCATGCCTTTCAATTTGGTCTTAACGGGCAGGAGCACGTGAAGTGATCTTTCACTCTTCGGGCGATTCGTACATTTGCATAATTATGGACTGGCCAATCAATTATATGCAGTTGGTTATCTCAGTACAATTTCCAGTTCATTTCTTTCCTTTGATATTGTTTTAAATACTTACTATCGATTATATAATTAAAATTAACCTTCAATCTTTTGTTTTAGTAAAAAAAACATCTTGCCAAATAAATTATATCCAGTTATTTTAATTTCAAGCGGTTAAGAAGAAATCCAAAATCGAGTTGCTTTTGTGACTGTGTGAATATATAAGTTATTTGGTAAGTCGGTTTTTTTACTAAAACAAAAGTTTGAAGATTCATTTTAATTTACCGGGTTGTTGATGTCAACTATTAGCAAAATTTGGCAGGGTTTCCAAAAGTCACTATTTTGAAAACATACTACGCCCTGTTAAGGCAAAATGCCAATTTTGTAACTGTGTCAGTGTGTAGATGTAGGTTTTCCTCTAATGGTGAATGTAGTAGTTAATGCTATTAAAAGTGAATGTAATTTTATGGTTATATAGACGTAGCATTTTTGTGGATAAAATCCAGTTTCTGTGAAGTTTCAGTTCCCTGCATATGGGACTTTTACTTCGTACTCGCTTAATTCCTTGTAGTGACGGGAAAAACCTCACTCTTAGAAGAGTGAAATATCACTCTCAATAGAGTGAAAATTTCATTCTTTATAAAAGAGATCAATTTTCACTCCAAGGAAGTTAGAGAGTATATAAATCACTTAATTGCAGATTACCAATAATTGATGCAGTTTTAATCATTACTGTGCATTACTTGTACATACGTTTAAATGAAAAACGATCAACATTAAATATTTTCTTTAAATTAAATATGGGTACTGAAGAATTCAAATAGCGAACAACGCGCAAGTAAACTATTTATACTATATAACAAAGGGTGATGAGCTGAAGGGAACACTAAGTAAACGTAATCCGGCTATAGAGTATGGTACCGCAAACACTGTCCGTGTGAAGGAAGTACACAAACCTATTTTCTAGGGAAAAGGGAATTAATATGTTAGAGTAGATGTTAAGCAAGTAGTAACTGTTTTTATTTGATATTATTTCACGTTAAATCAGTTGATTAATTTTATGCACTGCCAACAATATCTAGTAAAAACTAATGAATGGCGGAATACATGTTTTAAAAATATGTTATTGTAAAAAATCTCATGCGTTATTGAAATTTATTTTCAATTATAATGATGTTTTCTTTTTTATTTTATTTCGATGTTTTGCCTTTGCCTCTTGTGCTTTTTTATAAACATGTTTGGAACGTGCACGGAAAAATAAGTCTTAAAATTGTTACAAATTAAAGTGGCTTAAAATTAGTTCATGTATATTTCATAAGTTTGTCCTTTTCTAATCGGGCTATTTTTTGTTACATCTTAAATATCTTATATTAAGATTTATTTTTTTCAATGTGACATTTGTTTCCCAAATTTCTATTTCTTATTGTGAATTATCACTATAGTATGGTTATGTCCTGTTTGGATTTGCTGCTTTTTAAAACGGTAAATTGTTCATGGTTTGAAAACAAAATTGCGTGTCAGTAGATTTAGTAGGAAATAAAATTGCAAATCAAGAAAATGTCAATGTTTTGGAAAGTTACACCGTTCCTATTAGAAAAAATGAACGTGCTATCTAGTCAAAGTAAGTAAAGTTTTAAATAAACCATGAATTTTACGGAATTGAACTTCCTGGTTGACTCCGACCTCCATTCGGTTTGAACTATAATGCAATGTATGTCTATATTTTCCAAAATGAATTACATAGTCCAATAACATTTTTAACCAGAAACATGAGTTTACTTTTTTCAAATTTATGAAATTTTTGGTCATAATTTGTAGGAACACCAGATTAAAGTGCTATTTATCAGCTTTGTAGTCCTTCCGATACGATTTTTTTTATAGAGTTATCCAAGTTTTTGTCAAGCTATAAATATTATTTTCGTTACATTTAGTAAATGCGTAATTGTATGAAAATAATCAACATAATGAGGCCAATCTTCTTGCTCAGAATTGTTCCATCACTTGAGAATTTTGAGATCTAACATAAAAGTACAAAAAAACGAAAATCATAATCGTCTTTAACAAAAAGGTTCCCTAACTTGATGAAAACAAATCGAATCGAAATTACTAAAAGAGCAATTTAAAGATGGTGAATAGCAGATTAATCTGTGTTTTATATCCGAAAATCTTGACGTGATAGAACAATTCTGCTGTCATATATTGCATTCAACGCATCGAAAACCTTTGAAAAAATATATTCCCGTTTCTGATTTTGGAAATCGGCATTATTTTATTAGTCTGTATTATTAATACGTTATGAAAGTGAGACGATTCAAAAACATAAACACTTGTAGAGTTTATCTATGCAAATTTACTGAATTAATGTTTACTCACTTAAAATTGTTTAATACTTTCAAAATTGAAAAAAAAAATCTTAAAACTCTATAAAGGCTTTTGTAAATGACCAAGACGGGTTCCGTATGTTAATTACATTTTACTAACCTACTCTTTTACACATTCTGACATTTTTTAAATCGAGGTAGATCTATGAACGGAAACTTATGAAAGTACTGATAATATCAATAAAAATTTACCTATGCAATACACTTCGAAAAAACATACCGAACAGTTTCATTAAATCTCAGTTTCTATCACAAAAATGAGTTGAGCTTAGGTAGGTCGGAATTACATCGCTTTCATCTACCTTTAAGAACGTCATATTTATATTAAAACAGAAATTCTATTTTAGTGGCATTGCAATGAAGTAAAATACAAGAATCGTATTTTAGCTAGACATTCAGTTATCTTTTAACATAATTCAAATGTTACATAGTTGCTTGAAAAAACTGATAAATATCAATATTTTTACTTTTTTCAGAAATCTTGGTTGCCACATTGGTAGAGTAAACTTATTTTTAATGCTTATACGCCATTTGAAAAAGAATAATAACACTGTGCCACTTATTTTGTTGTTAAAAAGCAACGTGAAATCATGAAAAATTAACATTAGATACAAAAGAAAATACTAGTACAATTTCTTGTCATTATTTTTCTTCGTCGGTAGTAAGTATCCAAAAGACGAAGAACGCACTAGCAATTTTTAAGATTGTTATTAAACATACAACAGTATAGATCAAATTAAAAAATAACAAATTTTATTCTAAATCTTCAACAAAATACTTTTCAAAATAATGACCCGTTTGTGTAAATAAATTATTGACAAAATTACGAAATCAAATTTCTGTTTGAATTGAAGCCTGCAATATAAACTTATTTCCTGCATTTTCAGCTTTAATATGAATATTTCCACGGAAGATTTTTTTTACGTTATCTTTGAGTTGAAAATAACCAGGAACATTAACTAAAAAAATAACACTACCCAAGTGTTAATCACCGATCGTCTTAAAATTTGTTGTACGTACTCTTTAATGAAAAATAGTCAATAAATATTTTTTATATCGTCTGAAAAACAGGAACTAAAAACTCAAATTTTCAGCGCTGTAAGTTTTGTTCCAAACGACGCGACGTTAAACAAAATTGAAAAATGTCACGTTCGATAGGTTTGGTCATCCACTTTGGAATCCCATGGTCAGATTGAGCTAGCGATTTCAAAAAAAAAAATTTATTATAGAATTTAGTGTAATTAATAATTACGCAGGCTTACAAAATCAGGCCGTTCGTGCGACCTAGAGATTTGTGCGCTGAATCCAAATTTGAAGAAAAAATGTTTCACAACCCAGTAAACACAAAATGAAAAGGCCGACTTAACGTTGCCTTTTTACTTATAGTTTCATTTTGTGTTTAGTGGGAATTGACTCAGATTTCCGAGGTGTCCTAACCTAAAAGTGGAAAATCAGTTATATTTTTAATAAAAATAAAAACTATGAACATCATCTTAAATTTTTAAGTCTTGTTCTTTAAAATCCTGTTAAGTATGTTTAAATATCTCTTTCGATGCTGCCATGTGGTATTTTGAAATTTTTATATTTATTATGGTTCCAAGGTACGTATCAATATTGGAAAATATGGTTTCCAAGGAAAAAAAGAGATACATAATAATAAATAACAGTATTTGCCAGAGCACATCCTATATTTTAAGATGTTTATAGTTCCTTTAGTAAAAGAGCATATTAATTGCTACATAACATAATTTGTATTTTTACACTTTTAGGTTAGGATATTTTGGAAACCCGGAGTTTGATCTGAATTCAGCGCACCAAAAACCTTCAAAGAGTTTATTTTGGTCTGCGGGTAAATAGTCAGAAATGTAATTTGTGAGAACACAAATTATCCAGTCAAAAAGCCAAGATAGTTTAATGTGTGGATTTTTTATAATCGAAATATTTATTGTTACATTGGATACCGAATGGTAGTCATTGATTGGATACATTATTCCACCAGGAAGTATTTAAAAACACTTACAGGGCATAAGAAATCAATGATTGTAGACCAACCTGTCAGTCAATTCACAGCTTTCAATTATGTTTAATATAATTACCTGCCAAATTTGTATTTCATTCCAAAAACCTGCTAAAAGCACGTTTGAAAAATCTTTTTCAAACAGAAACCTTAATTTTAAGTTAAATACCAAATTCACCAAATGGAAGACGTCTTCGTTGTTTTTATAACATTTGGTGTAGTAAACTTGGAAGATTTTATCAAAAACTTCAAGCGTTAGAGAAACAATATAAATATAAACTTTTTTAAAAATGTTTTTTCCATTTATTTATAAATCGTTGTTGTTTATGTTGGCACATATAAAAGACACATGTGTAGCTAATTACCCATGATTATTGTATCTTTTTCTTTTCCAGGAGAATTACGAACTTAAAAGACATAGTAAGCAAACACTTCAAATATCTATTTACGTGGTTGTATGCGTGTAATTCGAAAGTGTATGTTTGAAAGTTGATATACTACGCGAATTTCTATTCAGGAGAGAAATTCGTGCAACCAAAATTATATTGGTATAAATTTAATTACATGAAAGTTACGGAAGACTTTTGTAGCATATAACTAACTCGAAACTAGCAATTACCAGGTTCTTACAAATTCGAAATTAAATATAAAATATATTTCTTTTTGAAATTTCCAAACAGCTATACAATTTTGAGATATAAAGAACAAATATAAAAATTGTATTTATAGAAATAATTACAACACAAATTTTTAAACCACACGCTGTAGATGATTCAAATTTGACTATATTATATTTACTTATATATATTACTTATACTTCCGAATATTACTGAATACTTCCATGTAGCAAATTTCAAGGTAATAGGATGAAAGGAATGATTCGTGGCACAATGCTGGATGCACATTACTTTAACATTTATGCTATCAAATTTATAATATCAACAATGTATTTTGCCTACTTCAGATTTTCATTTTTAATGCATCATTTTTCATCTAAAACATTTTTCAATAAAATATTTTTTCAACAGATTTCCGAAACCGAGTCCCTTTAGTAAAATCGAACATAGGCAAAGTACAAATTACACGTGGAATCGTCGACAATTTTTACTAGAATTTGATGTATACAATATAAAATTTCGTCAAATGTTATAATTCTATTGATCAGGATTTGGACATGACCAATAATCAATGTAATTTTGATGATAAAGTGAAATGGTGTCATTGACCTCTTACCAAGTTTATTTTTTAAAGTAAAATTATCTAGGATTATTAGGTGGTCTAAAATTTAGTTAACTAGATTTATGTATTTCGTTGTTTTTTATAGCTAATTTAATTGATTTTTCAGGTGTCATAATTTCAAAATGTAATATCACGTTTTCTGCTCGAATGAAAAAGATAACATGAGTAATCCGATTGACTTCTCGAATTCAGCAAATCGAATGCTGTATAATATTGATATAAAGGAGCAAAGTGCCAACTCTCATTTATTATGAAAGGTCTTTTTTGAAGTTATTGTAACACCAATCTATGAAAATTAATAGTTAAATTAGTATAGAATTCGTTGACTTTGATTACACTAGTTTATATTCCATGACACATGATGTACTTTGATCCGCTAATGAATTTAAATGAATTATAAATTTTTTTTCGTTTTCTTCTGAAATAGCTGCAATATTCGAGATCAGAAAATATTTGATTGTGTCACACAAAACATGAAAATAAAGGTTTAACCCTTTACCCACCAAACGTGCACAATTTGCACGTGGTTTTTAGCATCGTTTTATTTATACATAAATAATCATTAATCTAGACATCTTGACTAGTTTTGCCTTAATTACATTATCGAACGGTGCTGGTTAGACTTTCGGAAAATGATATTTAACAATTTATAAAGACACACGATTTTGGAATTAATGCAAGTTTCGATATGATATTGGTTTCTGACCACCTTCTGTCTTATCAGAATCGTGTTCCTGATTATTTTACTTTGTCAGTTACAATGTAATTAAAAAATTAGTTTTTTTCACTGATTTAGTATAATCTTCGACGTTTTAAACATAAGCGATATTGTTATTCCTGCGCCTTACGTTTTTAAAATTTGTGTGATTACTATTTACTTATAAGTAAATTTGTTCTCTATTGAAAAAATAGATTAATAGAAATTTAACATTTTTATAATTGTTCAGAACTTCGAAATATTTATGAATTTTCTTCGTTAAATTAATCAAATTAATTTTCCTAATAAAAATAAGAATCTGAATATAATTTGTTTTATTTATTTTTTTAAATAATGTAAATTTTACTATGCTAGAAAATAAAACAATATTTATTACTGAATTTAAAGCGTAACTTTATAGCTCTAGTAGTCCAGGAGCTGTCGGACTTTTTGATGATTGATTTCTTCATGGTAGACAATTTTTTTACGTATGTTTTGGGTTCATATATACTAAATAAATGGGACAAAAAGAACGTAGTAAATTTTTCATTTTAATTATTATCAGAAATAAATTTTGTACCTATTAAATTATCGAACATTATTGCTTTTACTCGTGTCAATATGTTATGAATATGTAAGAAAATCAGCTTAATGAAAGCATCTATCCTAAAAAATAACTCATGAACAAATGTAACAATTTAAAACATGACACCCCGCCATTCATTCGACTATTTGGTCGAAGACTTCATCTTTTATAGTTAGAATATCTTAAATTATCAGGAAATTAAATACTATCTTGACGAAAATATGTCATTTTTATTATAAGTCCCGATCGACCTTGCCATCTATCCATACTTGTCGCACAGAATAACAAGTAAAAATGGAACTTTAGCTGTCAGGAAGTCCACCACCTCCAGTATAGGATGTGACGGTAAAACAAAAAAATTTTTACCTGAAAAACTATCCATACAAGTAATGTTCAAAGTTCAACTTCTTGGACGGACGAAGAAACAAATTGCAGAATAGATGAAGATAATTTCACATTAAAAAATAATTACAGATATTATATAATATAATAATTATTAAAAAACATCACCCTACTCTCTAAATTCCTTGGGGTGAAAATTAAGCCACTCTTCCAGAAAAAGTGAAATTATCACCCAGAAAAATTTAGAAAATACCGAGAACCGAATTTGCTATAAATTCTGTCCCGTATATTTTTTTTTATCCGATTCCTAATAATTAACATAAAATTATTGTCATATAATTATAAGTTGTATATACTTTTATTGCTCTATCAGCATCGCTAAAGTTTCGGGATCGTGTATCAGTTTGAAACAAATTTTTGTTCATGTTATATCAAAACAAAGTAATAGCGAGTCGAGTCATAAAAACTAACTATTTTAAATTCAAAATTTGAATGGCTTTTATTTTTTTATCTCGTAAACTGAAATTGAACAAAACCGTGTATGGCAGAGAATTTGCAGGATATTCGATTCTCTATATTAAGCTGATATTTTCATAACAGCATTACTGTTTATTTTAGATATTACTTTACTATTGAAATTTGTATATATTTTATTAAAATTAAAACAATGCATATGTATTTAAAGGAAAAGATTATGTAATAGAGCCAATTATTTTGTATATATTGTAATACTTCTTTATAAAAGTATACTATTTTAAAACAATATAAAGTATTGTTTAATAGGCTTACATTTTTAACCTTCTTTTCTAGTAATAGCTGATGATGAATGCATACATTTTTATTATTTCGATATTTTATTATTATAACTAAGAGCAATGTATTGATATGCAATTGCCCGTCTAACATCAAATTTTCTTTTGATGTTTCAATATATTGTATTAAAGACAATATTAATAGATGTTCTTCTAATACATTTCAATCGTATGTATAATATTTATGCACAACAAAGAATATTAAACTTTTATAACGAACAGTGCTTTTCAAGAAAATATGTATTTGAATAGCAGAATGTGCATGTTTTTGTTTGAATTAAGTAAATATTTTCTTAAACAACGCCTGCTGTTTAAAATAGAAGAAAAATGTATTAAATATCAAAAAAATGTATTAAATATCAAAAAAATGTCCCTCATACAAATAAATCATTACTCGTTGTTATTCACAGCAATACATACTTCAATATATTATTTATTGGAGGGGGTTTGTAAAATGATTTAAATTTTACAAAGTTGAATTAAAAATAAAAAAAGTGATCGTATAAAATGACAATTTTTAAACAAATGAGTGGTACTACACAATTTTTACTATTCACATCACGTGAAACCAGAAAACTCAATTTACAGTGGTGTGCAAGTTAAACAAATATGTTTTTTATGGGTCAAATTCTAAAAGCTGCATGGAATTATTCATATCAAGAGTTTTATATAATACCTATTTTAAAATTGATAAAATACGAGGAATTGACCTTTATTCGGCTACTCAATGAAGAAATCAATGAAGAACTCGAATTTATCCTAAAATAGAACAAATATTCAAATATATGGTCGATTAATTGTTTAATAACTTGCTCGAATATGTGTATATGTACGTTTTGGCAATTGATTCAATTCTATTCTGAACTCGGAATTATCTGCTGGATATAGCTCAGTTATGATTTGATGACGAATATTTCATGACTACAAAATTGTATATACATACGAATGAAGTCATGAATATTTTGTTATTACAAAAGAATAGTTTAATCGATGGTTATATTTATAGACTGGGAAGCATTTATGTTATTTACTAATTACAATCAAAGTCAACTACAATTAGCATTATGAAGTAAATCCATTAATTTCCATGTATAAAAGTTCTTTGTTCACTTTCGAACGTTTTATTCGATATCAATCCCATTTAAGGGATTAGTTGCATCTTTTAGAAAAAAAAATGTTTGAGAATACGTCTTAAAAAATCAAGTGGAACCAACAAAATGGATTGAGATATGAGGGTTATAAGTGAAAAACCTTTTACATAAACAAACTGAAATTAAAACATTAAACCTTAAAAAAAAAGTTTTTCCACACATCATCAAAAATACTTGAAAACTACTAAAACGATTTTCTTGAAACTTGACAGACTTATGCATATGAAAATTTAGTATTTCCTCGTTTGATTCCCTATGAAAACTTGCCGTTTTATAGCCTAAAACGATGATTTTTATGAGGGAAAATCGAAGCAGTAACTGTGACTTTCCTCCATTTTGTGAAGGATGCATTAAAATTCTGTCAAGCATTAACGTATACTGTTGTATAATTGAATCCTTTTTTATTTTAGATGATCAAGTTCGCCACAAAGTTGATCACCCCAAAAAAAAGTAACAATAAATAGTACTTTTCGGTCCTGGGCCATAAAGTTGAATTTTATTTCGGTGATCCAAGAATCAAAGCTGTAAAATCTGACAGCCGAGGATAGAACATGATTTTTGATATACTTTTCGCAATGTAGACACTTTACCGACTAATTTTAGTCCGTAGAGTCGAAGATCACTCGGTAAAATCACACTTTACTGTCTAAAAAGAGTCCGTAAAGGATTTACTTTACGGACACGTGTATCAAAAAATACAATTTTTGTTGACGGAAATTTGTGGCTCAGCTGTGTAATATATTGCAATAATAAAGTTACTGAATGGCGGTTACTGTATGCACTTTAAAATTATAAATTTTTATGAAATTATTTTTTAGCAACTGTTAAATGGTTAATTTTAATCATTTATGAAACAATAAAGCACAAAATTTTCTCTTAAAATATTCCAAAATTTACACATAAATTATATTAGGTTGCTCAAATGCAAGCATTTAAAATTATGTCTAACCTCTTATTTTAGAGAAATTCTTAATCATTCTAATATAACAGATTTTATTTTACGCTGTACATTATGATAATATTATGCTAGGATATGATGACTTGAAATTATATGGCAATTGATTGTATGTATCTTCAGTATATTAATTCATTATTACTAAGAAAAATATAACATTTATTTGTTTCAGGTAAGTACGATTTGGCTGGTCGTTTTTTGTGATGAAATGATACGCTTTGCAGGACTTAGTAAGTTAATATGCTTCAATACATTTTAATTCTTCAGAGGAAATTGCAGTGGGACTGTAACTAGCACAAAATTCTGATAGTTTGGTACCTTAACTCCTAGAGAGGTTTGAGTTTTTCCGTGCAGCTCTATATTTTTAATTTTGAGATTTATTATATTACAGTATCATTTCAAATCTCTTTATGAAATTGCCAGCTAACATTGTTCTTTAATCACAATTGTGCGTTTCAAAATAAAGGAACAAACAAGGCATATTGTTGCAAAACAATTTTCACCTCTAGAAATAATATTTGAATGTTGTCTGATCGAAATTATAAATGTTTTAAAAAGAAAATCATCAATAGTAACGTTTTGAAAATTAACACTACATGTAATGAAATTAAATAAGCAACATTTCAAAAACTGATAATATGTTATTTCTCACATTTTCAGCGCAAATAGTAGTTTTTGATACAAGTGCGTAAAAGTTTTTTTCTACGAATATTGTATCGTTGTATCGTTGACATTCGTAAAAAAAAAAAAACATTTTCGCATATGCGTTAAACAGTATTTTTTTATGCAAGTGTGCGTAATATGCATTAAAATAATGGTCAAAAATTCATAAAACCCACTTTACGCATGCTACCTAAAAAATCCAATTTTGCTCCCTATGCGTTGGCAAAATAGCACTTTCTCTTTTTAGGGATCAAAATAAATATATCCCTTATTAAGAGTTTCTCGCACTCTGAGTGCAAATAGTACATTATATGGCAAGGGCGAAATTATCGATCTTCGACGATTGTGAAGTTTGTTGCCTGAGCGAAGTGTGGGTAACAATCCGATTGTGCTAGGACTCGATAATTCGCGGCCCAAGGTTTCGCCCTAGGCCGAGAAATCGAGTTTTACGGACGGAGGTTAAAAAATGCTGTTTTGTGCATATTCTCGGGAAAGTAAAATAGCACGCTCTCGTATGAAAAACTAGCATGTACATCAAGGTAGAATAGGTTTTTGCCTACACGATAGCTTGACGCCCGAGCAAAGCCTTTTTTATTTTGTTCTCTAGTTGCACAATGTACTATTTCACTTCTTATATTATATTGTCTATAATTTAGACGATAAAATGAAACAAAAACATATTTTGGATTCAATCCCGCGTAGAAATTTTCGGTGCGGCATCAGTATGGCTCGAGTATTGGAAGAGTACGGCTAGCTATTGGGAAGAGTATGGCTATGATATGGGTGTTGTATGCCCCTTGTTTGGTCAAGGTATATGGGATAAGTCTGGCTCAGGATCGTTATCCATACTATTGCTAGACTACTTCCGAACGGGTGCCAGACTCTTTCAAGACTTTATTTTGATGTAAAAAAAAAATTAATTTAAACATTTTTTAAATTTATAAATATTTTATATTAAAGTCTCGCATTGTCTATTTTAATTTAACCTATTTTCTTACAATTATTAACGCTCGCAAATAAATTAAAAAAACCTTTCGCTTCGGGGGATTTGAACCAGCGACCCTAACATCGCAAAGCATGCACGCTAACCACTACGCTACGCCCTGTGTTACGAAATAAAATTTCAGAACTTGTATATTAAGATCGTAGATAGTCAATTTTTTGTATAGATAAGTTTCCCGTATCTCTGGCCATATGTTCTAAGGTAATTAAACATTTAAAAAATTTTGTATTTTACATATTTGCAAATTTCGTTTGGAGGTCTGTATTGATTTGCTCGAGGTTGTCCCCACTATCGCTACACCCCCAAATTTTGTCAGATTTCGCGTATCTACTAACGTTCTCGAGATATTTTAGAATTTTAAATATTCCAAATTTTGCAAATTTTTAGAAACCGCTTGCATGCAATATTATCTAACCCATTGTTGGTAGGCCCTAATTTTAAAACTATTATTTTACGATACTATTATTAAATCATGAAAATCTGTCACATTCTATAATGTAAATTCTCAGTTAATCGATATTTTAAAGTGGACTAGAATTTACAACCTATAGTTACATTTTGTCAAATTCAATAGCTTACTAGACATTCAAGAATAAAAGTCAGAAGATCATGAATTGGCCCAAATGTTTTAAAACATTCAGCGACCTTTAGAAAATTTTTAAAATACAAACTTTAAAAGGCATCAAATAATAATGAAGGTTTATTCAAAAAGTCTTTTGCAAAAAACTCTTCTTTGAAAAATCGTAGCATTTTTTCTTAACTACGAATGTAAAGGTCTTGATATGTAGTATTTAAGAAGAATATTGATAAAAATTGCTATCGTCAAGCATGTCATTGTTAATGTTGAATGGTGATCGTGTATCCGAAATATAAAAAAATATGCCACCACACCAATAAAATGATTATCTTTTAGTCTCCTAACTTCAGTAAATAATCAATAAAACAGAATAGTATTGTAAAATAAATAATTGTGCAGACGTTACTTTGATGAGATCAAAACCGTTTTTATTCCGTACAAAATTATTCAATTTGGGGGTAATTTACCCTCTCATTTCGAGCCCCCATTCTATTTGCAACATGGTAGGCTGAATTTTACATTTTTCCGAAGTATTCATTCATACTTACCTACAATCATTTAAATCTCTTTCCTCTTTCAGGGCAACTATTTCACCCCTAAAGACATTTTACCCCCAATTAAAATATATACTGCAACCTCCAAGGTTTTCGTGTACTGCAAGATTTAAAAAAAACGGCATCGGAAACTTGAGTAGTGTTACATGTACGAGAAAATAAAATACATGTTCCGTAATTTTTCATCATCCAAGTACACGCTCCCTAGTTTTTCATCATTTGTAGCCCAGATATACGCGTAGGAAAAACTAGACGTACGCACCTCGAGATGAAGCAGTGCATTTGGAAGATGAAAAACGTCGGTGCGCTTTTTTACATTGTATAGAACGCAGTTCAACTTTTCTCTCTTAGCTTCGAAATTATATTATAAACAATAAAGTAATGATGCTACGAAGACACTTGAAGAAATGATGTATCAAACTTTCATCGGTTGGTGGCGCATATAGGCCACGCTTCATATGTACGTTGTCGTTATTCTCGCAAGTGGTGAAATAGGTTAATTATTGATGAATTTAATAAAAATAACTATTACCAATTCTTAGTAAATAGAACCAAATATAAAATGCAAAAATACTGTTTTTAATATTCCGGGCGTAGAACTCGATTTTGCACCCCGCAGTGAGATCTTCGAGTCCAAATTATCGAGCCTCACACCTGTTATTTTAATAAATTACGTATGCAATATGGGCGAAATATCGATCTTCGATGAGTATGGTTGACAAACTTCGCACTCATCGAAGTTTGCTAATTACGCTCTTGTTACTTAATATACTATTTTCTTACATTAGGACGCAAAGTGCGACTTTGAGCTTCGTTTTTAGAATGCATACGGGATAAGGGAGGAGGATGTTAAGTGTTTGCATCTTTTCTGATATGAAATAAACGTCATATGACGAGCGCGACCAACGGGACGTAAAAAGAAATTTTGCTCCCGCGATTAAAAAAAATACTATTTCTATCAACAGCGAAATGTACTGTTGCAATTTATAAAATTATTTAAATGTACATTTTGGGAACTTTCTCAACTTTTTCGATGGGTATCAAATAATATCTAAAACAATGAATTGTGTCTTATCCGAACATAGATATCACTGATACAATTTCGAGAAATGTGAAAAATTCGATACTTCATGAGATGGTATCAAATACGGAACATACACGTCAGTTTCGTTGAAGCTCGTGTATTACCGACATTAATAAAACTTCGCTAACTGCTGCGATCATAATATCTCTTGGCCGTTTTTGACAGAAACCCGAGTGTTTTACGGAGCTCGAACACACATCCGCATTTAGCACGGAAGGTATCCCGAGAACAACAAAAATGCATTCTTGCGTCCACAAGCGCAGACAGTCGAGGAGGATTCACTTCGCACGCGAGCAAAGGCAGAGGGCAGAGGCGGCTCGATAATGTCCTGGGAAGTGAGTCCGTAATTTGATTGCGCCCTAAGATACCGAAGCTCGGAGTTGATGGAGTTTGCCAGGAGTTCCTTGCCACCCTTGAGTAATCTTTCCCCTCGACTCACGTGCTTTTACCCCACTTCCGACTATCTCCACCTTCCCCTACAATATTCTGTCTACCTCTATACCATCCCATCTAGTTCTTCTTATCTTCTTTCTACGTCTTGTCCTTTTTGCCTTTATATCCCTTCTCCACCTTTCTTATCTTTTTGCTCCTTCTCGTATTGTTGTTAGTCATGGGCTGTCGTAATTCCTAAGGCGATATGTTCCTGGTGGTTGGTATGGGAGGATTTTTTCTACCATCGTGTTCCAGAGTTGTAATATTTATAGCAAGTTTGTCACTCCAGGTCTAGGGAAATATTTTGTTTGGTGTCAACTGTCTTTGATATGTTCAACCAAAATTACCAAAAATCTGAATGTTGGAATTCAACTTTATTGTAGTAAAACTCTGGATGACAACTGAAGTAAGATTCTCCACCAGACCTAGCAGTCCTAACTAGCTAAGGCTGAGCTAGCAAGAACCCTGATGGCATCAAAGTAAACTAATATTTAGTTCGTTTCATTTAGCCGTATCATCTTTTAACCTATAATACAGAAAATCTACCTGACAAATTCAACTATCGCTGGATCATCCATGGAAATCTACTTTTTTATTTAGATAAGCTGTGTCGATGCTGTTAATTTTAATGGATTTATTTTGATTATGAATTACTTATTAATGCTTTTGAATATACACATACACATTGAGGGAACAGGACTCCTTCTCTTTCACTTCACTTCCTTTCACTTTTATCCCTTCCACTTTCTCCCTTGTCTTCTTCCATTTATCCTTCTCTTTCACTTCTTCTCTACTTCATTTAGCACCCAATACTTTTTCTCGTCAACTTGCTCCTACTTTTTTGCATTTCACTTTACTTAGCCCTGATCTTTTTTAACCAATTCATTGTCTTTGACCTCCACGGAATACATATCTCATCTTCTTGTACTGCCCATCCTTCTTCAACCAACCCCTCTCCCTCTGTTCTCCATAACAATTTACTTATCACTTTCACTTTCCAATCGCAGTTACACTATTACTCCACTCACTTTCTCTTTTTGCTATCATCGTTAGATTTTTCACCCTCTCCTCGAGCAAAAACCTTTCTTTCCACCTCTGTTTCTGATTTCCATACCCCTTATTTCACCTTTTCACCACTAGGATAATCGTAAAATCTTTTCTTCCTTTCTTCTCTCAAATTATTTAACTTTCACTTTCTCAATTTCTAGTTTTTTGTTCTTCATTTTCAAAACTTTCTTCTTCACTCTCGCTTCTTTTCACTTCCTCTTCTCCTCTTTCCATTTATTTTCTAGTTTTCCTTTCTCCTTCTGTTTTCTCAAATTATCTCTCTCATTTTTTTACACTTTTTTTGATCCCATACCTTCTATTTTCTTGTTTTTCATTTTCCTCGCATTCCTCCAATAGCTCTTCCAATTCACCGCCGCGCCGTCGCCACTTGTTTCTCGATCTTTGTTCATTCTTCTTCCATTTGAGTTACTAGTTAGTCATTGAATTGATTAAAATATGTAACTAAAGTCACGCAATGTTTAAAGCCTTACTAAAATTAACTTCTCAAGTACGTTCAGCTAACTCTTTTCTTATTTGTTTTATCTAGTTTGCACTAGCTGTTACAACTGATGGAATTCAGTTTAGGATCCATTGAACTATTTACAATGAAAGGAAGCAGAGGGGGAGAATGAGGAGAAAAATGTTGATGTTTAATGTAAAAGTAAACTCTAACTTATAACGTCACTCCACGTAAGAGTGGAAATTTAATCAGACCCTATGGAGTAAATTCATCTTCAGGTATAATTTTTCACTCATCTGTAGAGTGACATTTATTATTTTATTATTGTTATTATTACTATTTATTTTAATGACTTTCCCATTAATTACAGACAGATTTCATTCTCATTCACTCCATCAGGGGTAATATTTAAATAGAATACTCAAACCCATAATGCATTTGAATTCGTATGAAACGCCGTAGTTTAAACAGAAAAACGTTTTTAATTAAATTCAAACACTTTTTTTAGTTCAATCAATTAATTTTTCGTTTTTTTCAATAAACTTAAACCTACAATATTAATTAATCTTTAATCCATTGATATAAAAGAGAAAGTTAATATATTTTCAAAAGTGAGTCCTGTTTTTATATATTTTTTATATTGATGAATTTCATTTTTTCAAATTGATATTCACTCGAAATATTGGAGTAAATTTCTTCATTGTGCAATTTCCATCACAAAAACTGCCCACATTAGCCGGAAAGCAGAGGAACTAAAACAGTAAAAACAAATGTATATTCAATATTAAATAGAACATGTCATCTTTGAAACAAATATTTTTTCATGTCATTTTTTGTTAAGACCGAAAATAGATCGCACAATAAGTACTAGCAAATCCTCTAATTAGATGTATGCATCACTAATCCATGGATGTAAAATCAGAGGAATTATATATAAGTAATAAAATGTAGGAGTAACTTAATAAGTAGGTCTGCCTCAACATTTTATTTCAAAAAAATCAATAATGTATATGATATTAAACAATTTTTATAAGTACCTACATACAGTCGTTTGAATATTTTGTTTAATATCACACTGGAATGTTATCTGACTTTTCATATATGTTTAATTTTATACAAAAATATATTATAAAATTCGTTTTTAATTATCGTATCCCGGATTGCATTTGAATTGAAAGACTTCGGATGACGGTTATTTTTAATTTTCCTGAATAATATTATTATATAATACACATTAAACTAACTTTACACGAAGAAATACAAAAATAAGTAAAAAAATATGTATTACGTCAAATGTTTTCTTTTTTTATTATAGCAAGAGACTTTTATCATATTATGATTTCTTACAAATTTGCTGATGAAAAATGACAGTATTAAAATTTGAGTGGTTAAGAGTTGTATATCGTAAATAAAAAAAATAAAAAATATAAAATCCATTTTGCGATTGTTGCAGGAAAGTGATTATTACCCGGTCGCGTCAAAGTAATGTGTTTCAAAGGGTCGCTATATAAACGAGTTATTTCGTTCGGGTATTTCAGAACGTAATCTTTCTGAAATTTAATCATAATAAACCGACCATGGGCAGTTAAAACCTGCGATTAATTTACTGTTATGTGAAATTTAAAACGGGATATCGTACCGGGTGGAAATAATTTTCGTCAAGTGCAATTTTCTTACTTTTATATCCATTTTACCGTCGAAATATCTACAAAATATAAATATATATTTCAAAAATAGTCCTTTAATTTTGTTATAACTATATATACATTAAGGCAATCTGTTTATGGATTTGTTCTTAATCTACAATAAGTGGTTACTTTTTAATGCATCTTGAAGTTTTTTTACAAGCAAAGAAAAATTTCTTGTTTGGGCTTCACACAATCTTCGTTTGTGCTCAACACAAACCTGGAAGTTTGTGCTGAACGTACCTCTGCTATGTACTGAACATAATTCCCTACCAGAACCGAAGCTTACAACAAGGTTAACTAAAAAGGTTGTCCTAATGTTAATAAGCTTGCAGCGACGTTAATTAATCTTAGGTAATGTGCATTTAAACAAAGTTACTTAGATAACTTACCGTGATTTGATTAGCTAATCGAAAATATTTTGAAACCTCAATAATCAATGTGATATTTGGCAGATTAGCGTACTATCTAGTCCCTCTAGAACAGTAGCCTTTCGTAGAAAGAGATTCCTCTTGATCCTCAGATTGAAGTACACAGCATGTGTCAGAAGTAACACAAATGGTTGGAGTGTACAGCTATGACAGTCGGAACAACAAATTTCAGTAAAAATAAATTTTGGACGTTACTTTGGGCATGTGAAGTATTCTGTGACGATGAAAATGATCAGAGTTAGTCTAAAAATAAAGTGGAATGTAATAAAATTAGTATTTTGAATCACGATTTTCTTTCCCTGGTAGAAAATTAAGCCATTTTCAGGCCAGTTTTTCTGGGCTCCATTAGTTATAGCATGCCGACCAGAAAAAATGGCCAGAAACTGGTCGCATTTTCTACTAGGGTTTTTCTTTGATTTTTTTTTAAAGGACAAGGTTTCGTTAACCGAAACAGCGGGTATCTAAGAAAAAGTGTACAGTACAAACTTCGAGGTTTTGTCTCGTTACAAATCTGGTTCCGGACAATCTGAGGATATTACAAGAACGTACACAGGTACTTAAGAGAACTATAAAAGCGAATGTTTTAAACTTCTGAAGAGCTACTGAGAATGTCCGCAAGCTGGTGGGATGTATAGAAAATATTATGATGTATTCCCGATCAACTTTTGATCGATTGAAGTTGTTGTGTTGTAAGCGTAAAATTTGCATGGTAATATTTCTTACTTGTCTAATAATACCAAATGGATTTCAAATACAGATGGTTTGTAAGTTGGCAATAAGGTATAAATAAATAAATAAAATAAACAATAAGACGCTTTTTTCTCGGTTTTTTCCTCCGCCACGTTATCCCTTGTTGATGTTTATAATGAGGCGTTCTTGTACTTAAAGGCTGACATGTGTTATAAAGAGTGTAAACCGAATAAATTACCAATGAAAAAATGACACGAGGAAAACATGCACGAGGCGAGCTTAAGCGAAATCATTAGGTTAAGTTTTTTTCAGCGGGTGCGTCTGGAAGGCCACAAGCATCCAAGAAAGTACTCAGCTGAAGACATTACTAATATAATATAATGATGATGATGTTATTACGCATAAAGGTTGACTTATGGTATAAAGTGTGACTGCGACGGTATGTACGAACAGGCGGTATCAAAAGGGCTTATGAGTGGTTGCTGTTGGCCCCTGGATGGACTGTTATTGATATGTCGACCAGGGGCCAACAAAAACGCCACGAAACCCCTATGATCGCCTCCGTTTAATTTTATATTTCCATTGAATCATATATATACTTTCGTGAACATTTTCAAAAACTGACTAAATTGTACAATTATTTTATAAATGTAGACTGTTATATTGGCATGATGTAACAATGTTGACATACATTATACCATAATGGGTACGAGTAAATGACACCTTCCTAATATCCCAGATTAAAATCGTAGTCAACAGATTTAATCGACTGTTCATTCGAAAATTCCTAACCCTATATTCTACTTTTCTCAATATTTCGGAAAAAACGTCTCGTGTACTTTAGGAACGTCTCTGGAGACCATTTCCGAAATGTTCAGATGCTACGTTCTTAAAGCCACCAAACGTGTACATTTTTGTACAGCCCATTGTTTATTTCAAGATTTCGATTTGTGACTTCCTAGACTACTTAATTTCTATAGAAAATAGCTCTCAATTAAAATAAATTTTTTGTCGGAATCATTTTTATTTTTTTATTTATTTTTTTTTATTTTTTTACCCTCAACCTTCCACCTCGATCGAGGTGTCCCTTTATATATTATTTTTATATATTCAGCTGCTACTAACCGAGGTTGGTAGTTGTGAGCACCGTCAGTTTTTCCATTATGACCGCGACGTCATCGACGCTGTCTTCAATGATTATAAGTAAATATCCGTGATAATTACACTAGTGATATATTAAGTATGGGGTAATCAAGTTTGCCTATTTAATTTTAGCAGAATTAATATGGTTAAGTAAAACTAATCATTTCCTATAAGCACCATAATTTGCCAGTTCGGTTGTGTCAATAACTACTTACCTATTTCAGTCCAGCAACCAGGATTGTGGTTGTACTAACCAATCTCATTTTTTAGTATTCTCTGTATTTTTCTTGGCTTCCACTTTAATAGCACCGGAAACTCGGTATCTGTCAAGACGTACATCAGTAGATTCTGTCCGTTACCGCCAACCTTTCATCGCTTCTGAAATACCCCCAACTTCCCCATAGTCGTGGATTACAACCCTGGCCGTTAGCAACATCGTGCTTCTCGTAGTTCGGGATGCTGTATCTTAATTAAATGTTTTAACTGTTGGGTACGGCTTTTAGTTCGCGATAGAAACCGGTATAGAAACGAGCCAGGCTTCATATCGTCGAAGCTCCGCTCTGGTTTGGAATCAGCATGCTGGCAAATTAACTGCTCGGAAAGTTGTAACGAGTTCCGCCCCAAGTCTCGCCCATGCCATCGTTTATTCTCGCTGCCATTTCTTAAGGTCAGCTGCTGCGGATGCCGATGATAAGCGTTATCACTTTTTGGCACTGGTGTCGCTACTGTCGACCTGCGGGAATCAACGACCTCTAGGTTACACACGAATTTCTATCATTTCTAAATATGCGTTACCTTGTTCAATCAGAAATAGTGATAACGTTCACTATTTGAAGCAATGAACACTATCCCCTATAGAATTGAAGGCTTCTACTGAATTCACCAGTTGGGTGTGAATTGAACAGGTAGACATTAGGAAATCGCCCTTTCTTCCCAAACAGCACAAGATCTTCCCAAAAGCGGACATTTGGAAGTCCTCAGGAGCTCCTCAAGACGGACTGTGAAGTTTGGACACGCAGGATTTTGGACAGGGGGACACGTTTCTGTTTGGACACGTTTCCGTTTGAACAGAAGGTTTTTTGGGCACGAGATTCATTCGTTACGGCCATCTTTGGACAGGACGTCTATTGCATAGCAGTAGCATTTGGACATGAGATCTATTGACGGCAGTTTCGTTTGGACATGCGGTATGTTGGACATTTCCATTGGCTTCCTCTGGTACGTTTTCCTCTATATTAGCTCTAGCTCTCGTTTCGGTGTAGACAAATTTTTGGGAGGGTGGGTTTGTTTGGATGGGGATTTTAGATCCACATACAGTCTCTTGTGGGCTTCAAGTTTGTACCATCGGATGTAATATGTAATTTAATAATATGTAAATAAACAGATACTACACAATGGAGTTATTGAGGAAGATAAACGAAGATTAATTCGGAATCACCGACACAAAAATCCCTGGGTAATCAGTTTCGAACTTTTGTTTAAATTGAATTACTGTCGTGTCCGATTTAGTGCAATTTGGAAACCTTCTATTATACATTAAGTTTACACTTTTTGTTATTATGTTAAGTCAATATTTACATTACACCCTCAAATATCTGATTTATTGTTAACTGAATTTAATGTAAAAACTTTTCGAAACAACATCTCATTACGTTATTGATAAACATAATTTTAGTTATTAATTCGATTCATTTCGTTTAGAATTTAGATATTATATAGAAGGGTAGTAAAGTTGTATCCTAAACACCTAAAAAATCTACAATTATTTTAACTTTTCATCATTTTGAGGTTATAATTCGTCTAGAAATTGTTAGAAGTGAAAAAATTTACATTAGAGATTCTGCAACGATTTTTACCTTTTGCATTCCAGTGAGAGACGGTGCCCGTTATGCTTGAAGTTTACCCCGGACAGTTTTACGAATAACTTTTCCCTGTATTTCAGGTCCACAAAAGTTTGCTCCAAAAGAAGAAATGCAGCGGAAGCTTTCCGCGACACACGAAGGAGGCCCATTACAATATTCCCTTTCTTAAAAAAAAAATCTTTTCACTCATTTTCAATGTAGACCTCATCTTCGTCCATTCATAAAAACTTTCAAAATATTACACGTCTTAAAAAACATATGATATTTACTCTAAATCTTTACTGATTTAAAATTGATGAGATTAGTCGTATTGGGATGTGCAAATTATTTATGAGCTTTTTGTTCATATGTACCAAGCAAGTTTTCGTTTTACGTTAAGATTTCTGCACCATTTTTAGAACAAAAAATTAAATCTAGTTTAAACTTCCTGAGATATTTAATTTCAGAAAAACGGCCTTTTAAACAATTAATTTACTAATAACTTTTTATCTGCCACTATTTTAGTCGCGAACCCAAGATTCTATTCAGCTGTTGAAAATACGTCTAAATCACGGAGGTTCGGACCTGAAAAGGCCAGGGAAAGTATTGGATTATCTACGTGTTTGGTTCTATGTCAGACTATGGATTGTATTAACAAATTATTCTTTTAACGCATTTAATGCAAATATTGAAAATATGTAGCTTTTAGGAGTAGTAACGTGGCGAATGTCGTAAAACCTAATTACAAAAACCAATCCATCCTTCATGCGTAAATTGGAAGGAACATAAATTTTCTGAGGTCACGAGAATCCGATCTTATGGGAAATAAAAACTCGACTTCCATCCCCAACTGATTTACATCCCCTTAACGCTTACGAAATTGCATGTCGGCAATATCGTGTAACGTCGTGTAAGAATAGGCACCGAAAACCACACAACTTTAATAGGCAGCATAAAAATCATTTACACGAAATGACACGTGATATTACAAGGTTTCTAGTGTGTCGTAGGTCAACTTCCGACAAAATTCCATCGGTTGTAACGAAATGTGTCGTTACGACGTTTGTTATCGCCGTCACGTAAAAATGCCCAAGCTTTACGAGCCTTTTACGATGAGATCGAAGATAATTCGCGGTTGAGCCTCTCTTTCCTTCGGGAGATTATTTGCGAGATAAAAAGAAGGGAAGGAAAATAAATGGGCGAAGACGCCCCAGGTTTTAGGGAATCGATCATTCAAATAATTGCCTCGTTTAAACATTCGAATCGTATACTGGTTTCAGTAAACGAGGAAGCGCGATCGAGTTTTAAGAGGATTCCGCACTTTGCGTTATTCGCGGGAAACTTTTGTCGTGAATTTATAATAGCGTATACTTTTAAGCAGAACTTTTAATGGGTGAAAGAATTTTATCGCGGAGCAACCGAACACTGATTCCAAGTGAAAATATATTTTGGCGCGGTATAATTTGGCAGTTCTCGTGCGTCCAAAATCATGTCAAATATAAAATAAGTTTCGGTAATTTCGTTTTAATAATACTACATGACTTAAATTATGTGTAAACTATGGTAAAGAAGAAAGGTATACCAACTTAGTGGTTGCGCAGAAATAACCAATCGGGACGTGGTTATAATAAAGGAGGTATAGAAATGACCAATCAGCTTTGATTTAACTTGGTCCTCACCCGTCTTCAACGTGAGTCTTGCTATACCTTTCTTATTATATCTTGGTGTAAACCGTAATGATATTCCATGTGTACTTTTGTATTCTTTAGTGTCCGTTTTATACTATTCGAAAGGTGAAGCAACCCTGGCGAAAGAATCGGATTGAGATTTAATCCGACGTAACCCGTGACAACCCGGATTTTGTCGCCGATCTAATACTAGACTTTCTAAACCGATTTTTCAATCCGTTTCATTCCACAATTTTAATCCGAACTAATCCTATGCCATTCGGATAAATATTGTCAATCCGTTTCATTCCACGATTTTAATCCTTACGAATCCTATGCCATTCCGACAAATATTGTCAATCCGTTTCAATCCTCCATTTTCATCCGACCGAATCATATGTCATTCCGACAAATATTGCCAATCCATTAATTCCTTGATTTTAATCCGAACGAATTCTAAGCCATTCCGGAAAATATTGTCAATCCATGTCATTCCACAATTTTAATCTGAGCGAATCCTATGCCATTCCGACAAATATTATCAATCCATTTGATTCCTCGATTTTAATCCGAATGGGTCGGATTAAGTTGGATTCTAATGGATCGAAATCTATATAGGCCCGGATTTACCCGGATTAACTAATTGTCTTTTAATTGCAATTTTTCGATTCGTTTGGAACGACTGGGATCAAATTTACGACAAATTCCGGATTGGCTTGCAAATTTGTCTTCCCGTTGCAAACCGATTTTCTCGCCAAGGGAAGAAAATCGATTTGGTTGAGTTAAAATAGTGGTTTTTGTATCACACATTTGTTTTGTTGCAATAAATTCATTCAATTTTAATACAGTAAAACCCCTCTTACTTGAACAGGGTCGAGCCGGCATTTCCCCTCCGACCCCGTTTATTTGAACGCTTACAGTTGTCCCCACTCCTCGCGCAATATACCCGTCCGGCGTGAGTAGCGCACGCGCATTGGAATTTGTATCCGTGTAAGAGCGAGTAGTGGGGGTAAGGGGAAGTAGAAATCGTTCAAATTAACGAGGATATTTTGTTCAAATAGACGGGGTGTTCAAGAAAGCGAGTGTACAAGTAAGCGGGGTTTTACTGTAGATACATCAACATTTATGTCATTTCGTTTCGCCAATTAACGTAAAGTCTAAGATTAAGTACATACAATTTAATTATTTTTTAATTAATTAACAATTTTTTAATTTTTAACATATAAGAAAAATACATCCCAATGATGTCCACAGGATGTCCAGAAAAAATTACGGTTATCCTAGAGATTAACGGGAGATGTACTAAATAACTCGAAGATATCCAAGGGATATAAAATATTCCCTCTTTCCTCAATCTCTCTTAGATAACCATAAGGCATCCATGAGACATCTCAAAAGGAGATCATTTTTTGGATTCAAACATAATCGATATCTAGAAAATTCTGAAAAACTCTACGAATTGTGTCTCGAAAAGGTAAGAAAAAGCCCAACAGTGCTCTTGAAAACGTTCCATATGAATGGAACATTCCAACACAAACGTACAACATTTCTAAAACCATTGGTGAGGATTACAAAATTAAAAACTGGTGCGAAGTATTCGTTGGCTGCAAACTGGAACCCTCCACTGTTGGTTGAGGAAATCGTCGGAATTTCTGAAACTAAAAAATAAAGAAAATCACTGCAACCCGAAATTATGTAGGTTCCTACATAACAAGTTCCTACATACCAAGCTATATTTTGCGCCCTAGGGCGAATAATTAAAAAAAAGGCGAAAAATTTGTTAGCTCCAATACTTTAGCCGCATGTATGTCGTATTAAGAAATATCGTATGTATCACGCCAGAAATATTGATAATTTCGCCTTTGATACATAAGATACTATTATTTCCGAACAAATTCTGTTGGAGTTCTAACCAACTTTTGTATTCAGTTAGTATATTTGACATGTTAATTGCATTCTGATCACTTGTTCAGACTGTCCATTCTCAATGGTGCTTTATCCAGAACGAAGTCTGTGTATACCTTTGTTGAGCAATTCGAAATTTGAATTATGTTGTAAAAATGGTAACAATTTTGTCAACCCCTTTCCATTACATTGTGATAGGTAGTGCATGCGTTGAGAACATAATGAAATATAATTGGTATCACTTTTTTTATTAGTAATTGGAAATTGATTTTTAAAAATTATTTTGATAAAATGTTGAATATATTCCTGATGAGAAGATAACCAACATTATCGGCTTGCGACCAAGGAATGGAGGGGACGACAAAGCGCGCAATAAAAATTCAGGATATAACGATTATTGTTTCGCTTTTACGAGCAATTAATTTTCCTCGTCATTTTTACTGCGACCTAAAGCTCGGTAGCCTTTTTCTTTACCGGTATTTTATACATTGCATTTTATGTTTATATCATTCGATGCATGCGCTCAAAATGACGAAGGGTTCAGATGGTTCTATGCAATGCAATCGATATTGTTAATTTATTCCATAACCATAATATTTAATTAAATATGTAGAGAAAATGAGATATTTTGGAAATACTATGGACAAATCTCGTAGTATATTTATGTGATACTTATTGTGTTTTTCAAAGAGATCCACCGGAAAATGCAGCATTGCAGGAAAACAGTATAAACCGAAAGAAATTAGTTAGAAAAGTAATATGAAGTCAAAGTAAGATCTAAAGAAAGAACCCAGAGCCTCTTCCGATAATGGCTACCTATTGTGTGAATCGATACGATAGTTTTCTCCGTGCATCTTGATTCAATTAGAAAAATACTAATTTTCGCAGTTACACACCATATTATCTGTACAAACTTAAATTTCACGACAACATATCAAGTATTGACATTTGTTTATTTTTGTTAATACTAGTCAAATTCTATTAATTCTAATAGAAAATATTTGTAGCTTTCTTAATGGTGCTTGCGCTGATAATTAATATAAGAAATTACCGTAAACCGCATGCTTAATAAGTATATACTGAGAGAAAGGAGTTTACTATAAAGAAGGCTTCTTAATAGGTAATAAATCGTATATTTAAATATGGAACCAGTATGAAATAATTATTCATTTCATATAAAGCTAACATGTCTTTGATAATAAAAGCGTATTTTATATCAAGAAAGATCCATTAAATGCAGCCAAATGTTTCATAATAGTTAAGAAAACATTTTTTTACCCACCGGCCGTAAAATTCGATTTCTCGGCCTAGGGCGAAACCTTTGGCGGGGAATTATCGAGTCCTACGACAATCGGATAAAAAAATACGTTATTGGTTACGGGCGGAATATCGATCTCCGACGAGTCGCTTCGCTCGGGCGACAAACTTCACAATCGTCGAAGATCGATAATTGCGCCCTATACATTTGTAGCTATAAACTAATGATTTCTTAATAGTTACAAAATATGTTGGTTGGAGTCGTAACATAACCTCAAATGATAACACGGATGTTTTGTTTGTTTTTTAAGATCGATTAAGTGCCATTGAAATTCGGCAGTTGTTGCTGTGAAAATAAATAAATTAAAGGTATTATTTTTTACATCGTCTTAAGTATGCGCGTTTTATAAATAAATACATTGTAAAAGATAGAGGTCCCATGTCTTATGTGTGAATTTGCGCAACCGCCGAGTTCAAAGTATACATTTCTTAACTATTAACAAATTGTCAATTCTGACATAAGAAATAAAATAATAATATTCAAGGATTTGCATCTAATACTATAAAGCCATCTTTACATTAAAAAAAGGACTTCAACTTTTCTATTGACTGATATTTCTTTACGGCAAACAATTCTTTTTCTCAGTGTAATTATTATTCGCCTTTTTATTTTCAGGATGAATTTTATGTAGTATTTTAGTAGTAAATGCAAGATGATTATTTTATATCACGGTAACAAAGTGATTACGCATATTACTAATTCAACTTAGCTGTCTAGATACACTGTTAAAAGTGGTTATAATTTTACAATATTCAGTAGGACCTCTCTTATTCTAATTAGTAAAGTTTTTCAAGATGGTGCCGACCTCTCTTATTCTAATTTTCCTGTTACCACCACTTACTTTGCTTGCGAGCTTGTGATTCGTGGACAATATTTTTCGTTGACTTTTCGTGTGATAGTGGGAGAAGACTTGTGGGGAACGATTAAAATAAGAGAGGCTGGACAATTAGAATAAGAAAGGCAATTAGAATAAGAGAGGTCCTACTGTAATTGCAGTACGAAAATAATGTAAAATTGCAATAATTATTGCGATTTCAAAATATATTTTGTAAGATTACATTTTATTGTAAATTTAGAATTTCTAAATAATGTGTTGTAAATTTACATTTATTTTGTGATTTTACAACATTCTGTCGCGGTTTTAATACATATATTGTAAATTTCAATGTCATGTTGTAAAATTACATAAGAATATGTGCGACATGCCTATCTATCGTCTTCATCAAGATTTACACAGGCCAGAGTTTAAAACAATTTTGAAAAAGGATTCTTACGGCAATAAAAATGTTTAGAGATCACTCCAATCCAGTTGGAAGTAAGGAAACCAAAAATATCGAGTATAAGTAATGTGCAATCCATTTCATATATTTTAGGTTAAGTTATGGTTTTGCTGAATGTCGAGACGTGCAGTTAAAATTTTGATAAAATTAAGTAATTGCAAGTAGATTGGAACTGTCTTTTATACAGATTAATATCTCTCTAAGAAAAAATAGAAGTAAAAAGGAACCTTGTCATAGAGGTGAGGTAATATTCTCTCTTTCTCATTCTCTCTCTTAGTGAGTCAATTAGGAAGGTTTCGTTCGCAATATAGGTTAATAACTATATATTAATAAATAATATATACAGAACAAACCGTCTCGATATTTTAGGTGCCTCATGTATTTATGGAAGTTTTGTAACTTTATCTGTGTCGAGTGGAAATCTTATATTTCGCATCACCACCTGCGCAGAATAATGACAAAACTCTTCCATTGTGGTCATGAAAAATTCTAAAAGATTTTCAACACTGAAAATGAATTTAGTTTGCCGGAAAATCCCAGCACATTATTTCGATCTTTCGCGATTTTCTTTTCACGTAATAAATGAAATGATTTTACTGTGAATCTACCTTAAAAATATTGAAAATTACAACGCGTTACTGTAAGGTACTTTCAAGTACTTCTTTACTGTATTTTAAAGAAATTTTGTTAGAAGTTTTCAGTACCTTTATAATGTAAAAAATCTTCAAGCATTTGTTTGAAGATTATAATAGATATTTCTTACAGTGTACTGTTTGATCCGGATGATTGCACGACTTTCATATTATTATGGACCAAAAATAAGGGATACTGTTCCTAACAATGGCCTCATTCATTAATTTTCTTCGCACCAATAAAAAGAGCAGTTTTAATAAACACGAATAAAAATATGACATCCACCCAACTTTAGTCTCATTTTACAACTATCTAAATTGTTTCAAATTAAATTAACAATTAATTAGACATGGTAATTGCAGAACAACAGTAATTGTTGATAGGGAAACTATCCATACTTTTTTGTAAAACATATAACTTAGATTTCGAAAATGGCTGCAATGAAAGTGCAATAAAAATAATTAGTAATGGAAGAATCTAGCAATTCAACCAGTCATTCGGGTAACTTATACCCTTATGAGAACCACTCGAGCTGCAATCGAGATTCAAATCGACACGCGACACTAAAATTACCAGCATTCTACTAGGATTGAATAGCTTCAGTTGGCACGACGAAATCAATGAGCTCTCCTGCAGAAGACTATACGAACCTCCAATAAAAACGATCAAGACTTCATTCTGATGGTCTCGATAAATTGAAGAAAAAATTTATTGATAGCAGTGCACACAGAAAAATGAGAATTTTCTATTTCAAATCTATGAACTGGATCAAGCTAAAGTAATGACAGTCGGACTAAATTACCACAATAGTAAAATGGAACTATGACTTTAGTCTGAACTCAAGTTTTACGACAAGTTTTTGGATTACGTTGCAAGAGTTCCTTAAATAAACCTTCTGAAAATTATAATAAATGTTCTTATAAATAAGAATTTATATTAAAATAGTTTTCAATAGTTTTACAAAGACAGTCACACTTACGAATGAATACCTTCGGTACATTTTCCAACTAAGACATATTGACTTCTTTATCATTTACGATTTGCTCCCATGGTACCTTTGAAGTTTTATCAAGATTTTCTCGAAGACCTGACAATGTCAAGTATGCATACATCTTTGAAGACTCTTTAAGAAACTCCAGACTTCTTCAGACACTTAACTTGACACTTACCGAGTCTCTGTCGATCGCTCAGTAGGATAATTGAAAATACCTTTTTTTAACCTCTATTTTTCAATTTCGAATGGAAGACATCTAAATTTTTACCAAAAAAATAGTACAATTTAATTTTAAAAAATGTCTGCTTAAAATGTTTATTTTTGTTCCTTTTTTTTTAAATGGGCAAATTGCGTAAAATTACCTGTAACTACCGTAAACTCGTCCGTGGCAGTGCTTCACTTCGTTGTCGAATAATGCCGCAGCTATTTCTTTCCCTTTGCTATTCAGTAATTTCATCTCAATGGTCTTTTAAATGTTTCCTCGCCGTTTCCCTTTTGTGACGCCAAGATTACGTTAAATTGACGCCGCAGTTGCGACACTTACGTCGCCGTCTCCGCCCTCTTCGACGAAAAGCAGAACCTCTTGTCGTAGGGTAGGTGTTTCGAAGAATTTGCAAATTCATCCGGAAGCTATTGTTTTCTCCTGCTGGTTGGTAAGGAGAGGTTGAAGAGGGCAAGAGCGCGAAGGGAATTATATTGTGTGATGGAAAGAGAATCAAAAGCAGATGCGGTAGGAAACAGCAGAGAGGGAAAATTTTGTCTCAAGGAAAACACTTTCCAGACATTGCCTTCCACTGAAGCTATTGTCTTTGTGTTGCGAAACCATACCAGCAGATACTAATGTCACCTTTCCCGACGAGTGAAAATCCTCGCGTGAACGACACTGGCACGGTTCTACCACGGGAGCTCAGTTTTGATGCGAAGAATTGCTTGTTCTGGAGGAAACGTGACCGATAGAAAATGTACGAGATGTTATTTGCAGGAGATCTTCCAGAGTGCGGAAAAACGCTTTTAATTTGGAGCAGTCTTATAAGATGTATTTTTTGGTGCTGTGATGGTTTGTTCACTTCTTACGTCACGTCCTGTTTCTTCAACACTTGCAAACAATGCATTTTGTAATTATCTCGTTCCATCTTAATTATGTCGTGAGTGACAGTTAATTTTGTGTGTAAATAAAAAAACATGATTCAACTTCGAAAATTAAATTTATCAATTCTTGTACCGTATGTTTTTAGATGCTAACTTTAATGAATAATTACAACCCTGTACTCAACAAAATAACTGTGAACTATATTATTAATGATTACACAGGACTACAAAACAAATTTGTTTCGAGATCACTTGAATCAGAAATAGTAGATATTATAGATTTTTAGCCGCTGAAAATGAATTCGTCATTCGATTTGGCCCATCACGTTCGGATTTTAAAATATTTGATCCGAAAAATATTCAAAAATATACTTTTTGGCAATTTAAGGTTAGGATGTGTGAAAAATCTGAAACTGTGAGTTAACTTCAAAGGATTCATTTTCAGCGACCAAACATCTATAAGATCCTCCACTTCTGATTCAAGTTGTGTCAAAGCAAAAAAATTGTTGGGGTCTTGTGTTACGTTTTTTTTTTTTAAGTACCTGTGATTAATTACATAGGACCGTAAAACACTTTTTTTTATTGTTAACTCGAATCAGAGGTACTGGACCTTAAAGATTTTTGATCGCTGAAAATAAATTAGTTGTCCGATTTGACCATGACATTAGATATTTCACATATCCTAACCTCAAATTGCCAAAACAGATACTAACATAATTTAGGTTATTTTTCGGACCAGATATATTGAAATCCTGACGGCGAGTAACAAATTCGTTGTCAGTGGCCAAAAATCTATAAGATCCACTACCTCTGATTCAAGCAAAAAAAAAAATGTTGTGGTCCTATGTAATACAAGACCGCAACATTTTTTTTTATGCAACTTGAATTAGAAGTGGACGATCTTATAGATTATAATGTGTTGTAATTGTAGTCAAGGAATCATAATATTAATTAAAGGAGTAAAAAATGGCCAACACGGTTCGAACCTATTGGTTGATAAAAGGGCCAAACAGGTCTTTTTATTTCACGTCCAACGTTTCGACCACTCTTGGAGGTCCTCCTCAGGGGCATCTATTAGCAGATACATAGAAAAAAAAACAACAAAATATAACACACGAAAAAAATATGAACAAAAATATAAATTAAGGACATTTTCACTCATTACAAAAAAATAATTATAAAACAAACAACACGCACCTGACATGAGTAACTGTACGTCGTATACTAAATTTGTGACACAGATTACACTGACTTGTAAACATACACACACACACACACACACTCTTAGACACGCAGTACAAACATAATACATAATTAAATGTGTCAATCCTATATATACAAATTCGTTACTTTTTAAAATACAATGTTATTTACAAATCATTAATTAAAATATTATAACTTAATATAAATTAATTAAAATTTATGCTCGATTTTTGTTTTTTAATATGGATCATTTCTTTGATGTTACGTTTTTTTCAATGTGGTTCTGTTTCCAAAATTTCCACTTCAGCAAATTTAAAACTATGTCCTGTATTCAGCATATGCGATGTTAGTGCTGTATGACCAATTTCTCTTTTCCAATTATTAGTATGTTCATAAATTCTTTTTTTTAGATACCTTTTTGTTTGCCCTACATATGTAGCTGTACATTCACTGCAGTTTATCTTGTAAATTATATTCGATTTTTGTAATATATCTATCTCATCAATTTTTGTTTTGAACAACGATTCCAAAGAGTTGAAACGTTTATTATATATTTTAATGTTAAACGTGTCATATACCTTCTTAGTTAGATTGAATTTATTGATATACGGTATTACTATACAATTTGAGAAGTCAAAAATTTGTCCCGTGTTAATCTCCTGTGTTTTTTGTCTATCTTTTAAAATTTTAATTCTATTGCTAATATTTTATTGTATAAATTGAAAGTCAACCATTCTTGTGTAAAAAAGTGTAAATATATCTTAAATTATTCAAATGGAATTTTTTATTGGAAAGTAAAATAGCTCTGTCAACAAGCATTGAGATAATGCCACGTTTCATATGTATAGGATGATGAGAATTGAAATTCATATATTTCCCCGAACAAGTCGGTTTCCTATACCAATTAGTCAACATCTTATAGCTTTTTTAGAATAATATCTATATGATCCACTATTTCTGATTCAAATGATCTCGAAACAAATGTTTTTTGTGGTCCCGTGTTCTTTTTTACCGCAGTGAAAATATCTTCAATAGGACTTTCTTCGTGTTGTCGGTCATTAATAATTTCGGATGGAGAGTAAAATAAAAATACGATTTTCTATTGATATCGTGTATTTGTGAACGTTTCGCCTTTTTTTTTGGTGTTCTTTAAGATAGATAATGTGATTGTAAGCATCTATATCGTTAAAAAGGTGAAAAACTCCTATTAATTAAAAACTTCTCAATATTTTTACTAAAATAAAAGACGGAGGTGGAATAACAGATTAATTAATTGTTTTTACGAAATTTCATCTTTTTTTTTTGCAAAATTATAAATGGCACTCCACAGAATCATGAACACAAATTAATCTCTTTTAGTATTTTGTTTTTAACTTTTTAATGCAATGACCATTCAAATCTCCCGAAGTTGAGGAAACTGCTCAGAGATTCTGGAGGGTGGGAAATAAAGGTTTTCCTCCTTATTGTTGTTTATAAAGTTTTTGGTGAGTTTTCACCTTTTTTTCTATCGCATAAATGGATGCATATAACCAAAATATTATCAGTCATGAGGATAACTTACAACAGGTCGAATTCTCAAACAAACATCTGATATTTATTAAACATTTTTAATTTACCATCTCTTTGAAATAAATGACCAACAAAACGAAGAGAATCCAATTGAAGATATTCTCTTGAAAGGATGTCTGAGATGCGAAACCATTCTTGAAAATCATCACAAAAATTACAGCCAAAATAAATACACGGAGAGAAGAAAAAAAAGGTATATAAATATTTCATTTTTAATTATAATAGATTTTTGTTTATTCAATTTCTCTAATAAGTACAATTAAACTATTCTACTACTCAGGAATATTTTAAGTGAATTTTGGGGTTATTTAATCCATTATCGCCCACAGCCAAGAATTGATAAATTATAGATGTTATTCAACATTTTATTCGTTCACTTCAAGCCATGTTATTCTTAACTAGAAATATAAGATTTTGTATCGAAAGTTCAGTTTTTTTAGGTTCTGTCCCTCCTCATTTTGAATCTGAAGTATAAAAATTACCGCGATTGAAATTAAATATGGCGGTTTTAATGCAAAAAAACCCCTAAAAATATCTGTTTTTTCAAGTTTGATGATCGCTTTTATCATCTCGAAAAAGTGTCCATACATAATTATGCTCTCAACCAGTGCATAAAAAGTATGTACTTTCGAAATATGCATGGCGGAATTAAAAATGTCAAGATGACGGACCTGATATGGCGTCAAATCCGTTACAAAATCATATATATATTACTCATATATTTTACAAATTGCTCAATTATCGTCGGAATCGTCTGAATCTTGTTACTCGGGGATTTTTGGGGTCGCTGATTACGAATTTGAAGTCAGATTTTCAAAATACAAAATGGCGGATCCAATATGGCGGGCCGAATATACGAAAATACGAAAATTAATTGAGTTTACCTGATTCTTGTTACTCGGGGGTTTTTGGGGTCGCTGATTATGAATGTTAAGTTTTCTTATTTTCTGTTCGCCATATGGAATCCGCCATTTTGAATGTATGAAATTTTCCACTTACCTAAGCTATAGAGAATTCCACAATAAATGGGAGGTTTTAAAGGATGGATTAAAATAACTTGGAGATTTCAAATTTGAAATAATATTTTTTGTTTAATTTAAGAATAGATTGAATCATTATGTTGACCATTTTTCCAATTATCATTATTGTTAGTGATGTAGTGTGATAAACGAATTTTTCGTCACGAAGATATTGATGATGTTTCGTACATTTTTTGAGGTGGTTTAAAGCTTACCATTGCCATGATTTTTGCTTTAACGATGTTTTATGCCAAAATCGAAATTAAAGAGGATTCTGAACCGTCGAACAATTTAACCTTCAGGATTTTTAGAAGATAGTAACCATTTTAAAGAGGACTGCTCTTGTAGAATTATTTTGATTATATTATAATGAAATAAAAGAACCAGAAATCACGCTTTTATCTTTTCAAGATAAAATAATATAAGAATATTTTGACAATAAGATACACATTTTCTTGAAATATATACACGTAATTATTAGTATTCTATAGCCATAGAATATATTGTTAAACATAACATTGTACAATGTATATTTGCTACCTGCAATAGCAGAGTACTCACGAACACCTTCCGAGGCTACCGAATTGTTTGAAGTTGAAACAATAAACAGCAACGTACCCAATGCAAGCAGAAACATGGACACAAATAGAGAAGGCAACTAAGGTGGTGCTCAGTTGTATATACTGATGATGGTTTCAAAGTTATTTTGAATAACAACAATAAAAGAAGCACTTGCTATTTTTTCATTTTGATCAGTCTATATCACAACATCATTTTCAGACTGTACTGTTTTGTATTTCAAGTTCCCAAAACTGCCGGTTATTGTTGTAGCATTGTGCAAATTATTCGACCTTTCTAACATAAAAATGATATATTTAGAATTTTTGGGAATTATTTGCATTCTGGAAGTAATTACGAACTAATAGACTGTTATAATATTTATTTAAAAAGTTCGTAAAACAATACGCAAACATTATTGGGTGAATATGACAAATAGTTGGTTAAACAATTTATCATCGATGGTACGTTTCTAATTATTTGACTGAAAGTAAATATGCTAATATCATTAGAAATTATTGGATTTAATTTATTAGTCATATTGGACTAATTATTAATGTTAAATTTGTACTTTTTGTAAAATAAAATTCTAAACCCCAGCGAATAGACAATGCTGCCAGTCAATAAACGAGTAGAAAACCAAATGAACAGACTAAACTTTGTCCGAATGCAAGGATAAATAAATAAATAAATATTGCTTATTATCCATATAATAAATTGTTTATTTTTTCCAATATATAGATATTTACCAAAATACAAAATGTTATTTTAAATAAATGATACTAAACGTTATCTTAACAAAAACCATTGTTAACCCAGCACAACTAACGCAATTTTTTAGGTGATAGAATCAAGTAAGATCTGCCCAATTTAATATAGATTATCAAACCGCCTATTCGGTGGGAATTTTCAGTAAATGTAAGAAATCGATAAATAAACCATCGTATATTGGGTTTTCAGATAAACTGATGTCGCAATGCTTGGACGTCCTAAAATTGTTATATTTTAAATGGTCTTAAAAGAAGATAATGTATAAGGCATAAGTATATAATTGGTCTTATTTTCTTAGCCTAATTAAATAGGCCTAAAAAGGTCTATTAAATTAAGCCTATAATATTAGACCTCAATTGAAAATTTCTGTTGCAGTGTTGCATAAGGAAACAATTTTACTTTAATCACACCAAAAATTAATCTGTGTGTCTTTTTTGTGTATTTCATTTGATTTCATTAGAAAAGAATACTATATGAGCTGGTAAACACTTTTTAATTACTATAATTTAATGAAGCTAGATATTCTCTAGTAATGGTTTTAAATTGTGACGTATTTATTTCAGGATAGGCAGTGGTCGGCGATATTCAAATTGATCAGAGTTCCTACTAGAAACCCTCTATTTTCTCATGGGTAGATCCAAAATAGTGGAAATCCAAAACCCTTAAGGACTATCCGCAGATTTCACCAGACCATTTGTCTGTTATTTATTTATATATAATTTTGTTGAATCAATATAATAGTACAGGTACATTTGTTACCAACGAATTTCGATATGGAAATAAAAATATCCATCACTTTTTCTCTGATATCCTTTTAATTATATAAATATACCTACGATTTACATAGGTCAAAATATGAGGACCAAGTTCAAACCAAGAATGATACAGAGCCTAAATAGAACATACTAAATATGAAATTAATGTAGATAGTGTGAAAAACTCTTAAGACGTGACGGGAAGTGTGTAGAATAGAAAGGAACAATAGGGAAGGAAAACGTAAAAAGTTGTCACGAAAGGAGAAAAATAAAGGAAGTTAGAGGAAAAACTATTTCTTGACGTTGCTTCGTGTTGCTGCTGGACTGCCTGAGTCTAGATTTGTCGGCAGTCAAAGGCTTTACTCGTAAGCGAAAATCCTCCCGTAAACGACGCTACGGTGGTTTTGCCCTAAAAGCGAAAACCCCAAGGTCTCGACGCCAAGAATTGCTTGTCCTGATAAAAATCTGATCGGTGTGAATGATCCCGTATGGCTGTACTTAAAGGGAGTTCAAAGTACATTTTTCTTTACCGGAGAATTTATATACATTTCCTTCTGACCAGTGCTTTTGTCACAAATGTAATCTCTACAGATTGTCCAAGTAGACACTATAGTATATCGTGTTTTTCCAATGTTTTTCCAATGACCAAATACGAAAAGTGGTGTCGTTGAACACGAATCTCATATCAAATTTGAAAAATTCAAATTGAAGGGTTTTGTTTCTTAATTATATCCCCAATAGCACACTTTATTCCATCCATATTCCCGGAATATTCCTTTGGAACAGTGGGAATATTGCAAAGTAATATTCCATCCATCTTCCAGGAATATTGAAATGTCCAACGTTCGGAATATTCCAGGAATATTGAAATATCCAACGTCTAATTTATCACTGCCCGGAGACTCCTTACGAAAAAGTTTCAAAAATCAGGTCAAATTTGATCATATTCTTACTTATCTTTTTTATGCCTCAATGAAATGTTCTGAAATCAGCATAAAAAATAATATAGGTATTCATTTATTTCACATTATTATTCCCTCTACATTAATTGATAGAGTTTTTAAAATATGCGAATAAAATGTTCAATCTGTAATGCTTAATAATATTTATGATGTAGAATATTTCAATGTTCCTGGAAAGTTCCTGGAATATTCCGAATGTTGGACATTTCAAAGTTCCTGGGATATGGATGCAATATTACTTTGGAATATTCCCATTGTTCCAAAGGAATATTCCAGGAATATGGGTGGAATAAAGTGTGCTATTAGGGATAAACTTCTGTTGTTGTCAGGTCAAACGCGTACTGCAGCCTTGATTATTTATTTATTTTATTTTATTTTTATTCATATACGGGTATAAAAACCCTTTTACATACATAATAACAATATTAAAGAATGAATATTTGAATGATTATGATTTTTTTTTCAAAACCGAGACGCCAAATTTTCTACAAGACTTTCGGGCCAAACCAAAACCAAAACCAAAACCCAGACATTAGAACATAATTTTAATGTTTAATGTAGTGTATAAGTTAGTTCTTGTGGTTTTGGTCACGGTCTTGGTCTTGTTTTTAACGTCGGTACATAATGACATTGAAAATTACCTTTGCTAAAAATTTTTAGAAAATGAATAATGTAGTATGGAAAGTTATTATCTTATTTGGTTTTGTTGCAAAGTGCAAAATGAAACGAGGACATCATTGTCGTTCAATCATTTCAAATTAAAGTCGTTAGATACATTTTAAAATGTCATAGAATAAAACGACGCTGTTGCTTGTATTCTGTAAAAAAAGTTAGAAGCCTACAAAAATACGACTGCTATAACACTAATTTATGCGTCACTTCCTGTTTAACAGTTTAATATAAATAAAAGATTGGAATAAATAGTATATTTTTTTAAATAATATTATTAGAATAATAGTAACATTTTATTCGTGATAGAAAAGGCATTCTACGGTCATGCGTAACGCTATACGGTGCCCCTTAACACATTTCAACCACAAATTTCTGTCACTGCAAACATAACTTTATAGATTCAATCTGGATACTTTTCTGAGTACTTTGCAACAGAAATCAAAATATTTCATCGAGCCGTTTTAGAGAAAATTGATTTTTCAGTTTAAAAAAATTAACATTACGATTTTTAACATTTAATATAATGGTAACAATTTATATGAAACCTATTTCTAACTCAATTTACAATATATAAACATTAGCAAACATAAATTTAATATAGTCAATGAGAAATGTAGACAGAGGGTTCGATTCTCTATGGAAAATAAATATTTGTGTCCAAATTTTTATCAATATGAGAAAAGCGATTTTTTAGCCAGTATCTTTGAAAACAATAGTTTCTTAAGGACATACAACGAAGAAATGTGGTAGGAACAAATAAGAATAAACTACAGCAAAAAAGAGCAAAGTATATAAATGAAAATAATGCTCTATATTGGAAAAAGCCGCCATCAAAAAGTGACCGATTTGCCCCACTCGTCAATTTTCATTATTTTGCAAAATAATTAGAAAAGTATCCAGATTCAAGATGTGGAGAAATTGTGCAGTTTAGAACTTTTGGGGTTCAACGTGTTGAGGAACACCTAATGATAACGTAGGAAGGTAAATTACTACGATACGTTTTTAAAAAGTGGTTCATCAAAATGTATTTATCATTTTGTGATCTGCAAAATTCATGTTCACTGACACGATAATCCCGGAAGTGACAAGGTTACGATGAATTAGATTATATTTTTAGTTTCAAATGTTGTTTAATCCTTTAATAGTGGACATTGTGGAAGCGTATGGTATTAGGCATGGACCTAAGTATATTCTTAGGTCAGCGGAGCCACTCAAATCTATTAAATTTATTGAACATGACAATAATTATTATTTAATTCTACAAAAAATGCGACAAAAGTTTGAAATTATTTTTTGGCAAAACCAAACAACAAATAACATTTCTGTCATTCATTTATTAAAAAAAAACGGATAAATCTTGAAGAGTAAAATCTTGAGGAATACCGACCATAAAAACGTCTCTTAAAAGAGAGAAGAAAAATTTTGCATCTAGGCTTTAATTTAATATGGCAATAACTTATTCACCTATGATATACGGTTTTAAAAGATAAAAGCAGTCATAGAATATCCAAAGCTGCCCATGGATTGGATCTATGAATTTTAGATACAAAATATTAATTAAATTGAAAACGTACAAGTATTGTGTGCTACAATATATTGGTATAAATTTTCAATATTAAGAAATGTAGTAGAAATAGAAATATCGCCAACCATTGATAACGAATTCTCAAAGATTGTCATTAAAACCTTTGCATAAAATATGTTTTTTATTTCAGTATTTAAATGTCTAGAATATAATAGAAAAATTTAAGTTATATAAATTAATCGACAAATCAGAGACTAATTTTGTAAATAATTAAAGAGAAGATTTTTACTCCTTCATGAAATTATCAGTTTATTACGAAAATTGCATTATTTTACAATATGTCATTATTTTCCATGGTTACTTTGTTTCAAAAAGATTCAAAATAAAGACCAGATCTTTCAGAAGAGTTGGTTTATCCACCTTTATTGTAGATTTTGTTGGGACTGATAAAGAACATATTTTTTAGAAATAAGTTTCTTCCTTCTTAAAAATATAAAATAAGCTATTGTTTGTACTTATGACAACTAAAATCAATGGTTTTGAATTGTAGATTTCAATTTTTAGAATCAAATCATTCTCGGTCTTACAGTAAGGTATTGTTTTAATTGTTAAATTGAAAATTAGTGGTTTCGACTCTGCAGCCTTTAGGTCATATGGACTCCTCGACTGAGTAAGGTTTGATAGACCCAGTTATTTAATTATGTATAAAAAAAAACAGTGAATTATCAATTTCAAAACTACGATCCGCAGCACATGTCCACCGAAGCATTATTTTATGATATATTAGATATTATTATTAATTTTTTTAAAAGCATAATTTCTTCTGAACCGCAAAGTAAATAGAAATCACTGCATTGTTCGATTGTTCAGGGTCTGAAACACATTTGATGAAAGACTATAGGGTTATTTCTTTCGAAGTGATGAAATTCAATACTTCGTCCAAATCTTATGTCAAAGTTCAAATAACAATTTAAAAACTTATTCCAAAAGAATATTAGCCAAATTTTATTCGTTCACAAGTTTAATATACGCTCCCAGGTAGGAGCATGAAAGCTTTCAACAGATCGAATCATCAGATTCATTTATTGATTTTTCTAAAATTAAAAAAAAACGTAAAAATATCATTTTTTTTTAACAAATACGTCAATTTTAAAGAAATTTGTAGACTTGATACAGTTTACTCAATTAATAATTTAATTACATTTATGGAATGAGGATATCGAAGTTATTTTCTCAGCATCCAATATTCATTTATAATTGAAAGGCCTGAATCGATAAGCAATATGAGGTTTCAATTATTAGAATCACTTTTTTTATATTTGTAAAGTTGTACATTTTTACGAAATTCAATGAAGTATTTGGGTGACCTATATAAAACCCCAGCGTATCAATAATTCAATTTTTTAATTTTAACATCACTAAAAACTATTGAATAAAAACGTTCTTATTTCTGTAGCTCAAAAATAAAATTTTGTTATAGGAAAGACTAAAAGGAATTATCAGAAACTTGGTCAATCGGTGTTCAAACCTTATCGGAAATTTTATAATTACATTGAGCTCTGTAACTCTTGTATTACTTTATACTGGATTAATTACATTTGATTTCATCTGCTGGAGAACAAGCGAACCGTTTGCAAGTAATTTCCTAAACTTTTATATAGCTTTGAGATTTATAGTGCGAATTATTTGATACATAATTGAATATAATTTAAAAATAGATCGTGGTATATTATATTAGCTGTTCATACATAAAATATTCAGAACAGATATTACATAAGATCATTAATGATTTGAATTTTAACTTGAAAAAAGAGGAAAGGAGAAGTTTAAAATCTTCTTTTATAACAATATAGATGCTTTAGCTAAAGATTCTGACAAATTAGGTAACTGTAACTTAATAACTCGTAAGATTAATACAGGCAATTCAAATCTAATTAAACAAGATCCACGTAGAATCCCTTTTCACTATAGAACGCAAGCCTACGAAACATTAGAAAAAATGAAAATTAAAAAAGTTATTGAACCTAGTTTAAATCCTAGGTCTTCACCAGTAGTTCTGATTTCAAAAAAGGATGGTTCCATCCGTTTCTGTGTAGATTACATTCAATTAAATAATGTGAAAAAAAAGATTCTACTTAATACCACGAACAGATGATCTTTTCGATACTCTAGCTAATTCCACTTGGTTTTCAACTTTAGACCTACAAAGTGGATATTGGGAAATAAAACTTGACGATAACGATAAAGAAAAATCAGCATTTTGTACAGGTTCTGAACTTTGGCAATTCAATATTATAGGAAACCCTTTTGGTTTATGCAATGCACCTGCCACTTTTCTCCGATTAATGAATAACATTTTAAATGACTTAATTAAACAAAAAGTTTGTTTAGTTTATCTTGACGATATAATTATTTTTAGGAAAACGTTTGATCAACATTTAGAAAATTTAATTTTAGTGATTCATAAATTATTAAATCCAAATCTTAAAATCAATTTAAAAAAATGTTCTTTCTTCCAAAAAAAGTGTTATTCTTAGGACATATTATTTCTAAAGATGGAATTAGAAGTGATCCAAATAAAATTGCATCAATTAAAAATTGGCCAATTCCTCATAATAAAAAAAATGTACGTTCATTCTTAGGACTATGTTCATATTATCGGATTATACTTTCTTTTGATTGGTTACTTTTGGTTACTTTGGTTACTTTCTTTTAAAAATCCCGATGGTCAAATAGGCAGATGGTTAGAAATTCTTTTTCTATACGACTTTACCATTAAACATCATCCTGGTTCTCAACACACTAATGCAGACATTCTTTCTAGACGTCCTTGTGATTATAAGAAATGCACTAAAATAAATCAGAAAGAATTGGAATCAATTATAAATTCACTGTGAACTTAACTTATCGTAATGAATATATTACTATATATAGATATTATTATTAATTTACAGTGGTTAGCGTAATTATTACAATATGTAAAGATTTAACTCGGATACGATAGATATTAAACTACAATAAATACTCATTATCTCAAATGTTCAAAAATAATAACTTTAAAATAGTAATTAATCGTGAATCATCTCTGGAGGATTTGTTTTTAAATAAAACTACGATGTTAACTGGGAATTTGATTCAAATAGTCGATATGTAACCACCCCTAATAAAAAAATTAGGGTTCCGATCGAGGTATACGAAGAAAACGCGAGGCAGATCAGGCAGAATCTAATCTAACTGGATTCCTCTGTGGACATTTGATCAGAACCAATCAGAAATCCTGTCAGATTTCTTTAAAATTAGAGCGAAAGTTTGATATAGAAATAAAGTCAGATATAGAAATATCTCCGACATTTGTAAAAATCTTGATAATTGTGATCGAATAGAAGCAGATCTAAGTTGATTTTAACAAAAAACTGCATTGATTTTGCTACACTTTGTCTCTAACGTTGATAATAACATACAGAAATTGTTAGTCATCTTAGAGATATATCAGAAGATCTCTACCACAGCTCCAATTTGGTGAACAATGAGCAATTGGCGAGATTATGTTGCGATCTCGAGTTACTCTTTTTTATTTCCATTTTTTATTTCTTATTATCTCAATCATCCGTATCCATTTCATACTACGCAGTTAATAATATGCTGTAGCATACTAAATTACGCAGGAATAGATATTAATAGGTAATGACATTTTATGAACACTTGAGATAAATAGTATTTATACGGCATTAATAAATATAGAATTTAACCTAACAGATTCGCTATTTAATAATTAATTGTTAAAACTAATGATTTGTTTAGTATATAAATTTAAGGAGGGCTAATTTTTATTACTTTTAGTACATCGATTAAATAAAATTACTCCAAGGTAATAAAATCGATTTTTTAGCGATAAATAAATTTGATTGGCGGCATAAAATTTGCCCAAGTAGATTTTTCAGCTCATTTAAATTTAACGCTTCATTGTGTGATATTTGGTCGTAAAGAGGAAAAGATTACCTAAATATTACCGATTTTCGACCTACTATAGGATCATTTTGACACACTTGGACTACGACCTAATGGGAAAAATTCCTTGTATTACCAAAGGCTATAGCAGAATAAGAATAGTAAAAGTGAACCCTTCTAATTGACCTACTTGCACTAGACTATTTGAAAGGTAATCGAAAAATATTACGATTGCGAAAATTTCAACCCTCAAACCCCTATGTAGGGGCAGTAAAGCTAAAAAACATGTTTTTTTGATATTATTTTCTTGTGACAAATGTTTACAACAAAATGCATTAAAAAAAATCATGGAGGTGGGTGTTTTGACTACCCATAACCACCATTTTTTTGTGAGACACATAACCTCAAGATTGGGCCCAAAAAAAAATGATTTAAATTTTCAATCAGTGTTTTTATATCCGGGTTTTGAAGGTACTAGATTTGAAATCCTTTTTTTTTTTACGTATTTTTTATGGATTTTCATAATGCCTCTACTAATTTTCAAAAAAAAAAATGGTGGCACATCCGAATTTTTACTAAAAACTTTTTTGCGATTTTTCCGGATTTTATCGGATTGTATTACATTTGGATGACTCAAAATAAAATAAAATTTTGATATTGCGTGAGTCCAAGGTATTTTGATTTGCTTTCATTTTGCCAAATTTTTAAAGACAAAATGAAGAAAATCACGCTGGAGCCATGCTATATCAAAATTTTGGCCTTTCTGTTTTTTGATTTTCGGAATTTTATTCCCCGACCAATAAAATTGTTATCGTATTCATTACTCTCTTTTATAAATACTTGTCATAAGAAAATAATATAAAAAAAACACGTTTTCTTGCTTTACTGCCCCTACATAGGGATTTGAGGGTTGACATTTTCGCAATCGAAATATTTTTTTATTACCTTTCCAATAGTCTAGACCAAGTAGGAGGGGGCACTTTCACTATTCTTTTTCTGCTATAGCCTTTCGACCGTCAAATTACATCTACTTTTGTCCCCGCACTTACAGAAACTCGACTTCTATCTTTAGATAAATAAGTCGTGGTAAAAAATTTGTTTAATAATATCAAAATAGGGCCAACGTTTCGATCTCGTGGTGGTGTTCCTCAGAGGCGTCCATTAAAAAACAAAATATACAAGTATGGCATTAAAAACACACCATCATAAAATATACGTACATATAGCATACACTAGTGATCATGATTAAAATTTTACTAAATTATAAATTCGTCAGGAAGATTATTTGTGCCATTTCTCGAAAGTACACCAAATGTATGCATACACTTAAACCATAAATTATATTACATTTATACGTTGCGCACATAAAAGAACCACTTATGGGCAAAAGCTAATACTTAATAATTATCCATTACTGATTAAAATATTTATGAAATAGATTTACGTTTGAATTAAAAAAGGGAGGGATTTTACCATTTTAAGACATTTTACCTGTTTTAGACAAAATAACAACTGTCTAATTACTGATTTGTATAAAAACCAACTTGTTAAGGAAAATGTTTAAATTGTATGAATTGTATACAATGTTGTATATTATTTTTTTGTATGATGGTGTATTTAGTGTTTTTAATGTCATACGTTCATAAGTATCCGTTTTTTAATAGACGCCCCATCAAGTGGTCCAAACTTTAGCCTCATATTGTTATTATTAAACAAAGAAAGTGCACTGTAATGGCCATTCGACACAAGAAATTGATTTATTATTTAACAATAGTATATTCAATTATTTAATAGAAATTGTTTTGTCTAATAAGAAGTAGGAATCAATTTTCTCATTTAGTTTTCTATCGAAAAAACGACTTAGATTCTAATCACGTTTTCGGGCTGTACGATACTCAACAGGTATAAACATTAAAATTCATCACTTTTTCAATAAACGTTGAGTCGCAAGTAAAAACAATTTTTCATTCGCGATATTCTGGGGTTTTATATTCTCAAAGACAAGCCAGAGCTTACGAGGAAAGCAAAGCTCGGCAAAGATTCTGACAAGTAGGACGACGAAGTACTCTCAGTCTCAAAGTTTGCGAATCGTGTACGGATCGGCAGTTTCGGGGTAATCGAAAAAAGTATGAGGAAAAGTTTTGATCTTGAAAGCGGGTCGATCACGTGCTCTCTAGAGGTTAGATCGCATCAGAATAATCAATTTAACAAAAAACGAATCCCTAAAGAGTAGTAATAGTCGAGATCAAGCCGGACTTATTTAATACTTACTTAAATATAATTTTAATCTTTTTTTCTATTCCATTTTAAGTAATTAATAACAATACCGATTTATACTGAACTAAAAATGGAAATTGCAATTTTTTAATTAGCTTTAAGAGCTTTTTGAAACTTTTTTGACAATGATGCAAATAAGGTCTTTTGATCATTTCTGATATAAAAAAAAATTTTTTAAAAATAGCTGAATCTGTGACTTCAAGGTCTAAAATGTGGTGCGGGTCGAAAACCCGACAAATTAAAAAAACGACAAGTCAAAAAACCGACAGTCAAAAAAACCGACAATCGAAATCCGACAGTCAAAAAACCAACAATCGAAAGCCACCAGTCAAAAAACCAACAGTTCAAAAAATGACTCTTCTCCTGATGACGTGTCTATTTTTTTATGTGTCGGCTTTTTGACTGACGGTTTTTTGGCTGTCGGTTTTTTGACTGTTGGCTTTATGAGTGTCGGTTTCGTGACCTGTCGGCTTTTTGATTTGTCGGTATCACTATTTAAATTTATTCAATTCCAACTGATCTACATGTTATATAGTGAAAAAATTAACTTGATGATGTAAAAACTGATTTTTTAAACTTACCACGTGATAAAAATGTATCAATGTCCAAACATTCTAAAAAATTAACTACTGCACTGTATTTTTAGCTTACTACTACCTAACCTAACGTAATTTTCACCCTTTCATTAGGATAGGTCGTTGCAGTTTTGATTTCACGGTAAGTCAACACGAGACTTACAGATTTAAAGCTCAAAGTTATTTTCCAGAAACATCGGCCAGAAGTTGCCCCTACTCGTAACTTTGGAAAACGTAAGTCGTGTAGTCGAACTCGTTCAAATAGTTCGTAGTGCGACACTCCGTAGGTCTTTGGGCGCATGCGTGGAGCCGGATCGGCGCCAATTGGTTCGCGTGCGCCCAGTCAGTCGCTCGTCGGATTTCGTCGGTTACGGACGTTTCGTCGTTCCGACATTTTTTTGTACGGATCCGGAATGGTGTGTCAGTGTCTCCCCTACTGACGATTTCGACAGGGGGAGAAAAGTGCGATACGTGTGTCGACGGAAAAGTTCCCGTCGATTGCCACCATTGTCGCAAAATGCCGTCCATCGAGGGGAAGTGGGCTTTGGTCTTGGGTATACTTTCCATACTCGGAACCGGTCTCATCCCCAAAATTCAAGCGAAAAGTGAAAATTGTAAGTTTCATTCGATTTTTCAAAAAAATCGAATATTTTTCGACATCATTTGAAAGTTTCTGAAAATTTCTAAGAATAAAATTTCTTGGATATTTCGAAGTGAAAAATCAGTTTTTCCAAAACAGTGAATTTTGGAGTCCTTCAACAATGGAATACACCCAAATTCGTGAGGAAACAATGAAGTTTTAATTTTAGTAGTTCAAGTCATTTTAAGTCATACATTCAAAATTTCAAGTGTGAATTTGTGATTTTTAATGATAGATGAAATTTAAGTTTTTAGTAATAATAGGTTTGTCTATTTTCCATTTTTTATATGAAATTTACATCCAGATAGTGAAATGAAGAAGGGAAGAATCTACCGCCTGGCATCCTTCGATCCGTTCTCTCGCGTTCCCCTATTGAACAATGCGTTCTCACGCGAATGGTTTATAAAGTATTTAATATGACGACTGGAGACTTAGACTGTACTAATAATGGGGATGTTAACGCAGATCGAAACTGACTGATCCCCAATACAAATGGGACATGATAGGGTGGCACACTAGGGATGATGAGTCCCATCATTATCTTTTTTTGTTGTTGCGAGTTATTTTCTTGCGTCTGCTCATAAACCAGATAATGGTTTACAAAGTAACGTACATGTACATTTATCTGTTCTTCTTTTAGAATCTACATTAACAAAAATTGTATCTGACTGAGAACGCAATTTAGAAGGTCCCCAGTAGGTTCAATTTGTCGTTTTTCAATGCTTCTTGAGTATTTACCAAAATTCGGAACAAAACTCATTGTTTGAATCATTTTAGTAGCTGTAAGTAGACAAATATTAATAAAAGTGCAAAATGTGCGTGCGACCCATTAAAAAGCCGACAGGTCAAAAAACCGACAAACCAAATACGGACAATCGAAAATCTGACAGTCAACACTTCAAAAAATAACGATATGTTTATTTGTTTGTATCAGCTTTTAGATTGTCGGCTTTTCGATTATAGGCTTTACGACTGTCGGTTTTTTGACTTGCCGGCTTTTTTGGTGCCGGTCCAGAAACCGACAAATCGAAAAGCCGACATTTCAAAAAACCGACAGTCAAATAACCGACAATTGAAAAGCCGACTTTCAAAAAACCGGCACTTAAAAAAATTACTGTCTGCTTGTCAACGTGTCAACTTTCCTATGTGTCGACTTTATGACTGTCGGTTTTTGACCTGTCAGCATTTTGATTTGTCGGTTTTTCGACCTGCACCCTCGATATTTTGACTGTGGGTGTTTCGATTGTCGCTTTTTTGACCTGTCGGTTTTTTATTTGTCGGTTTTTTGACCCGCACCCGATAATTGGTTTCTTGAATTCGTTCCAAATGAGTACTGTTTTGTTGAAATCACTTTAAAAGAAGCTGAGATCTTTCAAGAGTAATTTAAAAAATTTTTCAACATTCAATTTTGATAGCGGATTTTCGTTGGGTTATCTCATTATAAATGATAGTTTATAGGTTAGGTTAAACTCTGTATATATACATTGATAAATGTAAACACAGTTAAGGGAACTTTAATACCTTCTTAAATTATTCATAACATTGAGAAATCATATTTAATAATTATAAAGAGGTGAATGTTAGTTGTAATTATTAAATCATAATTGTAATTATGATTTTAGTAATAAACTATGGTAAAAATTGTTATTATTGTTTTTTTAATTTAGAAAAATCAAACAAAAATTGATTTACATTGAAATAATTCAATCGAAATGAATTACTTTCTGTTCAATAGTTGTCAGAATGGGTTACCAATCACTTCTACAATTAAAAAAAAATCTCTAAATCTGAATGGGTAGAAAATACTAATATAAACTGAAAAAGAAATTACCATGATTTAGTCAATTTTTAGTAACATAAAATGAAGTATCACTAATATATCAAGTAAACGTTACTAATCAAAGGATTGAGGGATTAATTCTGCTAATTATACGATGTTAATTACAAAATACTAATGAACTAGTAGTATATCACATCTTATTAGCAAAAATGATTACCAATTTAGTTAGTAACCCACCTTTTGTTTACTCATTAGTAGTTTTATACTAATTCAAATTTAGGAAGAACAGAATTTTTATTGACAAATACAAATCGATTTTCTAAATTCAGTGCAAAATTCCTCTACATTTACTGACAAGACTAGATAGTATAAGGAGTTCAAGTTTATGGATGAAATACAAAACGTTTTTTCTAAAACCGATTCCTGTTACCAGATTTTCGTTTATTTTCGCGTTTATCCAACAATTAGCGTAGAGGAATATTTGCATAATTTCATACAGTGCTCGACGTTTGTTATTCCTTTATTAAAATTACATAATGCAGCGATCTGTTGAATTTTCCGACATATACCAATATCGCAAATTGAATTTTCACAATAAGATCAGTGAACAAGTGAATTTTATTTTAATTATGATGTATTTACAGCTTAATCAAATCAATGCACAATGCTGTTTAGCAAATTTGTTTATTTTAATGAAAATTTCATTTATGAAATATTACATCTTCCTAAATTAGGAAGTAAATTATTGTTCTTAATTTGTATTGTATAAATTATTCGACGTTAATTGCAAAATAGTACTGAATAACGTTATTTTACGAATTACTACAGTAAAATGCACACCTGTTTTGTATTCAATAGTTGCCTCTATTAAGAAAACTTAACAAATAAATAATTTTCTTGCTTATAATTTAAAAAAATGACTGCTATTACAAGAACATATTAAATGTTTCTAATTACTTTAAGAATAAAAATAATAACTTAACTTAACTGATTTTAATTATGCATTTTATGACATTTTAAATTCTCTAAATTTTTATGTTTTGTTTTCTTTATTTTTATTTAATTTTTATTTGATTATTAAACATTTATTAAGCCACATCAAAAGGTCTTGAATTTAGAAATTTTACTTTTGAACAAAATTTGCAAACAATTGTGAAACATTTGTGACAAATTTTGTTTCAGAATTGCACATTCTTGACTCTTCATAATTGATTGAAAAGTATTGGGCTCAGCCCTTTTTTATTTCTTACTGGATGCTAATGTTCATGAAAATTAATTATAAAAATCATAATATCCTTAACTTTATTACGAAATTTTACGTGTTACAATATTTGTCAGGTGTGATATTTATTTAATGTAAAATGGAGATTACGTCAGAAGCCATTTTCCACGTATAATTATATGACGTTTACTTTTTTTACTATTTGAACGGATGAAAATTAATTACCGTTTGTTTTTAATAACATCATTTTATGATGGAAATTCCATGCAGTAAAAGAACAGTTGAGGTAAAATCTGGCAAAAACGTCATTATATACATAATTACCATATAACAGATGCAAGTTACAATGTTAATTACACGTCACATTTGGCAGCTTGACATTTCCTATTAATATTATATAAACCTGCGTTATAAATTTATTAAATTAAACTCAAAATAAGTAGACACTAAATTAATATTATGAGTTCCTATATTGTTATTTTTTGTGTATAAGAATATTGAATGAAAAATCTAATGGAAATTATCGCCAATATTTCCCTGTGATAAAAAAGTAATAACTCGTAGATGAAAAATAAAAATTTAAAATATATCCTAAATTTACAAATCTATTAAAAATTAAACAATAATGAAATGATTAAAGTAAATATGAATATGAGTATTAAATTTTCGAAGGCACTTAATGGAATGTAATTAAATGTAATTCTATGTATTATAGATATATTGAATTAATACACGAATTAAAAATATAGTGATTAGTTTCCAATAGTTTCCTTGTGTGCCATTTTATAGTTCTGTCGAATGCAAAATTTTATAATCATCAAAATTAGACATTTTTACACTTGCAAAATTGACTAAATATTGGACAATTTCTACTAATTAATCGAGTAACATAATTAGATAACTCATTCAACTAGTTAAAATTGCCTAATAATTAGGATTTTTTTTACTAATTTTAAGTAGTAACACACTTCTTACTAATTCAAATTTAGAGAGTGCCCAATCTGAAATATCGTCTTTTTTAACTACAGATTCCGTTCATTATTACACATTCATATTTATTTGTTTATTTTACGTTTTTAAGTGATCTCGAAACAATTTTTTTTGTGGTCCTATGTAATTCTTATAATTTCTATGAGAAAAAAATGTATATTTATTATTTAATCGATGATCATTCTATCATCTTTAAATTCTGAATAAGTTATATTCTTTCTTAGAATTTGTTACTAAACTAAATAATCAAGTAGCATTTAATTGTCGTTAATCAACGAAGATTAACAATACATGTGAAAGAGGTTGAATAATTGGCATTTGCTCACATTCTTTAATTACCATCAACAGATTCAAGACTGTTTACTTCATGTATTCAATACATTACCGTAATAAAAACTGATGAGTTTTGAGTAGAAATAAGAAACATATTCGAAAGAAAAATTTTATTGTCATGACGTTTCCTTCTTTCGTTATTGGATATTTTGAAAAGCGGTGAGGCGGCAATATTGATTTTTAATTGTTCAACGTCAGCTGCATCTGTGCAGCCTTGGCGTTATGCCGCACCGTTGATACGCAAAGGAAAGCGTCATTTTACATTTCTCGTTTTTGTTATAAACCCTACGACATATTTCAATACAGATGCAACAGAGCAACGAACCCGGGTTTTCTTAATTAACCGGGAAATTAAAAGTCTACTATGATCACAGACGAAGTAAATTACTTTAAAATAATGCCTTCCATATAATTTAAAAATAAAAATGTTTACAGTGTAGTAAATGTCACGGGGAAAATTTTTTGGTGCATAATTATTCAAGCATTACTTTGGAGCTGCATTGAAATTTATAATGCACGGAAATTAAGGCATTATTATGCATCATTGAAACAGCATTAAAAGAAAAAATCGAAAAAAAGTCGATCTAGGTGGATTCGAACCTGGGACTGCGACGTAGAAATGCAATGACTGAACCACGGTACCACATTATAGGATATATTAATTTTTATAGTATTCAAGTTGATCTATGACCATTTCGATTTCAAACACTTGTATTACAGCGACATTACCAAAATGAAACTAACAAGTTTATTTCAGTTACATAACTTCGAGGGGAAGTTTATTTGACAGTCAAAAAGATAATTATGTATGACTAAATGAATTGTTCCTATTTTTTCAGAAAAATGTTCGAAACCATGAATAATATTTAGTAATTTATTGAAAATTCTTGTACAATTTACTGTAGACATATTCAATACATACGCAGTAACAGGAAGTAAGAAGAATAATTTTTTTTTTATTAGCCAACAAAATAAATGTATACAATCGTATACAATAGAAGAAGTCCGGACACAGCTAAAAGGAGTTGTTTTACAAACTTGCCTTAATAAATAAATTCCATTTTGGAAAAACCATTCATAGTCTTTCAGCAATTTTTCTGCCGATAAAAAATATTTCTATATGAAAAATACAAATTTTCCTATATATGCATTCACATCAGTAGTTCATATTAAGATTACAACAATGTAAGATTTCTAACCTCTCAAATATTGATCTTTCGTCCCATGTGGAAGCTTTTTTACAACTTTACACTTAGGAAAATTGTGTGTTGCGTTTATTGGAAAGTTGTTTTAGCCACAGTAACCTAAATATCATTTCGGATGAACAAAAAATCATGATTAAAATTTAATATCATCGAAAATAAACTTTTTTTACTAAATTTGCAGATAAATTCAGTAAGAATAACAATTTTTTTTTTATATTCTGTTAATTTAACAGAATTTCCTGTACAATCTATATATTTTTTCTCAGCATGTAAGGTTTATGACGTGTACGAAATGGGACATCTTCCCTGCAACAGAAAAATGTAAAATTTTGTACACAACAAAATCAAAGATTTGTTTATATTAGATTTACAAGAATTACAGTCAATAAAATACTACTGAAAAATAAATTAAGAAAAATGACAAAGTTGGAAACATATTATCATGTGAATATTTGATTAGTTCAATCTCCTTGCAATTTGATCCCATCCCAGTGCATAAACCAGCGTTTCCGATAAGCAAGATACTCGTGAAAGTTAGTAGAATTTGGATAGAATAATATGTTCACCATAATGAACTGTAGCAAAATACGGATCATTAGAAACGAGAGCTTTATTCAGAATTTTGAACAGCATTATGTACTAAATTGGTAATTTTATTATTAATGAATTTTATTGTATTTTATAGTAAGTAGTTTGTTTGGTAATTTCAGAATAAAGTAAAAATCATCCAAGTACTTTTAACAACAAAGTTAATGCATGTTTAGCAAATCCGATTGAACATTAATTAAACTTTGAAAGAATGTACATCAATTTGCAATTGAGTAAAATATTTGTTATTTGTTAATCTTTTTTTTAAGTTCAAGTCGCTTTTATTAAAGACTTTTGAGGTGTCTTGCTAATCCGATCATTTTTACGAAATATGCTAAAAAATTAGTTAATATATTTATAAACAAAAAAAGACCCCCAGAAACCGGGTGCGGATGGAATTTTGTTATTGTTTTTTTTTCGGCATTTTTGACCACATTTTTCTGCGAGTGACTTTAGTATAAACGAAATTACAGTTCAAGAGTCTGGGTCCTTTAATAACTTACCAAGATTCTACTAAGGAAGTAATAAAAACATTTGCAACATAATTTCGGAATCATGTAATTTTGGAATCATGTCAATCTAGTATTGTAGCTTTTACAAGATTATCAAATACAGTAGACCCTCTGATAGTGTCACCGCCTCGGGACTGAAGGGGAAAAAATCCTCTATCTGTGTTGCACCCCCACTCTCTAAACCCCTCTCGTAGTCAATCTGTTGATGTGAGACGGGTCAACTGGTGGTGAGCTTGCTGCGTCACTATCAGAGGAATGAACTGCGACACTATCAGAGGATTTTTAGAGAGCGACACTACAGGAGGGCGACACTATGGGAGGGTCTACTGGACCCATTTTCAAATTAACAATAAATTATTCGCACTAAGAAACATTTAAGATTTAATATTATGAAACGATGAACATTTTGCGAACCTTTGTAAAGTGTTTATATTTGTATTTCGATAATTTTAGAAAAAATCAAATTTCTTGGCCAGCTTTTTTCGATCTCCGACTTGTACGCGGCGCGGGCGGAGCATTATAGTTTCATGACGTGTATCGCGCGACAAAAACTCTGGATTAGTAGCACCTAAAATTGAAGAATTCTGACATTTTTTTTTCATACTTCATCTTGAATGTGTACGGAATAGTAATCTAAACGAAAAAATTTATGTTGCGATTTGGAACAATAAAATAACTCTGTTTGTTAATAAAAAAATGCCGAATTATTCATTAAAAAATAAAATTTTTAAAACTAGTGTATAGTATTTAAAAATATAGACATTTGTTAACAAAATCCCGATATTAGACTTCGTTAATAATATAATCTCTTAAAACTGCGAATTTAAAATAAAAAAGTGCATAACACTTAAATTGTTCATAACTTTTTTATTTTAATAAATTTTTAAAAATCCATTTAGGATTTTATTTCTAATGTCTAATACTATATGAAAATAGAACAATTTGTAATTTTTATGAATGTTGGTGAAATAGGGGGCCAGTTCATAAATTCGGACTCATCATAAAAAAATTGTGAATTTTTCCAATACAATTTGCATTATTTCTTATAAAGCAGACGAGATTCTGTCTTCAGAAAAATTTGGGTCGAAGAATGGAATATAAGCATCACAAAAACATAGTGATTTGCTTGTCAAAGACGTCCATCAAATATTTAGTTAGTATTTAATTACGAGCATAAAAATACATTTATTTCATCTACATATTTCTTATTTTTTTCATATATAAACATTGTTGTATTTCTAGAAGCAAATTAAAAGTCCATGAATATTGCGATATCCTTGAACCATCTCATTTATTAAACGAATGACAGGATAGTTAATTGTCCACTTCCATCACTTGCCTCCGAAAAATCGATACATTTTTTTTTATTCACCCTACATAATATGTTCTATTTACTCCTCTTTACACTATTTCCTTAGAAAGTAAAGACTTCTGCTCTTTAAGCAGTAGTAATGTACATTATCAAATTTAAAGACAGTTTTCATCGCATTCTTCAAAACGTCTTATTAAAATGTTATTTACTCCGACATAGTTTAATGTTTATCTTCATGTTACTTGAATCATTTAGCAAGGCAAAATTGAACATGTGAATGTCATTTATTATCGCTTTCAGGTTAACAATTTTGTGTCATAAATATACAAATTTCCCTTGATCAGGATTCGAAAACAACTTTTTGCATTTTCATTTAACACTTATTACTTTCCTGGAATCGAATTTAAATTCGATGTAGACTTGAAATTCGACTTGCAAAACGCATAATAATTAGGTTGAGATAACATCATTTAAGATTACATTACATGAAGGTTAAGAAATCTTTACTAAATCTTGTAATAACCTTATATATCAACATACGAATCATCAAGCAAACAGTTGAACCAATTTTAAAGAATATGTATCGGTTTCATAATGCTTTCTTTTTTTCAGTTTAAGATTATAAAAAGATAACATTTTTATACAGATTATAAAAGTTAGTAAAGAAAATATTCATTCACATGCACGATTAACAATTAGTTACTTATATCTCGTGTTATTTTAATGACAGTTTGTGTAATATTTAACTTTTTTGAGTGAAAATAGGAATTTGTTGCTGTAAAGACAATTATGATGACTTTAAACAAAACATTGCTGTGTATGAAAAACTTTGAGATCGTACGTAAAAGCCACGAAGTGAATTTTTTTACTAGATCGACATCTTGGTAAACTGAATACATATTTATGTTGTTTTACACTTGCTCGTAATATTTTCACTACTGACAAAAACTCAACAATATCTCAACTATATATCAAAGAAATGAGAAAAACTACCATTTTTCCGTACTTTTCTTCTTTTTTCCACATTGCCAAAAAGTTAAGGTGTGCAAAATTTTGTTTTTTCCTCGCATTATTAGTTAATCAATTTATTATTAGAATTACTCGCAATCACTTGTTAATCAATTTTTATTGCTTCCGAAAATGTACAACCCATACATTTTTTGATCGTCATTTGTCGTTGACATAGTCAAGGTTATCTAATTCTCACCACGATGAGGTAGACGTAAATTGAGAATAATTTTTTCCTTTTTTTCGTACTTTTGAAATGTTTTTTATTTTATTTTTTTTTTGTATTTTTTTTGCGTGTTGCTGACAATTTTTTTGTTATAATTTTTTTCGTTCAAGCGATGTTTGTGCCATATTTGTATATTCGAGGGCTGAATTATTACCCTACGAAATATTTTGAACATACAAATAAATAAATATATCAATTATATCATATCCAAGAGAACATTACATGTTTTAAAATGTTATATATATCTTCGTAAAATAACGAAAAACCGCGAAATTTTATAAGTTTTAAAATTCTGGCCGACATTTTGGATCCACCATTCTACTGATAAAACGGTTGTATCATTTATACGTTTTTAGAAACAACGAAAGCTTATTCACATTCGATTCTTTTTACACAGAAATGTGAAATATCACGAGTTTTAGTACACGCTATGTTATTTACTCCGCCGTGTTAGATTTGTACTACAAAAATAATGCAATTGTTACAAAAAATCTGGATTATTACTTTTAAATATTGTATTCAATAGTATTGTAGTATTTAATTATCTTCGTAAAATAACGAAAAAAACATATTTTTTTAAAATGTCGGTATTTTGTTCTACATTTGGATGCGCCATAATAATTAAATAATTATTATTTTTTTTCAAAACTCTGAAGTGCAACTATCGGCTCCACCGATACGTGCATCGTGAACAATGGAAATGTAGAATACAAAAAAAATTTGCATTCATTGAGAAAAATTGTAGTAAAAAAATTATATTTTGAGAAAAATTTTTAAAAATAAACTTGTTTTTCATAGACTAACTTGGATCTCAATAGTTTTCGAAGTCAATCCATAGTAGATTATAGGGAAGTAAAAAAAAGCTGAAAAAATTTGTTGGGTTTCTTATTTAAAAAAATAAAAATCACACAAAATGCTCCCAACAAATATGGACCATCCAATTTTCTACATAAAAAGTTATTATAATATTTCTTTGTAAAATCAACAGTTGTGCCATAAGTAATGAATAAATATGAAACAATCGTGATTTTTATATTTATTTTCAAAATTACAAATCACATTAAAAAATGTTTCTAACAAAAAAGGTAGAGCATCAAATTTTCTACAAAAAAAGTATGATCTAGTATTAAAGTTTAAAAAATGCAGCGATCTGGGATTCGATTGCATGTGCCAAGTAGAGTTTTTCTGTTCTTAATCTAGTATTATTACTTCGACCCAGACCATAGGTCTGGACGACGTATTGACTTTGATCAGTTCCCGAAAAAAAATTATTCTATATTTTTCTGATCAAATGTCGACGTTTCAGACCTTAAGGAACCCAAAACAACAATAAAAAAATTTGTAAAAAAGTATGATAAGGATAATTTAATGTAATTTATAGTTCCAATGCGCTTTAGTAAGACGTAAGCTCTCGGTAATCTTATTATAATGTTGTGTTCCTCAAGAGATTTAATGGTACGTTTTGAATTTGTCAATTGCTATTACATTAATTGCTCATCTGATAGTCATCAACGCATCTTTGATCACAATTTGAAAAGTTCAAATTTCAAATTGTATTTCCTGAAAAATGCACGATAGATCTTCCGCCATACGAGAAAATGACGCCATCACGCAGATGCGTGTCATGTATCTCAAAAGTTCACATTCCATTCGGACTCAACCAATCAATAACCGCAGATATGCATAACAATGGTCTAGTTGGCATAAATCAGCGGCTCTGATGGTACCATGTGGTATAATTTTTTCGGATCATGATTGTTGGAATTATCGTTGAAACGCAGGAAAAATGCGAGGATCGAAGTCATCCCCTATTTAAACGAGACATAGCTGATCGAGTCCCTCCATGGGAGTCCTATATATGTATAAGAGTCATTCTCGTTAGCTTCCACGTAGACGATGAGCAGCAGCAGGCCAAGAGAGTAATATTGATCGCCATGGACTTACATCGTCGGGGAAGAGAGAGAGGGGGCTTCGTTCAGAAGGGAAAAGGATGAAAGATAGAGCGAGGAAGAGAATAGGAAAAGGCATGAGAGGAAAACAGACAAAGATAGGACGGGGCTGAACATTTACAAGCTGGAATAAAGCGAGGGAAATAGATGGGGAGGGTGAACGTGGGTGAGCAAGAGTGAGAAAGACGTAGCTCGCAGCAGGGTGTCGGAAGGGCCAACAAGGGCGATGGTTAGGGTCTGTTGGCACGATAGGCAAAGGGTGCTGGTTGCCCCCTTCCCCCCATCACCCCACAACCAAAGAACTACCAGCCGCGGGCGTCGAGGGTACACTCGACGTCGTCTTCGTCCTTGTCTGCCCTTCGTCATTTTTTTTTATCGAGCCCCGTCACTTTTATGCCATTTCAGCGAGTGGCGCTGCGCTGGCGAATGTCAACATCCTTCACTCCATCTCATCTAAGATAAATTTTGAAACTTGGCATTACCCGCCGCCCGCAGCCAAACAGGCGTCGCTGCTGTTTTCTTACCAAGTTTTTTTTTCCTATTTCTTGCGGGAGGTTAGGTTACAAATTACAGTTACTCCGCGAAATTGAAACATGCGATGGCGTGAAGGAATGGTAAATTATGTGCAGACAATTAGATTTGGTGAGGGGTTTAAGTGTAGTAAGCATACACTGTCAGCTGCTGAAGTTGTAATTGTGCGGCTAACTTTATGAAACAAGAAGTGGAAGTTTGTTTGTTTTTTATGTTGTTTGCGATTATCAAAAAGACTAGATGTTAAAGCTTGCTGAGGAAAAATGTAAGGTTATTTCTGCTGCTGAACCTTTCAGCTATTTTTAAAGAATTTCTGGGTTTCTTTTTATGGGCATCTTAATTTTCGTGTTGGACTCTACGGGTCCATTTTTTCGAAATATTCGACTTTTCAACTACATCATTTTCGGGTACCTTACGCATGTGGAGTTAGTGTACAAATAGTTATAAATCGATTATCGACCGAGGATAAGTCCTACAGTCCCTTATAAGCTGGTAGTTATTAAAGAGCGCAGATGTCATTTCACTTTAAACGCATTTTTCTCGTAACCGCGTTTTTTAACATTAGCTTTAACATTAGGCCACGATAAACTATTTAACCGATTGGCTGAAATGTTCAGGGATTGTTCAGAACAAATGTAATTTTAGCTCGCACTAGGATCATCATTTTTCAATTATTTTTAACCCTTTTTTAAGATAATTTTTGGAAAAAATTAAAATTAAGTCCAAATTGTGAACAATATCTAATATTTGGGGTGCGGGTCGAAAAACCGACAAAACAAGAAGCCGACAGGTCAAAAAACCGACTGCCAAAAAGCCGACACATCGACTAGTGGACTTTGATTTTTTGAAGTGTCGGCTTTTTGACTCACGGCTTTTCTACTGTCGGTTTTTTGTCTGTCAGTTTTTTGACTGTCGGCTTTTTGATTTGTCAGTTTTTCGACCCGCACCCATATTTTGTACTACATTTTAGTCGCTTGATAAGGTAGTTTTAAGACTTTTGAAGAAGTCAACTTTTCAATCGATCAAGGCTTCTTTTTGTCTCGAAGTAAATGCAGCTAACAATTGGTCTTAATTTAAGACTTATTTTTTTTAGTGCACAATTTCGGAGGATCCTGAAATTATAATTAAAATTTGCATTAAAGAGCAGAAGCATCCCGTTATTTCGATAATGGATAGATTACAAAAAAATGCAATTTCGAAAGCATTAACACAGTTTGCAAAGCAGAAAAATTAACCAAATTATACTCACATTCAACTGTAACACATAAATTTATATGTTTTGACAATATAAAGTAGTTTTCACGCCGAAAATTTAAAGCCTCTTCGGCATAATATAGATTTTGATCCTTACGGATGAACTGTCAAAACGATTGCTATAAAATAATTGCCAGATACTGCGGCATTCGCAACTTCGACTCCTGTATTATATTAGCAAAACACGATTACCACGCACAGAAATGAAAAACAGTATTTGTCTTGCATAACGATACGTCAACATGTAAAATAATAGTAAAGAACGGATATGACTTTTGAAAATAAACAACCTTATAAATCAGAAACTTCCACAGTTCCTTTATAATGCAAAACAAACATTCGAGTAAGCAGCTGAACACACAGTCTGCACGGATGGAAAGCAAAGCTGCATACTACAGAATGTAACAAGACATTTTACGGATATTTTGTACGTTACAATGGTAATACGTAGGAATATTCCCTCCGTGTAATATTTGATCGATTATAATCCGCCGTTTGAATTAGTCCGAGCTACGGATTAGCTCAAGTCTTTTATGCTCAAAGGTAACTTTCATATCGCAATATATCTGCAAAACCCAGCCATTTCCATGCAAAAAGTAAAAATTAGATATCGTATGGGTGACGGTTTTCACCTAACCCATTTTATTTTCTCTATTTATTAGAATAAACGTGCAATGCATACCTGCTTAAAATTAAAAAAGAATAATATAGAACTCAACAAAATTTTGCTTAAAATAGTCAATATTTTAGATCAATGTTTAAGATACATTTAAGTCTTAAACGTTTGTCTTTTATAACAATTACTTGCTCCGTATAGTTGGGATACTCATAAGAATTTTTAAGTCCGGTCTTGAAAAATCAAAAACTGCTGAAAAAAAATATAATAAAATTAAAAAAAAAAATTGTAAGCTGTTTTTAGGACATTGAATACTCTATTTACATAAGTTTTGTTGTTTTTTAATTCAAAAACCATATTTTCAATTTCATTGTTGAAAGTACGATACTTTTCTATACTTATTATTCTAATTATATTCTAAGGATGGTTTAGTTACTTGGTATTTATTACGAACTTGCCTGTATGTATTTCAGGAGAAATTTCTAAATCCAAAATTAATATAAAATGATATAGTTTTGAAATAGTAGGCCAGTGCTTCGATATTGAATGTTGTTTGAAAATATAATTTTACCCGCACCATAGAATTATCATAAAATTACAAAACAAAAAAATGTTAACATTTTTATCAATAGTTATTTTTGTATGAAGGGCGTAAAATGGAGTTTTCCGCCTCGATGACAGAACCCGAGGGACGGCGAAGCCTGGAGATTCGTGAGAGTTTTCACCCTGCTATGCCTAAGATTCAAACATTGTTTTTTGATACATTTCAAAACATTTAAAAATTTTACCCCTCGATTTGCGGGCGTAAATTACCTATTTCACGCCTACTGCATCAAAAAATATATTTCATGTCTTATTACACTTCTTATCTGAAAATGACCAGAAAAGCGGCCATGAAATTATTTTGAAAATGATACAACAAAATTAAAGTTAAGAAAAAAACATTTAACCCTCCTGAGCACCATGGCGAAGATATTCATCCAAACTATATTAATTCTATATGGGAAAACTAAAACAGGTACTGAGAAGGGTTAAAAGGGTCCGGAAAAGCAGTAAAATTATTTTCTAATAGATCACGAAGAGTTATATTAAAATCCTTTGTTTATGTTTATTCATTCGTATACAAAATTATTATTCAAGACATTTTAATCTATTTTGGTACTTTACTAAAAATTGGTTGTATATAGCATTTAATTTCAAAAAATTGCTTAATAACCTACTTTTGTAAATTAATGTTCAGTATTTGATGGGTTAAAGTAAATGTGATAGTCTAAACTTGATATTTTTTTGTTATAATAACACAAACAATTTACTGTTTTTGTTACCATTGATATATAAGATCACAGAGCAAAAATACTTTCTAATTATTGCATCTGATGTACATACCCATACGACTGTGTCAGTTACAGTTGAATATACTGTTTAGGATTATGAAGTTCCCTACGGGTAGAAGATGTCTTGATATACAGATCCGCAATTGTAGAACAATTCAAGAGGCATACACAATAACCAAATATTACAATTTGCCATAAGATTATAATAATTGAATCAAAATGATACATCGAAGTGATGAAAAATATAATTATGAATTTTATCCTGGATGTAGGTAAGTTCACGTGATTAATACATTCTTTAAACACCCCACCCCATCCATAAATTGGAACTTTTTAAAATTAACTGTGATTTGAAACAGTTAATAATTTCAATATTTTGAAGAAAATATAATTATTGAATCAAACTCTAAAATTCAATGCGAATTCGCTAAATAATTACTTTGTTTTTAGTGAAAAATTGTTATATTTAGAAGTCCCGGAGTAAATCTTATTCTATATTGACTATTTTTTCATTTCAATTAACCTCGTTTAATTTGTGCATATGTAAATTATTGATTATTATTATATCAGTTAATTTATATAAAGTACGTTTGTTGGTCTGTATGATATATTAATAACTCGTTTAATTACGACCCTGTTAAATATGTATTTTAGATTAATTGTGAATTATTCATTAAATTACATATATCAACAGCATATAAATAAAGTCTGCTTTTAAAACAATCGTTACTGAAATTCTGTCAATATTTCAAAATTAGAATTGAGCTGGAATATTAACAGTTAGTATATATGAGCAAAAAAATTAATGAAATATAATAATAATTTGTGATGGATTATTTCGTACCTATATATTAACAAATTTTTCACTTTCTATATTCCGAAATTTTTAAAATCGAAATATTAAATATTTCATTAAAATTAATAAAAATTTACTTCCTTAAAAGATTTTTCTAGAATCCTCAACAACACAAAAATGAGACAAAATATCGACACCATTTTCATCGGAAAAATTCGGAACGAAATTTCGTTCATCTAACAAAGGAAAAATTTCCCTGTTTTACTTTAAATATCAAGTTTTTTTGTTTTTTTTTTTATTAAAAAAAATCCAGCCACTATGGAATTTATCCAACTTTATTGAAATGTCTATTGAAAAATTTTATGAAAATAAATACTTTTACAAATGAACTTTACAATCAGTGTCGTAATTTTTGTTTTTGTCCTTTGCTTTATTAGTAAAATTTTTATCTTTTATTAAAGATAAATAATAATAAATCTCCCACCCAACGATTTCATCGTCGAATTCCAAAACGACATTTAAAACAATTCGAATTCTTTCTTAATTTCTGAGTTTTCACAATTTTTCTACATGTGTGAAAGCTATCGTTTAAATGCAACGCTATATGGTTTCACTTATTGTTAGGATTTAATGGCTTTTACTCCTCAAAATTACGACGATATTAATACAGTCGTACATGGAAAAAATAAAATAGTTAGTAGGTAGTAGATGGTGAGACATAGCCATTGTTTTTAGTTAATTTTACTATCTAAATAGCGACCTCAACAAATTAGATATCCAAGCCTACGATTTAAATAATAAAAGCAACTAAAAACGTAGTTATGCAAGATCTTACTATTTAGATAATATTATCTACTATATCTTTTTTTGCATGTACAATTTCACATCTAATCCAAGTAAATATATTTATATCTAATTTTAAATGATAAAGATCAATCCATCGAGTTCTTGGACAAATTGATCTGGTATTTTAACAATTATATTTATATCCAGAATTTATCGCTATTACGATATATTAGCCTCAATTAGGGTATCAATTAATTAATTAATGCATATTTCATACCACGGGTTATTTTAATCGAATGAAATCAAAATGGTCGATATTACTATCATTTGTTATCGACATGTATCCTGATGAATATTAGATTAATCCGCAATATTTCGACCGTATCGGTTATCTCAATTAACTTTCTCGTTCCACTTCATGACATACACACACGTGTGAATCGAATTCATTTGACATTTTTGTGACAAATAACTGATCATTGCGGTTTAATAACTCGACATGCTTTAGCGGCTATTATTAGCACCACAAAGTCAAGCACGGAAAATTCAATTTCAGAACCTTCCGTTATTACATAATATTTATTTTAACTACAAAGAGTAATTACATTACGTTCATGAAATTAACCCAGCAGTGAAATAGTGAAATAATTCCTTAATTACAATTAATATGATGCATATGATTTAAGTAATACTGAAATTGCACCAGTTATTATTACTACTTTATATTAATGCAAATAATTCATATTTAACAAATTTAGAAATATGAATCAGAAACCTCGAAATAATCAAATGATGCATATACTTACAATAAACCGAATTGTAATAAAAACAACAACATGTAAATAAGAACTCGTTGAAAAGATTACTGATAGTGTTTTGTAAATTACGATACTGACAGCTTCAAATCCTTTACATATGTCAAGAACAATCTATACATCCAATACTATCAGATCATATACTACTCCCTCAATTTTAATTCACTAGAAATTTAATTTCCAGCTTAAAAAAAGAGTCGCCTACAATTACATATTTGTAACAGAAAATCAATGACTTCAGTGTATTCCCATTTTTCTAGTTTTGAAAGTAAAATGGAAAAACAATTGTATAGGGCCATGTCTAAATATAGCAGCAACATCTTTAGGCAAACTACGCTTAAAAACTATCCAGGTTGTTACTGTAGCCATAGCTATAGTCAAATAACTTTTTAAATTGAAATTAGGCATCGAAAATTACCAGCAAACACGGCTATAGAGGAGAAACAATATCATAAGTAATTTGTCACTGTCCGCCCCTGAACAAAAACGGTACGGTCGAACAATGGGTCAATAATTCTTTGAAAGACTGGAGGACATACCAGATCTTCAACAATATAGATAGAAACTGGTTGGGAGTTCCGATTTTTAAGTCTATTCAGTCAAAATACAGGTTGAAGCAAATAATCGATATGCAAATTATTGTTCTTCAAAACGGCGTTGTGTTCACAGAGAAAAGTGTTTTTTACCCAGTATTAGAATTCTTATGCCCCGTAAAAGATAGTATTTTACGCATAAGGATTGCCTTCTTTCTATTAACTGTTAAAAGACTAAGATTGTAGATTATTCTAACCAATATGTCAGTTTATTTTAGCCTTTTCTCTTTAAATAAAAGCGATTTTTGTTTATGGAAATATATCTAGCAAATTAAAATATTAAAAATGCCTTCTTTTAGTCATAATAAAACATTCTTTTAAAATAGGAGAGTTTAATACAGTTTCGTATAACCTGTCAAAAGCAAATGGACGGTGGATTTTACTAGTTATAATATTTATTTTAAGGGTTATAATACACTTTTTAAAAGCCAAGGGATAGTAACTGATAAAATACACTTTTCTCAGTGTTGGAGTACAATAGTATACAGTAAACTTATTTATAGTTGCAGCATCCAAATTATTCATTATCCCTACCAAGTCGTTTTTTCCGTGTAAATTTTCACTTTGTAATTTCCCATGAACATAAAATTACAAAAATGACAGGCCAATCGAACAAAACTAGTTTGAATTCGCAAAACACTAGAAATAAGTGGCATTAGGCGATCCAGTATATGGACAAATCTACGAAAATTTCAACTCTTGTGGTACAGCAGTTATGCTTAGATTAGTTTCGATTTTCATTTATATTGTGATTACTTTTAAGCTTATTTTTATCATACTAGGTACGTTCTTTAAGATGAATGCCAATATTAGTTCATTTGACACTCCCATGAATTTCTGTATTATTCTAAGTATCACATTTGCGGCATGGAAAGTATTGATTAAATTTTACGTATCGTCTCTTGCTGATAAGTTTATTTAATAAAATATCCGCTTGCTATAGGTGTGCCATACATGAAAAAGTATGTGGCATTCTTAGCAGTATAAAACGGCGGAGAAAGGGGTATCATAAATATGAACTATACAATAGATACTTAATTGATTAACAAACAATTTTAGCTATTACTCATCAATGTGGCTCTAATATTAACAGAGTAGGAACACCTGGAACCTGTAAAATAAAAACGTAACAGTTTTAAAAATTGCACCTTTTCGTACGGCACATCTACGATTCCACATTAATTGTTTTAATGTATTGTTTGGCCACTATATTTTAACTTGAATTATCACAACAAACACATGCCGTATAAATATTTTCATTCTAAAAGATGTTATTATGTTAACAATATTTAAAAGAATGTAATATCTTGAGTGACATTAGATTTTTGTTCATCCTAGATGTTTTTCGACCATTTTGTCTTTCTCTGTCGTTGTCCGTTTTTTTAGGTATTTTTCTATCTTGTTCCACATATATAGATCCTCATTTCTATACGGGTGATTCTCCGGAAACAGGGCATTTTCGTGTCTTTACGTTATATCTTACAAAAACATTGACAATAAATTATTAAATTTCGATAGAAATGTTAAATAAATATCCCTGGCCCATGTTAATTTGAAAAAATAATACTTTTGTTACAAAAAACTGGTATAAAATGACATTTAAATACTCAAAGTAGCATTTTTGATATGTCCAAATCTCTAAGTTCAAAACTTTAAAATATTAGCGCTATTAAGAAACCGAATTATTTTAATTTATTCAAATAATATTTCTATAGTACAGCTCAAACTGTACAATTTCTCTCTGTATAATATTTAATTAAAACAATATATATGCTTATAATTATTGAAATATTAATGTCTTAAGAAATTTCTATGAGGTAACGACAATGCGTAAACTGGTATAAATGAACTGGAAATAATTAACTTTTTTACTAAAACTTATGAGAAAATCAAAGAAAAAACACTTCACTTTACTAATCCTCCATAGAAAATTGAAAAGAGAACATATTTACCTCATGAACAAGTAAAAACTGTATAAAAATACCACGTATTTTTATTAAATTAATTGTCGTCACCCGACCTAATTTTGGTATTTTGATACAAACAGCAATTAAAAAACGATGAAAACTTAAAGATTAAAGGCAATTAATCAAAATTACTGGCAATTTGTTTTTTAATTTATTATTGTTTAAAATATGTAAAATTTGATTTTTTTACAAATTTTCATTGTCGTCACCTTCATTGTCGTTACCAAACATTTGGCGTATCAGGTACGAAACAAGAACAAAGTGTAACCCGTAGCAGAACATATTTTTCAAATCATAAATAACATTTATATTTCTCTTCCTCTTAGACATTTATTTAAATATAATTTAAATAAACACAAAATTAAACTTTATATTTGTTACAACGTTATGAATCAAGTTTAATGAAATAATATTATTTATTAAAATCATGAATATAATATTATCATTGTAGTTACTAACCAACGACACATTAACTTTAATAAATTTATTTGTCTAAAACTTCTTCAAAAATTCATGTGTTTTTCTTAATTTTTCAATTATTACTTAATAAATAATTTTCATTTATTCACAAAAATGCACTAAATCAGATATGTACATTATGTTTTTGACTCTTTAGAGTTATTTTTTTCAAGTTTTTAATAAGCAATTGTTGGTTTATATAGCCGTATGAAAATGCGTCAGAGTAAAAGTCTTCCCCTTTCCTTTAAAATAATTTTGTAGCGTGACTACTTTAATAATAACTTAACTTGGTGCTAATAAGCAAGAATCCATTAAAAAAACGAATTTACAGTAACTTAAACAAAAATTTTCATTCTTGAAAATGCCCTGTTTTTGGAGAATCACCCATACATAATTTTTTTTCACCTGGGCATGTTAGTTCAGAGTATCTTTGAAATTATATAAATGTTGACGTTGAATTTATAATCACTGACCTCAAAAACCTTCAAATACCATGTTTCATCAAAATCAAATTACTGGGACTCATTTTACAGCCTGAAATACATAAAAAATACTAAAACCTCATTTTAAGGGCGTTTTGTAAAAATAACGAGTCCGAATTATTACTCCTAAAGGATAGTTGACTACGTATGCTCAAGAACAACGGTGTGCTTCGAATTTAAACCAAAAAAATATTAGTAGCGAAAGTCAAAATTTAATAGTAATCTTAAGATTGATCTAGTTTATTATTATACTGGTCGAAAGTTTGTAGGTAAATCTATTTAAATTGTAATAAATTAATTATATAGCATGAGACTTTTTTATATCTCTGGGCATTTAAAGTCAATTTTGTATCTGTGAAAATATAAATGAAATAAAATTTTTATATTTTTTTAAGAAAAACTAGTCCATAAAAAAAGATCCTATTCCATTCTAATGTTAGAATAGGAATCTAGAAGTACTCCGAAAATTTATTCCAATGTGCTACTTATTTTTACATATTTTGGATCTCTATTTAAAACAATACAAATGCTTTATCTAGACAATCTGCTTTGATTCTTGAGAGAATACTATAACAACTAAAACAGAAAATTCAATTGTTTAAAAAAAATGCAAATAATAAGTACAGAAAGGCATATTTTCAGATATAGATTTTAATTATGTTTATGTTGTTGTAAATTATTATCTTGCAAGTCGCAAATATTAAAGTGAAGGGCAAATGCCGGGGACATGCATTAGATAGAAATGCCTCTCAGTTCGAAATTCTTTAAATCATCCCAAGCACTGTAGAAATAGATGGAATTGAGTTGTGCTACCACTATACCGGAAAGTTAGTAACAAATTAAATAGTAACCTTAATAAATCTAGTCTATTAATATACTGGTCGATATTTTTAGTTTAAATCTATTTGAATTGCAATATATTAATTATATAGCATGAGATTCTTTTTGTATCTTTGGGCATTTAAATATCTCGAAAATTTAGCCAACATAATCAATATTAACGATGTGTTAGTTATATACTAAGAGCTTACGTAAAAACTTTCATTTTTACCTTGAAACTCCTTTTCGCAGACATAAATTAAGGATAAAAGTCGTGTAAAACTGAAAAATACACGTGAAGAAATCACATGCTTTTTAATATACTTTCATTTGTGGAGAAACAAAATCAGTAATAAAAAATGATATCACAGTTGACTTTTCTTAACTTTATTATTATACGACGCGTATTTTTCTCTATTTATAGGAAAACTTACCATGAATACTAATCCAAATATAAACATTTTTCAAAAGTACCAATCGCAGAGTGCCGTGTATTATTTGTTACAACGATATACGTTACGAGATTGCATCGAGACGAATGGGAAACGCTTGGCTGTGCAAGATGATTTACTTCTCTTTGAGTCGATTCGGCCAGGTTGTGGAAGCTATACCAATGACGATAACTACAATTATCTCCATAAGAGGAATGGCTGTTATGAACGTGCGTACAAAGCGAAAGGGTACATATGATGCAGGGTTGAACTGTAGCGACAAGTTACATCCCCCTACATCTGTACCTATACGAAGAGTAAACATTGCAATTCAAAGTACCAATATTTTGTATCTGAATAACATTACAACTTAAATCGAATTTCAGACTGAAATATTCAGGATTAACATTAAGATATTAGCCTATATTGGATATTAACGATTAGCATCTGAAAACATAAGAATCATGTAACACGTACAGTAGTCCCCACCCTAAATTATACCATCCAAAGTTAAATGTCTATCCTCAGTTATAGATTGGCCTTCTCCAAAGTTATACCAGTTTCTTCCTCTCTTCCCCCACCACATTGTTTTGCTGAGCCACACTCGCTTCGTGACACTCGCACACAGAAGCACCCATTGCATGGATATAAACAAAGATACGGGAGTGGGGATAGTGAGGGGATATAACTTTGGAGAATCGTCCGCCATTTTGAAAGAACCGACAGTATAACTCAGGATGGGGACTACTGTACTAAACTGTTTTTATGGCTCAAGTACGAAAGACATCCCGTGTTACCAAAACCAATAGAAAAGTTTTTGCCAGTACAAAAGTTTGAGACCAGATTACAATATTTTATCAGTTTATTTTTAATTTAATTGATAACACTCTTTTACTATTCAATGACAGTCCTTGGTAACGCGGTTGCTAAAGCTTGTTGATTTTTAATATGCGCTGAGCTTTTGACAGTTAGTATCGAAAATTGGTACAAAACACTTCACGTTTGACATTATAATAAAATAAGCTGATAAAACGTTGTAATTTATTTTGTCGTGTTTCTGTTTTTGTAGTAAGAATTTTCTAATATTTTTCCAATAGAAATTGTTCAGTTGGTTCCTGCAGAATTTACGAATTGTTTGGTACGAGCGATGGCAGTGATTCTCGTATGACATTTCGTTGTGACTAGGATATTTCTTACGCTGGCTAAAGTATTTTGTACTTCATCGACATTGATTTATGCAATTTTTAGGATGAAGTCATAATTTTGCTGCAGTTATGTAGCAGACTATAGAAGTACCGTATTCTCGTGTTTCCTCGTATTTCCTTTGTTTGTACTATGTAGATCTCCGTTTAGCTTTTTGGAATTCCAGATTAAGAAAAATGTTTTATAAATTATTATTTTTTAAAATATTTAACCTGATAAAGTCTCTACTATTATATTTTTTATAAAATGCAAATTAAATCATTTTATAGTAGAATCAAGCACTCACTTGTAGAGCATATTCTACGTGGATCCATCATTAATCAATCGTGCATATTAAATTTTTAGTCATGATAAGAAAGTTGCCGAATATTGTCTGTTTAATATGTTACATTTGCTGTAGTTAATAAGCTACTTCAAGAAATAGCGCAATTTTAAAAATTTCAGGCATGTTTCCATGAACTACAATAGTTTTTGGTGAAATTGGCTACTTTGAACTTTCCTTGTTTTGGGGTAGCTTGTAAAGCGCTGTAAAATAGTAAGGCATTTTGTTTTTCAAACGTCGATTTAAGAGACCTAACTTTATCGTAATTGCCTAAATTTATAAATTAACAAAATAAAAATGGGAATTTTCATAAACCGTTTTAACAACACCAACGATTCTAGAAAAATTCAGGTAATTTCCAGGTTGTAATGATGATTTATGCATTATAAATATTGGTTACTACATCTGACGCATAATGCAATATGAATATGGCTTATTGTATTTAAAATGTATTCTGCTTCCAGAAAAGCCAATAGAGCAGGTTTCAATTCTTAGGTTGAAAACTTTATTCCTATAGTTACACTGCAAATTGGAATGTCTTATGGGTGTCTTAAATGAAGGCACGAAGACATTTAAAAGTGTCCCTTTTAAAATGTGTTTCGCTTTAGACGTCTTATAAACGTAATGCCTCAAAATGTCTTTTAATTTTTAACTTCCGGTCGTTCCAGTGGTATTTTGTCACATCTTTCACAAGGAAATCAAATGAAGTTGTCCGAAAATCACACTGTAAACGTGCCTTTTCATCAATTGTTACTGCTTAACTGACCTAACATAACCTAACCTATTCTTAGAATCAAAATTTAATCATAATTTGCTTTACCGGGTGGCGAGTTATCGTAATAGATACCTCAATTTCCTAACACTGAGAGAAGAAAATAGCAAAATCTACTAACTCTAAATGGGATAATTATTAGTATAGTAAAAATGATGACAACGAAAACTATCCCAATAAAGTAGGTCATGTGCAAGATTTTCAGTAATTTTCAGCTTGCATTTAATTTGTATCCATTTTCGAATGAAATTCAACAAATTTTAATAGGAAATTAAACGTTCTTGAATGTTTTCATACGTCCAATGCTTTTCAAACGTTTTTCATCTTTCGAGTTTGTGAGATGTCATACGTTGCATTCGATTCTTTACGAAATATTGAAGAGAAAATATTCAGTTTTCATTCCAAGTGATATGTTCTTTCAACATAGCCTGCTTAAAATGAATATTTCAGTCAATTGCATTTGGTTCCACATTCGATTTGCATTCCAAAATTAGCTGTTTTCGCATGTGTACATTCAACATAACTTCCAACATAAAAATCCATTAACACTGCGGATATATTCGTTTGAAAACGTTTAGTACCATATTACAATTTCATTTAAAAGCGGAAAGAAATCGAATGTAAGCAGGAAATCATTGAACGTTTTTCCCACGATCTCGATTATTAGAATTTGTATAGTATAGTAGAAATTACCATATTTAGTAATGTTGACAGCTTACCACAATCCGAAAGTGTAGAGAATAGTTCATTTATTTACGAATATATTTATTCCATCTAGTTGGTAGTATATTTGACTATTTTTTTTCTTTCGGTTAAAAGAATCGTATTTATTTTCGAAATTTTATCCACCGTTAAAAATATAAAGATTTAATAATAAAATATTGATATGTTTTGGTCATACAAAATAAAAGGATGGACACAATATAATTTAAATTACACTTCAGAATTCTGAAGATGACTCGCACCAAGAGGTCGAAACGTTAAGTTTAGTGTATTTTAAATTATTTTATTATATTGTGACCATCCTTTTATTTTGTATGACCGAAACATATGAATATTTTATTATCAAATCTTTGAAAAGAATCGTATTTCTTATAACTATACATATAATCCGTTTCACGTCGTGATCAGCAGCCGCCGAGGTGGGTGAAGTCATTTATGCATGTACCAAGACACATACAATAAGACAGCAAGAAATGTCTTACAAATTATTGCATAACTGTGTAAAATTAAGACACCTGATTTTGTAGTGTAAATGTGTTAAATATACGATTTACTTAAATGACAGTGTACATTACTGTTTGATCGAAGGACATTCATATTTCATCTTAACCATAATAATGAAAATTGTTATTTTAGAAACTATATGAATGATTTTTTAAATCTTTTAATAGTACATTTTGCACCAAGGGCGTGAAATGGTCGTTTTACGCCACCAGTGGTGATAATCACCACGCCCGTGGTACAAACAATATTTTTCATATATAATTATGCTCCGGTTCACTGGGGGTCGAAGTTTTGAAAATGATAATTTTCAATTTTTGTTTAAACGTCACAGGATCAAAGCCACTAGTGTAGTTTTTGAAATTACACTCTTTAATCGTTTTTCATTCATACACAGGTTGCCTCAAAGGAAACGATTTATAATAAAACAAATTTTCTACGATTGGTTTCTGAAATTGCGATACTTTTTGCAATTATTTATATTTTAATGGTCTATTCTTAGATAGAAATTCCGATTAATGGTAATGTTAATTAATTATATAAATAATTTACTTTACTTTCTATTTAATTTACTTTACTTTACTAATTTACGTTACTTATTGGCTGTTTAAATTGGTTTAAAAATGTATTGATAATAAAACAGTTATTAATTAGATATTAAATTTTAGAGCATCCGAGCTGTAGTAAATGTTTGAACCCTTTTCGCGCCAAAGTCTGGAATTTGGACACAACTGGAACTTCAACCCTGTGTCTTTTGTTTCAAAGGGCGTTACAAAAAAAAAGAATTTAGTCAACATCCATAGATTTGGACCTCCTCTTTCGGATGCCATAGTCAGAATCAGCCGGCGACTTCAAAGAAAAATCATTTTGTTAAAAAAAAATGCTGATTTTTTTTATGTTTCTTCGCAAGAATAGCCTTTTTGGCGTTGAAAAGGACAATGCTTACCATTGAAAAATATACTAATCGCGTCTTTTTGCTCAGCCCTTTCTTGTCCCGTCAGATTTTTTCCAAAAAACAAAATGGCAAACACAAACGAAAGAAAGATTATTCGAATTTCTGACGATGTGCCAAACTAATTTGTTCAATGCGTGATAGATTTAGTTGATGAAATATTCAAAACCTCATGTAATGTCTGATAAACAATTGGGAAAATGTGATTTAATAGTGACTGTATAATACATAAATTATTGTTATTCTATCATTTCTGGAACAAAAATCTTTAGGGGGATTTACTCCTTACTGAGAATTTTGTTTTAAATCACCTTTTATTATTTAAATTATATGATACTGCAGGAAACTCTACGGAAGATTGATGCATATCAGGCTACAAAATGTCCATTTGCACATTCCGGGCACGAAGCTGGATTTCGCGCCCTAGGGCATAATCTTCGGGCGCAGATTATCGGTCTCACGCCCGTCGTATTATAAAATATCGTATGTATCACGTGCCAAATAATACACATTACATGGCATACTGTAAATAATAAACATTTTTTAATTGATGCCAGAATTGTTGAAACAAAATAATAAACTGCATAATGAGTTTTCTGATTATATCCAAAAGTGCACTACTTATACATGCAAAGAGCAACTTTACGTAAATGCATGCGAACCTTTCTGGAATTGCCTTAATTTACATTCTTCGTTGTCTTTTAGGTAGGAAACATGAAACAAGAATCGCACATTTCACTGTCACATAAAACCCCAAAGAATGTAGTACACGTCTCTTCCATTCGAGAAGTCCCCGATATTTCGTACGTCTATCTCGTATGACTTTCGCACAGAAGCCACCAAAACCTCATCCGTGGTGTGAGAAGCGATAAATATTCCTCTCAAAAGACAAGGAAAATCCAAAAAAGAGGGAAATTGGCACCCCGTAAGCGTTTTCGTCTTTGGTGTATTCTCATCCAAGGTTTTACTGAGGGAAAAAGACGCAGTTAGAATGCTAGCGGCGCTTTGAAATGCATTACTTATTGGAGACCACGTCTTTCTATAGAGCACCCGTTACATCCAGAGGAAGAGTATGCGATACACGCCTAAAATAAGTCGCGTGGTGTGTACCCACCTGCACGTTGTGTCGTATTTTTTGAAAAATAATGGCATTTTCGTATATTCAGTAAAGACTGTCCAGTTTATGCGTGGAAATAAATCTCGAGATTTTCCAGAAGGAATACTTATAAAGCTTAAACTTTCTATTCATGAATGACTATAAAATGGAAACAAGGGCACATTTTTTGAGCAAACCGAAACGGTCTTGGTGGTACTGGATATCGATTATGAAAATCAAGCCAATTCGGTTATAGCTACAAAACCAGTTTGTTTTTTAATTAACTTAAGGTACAGTTTTGTTTTGATAATCGAATACTTTGGTTGCAATTTCATCTATGGCGGTATTTATAGTCGATAGTGTCTTTTAGTATATGAATGTTTCATATTCCGGATTGAATGTTCAATGCCAAACCGATAAACGTGCATACTAATTCGGTTCCTCGAATGCATAATGTTAAACAAACTTCAAAACAGAAAGGATCCATTTTTTTTCGAGAGTCCTCTGTTGCGCTTTGTGACCAGTTATTACTCAATATGTATTTCGCAAACCAAATGGTTGTAGCAACCAAACCTTCGTAACCAAACTTTTCCAACATTTGTTTCAGCACCACAACTTGTTACTTATGTCATTAATAAATTAGTTACTCAGCCAATCTTAAGTTAGTAACCAAAATTCTTTATTGAATGACTTTTTTACTTGAGTATATTCGAAATTATCATAGAGAAGTGTCTTTTGTTTCAAGCTGTTATTCTAGAAATTTTTTTTTATTCGTCTAAAAATAAACTGATTTGGTTGGTCCTATTGGTTTCTGAACTATTGGTTCGTATTATACATGTACCATATTAGATAATAACGAATATGTGTGATTACAAATCATGTTAAATATATCATTAATGATGACAAATTCCAATGACCATTAAATCGCTCTAAATTAAACGGCATTAAAAGGCTCTAAAAATCCTCGATTATCAATGTACTTTGAGTAAAAATATGTTTCAAAATATTTGATACACGAGGAATTCCCTCCAACTCAACGAAGAAACACAACAATAATTTTTGTACATTTTTAAATACAAAATATGAGCAAATTGATAATCTTTAGACTCTATTCCGTAACTTTCCGTAGCTTTCAAATAAAATTTTTTTTCACGGAAGCGGAAATTTGAATATGACAAATAGATTGATTTAAACTGAAATTTTATGTAAACAATAATTCGGAAATTTGCATTTTGTCAAAATCGCTTTAACTATTATTTCCCTTTAGATGAAACATTAAAACAGTTTAATAATAGCAAGTGAATCGATTCCAATTAATTTCTGTTACTTTTTTAAAATTTGGACCGAAAAATTGTATCGTTTCAATTAAAAGGGTATTTGAAGAACATTTATAATCAACGATTTAATTTGAACAAATGATATGAATATTTAAAATTTACGGAGATTTAATACGATCATTTATTCTTGGCTCGTCATTTTTGCTCGTTCATTAATTTTGCATTACACAGATTACGAATCGTCCATGTCAAAAGTGAATTTTCAATATTGATATTTCGAACATCCGCTTTGCCTTCAATATGAACTTAAAATTTTGATTCGTATATTAGATAAATACGGCAGTGCAAAGTTGGTGTTTAAAATGAGAATTCTGTGTAACATTCTCTATAATTAAAATTATTGCGATAGGTTGTTACATATCGAGATTTAACCCTTTAATGTCGAAATAATGTGCAAAATTTGAACAAGGAACTCAGCGTGATGGTATTTTCAAAATAAAAATGTTAACAAATCGAGTTGACCGAATCTTCATATTTTTGGTCGCTGTTTCTCTTTTTGATACTTAATATTTTCGAAAAACGTTATGTTACAGTTTGTTCTTTTAAAATATTAAAAAAAACACCGGTTTTATAAGTACTACTTTTTGTGCAATCATAATTTTTATCATGATCCCTTTCCAGGTATCTTCTGACATAGAAACGTATTGCCCTTAATTAATTTAAAAAATATGCATTTGCATATTTTGATTATTATCACCTTTGAATTTTAAATAGCACTTATGTTTTTAGATCTTAAAAAAATCGTAAATTAAAGTTTATCGAAAACTTTGCCTAATCAATGCGATAGTGAAAAGATAAGGTCATTTGAATCTTTTACATTCTTATTTTACAAATACCGTCTGAATTCTGCTGACTTATATCTGCAAATTATTTACTATTTGTATAGATTATATGTTAGATAATACTATAATAGTCCCTTTTAGTAAACAAATACTAATGTAGATATTGTATTGTTCAGTGAGCTTGGATAATGTTCAACCCTAAAGTCATGACTCCTTCCAGTTTATTATTTTACATAATTTTAGTGCAATCTCATTTTGAAATTAAAATAATCCATGGAAAAAACTAAAATTATATCAATTTTTTGTTCTTTTTCAGGATTTAGACATATTTACATTAAAATACAAAATAATAAAAATATTTATCCTTTAAAAAACATTAGAAAATATTCTCTTTAATGTAATTTAAAGTTCAGTTAGAATTAAAACTAAATTTAAATTTGTTTTTTTTTTAGTAGTTTATTTGGTGATTTTGTTTTTCTGGACAGCTACAATTAGTACTGTTTGTTTACTGAGGTTCAATTTTGAATAATACTATGTTAATAAAATATTGACTCATCTCTTAAGCATCAAAAATTAAGGATTAGAATTCAACTTCTTAAACACACAGTTTCAGATAAAGTAAAAAAAAATAGAAAATAAACTACACTTAAGGACACATTTTACTTAATTTTTCGTTGTAACTGAATTTTACATGACCATGTTTCTGTAACAAGTTTCGTTTTAGTTTTACCAAATGTTATATATATTATATAGTTATTAGAAAATGTTATATATTGCAATTTACTTTTACATAATAAGTGTGTTAAATGACTTGCAGAGGAGTTTTAATAAAAAATATGAAGAATATTACTTTTTACGACTATTTTTGAAAGTTTTCTTAGTTACATTTATTAAAATTATTTGATTATTAAACACAGTATTTTTTAATGTTATAAGAAATCCTTTAAAGAATTATATATTGTGTTAATCATTATTTTAAAGAAAATATGTATCGATAAAATATTTTTAATAAATAAAAGATTGATATGTTTTCAACTTCTGATTTTCAACGAATAAATCAGTGTTATACCTCTTTTGATGGCATTAGTCCCAGCCATGTTAGCTCGCGTAATGTCAAGAAAATCTGATCAATTCTGTAAAAAATCCGAATTTTCCAATTGTTAACTAATTCGAAGCAATTAAATCGGTCTTGTGTCGGATTTTTAGGTATTGAAAATACAAAAAATATTGAACACAAAAATATTTAATTCCATTGTGGTTGAAGGGAGATTTGCGCAGTTGAATCTGCAAGTTAGATTGCCCTTGCTATATATGCATTTACATACAATTAACTGATTTCAACCTGCACTTATTAATAGTTTCTTACTTGAAGGAAATTTTTATGTACGTTTGTTTGTATATTTGGAGGGTACATATAGATCGAAAAAGTGATTTAAAAAATTGAATTACATTTATTATCCTCATTTTATTTATATTTCAGAAAATTGATATTTTTACTCCAATGATCATCCGAAAATACACAAAATTATTTAAAAAAACTAAATAAATTTTATAATTTCAATGATCAAAGTTATTATATTTCCAAGTTTCTTCAAGCATATATAAATTTGTTTATTGAAAATAAAAATGTTGTCAAAAAAAGTGGCCCGCTTCGCATCGAACGTACCACACATTGTTTTATTCGTTCTTCGATATTTGAGTTACCGAACCCTGAACTTAAATATTAAATATTGCTGTTCTACATTACTTCACGAATTTGTAGTATTCGCACGTTGAAGTAATTGTATTAAATTTAAAAAAAGGTACCAAAATGCTTATCTTTGCTTAACATTGCACATTAATTTTGAAATTCACAGTCAAAGAAATACAGAATGCATTTCTGCTTTTCGTTTGCAATGCAACATATTTACACGAATCAGGTTTAAGTATTTCTGTAAAAATTATTGGTGAGCACAGTACTCTGGCAGCATCTACCGTAAAGGCAAATACCGAACATCCACAAGAGATATTTGTGAGGCATTCTGTAAAATGCAATACTCTACGTGCATTTTCTCACCCTTCCTATGCGATACCGTGTGACAGCTCAGTACGCATAAGTGCAGATGCGTCGGAATGTTTGTACGTGCGAGCGGGTACTCGTATATGTCACAATACTCGAGGATCCGGACGAAGAACGCCGATGCACCGAACATACGGAGCGTGAATTCAAATTTTTCTTTAAAAGCAACGAATCTCATGTATTTATAAAAGTAAACACTTTTTTATGTAAACGAGAGATACTAGAAATCTGAGCGAAGTGTAAATTTATATATAGTTTTCTTTTTCGGATTCACTCAAAGAATTATCAAATCTCTTCATATTTGTTCGACGTAGATTTATTCTTTTGTGTGTTTTCTTCTGATACTTGATATATATTCAAAATCACGATAAAAATGAGATTAATTTCTACCTGGTCGAATATACATCCTCAAAATCGTATTTATCATAACGGGAGGATTCATAAAAGTATATGGGCACAAAACTTTTTTTTTTAAATGAGTGCACACTCACAAGCTTTGGTGGACACTTTTGATTAGTCTTCAAGATGATTATTTAATATTGGTTAATCGTTTAAACGCGGGGGCGTAAAAGTTATGACGTCAACATCATGCGAAAATTTTGTTTACCGTATGTAACAAACTTTAATCTTAGAACTAAATGAAAACTAATAAGAACTGCTGGTAAATTCGTTTAATATACAGCAATAAATAATAAAAAAATAATAAAATGTATTTTTAATCAAATAATAATTATTAAAATAAACAATATATTTTCTTGTAGTATTAACTTTCGCGACTTTTCTTTCTATAATTGTGGCAACTTCTTTAGACACTGATGTACTGTGCAAGGTAGTTTTACTTCATCATTTTAACCCATTTAGGGAAAAATTGTAAATTTTTCCAAATCATTGATCCAGGGTTCCTGCAGTTCGTGAAAATGATAAATAAATTTTGGAAAATCAGTATTCGCCTACTTTTTATGATACTCCATTTATTGGTGAAGTTTTATAAATAAAAGCAAATTAATATGCTGATGATCGTTGAAATTTAAGTGAAAAGATGCACTTCTTCACGTTGTTTTCTCTTGACTCATTGCCTAGTATTTTCATTTTGAAATATTTTCATCTTGAAATATCGTAAGGATTGATCTTTTTGAATCATGCAATTATTATCTGAACTTGAAAATAAAATATGCGCATTGAAAAAATTATTTGAACAAAGCAGTTTCAATACCTCGACGAAACACCGGAAAATTTTGCAAGTTTTCCGAAATTAATCATCGGCCTTAAGTGAGTATTGAACGATTCCAATCAATATGATATGCTGATAGATGAAAAATAGTAGGGATAACATGTCGGAACTTAAAATACCGAATAAAAATTTACATGGTGTTATTAACGATTTTGTCCTCCCTTCTTTTTTTATGTATTATTTTTGACGAAGATTGTTCAGTCATTCTTTTCTTTGCATTTTTTGTCATCCATATCTTATCTGAATCTGAAGTTTCAAATTATTCCTTAAAATTTGCTCATGTGATCTTAAATGGTAACCTTTAGTAACTTATAGAGCATTCCACTCCAAATCAGTAACTTTTTTTCAAATAATTTTCAATTTTAAGTTTTTCATTTGTGACATGAAACTCAAACGAAACTTTTTGACAATTCCACGGTCAATTTCTACATTGTCTAGATATAGAAAGACCAAATTTTATCAACCTAGTTAATTCCTAAAATTTGACATTCGAATTAAACAAAACCAGTGGATTTAGTAGTGACTTCTCAAACAGCAAAATAAAAAAAAAAGTTCCGAATGATTCCATGTGCACTAATAGAATTCAGATGGCTCACTTTCTTAGGGTTTTTTTGAACATGATGTCAATAAGAGATCTTTATGAACTCATGTTCAGAAAACCATCAGAAAGTGGGTCATCTGAATTCATTTTGTTCATGCGCTTGAATACCCGAAGGTGAAATGTCCCGAATGCAATTTTTCTGGACGAACTTTTTTCTTCGGACTTTTAATTTTCGTACCAATTAATATTATAACAATTACTACTGTATGACAACCTGAGTTCATGTCTTTTGGAGTTTATCTTTAAAAATTATATTCTTGTATTCAAATGTTTTCATGATTAGATAATACTTCAGATTTCGTTATATCTTCTGTGTGATCATGAACAATCTAAAATATAAATGTCTATAACTATAACCAAAAAAGTATTAAATTTTCAGTTGACATACTTTCTTTTTAAGTCATCTATAAATAAACTGTTTTAAATAATGTAAATTTATATAATATTTCATGTCGGAAGCGAGTAGGACTGCATACAGCGTGTGTTGCGAATCATCCTTTGTACAATAATATTTTCTGTAATAAAGATGTCATGTTTATTATTTTTTCCCCCGAGATTACTCCAGGATTTTTTAATTAATTTCGTTGAAATTGTGAGAAGAGAAAAAATATTTTTTAAGCTCCAGCTGCGCATCAAATAATTTTAGTATTTTGATGCACTCTGCTTTTATAAAATAATCTATAAAAATATTACTCCAGTAATGTTTTATATAACTTTTATTGTTCCGATAGCCCTATAAATTGTGAACTGAAGAATATCGCAACTAAAATATTATGTATGTTTGAAGAACAAGTACGGTCAAAATTGTAAGTGCGCACAAAGCTATATTTTCTGGTTTACTGTTTTCAAATTTTAACGTTGTGCTTTTATAAACAGAATAAATTTCTTTACATTTATTTTTATTCTGTCTGATGTAAATAGCATACTAAAGAATTTTAGGAGTATTTTTAAATGCAATACGTAATTGAAAATTATTTTTTTAAAAGAAACTGTTCAATAGAATATTTATATTTAAGCTCATTTGTATTTATGTCATTAGTCACCATATGTTTGTAATCAGAAGGCTCTAAAGTAACCTTCCATCGTAGATTTTATTTCTTAATGATTGTGATTATGTAACTCGAATAATTTATAAAAATAAGTCGCGTTATCAGAATATTATAATATTTTTTATAAAATAATCTGTCATATAAGCTACTTGTAAATTTGTACTGAAAATATTCGATTATGAGTTTCATAAAAATCGTCTAGCATATAAGAAATTGAATTGTTAAAATAATATATTAACAACGTATCAAAAAAGAATAATTTTTAGAATGGAAAATTAAGTATTTTATTAAAAAACATATCTATTTTATTCAGCAATAGCAACTTTGTTTATATATCAAATGTAACGAAAAACATCAAATATATTTTCCAAATTTTATAGTTTCTTATTATTTATACAACAGAAATAAATAATTCGTTTAAACAGCTCAAATGTGCGGATTTAAAGGTAGCAATACAACGTAAATTAAAACTAAAATATTACTTTAATTTAGTTAAATCATTTTGTCAACTCTAAAAAAAAAAAAAAATTCCTTGGTAGAAATCTGCCTAGTTTTATGTTATATTGTCCAGCTTCCCGCTATACCTTATATTATCCCGCTATATCCCACTATATCTTATAATTTTATAAGAAATAGAGAGACTGGGCAGAAACTAGACAAAACTTTCACTTATTTTCTAATGGGTATTTAAAAACTTTATTAGTCACTTTAGTAATTTAACATTCCAATTGATGATTTTTAAGTGATTAGAAGATTCAACGAAAAAACAAAAAATTATACAAATAACTAATTTAAATACTTATTTAAATACGATTCAAAACATTAAAATAGTTAGTACAATTACTTTAATTTGTCACTATACCTATGATACATAACTATGATACTTATTTGATTCGGTTTTTAAACCGCCAATAGTTGAAAAATTGTCATCGACTAAAAAAAGTACATTTTTTGGTTGAATTAAGTGATTTCTTATTGGCGGAATCCATTTCAAATCATGCAGGCCAACTAACTTCAAGTTGTAGAATTAGCTGCCCCTAAAATATGTTATTCTCCATGAAAAATAAAGGGACACGTATTTTTTCATTTTTAAGAAAAACTTTTTTTAACGATGTTATCTTGATTTGAACTTTAAAAGGAGAAACTTTAAAAAAGCACTAAAACAACATTGTTTTGCCCGTAACTTTTTTTCTAATTGATGTAATCAATTTTCTTTCTTGTGGATTTTCGGGGGCCTTGTCTTCTTCAAAATCCCGTTTGAAATTTTTAAAAAGCTGCAAAATTAACAAAATGAGGGGTGATTTTGTGAAAATAAACAAATTACATTTTCTCGAAAACCCCCACTTTTTTTTCTCTCAAATTTTTACCATAAATTCTTACCAATATGACGAATAATTTCTGTAAGTTTGACGCCGGCTAAACCACATTAACAGGCAGGAGAATTTTTTTTCGAAAATTTTTTTAACTTTTCTCCAGACCGGAGGCTCTGGGCAATCCACCCGAGAAGATGATAATATTTTTAAGCATTTTCGAGGTCACTTATTACAAATACATGGTCAGATTTGGGAAATTCAAAATGGCGGCTTCAATATGGCGGCCGTATAATGAAAAAAATTATTTTTTTGTAACATAACAAATACTATCATATTCTAAGCAGAATTCTGTATAAAAAATGTCTCTTGTGATTTTTTTGTACATTGCATAGATTCCGAAGAAAAAAATGCGGAATACTTAAATTAAATATTTTTATTGCACATTGAAATATAAATTAAAAGTTACGCAAATCTGTGTATTATTAAATTAAAAAGTGTTTATTTAATTTGTTCAAAATCATGTTTAGCAGTTCGAGCCATGTAACAAAAATTGTCAAAAAAAGCTAAATTGAATCCAAACAAACTTGTTCTTCATGCCGATTTTGCTGAAAATTGGACCGTTATTTTGTCGAATGAAATGCAAAGCGCTTATTGGAATACGAAACAGATTTCAATTTTTACTGCGGTGTGTTATAGCAATAAAAAAACCGAAAGTTTTGCTGTTATTGCTGATGACACTAAGCATGATTCTGCTCATGCATTGTTCGCTCTAGATCTTATACTCCAAAACTGTAAAGAACAATCTGAATTAGAAGTTATAGATGAAATCACCATTCTTTCGGATGGGGCCGCTGCTCATTTTAAAAACCGGTATCAATTTTCTGAGTTGTCGGAATCGACTATTAGTAAACAGTGGATATTCTCTGCAACAGGGCATGGTAAAGGTGCCTGCGATGGTATCGGAGGCATTGTAAAACATTGCGCTAGTACTCACAATTTGCAAAAATCCCATCTTGAAGCCATCGACAACGCCGCGTCCTTTGTAAGAGAAGTCCAGAAGTACACTTCTTCGATTAATTTACTTTTGATCTCATCAACGGATTTAGAAAACTTCCGGAAAACAAAAACCCAGAAATGGAAGACTGTTCCAAGAATACCAGGAATTCAAAAATGTCACATTTGGAAGATCGAACATGATGAAAATGGAGACAATTTTTGTTACATGGCTCGAACTGCTAAACATGATTTTGAACAAATTAAATAAACACATTTTTAATTTAATAATACACAGAATTGCGTAACTTTTAATTTATATTTCAATGTGCAATAAAAATATTTAAATTAAGTATTCCGCATTTTTTTCTTCGGAATCTATGCAATGTACAAAAAAATCACAAGAGACATTTTTTATACAGAATTCTGCTTAGAATATGATAGTATTTGTTATGTTACAAAAAAATAATTTTTTTCATTATGCGGCCGCCATATTGAAGCCGCCATTTTGAATTTCCCAAATCTGACCATGTATTTGTAATAAGTGACCTCGAAAATGCTTAAAAATATTATCATCTTCTCGGGTGGATGGCCCAGAGCCTCCGGTCTGGAGAAAAGTTAAAAAAATTTTCGAAAAAAAATTCTCCTGCCTGTTAATGTGGTTTAGCCGGCGTCAAACTTACAGAAATTATTCGTCATATTGGCAAGAATTTATGGTAAAAATTTGAGAGAAAAAAAAGTGGGGGTTTTCGAGAAAATGTAATTTGTTTATTTTCACAAAATCACCCCTCATTTTGTTAATTTTGCAGCTTTTTAAAAATTTCAAACGGGATTTTGAAGAAGACAAGGCCCCCGAAAATCCACAAGAAAGAAAATTGATTACATCAATTAGAAAAAAAGTTACGGGCAAAACAATGTTGTTTTAGTGCTTTTTTAAAGTTTCTCCTTTTAAAGTTCAAATCAAGATAACATCGTTAAAAAAAGTTTTTCTTAAAAATGAAAAAATACGTGTCCCTTTATTTTTCATGGAGAATAACATATTTTAGGGGCAGCTAATTCTACAACTTGAAGTTAGTTGGCCTGCATGATTTGAAATGGATTCCGACTATTTACATTAACTGTTTCCTTTATTTTCTACAGTTATAAAATCTTGACTGAGTTAGAATTCAATAAAATAAAGTAAATATTTAATAATGATCATTATTATTAGGACAATCCAATCGCGTTAATCGATTGGTTTATTCCCTCTGCCATATGGCGTGAAATACATAGCAGTGAGCAGAGCGCCATATGTTGAATCTGAAACATGGGGAAATAATATATATCTATAGGTTTTCAGTTTCATGACACGTCTGGTCTTCAAAATTATTCGTAAATTTCAAAATAGTAGAAGATTTTCATATACATCTCGTTGTCACATTATTATTATCTTAAACTTATAAAAAATCATGAAAAACAATACAATCTGTAAATTTATTACATCATTTAAGTTTATTCTTTCAAATTCTCCCATACAGCACATGTCTCTTAAAGAGGTCGTCCAGAGCTCAGTACAAAGATATATCCAAAAAGACCTCCTGAAGAGGTCTTAATTATGATAATCTATAAAACGAGCTCTTAAAGATGTCTTACTTAGGATTTCTTAAAATCGTAATCTCGAAGAGGTCTTGTGTTTGAGGTCTTAAATCTATCTCGTTTTGGACCAACTCTCTTAGTAAAGAGATTTTCATTGTTGAGGTCTTTGTTTCTTCCAGAGACAATAGGTGGCGATTTAATCCAAAAATGAGATCGCGGGATATTTACTTCATATATGCAGACCGATAGATTATAAGCTACCCTGACCAAATAAGTGCCTTTGCGATATTTAGCCAGTTTTATCATAGTTTTGTATTATTATTGTGTGTTCCCATTGTATTGAATGTAATCATCATCCAATATATAAATTTACAAACGGTAAAAAGGAACTCAGGTAAAAAGTATAAAAATTAATAATTAAGGTACAAAAATAGAATCTATAACTTTCGAAAATTTGCTTTTCATTTATATTATTTATTTTAAATGTAAAATCTCTCAAATAAGACCTCTTTTCTGAAACCTCATATTTTAGAGGTCTTATAGAGCTCTTAAAATCTACGCATAAGTCTTCTTAAAGCTTACTTTAAGGGCTCTTTCTGATAAGTATTTAAGACATCTTACAATTTTTAAACACTTCTTAAAGAATGGAATATAAAAATGTCGAAAACATATCTTTACTTTTTCATAATCCCACAGAGTTTTTAATATTTCTATTTTAAAATTGTTGCAATATTTTTGTTCAAATATGAAATAAGCATTTCATAATGCAAAATGACAAGTTTTTCAAAAACGATAGAATGTTGCCATTGTTTGTAATCAGTTGGAGACCGTATATAGATGAAAGAAAATGTCTTGTTATCAATCATTTCATTAATTGGACTACAAAGAAAGGTCTCCACCAAATTTTGAGGTACCATTTTTTTTTACACACTATTAACTAAAAAATATAATTTTCTACAAAATGGCAGAGCCTACATTGCTTCACTGATATATATCAATTAAAAACCGTGTCATTTTAATTTGATTCGTCATTACAAACTAAACATCAGTTTAAAAAACTGCAAAAAATCATCCAACGTCTTAAAATTTATGTATGCAACATTTTTTAATTACGGTTTTATGTTATATAGGTTTTGTTTATCATCAAATCTTTTTGGAAAAAAAGCAGTCTATTAAGTAGATTTTTTTACACAAGTTTGCTATCATTTGAGGTGATTTCATTCTCAATTTTTTTCTAAATTAATTATATAAAAGTCACACAATTTCACATACGCCACATTGAAAATAAACAAAAACAGCAATTTTTCATTTTACTTTGTTTAAAATTCCCATCGTTGAACTTTTGTGAACATTGGTATAACGACGTGTTTAGAGCCACCAACAACGAATCCGTTACCACTGTTTAACATTTCAAAATTCAGTATCCAATATGTCGGACAAAATTAATAAAATCATTAACCATTCAATAAAAATTAACAAAACTCAATATATTGACATTTTTGTGATCGCTGTTTAGGAATCCGTTATTAATTTTTTTAAAATTGAAAATTATAGATCCAATATGGGGGTCAAAATCAACAAAATTCGATTCAAAATTTACAAAATCTAGCGTTTAAACTTTTTGGAAATGATTTTGTCCGATATATTGGCTATGTCATTTTGAATTTATAGAAAACGATATAAGATTTCGAATCAGTGTCCTCAAATGCTGTTAAATTCTGATTTCTTAACATTCTAATTCAACATTTTGTTACTTTGTTTCGCATATTAGATATACCATTTTAAATTTTTAAATCCTCGACCTCGAAAACCTGTATATTCATTTACAACATCTACCAATTAACGACAGATGAATTGTCATGAAAATAATAGAATTTCTTATGTTTATTTATTGTTAACACAAAATTTATAATCAGGGCAGGCAAGTTTGGGATTTGTTTCTATTTTTTTGTTTCGCACTTGATAAATGTCAAAAATTATGTAATTAATAAATTTTTTTCACCGTTTCTGGTAAGTCTTTGATGTTTTAGAATTTTTATTTACAGAAGTTTGGTCTGTAAATATTAACAAACTGAAAAAACATGATTTTTAATTATTAATTAATATTTTTCCTACAAATAATAATGAATAGGTGTAACGTGGGTCGGATTCTAACAAATTAAACAAATTAAATTCGGCTTATGCCCCACCATAGAGAACTCTATAGATTCCCCCTCTCAGCTGACTCGCATGCATTCCCGAGGAGGAATTTATATCAATCCCGATGAAATTAGACCGATTTTTAATCTCTTAATTGAAAAGGTTATTTTCTATCATCAGACGAACGAAGCAGAATTTCCTTATTGAAAAAATGAGAGAACTCCACCTCTGGCGTTGATCTATAGATTTCTCATTGGTGGGGCATAAGCCGAATTTAATCTGTTTAATTTGTTAGAATCCGACCCACGTTACACCCTTTCATTATTATTATTATGAGCTCTGGGCGAGAAAGAGCAACAATGCACTATACAAATTAAAAAGGTTAATCGATAACATCTGTTTATCATCAGACGTTAATGTCACATTTTTCCTACAATTTTGCAGGAAATTATCATTGGAGGAAATTCGATGGCCGATCCACAATGATAATCCGACTAGACCCATTCGGGATTTATGAAAAATAAAAATTACTATTTAGACATAAATCCAGAGTGTTTCTTGCAACCAGCCCCTTTGATCGAACTCTCTTAGTATTATTGCATTTTAACCGATTCCAAACAATGAAGCTCATTGTTCTCATTAAAAATACTTCCTGCATCTTCAAGCGTTTACAAATCACATTTGGCAGGACAACTAAATTATAGGAAGAACAAAAGAACATTCTAATAAGGAGACAAAAGATTTTCTTCAATACGACATCTTGATGCAGAGTTACAGCAGCATTCCGGAAACGGGCTTGAGCTAACTAAGTATTCCCTTTGGGTCGACAATGACACTGTGCGAATTATTCGAATAACCCAGTCGCACCGCGACGCCGCTCCACCGAATTCCTATTTAATATGGAACATAAGTCGTTTTCTCTGGGCGCTTTACGCATTTAAATGCGAAATGCAGACAGGGGCAGACCCGCGGAAATGGAAGAATTGATTTCCATTATATCCACGCGAGCGGCACAATCGAGACGTGAGTTCCCCGTGATTTGCGGGCTCTCCCCCAGCTTTGCCCATTATTATGAAAGCGACCGGTAGATATACCTAGGATTCGTTAGGAGCCATCCCTGATGCAAGCTTCGTACTCATTTATTCTCACATATCGGAAAGCTGCGTTTGACAGCTCGAGAGCGAAACGATTCGCGACATTTCCTCGCGCATCCGGTTGTCCGTTTCCGTTAATGGTCCACAGGTTAATCCATCTTTAATGAGAGAAAACCGATCTCCAATGCATTCGTTTCCCCCTCAATCCTTAACCCCTTTGTTTGTATTCACGAATCGCCATCCAGTCACCCGGGACACTATATTGACCAAGAGCACTTCATGGAACGGACGTCCACTCCACCCATGTCAGCGATTTGACTCTTGACGCCATTTCCTATTTCAAAATAAACAGAATTTAAGCGCTTTTCTGACAAATCGATTTGGTTTTTATTTTTTAATATGGTTGGATTCATCTGATGCAGTGCAATATTGCAATATAAACATGATACATCGTCAGATGATCAGCATTTAAAATGACTTTGTGATGTTTTTTGAAGATCCCAGCAAACGATGAGATCCTAACAACATTTATTGCTATGTTGATGCAACAGTTATTTGCTATTTCTATTACATTTTTTGTAAGGTGTGGTTTGATTAGACTATAGGGCCAGTGTGACAAATGGTAACAGGAAGATCATGAACCAAAAGAATTTCTTCAGGGATGTTTAGCCAATAGGTCAAGTAGATTTCATCATTCATCAGTTCAGCTAATTTCTTCATTGATAAATTTATTAGGTTTCAAGATATGACGTTTCAAAACTCATCACTTGATATTTTTGTCCCGGTTTAGATTATTAGAGTTCTGGATTTGGGCAGCTTCTTCTGATTTCCTTTAAAAGTATCATTTAGGGTTCTCCAAACATTCTGTTCGTTTTTAATGATGTGGTCCATAATGGACTAATGCTGTTGGTATTTTTTTATCCATATGCTATTCATCACATATCCCTAACGTATACATTCCAGTAAACATATGGTATATTGCTATATATGCAATTATAAAATGACATCGTTTGTGTACTTCAATGAGGGAAAATATCGCATAACCCTTTTAAGGTCAACACTAGTTGGATCCTTGGGGCTAATCAACATTTGTCTAATATTGTTTGGAGAACAAATGATATAATGTTATGTTCTCCAAGTGCATCTAGGGAAACTTTTACGTTTTAAATAACCAAGGTTACTTTTTCTATTATCTGATTAGACTGAGAAAATTTTATGGTTTTGTGGTCTCCTTGTACTAACTAATCTATTTGGTTTTATAACAACTTCTGTTTAAGGTAATTTCAAAACTTTTATTCGCTTAGATAAGCTTGGAATTCATTAACCAATCATCATTTCTCATTGCAAATCCCGCTTTCAAATAGAATGTAACTATATTCCACATCTCCAAATCAATCTAAGAGTTTAACTAACGACTCTAGAACTCTATCTTCAAAGTTTCCCATACAGGATGTTTGCTAAAATGGAAAAAATTTTACTTGAATCTGAAAATATGTTTGAAGTTAATTAGTGCTCAAACAGGGGAAGGGAGTTAGGAGAAAGAGACTAAGCCTTGCTGATTCTGTACCTCAATAAGTCCTAACTCTTCCGTGACACGTATTTACAAATTATTGTTGAACCCCTATCTGGGGAAAATGAAAAGCTGACCTCATCTTGTGATTTATTGTGCACCTAGCACATCTATTATCTTGGTTTATGATGAATGAACTGATGAATGAATAGGTTTGAATGCATATGGTTTTAGACATCACGGATGCTTTTGATATTGTATAGAGTTCACTGACTCAAAACTCATCAATGGCCAAGATACCTTTACCTATTAAATAAAGATTACCTCAATAACAGAAAGGTAATAATCCATACGGAGAAGCAAAGAATCACAAGAGACGCCAACAAGCGATGCCTGCCGATATCGATCCTGTCAGTGCCTCCATGAAATCTAGTATGTGACAGTAAGCTGAAGGCGTTTGACAATAACGTTTCGGAGTTCATTGCCAGTAAACAACCAAGATATTTTCCTAGATGAGAATACACAACAATAGTTGCCCTATCGGAGGATGAAAAATAGTTTGCAATGCATACAATGATTCTGGCAAAGACTGAGTATAACACCATTCAGAGGCAAGATTGGTAGAGCCTTGCTCTATAGATATGTCATCTATTCCTCTAATGAACTGCTGTTATCCTATCAGTAAAATTGGAAACACCAGCCTGAAACTAGTAAAGATTTTAAAATGCCAGGGGCAACCCTAATTATAGAAATGGAACCATTACAGCACAAAGAAGGATGATCAGATGCAAGGTCACGAAGGTTATTGATACAGATATCTTCGTCCCAACTGCTACATTTACTTCGGCATCGTCCCGGGATTTGCTGCAACAGAAAACCAGAACAAAAATAAAAAGTGCTGAAAGATATGCCCTTTTAAGAGTAACACCTCTTTATGCTATAGGTCTAACCTGAGGATTAAAAAAAGAAAAAGAGAAATAGAAATCATCTATCCATCCACCTTGTTGATGAAACTTGACACATGAAAGTAACGTTAAAAAGATAGTCATAGACAAGTTATAAAGGTTGCTAGGGCCAGACTATTACTAGACAAATCCAATCCCATGTCAAAGTTAGGATAGCATTTGATTGGAAGAACATGACGATCTGTTGTCTGGTATTAGCTTCCCGGTAATTTAACTCCTGATCAGATAAAGAGGAAGCCAGGTTACAGCCAGTCTAGTACCTCGGTAATTTCCTAGCAAAAGAACTATGTAGTCTAAGTTAAAATTTCATGACGAGATGAATGCGCTACGTATTATTCTGTTGCTATCAAATGATGATATCCGAACCGATATTACCCTATCAATTAGTATAATCATAAGCATATATTAAATCATAACTCATTATAAAATAATAGAATGATATGTTCTTTATATAATGATTAATCTCCCGTCAGAACATGCTCGACGCAACAATTGAAACATTTAACATACTAATCATTCACAACAAAGAGATATAAACTATCGACATGGCATCCTGATGATATGAAAATTAATACGGTTTAAAATATTTAGTTGTCTTTATCCTTAATGATGAATTTTATTTAATTAATAGCAGAATAAATTTATCTTTATTTCATGTACCTCTAAAAATGTTGTACATAACTTCTCGTATGTATAAAATATTCATTGAAAACGAAGAAGAAGTTTGAACATCGTAAAAATGTCGAAATCGATATTCTAGAACGTGATTGCAATTTTTAAGCTTTCCTGTGCTTTTCTTATGTTACAGACCAGATGAGCAAAATCTGCAAAAATAACTACCTTCGGGACATCTACAAGACGATAGACGGTGCAGTGCTCACGTCGCAAAATGAACGGAGTCTCGACTGTTACATCACCTTTCAAACGCACAGCATACTTCAACGATTCATGCTCAGATTCGATCGGTTGCAATTGGACTGCAACGACCATCTCTACATTTACGACGGAGCTCACGTCACAGATACATTTAAGGTAATAAATAGTATTTTTTTTACCTCGTCTTGCGAATCTCTGCGCTTACTCTTCTACACTAGACTCGTTTCTCCCATTAATCGTGGTAATTGCGGTAACTGCAGGGAAACGAATTCAGGAAATACTTCACTGTCTTATTTTCTTTCTTGGAGAGAAATATCTGTACAACGTGCATATTACGTATTTGTGTGGACATAAACTGCTGCAGTGTACGTTCCACTAACTACCTAAGATTCAGCTTTTAACTTCAATCATTCAATTGTTAGTACCCGATAAAGTAAGGGAAACAAATATAATCACTAAGTTTTCGGCTATACAGATTTTTATTTGTTAAATTATTGAAAATTTAATCAACGAAAAATGTTGAGACCCGCCGAAAGAAAAAGCAATGTCTTTGAAGTGCTCTTGCGGACGTGTCGCGGAAGTATGCCTATTGAGACAAGTAGATACATCTGAGACACTTGACCCATTATTAGGGCGAACTTAGCAACACCACAGAGACACTTGTGATGCATCTCCAAAGCGAAATTCCAACTACTCCCGCGACACATACAGAAGGTCTCCAGAACACCTTCGAGACACGTCCGTAATAGTTTTGGAACACGTCCGGGACAAACCCAAAATATTTTTGGAACATTTCCGTAATATTTCCAGAATATTTGTCGAACACTCTAGAGGACCTTCGGAAATACTTGTCAAACGTATCAGGTGTTTAAATGCTTTGCAGATTTTGGCTTGACATGTTAGATGATATTCTAATTTTGGTTATGAAATACCAATGTTATCCAATGTTATACCAATATTTATGATATTAAGAAAGTATTCGGGACGTGTCTGACGAATCCGAGAGTCCGTGGTTTCCTGGAAACATCCCATAAATGTAATGGAGACCTCCTTTTTATATCAAGAAAGTACATGGAATGTCTCTTTGGAGATGCCTGTCAAGTGCTGAGGTAATGTTGCCAAGTTCTAATAATGGATGAATGTCTCGGATGTGTTCATTTGTCATAATTGGCATAGTTTTTCTCATCTGTTAATAATCCTTCTGCTTTGAGCGGAATATCTCACCCATTCAGCACACCTGGATGGGATAGTCCTCAACTGCTCTTCAAGTGATCTAAATATCTACCTTCTTTGTCCTTTAACTGTCTTCATGAAGTCCTCCAGATATAGGAGAGATATATTGCTTTAAGAAATTTAACAGGACAATCAAAAAGAACATTTTTACCTCCGGCGGGATGCTCCTGAGGATGTCATCAGTAGAATGTGCTGTAGGGAAAACATTATACCCAAAATTTATAATAAAATAAAATAACCTCATAATTGGTCAAAAATTACGAATCTTTAATAATTATTCAGAGAAAAGTTTTAACGTACATCCTTGCTTTTAAGTCATAACGCATAAAAAAATATGTTGGTGATCATCAAGTCTAATACCGCCATCATTATTATGGTAGTTCCGACACCGTTTTAACATCTGACACAATTAGCTGACAGTTTTTTCAAATTTTACTGACACGAGCGGTGAAAAACCAGCAAGGTGAACTTTCCAGGCAAAAACATTTTTCGTACAATTTAAACCTGTGCACGCCCTGACGGCGGTTAATTTTTTAAATGAAAAATCTGGGGAGCAGGATGTACTGGCGCCGGGTAGCGTACCGGTCATTAATCAGCGGAGTGGTAATTGGGATCGCCAGTGGGAAACTCCGGGCACAAGGTAAAATCGCGTAATTTTTTCGGCGATTATGCAACGCGCTCCGTCGGGAAAGGGGTCAGCACTAGGGGACGCGTCGAATCGGTTGAATTTTAATGCATTCCCAGTACATTATAAATTCGGAACAGGCCAGTTGAGAAGCGCAAAGATGGGCGGTGGGAAACTTGCACCATTAATCAAGTATCGTCTCCTACTGGGGACTGGAATCTCGTTGCGCGCGCACATTTCTTTTTGTTTCCGCGACTTCGATCAGCAGCCTTCCATGCCTTTGAGAACGCGGCCCGAAACTTTGGGAAACGCAACGGAGAAAAGCCGTCGTCGGAACGTCTCGGGAATACGCCGCCAATAGAATTATGCGAACTAGACGCTCGAATGATCCGAGAGGCAGTTTTATTCGTAATTATTCAAGGGAAGGTTGGGATTTTTGTTTACCGACCAACTTTTTCAACTTCTTATTGCGAAACTTTCGTGAGGGATCTACTCCTGGTGCTGTTCGCCAGCTGGGCGTCGGCCGGGTATCGGATCCTGTTACTAAATGATAATTTCCGTCAGTTTTGAGTCGCTATTTGTCCTAACTCCTTGTGATATAGGAAATATGTTAAAATGAGGCTTAAATTCATCAATAAGATACTCCAGAAATTTCTATTAAAGAAATGAAAATTTTTAAATGGGCATTGCCGTTTGTGTCATCTGTTTGGAGGCAAGTTGCTCCTCGTATCCCTACTTCCTGCTGATGTATTCTCATGTTGTATTTCCCTTACCCTCACACGGCAATTTCTCCCGTTACAAACAATTCATATTGCGCGGTTTAAGAGGAAGGGAGACTGGAAGGGGGAAACGCGCCGAAATCAGCACTGTGGGGGGAGGTTTAAGATGATCGACACGCCGCTATACGGTTTAGTTCCCCGGCCTCTATAAGTGACGTCCAAAAATCGGTCAGTGCCACTCTCGTGGGATTATATGTACTTGTGCAAAGAGATGGAAGTTGATTATCATAAAACAGTGACACGAACGCAGATACAAAATATGGTTTCTATAATATCGACTTATAGGATGTAATAATGAAACTAACAGTTTGTTCTATTACAATTACGCTACTACTATCTGTTACTAATCAAGCTTATTCTTCGATGTCTTTCTCAATTAAAAATACCATGGTTATCATGATTTAATTTCCCATTTTAAAACTTCAATATACCTGTATATAAATAGAAGTCCCGTTAAAAATGTTTCGTAAAAAATGAACTAAATATTTATCGTTCGTTTTTTTGGAAAATTTGTTCGAAAAATTAGCGAATACTGGCAACATCCAAAAAGCTTAATTAAGTGACGCATCCACGAGCAATTTACCAACCACACGAAATGGATATTGTCATGCGGAAGGTAACGTGGTAAATCTGCACGTGTAATATACGCCGCAGGAAACTTTGCATTCATGCAGCCTCCCCCTAGTTTATACGTACATAGCAGAGGGCGTTAAGGTACCAACGGAGGGCCATGAAATTTTGCATAATGGCAGGTTAACTTTAATCTTTTTTACGGGCTGCGTAATGGCCCGTTAAGCATGCCTGTATTCCATTTTTTGTCCCGCGACTATCTCGTCCGCCCGCTTGTTTTACCATATAACCTTCGAGATCGCCCTGGCATTTTCCCAGAATTGTAAGCATTCAAACTTTTTTCTAACATGCTTTTTGCATTACCGCCGTGTGGTCGAAGAATACTTTAGTAGATTTTTTAGAAATAATTGTCGAAAATATATGTTTTAGCAAAGCGTGTCGCCTGCAAGTCGTGCGCCAAAGTTAATATTATGAATACAGAAAAATAGAGAAAATTGTGAGGTAAAAAGAGGAAAATGGTTTTATCTTGCTTCGTCTTCAACAATTGTTGAAACGACATTTTCCCTCGTTTCCTGTAGTATGAAATTCGGCTTAATTTCATCTCAACGTGCATTTACCGTGAAAATAGTATAGTTTTTCTTTTTACCGTAATTTTGTTGTCGAAGCATGTGATTCAGTTTTACGTCAAGAAAAACTCAATTGCAAGAAAGAGAAAACATTGAGGTACTTGTATAATGAAAACACTATTTATACACAGAACGAATTTCGGTATTGAAGAAAATTTTTATTAAAACAGTAGAATATTAACGTGAATTAAATATTTAAAACATATTTTTTATATTTTTGGAAATGGTTAATCTTTTAATAGACTTTATTTTATGGTGTATTTTTGAAATTCATATAAATGTTTTTTCTAACTATTTATATAAATATTTATTTTCGTGTAGTATTTTTATTCAGTTTTCCAAAATACGATGTTTTCGTAAAACTTTTATAAAGTTTTAATAATGTTTTAAATAAATGGAAGAATAAGCCAGATAAAATATAAAGTGCAGATAAAGCATTCCGACTAAAAATGTACAGAAGTTTTTTTATTAAAACCTTTTTGAGACGTACAATATTATAATTATTATATAATCCTCTCTCTACTACTCTAAAACAGGATAAAAGCTGTACGACTACTTCGTTTCGAAAGTCTTTGAATTACAGATCAAACAACTTTAGATAAATAAAACTATCGATGATACTAAATGCGACTCATTTTCAAAAAATATAAACCATTTCGAATTACGACTAAATATTGCATTTGCTATTTTTACTCATCACTATTGCAATTTCGACATTTTTAATCACCGACTGAGAATCCCTTTTGAGCGATTTTCTTTTAAAACAGATTTTCAACATTTTGTACACCATATTGGACCCAGTATTTTTTTTTAATTTCTATTTTAACAGAAAATATGTAACTAATATAAAATGTTTGAATATAAATAATTTGATAGATGACATTTTAATTTTTTATATTTTGTTGCATTTTTGTTCTATAATTCCTGTAATTCCTACATTAATGCTTGCTTATTAGCGTATGCAAATTACATTTTAACAATTTTAATAAACATTTAGTTGCATAAAATATTAACTCCATGATTGTGAAATATCAAAGTATTATTTTGGGAAATGGAGATATAAAATGATGTCGCAGTTGCATCGATGGTAATGGCTCTGACCCGCTGAATGGCCCATTGAAAATATATGTTAGTAAACTGAATCTTACTTGCATCGAAATTCCCATAATATCCAACGATTTCAATATGTATATAACTTCCTGCTATTTTAACCAGATTATGGTGAAATTCTAGCCCAAACGGAAATTGGAAACAATCAATATCTGCTGAGATTTTAATCGGTTCCAACAGTAACTACCAACACTTCAATCGTAAAATATATACTGAATGGCCATAAACAATAATAGCAGGTAATAACGTAATGTATAGATTCGGGATTAAGGAATTTATTACAAAGAAGACATATTAGTTAAAAATAAAATTTTGTCTTAATTCTTTAAATTTGGTAAGCGTTGCCTGTATATTAGTAAAAAAATTTGTAAACATTCCAAGAAATCAAAAATATTTTTCAAAATCAGAAGATGTTAAAAGTGGTATACACACTTTTTAAAAAAAGAATTAAAAAAAGATTGGTTTTATTTTTAATTTAATACTAATAAAAATATGTGCGAAATGATAATTCAAAATCCCAGGAACATTCAACACAGATTTTTATAAATCGACTTGGTCAAAAAAAAAAAAATACAGCACTATTTCTTAAATAGGACTTTGCAAGATCATTTTAAGATCTTTTGAAATGTTTGTACTTTTACTTGAGAATGTTTTTAAAATGAATAGTAGTGTTATAAAGAGCTTCTTAGTATATAGAGGGATAGGTCCGTGTTGACATGGTTTCACGTCTTTTGTACTTACTGCAAGGAGTATGAGTAGCTTCTTTAGTAAGATTGTCTGTATTTTCATTATCTTAATAGCTCAGTACGGTAGTATTCGAACAAAGGCTAATAGCTCTTATTTAAAGCTTATGACATTTTAGAAGTAATTAGGTTTAACTTTGTTTTGTTTTCTTAGATTTCAAGTATCTGCAGAGATGAAGGAGTTTATGTTAATGCGTGTACAGATCAGCTCAATAACAACGATTGGAATATAAAAATTTCAATTATTTTCAATTACAAATATTTAAAAAAAAACTAAAATATATGAAATAATTAATGTAAATTCAATTTTTCGTCTAATCACAGACATTTTTTTTTAATATAATTTTATTTTCATGTTATAACTGTTATTTTTAGTCTTACGAAAATTTAGCATTAATACTTAACATTTCTAATATATACATGAAACTTTCAGGTGTTGAAAAAATACCGAAAAGATGTTTTGAAGTATAAATGTAATGATAGTGCAAAGACTCCAACTAAATTTACTATCGGCATCCAGAAAGGTGTTTTAATATTTACCAATAATATTCATAAGGAAGTTTTGCAGAGTACCTACTTAATGTTTAAGGTAACCGGAGCCTAGATACGCAAGATAGGCTGCATGGGATAGTAACTACATAATCGAAGGATTGAACTGCTCCTACGACAACATAAACCTAACAATTTCAGTTTAGTCGATCGTACTTAATAATTTGTTTCATAACGCTCCTATTCAATAACAAGTTTAGAGTAATAGCAATATAAGATAAGTGTGAAGGAACATTTAGTATTTTACGATTAGGTTCATGTCATATCGTGTTGAATCTAAAGTTGTAGTTAAGGTGGCTTAAAATGGATATATTGAATACCTAAAAGAGTTTTTTGTATACGAAAGACAAATAGTAAATATTTATTTTTGTTTGCTTCTATTCTGGACCATGAAAACAAAAATTCTGGTTGTTTTATAGATTTCGTGCACAGTTGGTTACGGTTTGATATAGATCCCTAATCTTTATTGATGACAACAAAAAATCATGAAAAAAATTGAAATGTTATTCATTTTTTGTTTAAAATAAGCATATTGGTTTTAGGAGTCCATAAATTAAATTCTGACTAATCATAATTTAGATAATGAGCATTATACATGTCGTGGATTTAAAGGTTCAAATAAAAAAAAAAAATAATTTTGATGTCAGTATTATTTATCAGATGACTTCATAGATTATTTTGAAGCTATATATTTAAGTTTAAAAATGGCGAATAATGAAATAAGATTAGCAGCACATATAAAATTCATAAAAGACTAACCATAATCTCTGCTGTAGTTGCTTGCATTAATTTTTAACTGTACGCTTAATGCACGGTTCCGCATTCGCTTTAATGTACTACCATCTAGAAATTCGAAGAAATGAAAATTAACCAGCTAATTTTAATAAAAATACAAAAAGTCGAAATTCTTTGAACTCATGAGTAATCAATTTATATAAATTTTAAGCAAAACAAATCGAAGATACATGAAATAAAGTAAATAACCACTTTAAGGCAGTTCTGTGGTCATATTATAATATTCAATGTTCGGGTTTCAATAAAGATTTGCAGGAAATCCGCTAGAATTTGAAGTAGGGTAGAAAGATACTTCAATTAAAATTTCACTTGGCCTGTGTAACTATGATATGTGAAATAAATTGCGCCATTTACAGTATTTTAAGTTTCGGTGTTACGGAAAATTGTGTATTCTTCGATATTTTAAATTAATTAATACTGAGATTTTTTCGAAACACTATTTTAAAAATTCGAAAGTTCATCTTCTATATTGGATTCGCTATTTTTAATTTCCTTAACCTGCTAGTGGATAAGTAACTACAGTGACTCCTTAAACTTCCGAGTACTGAATAACATCCTCCATAATGGATCCACCATTTTGGATTTCGAAAATCGGATAAGGGATTCATATGCCGATAAATTATTGAAAAATAATATGCACTATATTTGTCGTAAGTAATATCGTAATAAAACAAATCAGCCAAACATTATTCGGTATGAAGGGCTCTATTGAACTATGACCATGACCTTGATCTTTTTTCTCAAGGTTATCTGAAGGTTACTGTGTTTTTTAACGGGTATTTAAGTATTCGGAAAGAGCGGAAAATTCTCAGTCCAAAATGGGTATTTATAATTTTCAAAATAACCTTCAGAATGTCAATTGTGGAAAATCGTAATATTTATACCTGTAATTAGGTGGTGCTGATAAAATGTCATAAAATATCTAAAGGTCATTTTACGAGGTTGCAAATAATCATTTCAGATGTTAATTTTTTGGCTCTTCTCATATACGGTGTCAGAAGTTACGGTTCCTGCTAAAAACATACGTCAAACTTCAAATAACCTCGAAAATGGACCTCAAGGTTAAAACCAATATTACATGAAGATGGTCCCCTTTTTCCTGAACAACTTTTGTCCGAAACACTTTTCTTTAAAACGTATTTTTCAAAATATTACGACTTTTAATATTTCACCTTCCCAAGGTCATTTTAGCTTTTTCCGAATATGACGACAAAAGTAGTGCTTCCCATTTTAAAAAACCACTTTAACCTTCCATTAGTTTCTGCTGATATCTGTTGCTGTATACGTTTTCCTGACATTCTCTCCCTTTAAAAAATATGGAGCCATCACTGCATTTTATTTAAGATATATGTAACATTTTCATGGTTACAACCACAAGAGAGAAGTAAACTCTCAACTTAACCAACAATTTCCTAGGTAACCGTAGAACTAGCACAATATGCAAAATAGCCAGGGGTATATTATAGGTTTGGAAAAATCTTTGTGGTCGCTTATATACCTCGGCTGGTAGTAAATTTTCATAAGCTCGACCGGAAAAGCCACCGCGTTTAATTTTAATAGCTTCCCAACCTTACAATTCGAACCTCATACAGCGGATTGGATAATCCTGTTCGAAGCTTATCGGCGACGGGAAAATCCTCGCACGGGCCTGCACCTAACGACCCGACGCCTATAGCTCGCCCCTGAGGCGTTCTTCCATATCAGGGCGATATAATTATTTTCCACAGGGTTTATTAGACCCACGGCTAGTAGGGAACTGGTGGCATTAAGGGCGCGATGTTATACATCCGGAAAGAGAGCGCGAACAGCAACCGGAACTTGAATAACGCAGTGCCGGTGCACAAGTTGCACAACGACGTCGTGCATCACGAGACACGGAAGTTCCTGGTCTTTCCGCAGTTCAAAACTAATCCCTCGTACCAAGTCGAATCGGGAGCCCCAGCAAACAATTGCGAGGGAGTATAAGCGCTCCTTGTCGTTTATACACGGAGAAAATTAATTGCATCGCTCTGTGATATCGGATGACTATCGTCCTTAGCCGTAATTTGCGGACGATGCCCCGAGTAAACTGGAGTCAGGTACATTTTAGCCCATTACGCGTGTTATTGTTATGGAAAACTTTGGCCGCCGGTAATTGCACCGACGCGTCTCTGGAGGAAAGAGTTGTCGTGATTCTATTTTCAGGAGATTTACTGTTCTTATTATATTACTAATGACCTGGGATATTCTTTAAGCTAAATTGCACGATGGTGGTTGTATTCTTTCATGTTTTCTAGATTCATCCGTGTTCACGGCTAGTGCTAAGGCAAATTTTAAATGTCTGTTTAGCATTATGTACCTGGCCAATTCTTTAAGAGGTTTTGCACAAATAGAAATATAGACAATCATATGTTGTCCCCTAATTTGAGGTGATGTATGGGAGCAAGGGGTTGGCACTGTCCCTTTATTGAATCCTACGAATGAAATAGCATAGCGGCGCGTCGAGCACCTTGTGCCTCCCACCACAGTGTCGATTCTCGCGCGTGTTTCTTTTCGTTTCTTCCGTCTAGGATTGTTTTGTTTTACAGCTCGTTTATATCGCATTCCTGTAATAAAATGTCTAACCTAACATAACATAACCGGACATAATCGCCCAAATCAGCTGCTAAAAATACCTAACTTTATAGCCTAAAGTTATTTCGGTCCAAAAATAGTTTTCCATTAAGTTATTTTTATTAAGAATAATTTTCCTAAAGTCATTTTTGTTTAAAATTATTGTTCACAAAGTTATTTTTTCGAAGTTATTATTGTAAAGTGACTTTGGCAATGTTATTGAGTCATGATCACTAGATTATATTTTAGCCTTTGGAAGCACATCGGATTTCTGAAAGGAAAATATTTTACACTTAGTTAAGTTACTATTATGTATAAGATATGTATAAAATGTGTACCTTAGTTACTCTTGGGTCATGTTTACAAGTGACGGTCTTTTCCAAACCCTCATACCAGTTTAAGAAGCCTGATAGTGGACGATTGTCCTAGATGTAATCCGTCGTCAATAATATTATTTCGTTATTGCTGTTGATCATTATTCCCTGGTAAGCGTCATCAAGTTAATCAACAATCATCCACCGTAATCACTTATAAACAATAATAATCCCTTTACTGCTCATTATCAAGTATTATTGCGAATTCCAGAATATTTTATGTTTATCTGCATTTGATACTAGAGATTTACACCATTGAAATACGAATCCAGTTTCTGTTCTCGACTGTCCAATTAGATTCAAAGGAAAATCTGTTGCTCCGAAGCATGATGGCCAAACTTGAAATAATTTGATATAATGGGTAATTTTCGAAACTAAAATTTGCGATGAAATTCCTTTACAATTTATGTAAAAATTACTGGTTTTTAATTGCAATTAAACCGAAGATTTTCTGACATTATTAGATAAATTGTTAAAACCAGATAAAAAAACAGCGTTCATTGTTGTTCTCTAGTGAAGAGCACGTCTCTTTAGGTAATAAAATAAGTTGGATCACGTTTCAAATTGAATCGAAGGCTGTATCATCAAAGGAAATAATTTCGTAAATCCCTTACATAAAAGCGATAGGAGATTAAATAGTCTGTAAAACATTCTTTAAACTTTTAATGAAAATGTTGCAATCGATAAATTCTTCATTCGAAGCTGTAATATGTCAGAACTTTTTATGATGTCGAATACTTGTATCATATTTTATAAAAGTTGGCTTTGGTTTTATCCTATATTTTTATTAAAATTGAGGTTAGTTGTCGATCTCTTTTAAAACTGTAGTGGTCTGAATAGTTGATTTGTTCAATTATTGATTGGGGTATACAAGTTCCAAAAAATTTCTTCCAAATCAATTACTTCCAAAATATTCTTTTTTCCAATACACAATAGTTCCAATGTATTCTTTTTTCCAAAGTACCCTTTTCTTCCAAATATATAATTATCAAATAATCCTTTTTCGGTACTATAGCTGTAAAATCCGATTTTACGGCCTACTTTTAGTCCGTAAAATCTGGTTTTACGGTCTTGTATCGAAAATAACTATTTTTTCCTTTTCTTTTTTCGTCAATTGTTTTTCGTCAATTCTAACCTCATGACTGTGAGAGCATAGAGTAAATTTAAGTGTTCTATAAGAAAACATTTTCTTTTGAAATAATGGCTGAAAAGGGCTACCTCATATTTACATATACCCGGCAAGTTTCATGATACCTTAGGTGGTGTAAAATTTGCAGATACTGACAACATAATACAGTCTTTAGAAAATGTTTAATATAATTAACATTTTTAGACGATACTAGTGTTTTTAAATAAAATTGGAAAAAATTAGCAATTGGAAAAATGTCTTAAAGGATGTTTTTGATAATGGAAGTTTTTTCTTGGAAGTTTTGACTTGGAAGAAATATTTTGGAAGTTTAGATTCCCTCCCCAATTCTTACTTGGATTATAATGCAGAAAACCGTGGAATTGTTTATTATCTAATTGAAAAAGAGGAAATAAGAAATAGGTTTTGCATGGACAGGGTCCGCTCACATAGTCCAGCGGACGAGTCCGTGAACAAACCTGGGACGAAACGTAGTTAACAAAATATATAAAATTTAACTGTGCATACAATAAAATCTTAATGGACGACCTCGTCACGAGAACCTTTACAATCATGTAAGACAACTTATGAAGACCTTAGAATCTACCGATCAGAACCCCAGTGATTGTGGCTTCTTCTGGTTTTGGAAAGATCCCCCATTCATTATGCCATAGAATAAGGAACCTCACTTTGTTGAACATCGCAATTTGCGAAACATCCATTATGTCATAAATGTAGTGGCCTATTGTACGTAGAGAAGTTTCTAAGTTTTGTATGATGGTTTGGAATCATGTTTTCGTTTTAAGGATTTCTTATTATCTAACGACGTGGACCGTGACTAAAAAGCTCGAAACCACGCTGACTGAGGATGACTCCATGCATTTGGAGGGTCATCTCATGCTTTTAGAAGCTTGAAAGACGGTGGAACAAAAGCATCAAACAATGATTGATACAAAATCTAAATATTTTTCTCCGTGATGCTGGATCAGAATCAACTGCTTATTCATCCAAGATTATCTGATCATCTGCATCAGCATTGCTTTCTTGTAATGTCCATTGAATTTTATGAAAGCAATAAATAACGAAAGCTAGAGACTGCCTAGTATCATTTTATCTTGTACTAATTGGGTTCAATCTCTTCGCTAAGCATTGTCGTCCATAGCCATCAGTTATTACAGCGGATGAAAATTCTTCATCTTTCATTCCAGTCAACAGCAGAAAATTAATTAGAAGCATTGTGAAAGAGTTCAACAATTCCAGTCATCTCTCTGAAGCATACGTGAAGTGGAAATAGTTGGGCCATCTATTCTATAGTTACCCTAACTGCATCTGGAGGTTGACACAACTATGGTCTATTTAAGACGTTTACAAAATATTCTTCAAAATTGTAAAATTTTGTTTAACCAAACGTTTCAATGTGATTTTTTTGAAAAACTAACATGGACTTCAATCAAATTGTACGGTAAAGTTCATTGCCGCGTGATGCTGGTTCCTTGCAAATGGCTAAAAGGCGTATCTCGCTTCTCGCGGTTGCGCGTACACAAGTCGGGAATCCTATCTCGAACTCGTTCAAGTTCACTTTATCGGTGAGATCGAACTTTAAGCGGTCCGCGGGTGCCTATGTACAAAACCTTCTTTAATCTCCGGCGGAGCGTGTAATTAGTTGGCGAGCTCCTCGTCGACGTTCTGCGAACTCCCGCGTGATGAATGGAATCTTAGTCGAGTACTAAGGTAAATCTTACCCGACAAAATACGCAACCTCTCGAAAACTTTCGTTTCGTTATAAGTACGTGTGCCACGCTAGGCTTGAGGGACATTGCAACTCGAAATTCGGGCCCCCTCTTCATCTGTGTGTCTCTCTTTGATTAAAGCTAACATTTAAATACTCAAAAGTGGAAGGATGTTATTTTAGATTCCACTCCGAAATTGAAGACTACTAAAAGTCACCAAGAGTCGTCTTTTTATAATTAACAGTAGTCCAATCCTGCTTTGAGCATGCTAAAAATCTTGGTTTTATATTTCTGAACTAATCAGGAATTGGTATGTCACCAAAGTTTAGTTTATTACGCAAAAGCTTCTTTATTATTTGACCAGGCAGCAATTAACTGCCAACAAAAATAGATTAATCTTTAATTTGTCTCATAAAATACTAGTCATGAAATTTGCTTTCTACACAGTGCTCTTTGTTTGATTACTAACCTCAGTCTTTTTGTGTGACCGAGAAGAAGAAGATGTCGATCCTTATTTCAAAAAAGACAAACCGATATTTGTACTCCACGAAATAAAACGTCGACACCTCCGTTTCCAAAATAAATATTTCTTGCCTAACAGTTACCGAATACGACTGACTACCAAAGCCAACGTTTGTCACATTATTTATTAAACTCGTTACTATTAGCAACTGTGAATAAGATACGGCCATCGGAAAGTCATTCCCACGTGACTCATTTCAAATTTACCAATGAATATCGAAGTTTAAACATGTATTGTTTCACAGTTTCACCAGCTCAATGGTTCGTGATATCTTTTCCAACTGAAACTCTTGCCTTAATTTTTACTCTTGGCAGTCCCTGGCCTTATCAGAGAATAATATCCAGCGCCCAAAGTCAAGTTCTCCATGAGAATTCCCACCGCATCGCATTCGTAGTGCCCATGAATCGGTCCACATATGGTCCACTGACATTTATTCCAAAATTCGAGAATATTTTTTCAAAGATCACCAATATTTTGTTCATCCATCTACTTTTTATGCAGTCGCATTCGAGTATCAGTTGTTGTGACTGCAGCCGATTTCTATGAGTAATTCCACAGATTGTTTTACTTTCGAAATTGGTAAAAGTTTAAAAAAAAATTGATGGCACACCTATGGTATGACATTTATCACAAAGTAGGATGTATACGAATCCTTAAAATCGTGACGTGCATAATTTTTTAGCAGACTTTTCGAAGGAGATCAAACTTTTTATTTCAACTGCTTAGGAAAATAACATACAAATATAATTAGTGACTGATAATTTAATTCTTAAATGAGTAAATGTGCAAATATATAATAATATATTTAATATACATGTAAAGTTTTATAAATAACTTGGCCGATAAAAGGTTATTTTTTGTTTTAACAATTTAATAGAAATATACATCTATTTTCGTTTCGAACAGATTTGAAAAATGATTTATTTAATATTTCGGGGAGTTTTGCCAAACGTCATAATTTTTTAAAGATAATAAATATCTTACAATGCCGTAATTTATTGTGTATTATAGAAAAGATCTTATTACAATTTTTACAAAAACATTCGTGTGCATGTTTCATTATACTTAATATTTCTCGATTATGCCCAGTTTTCATTATTATGCTAAAACTTCAGTTACCTATTGTGACCACAATCAATTTTACTGATTAAAAGAAATTGATAAAATATTTGTTTAGACATTTTTTTCAAACGCTTCCTTTTCGCTACTAAACAAAAATACTGAAATAGCAATGTGATTTTCAGTTAAAGCACATGTGAAACTAATGCGAACACTGGTTACTGAGTTTTAAAAAATAATTTCCTAAATGTGCTACTCATTTATTTGTATTTTTTGGGTCGTTCACGCTTCATCTTGACTATCTCTCAATGACATACGTGTGCTAGTTATTGAGGCGCACTAATCTACCAAATTTAGTTTTTATTAGCAGTAAAAAAGGAACTTTTTGCATAATAATAAAAATACTTTTCTCGAAACTAATTTTTATAAAACAGACAAATATATAAAAAAAACATTTTTTGGAAAAAGTCGATACCTGTAGTATTTGGGATAGTAACTTTTTTTCAACAAGAGGCACACTCATCAACTTAAGATTTTTTAAAAGAGTACTTGTTAAGTATGCTTCCACGTTACTTTGAGAAAGATAGAAAGAGTCTTAATTTTTATATAGCCCTCAGATGTAAATATGTCAATATGAGTACGCTTCGATAATAGTAAAATTTTGGCATATTATGCGTAGGCCGGGGAACAAAGTTCAGAAAATCAACATACCGAAAGCCCAAAATTTCGATATAACATGGATCCAGGCGATTTTCTTCACTTTGTCTTTGAAAATTTGGCAAAAAGAAAGCAAATTAAAATACCTTGGACTAATGCAATATCGAAATTTTAGCCTTTCGGGGTTTTAATTTTCGGACCTTTGTTCCCCGACCTATGCGTAAATAGTGATTGTTTACAACTAGCAATATATAGAAAATTGATGAAATCTTACAACTAACTGTATTTTGTCCAAAACTCGTCATGAATTAATACTCGAAAGGGTGCGGATAAGTCTGAACTTGCCAGTACCCGTTATGTCAAAAAATCTGTGGAATTACTCCTATATGTACATATTCGTAGTGCAATGGCGTAGGAAAACTGCAGAAAACCTACGCTGAGGTACAGGAAACACTTCATTGCAATTATACATTCGTCCTAATCACACACCCTTATTACCGCGATGCACGGAAAGAAATAGTTATCGGATTACATACTGATGTTACTGGATGACATCTGATGGTATCCGGTACCACATAGAAATCGTAGAGGTACTACAATGTTTGCAATAAGAATAAAAAGAATCAATTTGAGGAACTTGAATTTCTAGATGTATTTACAATGCTTCCTATTGTAATTGAATATCCAGATTAAGATTCTTGCTACGGCAAACGCATGCACTTCTGCATATTCGTGAAGTCCCAGTAGACCCTTCCTGATGCCCTACCCGCAAGGTGGGGGAAGAGGAGAACGTGACAGGTAAATATAACGAGACGGGATACCAATTATACCGTAACTCTACTGTATAATACTGACTTTAGTTGCAAGGACGTTGCACTGCGGCTTCAAAGCATTTAGTTGCTCAATGTCTGACAGGGGAAGGGGGGGGGGGGTTAACATTCCGAAAATACATTTATGCGAAAGTACTATTTTCCGAATTATAATAATTCCGAATGCCAAACATCCGAAAGTGAATAAATCCAAAAGTAAATTTTTCGAAGGGTTAAAATTCCGAACGTCAATTATCCGTATTAATGTAGGCGTCATGTATGGTGATGTATCCTATTATATATCCCTAAATGAAGTTGATTCTTATGTATTTTGGGCCCTGAATCCGAATTTTTTTGGGTAGAATGCCTGAAAGTGGAGCAGTTGATTGTTATTAACAAATTTTGTTAACAATTAAAAAATTTAAATTCTTCAGTTCGAAAGAATTTTGTTAGATTCTTTGGGTCATTTTGGATAGGAAATGTCTCTTGCGAATTTCTCAAAAAATGCATATTTTCGGAGATAAAAGTTGCCGAACTTCAGAAAAATTCCATTTTCGCCATATTCAATATGTTATTAATAAAAAACGGTTCCATGAAATTTAATAACAAATCAACAGCACCACTTTCAGACATTCTACCCCAAAAAATCGGATTCAGGGCGCCTACATTAATTCGGAACTTCGTCATTCGGAACTTTGTACCTTACGGATAATTGACATTCGGAATGTTAAACCTTCGGAAAATTTTCTTTCGGATGATTGGCATTCGGAATTATTAAAATTCGCTCTAACAACGGCTGTTTCTACTTTGAGATACGACATTGGCCAAATACAGTTATAGAGTCCCGGTATATTTTCCTTCTCGGTTCCGCGCCGTCCCCTCCCGTCTCCTTATATTTGTCAAAAGAAGTGGAGCGCCGCTTCTCCCACTCTTCTCAGTCGCGTTACGTTCGTGACATCGCATCCCTTCCTGAGGCCCCAGCGCGCAAAGTGGGGGTAAAAGAGAACGGCGATGGACAAATATAACTAGATGGAACTGGCAAATATGATGGGACGTGAATATAGCGAGACGCAAATATACCGGGACTCTACTTAAATTATTGAGTTTTGTACTTTTTGAAGTATCTAACATTTTCCTATTTTTAGTTTCTGTTCCAACGATAAAAAACTCTTAAAAATTAAATAAAAACATCCTTAATAGTCATTTCTCGTACTATCAATATCCAGCAGAACTTCATTCCATATGTCAAAATATTATTTGGAACCCGGAATTATCGCGGCATCATGCATTGACACAGATAAACAAAATCTCGTTGAAGCGCACCCCGGGTCGTAGATTAGTGCCTTTAGGCCCTCGAGTCCGCATAATTCACGCAACGCGCATAAACTACCTGGAATACTAATTCACAACCTGCGCAGTGGAGGGTCGCGTAGGTGTCGCTCGTTTTGTAGGGGTGCAAAGGGGGTGACGGGATCGAGGGGGCAAAAGCTCAGGGAGGGTGTAACCGCGCGAGATGCAATTATGATAAACGTAAGAGCTTCTTCCGAGGGGCTTTTAGAGCGCGTGTGAGCTTACAAAGGCTAGGAATACCTTTCCTGCGACCTGCACCTGCAGGCAAACATTCCTCGCGCTTTCCTATTTCCGGTGCCTCAGCGTCCGACCTCCCCTTGTTTTTGTGCCGATGGGGTGCTTTACTAAGCTCACATCACGCCCCAAAATTCCATTTTTCTTAATTTTTTTTTAAATAAGAGAGGAATGATTATTATTTTCATACAGAATATAATAGAATGCTCTTTTCGATTTTCAGATATTTTGTATCTTTTCTCATTTCCGGTGGACGATTAAGTTCCAAGGTTCATAAATGACATATTTTTAGTTAAAATTATAAAAGTTTAATTTGCCCGTTTTGTATGTTAATTACTCAGATGTAATATTTTTTTATTTTATGAGGTCACTCACGACGTACACTCTGCTTTCAAGTAATTAAAATATGATTTTATAGCAAATTGTTACTTTTTTATTTTGACAAAATATAAAAAATATAGTTTATTTTTAGAAATAATGTATTTTGAAAAAATATTCTTGCTCATTCAAGACCAAATTCATTAATGGCAGGGTTTTAAATAAATAAATAGGGAGATCGTGAAAAAAGTCGTAGTGTGGACTAACAAGTAACAATAAATTGTTGTTAAATTTTATTTGAAATCCGAACTAAACTTTTATAGTACAGTAAAAAAAAATTATCTGACGTATTGTTTCAATGCTAGTATTAAAAATTTTATTTTTGTTATTTTCATCCTCGGTCTCCCCTAATACAATTTAAAAATTTTAATAACTAAACTATTCTTGGGTAATATTATTTTCTACATTGTTTCATACTTTATGTCGGTTTAAGTGCGTAAAAATTAATTTCATATAGAGAGATTAATATTCAAATATGAAGAAGATTAAAGTGAAATTTAAAATTCTAAATTGAATTACTTCATTTCCCTAAGTGGCAACGGTTTTGAATTGTAAAATGTACTTAAAATCGAGATTAAGGAACCTCGAGAGAGCTGAGATTGTCCGGAGACTACTGTGGAATTCTCTCTCATTACTTTGTTGAGTTCAGTTTTTACATTTAAATAAAGCAGGTTTAATTTTAATATATTCAGACATTGTATTTTATAAAGACGGATGATATATTACTCAAACTGTCGCGGTTTAATATAGTTTAATTTTAGCACCAAAGTTATAAAATGTGATGGGTATAAATTTAATATTCATACACACTGAGATTATTAATAATATGAATTAGTTTTTCCTCTAAAATAATAATTTGTATTAAAATAATTTGTGTGCACTTGCCTGCAGCAGGCTAATGTAATAACAGTATTCTTGCAAGAAATAATCTAGTCGAATAACGTCGAAAATAATTCGATATTATTACGTCGAGAGTAAATTTGATTAGATCCGTTTCTAATAATCTCATATCAAGTTTCAAGTATGCATTAATTTTAAATTAAGTTGCAGATTAATATACTACGTTTTCAAGAGGAACAAATTTAATAAAAATCATTCAAGGGCTTCAGTATAATTGACAGGTAGTGGGTATGGAAAATAAAACTTGAGATCTATTTTGATCATATTAAAATTTAAGAAGATAAATCCATAAGAAATTGTTTAAATGCTACTAAAAATAGATTAGCATTACCACTATTCTATGTTTGATGCAATTAGTTTGGATTGTGTCTCGAAAGGAATTGCATACAGCTTGATTTATAAATATAATTACTAATAAATTCTTAGACAGTTATGGTTAAAAAATGTAACTAGTTAGGTACCGGTAAAAATGGGCGACAGTACTGATTGATTATCGCAAACAGTACTAGATACCAGTACTGGATCAACTGTTCACCAATTTGCGAGCGAAATTGTACATACGTATCGACACATAAATAATAATAATATCAAATTAAATATAATAATTTGTCTAATTTTTAAAGATTTTTTTTAAAGACCAGCAATCACTACTTATCCGTATTGGAAAGCAGTACTGGTTTCGCACTGTGCACTACGGTAGTCAGTACTAGACAGTGTTACATGCCGTATATGGCTCAATAATGATCAGTACAGGCGGTCAGTACTGAAACTCCGGCGAACAGTACTAGACCAGTACCGGTGGGTTGGTAGTACTAATTTCTATCTGGATAATAGCATAAATGATGTCTCCTACTTGTAACATAAAAAGTTTGTGAATGAAGAAGCAGCAAATGAGTACTGACAAAATGACTGACTGCCAGTATTTGCACCAGTAAGAAATAACATCCGATCGCCGGAATAGGTCGATACTACCCCAGTTAAGGTAATCAGTGCTACATTCGGTCTTAAATCAGTAGTGACTGACGTAGCAAATCAGTATACTTACCCAATATTGACTGCGACGTGGCAGATCAGTAATAACCCACTACTGACTGATAGTAGAATCGGTAAGAAATAACGTCTGGCTGTCGGAGGACGTCAGTAACGTCCCGGTACTATTTTCTGTGTTAAATTATTGCTGTTTGCCGAAAGAAGTAAATGATATAGTACTTAGACTACTGGATCAGTACAATGTCCGGTGGGTTTGTAGTACAAATTTTTACCTGGACTGTAAATTATGTCTCCTACTGGTAACGTAAAGAGTTTGTGAATTAATTAGCAGCAAATTGGTGTTTGTGAATAGAATATTACTAATTAAACGACATACTTAAAAATATTTTTTTAAAGTTATTTTCTTTTGAGCAACTATAAATAAAATTTTCCGATGCTTTTACTTCGGGTTATAAAAATCGCAGGTAAGTCAGTAAATAATTCTTAGAGATCCACATAAACGCGAAAGAAACAATGAAAAATAAAGTTACCCAAGGAAGATAAATACCGAACCAATTGTTTCTGCAATGTACAGAAATAAACAAACGCGATCACGAAATGAGTACAGCACGAAATAAACGTGGACGAGGTAAACAGTAAATAAGTGATGCCGGGTTCGAGTAGATGCTGGAGGTAAAGTGGCAGATTGACGATGAAAAGCGAATGGAAAATGGCCAAGAGAAGAAAAGTGTGAGTTTGGAAAAAGTAGCAAGGAAAGGATATAAAGACTCGAAAGGTTCAATTGGAAAATACGAACCGAAGGAAAATATAGAGTGAAACGTCTGTCTGTTTACACCCAATCAAGTGACAAAACATAAAAACTCAATTTCTGGCATTCGCCTCATATGTTGGAAATTTGGAACATGGAGCTTTTATCGAAATAGTGAAAATTTGGAATTAATTTAACAAAAAAAAAATAAGATGCTCGCGTATTCTACGCGGAGTTGTCGCGTGAAAATTTATAAGGTGAGATTTACAGGGAATTTATAAAAGCGCCTGTCGTGTTTCTTGCTGAAATTAATGTCCGTGATTCAAGGTTGACGTTTTTAAAGCTGACACACTGTATTATTTTCATCTTAAAGAAAGGCAAGTTTATATGTCAGGGTGGAAATCCGAGTTCCTTTGTGTACATTTGACGCATAAAGAAGATTTAGTAGTAAAAAGTGGATTACGGATATGGAATTTGCGAAATTTTGTAAATGTTTTGAATAATAATTCGCGAATAAAATTACTTTTTAGTGTGAAGGTGTAAACAAACGTTTATTAGTAAAAAAATCACAATAATTAATTATAAATAACAAAGTAACAAACTTAGGTGTTATGTTGTATGAACCTATCACTTTTCATCATCCACAATTCAATTCCTACTTTGTTACGATTTTTTTTTATTGTTAAGTGATAGAATTGGTTTAAATTCTTACTGAAAGCAAGCAAACAAAATGATATTTACTATTTTTATGTAATTTAAATGATGAACAACTTTCTACATTTTTACGAATTACGTATTTTGAATTGGTTATAAAAACAAGTATGAAAATGGAAAATCTTACATACTACATATGAAAATTTAGTAACTTTTACGAAAAATTAGTTTTTTAGAGTCTTCCGACGTTTTATTTCGTAACTTTACATGATTAGTATTTTGAATAAAAGTTCATGATCAAACTTTTTGATAAAGTTTTCGAAAAATAAATTCAAGATTATTTAAAAAAAATGGCATATTTTTTTCTATATTAAAGATACATAAATATTATGGGTGAATAACGTTTCGTTTTATGAAAAATTTCGATATTTTTAGAAATATATATAATGTTTATAATAAATATATGAAATATAAATATAAATATAAACATTGAGAAAAGAAGCAGGGCTCCAAAGGCCTGTTTTCGGCCCTCTTTAAATTCTAATTTAAATAATCCGTATCGACTTCTTAACAATGGAAAATACTTTTTAAATCGTTTTAACTTAAATAGGGTATAGTTAAACGCTGATTACGAAGGTGACTTTACATATCAAGATCGTCAAGTAAAAAATTCAGTGAGACAGAGAAAGTTACTTATGCAAATCGCTCAATATAATACTAGTACCTATTCCTAGTGGTAACCAGGAATTTTCTATTTGAAGATCTTGATATCAAAAGTCAGCTTCATAATCAACGACCCGAGAAAACCCACAAGTAACGTCGTTTAAAGTGAATGCGATCACTTTTTAAAAATTCGCCAGCCATAGTAGATCATCCATTTTGAATTCTGTAAAATCTATCGTCGGTTTCTTAAACTGCGACGAAAAAACACCATCCATTTGTGACTTGTAAGCTAATTATTTAACCAATTCGATAAAAGTTTGGGAAAGGAATTTTTCTGCTTTTTAACAAACAACCGATAAATCAAAGGGTTGTGTTGTCTAAAACACCCCCGTTTTAACCCATTAAGTCCCAAAAAGGCAAAATTTGTATCTTACGTTGGAACTCAGGAAACTTTGTGAAAATGTAAGAAAATCTTTTGGAAAATATCCAACCTTAGTATTTTCGGGTACACTCTACACGATAGAATGGTTTAAAATTTCCAAAACTTTGATTTTCAATTGTTGATTAACAATTTTGAAAAAAAAATATGATTTTTTATGAAAAATTTGTATTTAATCAAAAATTTAAGTAGGAAGGAAATTTTCTTAACTGCCGCAAATACGCACAAAACATTTAAACTTCTAAACCAGGTTTGATTTTTTATCGTACGATTTTGGCGGCCAAAAAACGAAAGCTAAAACATCCAACTTTAATTTTACTACTGTTTTTGACGTTTTTCCATTAGAAGCGTGTAAATTATTCAATTATTTCAGAAGAAAAATATACTAAATATAATATGTTTTTTAAAATAACTATGAAAGGGTTTAAATGTGAAAAATAATGTTTTTAAGATTTTAACAAGTCGTTTTTTACGGTTTCTCGTCGTTATTTGAACATGAACCAATGTAATAATCTGAATATCGTTGATTTTCGAAATATTGGTTTGCATTTTGATATTTTCAGAACAAATCGTAGTGAATCAAGTAAATCTAATCATTTTTCAATTTTCATCTCTTAGTCGTTATTTTTTTTAACAACGATGCCCGACATTTACCGCGTGAAGGTCGATGAATTCAAGTATTTTATTTTTTATTTTTTTTAAACCGTAAAAACATTATTTTTCATATATTTTTTATAGTTATTTTAGAAATATATTTAGAAATATTTAAGTATATTTTTACTGAAAGAATTAAATAATTTACACGATTCCAATGAAAAAAAAACGTCAAAACAAGTACTACAATGAAAGGTTGATCTGTAACATTCGTTTTTTGGCCGTTATTTTGTTACAAAAAATCGTACGATAAAAAACCAAAACTGGTTGAAAAGTTTAGATGTTTTGTGCAATTTTGTGCATATTTGCGACAATAAAATAAATTTCCTTCCTACTAAAATTTTTGATTAGATAAAGATTTTTCATTAAAAAATCATATTTTTTTAAAAATTGGTATCGTGTAGAGTGTACGCTAAAATAGTGCGGTTGGATATTTGCCAAAAGATTTTCTTACATTTTCACAAAGGTTCCTGAGCTCAAACGTACCATACAAATTTTGCCGTTTTGGGACTTAATGAGTTAACTTAAAATTATTTTAAAAGTACTTTCCATTATTACTAAGTCGATTTGTACCATTTAAAGTTACATGTAAATGGGTCCAAAATCAGACCTTAGGTGTCTTCCTGTTAGACACATTGTAGTCTACAATGATTAACTAATTTTTCTCAAGTTTTACTGTGTACTACCGGCATCTGTTGGAAATGAAACAAACTAAAGAAAAGTGAGATGCGCTGCAATGTTCATACCACAGGAGAAAGAAGAGTTAGCATCCCTATGATGCAATCTCCTTCATCTTTCATAAGAACCTCAAATAAGGTTAAAAATGATTATTACATAGTTGTGAGGATGTAATAGTACTGTGAATGACTGCTACTATACACTACAGAAATTATGTCGCGCTCACTATAGGACGTAGTATGTAGGCGTAGAACCAAGCGACTGTTCGAACGCTGAAAGGGCGACGGTTATCGATTTGTATTAAGGGCTGATTCATCCCCGAGTAGAGTAGGAAGCCCGGCCATTGACCTTGTTCAACCTTTCGATAGTGCTGCTCACACAAATGCACTCGCACAAATTGAAATTCGTATATAGGGTAAACGCACGAATGAATGAACATTTAATGTCATTATTGACATGAAATTGTAGTTTGCATGGAAACCACATGTACTGTATTAATCACTGATTGTCTTTCTGTCACAGGAAACAGAAAATGAACAGTAGCATTTTAAAAAAAATTGTATACTTTGGTAATTTAAGACAAAAGATTTTTATATTAATAATTGACACTACATAGTACAGAATGCATTTGAATTACATTAATTCTTACTTCATGTAACAATTTTATTAACACCCGACTTTTTTAAAAAACTCCAATTTTGGTCATATTTTGTATTTACTGTTTTTTTGGGTCGCTGACTATGAATCTGAAATCAGTTTTTCAATATTCAAAATTTCGGATCCAATATGGCGGACGAATTTTTTAAAATTGATCGGATACTTTTTGAAACTTGTTACTTTAGGATTTTTTAGGTCGCTGCATGATGTCAGTTTTTAGACATTATAATTGGTCAAAGTTCTATAACATCCTCGTGGTTGATCTCGGAAACATACTTTTATCCAATAAGTTTATAGAATTCGTCTGCCATATTGGATCTACCATTTTTAAATTGTGAAGCTGACATCAGATTTATAATTAGCGACCCTTAAAACCTCCGAGTAACATGTCTCAGGTGAATCAGATTGCATTTTTAAATTCGTCCGCCATATTGGATTCGCCATTTTGAATTTTGAAAAATTAATTTCATATTCATAAGCACAAAGGTTTGAAGCCAAAGTAGTTTCGATCGAAACATCTGAACGTTAACGGGTTAATACTCCTACATTTCGTAATTTCTTATTAGATTTTTTATAAGGAATCACAAAAGGAAAAACCGAATCACATATAAAAAATTGCTCAAAATTACCGACTTTAATTAATAAGATAAACTTTCCTGGTGGATACATTCTAATCATGTTAAAAGTTAAGCAATATATTCGTTTATTGCAACATTTTCGACCATTCACCTTGATGACATTAGTTGAGTCTTTGTTCGATAACACATTTTTGTTTTTAATGGTAAATTTTATAAACAGTTTCGCCGATTTTTTCAGATTTAATCATGGATGGCCTTAACCCTCATGCGCACAAGGACAAGTATACTCGTCCAAACTACATTGTTTCCATATGGAAATAAAAACTCTTGCTCAGGAGGATTAATACAGAGTGTTTAAAAAATGTATCTGTTACTTCACTCTTTTATCATCATTATGAATTGATGTTCTAACTTGAATCCCCAAGAATAAGATTAATCTAATTATCAATGTTTTTAATGGCTATCATAAACGATTGAAGTTTAATTATGAATTAGAAAAAGAATCACAAATATCGTTCCTGAAGTTACATATCATTCGTAATGTTACAGATTTCTGTTTATTTTTTAATTGGTAATAATTTACAATTTGTTTCATAGGGTTACTTTGTTTTATAAGGCTTCATTCAACAACAAAAATAACACCTGTGGGAGTTAAAGTTGTTCCTTCTTTTCAGTATGATTTCGCAAAATACATAGTAAAGAATAAGATAAATTTAAACAAAATGCCGTCGAATAAGATAGTATATTGCATATCTGCAAGAGCTATGATGTCTCGTATGTAGTTGAAAAGTTAATAATCAAAAGCTAATAAAAAATACAAATAAAAATCAAACATAGTGAACATAAAAATAATGTCAATAAACAGTCACTAAAAACTGATACTACATTCACATGATTTTTAATGGAATATACCATAACAATTCTAAATATAGAAAAGAAATGTTATAATAAACAAATATCAGAAACAATACAAATTAAATTACAAAACCAACCTCTAAATGCTAAAAAAATCAATTTAGCAAATTCATCGGGTGTTATTTATAATTTGTTTTGTTCCCACTCAATATATTAGTCCAGGAGCTAGCAGAATTTCAGATGACTTCCTTATACATGAAATATTTTTTACGTGTTATTCTGATCATGTGTGGCACATTTAGAGGAATGGCGAAGTTTTTCCCCGGGATATGGAACAAATAACATTTTTTGAAATGAATTTAATTACACTATTAATGTTAAAAATATATTTTTTATCTAAACGATCATAACAAATTTACCAAAAACGTATTTAAAAAATGTTGATTAATAACCTCATATAATGAAAAGGAAAAAATACTGCAAATTTCAGAATGCAGAGAATTGTTAAATAAATTATAATTTCATAAATCATCTATATTTTTTGGCTCATATATAATCTGCATGACTATATTTTCATTACTTTCTGCTAAGAAACATGGCGAAACCGATGACGAAAATGAGACGAAATTAAGAAATATGTTCAATAAGTGGATTTACACTAAAGAATTTAGAGAGTGCACGCACTGGAACAAACGAACATCTACCAAATCGATACACTTCTTGCCCTTTCGATTTAGTCGAAAAACTCGAAATTATAAAATATATAGTATAAAATAAATAATAATTTGAATTTAGCAGCTAATGCCCTGCAATATCAACAAGTAATGATTGAATTAATTAACCATTTCCTGATGGTTGAAATTGTCTCATGCGTTTCCTATCAAAATCATTCCGAATCCAGAACAACTTAAAAAAAAAACATTTTTGAAATAATATGTTAAAAATGCTAAATTACGATGTTAATTATATGAAAAATATAAGAGTAACTGAAGGTTATATCAAAGTGAAATAAAAGATTAAAAATAAGAAATATATAAAAATGGAAAATGGAGAGAAATTAGTTTTTGGAAAATATTGGAAAATAGACGAATTAGAAATATTACGTTTCGACCTCTATGTTCGGATCATCTTCACACAGGTCCTGCATAAAAATTAGCTGCAAGGTAGTCAGTCAAACGTTAATGATTAATTAACTTAATCAGAACTTTAGAAAGCGGCGTTAGAAGCGCTTATATTTTCAGAGAAGATGATATTGTTTATCCTTGTATTTATTATTGATTTGTACACCAAAATTCAGCTATAAGGATATCAGTCAATAGTCCAAGAAATAATTAGTAATTCGAAATGTCAGAAAAGGGCAACTTTTTTGTCGGACAGTTCATTTTTTCTTATTGAAATATTTAAAATAAAAAATTAGCTCGAAGAAAATTAGTCAATGTCTTTGGAAATAATTACAAATCGCAAAAATTCGGTTTGCTCTATATACACTTCGCCATCCATCTAAATATGTCAAATAAGACCAGAATAACACATAAAAAAAAGTCTTATAGGTGTAAGAAAATCATTCACCTAAAATGTTCTCAGCTCCTGGACTATATGGACAGATACCAATTATAAAATATGCTGAAATTATTATACGATGCATGACCAAGAATTTTTCAGCTAGGTCAAACTGAAATATTCTTTAATTCTCACGGTGTTTATACCAATTTCACTGTCCATAATTTGACTTTTATTTCGTAGCACTAATGTGTAACGTTTCTAAATTCACCCATTGGTAAACGCGGTTAGACTTTCAGATATATGTTGGAATTATATTACATTTAAACGAGGGTAAATTGTCATTTGTCGCAATTAAATAATATTTATTTCCACCAATTTAACCTGTGACCGAAAATTTACAACGGTCCTAGAACGGACGCGTCAGTTTATTGTACTAGATAGATAATCAGTATTTATCGTGCAACATGCAGTCCTACATAGTGCATTGGAATATCAGGACGCATGCGTACATCCCCCACAGCATCTCGCCATTTACCCCGTATCCAGGACGATGCAAGAACCAGCCTATGCCGGGAATGTAAATGCAGATTAGACTGGATCCTCAGTCCTATTCAGAACGGGCTCTTTCAAAGATGTATCTAATCTCAGCACCATCCGACCGGTTTTTCTGCAGGTCTCGTCTTCCCTATCACTGTCATCGCCACCTTCGTTTGGTTTATGTCCCTTATCTTCCCATGCTACTGGCACAAAAGAACCTTCGTTTGCATTTCCTCGAGGGCGTTGATTCACTCCAAATTCTTTCCAAACTCCCCTACCAAGTGTCTGTTCACCGTCGACGTGTTTTTTCCTTCTCCCATTTTGAACACGTCGCGTGAAGGCAACCGTCGACCGGTATTTTTCGTGGGAATTTTATAAAGTATCGATTATCGATTCTTCTGTTTGTCGTCCTTTCTTTCGGAGTGAATTCGCAACCACCTACGGCACTGACGATACCGTCGGCACGATGCAAATTTGTTTGCTACCGTCACCTGACAGAGAGTGTGAGAGAGGGACAAAATATTTGCCTTGTAGCCAAAGAAAATACCCACGAGATGGAATAACATTTCAATGCCCTTTGCGAGTGATCCAGAAAGATACTTGAACGCAATCCTCTTGTTACTTAAGTAAGGACACTAAAAATCCATATTCCAATTGTTTACTTTGCTTTTTTAATATCTTTTTGAGAAATGTCAGAATGGCGGTGGCTCGCGTTGTTTACAATGTAATTCGTTATTGTGTACACTTTGCTGATGCCAAATTGACACGTTCACATAATGCGCAAACTTGCATACTCAACGTTTGAGGTAAACATTTAAGTTACATTTCCGGTAAAAGTTTATACTAGATGATCAGTGAGGGACAAATATTTGAACTTTAGTAGATTTCCCCATAAACAATTTTCAAAAGTTGAAAAAACACTTAAAAAAGTCACTACTCAAGATATTAAAACTTTCAGAATTTGAATGTCTGTCAGATTTAGTATTGATTTCTTATTTAACCCTTAAAAGAGTGCTGATAACTACCTAGATTTCTATTATTTTGGATGATTTACAGTCCAGTGAAACCATTAGTTCGGTGTGATTGCTTCTCAATTTTATTAAATATATAGTTTTATGCATAAAAACAGTTATTCTAATATAATTGTTTGATTTTTTCGAAAGAATTTGTTGTTGATGCTGTTTTTTAAGATAATCATTTCAAAATTTTGTTTTTCTGCGTTGCTGATGAGGAACGAGACGTGAAATGATTTTCAAAATTCAAAATGGCCGAACCATGATTAAATTTACATTTAAATTTAAAGTCATAATATCGATAACAACTTTATATTTAATCATTTTTAAGGTAATAGGATACTAATGTGATACCAATTTTCAAAGTGGTCTCGTCAAAATGGCGACTTGAAAATGCAATAGATTTGATAAAACTAGAGATATGGTGGTTTGCGAAGTTATCTCAATTTTACAATTCACTGGTCGCTATGTTGAATCCGCCATTATGGAATTTGAAAATCTTACATCTCGTTCGTAATCTGCGTCCTGAGAATTACTCTAGTGAAAATGCTTTTTTTAACCTTGTCAGATAATTATTACATTTAACCGAAGAATATTAACGCTTTTTTCTATTACAAAATATCGACGTAGTGGATGCATAATAAATCCAGGCTTGGAAAGTAGTCTTTATGAAGAATGCTTTCAACGAAATACATTTTTGCGCATGATTTTTTGGTACATGAAATTACACCGGAAATGAGAGGTATAAACTCCATTGATAAAGGAAAGTGCCAAGGTACAATTAATTTAATATTCGTAAAGATGTCAGCTTTGTAACAAACATGGTAGCAAAAAGGTACTTTTTAACACTCCGGGAGTAGAAATCGATTTTGCGCCCTGCAGTGCATGCGTTGCGCTTCGCTTCGTACGTGTGACAAACTTTGCACTTGTCGGAGATCGGTAATTGCGCCCTTGTTACATAATTTGTCACTTTATGGTAACAGAGTTCACCATTTGAATATAATTTAATATAAGTAATTTATAAACATAAATAATGGTATTAGCGTTCATGGCACTTAATAATTAAATACTTATTAATTATAACGTTTTATGCTGAACAAAAATATGTTAATTGAGTTTTTTCATTTTTCTTTTCATTAATCAGCAATGACTTAAAAAATGAAGGAAAAAATGTCCATCTTAGACAAAAAATGTTTTCCAATAAAAATTTGTGTATATCTATGAATGGTACAGACGAATTTTTTACTTCAGTGATATAAATGGTGGAAAATATGCAATTTATATCTTTTCGTTCAGCATAATGCGGTGCAATTAATTATTATTTACTTCATAAATAATTTATATTTTTTAGTTATTATTTTTCGTACTTCAATTTTTGTTATGTAGCCCAAAAGACTGCTCGACAGTTTTTAAAAACAAGACACTTTTAGCGGCAAGAAAAATGTAATAAAATTTATAAAATCATACTATTACTTTTTTTTAATTTTACTGTATTTTACGGTATTTTAAATTATATTTCGTTATGAGGAGGTAACACCTCCATTTCTTTGTAGAATTTCTTCTATACACAATGATTATCTGACACAATAGATTATTATTTTATAATAAGTACTGTTGCAAATTAAAAATTTGCAGTGCTATGAAAAGAAGTCAACGTATTGGACATTGTCATTCTTCAAATGTGTTGATAATGCATAAAATTCCTACTATTTGCGTATCATGGAAGTAGAACATTTTTAAAGAAGGTAAAAACGGAACAATCTAATAAAACAATTTTTTTAAAACATTACTAATCGAGAAGAAATAGTTAAATAGTTTCTTGAGACTTGATATACAAACGACCATAATTTCAAAATATTTTTTTTATATAAGTAAATTAATTCAAAACATTTTAAAGAGACATTCCGATTTATTTAAAAGATATAAAAAATGCAATACAGATCTTAAAAAGTATTTAAAAAATTACATTAAAGTTTCTTCTCGAAGATTTAAAGAAGAATGCATAATTTACAAAACATCTTAAAAGCAACTTGAATAGTCTCTTTTTCTAGAGGAGACTTTTTAATAAGTTTTGCAATCTTTTTTGTTATTGTGCCGGACTTTAATGGAGTTATTCATAACGAAGTAAGAAGAGTGCAAAAGGATATTAACTTCACCTTGTCCGACAAAAATATAAATATTAAGTAGTAACATACTTTTTTAGTAAGACGTGAGTTGAGAGATTTTACTGCTCCGCAGTTCATTCCAGCATCCAATAGAAATGTGCTGAACGTCATTTTTCAAAAATTCGTCCACCTCAAAACTAGTCGGAAATAGATGTGACTATTTAAAACAAAACGTTGTTGTATAAATAAATTGATGCTAAAATCCATGTGAAAATTGTGCACGTTTAGATGTGAAAGGGTTAATCACACTGGATGAACCACTAGATGGACTATTGGATAAAAAAAATGTCTTCTTCTGATTGTTTGAAATATATAATTTTAAAATGCTAGAATTAATATGTCGTACTAAATAACAAACCTATTTTTTGTTATAAGTTTTTGAAGTTGCTGAATTTTAATATAGACTTATGATATTTAAATTCGAAATGGCCAATACCTTACGTCACACAGGCAGATAAAAAATTATCATTCAATTCTATTACTTTGAAAGTTGCAGGTTTTCCAAAGAAAAAATAGAAAGAAATATTTTGAAAAATGCAGCCTGTTTATTCTTCAAACCCAATAAATCTCTGGACTAACGCTTGAGAAAAAATAACAAAGATAATTTATCATCTGAGATTGTCAATTAGAGATAGACTTTGATTATTCCAAATGCGTTATTATTTCTGAATATTTGCAATGTTCGTAGTTAGTAACAAAAAGTATCAGAATTTCTATTGTAAATTAAAGTATGTCTCTTTTTTCCTGTACAAATCTTTTTTTAAGTACAGGTTATATTTAAAAAATCAAGAATGAATGAACTCTTATTCAATTTTAGTTATAAATACAAGTTTATTTTATTTATTTTAAATCTTACTTTATATCAATATATGCATTTCCTTGTCTAATTCAACGCACCAGAACACAGCAGAATTGTTCTAGTTAGTTACACATGCAGAACAGTCATTAAATTAATAAATAGCAGTAAACGCATCATATACCATTTAACAAATAAAGCAATTATATACTCGGTAAAAATGGAAACTAATTAGATAGTGGAATAAGACGGAGCCATCGTTTTTAATTACTTTCACTCTAAATCTATCTAGTGACATGGACAAATTAGATGCCCAGCTTGCTATTTAAATAATTATATCAACTAAAAAACGTAACTGTGCCAGATTCTACTATTTAGTTAGTAAAGCCCACTATTTCTTGTTTTGCGTGCAGCATATGGGAAACAGAAGACAATAAACAATAATAAAAGTAATGACAATCAAGAATAATCTTCTACGATTTCCTAATACCAGTTGTACGATTTAAAAGTTAGAAATCACCGTTTCTAATCTGCATTTTCCTCACTTAACCCTTTTCGTCCCAAAAGTCCGAAATTTGGACAGAACTTTCAAAGCTGTAATTTTTGTTCCAAACATCGTTAGAAAACATTGAAATAAGTTAAAATCAATAGATTTGGACCTCCTCTTTCAAATGCCGTGGTCAGAATCATAACATTTTTCTTTGAAGTCGCCGGTTAATTCAAATAGTCAATTGAACCTAATTCCTGTCTGTCGAAAAAAGAATTCAATTAAATAAACTGAAATATTCTTATACCAAACAGCGTTGAGTATAAAAGTTGTTTAATTTTTAAAAATAAATAAAAATAATACTCTTAAAAAGTAAGTTTTCCCCATCGATTTCACATTTAGAACGTTTGACCCTAACAACCATTGATTTGGTGATCCTTGAAATTCCACAATGGTAATTTGTTTTGCAGTCAAGTAATCAAATTAACGAACTATACATAATTCGCAATCTTCAAATAGGATATCGAACTGAAATTGAATTCACCATAAAAAATATTGCCAGATTTTTCCAAATTGCAACGTCCACAGTTTATGCAGATTTAGCAGGAACCCTATCTTCGCGAGACTTAAATACAATAATGTGATGAAGGAGGTAATTGCTCGTGTTACGAGGGAGCTTTCTCTCGTAAGTAGCTGCCGCTTAACATTTTGTTATTACTATATCTGGAGCACGCCTTAATTGCGGGTTATTTTTAGCTAAGTTATCGCATGCAGATTTTATGCACAACCAAGCGTATGTACGGTACATGGGATGAACCGGTTGTTCGACTACTTCAAGGGGCAATGGTTTTAATTACAGTCTACCTTCATTCGTCCTTGAAATGACTGATACCTTTTTTCGTGTCGTTTTCAACAGTTCACATTTCTTTACTGCTATTCAAAGTTTAGTTGAATATCTCTGCTAAATTAAGCAGGGAATCGACATGTCGCCTTAATTTAACTAACTTAACAATCATACAAGGATGAATTATACAATTTTATGCCTTATACTAAACCAAAAATCTTAGAATGGAACTAAACAAAAATAAGTAAAAAAAAGTATTACGCGCATATATTATAGAAGAATTAGTTTGTGTAGAACTTTTGAAGAATCTAAATGTGTATTTTTGAAAGACAATGCTTTTATTGTCAAAAATGTTTACTTATCTTGAATGATAAAAACGTAGTACATCCAAAATTAGACGGAAAAAGTAGTAGATAGGTCAAACAAGTATTTATTGACCTCAGATCCATGCGAGATTGGTTGGCTCAAAACACTTTCACTAAACACATTCACTAGGAATTAAATATTTTATTAAACAATTAAATGATTGGTTACTAATTAATCGTTGGCGCTTTTTTCTTGATTACTACAACCAATTGCCCCAACTAGGCCCTTTTCTGCGTACTAATTGAGGTTTAAAATGTTTTTATAAGTTATTTATTTGCTATTTATTTGAAGTAATTCTGTATTAAGCACTTTTTCATTTTATTCATATATAGAATTAATTGTTAGTCTCGAAAGCAACCCTTCTACTGCAGGTTTTTAGAAGAGATATCCCGCAAAAAAAACGTTTGAGCTTACTAATTTCTGCATTATTAACATAAAACTTATTTGAAATCATGTGAAATAAGTTTGGGATTTCTTCTAAAATAGAACATATTCAGTTTCAGTGAATTCTTCTGTAACCTATCAGAAAGCTTTTCATTCTTTTTCATGGACCTCATCAAAATTAAAAATGCATTATCAATCATTTCTTAAAACTTAATACTAATTAATAAAAATTACTCAATTTCACATTTTTTTTTCCTGGAAAGTAATGAAAAAAATGATATTACTGTCTATATAATTAAATAAAATAATGAATAGTTTTTAGTGTGACGTTTAAATTAAGTTAAAACATAAAAGTTGTTGAATAATTTAATAAAAAATTTTTTTTATTTTTGATAGCAATCACGAAAACTGTTATAAAAGATTTTATATAACAATCGCGACAAAACTTTATTATAATTTTCATATCTGTATTTAAAATGATCTAATCATCAGTAGCTTCTGTTTCCTTCTATCTTGAAAACATGTGTCTATTGTAAATAATATACGTTTCGATCTAGGATGATATTATTTACTTGATTTAAATTAAAGTGATCGAAAAAGTATATAATTAAATATTTATAAAAATGTTATTCCTAGCTAAATTTTAGCAATTTTATATACAAAATTTTGTTAAAACAGGATTTTTTAAATCGTTTTTAAAGAAAACAGTGGTCTTGCTCTTTTACGAAAAATATGAACTAAAAATCATTGTAACTAATGATATACGCAACATAAGACCTACGTATTTCTCTAGATAAGCTGAAAAATACTATTTGCAAAAATAATTTGAAAAATACTGTCCAAATTTCAGGTCCGCCCGTAAAAGTATTGAAAAAAAAGTAGTTTTGAAAAAAACGCGTTTAAACTTTTTGATGAAAATTTTATAACTTTTCCGCCTTATAAAGAATGCTGTATCCTATTTTTAAAACTTTTCAGTAGCTTTTAAGCGAAAAAAAAAGAGTTGAAAATGCTTAAAAAAATTTCCTAATCTCGCTTGATTACTTATGACGGAAGAAGAAAAATATTTTGTAAAAGGATTATTATTATTTTAAGGCTCATTCAACACTTACTAGTTCATTTCTAAATTTTCAGTTTAATTTTGCATAGAATACAATAATTTATTTTACGTAATTTCAGATTAATACTTTATTAAAACTTTATTTCGAAAGCGTTAATAAATTTTAATTGATAAATTTGTAGCAATTGAAGTGGACATGTAATATTTTAATTTACTACTAAATTAGTAGCTTTTGATTCAATTGCGTTATAACTGTAATTATAAGTAATAAATATCATTATAAGTTATATGAATATTAGTTACAAATACACTCGAGTTTCGTTTTTAGAGCAGTGCCTTTTTCATTTTTTCACTTACAAGACGAGAAACCTTTAGGTTACTAAATTTTCTCTAATTAGTAGACGTAATAATTTACAATTCCTTTATTTTACATTTCTATAGTATCATTTTATGCCTTCGAATACAAAATTATCCTTTATTGACATTTCTCGTAGAAATTACCAATTATCAAGAAAATAAGCAAAGGTAACAAATTAACAAAACGAGACATCGTGAAAAACGACATTAAATTATGCATAAAAACGGGAGACACTTTTTTAACCATAAATCTCACAGCTCATGCCATGTTTCGCTACAAAGATTTATTTCCTGTAGAACCACGCCAGAATACGTTAACACAATTAAAATATGACCTTGTAACCTATGCATTATGTGCATCACCCAGCGTGCGGAAATATTTTCGGCTAATGTTTTTACATTCCACCTTTTCACTGAGCCTTTTATCTCCTTCTTATTTTTTGTTTTTTTTTCCCGTTTTTCAACAGTGCAAACAAAATTTTAACAGAAAATGTGGTTTATGAATATAAAATTAAAATTTAGAATTGGAAATCCAATCATTTTATTTTCTTCGGGGTTAATAACTATTAACATATAAGTACTATAAAAAATAATTAGAAATTTTATTTGGTTAGAAACTTGTATTGAAATTAGGAAGGTATTTTAATAGAAGTATTTAATAACTAGTCTATTTGAGTTTCAATAATGAAATTCATTTTTATTAATAAATTGCCTTTATAAAATGTCGCTGAACTAATCAGCAAGTATGTAGCATTATTATTGATTATACGTCAAAATATGACCGTCAAGATCTTAGAAAATGAAAAATGACAAAAAAAATCAATATTGAACTCTTTTACCGCTTTATAATGAGCTTGGCGCATTTAAACGTAACCTCACTTTTGTAGACAAAGTTGATTTAATTTTTAATTAAAATCATAAACAATCTCTACATTTCAATCAATCGCAATAATTATTTTTAATTGTAACAAGGTCAATTAATCATGATTATTTTCCAAATATTCAATACAAGAAGATTTATAATAAATAACAGTAACTAACCCTAACCTAACCTAATCATTTAATGTTTCTCGAGACTTGCCGCGTAATTTATTATAGAGAAAATGATTATTGAGAAATATGCTCATGTAACTTAAATTTGATTACTCTTAGTTCATATTTCCGCCGCGGGGCGGCTTTCCACTATACGAATGTACTCGCCATAAGAATTCACTCCACCACTTCACCGATTTCATTCAACATAGTTGTTTTCATGTCTCTGTTTTTTATTTCGATATTAAGGACGTCAGTTAGAGGTACTAAGTTACTTTAGTTCAAGATACTTCACTTAGAAAAGTTTTATTCAAAACTTTTATAGATAGCAAACTTTGTTGACAAATAAATCGCATTATTCTTGTTACATTTTTAGATTTATTTTTAATTTTCGTAATAAACATCATCACAACCGTTGTTTTCATCAGTTTTTTTCTCTCCCCTTATTCTATTTAATTCGCTTATCTCATTTTCTTAAAGCTACCCTCAGATAGTTGCATTCGTTATTATTGTGCGTCTTCTTTATGCCGGTGCGCAATTACTAAAGTCCCTTTTAGGTGAAATCTCTTTCTCTCAATTCGCATGGCCCCGTCTTCACTTTATTTTCTCGGCGGGACTCTGAAAATATTTCGCAACGGTGCAATACAAGGAGAATGGTTTGCGGATGCTGGATGATAATTAAATATGGATTATCCTTTCCGTATTCTCTACTGGAGTCGTTTGTGATCTCTAATTGGAACGGAAAGAAAACGGTTATAATAACGACTGTTGACAATCCTACCGTAGTATTTTGCATGATGCCCCAGGAAACAGTCTTATGAAAATAAATAAATTCGGTTTGAAAATGATGAGGTAAGACGGTCTGATACTTTCATAAGGAAGTCTCATTCTGCAAACTATTTTCCGTCTGAAAGATTTTCAAAAGTTACAATAATAAGTTTACTTCAGTGAATTTTTGAAATTGCTTTCAACACTACAATATTTATCAGGGAAATTTGTGATATTCACCAGTAGTTATTGTGATTTATATTATATATTCTTTTTCAGATTAAAAAATACATAAACTTCTTTTTTTTTATTTAACGGGTGGAATCGCTTTTCACTTAGGTTTGTAAACAATTTACTTGTTTAGTTGTTTACTTAGTTTTTTCGTTAAATTACAAAATTTGTTATTAAAAAAAAGGAAGAAAAAAAGGTACGTATTAATAACGGATTGATTAAGTATAATAAAGATTTCACCCTGCTACAAGAACGCGCGCGTCAATCTCACACAAATACATACAAAAAAAATAATTACACTCGCTCACGCTTCTCCTGCAAATGCGCATCCTCCTTATTCATTGCATTTTCAACCTTGTCGTGGCTGGTCTTCGATTCAATCCGCATACCCTTTGCTGTTCAGAGATCTCGCCTTGCTCACCCTTGGTCACCATCAGACGAAATTGTCCCCCATTTGCATAAAACGATCATCAATGGTTGTGAGTTAGTAATACACGATGAGATTTTATCGATAAAAAAATGCATAGGCTTACGTACCTTAGCATTTGCCGAAGGGCAAATGCTTCTCACAGCCCGGCACGGGGCACCCTTCGGTTTGTGCGAGCTCCTCAAAAATCAGTATCCCACCATGGGTTTCAAAATTCCCCGTGCACCACGTCCAAAATGATGGTTGCCGGCGTCGAGGATGGTCCACGTGGCGGAATTCGATGCCCACTGAATGGAGCAAGGTACTGGAATACGTCTGCTCCGGGACGCGTCTAGAATCGCAAGACTGCACTTCGGTACCGATCGCGCACACCGAATATGTACATTCCCACTCTCAACTAATTTTGGGCAATTATATACATATACACAACAAATACATATATACACACATACATACATTATATACATACGTGACAACGTCTCGTTACAATCATCCCCCAAATTCCGGGTAAATGTTTTCTTTAAGCATTACTCGAATTTCTACACACATAATCATCAATTATTCGTATGCCTTCTCTTATTTAATCGATGATAGCGCTATACTACTATACATATATTCAGACCATACATGGTAAATTATACGCTCATTAATATAACATCGCGAGCAATCAACACACACATTTATGCATCAGATTTGTGATATTTTCTGAGACTAGTTCTATTATATCGTCCCTTCACGATACTCTCATTTTTTACATCAACTAACACATATGCGTTTTTCCCTACGATTTCTTTGATCTTGAATGGTCCTTCAAAGAGATGAAAGAATTTGCTCGTCACCTTATCCAAAGCATTGGATAGGTGCGGGGTCCGCAACAACACTAAATCCCCAATTCGAAGCACAATTTTCGATTGAACTTGATTTCGCTTTCTACGCTCAAATTGTTTTATAATATTGCTTTTAGCGATCATATACTGTTTTTCAAGCTTGTTTTCGGGTATATCCGGAAATTGAATGAACTCCATAATTTTATCGTGAGGGCTTTTGCCATGTTGTAATTGATATGGACTGAAACCGGTACTTGAATGAACCGAAAGATTTAACAATGCTTCTATCTTATCAATATATTTCGCCCAAGAGGTTTGTTGTTCCGCGCAAAATATTCTAAAAAATTTCCCTAACTCACGCATTACTCGTTCAGTTGGGTTGGATTGCGGATGTCTCACTGACGAATAAATTATCCGAATTCCCTCTTTATCAAAAGCAAGTCGCCACGCTTTGGACGTGAATTGAGAGCCGTTGTCGCAAAGAATACGAAGGGGTTTGCCAAATTGTGGGATGTAATCATTTAATATACGATTTATGGACGCATTAGCTGTTTCCTTTTTTAATTTATACAACTTTACGTATTTTGTAAAGGCGTCTAGTACAACAAGTAAATATTTACATCCCCCAATTGATTGAGGCAGAGGACCGTAGTAATCCACGGTAATCAGATCACCCTTTCCGCGGGATTCAACCAGCTGATATTCTCCCTCCATACTGTAATGCAAAGGTTTTATCCGCTGACATAAATCGCACGTGACGGCAACTTTCTTTACATCTCGCGACATTCCACGCCAATAGTAATATTTCTTTAAATACGATAACGTCTTCGCGACTCCCATATGTCCGATTTTTTCATGAATGGATTTAGTCAATGAAACTGCCATTAGTTTTGGGATTACTATACACCAATTTCCGTTTCCCTGATTTTTATGGAAAAATATGCCATTATAATTTTGATAATCTTCCATAGGTGTATTTGACGATTTTTCCCGCATTTGTTTAATCGATTCATCAGAATTCTGCATTTGTTCAATGTTCTTGAACTCCCGGATCAAATCTTTTGTTAACGTAAGATTTTGAAGCATTACTAACGCGGGGTTCTCACACTCATTTATTGTAAAATTTGGTGATAAGCACATCAAAGAAACCAGCATCTTTTCCGAACGATGGTCGTCGATGAACTTAAGATTCGGATTTCGACTAAAAAAATCTGCAACAACATTGTCTACTCCACGACAATGTTCGATGTCATAACAATATTGCTGTAAGTAAGTAGTCCATCTCGACAACCTCTCATTCACAAAAGGCGCAGTTTTCAAATAAACTAAGCTTTGGTGATCAGTAACGATTTTAAATTTCGATGCATATAAATAAACTCTAAATTTGTCCAACGAATAGACTATCGCGAGCAACTCTTTTTCGGTCGTTGTATATCGAGTTTCTGCATTCGATAAGCAACGACTCACTAAACCTATAATTCGGAAATCGTTCTCCTCATCACACTGATATAGAATACCGCTGAGCCCTTGATTTGACGCATCGGTTTGCATCCTAAATTCCTTTCGCATATCAAAGTGATGAAGGAAAACAGTATTCGCAAAATTATCCTTCAATCGTTGAAAAGCAACAGTATGTTCGCGAGTCCATATCCAAACTGCATTTTTCTTTAACAAGTCCCTAAACGGATCAAGGTAATTCGAATATTTGACACTGAACGACCGATAGTAATTGCATATCCCTAGAAATTTTTGCAAGTCCAATTGATTACGTGGCTCATTGAATTTTTGGATTTGCAACAATTTTTCTGGGTTCGGCGAAACCCCTTCTCGAGATAAGATAAATCCTAGAAATGGAACTTTAAATTGACATATTAATGTTTTTTCCAGGTTTAGCGTAAAATCGTTTTTGTCAAGACACTCGAATACCTTTTCCAAACATACTAAATGTTGATCAAAATTTCCTGAAGTTATGAGGACATCATCGACGTATTTCGTCACAAAAGAATCAAACTCGGACCCAAGTGCATAACTCAGTGCCCGAATAAAACCAGATCCTGCCGTTTTAAGGCCAAAGGGAATTCTTCGAAAGTGATACAGAGTCGATCCATGTCGGAACGCTGTATACTTTCGTGAATTCTCCTCCAAGGGAATCTGCCAATATCCATGCGCTAAGTCTGTCAAGGTGAAATATTGCTTGCCCTTGTATTTTTGTAATAATTCGTTTATAGGTGGAGGTGCCTCTCTATCATCAATTATGAACTCATTAAGAAAACGCATATCTAAACAAATCCGAACTGATCCATTTTTCTTCGGAACTACACGAAGTGGATTGCAATAATCGCTATCTGACCGTTCGATTATGCCAGCCGATAACATTTTTTCTATCTGCTCGTCAACCGCGGATCTAAGCTTATACGGTACTGGATAAGATTTCCGCACTATTATTTTATCGTTCTTCAAACGGACCCGATGATTATAAATTTCCGGACATTCGGCCTTAACGGTAAACAGTCTTCTATATTTGCCAATTAATTCTCGAACTTGTATTCTTTGTTTATCACTTAATTCCTTTAATTGTTGCTCTACTTTATCCAAATTTTCATAAAACGAGTTTGGCTCAATGACATTAGTGATTTTTTCACTATTTACATTATGGATTTGAATTAAATCAATCTTTTCACTTTCAACCAAATTATCATTCATGCAAATATGATCATTTATATGTACATTATCATTTAAAATTTCCATGACGACTAAACCATCTATAGCATTCGGGGTTCGCATATTCACATTCATTTTATTCTTGACTTTAGCTTTGTGCTCTTGAGTCACTTTTTCATTACAATTTACACATAAATAATTATCAAATACATTCGTGGCAATCCCCTCACGAATACCTTCATCCATAGCAACATTTATAACCTCATGGTCCCGATCACCAACTAATTCTGTAGTGAAATTTTCGTTATCAATTTCCCTTTCATGTTCTACTAAATCAATACTTGCATGTCTGACGTTTTTGGTACTTTCATTAACTAATTTACATATATCATTTTCGTCAATTCGATTAATTGGATTAATATTATTTATTACAACTTTATTACCTTCTTTATCTAATTTTAACAATTTATCATTAGTAAGAAATCGAGTTTTATACATAACATTGTTTTTATCACAAACCTCCAATTGTTTTAATTTATAATTTATAATAGCTTTATTTTTTAATAACCAATCATGTCCTATAATCATAGATTTATTTAAATTAGGAATAACCAAAAAGGAAAATTGCGATTGGAGCTTATTGAACTCAAATTCTAACATAATCTGTCTTTTGACTGTTTTACTGCTTTTGCCTACTGCCAACCCGACTAAAACGTTAGTAACGGGGAGTTCTTCGAAACGAACCTTCATATTTTGCAAAATGTGATAAAAGTCTTCTGAAATACACGTGACTTCACTACCACTGTCAATCATCGCTACTACAGTACGATTCTGTATCGTCACATTAATATACAGTCCCTTTGACAATAAATTGTCATCCTTATTTAAATTTACTTCTTCGACAGTGACGCCACGAATCTCGTTTTCAAAATCTTCTACAAAATCAAAAAAAGGATCGCATACCGTGGGACTACTCGATATGCGAGTCTTTAGTTTAAATCAGACGACGACGGTTGATTATTATTTACATTTATCTCATTTTGACTTGACTGATTGTTACACGGCGTTTGGAAATTTGGAGGGGGAAACGCGGTAAAAGGCAATTGGTTTTGTCGATTCGTTCGGTCTCCAAAATGTGGATTTCGATTTTGACCTTGACCGTTTTGCCAATAATTATTATAATTACGCCTGTCGTTTGAATACGGACCATTTCGAAACCTTTGCGAATTTCTTTTGCCTCGATAACCGTTGTCTTGAACGGTATTCGAGCCTACATGGTTAACTTGAACGATTTGATTATTAAAGTTTCGTTTATTTTCGCCTTTTGCATACCGCTCTTCTTGGAATTCGCCCACCTGCCCTAACATCCGCTCAATTTCATCAGTTTTGTCATAATTAACTATGGCAAGAGCCTCTCGAATTCTCATAGGAAATTGTTGCACTATGTGATAGTTAACTTCATAATCAGTCAAAGGTGGATCAAAATATTGAGCATCTCTAAGCTGCGCATGAAAATACTCCAAAACAGATGCACCTCCGTACTGAAAGCGTTTATTCATCCATTTGTTTTTGATTTTTAATTTACATCAAGTTGAATAAAATTCGTTTAAAAACAACTCCTCAAATCGTGCAAAACTCACAAATTTATTTCTCGAAATGTCGAACCAAATGTTAGCACGACCTTGTAAAGCTGATTCAATGACATCAAGTTTATGATCTTCAGCAACATTTTTTAAAACAAAATATCTTTTAATAATTCTCAAAAATTCTCGGGGATTTAATGTGTCTTCGTTAGAGAATTTAGGAATGTTTGCATCTATTTGAAAGGTTCTAAACTGACGAGCAATTCCCTCAACTATTATTCTACCATTATCTCGCGTATTTACATCAACTTCGCGATTGTCATTTAAATTAATCAACGGATTATTTCTTTGTTGTTCGAATTCTCTCATTAATTGCTCTAATTTAGCTCTCAGTTCAACAACTTCTGCTCTATCTCTCGCGATGTTCTCCACTTCTGGATTTTGAACGCTCCCGTTTCCCGAACTTTGCGGCGATCTAATCATTTCGTCTCTTTCTATGACCATTTTTCTATTATATTTTCTTTTCTTAAATTCTAAACCAGGTAATATTTCCTGTATTTCGTTATTCAATGTTCGCTTGCTTGATCGTAAATACATACATGTGTCTAATTAGTTACACCGTTTATGTTTTGGTTTCCAATGTAAACAATCGAGATTATGCAAATTTCTTGTTTTCATTCTTTCAAATTTGCATAAAATATTATATACGTTATTTCTCAAAATTTATTTAACTACATTTACTGATTATTGATATACAATTCCAATTTTGCTTTAATCTGCAATTTTAAATTTCACTTTCAATAATTAAACTTAATTTCAAACAACTTTTAATTCAAGAATAATAAATGTTGTTTATCTCGACTATTTACATGGATATGTTTTGATTTGAATAAGACTCGAACAAGGCGAGTCGTGCCTTTACGTTGAGCGCCATTTGTAAACAATTTACTTGTTTAGTTGTTTACTTAGTTTTTTCGTTAAATTACAAAATTTGTTATTAAAAAAAAGGAAGAAAAAAAGGTACGTATTAATAACGGATTGATTAAGTATAATAAAGATTTCACCCTGCTACAAGAACGCGCGCGTCAATCTCACACAAATACATACAAAAAAAATAATTACACTCGCTCACGCTTCTCCTGCAAATGCGCATCCTCCTTATTCATTGCATTTTCAACCTTGTCGTGGCTGGTCTTCGATTCAATCCGCATACCCTTTGCTGTTCAGAGATCTCGCCTTGCTCACCCTTGGTCACCATCAGACGAAATTGTCCCCCATTTGCATAAAACGATCATCAATGGTTGTGAGTTAGTCATACACGATGAGATTTTATCGATAAAAAAATGCATAGGCTTACGTACCTTAGCATTTGCCGAAGGGCAAATGCTTCTCACAGCCCGGCACGGGGCACCCTTCGGTTTGTGCGAGCTCCTCAAAAATCAGTATCCCACCATGGGTTTCAAAATTCCCCGTGCACCACGTCCAAAATGATGGTTGCCGGCGTCGAGGATGGTCCACGTGGCGGAATTCGATGCCCACTGAATGGAGCAAGGTACTGGAATACGTCTGCTCCGGGACGCGTCTAGAATCGCAAGACTGCACTTCGGTACCGATCGCGCACACCGAATATGTACATTCCCACTCTCAACTAATTTTGGGCAATTATATACATATACACAACAAATACATATATACACACATACATACATTATATACATACGTGACAACGTCTCGTTACAGGTTTTGCATAGAATTGTAATATTTTAAAGAGCTTCAGATCATCTTAAGAGATGGCGTCGTACTTTGCTTTTGTCATATATGTATACTATCAACAGTGATTTATTTACATAATAGGATACAAATTGTGGGCATTTTAAGTGGTTAATTAATATATTTTTTGTTTTATCATGAACTGATACTTATTATAAAAAGTACCGTTCGCTATCGTCATCTGTCAGGATTCAGTAAAAAAAAATCATTAGAAATTGTTGAATTTTAAACGTTTCCATGGTGACAGATTAACGTTGAAATACGATGCATAATTAATACCTATTCAAAACAGGCTTACTAATTTCGTTTTGTATGAGTTTAGCTTTTATAATAGCTCAAAATATTTAAAAAGCGTAACAAGTAGTACATTTCTAGAGATATGCTTGAGTGTAAACATTTTTAAAACACTTTAAACTCCAACATATAAAATATGTGATACGCCTATTCGATGGCACACGAAAGTTTTAAAATGTCCATTAAAACATATAATAATGGTGGAAAATATAATTTTTTACCAAAAAATATCTCATAATAATTAACAAGATCCACATGTAAAAATACATAAAAGTTCCCATTTTATAGGCAAAGAAAATAAAACTAAGATGCGCTCGTTAAAAACTATAGGTTACTTTGAGTACTACTTTACTTCATTATTTTAATACAGTTTGAAAAATTTATTTTAATGCTCTTCTCAGAGTAACGGAAAAAGAATATCAAGTAGATGCAATATAACCGACGTTCCTGAAACCATTCGACGAAGGGAATCACGATCTTCTCATTCAGAAGTTTATTGAACCTGACCCAGATACAAAGTTGATTAAGTAGTTTCGAATCTGATCATTAGAATCTAATCAATTAAATTTAAAACTATAATTCGTGAACAATTAACTGCTGTTGCTCCTTATTATCTTGACTCCGACCTTTTCATTGTTTTTTTCAAAGAAAAATAAATTTTCTTGCAACAAAATAAAAAGTTACAACAATTGCTAATAATTAACTATAGATGACTATCGATGTTATTTTCATGTTTCCAATATTGATGCATATACTTTTACACTGTATTCTTAGAATCTCTTGACGTCCCAATGATCACTTTTAGAAAACTTAATTCATTTCTCAAGATGACCTAAAGTCAGTAACAGGAATGTATTCATTGATTTTCGGTCGTTTTCATCATAACACATTGATCGGTCAACGTACTGGAATTGTACCTCGACATCAGCGTTTATTACTTCGACCCAGACTATAGGTCTAGACGAAGTATTGAATTTGGTCAGTTCGACAAACAAAATTACAGTATATTTTTCCATCAAATGTCGACTTTTTAGACCCTAAAGAACTCAAATATGCAATAAATACAAAACATTTACGTTTTTGCATTTATTTTAAAAAATACAAATGACATAAAAAATATTTGAAACAAAAAAGGTGGAGCATCAAATTTTCTACAAAAAAAAATTGTAAGCATTTTCTATGTAAAATCAAAAGTATTGCCGTAGAAGACGAATTTAAGTCAACGGATTGACAAGTGTAACCTTTTTTTGGCAAGAGGTAACTTGATTAGATTTTTAAGATAAGCTGTATATTCATTATTTACAAAGATCATAAGAAACTTTTTTAAAAAATAATGTAATAATTACGACATTTTTTCTCTACCGATTGAATTTCTCTGAATATTTTTTTATCGACGACAATGAGTACGTCAAAATACTCAGAACAATGTTGTGTTTCACTACATTCTAAGTTTGATAGCTGATTAGTGCCCTGGAGAGGAAATTAATTTTTTGTACATTCGTTCCTTAATAAATTAATGTAACTACTTATTGTAACAATTTTAGGTGATGGTTGATTTAACTAATTTATCAACGTATTCTCTAAATTTCTTGGAATGCAAATTCAGCTAAACTTGGAAAATCGTAAATTTGTCAATCTGTCAATTTATCACAAAATAAATGAAGCACTAACTCTGAGAAATGTAAAGAGACACTAAAAATGGTTTAGGCTGTTTGTCAACATGAAGATTGTTCAGGGTTAATACTAAATGCATTAAGGCAATAAGCTGAAACTGATTGCCAAATGTGAACATTTTAATTAACTCATGGTCATTAATAAATTACAATTAATGGTCATTATTAAATTTATGCAATTTCGCTTTGAAGCATTCCGCAATAAACTAGCTTCATTCTTTCTATTCAAAACTATAATGCTTATCAACCATTCAGAAATATTTCATTTTGCTCTTGAGCGATTTGAGAATGGTTTTAAGTATATCGGATAATACAACTAAAAATCAAACACCTCAGAAACTAATCGAGAGTTAGTGGAGGTTTTCTCTAAATAATAAATAAGAAATTGGGCGAATCAGAACTTTTTTCCCTGTAGAGGAACCTGCATATAGGTCTGAAACGTCGGGAAAAATACCATATTTTCCCTCATAGAAAGCAAATAAATTGTAGGTTAAAAGTCCACCCAATTTCTAATATTTCATCATAACTATTTTACTACGAGTAAGAAATAAAATTCCAATTATGATTTATTGGTTGGAATTACACACTCTATGAACCAGTTTCTTAGAATTTGTGAAAGAAGAATTAAAGAAAAACTGATATATTATAGGGACTGTAGGGGGTAGATTACAGTTTTCCTATTTGACATCAGTAATAAACTATTTATTGGGTAAATTTTAGGATATGTATCATACACAAATTAATTTCTAGGTGTAACTCGATTACAAACTATCACTACACAACGCTAAAGTTAGGGAAGTAACTTGACCAGGTCTATAAATTCCAAGTCATTAGCTAAAGTTGCAAACCAAAAGTATTATTGCAATTAAAATATATTTTTCTAGTGCTGTATATTACGCCATTAACATATTAATATCTAAAAATTATAACACATAGTTTAGAAGGACGTTTAAATTAAACTTTTATTGATAGTACAGCTCTATATAAGTAATATTATTTTTGTTATAGGCGGATTTATCATGCAAAAATACGATGACCAGTGTCGGCGCCATTTCTACACGCACAAATTACGTTACGTTGAAATACGTCACGGACAACTGGGGGACCGAAACTAATGGTTTTCGTCTCGTCATCACTGCTGTCAAAGATCCTGGTAAGTACATGCTAATTTCTGAATATTTCTATAATTTTACTTCGAGATTATAAATAATAATTTTTTGTAACATATCATTCTACTTATTAATACATTTATTTGTTTATTTATTAGTTTTATTAACGGGCGACTTCGCCCTCAAAATTGACATAAAAACTCAAAATAATACAAAAGAATAAAAATATAATATACTTAAATAAAAAACGCATATAAACTACATACAAAAATAACTCGCAAAGACTATGCTAATAATTACACTTAGAAAAAATAAAATAATTAAAGTAACAAATTTTATCTACAATATACAACGTGGCCTCAGCTATTATGGGATACCAGGATGACGCTCATACACTTAGCAATAAAGGATGTCGATAACGAATGACCTACAAGGTTAGATGGTAGTGTTCCACGATCTCCTCAAACGGTTCACGGGTGAATGAAAAGAATAGTTTGATCTACAACGATTCTCACATAAAGTCCGATACATTCTACAATTATATACATATTGACGATTAGGGAATAAGTTCGATAATTCAGGTGATTTGATAGATCCTACTACAATTTTGCGAACTGTTAAAATATCTGTTAACTTATGAATTGAATGATTTGTTGGCAAACGAAATAATGTTGCAATACGAGAAAAGTCGTGTGAAAAACGATGCATAGGATTATAAGTTTTACCTGAAAGATATCTTAAGAATTTCCTCTGAACCGATTCTAATATCGTGATATCAGACTTATTGTGAGGAAATCAAACAGGGGCTGCATATATCAGATGTGGAAGAACTAATGATTTATAAAGGCTAATAATGGCTGATGTATCAGAGAAATTTTTTGTGGATCGTATTATAAAGCCAAGCTGCCTAAAAGCTCTGCCCGTGATCAGTTTCAGGTGATCAGAATACGAAATATGATCATCAAATGTTAGCCCAAGATCTTTAATGGTTACAACACTTTGAAGATCACGGCCGTTAATCGCGTACTTATAATCCATAGATTTCCGTGTCCTTGTAAAATGCATTACCTTGCATTTATTAATATTAATTGTAAGCAATTGCGGATGCCCCAATTCTCAATATTTTCAAGATCACGTTGGATTCTGGTTGCGTCCATAGGTGACAATATTCTGTTGTACAATTTCAAGTCATCATCATAATGTAGAAATTTCGAAAATGTGACAACGTCTTGTATGTGATTGATAAACAGAATAAAAAGTAGCGGAACCAAATGGGACCCTTGAGGTACACCTGATGGAATATCAAAACAATAAGATATGTAGCCTTTTATACGCACTGCCTGTGATCGGTTAGTTTATAGGTATTCGAAGCCAAGACAGTAAAGCGCCACCCAGTGCTGCTAATTTTAACTTATTCACTATTTTTAGCATTATTTTTTACACTATTGTATTGTATATAAAAAAATACATTTCATAAACAGTCAAAAGTATTTGCAACGTTTCACCTAAATAAAAAAAGATTCAAAGAATTATTAATAAAATTGATCACTTAGGTACCAAAATTGAGATTTTAAAGTGATTACGGGGTGGATTTTTCTTTGTGTCAGACATGAAGGAATTTAAGTAGTAACAACCCGTACCTACTACGAAAACACATAGCGCGGTCTGTTACTACTTAAATTGCTGTATTTTCCTAGTTATCACTGTAAAAATGTTTTATGTACGTCTTTTCGGTGCGTAAAGTAAACTCGTGCGTAAAGTAAACTTTACGCACTCGATTATACTTTACGCACGGAAAAGCCGTACGTAAACAATATTTCGGCACACGTGTGTATGTGTAAAGTTCTTTACGCATACGCACTTGTATCGAAAACTACTATTTTGTAATTGCGGGCGTAAAGTTCGTGCGTAAAGTACTTTTGATGCCTATCTTTCGCGCATAAAGTAAACTTTTATGCACTCCCGACGACGAAATTCGTAAAATGACCGGTCGTGCGTAAAGTTATACTTTACGCACTCAAGCAGGCATCAAAACTTTACGCACTCACTTTACGCGCGCAAATACAAAAAATAGGATACCTAACAAGGGTGTAAAGTATACTTTTACGCACGGGACGGGAACCATACATACGAGGCGCCGAAGGCGCCGAGTGATGTGTAAAGTTCCCGACCCGTGCGTAACAGTATACTTTACACACTTGTTAGGTAATGTACTATTTTTTATTTAGTTTTTTGGTGCTTTCTGTATAACGAGCTGGAATACCTCTGTTCTTTTATTACAGAATTATGTTTAGTGGATCGAAGGTAACACGTCTAAATCAACATTATGAAATGTTGACATTTGCAAACATTCAAACTTAACATTTGCAAACTTAACATTTGCAAACTCAACATTCGACAAACTCAATATTTAGGAAACTCAACATTTACAACTAGGATGTTTATAAACATTGCATTAGATATTAAAATGCTATAGTTTAAAGATCTCTAAATATTTCAAACACCTTGCGCGTAATCGCTTGGATTCCCAAATCACTGGGCTTTGTTAAAACATTTATAATCCCAACTAGTAATAATATTAACAACAAAAAAGAAAAAGGGAAAAGATAAAAAATAAATAAAAAAAATAAAAAACGACATTCATAATTATAAGACTAATAAAATTATATTATACTATAATATACTACTAATATTATACTACGAATACTTATATTATACTACGAAAACTGCCATTAGTACAAAAAGATAATATAAAAAAATAAAATGTATATAAACATAAAAAAATTTATATGAACATGCAAAAATATATAAATAAAAACATGCAAAAAATATATAAATATAAAAAATATAAAAAAAATGTATAATACAAATAATTAAACTTAAAAAGATACATGCGTGGCGTTTCGTTCAATTCTCTCCGATACTACTTTACAATCTTTATTAGCATTATATTTTTGCATGTTCCAGATATTTATTTTGCATGTTCATATAAATTTTTGCATGTTTATATATATTTTACTTTTTTATATTATATTTTTGTACTAATGGCAGTTTTCTTCCTTTAGATTTATTATAATTGCATGCTAACCAATCATATTCATATACCACTATATTCCAAATAACTGTTAAATCGAAATTGTAGTATAATATCATTTTATTAGTCTTATAATTATGAATGTCGTTTTTTATTTTTTTTCTATCTATTTTTTATCTTTTACCTTTTTCTTTTTTGTTGTTAATATTATTACTAGTTGGGATTATAAATGTTTTAATAAAGCCTAGCGTTTGGGAATCCAAGTGATTACACGTAAGGTGTTTGAAATGTTTAGAGATCTTCAAACTATAGCATTTTAATATCTAATGCAATGTTTATAAACATCCTGGTTATAGGTCATAAGCCCGGTTTAAAACCAATTTAATTTTGTTAATTTCCAAAAAAAAACCTATCGTAATAATTCAACATTTACAATATCTTAATTATTTTTATGTTATTGAATTATATTGTATTAAAATGAAGTGAACCTAACCTAACCTAACCTAACCTAACCTAACCTAACCTAACCTAACCTAACCTATAAATAACATTAATCATAACATAAATTAAATCTTAAATCTGTATTAATAATTGTCAATAATGCAAATGAATGATAACAATTTATATCAAAGAATTTAATGAGTATTGTGTGCTTGTCCACGGAGATATTTCATTAAATTGGGTTATGTTAGGTTACGGTAGGTTCGGTACGAACTAAATTCGGTTTGGTTAGGCTTAATTAGGATTAGGTTGGGTTAATCTAGGTTAGGTTCACACTATTTATATTTATTCTTGTTATAATGTAATGTTTCATAATTTTATTTTTTATATTATTTGTATTATTTGTTGATTTAGTTAACTGTTAAGTTCGAAACTGTTGAATTCGAAAATGTTGAGTTTGTTTTGTATTCATTAGACATGTAACCGAATCGAAATACTTACAAATAGCGTAATCTCAACCTGAAGCAAGTCGTATTCTTTTCTATTTAAGTCTTTACTAACACTACATGATCACTCATTTTGTACAGATTTTTTTTTTTATTTTCCCAAAAACTAGTGGTGAAATGGTTATTTTTAAGTAGATACAAATTCAACGGTCCAAAATACATTGGAGTAATACGGTCACTACCGCAGATCAAACCCTTTTTTTGGGCCTATGTAATGAACCACTTGGAGATGCTGCTAACTCATAACACATCGTATGTATCAAACTTATTTAAAACTGTTTTTTTTACGAGATACAAAAATTCTCTTCTGATTTGTTTCCAAATACAAATTAAATGAGAAATCGATTGAGTAACGAAAATGTTTGGAGCGTGTTCCTGCATCGCGGTTGACGTAATTGGCGTCGATGTCATTTGAGAATTCCATTACAACAAGTAGACGGTCGTTCGCAAAATCTATTTTTATTTTCTTCGAAGAAAATAGCGTATTCTTCGTCGAAAACCACTGTTTTTCGTGACAGTAATTTCAGTTCGTGCCAGCGCGCAATTTGAAATTCCACACTCGGGCAAGGGATACGTGTGTCCTCGCCGTTCCCATGGGTGCAGAATACCCGGTAAGAATCTCCGCCGTAAAATTCAGGTTCGAAGTGAACATCTTGACGTGACAAATTGGAACGAACGTAACGAATTTTATTCAAGAATGAAGCTTCCATCTTGCGAATATGTGCCTCAAATCGTCACAGATCTACACTGTCGTCTTTCATCTTGGGTCTTTTGTTTTCGTTTGGACCCATAAATCATTTCACCTTTGCACATTTCATTTTCGTTATGAAATTATGAATTTTTAAATTGGACCGTTTGATAAACTATGATAAGATCCTATCATGAAAGGAACCACCGCAATTATTTTTTATAATTATCAAAATAGTAATGGTTTTGATGAAGAAATGTTTTCGGCTGTCGACATTAACCACAAAGATCCATCATCATGGTCGTAACTTGGAAATAACTCGACTTTAAAACTTTATTATGTCACACACATTGTCCCTAATGGTTTGAAATAGAACTGAAGAAAACAATATAAATTTTCTGTAAATTAGAACTTTTCTACAAGAGTAACTTACACGTTTATCTCGCTTTCCTTGTTGAAAACATTGATTCATGAATCATCGCGCTTGACTTCCGGTTCGTTGGAGCCTCACGTTTCTTCACATCCGCTTCTCCGCCTTTTCCATTTCTCTAACCCAGCGGAGTCTGCCGCTCTGGCCTATTTTTCTTCTCCGTGCTCTCCAGTTTCTCCATTTTGCTTCTCCTCGATTTCAATTCGAAGTCGTCGGACGCGAACGCACTTTCAATCTTCGACATTATATTAATGTCGTCGACGACGTCGGTCGACGCATATCGATTTCCCTTATTTTCCCATTGGTTCCTGTATCTTTTCCTTTTCTCAAAAAGTCATTTTCGTCGGACCTGACCTGCGTTCGTAATATGCTCGTTACCCTGTTCGAAAATCCTGAGAAAAATCACTACCAACATTTATTTAAAGCTCTAACAAAGTGTCGACGATCTCAGTACCAATTATTTTAGTAAGGTTTCGGAATTTGAGTTATGCTGTTTGACAGGGTCAAATGTAATGAGAATTTAATTGAACGTTCCAGAAAGTCTTTTCCGACCATCTCAACAAGGAGGAAAATCACGAACGTTGCAGCCACGTGCAATATGCAAATATTAGAAAGCTAGTCGGATTCGGCAAACTGTAGCATATGAATTTTGTGGAAGGCATTTGTTATCCATTCGTGCGATCAAGGGCTTACGGCTCACTTCGTAAAAATCGGCATGAAAACACTGCTTTCGAACTAAGTTACAACCCACTCGAAATAAGAGCAGAGAGCCGAAAATATATCATGACGATAGCGATTTCCAGCTTGTGCACGTACGGTATTCGAATGGGCAATTCTCTCTTTTCCGGTACAGGGAAACCGCGCACCCCTTATATCACGATTTTCCATTCCTCGTGTGCGTGCCAGTCTCATACGTTGGCAGAATAACGGGCTTACCATAATAACCAGCAGGATGTGGTATACGAGACTAGTTTCGTCTGGGTATCAGGGATGAATTCTCCCGTAATACATCAAGCGTATCGTACAGAAACGCAACTCTCGCACTCGGTCTACGATACTAAATAGCCCGTATTTCGCAGTGGGCTTCGAAATTATACGCTGGAGAACGACTCCTCAAAACCAAGTGTAGAAAAGCGACGGAGCGGAGACAGCCAACTTGATCAATTCAACGCTTGACGGCGGTTTTCGAAAATCCAGAATCCGAAAATCTTCAAATAGCTCTAAACTGGAAATGCAGTGGAAAAGTTTTGTGTGCAGTGATGTTCGGTGTTGAATATCGCGACAGCTATAAGCAAATTTGGTTGTTATGCCATATGAGAAAGTTAAGAATGGGAAATGTAGTAATTTAAGTAGTAAGAGTTGTTGCAGCGAACAAATCTCTGCCGTCTTTTACTACTTACATTACTCTCCTTTTTTAGTTATACAGTGAAACCCCTTTAAAGCACACATTTTTCTTTACACGGAACACAGTTTTTCAGGGTCGCTGGTTACAAATATGACCTCAGATTTTTAAAATTCAAAATATAGGATCCAAAATGCGGAAAAAATAAGCAAAAAGTTGCTTGATTGGGATGAAATAGAGCACTCTGGGATTTTCGGGGTCACTGATTAGGAATACGTCGTCAAAGTTCGAAAATTCAAAATGGAGGAACCAGGATAGGAATTTTAGGACATGAGTAAAAATTGGTCCGTTACGAGACCATCAAATTCATGAAATAAAAAACATCGTTGTCTTTCATCTGTGTTCATACAGTACGTACGTAGAGGAGGGAGGAGTTGTTTTTAGTTTCTGAAATGAAATCGTATGGACGTGTAGTGGTTCGACGTCCGAGCATCTACGAAGCCGGGCAGAAAGATGGATCAGTGATCAGTGTTATTTGTCTAGATCTGTGTTCAGTAAATTTATTCATTAAAAAAAAAGAAAGCCATAAAAAGGTATCGAAAAATTGAAAAACAAAATGTATAAAAAAGTATTAAAAGAAATTTTAAAAAATATACACAAATTGAAAAAAAAAGCAAAAACAGTCTAAAAAAGAAGAATAAAAACTAGGTACACAAAAGAATAAAAAATGAAGTGGAGCTACAAGCTTACTACATCCTCGCCGTTAGATCTGGGTTATGCTTAGGATAATCAGTCGAAGTCGTCAATATGCAAAAATTTTTTACTTAAATTTTAGCATTTCCTAATCTCAAAAATCTTTAAAATGGTTCTTGACAATTTTCAATCGGCCATCTCAGAATTTTTTTAAATTAAAAACTTATTACATATATTCCTGGGTTCAAAAAATGTACGAATAAACGTTTCCACGCATATATATATTATTTCAATAATTTTTGTTCCATCATTTTGAATTGGCCATCTTGAACACATACAAATTGAATACTGATTGCATATTCCTACCTACTCAGCGACCTAAAAACCTCCCGAGTAAATATTTTCAAATCATAGTATATCATTTTTAAAATTGTTTAGTCCGACATTTTGAATCCGCTATTTTGAATTTTGTAAATATGACTCCAAATTCGTGATCAACGACTATAAAACCCCCGTAGAAGAAATTGCCATGAAAATCGAAACATATATGCTGGAAAACATTTTTTATACAAAAACTGAATTTTTTTGCCTTTTTTTATTTATAACGAATTTTACAATAAATGACATTTAAATATTAACGATATAATATTGCATACAAATACCTTAACTACTCGAAAAACCAACCAATATTTTTAAATATTTCAAAATTGAAATTTTATAAATAAAATTAGCGGGTAAAAATGGTGCAAAATAAAAAAGTCCCTCTTGACCACCATGATGCAAAGGGTAAACTAATAAAGGGGGACAACTAGAAGCATTTGAATTTCCAATAACGAATATTTGAGGAAGAAGTATCGACTCCACACCTCCAACTTTCTCTACTTCGTAGAAACCTGTATTCTGCATAAGCGCATGCCCAATATCCTCAAAACGTCTAAAGGGGTTTGAATTTGGGATACCGATGGAAGGGAAATTATTCGTCAACGGAAATCTGTGCATATTCGAAAACAGAAATTTTCGAAAATGGAGTATTCATTAAAAGGAGTTCGACTGTAATGTCCAACTTTCTCAAAGATTCGCAACGATTTTCTAAATTTGTTCACGTAATTGAACAATCGAATTTACTATAAGGTATTTCTCGTCATACTCTAACGAAATTTATCAGTTTCGGAGGTTCCATCTCGATATTGGAAAGCACATACATTCTTGGGGTCCATTCTTTAAGAGCTTTTTTCAGGACTTTCGTTTTACGACCAGCACTAAAAGTTTTGGCTAAAAGTGACAGAAGTGTTTGATTAAGAAATTTCTAGTAATCAATAACAATAACAGTTCTGAAACTGAGGAGGAGGAGTAGTCTAGGAGCAGGGACCGTTTCGTAGCCTTTTATAGGTCCCCTTATGCAATAAGGTGTTTCCGACATATTTTGGGCCGCTGAATCCGAATTTCGAGGGTGGATTGCTCTTCGAGTGGGCCGAAATTGTTTATAACAATTTTTTTAAAGAATTAAGCAATTTAAAATTTTTTGGTCCAAAAAAAATTTTATCTTATTTTTTGTGTCATTTTAAACAAAAAAGGTCTTTAGTAACTTTTGCGTACGATGGCGCATTTCCGAGATAAAAATTCCCGAAATAAAAAAAAATGCGATTTTTGCAGTGTTCAGCACACAACACATCGACACATGTAATTTTTTTTGTTATCCACCTAGGCTTAAATTATTCTTTTAACCTTATATTTTAAGCAGAAAATCGTTTTAATCATTCATTTTAAACCTTCGCCATTAATTTGAGTTTTACTAGTGCTACTTTTTTTGTAAACATGCCCACATCCAGCATTGTCCCACGGCACGTTTTAAATTCCTGGATTTATCCAGGTATTTTTTTACGTATTTTGGACCGCGGAATTACAGTTTAAAATGAATGATTAAAACTAACTATCAGCTTGAAATATAAGGTCAGAAGAAGAGTTTAAGCCTAGGTAGATAAAAAAAAAATTACATGTGTCGATGTAGTAGTGTGCTGAACACTGCAAAAATCGAATTTTTTTTTTATTTCGGGAATTTTTATCTCGGAATTGCGCCATCGTGCGCAAAAGTTACATAGAATCTTTTTTGGTCAGAATTGACCGAAGAATATAAAAAAATTTTTTAGGAAGCGAAAAGTAAAAAAATTATATTTAATTGTTTAAACAAATTGTTATAAACAATGACGGACCATCCGGAGAGCTTTCCACCCTAAAAATTCGGATTCAGTGACCCAAAATACGTAAAAAATAACGAAGTGGATCCGGCGACTTGAAACATGTCGTGCGTGCATTTTTTTTTATTTCGGGAATTTTTATCTCGAGAATGCGCCATCGTACGTAAAAGTTACTAAATACCTTTTTTGTTTAAAATGACCCAAAAAATAAGATAAAATTTTTTTTGGACCAACAAATTTTAAATTGCTTAATTGTTTTAAAAAATTGTTATAAACAATTTCGGCCCACTCGAAGAGCAATCCACCCTCGAAATTCGGATTCAGCGGCCCAAAATATGTCGGAAACACCTTATTGCATAAGGGGACCTATAAAAGGCTACGAAACGGTCCCTGCTCCTAGACTACTCCTCCTCCTCAGTTTCAGAACTGTTATTGTTATTGATTACTATTAAAGACAAATATTAATCGCAAGTGACTTATAGTTATGATATCAGTAGGGAATTAACATAATTAGAGATGATTATATGCACGGTATGATACCAAATGTGGCCTAGGAATGTTGTCGACATTCTCCATCTTCCGCCTTATTTTATGATGGCTGTTCGTCATCAATCATAAATACTTTTTCTGCAGTAATAACCTCTCACCATCTGCTAGCATACGTTACCATTACCGAACCTAAATAAACATCACTAGTCATTATCCGTCTTTGTCAAACGTCATGCGTCTGCATTGTCTATTTGCATCTCATTCACATCTTTACAATATTTGCTAACAAGAATTTGTAACTTTGCAGTAAAATATGTTTATTTTTGCTGGTTCGTTTTAAACTTACATTCCTTAATATTTAATACTGTTAAATTATTGTATTCATAATTTACCACTTTCATTTAGTAATCAGGAAATATTCAGTCCTCGGAAGGTTGAGCTACTTTTTTATACTTAATTTTATTTATATTTATATTTAATTCACATTTAATACTCAGCTGTTCTTCTGTAAAAAATATTTTCAAAAAAATTACCCAAGCAAATGGAGAACAATATTCTTGGAAATTTTACCATTATATATAATAATTTTGTGACAGATTTGCAAAATGAGAAAAATTGTCATTCTTTCTCATAAAAATTATTATAAGTTCTTAGAAAATCTGGTGATTTTTACCAGAAATAATCGTAGTTTTCTCCAATTTACAAATACGTCCCAAAATTACCATCTGAAATAGGAAATTTTTCATCCTGAAGCATGAACCTTATACAGAGATTTTGCGTAGCTTGTTCCAAAAGTATCTCCGACCTACCTTAAAGTAGTCTTAGATTTGATAGCCCAAAAGAGCTCTTAAAAATGTCTTATACCACTTGTACTACCTGCGGAGGTCCGATACATTTTATTTTAACTTCTCCCATTTTCATTATCTGCTTTTTAGTAAACCGAACTAGAGGTTTTGGCTAATTTTTAGGACATGGTGAGTCGTTCGAATAAAAAAATGAACGCGGGCATCTTACGATCCTGCAGACGCGCTTTGGGAGCTCTATCTGAGTAGTATTTAAGATGACTAATAAACTTGTACTTTCATGTTAAAAGTATCTGAGATGAGCTTAGTATTGGACGTTCTCAATATATTCTTATATAATAAAAATTAAAGCACTCGAATTAGCGTTTTGTGCATTGTTTTTTAAATGTCTGAAACAACACGTTTAAATTGCTGTACTTACGTTTCTGCAATTCTCTCAATACGGACAATACTATTGTGCAAATGCAATCCTCGTATGGACATTAAAGTAGAAAGCCCACGGATTGCAAGCAGCGATTCCACAGATTCCATAGGATCTTCATCGGCGTTCCAATCTCACTCAAGCCTAATTGACCATTCGCGGGATTAACCTTGGCTGAGTTTGCCCCTACTTGGTTTCCAAACTCGAATGTGAGAATCCAGTACGTCAGACAAGCTTCTACGGAATTTGGTTCGAATGATCGATTCGTTTCTTGCAAATGAGGCCGAAGCTTCTAATCGTCTCATTAATTATTTTGAAGTTTCCTTTAAGAATAACAATTCATGCGATTAAAAGTTGAGCATTAAGTTAGAGCATTGTCTTAAAACAAATTCTTGGTATCTTGAAACTTAAAAGAAGATTATTTCTGATTTTAAGACGGTTATTAAATTAATAAGTATCTATCCTGATCAGGGCCTAATCAGACAATTACGGGCGTGACCAGGACCTCCATAAATTTCTATTAGGCTGATATACTGTAAAAAAAAGTCTTAAAATTGTTAGATTTTAAATGGTCTTAAAATAAGCCAGTATACAAGGCATAAGCATGTACTTTTTTAATAGGTATTGTTTTTGTTACATCTTAAATTTGGCCATAATTTAACCCTTTTTTACAGTGTATATTGAACTGTTTTTTAGGCGAACATCGATTCGTAATTTCCATCTGAACCCTAAACGTTAGACATCCAGCTTATCCCACAGGTTTAACCCAAATTTAAATGTTTATTAAACCATTGGGGTTGTATTGTGGACTTTGTAAGTTGAAGAAAAAACTTAGTTACTGTATTCCACTTCTTTTAACGAATCCTTTGTAGGGTATGCTTAAGACCTTGTAGAAATGAATGCAGAAATGTATCAAATTTAATTTAAACAAAACCCATGCAATAGTTTATTATTAAATCATAATTATTTCATGAAGATTCAGATATAACATGTTACTTATTGAAATGTGAAGAAATAATAATAGTAATAGTAATAAGTAATAATAATAAGTCCATTGCCCCGAAGGAAAGCTAACTCGATGGTATACAAAATATGCCAGGATAGCTTATAATTGCAATAATTTTGAATGATATGAGGAAGTTCAGTAAAAATAAATCATATAATTAAAGTTGCCACGGGATCAAATTATGATGCACGGTTATTTTATTTTTAAGAGCGTATATGTAAATATTTCCATTATTGACAAAACTCTTGGATATCCGGTGTACAAAGGGCTCTTAATTAATTTAATTATCCCCGATGTTAATTACTATTGACAACATCCTTTTTACATTGCATTCACCGTTTACAAAGACCTATTTTCTTTATGATTTGTTCTGCACAGAATATTTGTTAATTTTCAGAAATGTTGCATTCATTAGTGATATTATTCAATATTTTACTACACAAATAAGTCTTGAATTAAAACCAATTGTTAGCTAATTTTAAGATGTAATTAAAAGAAGCCTTGTTGGACTGAAAAATAGATTTCTACAAAAGTCTTACAACTAGTTTACTATGCGACTAAAATGATACAACCGATAGTACACTGAAATGTGTTATATCAACGCATGAAAAATTCTGTTATTACTACGAAAAATTAAAATAATAATACAATAAATATGTTCCTGACAAAAATTTACTCGAATCAAGTAAATAGTTTACTTAAATAGTCGCAACAAAATATGTTACTAAAAGAACATCACCATTTACTTTGAACAATTAAATATTTACTTAAAAGAAATAATTGTTCCCTAAAAGAGGAGTAAATATAGACTACTTTTCAGTAAACATTTCTTTGATCCAAGAAATGTGTTTCTTCCTCCGAATGTATATTTGAAACCAATAATCATTATTTGGACATATCAATGTATTCCTTTCGAAAACTTGAATTCAACCTAATATTTATTTAACTTTAAGCAATATTTCCTTGACTCAAAATAAGTTAGTTCTTGTTCATGCTAGTATACCTTATTTAAAATTTGATGGTTCATTTGCCTTCGGTGACTCATTTCTAGTTATTGTCAACAGGTGGCGAATAAATTATTCGGTTTATTGGCAATCCAAGAAATCCATTCTCATTTAATATATAAGCCTGCATTTCACTTTTGACATTATAAGCGAAATATTCTATAAATGATGCGTATATAGAATCCTTTATCGGTATATTAGAAAAAACTACACAACAAATAGTAACATCGTAATATGATACCATCAATTGTTTAGTTCTTAATTTTCCCAAATAAATACTTACCTTTTCAAGTAATTATTTACTTGAAGCCATTAAATATTTTCTGGAGTTAAATAAATATTTACTTAATATCGAATTGGAGGAAGAAATTATTTAGTATGGAAAAGTAAATATTAATTTTGTCAAGTAAACAGTGAATATTGTTTCTAACCAAGATTTTGTTGCAAATATTCAAAGAAACCATTTACTTGATTCAAGTAAAATTTTATTAAAACCAATAAATTTTTCAGCATCCAATAAGATACAAAAATGGAATCCATAATTCTCAGAAATTTTCTTTTCATTTATATTATTTATTTTATATGTCAAAGCTCTCACGTAAGAGCTCTTTTCTATGATCGTATATTGGAGAGTTCTTATAGTGCTCTTACAATCGACGAATAAGTTTTCTTAAAGATCACTTCAAGCGAATTCTTTCTCATAAGTATTTAAGACATTTTACAATTTTGAAGACTTCTTAATGAATACTTAAAGAGATCTTTTTACTGTTTGGGTTATTTCCTCATATGTGATGTTAAGATTAATCTAAAATAAACCAACTGCGTTGGAATTTTATTTTATCTCAAAACTCACTGGTAATATTGTATTTAATTCACTACATTCCCGAAACTAAAATAGGAGTTTCTTTGTTACAGTAATCGTTGAAATATTTAGTTGTCATAATTCTTAGTGCTGAATGTACCGTAAGACACAGGATTAAAATGCATAATATTTAATTGAATTGCACTTCTTAAATCGTGACACTCATTCTCTTCGACATATCCGAAGTACAATACTATACCAAACGCTAGAAGTTTTGAGTAAACGCAGTGGAAGTTAAGGAACACAAGATGAATTAAATGTGGTCAGAGTGGTTGGGTAGAACTAATTCCAACTTAAGTGAATTCACTTTGTAACTTGGCAAGAACGCTATATGTGCATACGCTTCTTGCTTCGACGTTTTAAAAAATTCAAAATTATGATTATACATGCCACATGGCTACATGAATTTACCGAATGTACGAAGTTTTTAAATTAAATTGCATTTCACATTGACATCATCTATTTCGAAGTTTAATTACTTTTTCCAAGTAAATATTAAATTATGAACTTGAGATGAAGATGTTATGATTTCTTCTGATAAAAAAGTAGACCTACCAAGTTTTTTTACATCCTGATGCGTTTTATATTATTTTTAATTTCATTTTACGGTGATTAATATTCTTTAATAATCATTAAACAAACCAAGTTTGATGTATAAAAATAAAAGCAATTTTTTGTGCTTTTAGATACTCTTATTGGTGGAAATTTTCGAAAATGTTTTAAATACAAAATTTGTTTGTCTGTTAATCGCGTTAAACGATTTCGAATTCTCACCTTGATTTTAACAGCGAATTTAGCAAAATCTAAAAGCAATTATTGAAAGAAAAATGGCTATCTGATAGCATTTTTACCGGTTAACGACTAGGACCCGGCAGTTTTAAAGCATTATTATGCCGTCTATCGACGAGCATGTACTTTTTTGCCAAACGTAAACAACGAACCGGGTTCGACGATTGCAAACAAACGGATTACCCCCTGGGGCTTTGCGGTTAGCCTATCGATACTACCGTCGTCTACCGCAGCAACCGATTGAACCAGGAAAAATTCAAAAATTTCCCAACAGAATTGAACAAACTCAATATTTCTTTTAACGTAACAGTTTTTTGTTGAAGTCTTGTTTAGTATACATTGAAAAGTGCGCACGATGGGTTAATTAAATACAGAATGTTATATGACGATTTTAGGAAATTTTTCAGAAATTAGTTTTGCGTCATGTACAGAATATAATACTTAATACAATAGATCTTTAAAGTTATTTTTATACAAGATATCCATTACACGGAAAAAAAGTTTTTAAATTGTTACATCCTAAATTCAGGTGAAGCTTAATTTTAGCCCAAAATTGCGTTAATTTTCTTAAATTCAGTGAATATTTAGGCTCAAGTCTTACTTTCAGACAACAAAACTGACTTTCAGCCGATATTTTGGTTTGAAATAAAATTCGTCTAACTTAGATGCCATAAGCTCGATAAATCTTATTTTAAGCCAAAACACTGATTGAATTTAAGAAAATTAACGGAATTTCGGGCTTAAATTAAGCCTCACCTGATGATGTATTTAAGATGCAACAATTTTAAGACTTATTTTTTTCTGTGTACATAATGAAAACTCAATTCGGTGCAGTAAAATGAATTAAACTGGATATTAAAACTTCGAATTCACAATTGCATACCATTAAAAGGTATTAAAATGTTTTAGAAAAATGATTTTTAACACTCCGGGAGTAGAACTCCATTTTGCGCCCTGCCGTGAATCTTCGGGCGCAAATTATCGATCTCCACTGAATATGATTGTCGTCCTCGCTTTACTCGTGCAACAAACTTCGCTCTCCTCGAAGATCATTAATTACGCCCTTGTTACATAATATACTATTACATTATTTGTCCATAAACGTTTCCGACTAACAGGGAAAGATCGTCAAGTGAACATCGCCGATATCGATAAGAAAGGCGGCAATATGTCCAAATGCCAATTGCTTTGTACTTATCTTACTTTCATCGAATATCAATAAAAGGATATATAATCTCATAAAATAGGTTTAACTTACAAATTTTCAACATAAAATTCAATGTTAATATTGAAATAATTTCTGTTGTTTATTCCTTACCCAAATATACTCTCTAAATTTTGAAACAGTGCAAACAGTGTATAGTCACTGATTTCCAGTGAAAACGGTGCCACTGATTTGAAACAGTGACCCCTTTTTAACTGAAAATCAGTGAATATTAACTGTTTTGAATGGAGAGAGTAGGTACAATTTCAATTTTTGAATAATTAACACGAAAATTAAATATTTTATAACGACCATTTTGAATTTCGCAATATTGGTCATAGATTTGATCTTAGACATCTTTAACGACGCCAGAAGTCAAAGAGTAACAAGTTTCAAGCGATTATGGACCACTTGTATAAATTAGCATTCGCCATATTGGATCCGCCATTTTGAATTTTGCATTTTTGGTCATAAGTTCATCTTAAGCAACCTAAAAAATCCCCAAGTAACGAGTTTTTCGCGATTACGATCACTTGTATAAATTAGCATTTGCCATATTGGATTCGCCATTTTGAATTTTAGATGTTTTTCTCATGGATTCGAATTCAACAACCGAAAAAAACGAATAAGCAATTTTCGCCCGACTTTTAATTTTTATGTATTCTTTAGTCTCGTATCATTGCAAAAGTTTATTTATTGCTAATATCTTGTAAACAAAGGCCAATTGGCAGCTAACAAAAATACGTGTCTCATAGATTTAAATAAAGAATCACATATTTCAGCCCCATTGATATCGGCGATGTTCACTTGATGACCTCGCCTTGTAAGACAACATAATTTACAAAAATATCGAAGGAATACAAAAAAAACCGGATAACCACTGATAATTTTTTTCCCTATTCTCATAAAAAGTTCTGTAAAAAATCCAAAAATCTTTTTTTTCAATATAATTAAAAATAGATGCCCTTTTGAAAAATCGATCTGCATTTGATGCAGTCTTTAAAAGACATGTAATAGAGATGTTTTAATAAGACACAATATCGACCCAAGTGGATAATTTAATCTCCCAGATTTTTTGCCGTTAGGAAGCGAACATTTCGCACTCGATTGCATGGATAAAATGAAGCCCTGCCCTGTACTTGAAAATTCACTCACCATCTACTTTTATCGACACGGTTAAAAGAAAACGCCCTTTAAACTTGAAAAATAGGAAAAGGTTTTTGTTGTTGTAAACCGACAGGCCGTACGAAAATATGCTAATGCACCTCGAAAGGCTCTTTTTTGGTACCCGTATCGATCCGTCCCGAAAAGCAGCGTGAAACCATCGCGTCTACGTAAACTCTGGAAAATATCTTCCAGTTCTCCGCCATGAATAGTCTGCCCTATAAACGATTTCTTTACGGTCGTCTTTCATACGTCGATTTTCCATGGCACAACAACAACCCACCCACAATAAACCACGTATAAAGTTCACGTGCGTGGAGTTGCAGCAGCGCCACGGCTTACATTGTTAAGAGATGCAAGGCGCAGTCACTGTCTATACGAAATCCAGTTTATGCTTGCTGCATGCTCTGAGAGGTTCCAGCAACATCCAGGACCGTGCTTCACGTATCCGAAGTATCATGCAAATGCATAAACGCATTATTTGCTCGCGCCGGAGCCACGGGTTCGTTCAAAATTCTAACGTGAGCCTTCGTACCAGCCGATTATGGGTGTATATAGGAATCATCCATATGGAAATCATAAAGCTGCACTAACAGTGGATCGTGTGCATCAAGGATACCTTCATAAAAAAGTTATTACCCTTATTCCATTCATGTGTCGAATTTTCCGGTGCAAGGATGATGGGAAGCCATGATGGTGCTTTGTGAAGCAGAAATGTAATACAATGGATCTTGCTTCACAATGTGATTAATTCATTAACTTTGGTTAGATCATGCGATAGCTTCTAGATGGCTCACAAATAGCCCATTTGCAAACTATTGCCATTTATAATTTAGGAACCTTCCGTACTAAGAAAATTTTCATTGAAAAAATCCGGGTACTGTCTAGAGTCAGCGGGAATTTTTCCATGGAACATTTTCTCAGTATAGTACATACGAAAATCTTCGTACAAAGCACGAACGTTTTTAGTAGATTACTCTTTGGGCCTTAAAAATCACGAAAAAGTATCCACAAAATCGATTCATTTTCTACCAGGGATCAAGGTCGGTTTCTGATCGAAAGGGTTAGGTCAGACCTAGTTCGGTTTACTAACGAAACAATCCATTATGAAAACTACACTGATTATATTGCAAGTAATAACAGATTTGGGTTAATGCAACGACGTGACCTAGTGTATCCTTCAGTCCACATTTTTATTATTTTGAATGTTTATATGATCCCCAATGGCTTGCGGATGATGGAAAAAAGAAAGGTTATCGTACATCTCAACACCAAGGTCAACAAATCTCGTGGCTCTTGACATAATTTTATTTCGAATACGCAAATTCAAATTTATGGGCAATCTTCGCAAAGCTCATGTATTTATACTTATCAACGTTCAAATCTAGCAGATTATGCTCCGACCAATCAACAATAGAATCTAAGTCCCTTTGAATATTCGAAGCAACTCTCGGGGATAATGTACGAGAAAATATCTTGATATCATCTGCGTAGATAAGAAATTTCGAGATGAGACTCCTGGGGAACTCCAGAGACCACTTTGGATGACATCGAAAAAGTATTCTTTATTTTAACATATTGCGATCTACCAATCAAATAAGATTGCCGCAATCTGAAAAAACCACCCGAAAAACAGTTTACTAAATTTGTTTAACAAGACTGGAACAGTTGAAAAAGTCCAAGAAAATTGTGTCAACCTAGGATTTAGCGCCAATAGTATAAACGTAAGATCAGAAAATGTGAATAAATTAGTAACCATCGATTTCCATTTTCTAAAATCATGTTGGTGAATTTAATATGTTGAATTTTTTTATGTACCAAACTGGGTCTATTTCCTCAACCAGAAGCCAAATTCATTTGGGTATCACAATAATCCAAGCAGTAAAAACGAGACTGTTGAAAAGCTGAAATTAAAATCACGGTTATACCGACCAAGCAGGACAAATAAATATCCATAAGTCAGCCATGATGCAAATCATAAATCGCATAGAGAGATATCCCAAACAACAAGTTGTTATGTCTCCACATTCGTAGAACAGAATAATTGTGAGGTATTTAAAAGTAAATACAACTAGAAAAACATTCACCGATAGAACAGTGTAGTTGTGCGGATCAGAAGTAGACTTGATTTTCCTCCTAATTCCGAAAAATACAACCATCCTGCTTATATGATAGTTATTTCGACTATAATTCTGATAAGACAATTTCTAAACTGAACCTACTTAGGAGGAGACTTCGTGGTACGATATTGTCCAAGTGCACCATTCTACATTGCCGCGTTCATCAAAGATGGCTCTGTCGTCTAAATTGATAGTAGTGTGACTGGAACGCTGACATAGTGTTCTCTATTTGCTCACAGGTTCTGTCTATATTTTTCATTTTATACGATGGTTAATACGTTAGATTATATTTTGACAACAGTACAGTTTATTTCTAAGCTTCACAATGCTTCAGTTGTACATGTTTGCTTGCAGAATTGAAAATTAAGATTATTAATTACTAATGAACTTCGTGTTAACCTCCATATCTTATCGTTGTTGTTTATACTGTGATGTTAAGGAATAAAGTATTAGTAATAATGAATTTTTACAACCATTAGGTATGCCTAGAAATTGGACGAACTTTTGTGAGGTAACCCCGAAAAAAGATTCGGCAGGAAACCGTTACATCAGTAAAGTAAAGAATGCCAACTAAGAGTAGAAATAATAATCACCCTGATAGTACAAATTTTGAGCAAATATCGTCTGATCAATTAGTCAACATTGATTTCTCAACCTTTATGCTTTCCACGTTTCTACTTGTCATTGAAATGGAGCGCAACTCCGTAATTAATTCATCAACGAATTTGAACTCTGGAAAATCGAACATTTTAACGAACCTTATCGGTTTTAATTAAAAAAATGATGGCAGAACTTCGTTCGTTAGCCCCAGGACAGATTTCGTTTATCGTATTCCTTTATGCCTATATGACTACCGAAGCACGATTCACCTAAATTTCCACACGCGGAATTCTCTGTTCGACATTGCATCATTTGCGGTTAATGATCATGAAGTAATTAATTACAAGACCGTAAGTTTACGTATTACGGAACACAGATTCCTATGCAATCTGTATGCGAATGCAATAATGCCAATTGCCGATAATGCCGGAACAGAATAATCAATTAATTTAATTTTGTAAACACTCACGATTAATGAAATTATACGCCCGCTCCCTGAATTGCTATTCTTGATATTGGGTTTCCTCTATGTTTAATAAATCGACTTATTGTTCCACGCGAATCATTTTGATGGATATCAACAAGTACTCCATTTTCTTATTCTGATTTAAAAGTAAGCAATAAATATTAATAGATATTTTCAATGATTCAGCATATTCTACTTAATATTATTTTGAGTATAACTTTGAGATAAAGATAATTCAATCTTGCAAAGCGACTAGAAGTTGACATTTAATTTCAGGCATTAACAATTTTGTTTTCAACCTATTTAAAAATGTCTTTTAGGAATATACCAAAATAAAAAATACAAAACTTCGATAAATAAGCAAGTTATTGCTACAAATTCGGATCTTGTACGAAAGAACTTAATATTAATTTAAAATATTACTTGAAAATAGGTCAACAGAGCGATTAAGGGTGTTCTTATACGAAAAACAATTTGTGAACGAGAAGAATTTGTTATACTTTCAAGCAATATATTTTCTTTATTAACGTTATTGGCAAAATGAGAAATTATGGTCTTACAAAAACATTCTGAAAATAAGTTATATTATTTACTAGTTCTTTTGTTCTTAGTAGGATGCTAAATCATTACTACAGTTCAGCCGAGCTTAATTCCGGACCAGATTCTGGAATCGATATGTAGCAATTAGGCATATTGTCATCGGATTTCGCATCCCAAATGAGTCTCGCATAATGTAGATGTTTCTGTTTGCTCAAGCGTTATGACAGGAACATTGTTAGTCATATCCTCCTTATTATTAAGTTTTGTGTTACATCAAGCTCATTCTAAGTTACTTTCCAGTCAGGATTTATTCAAACTAAATTATTGTATGGAGTTTTAAGAATACAAGTAAAGAAAGTTATATCCAGTTTTGGATCAGTAAAATCTTGACCCTTTTTCAGCAACAAAAACAGATTATATAAATGTTACGAAACTGTTATTTCTTTAGGTTACTTTTGTCGTTGTTTAGTTTAATATCCACACTTTAGCACGGATTGGAACCTCCTCGATTCAGTGCATCATAGATTTCTAAGGTATCTTGCCTGGAAATCTGGTACTCCCATAGCCTTTACTGATCACAACTTTCTGCCACTCATTCGTCAATTCCAGCTTCCTCAGCTATCTTCCCTACATACCTATCACGATCTTACCTTCGTTTACAAAATTAAATCTAAACAACTAAATTGTGTATCTTTTTTTTCTTTATTTTCTGATCGGGATCTTAGACATAACCGCAGGAATCCTAGAGCAATTATTGAGGAGTCCTCAAGGTCCTCCTTTCATTTTCATTCCCCTCTTCCTCGCCTTCGCCGGCTGTGGAACTCCATCTCGCGAGATATCAAAAACTTGAGATTTAGTATATTTAAGTCTTATATTCAGCGTACGCTATTTGTCCGGTGTTAATTTGTAATACATTATATATTTTGTAAAGGGCTCGTTCCCGTATAAGTTTGTAAAATAAAAATAAAAAATAAAATAAAAAATAAATCCATCTGTTGATTCTATTTTCTTGTCAGTATAACTATTGTGACGAAACTTTAGTTAGTAGCTTATTGTTCTTAAGTGAATAAAACTGGTCTTCATAATGCCTTTCGAAAATATATTATTAAGAAACATTGCTTACTATTCAATTCCAGTAAGTCAGTAAGGAAAGTTATTATGCTAACGTTTTCAGGGTCACAGATTAGGAATCCGGAGTTAGTTTTACTAAATTTAAAACAACTGATTCAGTATGATCAAGTATTCTTAATATAAAACCATAATGGTTTTGTGTCGCCCATCGTTACTAAAAAAAGTAGTAAGAAGTAGGTTTTAAAAATGTCGATAGTTAAAGTAACTATTTAAAAGTACTAGCAGTAACAATTATTAATTTATTGGATTTACTAATTTTTTTATTGCATTCACTACTTTTGTGTTTACTACTATTAGTAACCAACCATTTTTCCCATGTTGTTCTTCTTATTAAATTGTTTTGTGATAGTTATTTATTGATTGGAAGGCAAACAAAATTAAACATGATCAACGATGAATTCTTTTTCGTTTTTGAAGATTTTACATTCATTAGGGTAACATAATTTTTGTTCTTTTCTACCCACTCCCGGATGGAAGAGTCTCGGTTTGATTGGTAAAATGAATAGATAATTAAAGTCAAATATCCTAGAACTAGATTTACATTTCATTCAATAGCTAACAATAATTTATACGTCCTGATATTGAGCAGTACATCTTTAACGATCGCACAATGGCAATATTCTTGTAAGATGGTATAACTGTTCAAACTCCTGTCTTCTTGAAATATTGAAATGAACAGCCAAGAGCATTTATTCTGTTTTAGTGTATAATATATTTTATCAACGGTGATCTGGATGGTGGCCATCAATTTTCTACGGTTTACACAATTTCAGAAATTACACTGAAAACTCATCAGTAGAAAATATTATTACAATTGCAATAAATATTACTATTTTAATAGAAAAATGAAATGTTAGTTCAAAAGTTGGAAAAATTCATATTACATTTTGAAAAGTTACTATTGAAGCAGTAAAATTTACGTGGTACATTTTGCCGTAATTCCATTGAATTTTACTACTTCAAGTACTAACTTTTCAAAATATAATACAAATTTTTCTTACTTTTGAACGAATATTGCATTTTTGTACTAAAGTAGTAATATTTGTTACATTTACTACTGATAAGTTGTCAGTGTATTGAAGCGGTTAAAAGAAATTTTGTTGCTAAGTATTCCTAAGTTGTTATCTCTTATTTCTATAACTATATTTGATTTATTATTACACTACAAATTACCTACTATAACATACCCCAACAAAAATTTCAGAATTTCATATTGCCCTACAAGTATGGGTCGATTCTTGCTCCAGAATCCAAATATAGCCGCCAAATTATCGAATTGGCTCTAGTTTTTATGATATTAAAGGTCAAAACGGCAAAAAAATTCTAGACATTTTTGGGCATCTATTCACTGCCCAAAAGAATGCTATTGCGTACCAGTTAGTGTTAATTCTGATCTAGCAGAATCCAAATATGTACGTCAAAAGCATCAATTAAACCTAGTTTTTGATCAAATTCAAGGTCAAATGAGTAAAAAATCAGATTTCCGGCATTTTGAGCATCTATTCGCAGCCTAAAAAAATGTCCCACCAATAAAATTTAATTCTGACAGGATTTTCCCCTCAGAATATAAATATGTACGTCAAAATATTGATGTGGACCTATTTTAGGCCAAACTGAAGGTCAAACGGGTCAAAAACCATGGTTTTGGTCATATTTCACATCTTTACTCTAGGATGCAACGTAAAAAAATCAAGAAATGCAAAATGGCGGATCCAATATGTCCAAGGATCTCGTTGAAATTTGACTGACTTCAAACTCGTTATCGTTCTTAACTACTTTTCGATAAAACTGAAAAAGGCCCTAAAACACGATTTCTTGCCCATTTGACGTTCAATTTACGCAAAAATTAGGCCGAATTCAATATTTTGGCGTATATATTTTGATTCTGTGAGAAAAATCCCGTCAGAATCGACTCGTACTTATACAAATTTTATTTTCTTCTGACCTGATGTACTGTAAACGACGTAATCCGAATTTATATTAATCGGGGTGAGAGTTGACATAACGACATACCATAATTTGTTCCAGAATTTTCCATTCATATCCTATTTTATTTATTTACCCAAAAGTTTGAAGGAAAACTAAACTTTGAACTAAATGATCTGCATTTTCGCGAGCGATTTGTCTTATCTCAAAGATGCTGACTAATTTCTTAAAATTGACAATTTTCGAACAACCCCAACTTATTCAAAAAATCATCAGTGACCTTTTTCAATACCACTTTTACGAGCTTTCATTGAGATATTAAAAATTGGCATGTCTCGATCTGATTTATAACATAATTGTCAATATGGAAAATAGTTACTGTCAAAATATGAATAAAAATAAATGCAGGATAAGTAACGAATAAGTAGTTGGGCTTACTATTTAGTAACGACTTATTTTTGGTTCAGACAACGAACTCTTTTTTTCCGTGTGTGTTTCCTTTTAGTGTTTTGGGCTACCGGATGTAAGCCAGAAATCAACAAACGCAAGTAAAAATTCCTCCGTTTCGGAAAAAAAAGAGCTTCTCACTAGTCATCAGAAAACCTTGAAATTTCATAGTTCAAAGTATAATCTTCCTAATGTACTAATCAGTAAAATCTGTGGTGAAATGAATGCATTGAATGTTAAGTATGTTAATGCAGTATGTTAAGAAAAAATCGTATTCGTAACAAGTGTGCTTATGTTAATTCCCTGCGTGATTCTTTGATTGGCTTATTTAATCTACTGCTACTAACGGTTAATATGACCATCAACTTTAAAGTAAATTGATTGACAAATCTGGAATGTTATATAGATTTTTCTATAGTAGAAATACTTTTCTGATCAGTGGCCTTATATATTGATCGAGGAGTTCAAAAAATTGTATGATTCTTTTCATGAAGGTAGAATGTCAGATCTTCTGATAAGAACTCGTTATTTACATTTGAAATAAAATAGTAACCAAATTTAACCTCATAATTATGGTTAAAAAATTCCACACCCGTTGTATAAATGATAACCCAATGGATAATAATTTCTTGCTTTAACTCTTCGAATGATGTTCAGTCTCGTGGTGCATTAAATTACCAATATAACCAAATAATTTAACCCTGAAAATGACGGTGACATAAGTAAATTTTCGTAAAGGTTTCCAAAAAGTTCTGAGGCTGTTCCATCTGCGAATATCGATTTGTTCATAATTGCCCAAAGCAAAGTTCGAGTTTAATTCAGCTCACTGTATACGGGCGAGAAGCCGAAATATTTCACCAAGCGGTTTGCTGAACCGAGACAGAACAATAGTGACGCTTCAGCATATATATATGCAGTCGAGCAAACTACCCAGGAGTTTTCAATGAATCGTGACTGCCCGAGCGACTGGTTTTACGGTAAATTTACGAGTAGCGATAAAACGATGGGTCTTTATATCATCGTCATTAGCACTGTCATGGGCGACTATGATATATGCTAATCGTGTTGTTTTACCCGCTATTGATTATCCTAGACTTCCGGTTTATCAAGACATCTACCAAACGAAATGAATGTACTTGAAAGCTGATACATGTTTCCTGACGAGGAACTTATTATGCGAAATGAAACGGAGACTGGCTATTGTCGAATGTCTAAAAGTGGTAACTTTATGATTCACTTACGGAATACATTTTGTGAGATTGATAAAGAGTTAGGAAATATATTGAAAAATACATCATAAGAGGCAAGAACAATACCCCTAATAATAGGTAATAAAATTCACAAAATAAAGAGCACATCTGGTAGTTTCCATAATACAAATTATATAAAGAATACTTAATAAAATAAGATAGATAAAAGTGGAGTGTTGTATCAAATTCCGTCAGGAAATTCTCAGGACCTTCAAATGTCCTTTTATCGTCTTTAAGGCTGTATCCTAAGACTATCATAAGGATTCTAAGAGGATGATAAAAATGTATATTTGGACTTCTAAAATATCTCACCGGTGAAGGAACTTGATATCAAGGAAAAAAGAAAAATATAGTACTAGGTCATACCATTTAAACTTCTAAAATATTTGGAATAACGTAATTTGTTAATGAAATTTTATTATCAAAATAAATAATTTACTCATTCTTGAGTCGAAATAAATATAGAACAATCAATATAACAATCAACAAAACAATTTATTGTTATTTTTCTGTCATATTTCAAAAGTTACACGCCAAGATAGTAAAATCGGACCAAAACTCTTTGTATTAAACGCTTATATCTAGGATTCTATTTGTCGTACAGTCTTAAACCAATGCTTCTTCTAAAGGTCACAATATGTACTTTTATGTCAGAAATATAAAATATTGAAAAATAAAAAATTATATTTTTTAATGACAATACAATTTTGAATTCCACGTTTGAACTTCAACACCACGAGAAAATTTTATTTAAAAAAATATTGTCGTAATTCTTAATGAATTTCCTATAAATCTGTTAAGTTTCAGGATGGAGAAACGATGGACTCTATTATTTTACTATATATTTCAAAATAAAGACACTGCCGCGCTGCAGTATACTATAGCGTTTTCATCATATTGTTGTATATTTATAAAGAATAACATTTTGTTTTTTTAATTGATCGATGTAAACGATAATATATCCTTCTGAGTTATATTCTCTCATAAATATGCACTTAAAATCATGTTCTTACTGTGCATTATACCCGACATATTATATCTTGCGATGATCAAATTCGTCAGTCGTTGCTTAACAAAAATACTGTTGAATTAAAATCAGGGTTATAATGAATGTAACTCTCTTTATTTAACATGAATATTGGAAAAATTTATTCCGCACTTTTAAATTTAAACATTTAATCCTAACATAAACAGTATGTTTATAAATTTCTAATGGGTACTTTCAATTTTTAACGTACATACATTTTATTTGTTCTAAATAGAACTATGATTTATAACTTTGTCAATCTGGATATGATATCACATAATTAGAGAGTAACAATATTTGAATTCACAAAGCACAATTGAAACTACAAAGTTTTGAAGTAGAATAATTTATTTTTTGGTAGATGTTGAACAGTAATTTATAGCAATTTAACAACAAAGGAGTGTCTATTTCAATCAATTATTTCTAGTTCAATTGCATACAAAGTATTCCATCCAACATAAATAAGAATTAGTCATCCAATCTTAAGAAAAACCGCGACGATGTTCATAAACACTAAAAATAACGAATAAAGACAAACCGTTAAATGTATACAAGATTATTGATGCCGAATTTTAATCGTGAAGAAAATACATGATCTATCAAACAATATATTAATAATGGGAAATTCAAATATCACAAGCGATACTATTAGTGAAACATTTAAAAATAATCCTCAAAGCGAAGAGAATCTAAGGCGTAATAAAACACCCAAAAAATTAGTACTGAATACACGATTATAGTGACGAAATATTTTTACCCATACTTGAAAGTGAATATTTATAAGAAAAATTCTTAAAACATATCAAAATATGTAAAAATACATTGAATTTAACAATTTATTAATCTTTTTTCTTTTGGATTATATGTTTACATGTTGCTTTATCAGTCAGAAGAATGAAAGTTTGAAATAAGCTTTGTCGTTGATACTTGTTCACGTTATATCAGCATGAAATTGCTCATGCCGCGTCAAAGCTTGCAACTTTTAGCAAACTTAATAGACTTTACTTAATAGGCTTGAATCTAAGCTGTTTTCAGTAGAACACTTCTCGTCATACTTCGTTGAATCACTTGATCAAGTTTTATCCGTTAAAATGACTCTTCCTCATTTTTTTCCTTTGTAATGTGTATCGTATAGAAGATGTGTCGTTTATGATCTCCACAATCTACGAAAAAGGAATGCATCAGATGTTAATTACTGATAGTGACATCGTAAACTTTATTTCCACAAATAGGAATTGTAATTTTTAACACAGTCAAGTATTTAGATTATACGGAATTTTAAGAATGTGGTCCGAAAACCGAAAAATCAAAGCGACGACTGTCAAAAAGCTGACAGACAAAAAGCTGACAAATAAAAAAAAATAGTCATATCGACAAACTGCAGTCATTTTTTGAAGTGTCGGATATTTAACTTTTTTTTTCGATTGTCGGTTTTTTTATTTATCGATTTTTCGACCTGATATAAAATGCTTACTTTTAATACACCCACAATTTTTATTGAAAGCATTTTCGAAATGTTGAGCATTTTACGAGATAATTGCTGAACCCCATGAATTATGATTATTTTGTATGGTTTTTAGCGGGAAAATCAAATTTGTTCAATTTCCATTGTCATTTTCGTAATCAGTGCAGCAAAATGCGGTAGTATGCGCAGTCTATATTAACCCTTTTCGTCCCGAAAGTTCGGAATTTGGACATCCCAAACCTGCATGATTTCAAACATTACACGGTCAAATACTGGATAATTGTACCACAAAATGCAAAATGACAACTTCCAGACGTCATCTTGAAGCTGCCATTTTGTTTTTCGAAAAAATCCCACGGGAGAATAAAGGGCTGAGTATCTTTTGAAATGGTCAGTATTGTCCTTTTCAATGTCAAAAACCGCTATTCCTGCGAAGAAACGTCAACAAAATCAGGATTTTTTTCAAAAAAAATGATCAAACTTTTTTCTTTGCAATTGGCGGCTGATTCTGACCAGGGCATTGGAACGAGGAGGTCCAAATATATCGATCTTGACTTATTTTACTGTTTTCTATAACGACGTTTGGAACAAAAATTACAGCGTTAAAAGTTCTGTCCAAATTCCGGACTTTTGGGACGAAAAGGGTTAAATTTGGTTGGAGAACTTTTTTGGATGTTTTAACTCCTTATTATAAATTCTTCTGTTTAATATTTTCAAATGTTTAATATTTTCTAGTGTTTTGTCAAATATTGAATATTTATTATTATCCGCATTTCTATTCCGAATAAAAATGTAATAATTTAGGTATCTATACAACAATATTGAATTTTAAAAACATTTTTGGATATGGTTTTGAACATGAGAAAGTAATTAATTACTGAAGAACTTCTAATGCATCTTGTAGGATAATCTATTACATTTTGTGTTTCAGTGCATACTTGCGAAGACTTCCGATGTAACTTGAAGGAATTTTGCATTGCCACGGATCTAGTTTGCGATGGCATCAATCACTGTGGAGATGGCTCCGACGAGGCAGCATCCACCCTCTGTACCAGTGAGTTTCAAACCACCTTCCATAATATTTTCTGGGATAGATTGCTCGCATCCATTAGTAAAACCATTTATTCTAGGGCTCAAAATGGCAAAGATTGGATTTATCAGCGAATGTGATTCCTGCGTATCGATACAAATATCGGAAATCAGATTTATCGATTTTCGAAATCCCGACAAATTATTATTGAGGGCTGAATAAATTAAAATTTGTATTTTATTTAGTAATCAGTGAAGCTTGCTGAGATTGTTCAAATAATGTTCATAGATTTTAATCCCAGTTTTTTTACATATTCATTAGTGACAAAATAAGACGTGCATACTAGAGTGTGCTATTTTTTAGATCAACTTACTCTTTTGTCTGGTATACAACTTGAAAAATTCCTTTAAGATAATTATCCCCGAAATATGATTATGAGGTGCCTTATTACCCTTTTGGCCGATTCCATTTTGAGTCGGACTGGCATGAACTGTTGACATCTCCAAACTTGTTTACCATGAAATATGTTATTCTATAGAGTACTTTACGAGGGTCAGAAAACCGACAAATCAAAATGCCGACAGTCAAAAAACCGACAGTTCAAAAAATGACCGTCTGCTTGTCAATGTGTCTATTTTTTTATGTATGCACCTTGTGACTGTCGGCTTTATGACTATCGGTTTTTTGACCTTTCGGCTTTTTGATTTGTCAGGTTTTTGCACACAGAAAAGCTTTATTTACCATTGTAAAAAAAACTTAATTTCTTCCCAGAACGCAGAAAAGTTTTTCCGTTTTTGTATTCGCATAGAAACTACATGTGGTTATAACATAAATTTGGCAAATCTTCTTTTTATCAAATATTATACACGGCTACCATAACGAAACCATGTTCACAACCAAGCCATGTTTACCTTCCTTTTAATAGAAATTATCGGATAATAAAGTTTCGTAATGATACATATTTATTATATTTCTTGTGCAACTTGAGTAACTTTTTTAAATTCATTCTTAATAAGTTCGAAATTTAAAAACATTACAAAAAAAAGTGAAAATACTACAAGATAATTGGTTTATCAAAATAACCCACAAAAGAAGTACTGTCAATAAAATGCATCTAATTTTTAAGGAAGGAAAACAAACACTGAAACAAAATGTAATTTTAACTTATGATATAATCTGATGAGTCATTCCAAGTAATTTTCATAAGTCTGCGTAACAGTTTTGTTTAATAACGAGTTCAGGAGGCAGTTTTTAACTAGGTTTTTTTGTGAACTTCGAAAAAACAAAATACAAAAATTATAAACTTATAATTTTTTATTAAAAACATGTTGAAAAATCTTCATTTACTAATGTATAGAATTATCTCTTAGGAACAAGCTAGTTGACATCATATAATATAGTTCATATTGTAAATATGTCGTAAGTGGAAAATTTATAGATCCACGGAAAATTGCGAAGGAATATGGAGAAAAACGGCACAAGAACACTACACGATAAAAAGGAATTGATAAAACCCGACGCGTAAGGAAATATGGTTACTTGTACGCAGTAGCAAGCTCGACAAAATTTTACGATGAACATTTCTTAAGCAAAAAATAAGATTAATGACTAACTAAGACTGTATGTTATTTAAATCAGTAATAGTTTAATTAAATTAGAACCTACTTAATGCTTGTGCTAATCACTACACTCCATCGCTTACTAACTTCATATTTAGAAGAGCTTTACAGCATTACATCAAAGTGCTGGAAAGTACACGGAATTAATGAACATTTATAGAATTTTAGATGAAACTTCATTTTTCATTAAGTATATTATTTAATTGTAGCAAGAAATTGAAATTTAGTTAAACTAGAAACGTCTTTGAAGGAATCATATGATAACAAATCATAAATCTAAATTAATTAGGGGGACTGGTCTAATCGGGATTTACTATACGGGTTTTTGAAAATACAAAATGTTTAAGGATTTTTTTTCTCTCAAATCCGAATAATAGCGCACAATGGAACAAGGAGTACTATGGACTTACGAAATTTTATTAATTAAAATATTATAATTTAATTAACATAACAAAAAGCAGATATACAATCAACAATAGTGATCTCACAAAACAAAAATAGTTCCTTTAACCCTGCAATGTCCAGAAGTCTGAAATTCTATTTCGACTGCGAAAGTGAATAAATTGAACAACAAACATTTTTTCAAACTTACGCGACTAAATTTTTAATGTTTTTGGTAAAAATATCGTTTTTTTATTACATTTTTTCTTAATGAATCCAAATTTTAAAAAAATTCTGCGCTTTCGCCGAGTTTTGTGTGACAGATCCAAAATGGCGCTAGCAATTACCTCTTTTTTTCTGTTTTTTTCTCCGAAACTATATACTTTAGAGATACGTTTCATAGAACAAAAAGTGTCGTAGAATTGGCCAAAGAATATCCTCAAATTTTGTTAGAATGTTTTCATGCAATTTTTGGTTTCTCGAAAATTCGGAAAATCGAAATTTTGAAAAGTCATTCCAAATATTTTAGTATTCTTTCACTAATCTGAGACAAATCTGTTCCAAGAAAACTTTCTCCAAAGTTTATTGTTTCGAAGAAAAAAAATTATTAAAACTTTTCTACATTTCCAGACTGACAATTTTTTCTTCAAAATTATTATAAAGACTTTAGAGAAAATTTTCTTGACTCGTACGTATCTATCACTCTTTTCGATTTTAGACAATTTAAAAATAAGTCTTTTCATTAGATTTTTAATGTTTTTGTAATAGCATTGTATTGGTGAACGGAATCTCGAGATCCATAAGTATTTTCTTTTTAGATCGTCTTTAGCCGTTGAACTATTCAACTATCTAGATATAGATGTTTGCAAAAAACATACCATTGAGACTGATATTTATCGTAAAAATTGTTCGAATAATACGTGCAATATGAGAGTCCGGAAATGTTGTATCATGTGTTTTTATATGCGTGTGAGACCTGCATAAGGTAGCAAACAAATAAATAATGGCTAATCTTGCTAACGTTTATATATATATCGACGAAATTAAAAGAAAAACATTTTTTTTAATTTTAAATTTAATTTTAAACAAAAAAAATTGATTCTCAATATCAGTCTACCTCCTCGCGGAGACAATCGAGAATGATTGAATCCTTCAACAGCTGAAGATGATCGAAAAAGATGTAGTTGTATTTAATCGCTTGATTAGTTTAAAAAAAAATGTTTTTCATTCTTATGTATTCTGACCCCTTAATTTTAAATCCAACATCTATGAACCTTCATCAGATTAAATACAAGGTTATTTCAAAGTCAAATTGAGAATAAGCCACTAAAAAATCTGAAAAAATTGTATTTAGGTATTTGAGTTTGTTGAATCCGAATTCGAGATCCGTTAGTCTCTATTACATTAAATTCAAGGTTACTTAAGGTTAAACCGAGAAAATATCTGGAAGCAAATTTTATAAACTAAGACAATAATGTAATATTTGAGTTATATAGATTTTTGGGATTGCTGAATCCCAATTTGCTGTAAATGTAATCCTTAAGATCAGCCAGAGGACACAAAGATCATTCCAAGGATAATATTGAAAAAAGACATGCATTGAATTCCTGACCATATGGATTTTAAAGCTGGACAGCCGGCTCTCTGTAAATGTCAGCTAAGTGGTGGATAAAGGTCCACTGAAAGTAGTATTAAGGTTAAGTTCATAGAAAGTCATACACATAGACTGGATACTATAGGTTATTTTCAGTAGTAAATGACCAAAAAAAAAAGCTCTATCTGGATTAGTGGTGATCATGTACTACAAATATTTTGCTCAACGCACACTTTTATTGCCGTTCCTTACTTTTATTGATACTTAATTCAATTCACAACTTTTGATTTTGTTTGTTGAGTTTATCGACCCATTTTAAGCAATCTCAAATGTAATTGGGTATACTATCATTGAATTTTTTAAAATTGAGATCATGTTTATTACAACAAAACTATCTGATCCGCATGAACTTTTATGGTAAAATTTTCAATTAAATTGAGGATACTTGGAAAATGATTCTGAAACTTTAATTTACGGTCGTTATTAATAGAACCTATGGATCTCAAAATAGATTTATCTGAAATAAATTAATTGTTTTGCATGCCGCAAAAAAAAAAATCTGAATTTAAACATTAGAACCTCAAAAGATAAAGAAAAGTAATTATTGCTAAATGGTCCTATTTTTCAACTTTTCATTTTCTTTCTGCTATGCAAAATGTATTAACACATTCTAACGAAATTTTCTTGGGTTTTTAATTTTAGTTGAGGTTTCAAATCTAAAAACTAAGCTAACTTTCAGCAGCTGGTGCACTGTCATTTTCAAACTCTATACCTCTGTGTATACATTCAATGTTATACTTGGTATGAATTTAATAAAACCACTCATGTCTTTACAATAAAATTATAAAAAAGGCTCTTATACCTTCGTCCCTTTTAACCCTTTAACGCCGAGAAGTCCTGAAATTCGACTTCAACTTCTTAAGTATATAAATTGTACAAATAATATTTTGTTTTTTTCTAAACTAACGTATCTAGACGTTTCAGAGGTCGCTCTTCCCGATTATCGGGTTTAGAACATTTAAAAATAAGTCTTTTCACTAGATACGTTAGTTTAGAAAAAAACAAAAAATTTTTTGTACAATTTATATACTTAAGAAGTTGAAGTAGAATTTCAGGACTTCTCGGCGTTAAAGGGTTAAACCAACCTTTTAATCATAATCTGCAACTGCAAAAAGGCCATATAATAAATAAATAGTAACCGGTATTACGTGACCGTTCACAATTTAACCATTATATAACATATGACAGGCCTTTAATTAAGACTTAGCTGATCTTCAAATTTAGTAAACTCAATCCTCGATGTGGAATCCAGCATTCTCCACGTAACTTATTTCAATTTAACACTGGAATTACCTTCATATGTCCTAACGTGAGAGATTCAGTAGATTCGGATTTAGTGAGCCCAAAAACAGAATATCTTTTTACTCAAATTCATTTATTGGCTATTTTTTTAATTTGACATTGAAATAACCTTGAATTTGACATGAAATTCATGGAGATTCATGGATCACGGATTTGGATTTAGGGGGTCAACTTGGAAATTCACTGGTCCCATAAAATATGCATCAAATTTTTTCGCTATTCAGTTGGGCATAGAAGAGTGACTTTTATTAGCGTACGTTTATATATAACAAACTCGAAAACAATTGTATTGATGATAAACCTTTAAAATGACCATACGAATGGTCAAATTACAGAGACACAAGATTTTCCCAAAAAGTCAGGATAAAAGGAAAAAAATGTCTTGATCCTAACATAACAATTTTAACTAAATATGAAGATTTAAGGCTGTAGATGAGGCCTTAAATCATCATATTTAGTAATAATTACTACGAAATGAATCAAAAAACTTTAATAACAATTTTAATTTGTCAGAAATGTATCGATATAGCTTGTAAACATTCCAGTATGTTGCTAATAATCAACTTTTGCAGCTAAAATGTCAAACATTTCATTCGCTTGGCAGCTATCAAACGTTAATTGTCTTAATGAGCGTCCAATTAGCGCACCAATAACTCGTCGCTTGTTAATGTTAGATACAGAAGCACAGACGATCCTGGGGATGGAAACCACCTGGTTCGCGATGGCGATGGTCTCCCTGGTCCTGACGATCGCGGCCGCCGTGACAGCTGGTATTTTGTGTTTCTGGAAGCAACGCGCGATGACGCCCAGACATCCGCATAACGCGCACAACGCCCAGACCCACGCACCCGTCAGTTATCCCTGTGAGTTATGCCATATGTACATGTAATATTGACTGTAGAGATGCGTGAAATTGGATTTTGAATAGTTAATCTGTCATTACTGAACTAATAGTTATTAAGTATTTTCTGAATTTTTTCAAAAATTACTTAGGAAATTACGAAATGTATGGATTCGTATTTCACCACTTGCGAGCATAATACTGCATACGTACGATTGCGCCACCAAGCGGTCAGCATTCAAACACATCAGATGTGTCTCTTTGTTATATCATGAAAAAACGCAATACTCGTTTTTTGTATAGTCGGTACACAACCGAAATATTTTTAGAATCAAATCTATTGGAGTTTCTCTGTACACAGTAGAGTCCCGGTTTATTTACGTCTCAGCATATTTCCCCAGTTCCATCTGGTTATATTTGTCTGTCGCCGCTCTCATTTTCCCCCACCTTGCGCGCTGGGGCCTAAAGAAGGGCCTGATGTGACGTCACGGACGTAACGCGACTAAGGAGAGTGGGAGAAGCTTTTGACAAATATAAGGAGTCGGGAGGGGAAGGCGATGAACCGGCGAGGGCAAATATACTGGGACTCTACTACACTAATTTTCAACATAATCGTTTCAAAATTAATAGAAGAAATCCTTAAGAATAAACTGCAAATTATAAAATTGAAATTTATACTTGAGAACTCTCGTTAAATTCTAATAAATAAATGTTATGTGCATTTATAACAAAACACCTCAAAAATACTTTAAAAACATGGACTTAAAAATATAAATTTTTTTTTTTAAATTGAACACTGTGGCTTAGAAAATTATCTATTAAGATTTGAAAGAAGCAAAGTTATTATAATATTCATGAATTATCAACTTTTAGAATAATTGTTATTAGTTTATCCTTTCACAGACTCAAATTAACGGCACTAATGTGTGTTATAATATATCGTCAGGAATCGTATCATAGAACTACAATACTATATTTTTGCTATAGTAGACATGAGCCAAAAATTTACTAAAACTTGATTCTCATAACTACTAAAAGTGAAATATTCATGCGTAAAATAAAAATGTCATAGTACGTATGAGGATTTTACTTTATATGCTGGTCGATTTGCTTCTTTTACAAAGATTAAACAATAATGCTAGAATCAAAAAGTCTTGCATTAGCCCCTAAACTATTAGTCCTTGCTTTAAGTTATACTTAAAAATACGAATGTGCATATGATGTCCATATGCAGAGCAACGATTTTATTTGATAAAAAAATCTTTTCAAGGGGATGTCAGACTTGTATTAAGCGTCGAAAATAAATTGAACTGACTGACATTTAGTATTTTTAGGAATAGCAAACTGACGATTGGAATTAAAAAAACGACAAATAGTATTCAAAATCCAACACGTCTCGAAAACATTCTTTAGCGACTTATGTTTTGCACGCTTTTTAGTTATAAAATCTGATAAATATTCACATTCAAACATATTGAAATATGCATGACAGTGAAAAAAAGCATGTTACCATATTTCTATTTTAAGATTGTATAAACATTTTTCTGTCATTAACCATAATTATGTCACAATTTCACTGCAATTTCTCTGGTATAACATCGATGGAAATTCGTTAGATCAGATCCAATATTGCATTCGTCTCTGCCATGAACGGTACATGACATTCAATCATATTTTTTATTAGAACTTTTTCCATTACTCGATATTTTAGTAATGTTGCATCGCTCATGACTACGCGATTCGTCGCCACTTACCGTCGAAGTTATTCAAATGAAGAAAAAAATCCCAAATTATGGAAAAAAAATTAAACGATTTTATTAATGCGTAGAAGTAAGTACTTTCGACGACGAATCGAAAATAATTTATAAATGGAAAAGTAAATCACTTTTTACGACGGGTTTTACGATCAAAAGAGTACGCGTCGAAATGATCCAGGCAAAGCGATTCGATAAACTATAAATTGCCCGTAAGGTATTCGGACATCGTTATCTCATGGGAAATGAAGAGATATTGAAGAATATTGAAAAATTTTCTTTGTTGTCATTTTAATTTAGTATACGTATTTCTTTCGAAGCTTTTATAAATCAATTTGGGCAATTGCAAATGGCACAAATACTACTTTATTTATTAGAAATGCTTAATTGCCATAACGTACGGGCTTGGCTACATTTTGTAAGAATTACTAATAACGCAAAAATGCATGATTTTATTATATTAATTTACTACTAAAACATCAAAAGAATAAATATGACAATATTTATTTACGAATAGAAAATTATAAAATCTAACTCAAATGAGTTTGACTAAGATTAATCACTGTGGTCTTGGACTCATGCAGATCAATTTTTTTTCTGATTTTATTTCAGTGATCCAAGTTCACCATGTAACATGATGATTTTCCTTCTTTTTTTTTAATAACTCGGATATTATTCGATTTCGCAATGTGAAAAGCTCAATTTCCAAAGATAGAGCCTAAAATCCATATTTTCATGGAACATTCAGCTAAAACGGTTGTAAAACGTTATTATTTCCGAAATGTACCTAAAAAGGAATGTAAAACTGACTTTGAGACGTTTTATTGCGAATGATATTGGAATTCCGAATATAAATTGACGGATCCAAAATAAAGAATGTTATACCACCACCAATTCCATTATATCTGAACAAATCGTTTAAGATCATTTAAGTGATCATGATAGAGATCAATTTAGTTGATAAATTGGGTCATCGAACTTTTACAATCGCTCGTACTCCACTGCAATAATGGTATATATGGTTGTACAAAATCAGCCATTTTGTTCTCGAAATTCCATTAGCATTTCGAATCAAGTCTCACAGTGAGTTTCACATGTTTTTTTGACGTATATTTCTCAAATTACAACATTTCACTATCGTTTTGGTTGAATATTCTATGAAAATGTGGATTTTGGGCGCCACATTTTATACACCATATTGGATTCTCTAAAAGGCTAGAACTTATTTGAAAGCTCTTAACCGCATGAACATTTTGAGCCATCAAACGTCTTAATGCGTTAATCCAAATTTTGGATACACTGATGATATCGTATGAGTAATTCCACAGATTTTTTCATATATCGGGTACTAGTGATTTTAGGCGTAGGCTACGTATTATCAGTAGAGTAGGACCCCTCATATTTTAACTGCTAAAGTTTTTTCATGATGGCGGCGACCCCTCTTATTTCAATTTTCACCTTACCCCCACTCACATGCACATAAAATTTGTCGTACAGCTGAATATCGAAGTAGGCAAAATCGCCGATATTTTGAAATATCGTTATTCACATCGAGATATCTTACGTTCTGTTCGAGCGGTGCGGTGGTGGGCAGACGTCAGGGAAAACGATTAAAATAAGAGGGGTTCTACAGTACTGTGTAATGAAGTATTTTCTTCAAAATACAGTTGCAAACACTATTTTATAGGTTTTCTTCATGTTGTTAGTCATCATAGATCACGCCAATAAACAAACAAGGTTATTTTAGTTATTTTAAAGCTTTAATATTCCCTTGAAAAAGCTCTATGGAACTTTTATTATGGAGTTTTTGCTTATTCTCCACGCAGGCATATTTATAAAAAAGTTTATTGAGTATACGTTATCACTTTGATCTGACATGATGCATTGTATATTACAAAGAGAGAAAAAAGTAATGGAACCACAGAAAAAAGGTAAAAATGGTTGTAACATCTGATAATAGTAGTATTTACAACGTGAAAAATTGCCGTTGATCTACGTTACTGTTTGACAATTCAGAATATTAGAAAATATACCATACGATAATATATTTGATATGTCTATTTTTTGTTCATTAAGAGATTATATTGTTCGTTTAATCAATTTTATCTATGTTACTACTGAGGAATTTTTAAAATGACTATTGAGGTTATATTTGCAATAGATTTGAGGTTATGTACTCTACTGCAGATTTAATCATTGGGAAATAGAAAACGCAATAACATCATGGTATTGTTTACTTCCAAAAAAGTTAATTGAACAATTTTTTATAATATCGTATGTTTTACTTCGGTAAAATGGTTCCATTATCTATATTTTTTCTCTTTGTGTACCCGCTAACAATTACGTGTTATGTATAAAATAAATAACAACGTACATATCGACGCACTTCCAAAGATACTATCACAATATTTATCGGCCAGAATCCTAACACAGTAAAAATCCATTTCTACTACGGGAACTGTGAGCGCGCAACGGAAAACTGTGAGCATCATTATCCTCCTAGCGGCGAGGCGACTAATCTGCATGATGGAGAATCTTCTAGAAAGCCGGCATCATTGTGGTCAATATTTTATGGTTATATTAACCAGACAATTGGAGTAAAATTACTACAACTGACTGAATCAAACGGTAACAAGTCTAATCAACAGTGTGAAACGTTGACATTTGCAATTTCAAGATTAAAACTCAACATTTACAATTTCAACATTATTTTCATGTTATTGAATTATATTGTAGTTTTAAAATCAAGTGTAATAACATTAATCGTAACATAAATTAAAGCTTAAATCTGTTTTAATAATTGTCAATAATTGAAATGAATGCTAAGAATTTTTATCAAAGAATTTAATGAGTATTGTGCACTTGTCCACGGAGATATTCCATTAAATTAGGTTATGTTAGTTTACGTTAGGTTCAATTCGAACGAAATTAGGTTAGGTTAGGTCAAGTTAGGTTTGGTTAGGTTAGGTTAGGTTCGAACTAAGTATACGATATTATGTGTATCGGATCAAAACATTACTGAGGATAGGTGATACTCTGTTAATGGTTAGGGTAGGTTAGGTTAGGCTAGGTTAGATTCGAACTATTTACATTTATTCTAGGTGTAATGTAATGTATTTGTATTCTTTGTTGATTTAGTTAAATGTTGAATTTGTTAAATGTCGAGATTGAAAATGTTGAGTTTGTATGTTGAGTTTGTTTTGTGTTGTTTAGACATGTAACCAACCAAACGCTTTTGATTCTTTTGACCAGACATTTTGCTTGAAAACCTTCAGATACTTATTACGTCTCACCTTGGCATGCACTCAGATGGCTGGTAGCCTATATGGTTTCGAGCTTACGGAATTGAATTTAGATTCCAAGTTTTGGCGAATAGTACAATGTACCATTAGTATTCAGATGATAATGAAGTTGAGGAACGCTAAACACATTTCATTTTACATTAAATGATATTTCTCCTACCAGGGTCAAGCCAATCTGGAACCGTCGATCATCCAATAAGTTTCTGAGCTTGCGGCAGTTCTAGTAAGAGATATTGTCGCCAAAGTAATAACGGTATTTTATTCGTAAATTGAGCTTTTTTTTCGTCCGTTTTGTAAAATATCTCCTGACATCAGTAAATCTGAGCTTAAGTGATATGCCCTCGAAATCACTTAAGGGCGGTAATGGAGACGCTAAAAAACGAAATACAGCTAAAAGTCGAAAGCTCAAGGGCGGTTCGGGTGGGTTTAACACCATCGCGATAAAAGACGTTGCAATACGCGACGCTCCGGAACAAAGCGTAACGGTAATGTCGTAATTTATGGGCAACCTCCTGCGAGTCGTATAGTTGGAAAATTTCAAAGGGCTGTCATTACAGATTCTCGCGTTGTTTGCATAATAATTTTGGCGAGCTTTTGTTTCGGAGCTTCCGATCGGGCCGCGGAGAAAGCTCCGTCGACGGGCGGCATTCGCTCGCCGGTTTAATGGAGCGTGTCGACCGGATAACGGTTGGGTATTGCAAGATTTATTAGACATTGCCGAGGGATGCCTCGAGTGCATTTCTCAACGGGTCGACCGTTGAATCATTCGCCGCAGGGAAATTACGAGAGTCTGCACGGCAGCCGGCGAGCCTCCGAGCTTTTAATCCGCACGAATTTGCTTCGATCCGCGCTACTGGACAATATATATATGCACCTACATCCAACTTGTTCTACCAGAAAAGCGCCACTTGAAACACCATCTTGTATCAAGGTTAAACAAAAATTTTCCAAAATTAACCGACAGGGAATTTTCTAAAAGCTCTATGGGTCTCTATACAGTTTTAGCGACATCTACTTTAACTCTTATGGTGATGGTGCGCAATTAATGTGGTGCAAAGCTGATAACACTAATAAGCCTCATTCCCTGGCGCCCTCGACATTTGTTGCGATAATGGCCGAAAGGGGACTTTTTTACAATAGACCGTAAGCCTCATATTCTTTCGTTTATTTTTTAGCGCCAAACTCGCCAAGAGAATAAAGTAAAGGGTGGAATTAAAAAAATACCAGATTTAATTTCCACTAACATTAGGTATTTTCGTGAATTTTTCGATTACTTACGTATGAAGTATAAAAATGTACAATGTACATACAGTAGAGTTCCAGCATATTCGATCGGCTCCGTCTCGTTTTATTCACATGTCGCCGCTCTCGTTTTCCCCCACCTTACGGGCTGGGGCCTCATGAAGGGCCTGCAGTGTCGTCACGAATGTAACGCGACTGAGGGGAGTGGGAGAAGCGACGCTCCCCTTGTTTTGGTAAATATAACGAGACGGGAGGAGAAAGCGTGGAACCGAGTGGTTAAATATACAGAGACTCTACTCTTTCAAGAGGTTATTAATCCTTTGAAGCATGTTGTAGCGTATATGCTACACTTTTTTGTAATTCATTATTTACATATTTAAGGTAATTATTAATTAATTTTGCTGCAAATTTTTGCTTCCTTACTTCAAGAACATGTTAGGAGACGTAAATAAATCATTATTTTTAATTAATTACCATGTTATATTGTTTAAAAAAATTAAACAATATGTAAAAATGGTGGATTTTTTACGGCAAATATATCTGGAGAAGAAAACGTCACTCAAATATGACAAGATTGGGCACTCGAGGGTTTTCGGGATCGCTGATTACGAATCAGGCCTTAGATTTTCAAAATTCAAAATGGCGGATCCAAAATGGCCGACCGAAATATAAAAACAGGTCAGATTCACCCTCGATTTCAGTCGGCCATATTGGATCCGCCTTTTTGAATTTTGAAGATCTGCGGTCAGATTCGTAACAAGCGACTCCGAAAACTCCCGAGTAACAAATTTCATCTATTTTCAGCGTAAAGAAAAATGTATGTTTCAATGGGTTAACTTAGAGTATTTACAAGGTACAGACATGACAAAAATGGATTGACATTTTTGAGTAGATTACAATATTTTTGTTACATATTTTTGGATAAATTTTTATTTTACATATATATTTGGGTTATTGAAAAACTTTAAATTTAGGCTACAGAAAAGTTTTGTCTGAACAAAAATAAAGATACGAAATTATCGATTTTTAAAAATTGATTTAAAATCAAAATTTTATAAATTTTATAATATGATAAATGTTTAAAATCGTAATTTTATAAATTTTATAATATGATAAATTTTTAAAATCGAAATTTTATAAATTTTATAATATGATAAATACTTAAAATCGAGCATTTCCGTGCTGATGTCTGGATTTTTTATTTCAAGGCAATCTCGGCTGTATATTTATCAGTGTTAATAATTGTATTGCTCGTGAAATGGTTTGAGTTAAAAGTTAATAAAAAGCAAATAGTGAGTGATTCGAATGAATTCTTTTATGATAACTAATAACAAACTGGGTTAATATAATTAACAACACAATTTTTAAAAGTAAACGAATTGCTCTAATCGAAGACATTCTAAAAAAATACATTTCCTCAACCTACTGTTCTGTGTAATTACAACGAAGCGTCAAGTGTAAGTTCTATTTTTGTTTCCATTATCGGGTTACATTACATCCATCAGTTCTTTTTTTGAAGGTTTTAAAAGAGGATTAACCTTTCCGACCGTATCGTCCTTTGACCTCATTTAATTAAAGATTACTTATTTCAAAATTAACACAAAATTCGTTCTTTGGTGATTTAAATGTTAAAATTATTCCATATCGATTTTGGGTAGTCTATTTTTCGATAAAGAGAACTCCTTTAAATTCGATATTCTTTTTTGATATTTTCTAAAGAATATACCCAGAATGGTGCGTTTTCCTGCGTGCGTGCGACACCAAGCGTAAAAAGATAAGACTGCTGCGATTGTAATGATCGTGTCTGTCGGACACGAAATTTTGTGAAACGTACAGAAGAGGGGAACGGCTTTGGAAGCTATCCATGCAGAGAAGTTGTGAATGTACGCAATCGGTTGGATGTGCGAATATTCCCCTCCACAGGGGACCATGAGGTGCGTTTACAGGAAAACCATTTATGTGATACACGAATATTAAATGTAATTTTTTGGCGTGATATTATATTGGATAAAATTTGAGGTGTAAAAGATTTCGAACGAAAAAGGAAAAGTAAACTGCTGTTGAATTGAAAAAAAAAGAAACTGATTTGACGCATTTTTGGATATCTCAATGATATAAAATAAAGCATTTCCGATTACGCGTCTAAATATTACAGGTCAAAATATTACGTTAAACAATTTCGTGACAAAATATTATGCGTCAATATATGACAAATATTGGAATTTATTAACAAAAAATCTCAAAATACAAATTGATAGATGAAATAATTCTGTGAAATTCCCCGTAAAAATCACAAGGCATCAAACTCCGAGCAAAATTGGATACTAGGACTTGTAAACACTGATCATAATAAAGATGATCCTTACATATTGAGTACGATTCAATCTTTTTAGCTGCAGCTTTGACCGCATTTTACGGATAAAAATTACTACTTTCAAATATAATGTGCTTACAAATATTTATTTTTGTATCAAGGACGTAAAATGGAGTTTTCCGCCTCGACAATAGAACCCGAGAGACAGCAAAGTCAGCTCGATTTTTCATAAGAGGTTGAAAATTCTACGCAAGAGATTCAAACATTGTTTTTTGATGCAGTAGGCGTAAACTATTTTACGCCCTTGATACAAAAATAACTATTTTGTAAGTATCATTATATTATAAGTGGTAATTTATATCTGTTATATTCGGCCAAAGCCGCAGCTAAGATGATTGAATCTTAATCAATATGTAAGGATCATCTTCATTATGATCAGTGTTTACAAGTCCTAGTATCCAATTTTGCTCGGAGTTTGATGCCTTGGGATATTTACGGTTAGATTTGCGAGCCCAAAATGACAATTTCACACCCTCAAATGAGGTCCTAAAATGAGTATTTGCGCCTACTGTATCAAAAAAATACTTTGAGCCAATTCGACACAGAGACACAACAATACATTTATAAATACCTATGTACTGAACACTCTAAATTTCTTAAAATAAATTTTGAGCCAAGTTCGACTTCATCTAAAGCGAATCTAAAGCGCATTATTTCCATTTCTATGTAAATAAATTTAACTTTTTAAAGACGAAACAATTCTGGCACCTTATAAAAGTGACGCTTCTTAACCTAATAACCTATAAGAGCAGATCCAATATTTGCCATAAATTTACGAATTAACCCATTAACGCCCACGGGGACACTTTCTTCAAAACTTTCTAGCTGGGATAAATTTAGGCCTGAAAAAATGTGTAATATACGAAATTGATAGATATTTTATCGATCTTTCCAATGATGATATCCAAAATTAGAAAAAAAAAATTATTACTAAAAATTGAGTTTAAATGTAAACAATTAATTGGATATCGTAGCAACTGTCCATTATGGACTCATCTTGAAATGATGGAGAGAATGTCTGAACTTTAGAAAATTGTATTTGCAAAATCAATTTTGTCGCATGAATGATCCAAAATAGTGTCCGAAACGAAAATTTTCGCTCATTGTATTTAGAACGCTTTAACTAAAAAACTATAAGCTTTTCGAAGGAAATTATAATTACAAAAAAAGGCTTAGAATTCATCAAAGAATACAGTAGAATTACAAGACCGTAAATTATGTTATCATTTTTATGATATTATCATAAATATTTGAAAATTAGTATTTAACACTTGCGATATCTTAAACTCAGCTAACAGCTTTTACTAGCATTTCTTGAAAATAATTTGAAAATTGCACAATTTTTTATATTTATCAATTATTAACAAAGTGCACTAGTTTTTCATAATCAAAAATATTAGCATTTTATACTTATAATAATCTAAATAACCCTTTTCGTCATAAACGTTATAATCTGATTTCTCAATTTTTTACTCAAAATTGATTGACTAAATATGTGTGCTAAAAGTTTTCAAGAAACTGTCCTTTTAGTTGTCAACGGGTTAGAATTCATCAAAGAAAGTATTAAAATTTTCATTCATTCGGGTGACAAAATTAACTTTCCAAATACAGTTTTCTGAAGTTCCAAATACATTCCCTCCATCATGTAAATTGGTTTCAAGATGATTCCATAATGGACAGTTGATATACAATCCAATTTAAAACAAAAAAAACTCGGTATTTTTTCCACTTAAACTCATTTTTTAATAATAATTTGTTTTTTTTTTTTAATTTTACACATCAACATTGAAAAAATTGATAAAAATATATCAATTTCATGCGTTCAACAATTTTTGAAGCTCAAATTTATCCCATCTCTAGAGCTCTGCAAAAGTGGCAAAATACCGTTTTTTTAAGAGTCTAAGTTGATTCGAAACAAAATTAACAAATTTCTATTTGAAGTTCATTGATTTTGTACACTTTTTATTGCGAATAGGCATTTATCCGGCATCTTTATTAATGTGAAAAAAAAATCACAAGAAACGAAATGCACGAAATTTTGTTTATTTTTTATTGTGTCATATTGGTTTTTGAAGCAATTTAAATGCTGTTTTGACCCCTCGAAGGAATACACTAGAACACGATAAGGTTGTTTACTTTCTTATTTCCAGTTGAGAAGCAAGGTAAAAAATCAACTAAAATAAGTGCATATCCCGGACTTTATAGGATAAAATAGCAATAATTTTGGTTTTCCGGTTCAATCCTCGATTAGTTCATAATTTATTATTTCGTGAAATTTTATAAAATGAAATGATAAAATGTTTTTAGGTTATGTTCAGTGTAAGTTGCTATATGCCACTAGCAACTCCAGCACTAACTATACAATTATAAAAAAAAATTAGAAGAAATTTAAACTTCGATTAGCACTATAGAGTTTATTGCTAAAAAGCTCCTATAAAAAAGCAAAATTTGCAAAACCCTTGTATACAATATTAACAATACCGTCTTCCCATCTTGTACTGATTCAGATACTGAGTTATTAATTGAAATAGTAAAACCAAATTACTAACTGATGACTAAAACAATTCTGTTAATTCAATTACTCAAATGCCATTAAATAGTAATTTCACTAGTCAAATGGCATTCTACTAATTGAATTAATTAAAATATGACTAACTCAAATTTAGATTTATTAGACAAAAAATATCAATAAGGTATGAAATTGAAATGTGTTATTTTTTATGTAATACTGTAATATATTTTTACAGTATTGTGGTGTGCAACACTATGTTACATCTTTTGTTTTAAATTATGTACCATTAGGGTTTCCACCCCCCCCCCCCTTTAAGAACATCATTAACAGTTCGAATTAGGAAAAATAGTTTCTTAAATATTTGATCTACACTTTTTTCTCGAACTACTTCGAAATGTCTAATGATCCCAATAATTATTCAACAACTGTTGCATTTTTGAAAATTCATTAAAGTCCTTTTAATGTCGGAGTGCAATTAAAAATTAAAGTACTTTAAAGTAATTTATAAAGCCCTGTTTCATTTAATTATTAATGTAAGCCAGTGGCCCATTAGAATCGTTAATTTATTTGGCTAAAAGCATAAATTACGTCGAGACGTAATGAGTTAATGTAACTATAAGGACTTGCACTTCAATTTAAATTAATAATTCAAGCTTCGAATGCTTATTATACTTTTTCGATAATTCCAATAGTAATTCTATATACAATAACATAATTTGGTCAACAATAGTAGAAGTTGTAGCCTTTTTTGTAGAATTTGTTCAAAATTGAATAAGTATTTCTAAAGAAATATTAGACAAAATCCCGAAAAGACAAATTAAAGCTATAGGAATTACCTTTCGATTACACGTTGTACTTTTCTCCTGTAATCATTTTTTTAAAAATGAGAGCGGATTGAAAAAGAAAAAAATAATACGAAAAAATGACTTTAGTAAATCTAAAACTATCACGGCTGAGAAGCTGAAAGTCTCCTCTTTAATTCCCTTTTTTATTTTTCCCGTATGTTGACTTGGCGATGAGATATCAACAAATTTAGCCGAAATTCCGCAAGGGTGAGCTCATACTTTTAAGAGGTACTGTATGTATTAGTATATTATCAAAAAATAAACTATTGATATAACTATTTTCAAAATTGATTTCCCAATGCAACACGTTTATACACCACTTTACAGGCACTGCAGAAATAAATTAAACTTTTTACAAAATAATTTCCTTTCATTCTGTGTTGAATATCATTATGTTTCTTTAGTTAAACCTTCATTTAAGGTTTTAGTTTTTATTTATGGTCGCATTGAATAGTTCACTACGGAAAAGTGTTTAGACTAGTTTTTGCGTTAATTCGAATTATAAGTATAAAGGTCATTCTAAAACGTTTATGGTGCGTCTTGACAGAGATAATAGAAATGTTTAACAATATGAATATTTCTCTTTAAATTACCAATTGAGATGATATTAAAAAAATTGTTTGATTGAAAAATATTTCACTATTTGAAAAGAAATTGCTGTAACAACTCTTCAAAATACCCAACCTTCGCTTCTTCTAACCACTAGTAGTGGATTCTTAATTTGTTTAATTTTACTAGAGTGAAATGTACCATGGAACAAACATTTGTTTGCATGAATCATTCTTTATTTGAGCTGAAGAAATTACAATAATTAAAACAGTAAAAATGTTGATCCTTTCAACGAACTTTTACAAGTTGAAAAATAAATCTAAAAAAGTTTTAAAAAAAAGAAAAAAAAATACTGAAAATTGATAAATTCAAACAAAATTTTATACGAATTGTTTAGTAATAAAGGGCTTTGCCCCACAGTAAGTATTTTACGCATTTTTACTTTTTATACGAATTTTACTTGGATTGTATAAAATATCTTACGTTACCTACGTTTTTTATGCGACTGCGATATGAAATATACTATTCAATTTCATTATTACAATGGGTATTTATTTTACGAGTAACGCGAAAAATATTTATTATACTAATCTACTGATCATAAAATAAATATTCTCTAGCAAATTTTTTTTTGTATATATAAGCTTGTTGGTTTTAAGGATAAACGGTTAGGTAAATGTATATAATCAACATTTTTTAAACGTTTTAACTCTAGTACATAATCGTTCAGTAATAATAATATTAATAACAACCATGAAAAACATTCACGCTCATAGATCGACGCATAATTATTGATATTTTATCGTTATTTTTAAAAAACAGACTATGTAATAAAGTCATAATTTCTTCATTTTTTCACCATTAATAAATTCCGTAACAAAAATTAGGATTCTATTACCACTGAAGGCATAAAATGAAAAAATTGTATATTTTTCTATTATTTAAAAATGGGAGTAACATTTTTTTAATCGTTGCGATTTAATAAACCTTTTAACGCCCAAATGTATACAATTTGCACGGATAAAAGCACTGTTTTTAGTATTCAATAAACATTTTTTCAAATTGAGACCTCCGTAAAATTGTCAAAAAATTATGTCTCCAAATCGACACAAATAAAAATATGTGAAAGCATTTTGAAGTAAAACTAATGAAAACACGTTTCTGATAGATTAGAAGGCGATAAAAAAACCGATATCATAGTGAAAATTGCCTTTTAACAAAAATAGTAGCTAAAAAATTCCTTTTTTATTTCAATTTTTTTTGAAAAATCTGTATTACATATCACTTTTTGAACATTTTCTCAGCGCCATTAGAAAAGGGGGCCTCAAAATTAGTGGGATACGGAGGTATCCATTTTTAAGTTTGTTATTGCATAGAAAAACAATCCTCAAATTCGTGTGCAAAAAATTGTGCAAAATTGAGCGTTAAAGAGTTAAGAAATACTTCTTTTTTTTCGACGAATCAAAAAGGTACTCATAATGTAAATTTGATTCCTAAGTTTGTGTATGACTCTTCATTTTTGACAGTCCGTATGCATTATTTGTGCATGGGAAGGAATAAAATTAATACTTTTTTAATACTCCGGGAGTAGAACTCGATTTGGCGCCCTGCAGTGAAATATTCGCACTTATTCAAGATCGGTAATTGCGCCCTTGTTACATAAGATACAATTATATAATTTGTTTGATAAAATATGTCATTAAAAAGAAACTGATGCCCAAAAAGGAGGTTATTAATATCCTAATTATTCGATAAACACAAGAGGGAATTAGCAAAATGATGTGTGAAATAGCGGTTTCGAGAACATCAAGCATAGAAACTTGCAATAATATCATTAGTGCAGTTTTGATTACTTAATAAATCCATTCTTGGATGATTTAATGTGCACTCGTGCATGTTCCAGTAATAGAATTTACAGAAATTTGTATATAATCCACCACGTAATGACGTAAACCATCGTTCGAGCTGCCATGTGCAGTTATTGTTTCGTACATTTGATACTTCGGTCAAACGGATTAAGTTTAACCAACCACATGATCTATTTTAAACGCTTAGTTTTACTTTGTGGTGGAGTAGGTATCCGAATTAATCATACGTGAAATGCACAATTCTGCACCCGTTAAATTTTCAAAAGCCATAGGCGTACTAAAAAAAGGAATTAAACTATCCGTGAATATCTGAAAAAAAACATAAATGTATTGAAAAAGGTGTATTTATATATAAAACAAATCCTCTTTTGATAAAATTTCGATAAATCGCTTGTTTAAAAAAAAATTGAGGTAGAGTATCAAGGGGATTAATTTTTAAAACTTATTGTTATTTATCTTTTACGATTATAAATATTCATTTCAATAGTATAATAAGGAAATATTTCTCTTTAATTAATGAATGTGTAATTCTTGTAATAAACTTTCCTAAGTTTAACAAACTATGTTCTTCCTTCAAGTAATCTGACGTTTTTAGGTCACTCTTTATGATTTGTACAATATTTTTCAACAATCTTAAAGAAATTTGGTAAGACTTTTGAATGATTTATTTGTGAAACAAGAAATTGACTAATTAATGATCAGGATCTTTTTAATTTTAAATGTTTTTTGTAATTCTTGATGAAATCGATTAAAGGCACCAAATTCATTGCCAGTTTTCGTTTAGAAAGTTTATGTTGCTAGAAAATAGTACGAAAGAGTAATGAGAAATAGTTCGACAACGTAATTCAAGCGTTATCGACGAAAGTCTCGAGTAATTTATTTTCTGCCAGGCAGACCCGCAGGATAAGGAAGGACGGTGTCTAGATAACTCGTTTGCTGTTTCGTTCGGCTATTTTTCGAAGATTGTTCTCCTTTTTTATTGACGAAGGTTCGAACTTAAAGTACAATATTACCTTTCGAACGATTACATGACCGAACAAAATAAAGAAGAATATAACAAATAAATACAATTTTTGGAAACGTAGAACATTTTATTGCATTTGGAGTCAGAGTGGAATAAACCATGAATTACGAAGAAAAAAGGTCAGAGATGTCAATATTTTTTCTGGTGTACTTTCGTGCACTGAATCCATTCCGTGATGATTTTATTAAAGATCATCTTCAACAATTATTATCTTTATCCTAATTTTGGCTTCAAACTATTGGGTAGTAGACGGAGTAAGGTATCGTTCATCTGAAAATACGAGCGCCAGCTAATATGCAACCAGACGTACATTGCATCTGGGAGTTTCTCGAGAACTTTTAAACTTTTAAATAATGTTAAATATGAAATACTAATTTTTTTAAGGCATATTCATGCAAATAATTATATACTTATTTTCATCGGAATTAACCAAATAACAAGAAAAATCTGGCATAAATCATTTTCTACCATGTTAACATTCTTACGCATGAGTTTACTTCCTAAAGTGATTCCAGATGCGTAATTGTGTATTTGGATTTTCATACAAGTTGCTTTTTAAAATTCAAAATGGCCGATCCAATATGGCGGACATATTTTAAAAAATGTGGATTTTAGTGTAAATTAGCATTTTGGGAATCCTAGAGTTGCTGATGGGAATCTGTAACCAGAATTTCAAAGTTCAAAATAGCGAATCTAATATGGCGAATATAGTTTGAAAAAAATCTTGATGTCATAATTGGATTGTGATACATTAGATTCAATATGTCGAATTAGAGTAAAATAAAGCTGCGAGTTCATAAAACTTTGTATTTCGAGATTTTTGCGAGTGCTGAATGCAGATTTGTCCTTTGAAGATCAAAATTCAAAATAGGAAATTCAAAATGGCTGATTAGATTTTAAAAAGTCTAAAAACAAATCAAATGTGATACCACCTCCAAAACGCCCTAAATTCTATGGTTTTATTTAATTTAAGTCATTAGATTCAATTTTAATCCACCATATTGGATCTGCCATATGGAATTTTGAAATTCTTAAATCTGAGTCGCAATAAAAAACCCTTAGATTCTTTGGCCCGCTATTGAATGACTGTTGAGCAAAGCAGCAAAGTTACAAATGATTGTAACGTCTAATAATAGTAGAATTAATAACACGAGAAGTTGTCGTTTATGCCACGTCGCTTTCACAATTCAGAATATTATAAAATACACCATTCCATAACTGATTATACTATAATCTTCATTAAGAAATTATTTGTATTTATTCAATTCTATTACATCTATGTATGTGTGTATAATCTTGATTAAACTCTGGACAAATAGAGTCCTTGAGCAATTTTACATACAGAGTATGGCAAAAAGAACAAGAACCGAAGAATATTTATAGTGCTTATTGAAGTTATGTTTGCGGTAGATTTAAGGTTATATACACTCTACTACATATTTAACGATCGGAAAATAGGCCATGGTCCTACTTACGTCTAAATAAGCTACTGGAACTAAGTTTTGTAATACCGAGTTTTACTACGGTAAAATGGTTGTATTAACAATCTTTTTTTTTGGTTGCACATCAAAAGCCCGACATTCCAAAACCAAACATTTAAAAATGCAGACATTTCCAAATATAGACACCTCCGATTGGTGTGTTCAAAAATGTTTGACCAAGGGGTTAATTTTGTAGGTCATTCGAAGATCAAATCAGTTTGACCGCTAGATTGTTTAAAGAGCACATTTAGAAGTCAGTCATTAATTACATATTCAGAATTTTTTAAATGTCTGGTTTTTTAAAGTCGGATTTTTTAAGTGTCTGTTTTGTGATTTGTCGAGTTTTTGAGGTGCACCCTTTTTCCCTTTGCGTAAATTATTCGTATAAAGCCCTCTTTTTTTAGAAATTGTTGCTGGTACATAAATAATTGTGCTGTACTGTTACATTTTAAATTGACAAACAAATCTGGATACATAATGATTTTACTAATAATGAAACGGTAATCAACTAATACTAAAATAAGTAAATAGAAATAAATTACAGCGGATAATGTTATATTTTTTCCAAATCTTTATGAAAATTTATGTAACAAAATTGAAGCTCGAGATTTTTGGTTTCTTTTTGCAAAAAAAAGCAATTCCAGTGATAAATTAACTCATTAAGTCACAAATTTTCAATGAATTTTCTTCCATTTTTGTTTCATACTACAAGTAATGAATGGGAATATCGATCCACTGTATTCGACGTAACATTTTAAGCTCTTTCAGGATATATGTCCACAGAATTTGTCTAAACTCAATGCTTAAAAAGTTCTAAACAATTTTTAGCAAAAAAATGCGTTATTATGTAATAAAGCCATTTTCGAAAATTTGTATAACAAACCTGTAGTATACGCATCCCATTTCATACAGAACAGTGTTTTCGAAGCCTATATTCTAAAATGAACACGGTACAACTTTGAAACTAAAAGTGAAAATATCCAAAATGCTCAGATATGAAAAAATCGTCAAAAAGTTCAGTAATTTTTTTATTTGAAAATTCTAGACAATTTAAAAAAATGTTGCGGAATAAAAAGTTCTTATAATTGCCCAAAAGAATTGGAATAGAAGATTTTTTTACAATTCTTTACAATTTTTATAATCTTAAAATGTTGAAAATAATCAAAAAATTCTGACAAATATTTTTTTCAACAATCCATCATTTGCTGAAAACAATTCTTTACTTTTCGACGATTTTTTCGTGTCTGAGCCTCCATTTTGGATACTTTCATCTTTATTTTCAAAATTGTATCACATGCATTTTAAAATATATGCTTCGGTTTCTTATAAAAATTTTAGATTTTTTTTTGTAAGAAATAACGTTTTTTTCCAAAAAATGACAAAAAAATGGAAGGGAATTCATTGAAAATTGACGACAGTTGGGACTTAATGTGTTAATAAGATAATAATCAGTATACCATCATTTTATAATTTATTTTTCCATTTATTAATTTTCAAAACTAATTTTTTAATATTTTCAAAAAATATGTTTAAAATTAAAAATATAAATAATTGTTATTTACAAAGGTTAATATTTATAAATTGAGCTACTTTTTATATACATATTTTTACAATGCTACCAAGGCCGCAATTCAACAATACGATTAACCCCTCAAGAGTCTTGGTATCACTTCGAGAAACCCAGTGCAATTCAAAATAAACAACTAAGACATCCTAATCTAGTCTGATTATAAGATAAAGAATTACCAGTACGTTATATTATTATACTCGAAATAACATTTTGAATATTAATATAATGATCTAACTTATTCTTAAAATATTATCATGTCATTGTAACTATTAAATAACCTAAAGATACTTTGTACACTATACGGTTTAATGAAGCATAAGCATTTGTTTGTCAACATGAACCCTATCGATAGTTTCAGTCATAAATCACAGATTTGTTGGTTTCATATAAACCTATGTATTGATTATCGTCTATGCAGCAATTTCGTGAATAACAAAAAAGTAACTATGTAGTACGAAAAATGTTCAAAAACAATTAAATCGTTTCATAAATTTAGCAAAATAAAACAAAAGAATCGTTTATCTCTGCATTACAAAAACGAAAATATATAGTTTTGTATATCAATAAAAAGGAATTGGCTATATACTTTAAAATCTTGGTTATTTGAATAAACGGTAACGAAAGACGATAAACGCAATCGATACGACCCAATAACCTTAAATTAATTCGACAGCCTCGAACGATTATCGGCGTTTATCGATACTCTCGATACAATTAACGAAACTGTGTAAGTTATGTGAAACCTATAAATAAGCGAACAAAGCATAATTATCATGAACAGGTGTTCAAACAAATATTACATAAGTGAGGAAACGCTAATAAGTGTCGCACACTCGGAAAGCGAGCAGTGTTCGTCCTACAGACATGCTTTTGTTCATTTTCAAGATTAAAAATAGACATTCGATTTTCAATTTTTGAGTGAGTTTTCATGCCACCTTCGCGTTCTACCTATCTAATCGCGTTATCTACTATCAGATTCGTTGAAGCGATCTATGAACATTTCTAGTGGGGAAAATAGTTGAAAGCACACGTATTAGTAACGTCGTAATCACAGTATGCGTTTCAAGTATAGAAGAAAAAATATTTTATTGTTTCGTATTGTGCTTTGGACGTGTTTAGTCGCAATAATGTACCTGTTAATATCTTATAATAAACATAAGGATTTTTATTTTGTTGGACCGTGTATGGTGAGTACCAGTGACAATTGTTCGAGTATTGGAGTGCAATTCTACCTCTTTACCCACGAGACATCACAGTTCAAAATTGGAGAGGAAATTATTTTTAACGAAACTAGTTCGAATCTACGGGAGACATTTTTTGTGCCTCGTCATCCAACGAAGATCATCGTACATGGTTTCAATGCTGACATGAATCATGACTCTTTAGTGGATGTGAAAAATGAGTACTCAAAAAAAGGCTACTATAATATAATATTTGTCAATTGGGATCAATTGTCATCCGGACCGTGTTACGTGTACGCCGTGAAGAATCTCCCAAACGTGGGGACTTGTCTTGCAAAACTTATCTGGACGTTACAAAGATATGGTGCACGGGATATCCACGTCATTGGATTTTCTCTGGGAGCACACGTTGCTGGATTTTCTGCCAACTCATTACGTCCCTACAAATTGCCAAGAATTACTGGTCTTGATCCAGCAATGCCTCTGTTCCTCACGGTAGATCGTGATCAGAAATTAGACTCAACGGATGCTGAATTCGTCGACATCATACACACAAATGCATTCGGTCAAGGACAATTTCAGAGGAGTGGTCACGCTGACTTTTTTATGAATTGGGGCATCGTTCAACCCGGATGTTGGACTGAAGGAGGTTTTTTCTCATGTAATCATGAGAGGTCTGTCATGTACTTTGCAGAATCCATCAACTCAGATACTGGCTTTTGGGGATGGTCTTGTCCAGGCTTTGTCAACTATCTTTTGGGAATGTGTCCACCAAGATATCCGGCTGTTAGAGTAGGAGACAATGTGGATCCTACAAGTAGAGGATTTTACATTGTCAAGACGCGAAATGAGAGTCCGTTCGCAGCGGGAAAGTTTGAAGTTTATGACGATCATCCGACGTGAGATGAATGGTGAACTATTGTGATTTGAAATCTTACTCAAGATCTCTGAAAATTGTGATTTATCAGTGATTGAGTGCTGACCCCATCTACCGGGATAATGCAAGTATTGACAGAAGATGTGGAGACGGTGGGAGGAAGTGACAAGTGACACCCGGAAATGTGGAACTTTCAAAATCATGATCATGTGGTTTAATTTCTGTAATTTATGATTACTTTATTATAAACCATAGATGAGAAAAGGAAAATGAAATATAAACATTTTTTACTTAACAATTTTTAATTCTTCAATCCGATAATTCATAAAGTTACACGGTACACTTTCAAATATTTTTAGTATTACCAAAATTAGCAAAAATTCATGTGTTAAAGGTTTTTTACTGAATTGGAATGTAAAACTACATGACTTTATAAATATTATAAAAATACACAAGAAATACTCACATCATTTAAAAAAGCTTTTAATAAAAATCAATATTTTCCAGATCAATGACTTCATAAATGTTCCATAAGTTTTATCTAGTGCAGATACAATTTAGCAAAGTGAATCGTAAATTTTATTTATCAGCAATCTTGCAAGTATAACAATGGTAAACTTCAAGAGTTATCTTTTTATAAACATAATACTTTTTTTCAAAATTTAAATTGACATAAATAAATTTTATTATTAAGAAGGTACAGCAGTAAAGACTTGAAATATGGCATAAATACATAGATAAGATTTATTATCATAATAAGCAATTAATGTATTTATTTTTAATTTAAATTTAGTATTTTGAAACTATTCCTACATACATATGATTTTAATTGTCGTCTTCGGTTATCTTGTTTACTGATTACAATCGACCCTTCCTTAAGTGCAATTATTAAAGTTAATATCGTGTATTTCGATATAGATAATATTTTCGAATAGTAACATTCTAAAATTAAGTTGACATTTTTTGAATGCTGTATGGAAAATTAAATAAAGTTAACTTAATGGGGAATGGCGTAACCTCATTTCATAATGATAGTAGTAATCTTTGTGCACTACATAATATAAAAATCTTGAAAAGTAAAAATAAAATTAGAATGAAATAGTATTTTATACAATATTTTAATGTCATATTAAAGGACAAGTAAAACAAATTGCTGTTTTCATTTACCAAACATTTCTTGCCATTGAAATATTATTAAAAATAATCCGTTATTTATCAAGATTCCATGTAATTTCATTATTAAAATATAGTTTCGGATATTACTACGATTAATTCTAACCTTATTAACATTGTTAACAAATAAAATAAATAATAAAAATATTAATATTTTAACAGCTTCTGAAAATAGCCTTATTTATAATTTTATAAGAAAAGCTACAATAAAAACACCAATAGGTAAAAAAACGACATTCATAAAGCCGATAGTTAAAAAGCCGACAATCAAATAAAGCCGACACATAAAAAAATAGACACATCTACAACTGGAGAGTCATTTTTCTAAGTGTTGGCCTTTTAAAGTCGGGTTTTCCATTATCTGCTTTTCAGCTATCGGTTTTTTGGTTTGTCGTTTTTTTTATCCGTACCCGTTTATGTGGATTGGTTTATTATTAGCTCTTACAACTGCAAACTGTCAACTATCGCTTTACGAACCATCGATTTGTTGCAGTGATTCTCTTTACTTTCTGTCGAGAAAAGTTAATATTTTATAATCTAACCTTATAAAAATTCTAGTAATTTTAACAGAAAGAATGGCAATTTTCCTCCATTTTACTAGTGTGGTAAAATTACCGTCTAAAATGGTAGAAAATTGTTTTCAGAATATTCTCTTGTAAGCGACTGTAAAAGGTACGAAAATGCATTTTTGTAATTTGAAAAATCAATCACGTCTCGTTACATAACCTTTTGAATAATCACAAAAATATAAAAGATTGAATTATTTAACAGTGATTATACACATAAAGTGATTACATGATAAGTCACATGATGTAAAATTACAATAACAAACGCAATAACAAATTAAGAAAAGCTCTTGTATTTACCGTAAATAAATGTTTACAAATTGTAAAGTTTCAAGATGTCCATTATTGAGATTTGTTATTTCATTTATTTTCTATTTCGAAATAATTTTTGTTTGAAATAATATCGGATATTATTTCTATATAAAATAGAATTTTTGTCTTTAACCCATTACATCCCGAATGGACATTTTTTCACCGCTATTTTCATTTTTCTGTAAAAGAAGGTTCTAAAAAATGTTGCATAAGGCATATCCGACATGAAATTAACTTTCAGAATCTGCTACTTTATTTTTCAAAAAATACAACAGCGAAAAACTATATGCCATTTAAAAAAAAAAAACATACATTTTTCAAATCAACTTTTCACATTGAAATCGTTTCAGAATTCTACTGAAGGGTAAAAAACCGTGGCCTCGAGAGAGACTTTTAAATGTGCCTATGCCCATTTTGAAAATAAAGGTGAAAGCATCCAAAATCGACTCAAACAGAAAAAAAATCAGCAAAAACGTCAGAAATTTTTTATTCGAAAACGATAGACTTTAGGAAAAAATGTTACCGAACAAAAAGTTCTTATAATTGATTAATGAATACGCTGAATTTTTTCAGAATATTTTGAACACATTTTTCATTTTTCAAAATCCTGAAATTTTGAAAAATTTCATTTGAAAATTGCATGTTTTTTTTTTAAATTGCATATAGATTTTCATTGTTGCATTTTTTTGAAAAGTCTAATAACAGATTTTGAAAGTGCAGTTAATTTTACGTCAGATATACCTTATGCCAAATTTTTTAGAACCTTTTTGTACACAAAATACAACCTTTGAAAATTGTAATGAAAAAATTTCTATTCGGGACTTTAGGTTAATTATCAATATATCCAAAGACTTTATAGCTTTATTACATTAGTCAACTTATAGTATTATACATTTTTAGAACCAAAAATATTCAATATATAATTACTACTTTAAATTGTTGTTTTTTAATTAATATTTATTTAAAATTAATAATCCCGTGACATTAAAAAGCGAATGACTTTAAACCAAGATGACGAGATTTTTAACTCATTTTCAAAGCTCTCTAGCAAATCGAAAAATGAAAATATCATAATGCAACCAACTTACTTTACTATTTTTGAGTATGCTTTATTGATTTATGGGATCAACATTGCGTTTCCTTGCATCAGAAAAACAATATGACGGATTTTGTCCAAAAAAGTACCAAAAAATCGGAAAAAATATTTTATGTAATATATAAAAGATGTAGGAGTCCATTTATATCTTACAAATAAGACTTTATGTAGATGTGACAATGGAATATATACTATGCCTTTGCAATTCCTAAACAAAATTTCCTGCAGCTGTTAGTCGAAACCATCGATCAATAAGAAGATACAATATATTCATCATTTATGTACGAGGTATCCAATAGTTGTAAACGTATTATATTATCTTAAATTGAGTAGTTACTGTAGTTAAGAGAATACTACACCATATAGTAAACCGAAGTTTTTTGAAAATTTTGTTAAATAAAATATGGTCAGTCATCTATTTACTTTGGATTAGAAAGACTTACGCCTTAACATATATTTCCTGCTATTATCTACATCTAATAATTGTTGCAATGTATTGATAGTAGTAACCTGTATACTTACTATTAAAACTGCAGATTTGTACATTTCATACTTACCTCCTCTAACAGTTACTTCTAAAGATTACAATGGTAACTACGTTTTTATGATGACTATTTGCAATTTTAATTCTATGTTTCATATTTTACGTTAGTACCCTTAGGTAAATTAAATACTGCTATTATTCTGAAAATTAAATCTTTTTAGATGCAGCTTCAAGTCTGTTAATAATTGCTGAAGTTCTATAGGAACTCTTCACAATATAAGTGCCATTTGCAAATAATCCAAGTTGGGAAAATTAGGTGTTGGGAATATCATTAATTTACAATTTTTTGATTTTCTACGTTCTCATTATTCGATAAAATCTGCGAAATTAAAATGACAAAGTCCTGCATTATAATAAATAAGGAAACACTTTAATTATACCATTTTATCTTCTATTTTAATAAATTGTTAGGATGGAACTAACGTGTCTAGAACTAAAATAAAAATGAATAATAGAAAATTCCAGTTTAATTGACGTGTATTGAAGTTCCACAACAGTTTCAATGTTTATTATATCTAGAAATAAGAAAGAAAAAAACTTTTAATGTCAATAAAAGATTATGATAATATATTATATGGATATAAATTGCATACATAAGCAATCCTTTGAAAATGTTAATATTTCTATATCGAAAAAATTAAAAATAAATATTAAAAACACACTTAAATCGCACTTACTTTACGTTTGTATACTTGTGAAAAGTGGGAAAAATCGGGTATCAATCATTATTATGCAATTTTATTATTTAATTTTATTGAAAATTAAATTTTTAAAAAACAGACGCTCAAATTAGTGTTAATCGTATACTGACATTGTTCAACACTTTCTATATTATTGATAGTACATTATAGAGTAAAACGGAACTGATTGTCACAAAAAGTATGCACAAATGATTTATGGTAACATTTTAGCCAAATGATCGCCAAATTTTTACCACTTTGTATCAACCTGAATCCCCAAATATAATCTAAAAACGCTCTACTTTAACATTAGTGACTAACGGAACTAACTATCATAGTGAACATTGAAAGAATGTATTTCCGTTTTGTTTTATTTTTTTATTTTTATGTTTATATACTTTTTTATTTCTTTCATTTTCTATTGTTATTCTTTACATAAATAAATAATGCAAATAGGCAGTCCAAAGTGTTGACATATATTTTATTATGCCTATAATTGTCTAATTATAAGTTTTAAAAATCCTAAATTAGGTATCTTAAATCTGTGATCTGGTATCAGTTATTTTGAATCTATAATTGTTTTTTCATTTCATCAAAAGACTGATTTATTAACCTGAAATCTCATTTTGAATAAGTAATATACTATTTCGTTAATGCTGTGGAAAATCGCATTTCCCGCGCTGTTTATCATGCAGGGAATATTTTCCCGCGTACTATTAGGAAAACTTAACAACTTAATCGTGAAAGCAATTTCAAAACTAACTAGAATAATTTTTTAGCAATTTGTTCAATTCAATGTAAGTCATTTAGTAGAATATTTTCAAAGCGTCTAAATTTAACATTCGTATTACGCCGTCAAGTGGGAAGCCATTATAATGGCTCTCAATGATCGACACATATAATTTCGTGATATAAGATACTTTTTTGCATGGATTAAACTCAAAGTTAGTACTGAAGTAACTATATAGAATCAGATTAGCATCGATTCAATATAAATTCTATACATAAACATTTTACGATCCATCGCAAATGTGATATCAGACTAGTTACAATAGGAAACTGACTAGTAACCAATAGTTTTTTTCTGTATGAGTTAAATCCAAATCCTAGAAAGTAATGACCCACAATGTGGCCAGCAACGTGCTACGATAACAAAGTGAAACTTCCGACCGATTTTAGTTTCGTCGACACGGACGCTCGGTCATCTGCATATGCGCATTATTCGGAGGCTTCCGTCACGAACTAGCCGAACACTTTCAAACTTTGAGAAAATACTCTTACTCTTCAGCTAGTTTAAACGGACGTAGTGTACCTGACTAAAAAAATGCAAATTTCCTCATAGGCAACCCACTTTCGGACTCGATGGGAGCTGTTTGAACGCGACCGGAAATCGAAATTAATCGAGTAAAATCGCGATTTGGTAAAATATTCATCAGCGTGCCACTATCTAATATGTCAGTAGGTCGATTTAATAAGTTGCGGTTATCTTGCGCCAATCGCGTCATCGAGTTATGCCAAGACTCGTTCGAGCGTCACGTTATCAGGAAAGCCAATCAATGTCACGGCAACATAGCGAGACGTGCAAGTATAATGCAATTTCTTGTCAACTATTTAAATTATTCTATTAATCGTTAACACAATAATAATAACGTTCCAAATAATTTAACATAATTATAACACCAAACCTGATAATTACACAACTCCATTGTCAAATTTTACTCCTGTACTCTGGGCAATCGTAAAATAAAATGGATTTCGTTCGATCCGAACTTGAATTTTATGATAAGAGCTGCCCAAATATCCTACGAATGTACCTGCAGGAATTCCCGTATTCACGTGGGAAAGCGTTTTTGAATAAAAGAGCAGATTGAATTCCAGGAACTGAAGGATAATAAATTCTTTTTCTTCGGAATCGCTCAGACGATTTTCCAGGATGAGAACGCACGACACAAAGCAATGCGAGTCGGTCGCAAAAAAAAGGGGGAGAATAAAAACAAAAAAAAGTTGAAGGAAATAAATTCGCCGTTCCCATTTCCATGTTCAGAGGCAGCGACGCAGGGGCAAAACATCGGAACGACAATAGGGGTGATGTTCTTTTGGAGGATGGCCAAAGCCAACCAACACTATCACTCGTTATTCTTGCTAACCCACCAACTATATGTTCATTTGTAGCAAACTTTACATATGTTTAACGGGTAATTTCGGTGGCAGGTAGAGATTAATTCTTTTTTCTTTTACCTTCGACCGGTTATTTTAGTTGTCATTGGTATTGATTGGTATTATTAAACTACGGTAATAAGTTTCATCTTGATGTTGAGATAATCGATTAAACAATCTGGCTGTAGGTTTATACATGAGAAGTATTGGTACCACGGTAATGGTAACAATTTGGATTCTACGTATATAGGTTCTGGTATCAAGATTGTATCAGTTACCAGATCCCAATGCTAAAAATTATGGACGTGATCACATTTACTCGACGTAAACTCTTAATGCAATTAATTTTGAATTATGTGGACAGAGTTAAATTTAGATCACGTCATTTTAAGTTTTTATAAGCAACCTCAAAAATTGCGATTTTGATTTATTTTTTAGTTGATACATAACTTCCATTCTCATTTTCGTGTGTTTTTCATCCATTTCCCTCACGTTTGCAACTTTCTAACTAACATTGTCGGTTTCAGAAGGGTTCAAACTATTCAAAAATACTCGAGTTTTTACAATTCCCTCAATTCAGCACCGTCCTTTCCATTAGATTTTCCTGCAATGTAGGATAATAATGTAGCTCATACTCTGAGAGCAAAATGCTCTTCTGTTCCCCATATCGGGAGAGCAAAATAGCACATTCTCTCCCTAGGGAGCAAAGTAAGTTTTTAGACACTGAGAAAATAATGTTCAACGAGGGAGAATAGATGTGCACACCTATTTTGCTCCCTAGTTACGTAATGTACTATTCTTACAATCGGTGCGCAAAATGCTATTTAGCTCCCTATACTGCGGGCGCAAAACAGCACATTCTCTCCTTAGGGAACAAAATAACTATATCTTGGAACAAAATATGTCACTTGTTTTTCAACTTGTTTAAGTGAACTATTTTTTGTTTACATTTATATAAATACTGAAAAGTTAAAAGTAGTGATCACATCTGCAATTTAAATTTCTCACTTCATATAATCAATAGGATTCGGGAAATCCGTATTTGCGTCTTAAGTCCTTAAATGTCCGATATATTTACGTAACAAACCCATGATTTATAAAAATCTTACCAAGAAAAAATTTCGTATCAATTGTAGCAAAAATAATGTACGATATAGAATTATAAAATCTCTACGTTTGTAACTCTTTTCAAATGCTTGATATTGGAAGATTAAGATCTATATAGACCATCATTGAATAGAAAAATAATCAATAATAGGTTTAAAATTGCATAAAAAACGTTAGGAACATTATTGCATATTGTTGCATCGGCGTACTAATCCCAATACTATCTTAAAAACGCGATAAGTATTTTTAATTGACTAGATCGTGCAACTGATATGAAGATATCACGAATTAAAGAATTGTAGAATATGCATTAACATGTGTCATCTTTCAAAGAACAATTTTGTTTATCAAATTAATCTGTGCAATTGAAATACTGAAAGATTAATTGTAAATGATCTGCACGTTTGAACTGATTTTATTCCACGAAATTAATTATTGCATTTTAATAGGTGTTTGAGATAATTGATGAATTGACTGCACATAAATTTACAAAATTGATCCTAGAGGTATTTATAAAATGGTCTAAATGATGAAGAATTAATATTCAGCGTAAATGTTGATGTCATGAAATATTTTGGTCTAATACTATATTTAATGTGATTGTACAATAACAAATTTTTTTAGCTAAAATCTAAAAAATCATCAATTCAATGTTAGTCTGAATGGAAAAAAAACATATTTTGAGGGTCTTCGTTTCATTTCCTATGAGGGAATTTCCTATTCTGACACTAATTTTGGATTTTGAAAAGTGAACTATATATTAAAATTCATTACCTTTTTTAAAAAAATAAACAGCGGTCTGAGTCTCCAAATTAAGAGTTTGTAGACAGTGTTGGAGTAATACATTAGCTAATGCAATAGTCTCTTGCAAAGGAGTATTAGTTACTCGAAACATCGAGGAGAACAAAATTTGTATGTGTCCAACGCTGGCTACTAATTATTAATTAACAGGCGAAATCCGTTGTTTTTTATTTTGGTTAGATCGCTCACAAAAAATATCTGCCATTACCTTTTTGGTTTTTAACACCCGTTTAAATTAACCCTGACAAGAAGCTGGGTTGATTTTAATGAATTTAAAATCAATTGAGATATGTTAATCGAATATCACACGGAAGTTACCGCGTCTATTTCATCTTGTTGAAAATTCTGGTTTCAAAATTTCAAAAAACTAGCATTTAAAAACGAAATAATAATTAAATAAAGACATTTTTTCAACTGCGGTATCCGACATGGTTTCCCCCCATAAATGTGGTGTTTCCTACGCCATTGCATGCCCTAATGTTGGTGCTCCTAATGAAGGTACCCGTTTAGGTAGGTATTTATGAAGGTCTAAATAAAAAGGCCTAAACACTAAAAGCATTTTTAATAGTTATAAAAATAAAGCAGATTATCTCTTTAAAGAGGGGCAAATTCAAATTATTTTTGTTTTTATTGAATACTTAAATACACATCCTATTTAATCAGGAGTGACTGATGTTCTTTAAACCGCCTATCCCAATAATTTTTAAATTAAACTCTTCAGTTATCGAAGCTCAATCGCAATGTGGATCAAATGCGTTCGATCGAATCCTCGATCTCCTCGTAGTTAAAAAGTCTCATCGTATGAAATTACCATTGCAGCTAATCGAATCTATCGATTTTATCAGACAATTACTGAGAATAACTTTAAGACTCTCAGGTATCATCGTCGTTATTTTTATTACGCTTTTATGCGTTGGTAATTCGCTGTTGATAAGACTTTGGAAAACTGTACTGCAATGTCAGTTTGTAAGCAAAGGTTGGTAATTCCCCCTGATCTTCTGCAGTATCGCACTCCTGCCTATAATAGTCGCATTCGATGTGCGCGTTTTAGCACATAAACGTCTTGCAGAAACGCGAGTGGCTGTATGGCAGTTTTCCCGTCTCGGAGACCTCCATTTCCCGTCTTGCAAGCGTCTGCAAAAGCTCGAAATATTCAAATCTCACCCAGGATACGAGTATTCGCAATAAACCTCGAGCTAGTAGATGCTCGTTAAAGCCAACGGAAATTTCGCGCCAGTGAATTAACCGCCATGCTGATCGACATCAGTGGCGACGGATCGCGAATGAGATTTCTACATCATTATCATGCTTGTCAGTTTTCGTATCACCCTGCTCGTTTGGATTATCACTCAGGCTAAATCGCACGGAGTGTAGAGAGGGAAAGCACGTGCACGTCTTCTTAAAGATTCATATTGCGTAGATCGTCGTGCGTGGGCGAAGCTATTGTTGAATTACGATCGATTCGACCGCGGCTAATGCGACGACGAATGACCGCCTCATTGTCATCGCGGCCGCGGTCGAGGCGAGTTCAAGTCCCACATGTCAATAGTTCCTTTTTTCCAACAGACGACGGGGAGGCTGCGACTACATCATCACAAGATTCTGAAGAGAAATTCGGTATGTTTGGGACCGATGGAACCACAACCCGGAAGTTACTTGTACTTTCCCTGGCTTTGTTTTTTCTGACGACGACGCTCTTGCACGAGGTACTATCTCAGAACCTGGCATTGGAAAATGTGATAGAAGGTAACGAATTCAGGACAATTCCGAGGGATTTCTTCGTGGGCCCTTGCTTGGTCAATAATAATCAAACGTGTCCGGACGACGAAGTGACATTCTTTCTTTATACCAAGAATAATACCTCATATGGCCAACAAGTATTCGTAGATGATACCAGGTCTAACCTAGATCAGACTTATTTCGTGCCTGGTAATCCAACGAAGTTGGTAGTCCATGGATATAATTCCGACATGCAGTTGGATACTCTAGTGGATATTAGAAATGAATATTTGAAAAAAGGAGCCTACAACATGATCGCAGTAGATTGGCATCGATTAGCAGTTGGACCATGTTATCCAATTGCTGTCCATAATGTCCCACATGTCGGCGAGTGTCTGGCTCAGCTGATCGATCGACTCCGGGACCATGGAGCTAAAGACATCCATGTGATTGGTTTTTCTCTTGGCGCTCACGTGCCAGCATTCTCTGCCAATGTACTTCTACCCTATAAAATATCCAGGATCACTGGACTGGATCCAGCAATGCCACTGTTCGTCACTGTAGGCAACGATCGCAAGTTAGATCCCAGCGACGCGGAGTTCGTGGACGTATTTCATACGAATGCTTTCATCCAGGGAAAGGTCGAACCTAGTGGTCATATCGATTTCTACGTAAATGGGGGTGTTAATCAGCCAGGATGCTGGGAGCAGAGAAATCCCTTTGGCTGCAGTCACAATCGTGCCGCAACGTATTTCGCAGAGTCGGTCAACTCTCAAGTAGGGTTCTGGGGATGGCCCTGTCGTGGTTTCCTTGCTTATTTGCTGGGGATGTGTCCTCCACGATTTCCCGCAGTTCTTGCTGGAGATCCTGTCAATAAGGGATACCGAGGATACTTCCTAGTAAAAACAAGAGCGAGCAGCCCCTTTGCAGAAGGGATCTTCAAAGTCGAAACGCCGAAGATCAATGGTTGATGAACAGTTGCGTTTAGATGTAAATAATTACATCGTGTCAGCGACGAGGGCTGCGTTAAAGATTGTGCGACAACATTTGCATTTATTCTCGTGGGAGTAACTTGTATGTAAAGTGTAGTTTATATGTTTGATAAAAGTTCACGTCCTACATTAGGACTTAGCGTGTTGGTCAGAGATTTGAAATTCAGAAAATAGTTTGGAAACACGAAAGTGTTGTGCAATTGAAAAATGTATGCCAAGATGTTCAGGGAAATGGATCACCAGTGGGGTAAATTGATTGATCAATGTTCCAGTTCATAAGACTGCTATTTATTTCAAAAGAGGCAAAAAGATTGCATATGGGACTGGTCCATAAAATCAATTCTATTTTTAATAACGTCCCAACTAAGTGCCTTGACAGGCTCTATTTCTTATACGAGTAAGATCAGTTTGCGTCCTGCCTATTGAAGTAATTAAATATCAGAATATTTATAGAAATAAAATGTATAAATTTAAATCCCATATCTTTATCGATATCAATATTTTCTAAAATAAAAAGGAATTCCTTGAAAAGTAAATTCCAGTTATCTGTGGGTAAATAATTGCTATAAGGTTAAGATCTGATATGTTACGAGGAAATAGAGCCTGATCCCAAGTAAATATCATAAATCCGTAAATATAAGACTTTTTCTAAAAGACGTAACAATGCCAGAATTACTTGTAAATAAATGTAACCTTTGTTATTCCGGTCAAATGAAGTATTATTAACGTAATGAATATTCTTGGATGCTAAACATAATAGTAATTTAAATACGTGCGTAACCTTGCCCGAGTAGATTAAAATCGAGTCGGTCAAACTTGTGTGCATGACGACGATGTTTTCCGTGATCGCGTTCAGTAAAATACTACAATCATGCGACTTTCAGTATCAATGTGTCGATGGCTGAGAGATTATACAGTGAATTATGTCAATTAAAGTGTACAGCTTGTATAAATGCGGTGCGGTGAAAATTGTTATTCTCATTTGTTATTGTACTTGTTAAAGTGTCGTATTTGTAAGACTATACTTTTGAAATAAAATGGAGTACTTTTAATAATTGAAATTTTTGTACATGCCGCAATTTACAACGACGAAGGCAAGTTATAAAACGATGCTTTTTGCACCAAGGTGTAAAATGGAATTTTATTTGCATCTAGGCGAAAAATAATGAGTTAACTTACAATTATTGGAGTCAATTACGCAGATCTAGAGAGAATAATCATTAAACTTCTCTTAAATAGACTTAAATATTCCCTTGGAATCAATTTTGCTCCTAGGTTTAGATTTGAATCCCTCTACTGGTGTAGTTATATACTCTATCGAAAAGAGTAAATACGAATTACTCCTACAGAGCGGTTCATTCCACGCCCATCTAGAGGAACTATTACATAGCATCGACGAAACGGACGGAATGGAACGTGGAAACGGAACGGGGAATTGAAAAAGGCGGTAAAACCTCATCTGTGCCATAGTAATTAAGAAATATATGTACAATTTTATTCCTAAAAGGAAACTAGTGAAGTAATGGATTGTCAAAAGCAAAGGTTCAGGGTTGAATCTTCGGAATCTACGCAAATTACACAATGATAGTTGGCGAAATTATACATAAACAGGCTATTTCTTTGTTTATCCTAACCTATAAATGTAACGGGATCGTTTTCTATTCGTTTCTATTTTCTTTTATATGGACGATATTAGTGTAGAAAATAACTCTTTTTCATCACACTGGGACGAAAAAAGCAACCTTTTAACGAAAGAAGCAAGTTGTTTCTTATCCTCCCTATCATGAAGAAAAATCGTATACTTCCCTCGGGAAGTAAAAAAGAATGCCTCGGCTTCAACTAAGGTAAAAATTACACGCAATCTGAGACATTCTTTATTTTGTCTCCCTTAGTGAGTAATATACTAGTCTACTCCTGTGGACTAAAAATTGACTCCAATAGATTTTCTGTAGTCACTTAGTGAATACAACGCATCAATTTTTATTTTGAATTAATTTTAATTTGGAAATAAATACCAGGTATTACATTAAATGAAATTTAAACCGACCAGTCAAAAAAGAAATTTCTGTATTTTGTTTGTCAATTTATTTTACTGCAATAATGATAATAAATGACTAGTCTGTATATCATGACCTGATTTATAAAATTGTGTTGTTGAACTGCGTAATATTGAACTCGTTGATTTATACCGGATACCTTTGTTATTTAATACTGACAAATTATCAAATAAATTCAAAAAACATAAATGTTTTATGATTTGTAATTGAAATGTTGACTGTGAAAGCTGAATAAAAATTGAATAATACATCGATGTATCAACTGCAAATGTGTTTCTTTCCGTTAGGTGTATTATGAATCCATAATCTATTGTGTTGCTTCTATATAAAAATGAAATAGTAGAATTTTACTAATCATTCAGAATTTAATGTTAAAATATATTAAATTACTTTTCAATTGTTAAATAGGAAATTTCCGATTTATTAACGAGATGTGGAAATGTACTAAATTTAATTTAATGTAATTTAATTTAATACATTATTTAGTATCCTCTTATCTTTAAATGATGTATTGAAATATGTTCTAATTATTAAAATAAGCTTTTTAACAGCGAAATCCGAAGTGATCATGAAAGGACAAGTAGATACAAAAAATTTATCAGTATAATTATATTACACCAATATTACCTAAAACATTTTTGCATTATCTAGAAAGGACATATGCAATCATTGAAATTCTATAGAAAGTTTTATAATAAGCTAATATCAATTCTCTTTAAGGTTTTCGCGAAAGACGATACTGTGATAATAAGAATAGCGCCTGGTGGTAAGAAATGTAACTAAATTGCATATAAATATGTCGTAGACGTAAAAAAATATGTAAATAGAGTAACGAATGAAGTTTTTGAATTAACCATTTTCTTCCTGATCTAGACAATACATTGTATACGAGAATTAATAAATAGTTACGTAGAAAACCGCTAAAGAAAACAGTTGCAGTAAAAAATAAACTTCAATTATGCAAGTTGCCTTAACTAATTATTTGTGTAAACGAATTTCTTATTTGGCGCTGAAATTATACGCTCTAACAAACTATTTTTTTCTTTGAAATTGTAAACATTATAATTTTCATCTTATTCTTTGTAGAAGTACATTATTTGCATTAATATAAGATTTTTGCACTCCATTAGGATATTTATTTTCAATTGCACTTAAAAAACGTCACATGCAAACGGTTTCACAAAGGTCTAATCATTTCTTATTGTACAATATTAAAAATAAAGGTCAAAAGTCAATAAATTGTTTATATAACATTATAAACATTAACTATACATTGCACAAAATAAGTGCAATTTCATTTCATGGTATGTAAATTATACAATTATATTCCAATAGAGATAGTTGTTTATGCTTGAATAATGGTGCATAAACTCTAATAATAATCTGCAAATTTGACCATCTAACCTATAATTAAGAATTTAATAAATATAGACAATTATATTTTTAATTTTAGTTCATACTGTTCTAAACACATTTAATGGAACAACGAAAATGTATATGTTTAACTAAACATTTCAAGAGAGCAGTTAGTTAATTATAATAATTAATTTCAATTCAATTAATTACGTTATATAAATAGATTTTACACACATTACCAGGCCATTAATTTCAACAATATGACTAATTGGGATAGAGTACATTTAGAAAAATAAAATGATGGATGACAAAATTCATTTTTGGTAATTAGATTCTATACGTACGGATTCTCGGTCAAAAGAAAAGTGTCAACATTATACTAAAATCAAATTCTAATATTTCGTAAAAAGAATTCAATATAATACCGCATGAACCATCATTTAGTATTACATAAAACTTCTTTTGCATTATGTCGCTTCTATAAAGTATAAACATAAAATTTGCCAAAATAAAAAGTAACACTAAACAAGATTTGGGTTTGACTATTCTAGGTGGTATGAACCTTCGATTACATTGTGACATAACATGCACAATAACATATTAAATACATTATTTTTATTACGGAACTTACTTCTAAACTGGTTTTTATTGATGAATAAAATCAAGACCAAGATTAGAAGATGTTAGTGTTATTCTCGGTCTTCCACTCGTGATATTGTTTTGGTCTTGTATGAAACTGTCCATATTGGTCTTGGGCTAAGTCTTGCACAGGAATCTTGTAAGAGTCTTGCAAATAAAAATAAGCCTCACGGACATAAATGTCTACAAATATTCCAAAACTCCACGAGACCTAGCAACCTAACATCATCTAAAAAAGTAAAGGGACATTATATTTCGCTCGTAATGCAGAAAAAATTATTCGAGACTTTTTTACCATCATTGTTGTTTTATAAAATATGTACACAAAATTACTATACAAACTATTTACTTATTTTGTTATTATATAATCAAATTTTTATACAAATTTCTTCAATTGGAGTTATTTGTTCTGTATTTTTATGATTATTTATTTTGGATCGTAAAACACAAAGAAAACATAATAGCAGCAAGTGAAAAACAAAAATATATTCAGTCAACAGAAAATGTTGTAGATGATAAGACTATACACACAAAAATTAATAAAATTAGCACGAGGTATACAGGACAAATGTAAGAATATTATAAAAATACAGGAATCAAAACTTATATTGACAAGAAGAATCCATTAAAAACCACCAATGCAATTATAGCACAAACCAGAGCCGACGTAGAGAATTATTAGTTCCTCTATGTGATACCTGCATATAAATTACCATCTTATTTACGATCTTTATTACAACCAATGACAGGAGGACCATTTAAAGTAAAGTTAACATAACAAATTTTCAATTCAATACACCCAAGAATTTAATTCGTAAATGAAATTGAAAAACACATAAAAATCGAATTTTTTGATTTGGCAGTTCCCAATCTCAAGGATGAGACAATAATAATAAACTGGCACCATAAAAAGACCTGGTCTGAAAGATACCTAAATTACTACGTCATAAATTAGCACAGAAAATTAGTTAAATCGAAGGTAATCGATAGAGCGGTTAAATTGTCCCATCCAAGGTTTAGAAATAAAAATATCCAGTTAATTAAACAGATTTTAAGAGACTACGACTACTCAACTTCAATTCTTGACCAAACAATAGCAAAAGGTCTACTAAAAATAAATAATATTATCACTACCAAAACCTTTGAAAGAGACAGTTTAAAGAGATCGTTGACTCTACATTAATATCCAAGGTTTGTGCGAAAATATCCGACACCTCAACATTGGAGTTTGTTTAAAAAATGAAAATAGCCTTTCCTCAATTTTCAGTAAAATAAAAGACAGACGCAATTACAGATGAAGTTAATTGTGTGTACAAACTTCCATATAAAAAGGAGAATATATGTATATGAACATAAAAATCCATCGTACAAAGAACGAATTACACAGGCTTATCTAACTATGCCCACAATATAGATCATAATTTTATTTTTGAGAAAAATAGAAATTCTCGCTAAAAGTCTAATTACGGCAAAAGCTTAAACTTTTAATTCTTTACCAAACAACAGCAAAACGTCTACAAAAAAAGATTAAACTTATAGTCAATACACATCTTCATAAATTTAAATATCAACATTCAAAAAGACTCGACAACTCTGCATTTAATGTATAAATCGCGATTTTAATATTTATAGACTTGTGTGGTTTTTTTTTGACATTTTTCATCATGATCATGATCACAAATTATTGTTTTATAGTTTTTTAGTTTTTAACTTTTTAATTCAACTCACATCCAAGTCTCCCGAAATGTGGAAACTGATCAGAGATTCTACAGGACGGGAAAGAAAGGTTTTCCGCCTCTTTCTCCTTTATGAATTTTTTTTTTTGGGAGAGGGGGATTCATCTTTTATTCAATCGTTTAAACAGATGCTTATAACCAAATTATTATCAGTCATGAAGAAGACCGACGAGTGATCGAAACTTAGAAAAATATTTGCCCTTTACTATAAAAATCGGAATTTTATTTTACCATTCTTCCGAAATAAATGAACGATGCGGTATTCGAAAACGAAGAAACAAAATATTTCATTTTCATTAATAACATATATGATGTGAATTATTTAACTATTCCAATCAATATTTAAGAAAATCCCTACAATAAGAAATTTGTTTGCTAGCCAAATATTTGTGTCTATACAGCATATAATTATTTATTTAATAGGATAAAAATGGCCCAATAGAATAAACGTATAAAAAACTAGTTTTTGCGATTACAAAATATTTCTCGGGTTATAGCAAGGAGCATTTTGCTAAATTTGTAATATTATATTACTACAACTAACATTTAATATTAAACTTTATCAGCAACTTAGTTTACCATCACAGTCAATTTCCTTCCAGCGAAGTTTCTTAAGTTAAAATAGTTTGGTTAGGTTTTGCGATCTTCAGCACAAAGAAACCGATTTAGTTCTAAAAATCTTTGATGAGATTTATAAATAGTTAAGCAAATTTATGGTTAGATAGGACCTATTGAATTATATTTACTTAACAGCTGAAGGGCTAGCATGAGATTCAAAAATTAAAGTCTCATTTCATAAAAAAGCAGTCAAACACACACATTTAGTTCAGAGAACCCACGTGCCATTTAGAATGTGCAGTACAATCAAGTTGTTCAAAAAATGATTTCTTTTAAGTAAATTGAGCACATTCTTACTACACACTATTCAGCATTATAATAAATCGATTAGTAAAATTCAAATGAATAATTTCGCCATCGCAATTAATTCTAGTTTATTATATATCGACAGCAATTTTTTTCAAGAATATCTCTGCTTTTTTTATGACGTTAAAGCGTCCTGAACAAGGAATCTTCATTTATACTTCACACAATACAAATATTCGCTCATGTGTGAGATTACTGAGCGATTTCATTGCTCTTCTATCTCGGCAAGGGAATTTCGCACATCCGAAAGTTGTGATCGACTTCAGGGCATGCGGGCGTGGAAACATTGCTGGAGCGCGTCACGGATATATTAAAAGTTTGGAAAATTGTTTAAAGCTTGTTTCCTGGAGTACGCAATTTAAACTTAAGGTAAAATCCTGAAATTCCCAAAGGAGGACGAATCGAGTACGATGGTGCGTGAGATACCCAGGAATGCCAATCTGGACCGCGCGAACGACTTCATATCCAGATGGTTTGGAATTGAACACAAAATCGATATGCAAGTAAACTTTTTTTGATTGGTTCCAAATAAAAGTTTTTCTTGAAATAATTTTAAATTTCAGAAGTTATTTTGAATCCGAATAAATATTTTTACTTCAGGCTATCCATTTAAATGTTTACTTGATGCTGCAACATTTCTTTGATTAGAGATAAATGAGTGCAGATAAAACGTATTATATTGCAATCAGCAGCTAAATTTACCCACTTGAACTGGTCACTCGCGGTACTTATCCGGGAAAAATCAGTAATACCAACTTACTAAATTAGACAGGCCAGTTTCTGAGCATTTTTATATGTTAGTATATTGTAAGCAATATCACAAGAAATACTAGCTAGAAACTAGATTTATTTCATGATGAGATATAAGATTTTTAAACCTTAATACACCTCAAAGAAACCTTAAAATACGATGATAATCTAAATATGTAAAAGAATTCATCAGGAGATATCCAATACATATAAGATGAAGGTAAAATCTCTCAAGAACTTTTAAAATCGATAGCACTAAAAGAGTTCAGCAGTTGGTCCAAATTTCAATCATACAAATAGCCGTAAAATTTTAGACACCGAATCAATGCATCAACGAAGAGGATCTCCACGGTACGGGTAAGTTTAAATACGGGATTGCTATTTGGAAGATGAAATAACGAGGGATTGAATGGAATCGATCGGCGCAAAGTGAGGTCAGGTCGCGGGGTTAAACGAGAAGCGTTCAAGCGCGTCGAGGAGAGGTTCAGAGTTTGCGTAACCACATCGATGAAATTAATTTGTGGCACATATTACAGGTGCCAAATTTTCGAAATCATAAAACTAATTACTTAGGACGGTGAACAGAGAAATTGCAATTTGCTGGGATGGTACCAAGTACTGGAATCTTTCACTTGGAAAGTAACTATTGTAACTCGAGTAGGAATTTTCCACCGACAGTATTAGCTTACGCGAACATGGGGGCGTTTCCCTAAAACTTTTTACTCTCGTGGAAATGTCGGATTTAAAGCCATCCTCTGAATTTTACGAAAATGACACATGGAAAAACATTTCCTGTGGTAATGGAGTTACACCATTTATTTCTATCTATATACTCCAAGCAGAAACAGGCAGTTAGAAAGTAGATCCTCTTAAAAGTTGTGCCAGTATTATGGTCGTACTTTTCTCTTGTTATTCTGTTTATTGTGTAACGTTACATTTTCTTATGAGATTTTATGCAACGATACTTAAGGCATTCTTAAAGGTTCGTTCTACAAAACTGTCTGGAAAGGCGAGCCCCTTAGAATGACACACGATATGCAGCTGCGTGCCACGGAAAGCAGATTTCATGTGAGGAATGTCTCTTCTTCCTAAAGACATTCTTACTGAAATTTCCAAACGCGGAATTTAATAACGCGTGAGCTTTTCCCGATGAAAAATGGCATATGTGATTGGAACGTTTCTGTGTGACTGATTAGAGAAGCGGCACAAGTTTTTCACTCCATTATCCATCCTGGATTAGACATTGACGTAGAGGATTTAATTAAAATTTTATTTGCTAAAAGTTATTTCCTCTTGACATCACATATAATGTAGCTTTCAGTTTCGTTAAAGTGATGCCCATGTAATTACATATTGTCATTTAAAATTGTATTAATATAGGTACATTTTTCTATAAAAAATTGTTTATGACAAAGATATAACAGTCTCAAATAATGATGCAAAATAACGACCGCGTAAGATGGTATGTAGGGTCGTCTTTATTTCATCTATTTCTTTATGTTTTATAGTACTAGTTAGTGATCATTACGGGTACTAAATTACTAGTATTTTCATTTAACTCAACAACAGCAAAAGTTTAATTTTCTTTTTTCAATCATGTTTAAATTTTTTCACTAATGGTGTTGTGTAGAATCGTACAGCGAAGATATTGAACGAATTTATACGATGGATGAAATTGGATCCGCCATTTTGAATCTTCGTTATAGATGACCAAACTAAAAATCGCCGAAGCCGACATTTTTTCATCTTCATATATGTCTAAAGTTTTTGGAAAAGTATGGTGACCTGGATTATTTAGTAAAAATTACTAATCTTTTTCTTGAAGTACAAAATCCCATGTATTTTGCCATTTTGCATACATTTATATTTCCTTTTTCAGTTAATAAATTGAAGAACAGCTTTAGTGGATTGTCAGGAGTGCTAAGCAGTCTTATTGATATTTGTCCTTTGAATAGACACTCACACCACTTATTTTATTAAGAATGTTATTCTTGGATTCGTGCGGATTCCAAATTGTAGTTTCCAATTCGTAATAATTACGTATATGTAATAAATAGTATGAAGTATTCAATAGCATGGTTCAAAAACCACTTCTCCCGGGGTTAAAAAGTTCCTTATTCTGTACCAAAATAAGTGTGCCAAAATCCATTTCCGTAAAAAAATTTCTTCTGCCTCCATCCTGTGGCTGAAATTCAACATTGTTTTTAAAGGGCAAATTTGATTTTTCATTTTTCTATAAAATATTATATATTAACAAATCCAAAGTTTTCTATACATTTTCTCAAACGATATCAATAACATTTTTTTTTTCTGGATAGTTAAGTAAGCCAATATATAGGCAAAGAGATATGATCTACAATAGCTCCATCTCGTATAATTTTTCTTGTAAACGTTCGATGAATATAGAAAAAAACAGGTATTTTATTACGTTTATTTTTGCACAAAAAACTGTGATAGCTCAACTTAGAATTATCTAATTAAGTTATATGAAATGTAGTGGTTTATAATTTTAGGATGTGATGCAAGTGAGCTCTGGATCAATAATGATTAAATCTTTTAGCAAATCATGACCGTCATTAAAATCGTTATTTATCAAACTGACAATTTTTTTTAATTTGAAATTTTTTTAGATTTTTCAGATTTTTCAGATTAGAATTTGTTAATAATTCGTAGAAAAAGTTATTGTTATATCATAATATGTTAGCCACCAGAACCCAGTTGAAAATTGGAGTTTTTAAAGACAAAATAATGCATTTGCGCAGGGTGTTTTTTAAATCCGATGCAAATGGGAGTTGAAGAATTGCTTAACATTGATTTAACCCTTTTCGTACCAAAAGTCTGGACAGAATTTTCAACGCTGTAATCTTTGTTCCAAACGCGTCGTTACAAAACATTGAAATAAATCAAAATCTTTTTTCAGGCATTTCTTCTCCCTTGGGATTTTTTTCAAAAAACAAAAGGATGGCATCAAGATGGTGTAGATAAGTTATAATTTCGCATTTTCTCGCACAATTATCGATTATTTGACCACGTAACACTTGAAATCTTGGAGAATTGGGATGAAAAAGTAATTATTAGCATTTGTGAATACCGAATCTCGTTATTATTCATTCATAACGTCAAATTAGTTATATACAATGGACTTTTTTTTATTTTCACTCGATTTTCGACGTTTCTGTATTACTTACGTGTGAAATTGAAAATGACCTGATACGATTGTGATTTCTCAATAATCGGTTTATAACCTACAAATTGAGTACAGGACGACAACTACGGGATGTATGACAAATGTTCGAACGAAAAAATGTTCGATCCTATATTTTACACGAGTCAAAATTCTAAATTACATTGGTCGAACATTTTTTCGTTCGAACATTTATCATACATCTCTACGTGTGCATTCCTACCTGGTACTATGACGTTTGTAGGCTTACTAAATGCGAATATTAGAGTAAACTTCGCTGTAAGTGATACCACAGATTATATACAAAGAAAGTCTAAAAAACCTTTGGAGACCTATATTAGCAAAAATGAAGAGACACAACGATATAGTTTGGTGACAAGTGTGAAAGACGAACATCTTATTGTTCGGAATATAATAACAATTTTTGCAAGGTACTTACGCTTCAAATAATTTCATAAAATTACATAGATTTACCATATTACTGTTGACTTGATTCACTGTTGTCATTTCATGGAAAAATCCAATATAAAAAATGTTATCAAAATGGAAGAATAAAAAAAATTATTTTTTTTGTTAATGAATTAATTGTTAATGAAAAAAATACAAACAAAATTTAAAAAGTACTAAAAAATAATAAAAAAAATGACTTTCCGTTGTGATTTAGTGGTGTGTAGGTAATTTATTATATTTATCATCAGGAATAAACAACTTCGAAATTAGGCATTGGAGGAACGATGCATTTACTCCGATATTCACGTTTATTAAATCTACAAACGTCAAAGTACCAGGTAGCAATGCGCACAAGATGTGCTGCACTCCATTATTAGGTTATAAACCAATCACTGATAGGTCACACAAACGTATAGACTAATTTTCAATTTCACACGTACGTAATCATGCGGAAAAGTAAAAAATTGAGATAAACCCCAATTGTATATAAATAATTTGAGGTTATGAATGAATTATGATGATATTAGGTATTCACTAATGATAATTACTTTTTCATCCCAATTCTCCCTGATTTCGACCGTTACACGATCATATACTCGATATTTGTGCTACAAAATGCAAAATGACAACTTGCAGACGCCATATTGAAGAAATCATTTTGTTTTTTGAAAAAAATCTGACCGGACAAAAAAGGACTGAGTAAAAAGATGCGATTAGCACATTTTTCAATGGTCAGCATTACCCTTTTCAAGGCCAAAAAAAAGCGATTCTTGCGAAGAAACATCGAAAAAATTAGTATTTTTTTCAACAAAATGATCATAACATTTTTCTTTCAAGTCGCCGGCTGATTCTGCCTAACAATGAGTTATTCGAAAGAGGAGGTCCAAATGTATTGAGTTTGACTTATTTTAATGTTTTCTAACGATGTTTGAAACAAAAGATACAGCGTTGAAAGTTGTGTCTAAATTCCAGACTTTCATTTAGTAAACATTATGATATATAAAGAAATAAACAACAAAAAATCGTCATATTTTGAAAATGCAACATGGCGGATTGGATATGGCCTACCAAAAATGTAAATATTACCTGATCGAGACGAAACTGGGTATTAAATATACAATTAAGTTTTTCCTGGTAATACGGTCCTCTTACTAATTCTGAAAAAAGTAAACAAAGAAAATATGACGTAACTGGGACATCAGTTCACGTCTAGCGCAATAAATTATTCGGTACTTATATGTAAAAATTTTGAATCACCTACTATTGGATTTAATATTAAAAACCATCCCTCTAGCGCTTAAAATTAGAACTATTGTCAAAAATGCGTTTCGCACCAGGATGCCATGTTGTGCTATTCAGCAGGGCTTATGGCATCCTTGCCCTGGACGCGATATTTAATTTTAAGTTTGTAAATCTAATTTTCATTTTATACTGCATTAAATGCCGGGATATAGCATTTAAGCAGTGATAAAATGTAGTGTATATTCTAGACTTTGATATTAGTACTAGTACGTTGTGTAACCGATTATAGCAAATAAGTAAATATAGGTATATTTTTAAACTGGGTATTAGTATTTTTTTTGAGTCACTGATTACGAATATGAAATCAGATTTGTAATGAACAAGCCTAAAACACACTGAGTACTTTTCAATTTTCAAAATCTGAGTTCAGATTCGTAATAAACGATCTCAAAAAACCCCGAGCACCCAATTTCATGAAAAATGGTTCATCAGAAAATGTGTGCAGGAAAAGATTAAAGAACATGTTTTTCAAACCACCAATTGAGTTTAAACTAATTTCTCCCAGCTGCGTTTTGGAAAAGCTTTGGAAGGGACACCAGAATGTTAACTTTTCGTGTCTTCTAAATTATTTTTGCAATATTCTAAAATACCTATTGACCGTTACCGCGAATCATCATTTTATGACACGAAACTCAGTGAGAAATCAACTTTGTTTATAATTGCACTGAAATAGTGACGTTGTTATACATGATACTTACTGTTAGATTAATTTTGCTAATACAAATATTAATTTATTTTTTAGTACACCAAATGTATGGATTAAACGGAACATCGACCGGGATGCCAGTGGGTATAACAAACCTGAAAATGGGTCCATTATTGGGCGGCGTCACGGGGGCAACAACCCTTCCACGGCCGGGAAACTGGCTGCACCCTGCGGGCCTCAGGCACGGGCACAGCGCGGCCCGGGTCCGCCTCTACTGCCAGGCAAAGTAAGAAGCCACGGCTCTGACAGGTTAGTTCAATTTTTTATTTTATAAAATCTGTTACTTCTTAAAAGACCAAATGTACAAAGATTTTGATATAAGGGTAGTTCTACGAAGGAAAAATATGAAGCTAACTTCAGGAAGACATTTTGCATGTGTTTAAGTTTAGACAAGTGTGTTAAAGGCATTCTAAAGTGATCCGCCGGCAAGGTACGAAATTTCACTAAAACACTTAAATTAGAGATGACTGAATAACATTTTCAAAATTCGGGCTCTGTAAAGAAAATTCTCATTACTATAAACGGTTTCCTAGAAAATACCAAAGGCATCCATTTAGAACTGACTAAGAATTTTCGGAAATAAATAAAAATCACTTATTTCCGAAAACTTTTGGTCAGTTTTTTACTAATTCCTTTGGCATTTTCTAGAAAACCGTCTGTAGAAATTAGAATTGCCTTTACAGAGCCCGAATTTCGAAAAATTGATTCAGTCATTTTTCATTTACAATTTTTTGTGAAAATTCTTATCTTATCGGCCAAGCACTTTAGAACCCCTTAAGCCAAAGTTAATAACACTGTCTAAGCTGCGGCCAGACAAAAAGTTAATATTTATAAATTTTAGAGCCATATGTGTCATTTCACGACAATTCAGTCAGTTTTGAAATCGATCGAATTGATTGTTCACCTTGATATGTACTTTTACATAGATATAAAGAACATTTTGTTACGATTTGTTTACACACATTTTTCTACGTTTAAAGTAATAAATTTAAGATTTTTTGCTTATGGAACATTTTTATATTTTTTTTTGTTTATTAAATTCACAAACTACTGAAAATAACGAACAATTTGCGGGGTCGTATAAGTTGGCTAGTAGTTTCATTAATTTTGTACAGAATTTTATATTTTTTTTACAATTAAGATTTTTGCAAAAATCTGAAGGTTTTAGATTATCGAATTCACAATTCACTATGTTCCTCTTTTTTGTGTGTTTTCGATGTTTATTAGTAATTCAAACCATATATTAATATAAAGAAATTGTTTTTTTTTTCATTCTAGTAAAGATGTACTTGTTTATATTCAAATAAAGGAAACTTCTTTCTTAGTGTGTAAAAATTTCTTTTAAAAATCCCATTATTATAAATTAAATATTCGTTCACATATCCAAAGTTATTATACAATTTGATATTGTATTACACAATATAATATTTCGTAATTACTTTCAATTTTTGAATGAATATTTCATTAATATTTCAATTGGAAAATGTCAAATTTAACGATTCGATTAAACAACAATTTATTAATAAAACGTTCTCAAATTAAATCCATCGAGAAATTTCCTCCGGTTCATATCGATTGTTACGATTCAATTTCCATTACAGACACGTTGGTTCAATATTATTCTCATTCTTGTCTTCATTTCATTCCTTGGTAGAATCGATTCGGTTATAAGAATACGTTATAACTAATAACTATTTTAAGTGATTGGTTTTTACTACATGTTTAAAAGAAATTTTGGACGATTTAAATATTCCTCTCGAATTTGTAAGAAAAAGATTAAAAAATATTAGGTTTTTCTACGGCGTTTAGTTTCCGTTACATGATTCATAAATTTTAAAAATACAGAAACATCAAAAATAGTGTATGTGCTCTAAAAATAGATTCTGATCTGTTTAATAAAAAATGTCTTTTAATGCACTGAAAAAAATTATTCATAAGTATATTTATTTCGATATACCCAAGTACATAATATACTGACTTGAATCTGTTTTTCTTAAATGAAATAATATTAACTAAAAAGAATAATATCATTTGTAAAATTAAAAACGTAGTTCAATTTTGTGTTTGGCTACTTTTTAAATAATGATTTACTTAAATATAATCAAACAAATCTTAATCTTGCTTTTAATTGAAAATATAGCAAATATTTTCAAAAATTGGTGTACTTCTTATTACCTTAGAAGTGATTGTAAAACAAGTATTAAATATCGAAATAAACACATTTTTTAATGATAAATAATCTTTATATTGTACATTTTAATACAAAATTCTTCTTTAAGTTTTATGTGTTTCATGTCTGTATTAATAAATTATTATTTTATCATTGCAGCGATATATCATCGGGTCAGAAGGATGAGTGGTTTGTGTAGGTGAGTGTATTCCCTTAAAATATTATATCTAATGTTTAAAAAGCAACGTGTACGTTTTAAGGAAAAGGTGGTTGAAACAAGGAAATTACTTATTCAAATGAGAGCTCACGTTTGGGATTTTGCTAAGTAGGCAAAAGCTTAGAGTAAAGATTTCATACTTTCCTACTCTAGACTGCAATATTCAACAACCAGCTGCATTAGTCGTCTGACACGACATTTTCGATATAAGCGCGGCATGCACAATGAGGTTTATAAATTCAGACATTGTGTAATCTCTATAATATAGAAAATATAAGTATTTTCCAAATATTTAATGACAAATTTTACTTTGCAAAAAGGCTTTAGTACACAGAAAAATTTAGTGCAGGAAAAAAGAATAGATGATTTATCAATCTGAAAAATAGCTAATATAACGAACTAGATTTGTTAAATTTTTAACTATAAAAAATAGTCAGTTATAAATATAGGTTCATATATTTTTAGGGTGGTTGTGTACTCCAACTAAAAAAAAATACTAAGTTCAGTTATTTCCGTTATTGAACAAACGATTTTTATATATCTTAACTATTTTTTTAACAGATTGAACAACTATATTGTGTAATAACTACACTGTGACTAACATATCCTGTTTGATATCGGGAAATATGATAGGGAATTCAGACATAACATATTATATAGCATAGAATTTAATGCTACCGATCTGTCAATTCTAAATTTCGGTAATTAAATACAATCACGTGGCAATGACCATTAAGGGGTCAATAATGGCATGTTTCATTTTGTCGAGAACAGATATCAACATAGAAGTAAATGTTAAAGACATTTTGGCCCTCTCGGGCGCAAAATTCGATTTTACATCATCCAAAATTATGCAGCTAACAATTCCCCACCTAACCCAAGTAGATGAATAGGGACAGATCTCACGGAGTTCCCGCCGCCGCCACCAGGCGTCGCCACAGTCGCGGCGCTGTCGCAGCATGCGAGGTGGTAGATTCGTGAACTAATTCGCAGACTGATTCGTGGACTAATTCGTGGTTTGAGTCGCGGACTGACTCGCGGGCTGATTCGCGGATTGATTCGCATTTTTGATTTACTGTTTAGTACGCGGGCTTATAATTCAAGACTCGCGGCGCTGTCGCAGCATGCGAGGTGGTAGATTCGTGAACTAATTCGTGGTTTGAGTCTCGGAATGACTCGCGGGCCGATTCGCGGATTGATTCACATTTTTGATTTGCTGTTTAGTACACGGTTTCAAGACTCTCACATTGGAAAATCTGACCGTCGCTAATGAGGTCATTTAGATGACGCAAGACTTCGTGGACGGTCCCATTAAGTTTTCGAAGATTAATGCTGTAGCGTTATGCATATATCTTTCGATCTTTTAAATGTGCCCTGTTGGGGAAATCTCTCTTTCAATATGTCGTTACCGACCTAATTCGGATGTTACATATCTTTTTTTTTTTTGATGAATTGAAAGCGTAGATTTCCATTAGTCTAAATACCAGCTTGAAGCGCAATCTCGTATATCGACGACCTACTTTTTAAATCTCACACAAATTTTAAAAACCTACAATCAGGGCGTTGACCTCTCCCTTGTCATGATGTAAGTTCGAATTCACCTTTCAGAGTTTTCTCTCGTCGGGGAAATCTATCCATATACCAGCTTGAAGCGTAATCTCGTATATCGACGACCTTTGCCATGTGTCGAAAATCAAATTTCAAAAGTCGCCTTCATTAAAGGTCAGATATTGCTACATTATAGTCGCTTATGGAAATACATCGTATTCGGTAGGAACCGTATTGAGAGTGAAAGTAAAATGACCTTTTCCTCGTGCGTACACCGTTACCGACCTAATTCGGATGTTACATATCTTTTTTGATGAATTGACAGCGTAGATTTCCATTAGTCTGAATACCAGTTTGAAGGTGTCTAGCTCAATCTCGTATATCGACGACCTACTTTTTAAATCTCACACAAATTTTAAAAACCTACAATCAGGGCGTTGACCTCTCCCTTACCATGTTGTAAGTTTGAATTCACCTTTCAGAGTTTTCTCTCGTCGGGGGAAATCTATCCATCAATATGACAGTCGTCTTGACAAGCCGTTAGTGTATCTCAATGATCTCCAATAGTGACGAAACCGCTGAGCCCCTTCACACAAAACCGCTAAGACCATTTTAAAATTAATTTAGAAAAGCCTCTAAGCAAGTCTCAACGCGTTCAAAAGACCTGGTGTCGACCCCCTGATGCGCGGAAACCTTTTCCTCGTGCGTTCTACTATCATCTCTCTCGCTCTCGCATACTCTTATTTAGATCCATTAACATTAGCAGTATACCATTTTCACGGTCGTCGATTATCCATCGATCACTTATTCACCGTACATTTGTTTTCCTGAAACTTTCGAAAATGTATACGGGTCCAGACACGTTTAAAAGGTCATTGCACAATTTCTTCAAAACATTATCTATTTACCAAATTTCGGCAATCCGTGACGTAAGAGAAAGGAAGCAGTCTAATTCAAATATTCCAATGTCATAATTTCTATGATCTCTCTAGCTCTCACATACTCTTTCTTATATCCATTAACATTAGCAGTATACCGTTTTCACGGTTGTCGATTATGCGTCGATCACTTATTCACCGTACATTTGTTTTCTCGAAACTCTCGAAATTGTATACAGGTCCAGACATCGTTTCAAAGGAATGTCGCGTTCCTGTGTCTATGTTTGACAGTACGTAAGCACCTCTATTTCAAATATTGTATTTCTACATCAATATGGTAGATGTCTAAAAGATTTTTGAGGCCTTGAACAGGGTTTACAGCACTCTTGAAGAAGACGCTGCTGAGGATCAATTTTCCAACTTCATTCGAGAATCCATCAAAAAGATTGAGAAAATCAATTAATTCTTAAGGACCAATCCTCACATTCCAAATGGGGTGAAGTTATCATTGGAGACACGTATTCATTGCATCACGGTACAGAGGGTTACAGCTGCTCACAGATTAATTAGCGTATCTCAATGATCTCCAATAGAGACAAAACCGTCGAGTCCCTTCACCCAAGACCATTTTGAAATTAACGTAGAAAAGCCGCTAAGCAAGTCTCAACGCGTTCAAAAGACCTGGCGCCGACCCCCTAATATTGTTATAAAAATGTCCAGCCGTTAGATGGTCATTGCAAACGGCCTCTTTCTAATGCGTGATCTTAAGAAATTAGTTCATAAATATTGAAAAGTACTGGCTCTTACACATTAGTATTGTCATGTGAGGAATGTCGAAAAAAAAAAATGCAAAAGCAATTCATTAAAGGTCAGCTATTGCTACATCATATTCGCTTCTCGATGCCTATGTGGAAATACAGCGTAGGCTGGGAACCGTATTTTGAATGTGAACATAAAATTCTAATAATGACCTTTTCCTCCTGCGTGCTACTACCATCTCTCTTGCTCTCTAGTACCCGTTGTTAGATTATACCGTTATCACGGTCATCGAAATCGCCGATTGCCAACCGATCATTTTCACCATATATTTTCCATGTATACAGGTTCAGACGCGTTTAAAGTCATTGCGCAATTTCATCAAAAGGTATACCAAGTAACACATTTTCTCTTTCCAAAATTTTTAGACAACCTCCACCATAATAGAAAGGAGATGATCTCAGTTCTGTATTTTATCTAGGAATAACATGGCGGGCCACCTGTAGACCAACTCACCCCTTTGTTAACAAAAGTAGCATAAATAAATAAATAAATAATTTATAATAATAATATTTAAATAGTAATAAATTTCACATAATCCGAATAGCGTGTATTAAAATGTATAATATAGAAATGATGGAAGAAGCTAGCAGTAATTAGAAAGAGAGGATGACACGCTTATTCCCTATGCATTTATCTATTCACGATATTTACGTGTTTTCATGACGTTCGAGCCATAGCTATACGAGTTTGGACACGTGGGTAATGTAATTAATCAGGTTCCTGACCGTTTTTTAATATGTGTACAATTTACGACATCTTAAACATCGCCATACAAGTTTCGACCTGTTAATTACCCGTAGACTTTACTATACGATAACAATGAATCTGACTTCTCACAAGTGACGAACACATACGAGTATCGACTTGCTTCTAATATAATTAATTAATCTTCATTTAATATTTCCCACTTTTAAAATTTCTGAGAATAAGAAGATCGAAATGACGACGTAAAAATCTAAGAGAAGCGTGTAAAATTCAACAGTTTCTTTCTATCTTTACGCACAGTTTTGTGTCTTTTAAGTAAAAAGTTAAAGGAAATGATAATGCTGCCATCTTTTGGTATGTTTAAAGAGATTGAAGAATCTGCGTGTTGCAGAATGAAATATGTGGGTGCATCTAAAATGCATAGATTCATCGTAGGCTGTCATCATACACTTGCTGATATGAGTGGCTATGGAGCGATTACAACTGAATATGAAGTTCTTGAAAATTGAATCTAGTTGACAATTAACCTTATTATCACCATACAAAAGAATATGAAAGTGAAATTGTTAAATATTACCGCGCATCTACTGCAAAGCGAAAGCAATCTCGCTATTTTTAAAATACCTATACTGCCATTACTAGACATCCCTCTGAAATTAACACTTTGCATAGTCTTTAATCATAGGCGGTTGTCTATCTGCGGTATCATCACTCGTTTCAAAACGTTTATTGACGACATTCACGTAAATCTGGATGCATTTGCATTGTGAGTGGTAAGCATGACCATACTTCTTCAATTTCAAGTTCTGCAAACGTTGACATGAAATCTATAGGTAGACTCGATGTCTTTTGTTTCCATTAATGCAAGACGCTTCACTTCATAGTAAATTCTCATTGACCTTCGAAGAGATGCAGGCTAGTCTTGAAGATTTTACAGTATACAATTTTAAAGCATTTTAACATTTTCTTTAGCACACTTTCCGTTAAATGTATGATTTTCGCAATTTATTGAAAATCGACGTTGTTGTTGTCCTATGAGTTTCGGTAGAGATGGACAGGCTAATATGTCTATATCGACAATATTGTCAGCATCTAAAATTTCCTGCAACCTATGTCTTTTATTTGTCTGCGCCTTTTATGTATATCTTGTGAGCACATGTAACGATGTCTTCCAACGTTTCGTTGATTCCATCAAAGGGTATATCGCCCGATTCCAATCGTAGACCATGATAATTGTGCATTAACCAATTGTTTTATGTTCAAAACGTACTTTACTACATTACTGTCGGAAATATCCATAATGTACATTTCCTTCGATATAAACTGATTACCAGATCCGGGGAATCCTTGCACGTCGACAATATTCTACATTTCTAGTATCTAATACTGATTTGCTTGTCCCCTTCATTAATTGACGCATCATTCTCTCTCACACACACTCTTTGCCCCTTCCACATATGGCGTGGTACCTCTAACTTATGGGTATACGTCGTACCTTTCTCTCTCTAGATCGTAGTATCTCTTCGTAAAATCCTATGAATCGGAAATCAAATCAGAGTGTAACAAAAACGTCGATTCTTCAGCGGGCCAACACTTGAGATTTTCGATAGTTTGTGAGTTACGATACTCAGATGATGAAGAAGTTAAACGTAATATTAAATCGTTTCAAGTACTAGCACCAGTATGATGGTCACCGCACTTTCACAATTGAATAAATCTTTTCTACGATATTCGATCTAATTGAAATGTGCATAGACGTATGAATACAAGTTTCGATTGGTTTATAATACAATTGAGCGTGCCAAAGATCTCTAAATTTTAAATAAAAAATGATCAGTCATTAACTTGACATCCTTTAAACAATTAATTTTTGTATGTATATTAAATAGCGATACACTGCAGTCTTAAATCAAATAATTAAAATCATTACATCTTAAAGTCAGTCCATGCATAAATCTTACATGGTCTAAGTCATCTTATCTACACTACATCTTTCTTTCTGTAAATGCAAAACAAAACGAAAGACAACAAAGTATTTATCATTATGATAATAACAAATTCTTTCACATTAGAACCGCGTCTAATAGCCCACATAAGGTCGCCTTATTCGTAGTGAATTTAACTTTCGAACTGTCATCTTTAATTGTCGATCATTCTCTCTCTCTCTCATTAGCTACCGATTTGTTGCATCTATACGAATACTCTTACATCAAATCGAGTCGTATGCACATTCTTGTGTTGTAACATTCACACGACTATGGAATGAAATTCATTCTTAAAACCCAACAAGTACAAGCGTAAATGTATTTTAATACTAACGAATGGTATACCTCTTGATTCGAAATTGTATGTAGCGTAACCGACATGACTATTTAATTCCGTTTACAATAATGATTTGGAGATTCACACCGCACGAAACGTTGTTATATTTGACAGATTTTTGCTACTTCCACATTGTAATCTTAATTAGTTAACTAAGTTATTCACGTATCAATACTATTGTTATATGTAGGTATTTTGTTAAATATATTGCCATAAGGAGAATGTCCTCCTATCCATCACACCTAGTGTAATACCAAAAGATACAAGTCATTATATCAATAAATAATTTTCATAGTAATAAATTAACCTTTAAAAACTTCTCATGTTTTCACATCATGCACTAAAATTTCAGATTATTATTATTATTATTATTAATAATATTGAATCGTTTATAGAACTGATGTTTTCATACATAATCACTTAAAAAGACTGCTGTTGTATATGAAATATAAGACTAAACAACAATTCAACATGAAGACATGCATAGATTAATTCTACTTAAAACATTAGTCATTTTGAAAGGAAAAGTGAAAAATTCTCAATGACCTATCTGTAAAGCTTCTATCTTACTTCTATCTTACTTCATGTTTCTTTTCGACAGTCCAAACACATCGGTACATAAACACACTTTCAATAATTATTGAATAATTTCTTATATAAGGGAGTAAATATTCAACGATTTTTTCGTAAATAATGAAACAATTTAATATATACGATCATTATACAATTTTACTAAAACAAGCTTAATTGCGGTGTTTTGGAAATGTTGATGACAAAGTATGAATATGCAATTAAATGAATCATTTAACACACGTATCTCTATCACTACGTTCAATTATATAATTTTTTAATACTATAACACGTACATATTTACAATATTTGCAGACTGTACGTCAGTCTTTTCATTTTCACGTTTAGACTAAAATGTGCGTCAAAACTGACTCTTGCTCGTCATTAATTATAGGCATCTAGTACATCGGAGCTTTGAAACACCTTTACAATATGTTGTATATGTTCTTAAATCTGAATGCATTCACGTTACTGATGACAATAATGATTCTTTAGTTTAATCTTGACCAAAGGTGCAAACGCAACATATTGAGATGAGTACTATTGCCAGTGTCTGAAATTTCTTACCCACACCGATGAAGGAAATGTCGTATATTATAGGCAAAAGCATTCACAGTTATTAATATGATTCTTTATAAATCATAAGTATATACTGTCGACTAGATTCATAATAAACATATTGTTTAATGTAGATCGGTAAGTATCTAATTCCTTATCTTACATTTAATTCCTCACAATATTCAATATGTACCCTTCAAAGCGTCGTGTTTTATTTTTGATTATTGTATTTTGTAATATATCTGCTCGCACTCTCTATATTGAATTCATATTTTAAAGATAGATTGTAGCCACTCCAGATATTAACGAACACCTTACTAAGAACTAATACCTACACTAATATTCTACCTATACCAAAAACATCTAGCAAATAATCGAGATAATATTTTCACTTCAAATTTATTATTATACTTGAAATATTTCTCCGAGTCTAAACTTCTCTTACAAGTTTACTGTGTTCTGCATCTCACTTATCTTATATTGGAAACGTTAGTTAACTAATATTTTATGCGTGAAATTTGTATATTTTCCAATCCATATGTTTGAACACATTTATTCTCTAAAGATTACTCTAAGTGTTTTCTTTCGACTCTGAGAGTACAGCAATCTACCGTCTTATTTCATACTGTGCACACTTAAACGTGTAGAATATACGAATAATATTTATTTACCCATAATTAATAATAATTTTATATACATTATTACTTTCCCAGTATTACATTATACTCTCACTGATATTCTTCTTCTAACATAATACATCTCAATCGTAGTATTCACTTTCAAAATTTGTAATTATTTTGAATTTTCCATTAATATCTCAGTAGCTTTCTTATATTATAAGTTTATTTCGTATCGTCTCTGCTAACATTCCTCACACTATTAATATTCCCTAACTTCATCTATATAGTTTCAATATTTCCATAGCACATACCTTTTGACTATGGCGTAATCGTGTATTTCATATTTTAAAGATAAAAATTGCAGCTACTCCAGATATTAACGAGCACCTTACTAAAAATTAAGACTGACAATCAAAGGACATAATTTCCGTTATTTCGGCCGTCGAAGATTTGGTTCTTTTATTTGTTTACGACATTGCGTGAGTTGGTCAGTTTCTGTGTAATACATACATCATTTATTTGACACTTACATTATTGCTCTCTCACACACAAAAGGTATCATAAATTTCTGCACGTTTGCTGACACGATTTTGAAATTATACTTAAATATTACGATTTTTGTCGGTTGCTCAATTGATGATCCCTCTCCCCCCCCTTCCCCCCCCCCCCCCCCTTTCCTCCCTCAATCATCAATTGAGCAACCGACAAAAATCGTAATATTTAAGTATAATTTCAAAATCGTGTCAGCAAACGTGCAGAAATTTATGATACCTTTTGTGTGTGAGAGAGCAATAATGTAAGTGTCAAATAAATGATGTATGTATTACACAGAAACTGACCAACTCACGCAATGTCGTAAACAAATAAAAGAACCAAATCTTCGACGGCCGAAATAACGGAAATTATGTCCTTTGATTGTCAGTCTTAATTTTTAGTAAGGTGCTCGTTAATATCTGGAGTAGCTGCAATTTTTATCTTTAAAATATGAAATACACGATTACGCCATAGTCAAAAGGTATGTGCTATGGAAATATTGAAACTATATAGATGAAGTTAGGGAATATTAATAGTGTGAGGAATGTTAGCAGAGACGATAAAAATTGCAGCTACTCCAGATATTAACGAGCACCTTACTAAAAATTAAGACTGACAATCAAAGGACATAATTTCCGTTATTTCGGCCGTCGAAGATTTGGTTCTTTTATTTGTTTACGACATTGCGTGAGTTGGTCAGTTTCTGTGTAATACATACATCATTTATTTGACACTTACATTATTGCTCTCTCACACACAAAAGGTATCATAAATTTCTGCACGTTTGCTGACACGATTTTGAAATTATACTTAAATATTACGATTTTTGTCGGTTGCTCAATTGATGATCCCTCTCCCCCCCCTTCCCCCCCCCCCCTTTCCTCCCTCAATCATCATTTGAGCAACCGACAAAAATCGTAATATTTAAGTATAATTTCAAAATCGTGTCAGCAAACGTGCAGAAATTTATGATACCTTTTGTGTGTGAGAGAGCAATAATGTAAGTGTCAAATAAATGATGTATGTATTACACAGAAACTGACCAACTCACGCAATGTCGTAAACAAATAAAAGAACCAAATCTTCGACGGCCGAAATAACGGAAATTATGTCCTTTGATTGTCAGTCTTAATTTTTAGTAAGGTGCTCGTTAATATCTGGAGTAGCTGCAATTTTTATCTTTAAAATATGAAATACACGATTACGCCATAGTCAAAAGGTATGTGCTATGGAAATATTGAAACTATATAGATGAAGTTAGGGAATATTAATAGTGTGAGGAATGTTAGCAGAGACGATAAAAATTGCAGCTACTCCAGATATTAACGAGCACCTTACTAAAAATTAAGACTGACAATCAAAGGACATAATTTCCGTTATTTCGGCCGTCGAAGATTTGGTTCTTTTATTTGTTTACGACATTGCGTGAGTTGGTCAGTTTCTGTGTAATACATACATCATTTATTTGACACTTACATTATTGCTCTCTCACACACAAAAGGTATCATAAATTTCTGCACGTTTGCTGACACGATTTTGAAATTATACTTAAATATTACGATTTTTGTCGGTTGCTCAATTGATGATCCCTCTCCCCCCCCTTCCCCCCCCCCCCTTTCCTCCCTCAATCATCAATTGAGCAACCGACAAAAATCGTAATATTTAAGTATAATTTCAAAATCGTGTCAGCAAACGTGCAGAAATTTATGATACCTTTTGTGTGTGAGAGAGCAATAATGTAAGTGTCAAATAAATGATGTATGTATTACACAGAAACTGACCAACTCACGCAATGTCGTAAACAAATAAAAGAAACCAAATCTTCGACAGCCGAAATAAAGGAAATTATGTCCTTCAATTTTCAGTATTAATTATTAGTAAGTTTCTCGTTAATATCTGGAGTAGCTGCAATATTTATCGTCTCTGCTAACATTCCTCACACTATTAATATTCCCTAACTTCATCTATATAGTTTCAATATTTCCGTAGCACATACCTTTTGACTATGGCGTAATCGTGTATTTCATATTTTAAAGATAAAAATTGAAGCTACTCCAGATATTAACGAGCACCTTACTAAAAATTAAGACTGACAATCAAAGGACATAATTTCCGTTATTTCGGCCGTCGAAGATTTGGTTCTTTTATTTGTTTACGACATTGCGTGAGTTGGTCAGTTTCTGTGTAATACATACATCATTTATTTGACACTTACATTACTGCTCTCTCACACACAAAAGGTATCATAAATTTCTGCACGTTTGCTGACACGATTTTGAAATTATACTTAAATATTACGATTTTTGTCGGTTGCTCAATTGATGATTGAGGGAGGAAAGGGGGGGGGGGGAAGGGGGGGGAGAGGGATCATCAATTGAGCAACCGACAAAAATCGTAATATTTAAGTATAATTTCAAAATCGTGTCAGCAAACGTGCAGAAATTTATGATACCTTTTGTGTGTGAGAGAGCAATAATGTAAGTGTCAAATAAATGATGTATGTATTACACAGAAACTGACCAACTCACGCAATGTCGTAAACAAATAAAAGAACCAAATCTTCGACGGCCGAAATAACGGAAATTATGTCCTTTGATTGTCAGTCTTAATTTTTAGTAAGGTGCTCGTTAATATCTGGAGTAGCTGCAATTTTTATCGTCTCTGCTAACATTCCTCACACTATTAATATTCCCTAACTTCATCTATATAGTTTCAATATTTCCATAGCACATACCTTTTGACTATGGCGTAATCGTGTATTTCATATTTTAAAGATAAAAATTGCAGCTACTCCAGATATTAACGAGCACCTTACTAAAAATTAAGACTGACAATCAAAGGACATAATTTCCGTTATTTCGGCCGTCGAAGATTTGGTTCTTTTATTTGTTTACGACATTGCGTGAGTTGGTCAGTTTCTGTGTAATACATACATCATTTATTTGACACTTACATTATTGCTCTCTCACACACAAAAGGTATCATAAATTTCTGCACGTTTGCTGACACGATTTTGAAATTATACTTAAATATTACGATTTTTGTCGGTTGCTCAATTGATGATTGAGGGAGGAAAGGGGGGGGGGGGGGGGAAGGGGGGGGAGAGGGATCATCAATTGAGCAACCGACAAAAATCGTAATATTTAAGTATAATTTCAAAATCGTGTCAGCAAACGTGCAGAAATTTATGATACCTTTTGTGTGTGAGAGAGCAATAATGTAAGTGTCAAATAAATGATGTATGTATTACACAGAAACTGACCAACTCACGCAATGTCGTAAACAAATAAAAGAACCAAATCTTCGACGGCCGAAATAACGGAAATTATGTCCTTTGATTGTCAGTCTTAATTTTTAGTAAGGTGCTCGTTAATATCTGGAGTAGCTGCAATTTTTATCTTTAAAATATGAAATACACGATTACGCCATAGTCAAAAGGTATGTGCTATGGAAATATTGAAACTATATAGATGAAGTTAGGGAATATTAATAGTGTGAGGAATGTTAGCAGAGACGATACGAAATAAACTTATAATATAAGAAAGCTACTGAGATATTAATGGAAAATTCAAAATAATTACAAATTTTGAAAGTGAATACTACGATTGAGATGTATTATGTTAGAAGAAGAATATCAGTGAGAGTATAATGTAATACTGGGAAAGTAATAATGTATATAAAATTATTATTAATTATGGGTAAATAAATATTATTCGTATATTCTACACGTTTAAGTGTGCACAGTATGAAATAAGACGGTAGATTGCTGTACTCTCAGAGTCGAAAGAAAACACTTAGAGTAATCTTTAGAGAATAAATGTGTTCAAACATATGGATTGGAAAATATACAAATTTCACGCATAAAATATTAGTTAACTAACGTTTCCAATATAAGATAAGTGAGATGCAGAACACAGTAAACTTGTAAGAGAAGTTTAGACTCGGAGAAATATTTCAAGTATAATAATAAATTTGAAGTGAAAATATTATCTCGATTATTTGCTAGATGTTTTTGGTATAGGTAGAATATTAGTGTAGGTATTAGTTCTTAGTAAGGTGTTCGTTAATATCTGGAGTGGCTACAATCTATCTTTAAAATATGAATTCAATATAGAGAGTGCGAGCAGATATATTACAAAATACAATAATCAAAAATAAAACACGACGCTTTGAAGGGTACATATTGAATATTGTGAGGAATTAAATGTAAGATAAGGAATTAGATACTTACCGATCTACATTAAACAATATGTTTATTATGAATCTAGTCGACAGTATATACTTATGATTTATAAAGAATCATATTAATAACTGTGAATGCTTTTGCCTATAATATACGACATTTCCTTCATCGGTGTGGGTAAGAAATTTCAGACACTGGCAATAGTACTCATCTCAATATGTTGCGTTTGCACCTTTGGTCAAGATTAAACTAAAGAATCATTATTGTCATCAGTAACGTGAATGCATTCAGATTTAAGAACATATACAACATATTGTAAAGGTGTTTCAAAGCTCCGATGTACTAGATGCCTATAATTAATGACGAGCAAGAGTCAGTTTTGACGCACATTTTAGTCTAAACGTGAAAATGAAAAGACTGACGTACAGTCTGCAAATATTGTAAATATGTACGTGTTATAGTATTAAAAAATTATATAATTGAACGTAGTGATAGAGATACGTGTGTTAAATGATTCATTTAATTGCATATTCATACTTTGTCATCAACATTTCCAAAACACCGCAATTAAGCTTGTTTTAGTAAAATTGTATAATGATCGTATATATTAAATTGTTTCATTATTTACGAAAAAATCGTTGAATATTTACTCCCTTATATAAGAAATTATTCAATAATTATTGAAAGTGTGTTTATGTACCGATGTGTTTGGACTGTCGAAAAGAAACATGAAGTAAGATAGAAGTAAGATAGAAGCTTTACAGATAGGTCATTGAGAATTTTTCACTTTTCCTTTCAAAATGACTAATGTTTTAAGTAGAATTAATCTATGCATGTCTTCATGTTGAATTGTTGTTTAGTCTTATATTTCATATACAACAGCAGTCTTTTTAAGTGATTATGTATGAAAACATCAGTTCTATAAACGATTCAATATTATTAATAATAATAATAATAATCTGAAATTTTAGTGCATGATGTGAAAACATGAGAAGTTTTTAAAGGTTAATTTATTACTATGAAAATTATTTATTGATATAATGACTTGTATCTTTTGGTATTACACTAGGTGTGATGGATAGGAGGACATTCTCCTTATGGCAATATATTTAACAAAATACCTACATATAACAATAGTATTGATACGTGAATAACTTAGTTAACTAATTAAGATTACAATGTGGGAGTAGCAAAAATCTGTCAAATATAACAACGTTTCGTGCGGTGTGAATCTCCAAATCATTATTGTAAACGGAATTAAATAGTCATGTCGGTTACGCTACATACAATTTCGAATCAAGAGGTATACCATTCGTTAGTATTAAAATACATTTACGCTTGTACTTGTTGGGTTTTAAGAATGAATTTCATTCCATAGTCGTGTGAATGTTACAACACAAGAATGTGCATACGACTCGATTTGATGTAAGAGTATTCGTATAGATGCAACAAATCGGTAGCTAATGAGAGAGAGAGAGAATGATCGACAATTAAAGATGACAGTTCGAAAGTTAAATTCACTACGAATAAGGCGACCTTATGTGGGCTATTAGACGCGGTTCTAATGTGAAAGAATTTGTTATTATCATAATGATAAATACTTTGTTGTCTTTCGTTTTGTTTTGCATTTACAGAAAGAAAGATGTAGTGTAGATAAGATGACTTAGACCATGTAAGATTTATGCATGGACTGACTTTAAGATGTAATGATTTTAATTATTTGATTTAAGACTGCAGTGTATCGCTATTTAATATACATACAAAAATTAATTGTTTAAAGGATGTCAAGTTAATGACTGATCATTTTTTATTTAAAATTTAGAGATCTTTGGCACGCTCAATTGTATTATAAACCAATCGAAACTTGTATTCATACGTCTATGCACATTTCAATTAGATCGAATATCGTAGAAAAGATTTATTCAATTGTGAAAGTGCGGTGACCATCATACTGGTGCTAGTACTTGAAACGATTTAATATTACGTTTAACTTCTTCATCATCTGAGTATCGTAACTCACAAACTATCGAAAATCTCAAGTGTTGGCCCGCTGAAGAATCGACGTTTTTGTTACACTCTGATTTGATTTCCGATTCATAGGATTTTACGAAGAGATACTACGATCTAGAGAGAGAAAGGTACGACGTATACCCATAAGTTAGAGGTACCACGCCATATGTGGAAGGGGCAAAGAGTGTGTGTGAGAGAGAATGATGCGTCAATTAATGAAGGGGACAAGCAAATCAGTATTAGATACTAGAAATGTAGAATATTGTCGACGTGCAAGGATTCCCCGGATCTGGTAATCAGTTTATATCGAAGGAAATGTACATTATGGATATTTCCGACAGTAATGTAGTAAAGTACGTTTTGAACATAAAACAATTGGTTAATGCACAATTATCATGGTCTACGATTGGAATCGGGCGATATACCCTTTGATGGAATCAACGAAACGTTGGAAGACATCGTTACATGTGCTCACAAGATATACATAAAAGGCGCAGACAAATAAAAGACATAGGTTGCAGGAAATTTTAGATGCTGACAATATTGTCGATATAGACATATTAGCCTGTCCATCTCTACCGAAACTCATAGGACAACAACAACGTCGATTTTCAATAAATTGCGAAAATCATACATTTAACGGAAAGTGTGCTAAAGAAAATGTTAAAATGCTTTAAAATTGTATACTGTAAAATCTTCAAGACTAGCCTGCATCTCTTCGAAGGTCAATGAGAATTTACTATGAAGTGAAGCGTCTTGCATTAATGGAAACAAAAGACATCGAGTCTACCTATAGATTTCATGTCAACGTTTGCAGAACTTGAAATTGAAGAAGTATGGTCATGCTTACCACTCACAATGCAAATGCATCCAGATTTACGTGAATGTCGTCAATAAACGTTTTGAAACGAGTGATGATACCGCAGATAGACAACCGCCTATGATTAAAGACTATGCAAAGTGTTAATTTCAGAGGGATGTCTAGTAATGGCAGTATAGGTATTTTAAAAATAGCGAGATTGCTTTCGCTTTGCAGTAGATGCGCGGTAATATTTAACAATTTCACTTTCATATTCTTTTGTATGGTGATAATAAGGTTAATTGTCAACTAGATTCAATTTTCAAGAACTTCATATTCAGTTGTAATCGCTCCATAGCCACTCATATCAGCAAGTGTATGATGACAGCCTACGATGAATCTATGCATTTTAGATGCACCCACATATTTCATTCTGCAACACGCAGATTCTTCAATCTCTTTAAACATACCAAAAGATGGCAGCATTATCATTTCCTTTAACTTTTTACTTAAAAGACACAAAACTGTGCGTAAAGATAGAAAGAAACTGTTGAATTTTACACGCTTCTCTTAGATTTTTACGTCGTCATTTCGATCTTCTTATTCTCAGAAATTTTAAAAGTGGGAAATATTAAATGAAGATTAATTAATTATATTAGAAGCAAGTCGATACTCGTATGTGTTCGTCACTTGTGAGAAGTCAGATTCATTGTTATCGTATAGTAAAGTCTACGGGTAATTAACAGGTCGAAACTTGTATGGCGATGTTTAAGATGTCGTAAATTGTACACATATTAAAAAACGGTCAGGAACCTGATTAATTACATTACCCACGTGTCCAAACTCGTATAGCTATGGCTCGAACGTCATGAAAACACGTAAATATCGTGAATAGATAAATGCATAGGGAATAAGCGTGTCATCCTCTCTTTCTAATTACTGCTAGCTTCTTCCATCATTTCTATATTATACATTTTAATACACGCTATTCGGATTATGTGAAATTTATTACTATTTAAATATTATTATTATAAATTATTTATTTATTTATTTATGCTACTTTTGTTAACAAAGGGGTGAGTTGGTCTACAGGTGGCCCGCCATGTTATTCCTAGATAAAATACAGAACTGAGATCATCTCCTTTCTATTATGGTGGAGGTTGTCTAAAAATTTTGGAAAGAGAAAATGTGTTACTTGGTATACCTTTTGATGAAATTGCGCAATGACTTTAAACGCGTCTGAACCTGTATACATGGAAAATATATGGTGAAAATGATCGGTTGGCAATCGGCGATTTCGATGACCGTGATAACGGTATAATCTAACAACGGGTACTAGAGAGCAAGAGAGATGGTAGTAGCACGCAGGAGGAAAAGGTCATTATTAGAATTTTATGTTCACATTCAAAATACGGTTCCCAGCCTACGCTGTATTTCCACATAGGCATCGAGAAGCGAATATGATGTAGCAATAGCTGACCTTTAATGAATTGCTTTTGCATTTTTTTTTTTCGACATTCCTCACATGACAATACTAATGTGTAAGAGCCAGTACTTTTCAATATTTATGAACTAATTTCTTAAGATCACGCATTAGAAAGAGGCCGTTTGCAATGACCATCTAACGGCTGGACATTTTTATAACAATATTAGGGGGTCGGCGCCAGGTCTTTTGAACGCGTTGAGACTTGCTTAGCGGCTTTTCTACGTTAATTTCAAAATGGTCTTGGGTGAAGGGACTCGACGGTTTTGTCTCTATTGGAGATCATTGAGATACGCTAATTAATCTGTGAGCAGCTGTAACCCTCTGTACCGTGATGCAATGAATACGTGTCTCCAATGATAACTTCACCCCATTTGGAATGTGAGGATTGGTCCTTAAGAATTAATTGATTTTCTCAATCTTTTTGATGGATTCTCGAATGAAGTTGGAAAATTGATCCTCAGCAGCGTCTTCTTCAAGAGTGCTGTAAACCCTGTTCAAGGCCTCAAAAATCTTTTAGACATCTACCATATTGATGTAGAAATACAATATTTGAAATAGAGGTGCTTACGTACTGTCAAACATAGACACAGGAACGCGACATTCCTTTGAAACGATGTCTGGACCTGTATACAATTTCGAGAGTTTCGAGAAAACAAATGTACGGTGAATAAGTGATCGACGCATAATCGACAACCGTGAAAACGGTATACTGCTAATGTTAATGGATATAAGAAAGAGTATGTGAGAGCTAGAGAGATCATAGAAATTATGACATTGGAATATTTGAATTAGACTGCTTCCTTTCTCTTACGTCACGGATTGCCGAAATTTGGTAAATAGATAATGTTTTGAAGAAATTGTGCAATGACCTTTTAAACGTGTCTGGACCCGTATACATTTTCGAAAGTTTCAGGAAAACAAATGTACGGTGAATAAGTGATCGATGGATAATCGACGACCGTGAAAATGGTATACTGCTAATGTTAATGGATCTAAATAAGAGTATGCGAGAGCGAGAGAGATGATAGTAGAACGCACGAGGAAAAGGTTTCCGCGCATCAGGGGGTCGACACCAGGTCTTTTGAACGCGTTGAGACTTGCTTAGAGGCTTTTCTAAATTAATTTTAAAATGGTCTTAGCGGTTTTGTGTGAAGGGGCTCAGCGGTTTCGTCACTATTGGAGATCATTGAGATACACTAACGGCTTGTCAAGACGACTGTCATATTGATGGATAGATTTCCCCCGACGAGAGAAAACTCTGAAAGGTGAATTCAAACTTACAACATGGTAAGGGAGAGGTCAACGCCCTGATTGTAGGTTTTTAAAATTTGTGTGAGATTTAAAAAGTAGGTCGTCGATATACGAGATTGAGCTAGACACCTTCAAACTGGTATTCAGACTAATGGAAATCTACGCTGTCAATTCATCAAAAAAGATATGTAACATCCGAATTAGGTCGGTAACGGTGTACGCACGAGGAAAAGGTCATTTTACTTTCACTCTCAATACGGTTCCTACCGAATACGATGTATTTCCATAAGCGACTATAATGTAGCAATATCTGACCTTTAATGAAGGCGACTTTTGAAATTTGATTTTCGACACATGGCAAAGGTCGTCGATATACGAGATTACGCTTCAAGCTGGTATATGGATAGATTTCCCCGACGAGAGAAAACTCTGAAAGGTGAATTCGAACTTACATCATGACAAGGGAGAGGTCAACGCCCTGATTGTAGGTTTTTAAAATTTGTGTGAGATTTAAAAAGTAGGTCGTCGATATACGAGATTGCGCTTCAAGCTGGTATTTAGACTAATGGAAATCTACGCTTTCAATTCATCAAAAAAAAAAAAGATATGTAACATCCGAATTAGGTCGGTAACGACATATTGAAAGAGAGATTTCCCCAACAGGGCACATTTAAAAGATCGAAAGATATATGCATAACGCTACAGCATTAATCTTCGAAAACTTAATGGGACCGTCCACGAAGTCTTGCGTCATCTAAATGACCTCATTAGCGACGGTCAGATTTTCCAATGTGAGAGTCTTGAAACCGTGTACTAAACAGCAAATCAAAAATGTGAATCAATCCGCGAATCGGCCCGCGAGTCATTCCGAGACTCAAACCACGAATTAGTTCACGAATCTACCACCTCGCATGCTGCGACAGCGCCGCGAGTCTTGAATTATAAGCCCGCGTACTAAACAGTAAATCAAAAATGCGAATCAATCCGCGAATCAGCCCGCGAGTCCGTCCGCGACTCAAACCACGAATTAGTCCACGAATCAGTCTGCGAATTAGTTCACGAATCTACCACCTCGCATGCTGCGACAGCGCCGCGACTGTGGCGACGCCTGGTGGCGGCGGCGGGAACTCCGTGAGATCTGTCCCTATTCATCTACTAACCCAATTTGAAATACGGGGTATGAATTCGAATTTTACATCCACTTGGGAGATAAATATTTTTAGTATTACGGGTGGTAAACTTTATTTTAATCCGTTTACGAAAAGTACTATTCAGAAACTTTGAAACTGATAGAACATGTCTAAAAATTCGAAGTTAGGTACATGTTTATGAATTACATGTAAAAAGTATAAAATTTGAGGTTAGGGTTACTATTCACTGTTTGAAGAAATTTATATCGAAGTAAATAATTGGTAAAGTAGCCATCGAATGAAACATTAGCTCATTAAGTTAAATAACTGCACATTATCCTACAATTTTAATTAAAATAAAAACGTAAATTTTCTCAAAAAACTGTTCCAGATATTAAACTATTTTTGTATTATAATTGGGATGGCTATTTGCAGGTCTTTGTGCAATATTAAATAATTTTCCACGTAAGATCTATCACAAAAATTCTATCGCATTTGCTTTCGTTATTATGGTATACTTTGACAAAACTTTTGGATTTTTTCTTAATTTTTTAATTTTAGTATTAGGTCACATTCAATGTATGTGTGAAATTTTAATTAACTAAGTTATTAGTAAGCCACTTTATATAGTGTACATCCAAATGTCAGCTAAAGCGCGAAAAAACCATCGATAAATTCAGGATTTTTTTAATTTAAAATGATACACTTTCAGAAAAAATGTTACTAAATAAAATATTCAAAGAACATATGATAATTTTTAAAATAATAAAAGTGTTCTTTTCGAAAGACTTTCAGAAAAAACATTATTGAACGACATTGAAATTTTACTAAATGTTTTGAAAACTTAAAAATTTTTAAAAATGTTGGAATTCTGACAAATTGACAAAGTATTTTAAAAATTCTGTATAAATATTAGCATATTCTTTGATCAATTCTAAGAACGTTTTGTTAGGTAACATTTTTTTTCGAAAATCTAGCAGTTTTATGTAAAGAATTCCTGAACTTTTCAACGGATTTTTTGTGTTTGAGCTGACATTCTGGATGTTTTCTCCTTTACTTTCAAAATACCTGTATACACGTTTTAATGTTTTTTTTTACTTCAAGTAAGAATTCCGAAATGATTTCAATGTGAAAAAACGAGACAAAACGAAATACATTTGAATAGTCCATGTTTTTTTGCAAAAAAAAAACATGTTTAGCATATGGTTGCATTTTTTTGGAATGTTAATAACATATTCTGAAAGTGCAGTTAATTTTACGTCAGATTAGCCTTCTTATAGATTTTGTACATCCTGTTTCGATGCAATTGAAAACTGTAGTGAAAAAATGTCCATTTAGGAGTTTCCAATCTCATTTGAGTTTGGTTCAAATACTTATCATATGGCAATATACGCAAGGAATTTTATAATAACAAAATTTTGTTCCCCGATCTTTTCATATACATATATGTATACTTAACTTTTCGAAAATCGATTTTTCGAGTGTTTGACCCAAAATTATCTGGAAACCTGTTTTTTGGTGGACAGATTTTGGTTTGTGATAATTTTCGATAAGAATAGGTAAAGTTGATTTCGTTGGAATTTAGACCCTCCGATGGGTCATTTGGGGTCAAAAAGTCTCGGAAAGCGATTTTCGAAATGTTAATGTTTTATATGCTGGAAACTTTATTTAGAGATATAAATTGTTTTGAGCTCATTTACGATAAGAATAGACGAAGTTGATTTTTAGAGAATATTGAACCGTTGTGGGAATAACATGGGGTCATTTAGGGTCACAAAATTTTCGAAAAATTAATGTTTTATACATTTATACATTACAATAACAAATCCATCAATTCTGTTTTTAGAGGCAGGCCTGGACCAAAGTCCGCAGGGTGAATCGGAGCGGTGGTGCCCTCACCGCGCCTCATTTGCTTTCGTCGCATCTCATCGACGGAACAGACGTCGTACTGTTGTCAAATTATCATCAACGAACAAAAACATAAATTCCTGAAGTCATCCATCTCTACAATAACGGAGAAAACCGAAAAGTTATACGCAATCCCAGTGCCTCTTCGTTCGATGCCCCGGAATTATCGGGAATCGTATTCTCCTCATTTACGCATCAAACAACAATCAGATTTTTTACTTTTGTCACATCAATCAACGATCTCTAGATCTCGTCTTAGTACGCCACTTACAGCAATTTTACACGATAATGCGATCAATGTCAATAATCTACGATACTTGGAGATTTTTATACGATATTTTATATCTTGATTTAAGAGACTTTTAATGTCAACGTAACGAATGAGCAATATTTCAATTAGTTCGGACTTTGACGGACATTTGCAATATCGAACATATCAATACGATCTTTTACACTGTCAATAAGTTCTTTTCGAACGAGCTTTCTTATGATATTTGAGCCCAGTTCCCGGGTTATGTCGAACCGGGGCTCAAGTTGGGATTTTGTGTCTGGAAACGATTGTTTGTGCGATGCCTGGGACTCGAGAGATCGACGAATGATTGAATGAATTGAACAAGAATGAATGTAAATCGCGAAAATGTATGAATGCCATCGACATGAAGAGAGTAACCTATAAGAGGGTTCTAAAGTGGTCGGTCGCTAAGATAGTAATTTAAACAAAAAATAAAAAACACTGGGAAATATTTACATTTTTTTCAAACGTAATGAAAGGAAATAACTTATACGATGTCTGATTTTATTGTAAAATACTAACTTGACGATATACCAGATTAGATCCCTTTAATGTCGATAATTTGTAGACACGAGTCTCTCCATCGTATCAGTGCACTTTGTTTTACGTAGATAGCTTCGAATGCAAGCTATTTCGATGTGCATTTGTGAAATACTTTAGCGAAAATCGTGTTATAGTTAGTTCTAATCTCGCGGATCGTCGACTAGTCGCGACACCCTTAAGTATTACTTTACAAGTACTTCACCTGAATATAATTTAAATTCAAATTACGTCACACCAAATTTCTGCAAAGAAAATCAGTTTCACAAAATCGGATTATGAGAAAGTTTTTTTGAGACAAATTCGTCGCGACTGTCGATCATCCGCGTGGTAAATCAATTACAAGTAGGAACAAGAGTTTATGGATTACCATTGTGAACTGTTGGATACGTCGAAACCGGCGAATCCAGGAGAAGTTTGCGCCAGCGAAACTTTTTACTGATATTTTTTTCTAATGTGGAATAAAATAAAAAAAAAGTCACTCGGTGTTTTGTCTTCGGGATTCGCCATTTCCCGTATGAAAGTCTCGTATAGCTCACCGTTTCAGAGAGAACTTGGTTCGACTAATTTTTTTTATAATTAAACATAATTTCGTTCGGTGATATTCAGAGCAAGATCGTTCTGGGGTTCTCTTTGAAACGAGTGTCCTTGTAAAATACTTGTATTTAACACTAGCCGTTCAGCTTTGTGCCGTCTTTATAGAAAATTATGAAAGCGATGAAGATATAAGCGTATAAATAAAAGTAAATGAACGAATAAATAATATATAAATATATAATATATGACTAGCTGAATGATATAGTGTTGCAGTGAATCGAGGGAGGTAAAAAGTGTCGAAATCTTTTCGAGAAATGTTATGCACCCAAGACCAGCAAGATTTTACACCTAATTAAAGACCTCTCTTAATTTATATCCTCTGAAAGTCGCTTTGCGCGAATTAGTGAAAAAGGATGACGAACCCATCTGAATCTGGTCACTTTTATATGATCCCACTTAGCGCAAAGACAAGGGACCGATGCTAAGGATGCGTCGAACCAAAGATTAGTGAAAAAAATTGATATAAATTAGCGATATTTAGTGAGTGCAAGAAAAAGCGACTGCAAGATATTGTGTTGCTTGGAGTGCGTGCCTAGGAGAAGGTTTGTCGTCGTTGAGATTACGGATCTGTAAGTACGTAGATAAGGTCATCCATTTTCATGAAATGGACACGAGGAAGCTAGCTCTTAAACTGCCATGAAGAGAAATGCGATTCGGATGAGTCGTGGAGCTTATTCACAAAAGTGATTAAGGAAACTGGTGTAGGAGAGTATTTTTTATTTGTCAAAAATTTTGTCTCGTCAGTAAAAATTATGACATGAAACCACTTCCATGTTTCCCTCAAGAAAAACAGAATTTTCCTTTACAATTTTTAATCCTTTGGATTTTAAAGAAGTGATTTCTGTTCCATTTAAAATGTTGTAAAGAAATTAATGTAGTTTGGTAGAAATATGAACGTATGTAAAGCGTATGTGTTGCGTTCTGATCGTGAAAATTTCCGTCGAGTGTCCAGCATTTTACTTATGCAGAAGGCAAATCGTACTATACAAAGCGCTTAGAAGGAAGAATTGTATATAAATGACTGTCGAAGGCCCAAGATTTGTTTCTGCAAATAATTCTGTTTAAATGCTGAAGTAAATTGCTTCTAAACTACCAGAAGAAAACGTATTATACATGGGCATTCGACAGTATTGGATGCAGGGGGGGCGTAGGATTAAGACGTGAGTAGCTTCTAATTTAACTTTCTCTTGTAGTCACGAAATATTTGTTTAAATCCGCTTGTAAAATCAAGTTAATAAGAAGGTAACACCGTTACTTCCTACAACCAAACTTAATTACTTTCCTGCACGCGATGAGGATTTGTACGGCGTGAGGCAGCAACTTTTTGATCAATTTACTATAAAGCTTTTTATCGAATGAAAATGCTTCATTCGACATCTCTACATAAGGATTTGGAGTCAAAATTTGATGTAAATGATTGTGATTGTAACTACCATTGCATAAGGAATGATCCGAAAAAAATTTGTTTTGATTGAGAATAAAACAGACGACGTAAAGAATTTTTGATGAAATATGTTTATTACTTTCGATAGTATTTGTAACATTGTCGATTATTACTTTTATATGCAAAAATTGATGAAAATCGCATTAAGACTGCCAATAATGTTTTTACGAAGCCTGAACTTCCATTATGTGAGTAAAATTTAGAAAAATAGAATGACCGCGATACCACCCTCATTTATAAAGAATCATGAACTCCGAAACATTGTTTTAAGTGAAGAGGTACTGTAATTCGTCTATACTGTATAAATGAAACGCTCGTCACGGTTACAATCATAAGGCAAATGAATAATATTAAGTAGTTAATCAACATTACTAATATAGTATTGGAGTTACGAATTTTTTAATCGTGAAACTAATAATATTCGTCTGTCTTACGAATGCGAATGATAAAGTAATAATTAATTAATAATAAACAATCATTTTCATACTGTTTTTACTTTTACAACTATATTTACTTATAATTGTAACGGAGTTTTTACAAAGCAATTGTACATTTGCAAACGAACTATCCTACATTTTCATGTGACGTAAAAGGAAAAGCGAATGAAAGCTGCATATTATGTGAAATTTATAGTTTATATATGTAGTGATTTGCGAATTATGTACACTTTCGAGGTGGACATAATGAAAAAATTACTGGCAAGTTAATTGCTGAGAAATAAAGAATCGGATTAAAATATAAATAAGATGAAAGAAATCATACAATTTAGGAAAATTGATAAAAAAAAATTATATGGACAAAGACGTATTCGAATGAGTCATACAGATAATATTGTCTCGTAAAACGGGAATATTGAATAGAGTCATAGAATATCTTTAAACTTCGAACGGATGTTAATGTCTTTCGTTGTTGTGTATTATACATATACGAAAAGGTAACTCATGAAGTTTGCAGTGAAAACTCTCATTTAGTATAATTTAAATAATTTATGCTTAGCGATAATGAAATTAAGTATTTGTCAATATATGTATGTACATGTACGCGCAGTTATTAAAATAAAGAATCAAACCGCCCCGAGTCACTATTGTCATTTTCTTAAATTTTCAGATTTTACCTTCCAGGAAATTTAAAAAGTTATGCAATGATTTGTCCATCATAATAATTAGTAATATGATACTTACGTATTAACAATAGAAAGCCACTGAAGAAATATTTTTTCTCATCAAATTCCTTAATATCTTCTAAAGGTAATCTATGGTACTTGTATAATAACAATTAATTTACAACATTGGATACACTTGTTTCAAAATAAAATACAGTTGAAGGATATTTCTAGACCATACACGAAAATGCGAATACAAAAATAATAAATACTAAAATTAGAAAAATATAAAAGAAACGAAAAAGTACCATGTTTTCATGTATTATGTGATAAATAATGCGTAAAAAAACTGTATAATCTTTTTTTTTGGTAACTGTGTAGAAGTAAAGACTAAAAGAAGATTAAATGCAGTTCTATGTTTTCAAATTTTTAGTAATATTACAAGCAAAAGGTAGATTCTTTATTGGAGTACTCAATTTTGGAGTTTTCGAATTTTTAATATTTAATGGATAATTTTTCTTTAATACGGGTAGTCAGAGACTAATTTTTTTTTAAATATAGATTTTGTAGATTTTTTTCATGGGTTTTCATGTGGAAATATTTATTTTTAATTACACATTGATTATCTTAGTAAAAAATCACTTTAAAATTTGTAATAATTTGTAACAAATTCCAAGAATTTCCACCTTACATTTTATTTGTCTTTTTTGCGACATACAAATTTCGTAAAATTCAGGCATTACTTCTTACTACCCAGCAAACGAAAATTCATTGAAATTCATTGAGTGATTTTGAATGAATCTCGATTGATTTGAATTTGTTTTCTTAATCACTATTATATCAATAGAAATCAAAAATCTATTCAACAGAGCTGTAACCAAGGATTTTCTATTGTTTTAAAATCATTGATTTCAGTACGTGCTTATTATATTATTGAAATTCATTCAATTTCATTGGCTTTCGTATTTTTTAATGATTTTGTATTAATAAAAGGTTGTACATTTTGTATATTAATTTTTCTAATTATTTATTATTACATTATGGTACTTCTTGTCACCTAGAAAGGAAATATTATTGCTAAGACTTAAATTGTTTTTAATTTTATAGTATCATGGTGTTTTTCAAGCTGAAAATCTTGCAAAATACCTGAAAAAGTTGGAATAAGTTATATTTATTAATTAGAAACTTTTAGAGTAGATTAAACTATCTTAAGGGGGTACTATTAAGTAGTAATCAAAGCTACAAAAATGTAAATTAAAAAGTTCTGGCTCATTTTCTTTAATTCGGGCTTCATAAAGGTAATTCTAACCATTGTTTACTATCTTCTACAGAGAATCAAAAACAATTAAAGAGAATTGACTGAGAATTTCTGCAAAACATAATTTTTCGATTTTGTAGAAAATTCTCGGTGAATCTCGTCAAATTTCTTTGATTTTTTTAAGCAAGGATAAAACATTGTTAGAATTGCCTTTATGAAACTCAAAATTTGAAAATTCGATTCAGTAATTTTTAATTTTGATTTTTTCATTACTACTTTCTTCTAAATTGATGTAAAAATTTTGAACAATCGGGTGAACTTAAAAACACATTTTTTTTAAATTATGGGTGGATTTAAAGAAATTAAATTTAAAAAACAAATTTGTACATTTTTTATTCCAACACTACTGAATTCCGCGTCAGAAGTTACTCAAGAACGAATTTCTTTGACCCATTAAAATTCGCTAAATTAATTTAAACATTCAAAAAAAGTTTGGTAAACAGAAAAACATATATCCGAAATAAGTACGCATGGATTTTAAAAAATTCCATTTCTGTTCGAGGAAAAAATTGTTTTGGGTCAAACAATTTTTTTACAATTTTGATTATACTACCTTTGAATTCCTCGTAAAAAATTACTAAAGAACCAACTTTTTCGTATTTTTTGAACGATTGTTTCATTTAAATATTTTATTTCCATTCAAAATCAAGAATAGGTAAATAACCTATTCGATTTGATTCATATCAGTTGCATATTCATCTAATTTTTTTCGATTCAAAATCATTAAATTTGTTGTCCTGTAATAATTAAATATCCATTGAAATTCATTCGCGGCAAATACAACTATTTGTCAATTAAATTCATTGCTATTCGCACTTTTCAAATCAAATGTATTCAATGAAATCATTTCTTCATTCCACTGTTTTCTCATTCAAAATCATTAAATCGAACGACTTTTCATGAGCTAATAACGATTCAAAATCATTGAAACACATTTTCTCATTGAAATTCATTGTAGAAGATCAGAAAACGAATTCACAAGTGATGAAATAAGAAAAAGAACCATCGAAAAATATTGCAATTTGTGAATTTTTAAAACGTTTTTTTTTTGTATTTTTAATACAATTTCCGACAATATTTCCGGAAGTCTCTGAAACTATACTTACCTGCATAAATTTGTTTATACTACGAATATTATGCTGAAAATTCGCACCAAGGGAAAAGTCAAGGTCACAACATATAAAACCCTCTCATTTCTACCGTTTTTTGCACTTATTTTTAAAAATATAAATCTGACGAAAAATGTTTCAGTAAAAAGTTATATCGCAAAATTCTCTTCAAAAGAGATTGTATACAGTTTTTTTTGTAACGTTAATGGGAACTGTTTTAAAAAGAAGTATAAACACAGTTTTATGTTTTCAAATTTTGAGATTAGAAGCAAAAGACTCTTTTATTCAAGTACTCAAATTTTCAATTTTCGAATTTTCACTATTAGCTTTTTGGTTAATTTTTCGGTAATACAGGTAATCAGAAACAAATTTTTTTAAATATAGATTTTGTACATTTTTTCACGGGCTTTCATGTGGAAATATTTATTTTTAATTATACGTTGATTACACGGGTCTACAAAAAAAAGAGGTCTAGGGTAGAATCCGAATTTTAAGTTATTTGAGGTTATGTACTCGAAAAAAAGCGTTATTTTGCTGTGTTTGAGATTTTTCTCAACAATTTTTGTTGGACTTCTATTCTATTTGCATCTTTTAGTACCACCTTTACCCCTTCCAAGTGAAGTTTTATGCGATCACCTACGACTTTTTCTCACAAAGTTACGGCCATTTTAAAATTACGAGATATATTCCATAAATGTCATGAGCATATTCTTTAAATACTTTGAGGCAGATATTTTTTACTGAGTATCTTCATTTGAAAATTTATTCTGGGAATGTTTGGCGTTGTCAAATTTGAAGGGAAAATATTAACATTTTTTAATTCAAGAAGGCGGTTTCAAAATTACTAAATAAACAATAAAGAATATAAAACTTTTCATTAAACAGTCACAATATGTGTTTCGTTATAAATATCCAAATGTTGTATAGTTGTTGATATTTATATAGGTTTCATGACACTGAATTTGACTCATTAAGAAACAAAAATGTTAAAATTAAATTTTAAGACTTTTGATTAGTCAATTGGAAATTTAAAAAATCCCAGAAAATAATTATAACTTATGAAGGAAGTGATGATATTGAAAAAACATGGGTTGAAAGGTACCCAAAGGGTTGTTCAAAATGTTACGAAACATTTAAAATGTGTGTAAAATTCAAAATATTTTAATAAGGCAGATCGGACATTTTATATTTATGGTGTCCGTACTTTATTTCCTAGGAAATAATTTCCCGGATGTAATTTCCTCGTCAGAATTTCCATGGACAACCTGTGGGGCCATATCCTTTTAAGCATTATTTGGGGTAATTTCTTGTTTTGAGTTTTTATACTTACCTTTTATTTGTTATTTACATTATAAATATTATATAAAATCGTAGCATTAATTAATTTTCCTTTTAATAAAAAAACCGTTGCTCGAAAATCCCTTTTTTCCCAGTAGTTTTGAAAAAAATGTGTTAAACATAATTTTTGTTTTTATTTATTTATTTTTTTATTTATTTATTTAACGGTCGGAATCGCCCTTTTACACAAAATGTTACTCATTTAATTTATCGTAAGATTTGCGAGAGCAAATATTAGATCGTCTTCCTAGATGGCGCCTACTTTTGTGGAAGAAATGTAGGAACTGCAGAAACCTGCACCAAGTACAACAACGGCCACGAGTCAAATTCCGCCGGAAAAACAATTTTGAACAAAATTTACCGTCGCAATTTGAAAAAGCAATCTTAAAACTAATAGGATACAAAGGTCTTAATTTTTTAAAAATTGCTACAAAAACGATGCTGAAATCTATGTGCAAATTGTGTACATTTGAGCGTTAAATGGTTAACCTTGACTTTTAGTATGCGCAGCTAATAACATCCGCTAGATATCGTTAAAAAACGAGGGTTTAACATTCAGGTTGCCTAAACATACTACTTTTAAGTGAAAGAGGCAATAGGAGGGTCCATGTTTAAAAAAGGTTGTTGAATTGCGATAAAAGTCCAAAATGAATACTACGACGATTAGTTAATGCGAATATTAGTAAGTCCACATGGGACATTGTAACGCTCAGGTATAGAGAAAAAAATAAGTCTTATTATTTAAGACCATGGATGGGCTACATTTAAGATGTAACAAAAACAAGCCCGATTAGAAAAGTACAAACTTATGCACTATACATGGACTAATTTTAAGCCTGAACAGGTAGTTGAGGCACAATTTTAAGTAAAGTAACAATTTTAAGACTCATTTTTTCTGTATAGCTCTTGTGCCTTGCGATATTAGGTCTAGAAAGGTAACATATATTTCACTAGTTGTAAGATGTTCGGAAGTGCCACCTATAAGAGACCACGTGCTGCAAGGCAGTAATGTAACATATGGGTTAGAAAAGCAAGATTGAAGAGTCAAATATACACAGTCCTCAAATCCGATTTTCAGTTATATGACAGGGGCATGGTTAAGACCGTGCAGATTAGAAGAGACCTAAAAGTTGCCAAGTTGGTGCTCAGCTAAATATCAGAGACCCCAATTACCTACCCTAGTATTTAAATCATCATCTGCTACAAACGAGTATTCAACAAAAAGCCATCGTCTCATCGAAGAACCCCTGCTACAATTTTAAATTAGTACAAATTGCGTTTGAGCGCAATTAACATTATCGATGACTCGATAGATTTCAGATGAAACTAATTAACAGCTTCAACCATGCTACCTTTAGGCCGCATGAAAACAGTCTCTTAGTGAGAGATCAGACTAGAATACTGTATAGAATTGCTTTTTTATCTCAGATATGAGGCCTCAAACCCTTATACCTATCATATACTTTGCCCTCGTTTCGATTCTCATGATATGTGTTGTTCCTTGTCTTCATCCATCGCAATTTTAGAACCTCAGATTATTTAAGTTTGTATTCGTCTTCAGGATCTTTTAATTTAACCAAAATAAGTTTCAAAATATAATTCAGGATGCTAATATTGAAAAAAATTGTCCTAAGAACCTTAGCACGCAATACTATTGTTTAAACCCAGAATAACTGATTATACAGTTAAAAAAACGTTGGAAAGAGGAACCTGCTGTGACTCAGCTCCGGCAGGGCAATACCCGAGCTTAACGATTTGTTTATTTACCGATTGTTGTGAAACTATTGCTAATATTTATAGTTTCATTATAGCTTATTTTTGATGATACAAGTAATAATAATAAATAATGTTGTATTAGATTCCATATTGTATTCTATACACCAACTAATTACAGAAGAATAAAAATTCATAAAAATGAAATACCTATTAATTTCAATGAATATTTTTACAGTTTCAGTAGATATTTTAAACTGATGTATAATCTGTCCCATCGCACGGATGAGCTGGATTATGATAAGTGAGTTAGGCCTTGATGAAGCTGGGGGTTCCACTCTAAATCGGTTCTACAATCTACAGCAAGTACTCAGTTCTTCATCCCAACACTAGGGTTTTATCTTCAGAGGTTTGGGAATATCTTTTTATAAAAGTGTGCCAGGACTACCTAAGGAAACTATGGCCTACAAAGGCACTTCACCTCCGACTCACAGATTCTGATTTACCGACAGGTCCCTGACATTATTATTATTATTATATTAAAAATGAAAAAAGTTTGCAACCATCACAGATTGAATATGATACAGCTTAGTCTAAGAATTAACGTTCATGAACCAAAGTATTAATTAAAAATATTTTAAAAGGTGTTTAGTTAAAAGTAGTTCAGGATTTGTTATTTGTTTCGTTTATTTCGATCTTTCTGTTCTCAGAAATGTTATACATTTTGCTACCAGATCGTATTACTTATTTGAACGTTTTACCTTCAGAACTGCGTTTCGTATTTTTATAAAATATGTAATAGCGCTGCAAAGAATCATAATCTAAAATACGTATTTAACATATAAGCTTCAATGCCGATTTGGATTGTTTCAGTATATCGGTGCAAGAATACTGAGAGTTGAGTACTGATTTGTAATAAACTATTTTAAAACTTCCTTAACAGCATTTTAACGTGTACTGATGTCACAAGGATATGGATCAGATGCATCTGTACTAGATGTTGGTGATGGTTTTGTATCGGCACGTGCTGTAAAGGGTTCTATAGAAACAACTGGTGACGGTTTTGCAATGGTAACTGGTGCAGGCGATACAGTGGTTGTCGGATTTTCCATGGAAGTATCTGGTAACGAATTTTCCGTGGAAGTGCTTGATGATGGAATTGCTACGGAATTAGCTGGTGGCGGAGTTCGTAGAGACATACCTACAAACGGAATTTCTCTGGTAGCATCCGGGGACGACATATCCGTGGGAATGTCTGGTAACGGAATTTCCTTGGCAGTATCTGGTAACGAATTTCCCGTGTCATTATTTGGCGACGGAATTGCTAGAGAATTACCAGAAGATGGAGTTAACGGGTCTGTTGAAAAATTGTCCCGGGAAGTGATTATTGGCTGTTTTTCCGTGGAACTGTCCGTTGATGACTCTTCCGGGGAAGTCTTGGTTGCCGAAACTTCCGTTGAAGTGTCTGTTGACACGTTTTTCGGAGAAGTAGCTATTGACGAATGTTCCGTGAAAGCGTCAATTGACGAAGCTTCCGTGGAAGCTTCCGTTGATGAAGCTTCCGTGGAAGTAGTCATTGATGAATCTTCCGGGAATGTGTCTATTGGAGAGCTTTCCGTGGACTTGTCCGTTGATGACTCTTCCGGGGAAGTTTGAATTGACGAAGCTTCTTTAGAAGTGTCCACTGCCGAAGCTTCTGTGGAAGCTTCCGTTGATGAAGCGTTTGTAAAAGTTCCCGAAGCATTACTTGGCGACGGAATTGCTAGAGATTTACCTGAAGACGGAATTAACGTGTCTGTTGATAAATTGTCCCGGGAACTGTCTATTAGCGAATTTTCTCTGGAACTGTCCGTTGACGACTCTTCCGGGGAAGTCTTGGTTGGCGAAGCTTCCGTTGATGTGACTGTTGACAAGTTTTTCGGGGAAGCTGCTATTGACGAATTTTCTGCAAATGTATCCACTGACGAAGCTTCCGTGGAAGCTTCCGTTGACAAAGCTTTCGCGTAAGTGTTCATTGACGAAGCTTCCGTGAAACTGGTCGCCAACGAATATTCCGTGGAAGAGTCTGCTGGCAAACTGTCCGGGACACTGTCTATTGTAGAACTTTCCGTGGAACTGTCCGTTGACGACTCTTCTGGGGAAGTTTGAATTGATAAAGCTTCTGTAGAAGTGTCCATTGACGAAGCTTCTGCGGAAGCATTCGTGAAAGTTCCCGAGGCATTACTTGGCGACGGAATTGCTTCAGAATTACCTGAAGAAGGAGTTAACGGGTCTGTTGAAAAACTGTCTCGGAAAGTGACTATTGGCCGTTTTTCCGTGGGACTGTCCGTTGACGACTCTTCCGGGGAAGTCTTGGTTGCCGAAGCTTCCGTAGAACTGTCTGTTGACAAATTTTTCGGGGAAGTGGCTATTGACGAATTTTCCGTGAAAGTGTCCATTGACGAAGCTACGGTGGAAGCTTCCGTTGATGAAGCTTCCGTGGAAGTAGTCATTGATGAATCTTCCGGGAATGTGTCTATTGGAGAGCTTTCCGTGGACTTGTCCGTTGATGACTCTTCCGGGGAAGTTTGAATTGACGAAGCTTCTTTAGAAGTGTCCACTGCCGAAGCTTCTGTGGAAGCTTCCGTTGATGAAGCGTTTGTAAAAGTTCCCGAAGCATTACTTGGCGACGGAATTGCTAGAGATTTACCTGAAGACGGAATTAACGTTGTTGACGAAGCTTTCGCGTAAGTGTTCGTTGACGAAGCTTCCGTGGAAGTTGTCGTTAACGAATCTTCTGTGGAAGTGTCTGCTGGCAAACTGTCCGGGACACTGTCTATTGGTGAATTTTCCGTGCTACTGTCCGTTGACGATTCTTCTGGGGAAATCTTGGTTGGCGAAGCTTCCGTGGAACTGTCTGTTGACACATTTTTCGGGGAAGTGGCTATTGACGAATTTTCCGTGAAAGTGCGTACTGACGAAGCTTCCGTGGACGCTTCCACTGAGGAAGCTTTCGCAGAAGCTTCCGTTGACGAAGCTTTCGCGTAAGTGTTCATTGACGAAGCTTCCGTGGAAGTGGTCGTTGACGAAATTTCCGTGGACGTGTCTGCTGACGAATTGTCCGGGAGAATGTCTATTGTCGAATCTTCCGTGGTACTGTCCGTTGACGATTCTTCCGGGGAAATCTTGGTTGGAGAAGCTTCCGTGGAACTAGCTGTTGACAAACTTTTCGGGGAAGTATCTGGTGTCGGATTTGGCGTTGTTAGAATCTTCTTAGGACACGGGCGAACGGTCTCTGACAATATAGAATAACCAGTGAATTAATAAGTGAATTTATATCCAATTAAATCACGTGAAGCGTTCATCAAAATTTATAAGCAATGAGAATGGATGTAAGTCTCCTTCTGCTGGATAAAGATGGACATGCTATCTAATGGTTAATATTTTACCTCTAAAGTAAAAGAACTCGATCGTATGATTCAAAGTTATTTGAACATCGTTGTAACAATATTGAGTGTACAATTTTTTACGATTTTTTAAAAACAATTTTATATTTTTGATAAAAGATAAGAAACTTGAGAAATTCGATGCCCTGTGACTCAACCCCGAGATCTTCTATCAACTGAGCGACGCGATCTTTGCAGTAGTTGTATTGGTTAGTTTAATACCTGTATCAGACGGAATTTCAGTGGTAGTCGGAATGGTTGGTTCAGTAGTAATAGCTTCTGGTGGACACGTTGCATTGCATTTTGACGGCTGATTCAGTAATGTAAAAGAAAATAATGTCTATGAGAATTTGAAAAATTATTAACTTATTTTCAACTACTTACCGTAGCACAACAATTCGGAATGAAAGCCACAATAATACTTGGCATACAGTTCTCCGTACAGTTTGAATTTATAGGTGCTGGAAATGTCTGCTTTTGCAAGTTTCGGACTCTTTCACTATCCTATGATAGTTTTCAGGATTAATAATTTATGTTATTACTCTACTTATAATATTGTAAATATGCTTATTATGTAAATTGAAAAAAATTATGGTTATTTATTGGCTTAAAGCTTATCTGCACATGAGCTCGTTTTAAAAGTCATCATTTTAGCAACTATAGAAAAAAAAAACTAAATAAACTGAGCCAACTTCCATTGTCACATCATTATCGTTTTTTGTATGATTTATCAGTTCATTTTTTGAAACTTTATCTTGTGACAAAAATGATATATCTCTTTTGTTTTTATTACATTAATTTATTATCAATACTTTTCCAGTAACCATCAAGCTCCCATTATCATTCACTTTCACATGTAGAGGCGGAAGAGTTGCTCCTGCATACTCCAGATCTGAAATGATGAATTTTTAGTTTTTTATTAACTTAATTTTACTGTATATAATACAATGGTAATAATTTAGAAATATGTTCAGTTAGTTTTAGAAAAGAAACTATTTATGGTTTAAACCAAAAATTAATAATAATTTCTATTGCCTCTACTAATAACTAAGTACTTATGTAACTGAAAAACACAGTCATATTTAATTAGAAAGTAATAATAGTTTATTTTAAACATTACACATGTTGGTATTACATATTGTAAACTTGATGGTTGTCTTATTGTCATAAAGTATGACAAAACTTTGAGATTAGCGCTGAACATGAATATAACCTACTTTAGTCTGTATGATTTCATATAGGATTGGTTAAATATTTCTCAATGTGGTTGAAACTTCGGCATTATTAAACGATGGTTTATAACTTAAGAAATTTGCTTCTGTCCTTAATATTTCTCTAGAATCAATCTATATAAAATACATTCATAGCATACCTATTTTAAGTGAATCACCACTCTTAGATACCCTAGCACCGTACTCCTTCTAAAAGTTTCAAATACTTATTTATAGATTTCATTATAAAAAATTAATTTTGCAAAAGTTCTATATCATTTATATTATATCTATTCTATTAGAAAATAACATTATTATTTGTGATAATATATGTTTACTCTGACATACCACTGGTGCATTGGATCCTAACTGTGCTGTGCATAACAGTATTGCCCCAAACACCGCACTGGATAGCATAGTTCAACTGAAATAGAAAATTATGGATCTTATTAAAATTTTAAGTCTAAAAAATCACTGAATTCATATGTATGAAATGGTAATCGTTACCCCCTAGAAAATGTGAGCATTTTTTGGCTAGTTACCAGCGATTATTTTTTGGCGGATGGGCATGCATATATTGGCCATCTTTTCAGGCCAGTTTTGTTATGAATATTTAACGCTTAACTGGTCATAATCTGGCCATACTAGATGGCCATGAGCTCGTCGAAATTATTGCCCATTTTTTCCCAGTTACCGGTCATTTTTTTCTTGCGGCGAGGCATACTTATCTGCTTCGCCGTAGAATTCCTATTACAGGAATTTTTTTATTATATTACTATATTATTTTGTGACAGTACTTTTTCCAGCTGAATCATGATTATTAGGCATCCCATTTCAAGTTGATTGAACGACAGAAAGCATGTAACAAGTGTGTTATATGGTCCAAGAAGGAGAGAAAAATATCGCAATTTACTATCGTTACATCTCCTTTAACTTTCAATGAAAGAGACCTTATAATCAGGTCTCGGGTTTGCCACACTCTCAAAAACTAAAAAAATTAAACATATTAATTTTCTTAACGTTTAACTCCAGATAAAGTCGTATAAAGAATGTTGCCAAATTGGACAGCAACTACGCTTTACCCCTTTAAAATATCAATTATGGCCAGAAACTTGTTATTTTCTATCACAATTCACACTGGTTTTTAGTATACTATAATATATCAAAAAATAACATAAAAATAGAAAGATAATAAAATAAAAATAACAGATTACGGACCTCAATTACGTCCAAAAACTGGCCAATTTCAAGCTGTTTTATAGCAACAGAATGTGGACATTATGTCCAATTCTTGGGCAACAAACATCTCAGATGGTCACATTCTCGGCCAGGACTCTGAAAACAATTTGCTCGAATCGTGATATTCTAAAATTTTCAACCGATTCTTTTTTTATTTCGTTTTTTTTTAATAAAGGAGCACTAGTTGCCGGTAGCAGTATATAAGATTTATTACATAAATGCTCTCGCAAATCTAATTTTGGAGAAAACGTGCCCAACATTTTTTTATTTTCTAACTTTTTCTTATTTACAGGCACACATCATTAGTCATTATTTTTTTGTTCTTTAGGTAGTAGTGCGACTATAAAAAAATGTCAAGTTATTTATTACTGACAGGAATGTGTTAAAAAGAATTACAGTGGTAGAATGTAAAAACCAAAAGGATAGCCCCACTGCTGTTGTGGATAATTTGAAGGACTTTGACATTTCTTATACTTTTCAATCATATATAGAAAAAAAGAACATGGACTTCCCCCCCCACCCCCTGTAATGACTAATTTGTCATTAGGGTGGGCAGAATTCTGACTGGTTGGGTTAGTTTAGTTTCGTGACGTTGCCATTTCTCCGACTCACCATTTTAGTAGGCGAACTTTTATCTAAAATAATTCTTGGCACAATAACCAGGATCAAATAGTCTGACGCCAACACGGCGGAGCCAAAACATCCGGCGTCAAACCAGGGGGGCCAAAATGTTTTAACGCCAAAATGGCAGTGACAAAAGCCTGACATGAATTTCTGTGTGTAATGTTTCTTTTTTATCACGGTGATATTTGTGTTTATGGTTATTTATCCATGTAATATTTTTTCATACGATCAATTGTCATGTTCTATTTTGTCGCGTGATTAGTTGTCATGTGATATAAAAGCGTGGAGCCGAAAATCATAATTATTCGAAATATAATTTTTTGCCTAAGTATAATTTATTTCACTCTCGTGTAGCATTAAATAGCGCTACAAGTTTGTATGCACTTTGTGCGCGCATTTACCGAATGGGAACATTAAAATTAACAAAAACATTTTATAGACGAAATCGTAAAAATGTTTTATTAAATTTCTAATATTATCGTATTCACATGACGTTCACATGTGATAAACGTGCAAGTTATATACTAACCTTTTTTAATACTCAATATTATGACGATAAGGAAAATGTACTGATAACTGGGATACAAAAATTGCTTGCAGTCTTAAGGAATAAACAACACTTGAAAACTGTGATGTTGTCGTGCTAATAATAAATTCTCATGACATTACTAAAATGTTCTTCTCAGATGATCCTGACATTATCTAAATCATTTTGTCTTTTCTATATTTTCAGAATATTATAACAGAACACGTTTAAGGAACTGGTAAACATCGACTCGCGGCATTTTAATCAAATTTGTATTAAATTTGATTTTACCGGATCCGTATTTCCATTGAAAAACAGATATGTCAGGGTGAATTCGTAATGAATTACTATGTTAGAGCGCTTTTTCACATTTTTTATGAATGTACACCAGGTTTCAGCGAGATAGGCGGAGCATTAAGTGAGAATTTGCAAGAATAAATTTTATACGTGACAACGCGAACTACTCTGCTACCAAAAAAATTTAGTCTTATGCCAACGCTTACCCAATTCTGGAACGTTGTCGTTGACAGTCGGTATGCATTTCCAGAAAATGCGAAAAATAACTCTAAAATAGATATGAACTTGAAAATATGTCGAATTTCTGTTTATTTGAATATTTTAGGTTAGGAAGTGAAGTTATGCATTGTGCTTTCCCTAATAAACCTCCCTGAATGTTTGACGTTATTTAAGAAGTAGAGTGTAAGATTATTTAATATAAGGTCACATATCCATGTAATGAAGAAGATGTTATTAACATACTTCCCAAGTAACACTCTTGGCTGCGGTAGTTAAGCAACAGCAATCGCAACGTTTATGCAGCTAAAGTAAATGTTAAAATACAGCAATGCTACCTGCAGCGGTGAAAACTCTCTGCAGCAGCAAACTTGGCCGCCATAATATAGCGTATACACCGAAAGCACTGCAAACTGCCTGCGACAGCAAAAGTGAAAGCTGCAGTACAGCATGCGCTCTCAAGATGCTGCAATCTGCCTGCGATAGCTAATTTGGCAGTTGTAATGCAGCATGCGCTTGCGGGGTGCTGCGACATGCCTGCGACAGCAACTATGGCAGCCACAATCCATCATGCGCGTTCATTATACCACAATCTGCTTGCGATAGCTAATTTGGCAATTGCAATGCAGCAAATGCTTGCGGGGTGCTGCGACATGCCTGAGACAGCAACTTTGGCAGCTGCAATCCAGCAGTGCGCGTTCATTGTACTACAATCTGCCTGCGATAGCTAATTTGGCAGTTGGAATGCAGAAAGCGCTTGCAGGGTGCTGCGAAATGCCTGCGATAGCAAACTTGGCAGCTGCAATCCAGCATGCGCTTTGAAGATGCTGCAATCTGCCTATGACGGCACATATGTCAATTGAAATACAGAAGATTTCGCAGCACTGCTGACTGCCTATTGCTACGTTGTAAAGGTTTGGGTTCAAACGATTTCTCGTTGGTGCGGGACGAGTGAACGATAATTGATTACGTTTCGTTGAACTAACAATCGTCGGTTTTCAATCTTATTAAATGATGAAGAGTGTCCGTATTAATAAAATTAAAAAGTTTAAATACAGCAGTACGTTTTACCGGCAAATTAAACGTCGTATGAACGTTATAATCTCCCCCATTGAAGTACACACATCGACTACTACTTTGCTCGAACAAGTTGATAACCAATCTGCATTGAAAGCTGCTAATGCTGGTTCGATGCCAGATTTGCAATGATCATATATAATGCCTTAGGCAGTTTATGCACTTTCGGCATTTTATCTAGGTCCCGCAATTTTTGCAGCGACAAGGTCACCATAATTAGTATTTTTAGCGGATTTTATATGCCAAAGAAATACAGCGGCGTTGTGGTCTAGTCAGTCTACTGCTTATGACATTCTTCCATGCAATAAAACTCTTCACTTTTACAGTTGAAACGTTACCAGGACGCTTTCATATACAACTGCAAGCTACTTGATTGAATTTTAAGCTACCGATGTGTATGTAATTAACGAAAGAGCTGCAGTTTTTTCTGCGACAACGTTAATGCAGGTGTTTTATATATATAACCTCATATGACCTCAGTGCACTAGCTTTACAGGTCCTCTACGTACGCTGATGTATTGTTTAGTTATCGCTGCAATTGTTGGCAGTCAAATAGCTGCGGCATTATTCCGCAACGTTGCCACAGACTGATGGCAATCCCTATATTGGCGTTAGTGACCTCATTCCAGTGCTACCAGAGAGCTCCGAAGAGATGCTGCGGCAACGATATCGCTGCATTTTTGTCGTGGCAACGTTATGGCAGCTATATTACTGTTCAAAATGTTACTTAGGTTACTCTACATAATATCGTAACTGAACTTAGATTTCTATAGCGTCAAATCAGTAACTTATTAAAAATAAACTATTCTCCTCAACGGTGGCAAACTCTGATTTTACGATATGATTTTCGGGCGTAAAATGGTATTTTACGCCCTCAAAAATCGCATAAATAAGATTCCCCATCACTTCGAGTGTCAAAATCCGAGCCACAAACCCAAATTTTACACCCCATTCAGACGAAAAATGTTGTTTGCAGACCTATTGCACACCCCTTGGGTGTGTAATATTTATTTCACACGCTTCCTTTACTGTAGAATTGATTTTCAAGTCTCGTAAGGTATTTTATACAACTAGTGTATAAAATGCAATTTCATGTGCTATATATATTACTGAGGGAACATTGCAAATGGAGATAATTGTAGCAAATAATAGTCAATTACGAAATAACGTCAATGAACCGTATAAATAAACATTTCTAGTTATTAATTATATATTAATACTGTATAGGTACACCTTTCGATGATATTGTAGTAAATCTATTATTTAAAAATGTCTAGAAAGTAAAAACTGATCAGCATCATCAGAAAATGACGACTTTGAAAGAAATTATGACTATGTGAACAAAGAATATTAACTAATAAATGTAATTCTAGGATCGCTGATTAATCCCAATATATGTTACCTGATATAATTCCAAATATTTTTAGTTAATTTTTACTTCATTACAGGTGCGATACCGGCACTAAACTTCTCACAAGGAAGAGTCTTAAAATTTCCTTGAAGTTATTACTGCTTTTTGTCACGGATGTTATAAATTTTTATTGTAAAATTATCATGTCCAAACGTTAAAGGTTTAAAAGAATTATAATGAAATGTTAAATGTACATTATCTGTATCATTAATACATATATATTTTTTTTAATGGTTAATGTGGTCAGATACATCAAATTTGGTTTGTTGTTCGTTTATATGACCAACTCGACGTAAATTTAGACATTTTGAGCGTATCGTACACTTTCATTTTTACCACAGGATCAATTTGAAATAGTCCAATTATTTCAATAAGTAGAATACTTTTTGAATAATTTATTGATAGTAAGTTAGATACTTTTCCAACGGTTTTCAATGAGCTAAATCTAAATCTGTCAGCAGAACTATTCCATCGCCTCAAGATTTTGAAATATCATAACCTAAAAGTGCAAAAAACACAATTTTTGTTCGTTTTCAGTAAGTTTTTGTGACAGAACAAAATTTTTGTTCGTAATTTCGCAAAATGCAGGTAATATATGTGCTATTCATCAGCTTTCAAATGGTCTTTTAGTAATTGCGATTTGATATTTATCATCGATTTATCGTAAAGCAGGATTATGATTTTTGTTTTTTTCAATTTTAGGTTAGGAAATCTGAAAATCTGGAAGTGATGGAACAATTCTGAGCAAAAAAATTAGCCTCATATTTTTAAATATTTTTATGCAATTACACATTTTCTAAATGTATGATAATCGTATATATACCTTGACAAAAGAATCTTATTCTAATGACTAAAAACACACTTAAAACCTGATGAATAGCATTTTAATATGCGTTGTGCCAAATTCCGAACGAAAATTTTGTTTTGCCACAAAACCTACTGAAAATAGGCAAAACAGGTGTTTTTTCCACTTTTACGTTATGATATCTCAAAATAGTGATTAAACAATTCTGCTGCCAGATACAGATTCTTTTTTTGCAAATATAATTTTGCAAATATATATTAACATAAATTCTCTAATAAATTTTTAGAAATAAATCGAAGAGATATACTCCATTCAGAACCCATTAAGAAGTAAACTATTTTTAATTAATTCTTTTAGAAAGAATAGTCTATTGTGAACGTATTTAAACGAATGATAACATTTATTCTTCTTTGCATTCCGTTATGACGTGTTTTGTTGCGAAGATAACGTCGAAATATTGGAAAAATGTCGAACAAACTAAGGTTGGATATTTCAAACACATTCTACCAAATTGAAATAATTGTACATTTATTATTCTAAACATCATACCGGTAGCGACAAAGTCTCCATTGTAATATTAAAATGATTTTAAAAGTCAATTGTTTAATAATAAAAACAGATACGATACTTTCAGTAATAATTAATTATATAAAGTTAAAGAAGTTGCCGAGTACGCAATAACGATTTTCGCCCTTCCAGGCGTAAAATCACATTTTACGCCCTCGAAAATTACACGGCTGAGATAGGAGTTCCCCACCTATACCAATTTACAATCCGGGGAATATATTTGAATTTTACACTCGCTCGGGCGAAAAATATTGTTCGTATTACGGGCGTAATTCTTATTAAATTTGTATATACATATGTTATATCCCGAGGAAAAACAAAAGTGATCTAAATTTCTTAAAATTTGGTGGAAAGCGAATGAATCGGAAAATCGTCAAAATAAAATCATATTTTCCAAACGTTTGTTAAACAGGATGTTAAGTTTTTCGATAATCATTGGTTATTCAATCAAAATAGTATAAAAATGAGGTCTCTTTCATTATTTTATCTGCTTTTATAAACACCCATTTTGTGCGGTACTATATGGATTCAAATTGTATCAGATATTGATCAGAATAGGATCACTTTCTTATCAAAATAAACCTATTAGGTTATATCAATCGACAACTTCTAATTAGACATGATTCATTTCAAAATGGCCCAAAATATGGAACTAATCAAGTATAAAACTATTCCATAATTAATCATTTAAACCTGAAAAGCTCCATACTTTTCAACCGAATCATCGTCAAGTATATTCTGTTGGCTGAAAGTTTACATATTTTGTATTATTATAGAAGAACGAATTTTATTTAATAATTGTAATTGGCATTTGAATGTTTCAAGACCTCAGGAAAGAGGAACATTATAATGGTGCAAAAGTCCACAAAACAATTCTGCGGCAGGGAACTTACAATCTCGACGAAGCCATCGACAAATAGAGACATATGGAAAATTTACGTGTTACGTTAAAAATAAAATGAAACCACCGAAATCTGACTTCAACACGAATGTCCGCTGATCAATGTCGCGAACAACTCCTGGATCATCACAATCTCTTACATATAGCCAAGAAAATGATCAGCAGGTTATTAAATTTGTTGCCTTAAGGTAGTTAGACCCCAGGATATAGTATGTTTAGGAAAAATATTTAATACCGTTTCCAAGAAATTAATTTTCATTGTTATAAATTATTAACGAAAGAAAGCATTACTATTCTTAAAAAAAATTGAATCCTCCAAAAATAATTTGTTTCACAACTTTTATTAATGACGCAAATTTTCTTCTTTTGGCCAGTTAAGAATTTTTTAAAAATCAATGGATTTTATCGAATGCTTATTTTGTCCAGAAAACCATTCTCTATAACTTTACCATATGATTTTTAAAAATTTCTGAAGCTAACGCCAAACATCTCTATTTATTTAAAAAAAAGTTATTATTTTTGACAACTCGTGCAAAATTTTAGTGATCAGATAAAAAAATTTGAAAAAATTCGTTTAGTAAAGTTGTAAAGAATCTTTTTCTTGAAAAAATAAGCCATCATTCGCTAATCCATTAATTTTTATAACGTTTTTAACTATCGATAAGAAGAAAGTTTGAATCATTAACAAAAGTTGTTTATACAATTATTTTGGCAGGTTACAATATTTTCTCAAAAACAAATAATACTTTCCCTTCAACAATATCATGATTAGTGAAAAATAAATTCTTGGAAACGTTAATAAATATTTCTCCCAAACATACCACATCGTGGGGTCTAACTACCTTATACTACATTACATACATACATTGGTCAGATTTACTTGCCAACTTTATGCCATCTATGGCTAATCGGGCAAGGCTTAGTCATCATCCCACACATGACGATACAAACAAGTAAACAATCACAAATACTACACATAATCGACACCGTCAACAGTTAGTCGGCGGCCTGTGCCGTAGCAGACGCATCGCAAACATTGTCTTATTTTCTTTCAAGACAATATTGACGAAACGTCGACCACGGAAAAACCATTCACGGTGTCGATAACTACCGACTGATGTCGGTAGCAGTCCCAAATTCGTACCTTCGCCCAGCAAGGTTTCCTGAATTATCCGCACTGGAAATAATCAGAAAAAGTTGCCGGACGGGGATTCGAACTTACGACCTAGGGAACGTTCAGTTTACGAGGCGAGCATGCTAACCACTTAATCTCGTTCCCTAACTACCTTATACTATAAAATATTAAAAAATGTCAGATGATCGAATATATTTGGAGATGATTCGGTTTAAAATGGACGGAAAGGTGGATCTTTTCAGATCTAGATAGCCAAATTATGAAACGTTTTAAACTCAATTACTTCCACATTTTGGTCCATTTTGAATCGTTTGAATTTGATTGGATTTCGATAAGAAAGTGATCCTATTTTGATCGATATCGGATAGAATTTAAATCCACACAGTACCATCGAAATTGCCTATATAAAAAAACGGATAAAAATCAGATCAAATACATATTTAAAAGATTCCTTCCCAAACAATTTTTATCTAATTTCCATTAATTTTCGAACCATTTCGCATCCTAAAATGTTTAAAAATTGTGATTTATCATTTTCCGATTCATTCGTTTTCGTCGAAATTTGATCAAAATTAGTTCAACTTTTTTAATCGGACAGGTTGGAGAGAAATAGACATTTTTCCCTTTTTTATAACCAATGATTTTTGGGCTTTCTATTCGTCCTTTCATAGCTAATATATCTGTGGTCGCTTTGAAAAACCTAGTAACCCCACTTTTTGAAAAAATTAAGAAACCACCAACATACGCATGGGTTTTGTATTTACAATTGATCTGTCGGAACAAAATTTGGATTCAGTATCATATTTCAAAATTATTTTCAAAAATGAAAATAAAATTTACACAACCTTAAATGTAGATGTGAAACGTTTTGTTTCTCTCAAGTTTGCAAAAAATGTGATTATTTTGTTTTTCCTAGCGACCACATATATATTGTTGACATTTCTAAATACCATTTACACGATACCGAAGCAATAAAACATATTCGATAAGATAGAGTACGCGATGCTTTAATATAATATTTAAATTCAAATAAAAATAAAAAGCTTTAATCGTAGAATTTAGGTGGAAAGGGAATAAAATTTCACTCCAATACACAATCGACAAATCATTGTATTGCCATTATAAACAGCGTTAAAATAGTCGAATTTACAATTCTTTTTTTGAACTCCATTTTTCGAAAAATTGAAAGGTACTAAAAGTATGTTGAAGGCAAAAAGTTCTGGACCAAGATAAGCAGTTTATTATGAATAGTTTGAGATGTTTCAAGGATGTGTGTAGGATGTATATATTCGCGAAATAAAAAATGTAGGTTTCTTTATTTTACATTTTAATTATACAGGTTAGGGTACAAGAGTAACTGCACGGAAAAAAATAGTACGTCGCTCCAGCCAGATTGCCCAGCTAAAACAGCTTCCCACTGCCCAGCAGGTCGCGATGTAAGTCGCGAGTGAAGACGTAAAATGACAATTAAAATTCGAAATCCTTAAAATTTTTTTTTCTATAAATAGGTATACTTTTCTTATGTCTTTAAGAATATTTCTACATAATTTCTAGACGATGTGGTTATTTATATTATTTTTATATGATTTTTTTAAAGTCGTTAATAGTGAAAAAATCACTACTTTTTTCATTTTAAGGCTTCCGTATTGATTACCGTGTTAGATACGACAAAAATGCAATGAACCTTTTTTGTAGAGCACAAAATTTCCTACAAAAAAAGTCAATGAGAGCCATAGTCTAATGTTAATAGATACGTCACGAATAAGATAACTATCTCTGTTCTAAAATTTCAATGATTTATTCAATAACTTCCGATGTTTTTCATGCCGTACATATTAACATTAAACTATGGCTCTCACGGACTTTTTTGTAGGAAATTTTGTGCTCTACAAAAAAGGTTGAGTGCATTTTTGTCGTATCTAACACGGTAATCAATACGGAAGCCTTAAAATAAAAAAAGTAGTGATTTTTTCACTATTAACGACTTTAAAAAATCATATAAAAATAATATAAATAACCACATCGTCTAGAAATTATGTAAAAATATTCTTAAAGACATAAGAAAAGTATATCTATTTATAGAAAAAAAAATTTTAAGGATTTCGAATTTTAATTGTCATTTTACGTCTTCACTCGCGACTTACATCGACCTGCTGGGCAGTGGGAAGCTGTTTTAGCTGGGCAATCTGGCTGGAACGACGTACTATTTTTTTCCGTGTGTAGCGGTATGCGATCGACGATCAACTCTGTGGAACACCGCGCGCTTTTTTTTGGTGTCTCCGAAGTAAAACTACTACACGCCTCGCCCGTATGAGGGCTCCACATTTCGCCAGCGCCAGTGCAGCGCGCCAATTCAAATCAAAGTTCAAACACTTACATTTTATTATAATTAATTCCTACAAATCGGCCAATCCTGACGCTTATTCGTCCCGAATAATTACGCACATGATGTCCAGGGCTTCATATATTCAGCGCATGTGCTGGTTTTTTAGGGCCGTCCCCAGCATGGGTGACCTTCACTACGTCATAAGTGTTGTTCAATTTAACTTTTTCAACTCGATAAGGTCCTAGATATTTCGCACGCAATTTACACCCTGGCACAATTTGGGTTCGTTTGATCGCTACAAGGTCGCCCTTTTTATAATTAGTAGGTTCCCGACGACGTAGATTGTATCCTTTTATATTTTCCTGTTGCGTTTTAGATATTTGCTCCTTCGCATTCAACCGAGCTTCATCTCGCGAATTTTGGAATTCTATACGAAATGCTTCTTCGATGACCTCCCTTAAAATTAAGTCGTCTTTTCGCTTCATTGGTACGCCTATTAACAATTCGAATGGAGTGGTACCGATACTTCGCTGAAACGTTGAGTTTAAAATCTGCTGCAAACGATCCACATGTAGATACCACTTTTTTGGATTGTCCAATGATAGTTTTGTTAAGGCCGGTATTATCGTACGATTTATTCGTTCGACTTGTCCGTTGGCTCTCGGCAATCCGGTTGTGATTGGCGAATGCTGGATGTTTTCTTCGTTACAATAATCTTGAAATTCCTTCGAGGTAAATGCCTTACCTTTATCCGTAATTATACGTGTCGGATTCCCGAATACTTGTTTCTGCCTATCAAGCTTTGATAGTGTTTCCTTTGAAGTGGTTGACTTTGTCGGATATAGCCAGACGAATTTGGTAAAGCTATCTATTATGACTAATACGTGATTATAGTTCTTCGCAGTAGAGTCCAGCGGTCCCAAATGATCCACATGAAAAGTATGCAAAGGGACAGCTGTTTTTGGAATGGGATGCAGAAAACCTTCATGCCGTCCTGACTTCTTATTGGCCACAATGCAGGCTATGCAATTAGAAATCATTGTTTCTACTTTTTTCCTTAAATCTGGATCGGCGTGATGGTCGTGCGGGCTAAGGCGTCAGTCTTAGTCCGCCCGAACTGAACGTCGCGAAGGGCCCGAGTTCGAATCCCCGTCCTGCAATTTTCTCTGCTTATGTCCAGTGTGGAATAACCGGGGAACTTTGCTGGGCGAAGGTACGAATTTGGGACCGCTGCCGACCCCCGTCGGCAGTTATCGGTACCGTCAGCGTCTTATCCGCGGTCGGTACGTCGTGGGTCTTATCTCGGATAAAGAGGGGATAAGCTCCGCGTCGTACTCGCTAAGGCACAGACCGCCGAATCTGCTGGTGGTACCGATATTGGGGTAGGGGGGACTGGCTCTGGGTGGGTGTTGTGTTGTATATGCCTAGTTCTGTCATTGTACTGTCTGTCTCTGTCCTGTACCTCTCCACCCGAGAGCCGACCCGCAAATAGACAAATCGTCATTAACGCGGGGGAAATAACCTGTCCTTTGTCCTTGTCCTTGTCCTTAAATCTGGGATAAAATATTCCCGTCTGATTATTTCTTCAGTCCTTTTAACTGCAAAATGTCCTCGTTCGTGTGCTCTCCGAATAACCTCATCCTCCATTGATACTGGAACCACCAATAAATCCATTCCCTCGTAGAATTTATAAAGAATGTCTCCTTTTAGTATGTAGTCAGCAGTTGTTTTGGCTTTTGCTGCCTCTATCTTTGGTCCCAAAAGTGGATCTTTGCTCTGTGCTCTCTGCAGTCTAATTATAACATCGTCTTCGTCTATAGACATAACTGCGTATCTGCTTAAAGCATCAACGTGCTGCATCCTTGAGCCAGAGCGATGCTCAATTGTATACACAAATTCTTCAAGCATTTGGGCCCACCTCCAAATTTTTGCAGATACATCCTTCTTATGCATTGTTTGTTTAAATGCATCACAGTCAGTAACGATCTTGAATGGAATTCCTAACAAATACACTCGAAACTTTTTCAGCGCTCCTATTATGGACAGGACCTCCAATTCATAACTGGTGTAATTACGCTCAGCTGGAGTTGTTTTCCTGCTGCTAAAATATACAGGGTGCAACTGATGGTCATCGAGCGACCTTTGTAGTAAAATTGCGCCAAACCCGTCTTGAGAAGCGTCAGTGTGAAGCTCGGTTTGCAGTTTCGGATCAAATATTTGCAAAACCGGTTCATTCGTCAAAGTTTGCTTTAAGCTACTAAATGCTTCCTTTTGCCGAACATCGAATCTAAACGGTTCATCCTTACGCAGTAAATCACTGAGCGGCTTCGCTAGGAGAGAGTAAAGCTTGATGAATTTTCGGAAGTAGCCCGTCAATCCCAAAAAACTTTGGACTTCCTTGAGAGATTTCGGCTCAGGGTAGTTCATTACTGCCTTGACCTTTTCAGGCGAAGGATAAACTCTTCCATTTTCTACAACCTGTCCCAAGAATTCGATTCTAGTTTTCAGAAACTGGCATTTTCGCTTATTAATTTCCAAACCGTACTCACTCGCTAGCTGTAGCACTACTTCCAATCGTATCACGGCCTCATTTACATTACGCGCTAATATTATAACATCGTCCATATACACTAACACAAAACCCTTAATCACTAGCGGTCTAAAAATATAATCAATGAAATGCTGAAAAACTGGCGGCGAATTGCACAACCCGAATGGTGCTTTTAGAAACTGGAACTGTCCGTTGTGAGTCACAAATGAGGTATACTTTCTGCTGCCCTCATCGACTTCCACATGGAAAAATCCATTTTTTAAATCTATTGAACTAAAAATTGTTACGTCTTTCAATTTATCTATGTGGTCCTCGATAAGAGGCAGAGGAAATCTATTTTTTCAATTGCTTTATTGACCTGTCTGTAGTCTATGCAAATTCGCGGAGTCCCATCCTTTTTCTTAACAACTACTACAGGGCTAGCATACTCCGAATAGTATGTCTCGATTATGCCCATTTTCAGCCATTCATTGATTTGCTTTTCGACTATTTCGCGCTCAGGTAAAGGAAGTCTACGAGGCTTTTGGTAAATAGGAGTATCCTCCTTCATTGAAATCTTCAGTTTAACTTCCGTGAATTTGGTTTTACATGGCGTGTAATTTACAATCAAATCTTTAACTTTTTCACGCACTATTTCGTCGGTTATGTTTTCGATATTAATATTCTCGTCTTTCTCATTCAAACTGATTTCAGATAAGAATATTGGCAAATTCGTTTTAGTAACCGTTACTCCTTCTGAATTAAAACTTACGTTAGCAAAATTCAAAATGTCTCTGCCGATTACCGCGTCCATTTTCATTGCATCGTTTTTTACCACATGGAAAGTCAAGGGATATTCGTTATCATCTATCTGAACAACGGTTTGAATAAATCCAACGGTTTCACATTCACCATTTCCAAATCCAGTAAACCTCCGTTTATCCTGACACAGATCATTATTTTGCAACTTCTTAAGAATATTTTCGTGCAGGAAACTAACGCCACTTCCTGTATCGATCAGAGCACTTATTGTTATGTTTTCAAATTTTATGATTTTAAACGCATTGTTTTGTAATGTTTGATTAATTATGTTTACATCTGAAGAAGACTTACCCTTTACAACTTCTGGACAATTTATCGACATATGTCCATACTTATTACAACTGAAGCATTTTTTCCTAACTCCTTTTTATCGCAGTTTTTTGATTGATGCCCTAACATACCACAATTAAAACATTTAATCTTAAAGTCTCTAAAATTTGTTGATTTCTTCATTGTGTGTCCTTGAGGTCGTTTCATTCCGAAGTTATTCCTCAGTTCGTCGTCTTTGTCTTTTGATGCGCTCGGTTTTTCCTGACGGGCCTTTCGAATTTTCTCATATGTTTTAAGCTTGTCCTTGAAATCCTTTATTGATGTAGCGCCATACAATATCGCCTTATTGCTTGGACTATCACCAAGTCCTTCGATAACGTAATGGAATAGAGTGTCTGGGTCCATTGATCTACGCGATGCCAACTCCTTCATTACTAGGAAGTACTCCTGTAAACTTTCTCCTTTCCTGATTTTACGTTCTTCCATCATTTTATGCAAGGTTGCTGCAGACAACTTTGTTGCAAACTCGTCATTTAAGATTTCTTTGAGTTTATTCCACGAATTAACTTTTGTTTCACTTTGCACAAATAATTTAGCCAAACCTGTCAATGATCGTCTTGCAAATACTAATTTTTGAATGTCGTCCCAATTGAACATTAGAGCTGCATCTTCAAAGTCAGCTATCCATCTTTCGACGGGATAATCATCATTTCCGTCAAATGGTCTGATTGTATCCTCTATATCTCTAAAATTCATTGCAAAACGAGCATTATCATTGCGTCGAGCTCTTTGTATCTGAAATGCTTGCGGTATTTGCTGATCCACAACTGCATTATTATGAACAGATAGTATATCTTCCTCTTGGTCATCTTCATCATTTTCGTCGTCTTCCGTTTCAGCTTGATTAGATTGGGCTAACTCATTTAAATCCATCAGTCCAACAATTATTTTTTGCCTTAACTGCTCTTTGTTGCCTGTGTAATCCAATCCAAGTATATTACACACTGAAATAAGATCTCCGGTCGTCAGGGCGCTTGAATAATTGAGTTTTTCCCGGTAGGCATCTGAATCGCCTGCAAAAGTAAAACCAGCAAATTCACGAATCCGTTTTCTATTACCTCTATCTCCATCTGTTTCAAAGATTAATCTATGCAGCGCTAGCACCGCAGACCGTGGTGCTATTTTGATTTTATTTCGAATCGAATCAATCTGCCCTAGCGAATCCATTTTTCTTTAAATCACTGGTTGTGATTATTTGGATATCGGATGACGCGAACAAGTAATACCGAAACTCGAATAAGCGCACAGACAACCGCGTCATAAATTATGGAAATCGTCGATAAAAGCGAACACTTCTTTAGTCGGGCACGCAACGTCACGCCAAACAGCAATGGCGGCGATCGTTTTCCCTTTGTCTTACTACCGGCACGCACACGCACGTCGTTGAGGAAGTTCTTCCTTCACTGTTATTAACACAAAAATGCACTTCTCACTTTTACGTGTTTGAATTGTCCCTCTTCGTTGCTTACAAAACTGTCTGTTTTGCACATTGTTTTCGTCGTTATTAGCGAACGTCCTTCCGCGGGTTTTCGTTCGTTGTTGGTCCCGAAGCGTCTTTTCGCTAACCCTTCTTTCCTCACAACGCGTTTACTAAATTCGCGATACCGGGCTTTCGTTCACCGTTGGTCGCGAAACGTCTTTTCGCTGATCCTTCGCGAAACGTCTTTTCGCAGGCTTTCGTTCGTCGTTGGTCGCGAAACGTCTTTTCGCCGATCCTTCCCGATATGTTACACGAAAATCGCGAAACGTCTTTTCGCAGGCTTTCGTTCGTCGTTGGTCGCGAAGGTTCTTTTCGCAGGAAAATTGCGAAACGTCTTTTCGCACGGTTTTCACTCGTCACCGTCGTTACCTCACTCCCGCGTTCTTACAAGAATGCTCCGTATCCCGGCTGAGCCCCCAATTTTGTAGGTTTCTTTATTTTACTTTTTAATTATACAGGTTAGGGTACAAGAGTAACTGTAGCGGTATGCGATCGACGATCAACTCTGTGGAACACCGCGCGCTTTCTTTTGGTGTCTCCGAAGTAAAACTACTACACGCCTCGCCCGTATGAGGGCTCCACATTTCGCCAGCGCCAGTGCAGCGCGCCAATTCAAATCAAAGTTCAAACACTTACATTTTATTATAATTAATTCCTACAAAAATGATGAATTTAGCATCACCTTTACATTGTTAAATAGAGACCTACCTTCTACTAATATAATGCAATGGTGATTATGAGATTAGTAACTTTGTAGTGCATATTATGCAACCGACTACAAATTGCTAAAAATCGAATTTATTAAAGTCCCAATTTAGTAGATTTTATAATCTCTTCCATGTAGATTTACAGATTAGGGAATATTAAAATATACTTGATCAGGAATTTGCTTTTATGAATTTTTGATATTATTGAAAAAACTTTCCAAATTTTCTTTCCAAGTTTGAATCCTTATTCCACTATTTAAAAGTTTTTACAAATACTTCATTTCCAGCATGAGTTAGTACATTTACTAACGAAATTTCTATGTTATTTTGATTTCTGACGTAATAGTCCAAAATTACATGATACTATAATGTGCATTTGAGATGTTCATGAAACTCCTTTCATGTTTTACATAACATTTAAGGAAAGATATTATTGTTATTGGCATGCGAAGTTCGATTATTAGAACACGAATAAATTTAAAAACATTGTTATTGCTAAATGATTTTTATTTCTGTACAAAATACTACAGCATATTTATAACTACAGTCGTAATATAAGTAACTTCTAATTATTGTTTAATTCTGCTGGCTTTGGTACGCATCGTCCGTTAATACAAATCTGTAAGAACAAAAAGGGAAATAGTTATTTATGTTGTCATTTTCAAAATTTTACGTATAATTTACAACTATCAACAAATTAACTATGATATATATAGATCACTTCATCAAACTACAATTCTGCTGAACCATCGGTTACAATTGAAATTTACTTGTACTATATTAGTCGTGTTAAATAGTAGAAAAGAAATCAATAATCGTATACGTACTTTGCTGGAACCCTTTTCGCACACTGAACCTTCCGCAGGTGGTTCATAAGTGGTAAGTTCTTCTGGATGTCCGTACTTAGCGCAGAACAACATTTCACATGCAGAATTTCCACTCTGTATAACGAAGGAAAGTGGTTAATATAAAATACAAATATAAGGTAGTTACGAAAACTATCTTTTAAACAGTTGCTTACCCTGCTGGCTCGTGCATCAGGTCCAAATACTGATTGACACTGTTGAGTTAGGGTAGTCTCAGTTCCTGGGAGTGGTTTACTGATGGGAGATCCAATGTTGGGTTTGTTGTACATACATTCTCCTTGTCCAGAGCTGAAAAGAACATCAATTTAATACGCGTTTCCTCACATTATTGAAATGTATTCATGATTTTAGTCTCAGAAATAAAAATTGTGTGAATTGGGACTTACTGGAAAAATTCTCGAATAGCAGCATGACTGCATGGAGAGAATCTCCATCTGTTGATACCAGCATTTGAGATTGGTTGTCCTCCGGCATTCATGATGAATCCAGCTTCTTCTGGGCAAGCCATGCGACGTATTTGAGATTCATCACGGTCGTGACGAGCACCTAACCTGTAATATAACACGAAATTAAAATTATAATATACAATTATTAAATTTTTAATCTTTAAGTGCAAAGGTGAGAAATTACTTACATATGAGCGATTTCGTGAGCGGCAGTGCTGGTTCCAGTATAAAGACCAAGATCACGAATGATACCACCAGTTCTTCTGTTAGAGTCGAAATCAAATGGATAATCAATTTGGAAATCGATTGTTCTTGGCAAGTGAGATGTTCCTGCACAGGCCGAGCTCAGGAAGGCGAAACCTGCAAGGAAATATATGATATTTAAATACAATTCCAGAATAATAATTATTTCCTTCCTCCAAACAATTACTCACCATCAGCCTGAATAATATCTCCGGGACCATTGTCACCAAACATGGGTCGTCTAAAAATATAATAATTCGAATTAACATTTAGAAGGATCCAACATTCATCCAAATTCAATAAAACACTTACTTTGTCATCGCCATCATGATATCGTAAGATACAGCTGGGAGTTTGCGAGCGATATCCAGATCAGCCATTCTATCAAGTGTACTTTCTCCGTGGATGTTTCCATTTCTGATCACAATGTAAGGTGTCGCTCCCGGATCCTACAAGTGTCCATCAATGTTATTTAAGAACATTCAATGTTTCAAAGGGAAATTTTTATATACTTACGTTGGCAATGATGATTCCTTTGATGCTCAATCGAAGTTGGGGTTGTGACAATTGTCTGAATCTCAAGTCAACTGCGTTCCAGAATCCAGCTGCGTATTTCACCATTTCCTTATTGTCGGAACCGAATTCTCTGAAGAAAAAAATGATCTTTAGTACTGTCTTCCATATCGACAGTAAATTAAGTTTAAGTTGTTAACTCACCTGTAAAAGCTGTTGTCCAAAACTACTAATACTTCCAAGTACACAGTGCTGGGCAACGACAGTCTGCGAATAATTGTCATGTTCTTGCTATGTTCTTTTGCCTCTCTCTTGAGTGTGCTTCCCTCTTTTGAGTCTAATTACAGAAAATTATTAATATAATATGTTACATTTTTTAGACAAAATACTCCTTAATATAGAAGGTTAAGTTTCTCACCTGAAGCTTGTTTGCCATATCCAGTATAGGTTGGTTGCCATTGGTTGTTGAATTCATTTACTGAGCTACCACCAGCAGGACCGTATTCAGTGTAGATATTAGGGTTGAATCCAGGATTGTTATTTGGGTTGTATCCAGAAACGATGGTAGGGTTGCTTCCCCAAAATGTGCTACTGTCACCAGTGTCATCTACTGACACAGGGCTCCATGACGATGGATTGTTGGGATGGTAGTTATTGAAGTCGGGTCTAGAGGGTGGATGGTTTGGATGGCTATTGGGGTTGTAATTATCGAAGTTGGTAGTAGGGTAATTTGGGAAGTTTGGATTGTAGTCACTGAAGTCAGGCTTTGAGGGTGGGTGACTCGGGTAGTTCGGATTGTAGTCGTTGAAGTCGGGCCTGGATGGGGGATGACTTGGATAATTAGGATTGTAATCGTTGAAGTCAGGCCTGGATGGTGGATGATTTGGGAAATCGGGATGATAATCACTGAAGTCTGGTCTGGATGGTGGATGACTGGGGAAATCTGGGTGGTAATTATTGAATCCTGGATTAGATGGAGGGTAGTAAGTTGGGAAATTCGGGTAATTGGGGAAGTTATTGAAGTCAAAGTCCTTGAAGTCATTTGATAGACCGCCATATTCTTGCTCAGGGATCCTGGCAATGTTGATGTCATCATCATTATCGTCGTCATCGGTACTGAATATGTACGTATCGTTCAAAAATCCTTCCTGTAAACAGTCAAAATATAAATTTAACGTAGTCTACGATTTAATATCGTGACGGTATTTTTACGTAGAAATTTTAAATATACTAACCACTTGTCGTCCGTTGGGGCCTTCGAATTCTATGGCTGCAGCGTTATTGTTAGGATCTTGGAGTGGTCGGTATTTCAATTGATTCAAGATCTATTAAAAAATAAATTATTAGTCTCCAACTGCAAATTTCAATCATTAATAAGAAAACATTTTAACACTTCACAAATACTTACATCTCCTAAATCTTGGTAATGGATATTTCCTCCATAGTTGGATGAAGCACTAAAAACTTTAGTATTTGTTCCCAACAGAACATGACCAGCAGATTCCAAGTAAAGGCTGAAGTCTTGTCCAAAAGCCGAAAATTTCAATTCGTGTCGGTAGGAATCAAGACTTCTTTTAGATCGGTGAATGGTTCGCTTGACAGGAACTTTGATGATGGCTGTCAAAATAAAAATGATATAATTAACTAAAAGTTTTGTGATTTTATACTTTGCTTTCAATGGATATAATACGCACCACTTCTGGAAATGTTTCGGAAAATTGAGGAAACGTATTTTGGACCAGTTTGCTAAAATAAATGCGTTTGGTTATTTAAAATTGCAGTTATAAATTTGATACTAGAAAACAAAAATTATGACATACCGGTGCACCATGAACTATGATGGCTAAAGTCGCCAAGAAGGCGAACAGGATACATATACGCATTTTTCAGTTAGTTGTGTGTCCTGTGAATTTAAATTTTATCGTTTAATTACACTGATAATTAGTTAGTAATTTGTTTAAATGAAGTTTATCCATAGTTTGTACTTTGTTAAAAAATCTACCAATCATTCATTTTTATAATAAACTACTAGCTTATGGACATGAAAAGGTGTAGCTGGGACAACTTTTATAATTTAGTCAACTATTTTATAGTTAAACCAAGCCACAAGTATAGTGTCACCACTATTATATAGTTTGTTGAAATCTCCTTAATAGAAGACTTTAAATATGCACAAAGTTAATATTTTTGTACTATGAGAATAGAGTACTAAAACTATAAATATTTATAAAAATTAAAATAATAGTTATGTCTTTATCGAACCTTAACTTTCTTACGTTTAAAAAAAGTAAGATACAAAAAAGTAATGTTAACTTTTTTTGAACACTGAACAATATTTTAAATAATTGATTTAGGTAGAACTTATTCCGTTTCGTTAAAACTAAAGAAATATAGAAGTACTCACCCTTATAGAAATGAACACTCGATGACTACTGAAAGTATGATGAACATTTTCATTCTCGCACGCTTTAAATATTAAAAATGGTATTAAGATTGTGATCAAAAAGTTAGAAATGGGTTTACTTAAAAACAAGTTCCATTGTTTAATTCATCGAATGTAATTAGAAAAGTTACCTCGAATATTATCTCTGTACAGTGTCAATCATTATATGATTTCAATGATGTGCTTTATGTTACTGACAATTTGGCTCCTATCTTTTAATCAAAGCTGATTATTGCATTCAAATCGATTATCGTTTCTTAAATTATGTGAATTCAGATCCCTTTAATCGGGTTTAAAACATTCGATGTCGATCTCATTAAGGGTTTCGCCCGAGTTATCGTTTTCGAAAATCTTCAAACGTAAAAATAGTTACTTCTAATTACGCTCATAGAGTATTTTACTATTATTCTTATAGTCTTCCTTGCATCATGCCAGATTATTTTTATCAGTAATGTAATAAACGAGGTAATCCTCATTAGGTAGACAATGGATTTTTACCTATCGGCAGACATATGACATAAACGATTATGCCCTAAAATATTTAAAAAATAGTTCATGTATTACAGAAAATTATATCATAATTTTAAAAAATGCAATTAATATTGGTTAAGTTTACTTACCATATTTACTAATGGAGATGTATCTGCAAATTTACCTGAAGTGTTCTATATTTTGTGACGAAGAACATTAAATATTACTTTTTACATAAATATTAAACATTTTTACACTTTTTAAACGTTTTTTCCATACATTTTATTTAAAATTTCGTAACACTAAACAGAACACGTATTTTTATTTGAATATATAATTGATAATGTTCTTAAGCCTAGAAATGCAGGTCGACTTTTGCATTGTTTACTGGTATTATCTATTTCAAGAAAAATATATAATTCGGAATGCAAAACAAAAATTGTCTATTGTTCTATTGGAGAAAACATATTTGCACATTTCAATTTTCAAATGTATTTTTCATATGGCATTGTTTTTTTCATTCTTGTTATGATTATAATTTTAATTCTTGATTTGATTAATTTAAGATGTTAAGTTTGAACGGACATAATTCTTTGGGTAAAAAATTAATTAATTATATTTAAATCCTTAACATAATTAATGACAATGAAAGAACTAGTTAGTTAGTTTGTAAAAAATTAACAAGCAATTGTTCTTTGGGTAATTGTGATGTACATAAAAAGGGAAAACTTAATTTGCAGATTATTGAATCTAAATTAATTTAAATTAAAAAAAGGACAATAGTATTTTATTGTACAATTGTAATTAAGACTTAAAAAATTCTAATGTGTTTTTTGTTGCATATTGTACTGTAATATTTTTTGCATTTAATTTATTCATTGTACATATTAATTAAATGAAACAAAAATTTGCTTGTCTGAGAATTTTTGAACGACAGATAATTAAAGTTTTTTGTTTACTTGTCATAAATAAATTTTATTTGTTTGGATGTGTATATAGATTTCATAAATACACCTTTTTACACTTTAAATTTCATGTTTTTTTTTAACTAAGAAATCCCTTATTGGTAAATTCGCCAGGTGATAATACTAGAGATCTTATTTTTGTTTAGTGAAAGAAGTTTTTCTAGAAAAAAATCTCAACATCATGATAATTATATCATAAAACTGCTCATTTCACCTTTTAAACACTCAAAATCTGTTAGTAATTAGAAGAATTACATAAAGCTCTTTAAATTATTAAAAAATATTTTAATATCATCCTTTGTGTTAGCATTTTTCAAGTTCATCGTCGAAGAAAATATGAAATTCATCTACATTTTTAGAATATTTTGATTGGCACATATTAGTAAACCTTATAATAATAAATTCTTGAATCTTTATTATCGTCCAATGAAAAGTAATTAAAAATTCTTCAGATTTATTTGGTTAGTAACATTGTTAAATTCTTTCAAAAAATAAAAAACATTGCAGTGGAATGTGCAATGATATTTCATACATTTCTTAATTATTTATTATAATCCATACACTGGATTATATCTTCATATTGTATAATATTAGTATTTTAAACAGTAAAATTAAGACTAATATAGTATCTTAAATAATAATAATATACATGTACTAGTTTATGTTCGACGAAAATACACGAGAACAATTGAAATTTTGAAATCATTACAAAATTATACTTTTTTCATCGTCTACATCAAATAAAATTGATATCTTCCTATTGTTTATTGTTTAACTTAATATAAAATTTGTTTAATTTCTTGAAACCTACATTGATTTGAAATCAGAGTGGATTGGAATTCTAATAATACTTTCAAGTAAATATTTATTGCAACGGTTCCAACTACAATATTCTTTTGAATTTCAAAAAATATCTATTCACTTTTAAAAAATGTCAAGTAATTCTAACTTAATTTAAGCAAATATTTAATTACTTATAGTAAGAATCTTTTTGCGATTATTCACGTAAATATTTAATTGAACCTATGAAGCATTTGCCAGTGTGTATCGAATATTTTAAACGCATGTTTAAACGTGAAAAAAATGATATTTTTACGTTAATTTTACTTTTATAATTATAAAAAAAAATAGATGAACGTTACCAAAAATGGAAATTGCAATCTAATATTTATTATAAACAATATTTTCCAACATTACTACTTCCTAGGACAGAAACTTCTCCCAGCAACTTATAGTTATAACAACAAATTTTTCGAGAAAAATGTAAGTTGTCACAATGGTCAATGATTGAAATAAATTTTGAGATTTATTAGATCATTTTTTATTATTAAAAATAAAAAAAACTGATTATTACAGATTCCATGACGGGACTTGAACCCGGGACCTTTCGACTGCCAGTCGATGCTAAGTTGAGGCAACTTCATATGTTACTTGAACACTTATTTATTTAATAAATTATTTACACTGTAAATTAATGATTATAAATATTGAAATAATAGAAGGTGGATAATCGCAATTATAGAATGTCAGACTAAAATTAAGGATAGGAAAGGAAGACATTAAAAATGAACAAACGCATATATAAACATTTCATACATTCATTTATTATAAAAAAATGATTTGCAGCATTATACATGTAACCTTAATACAACATAAATACAAGTCACTGGGGTCATCTTGTAAGTATCGGTCAGATAGATCTTCGTTGCTTCAGGGCGAAATATGCCATTTATAACTCCCATTTCCATTTTTTTTTCAAAAAGTATAGTTAATTGAAGTAAGCATTTTCTATTGTTACCAAAAATGGTATCTATGACGCATTATACGAATGGGGGCAAAAAATCAGAATTTACAAGAATTCTGATAAAAAATGAATAATAGAATTATCTTAGTCTTTTGCATTGTTTCAATATTCCAAAGAATATAATGAAATTAATAGCATTATCATTTTAATTAGCATTAAAAGGAACTATAATTATTGAATTATCTACAGAAAATTATAATAAAAAAATGATAAGAGTGCGAATATATAACAATACACGTGTTATGGACCATCTTCTTGTAGCATATCGGGTCAGCCGATGGACGTCATCGCACGAAGATAAAATGAATTTTATTTAACGCGAGAAATACCGAGACTAATGTACCGAAAACGAGGAATTTTGTTTCGTCAATATTTGCATGTCGATCCAAACTTTAGACAAATTTTTCAGCCCCAGTCAGTCTATCTTAGTAAAAATTGCTGAAAAATGTAAAAATTTTAACGCAAGTTAATATCATCATAAGAATCACACATGTCACCTTACGATTGATCATTTCGAATTCGAAATTTCACATTCGTAAAATACATGACTGAAAGCAGGATTTCTTATTCAATTAAGAGGCATTTTATAACGTTTTAAAATAATGTTACACAGAAAAAAATAAGTCTTAAAATTGTTACATCTTAAATTCAGTCAGTGTTTTGGCTTAAAGTCTTCAGTGAGCAAAACTGACTTTTAGACGATATTTTGGCTTAAAATAAGATTTATCGAGCTTATGGCATCTAAGTTAGTCGAATCTTATTTCAAACCAAAAAGTCTGTTTTGTTGTCTGAAAGTAAGACTTTAAACCTAAATATTGACTGAATTTAAGAAAATTAACGGAATTTTGGGCTGAAATTAAGCCTCACCTAATGATGAATTTAAGATGTAACAATTTTAAGATTTTTTTTTCTGTGTACTTATCCTACAATTCAATGCAATCAATCACATGATAACTAAAGAACACATTTTTAATGAAATTGCATAAAGAATACATGACAATTTTCTTCATTTGAAACCCAAACATTAGGAGAAGTCCTTTCGATCAAGCTAAAGTCAGAATGCCCAAATTAAGCTCAAATTTCTTATTTTTCGCCCAAAAAATTGTTTTACAAATCAGATAGACTTTCAAAACATGAATACAGGTTGAAAATGACTTAAATATAACCTATAAAAAGTCCTGTGTCTTCAAAGTCATATGCCGAAACTATAACCAAAATTATATCTTCAAAGTCGAGTAAACTTATAGGTTGATAGCGGGTTTAAGTAAATATCTCCTTGCGCGATTATTTAATTTCATAAAGGCGAAGTGTCTTAATTGTTCAATATGACTTTATATTTCAATCATCAGTTTTAAATTAAGACCAAATGGCGTGGTGCAGGTTTAACCTGAAAGTCGATTTAATAATTTTACCATGGAAAACTACTTATCTAGGGCATTTCGTCCCAGTACGATTACTCCGATAAACCACGTCATTTAAAGTACGTCATTTTCACAAATTTTCTCAAAATTTTCCGGTAAAATCATTTTCTGAAAACACTGATTGCGATATTAGGCTAACTTTATGTTTAGCCCAAACCGTTTTATACTCGAAATGTACTGATTCGAACGCCTGCTCGCTGAAAATCCCTAGCCCGACTCCATGTTTTTTGCAAAATTCCTTAATACGTGCAAAAATGATATGTACTTTAGGGGTTTTAGAAATTCCTAACGATAAATAACTATTTTTAAAATCATCTATACATTTTTCATAATTCGGATCTAACACTTTGCTGAAGCACGCTTTGCTTATTCGCTGGAAATCGCTAAACACTTGGACATATTTCAAACAGCCTAATGGGCCATTACTGCGCAAATAGTCCAATCTATCAAGTAATTTTTTACACGAGTTTCCATTAAACCTTGCACAACCATATACGTGAGATCGCGCTCTACGTTACATGTCTTTGCCCAGGATGAGGCTGTTTCGGGAAATTCTTTTGACATATGATTAAATAAACCATTTACTACCCCTAGTAGTAAATGAAGTTCAGGAGGTGGCAAAAGAATAGTTTTGTCTTGTGTACTAATGAATATCGGTTGTGAAATACAGCACATGAAATTTTTAGCTTCCTTACTTTTTCTTCCAGCATTGTTCCAGTTCATGTAATTCTCTTTTATATTTTCAATTGTTCTTAAACTAGAAGATTCGCTAAGTTGTCCCTTTGAGACGTTACAGCAGGTGTACGGAAAAGCGCTACTCGAAGACATTGTACCGGCCATAATATTTCCAAACTTTATATCAGCTGCAATAGTCGTGTTTGGGGTGCCGCTATCAATTCCTATCGTAGTCCATAATAATTTTACATTATCATAATTTTCTTGAACTTTCTCAGCTAAGCCGAGTATCATAATCTTTTTAACGCCAAAATCTTGAAAACATTAGAACCGACTCCGTCTTTGTATTTTTGGCGTTCCATTTCATTCGTTTCCATTTCATGTTGAATGGACTGAATAGATAAGCAAATTTTCAAAGAACCTCCTCCGCCGTCGATGCCGAATTTTAAACGTACATCAGTTACGTTACGTTTTTTATTTACGTATTCAATCAATCCGTTCAAATTGATGCAGTACACAGCTTATTGTGTAAATTCAGAAATTTTATCACCTTTTGTAGTTTTGAATGTAAAACTTTTTACGTCGAAAAATTCATCTAAACAGTGAATATCACTGGAAAGCTTACTTTTTAAATCAGATTCGATAATCTGTCTATTATTTGTTGCAACACGAATCATCGATGCAATTCCAATTATCGTTTTTTGAGAGAGGCTAAATCTTGATTGAATTTTTTTCATATCGCTAGTTTTAATAAGTGATTTCTTGGAGTTAGTTTTTGAAGGACGTACAACAATATTTAAGTTTTTACCTCGAACCTGAGTTACTGATAATGAAGTGTCACACGCCTTTTTCGGATTGTGCATAATAGCTAATTTTCTTTGAAAGAAGATGAAATCAGTTGATTCTGAACTTATGAAGGAGATTTAGACATTAACAGTTTTAAATTATTCAAACGAGTTGAAAGATTGCATTTATGTGATCTGCCCTTAGAAATAACCAATAAACAATTTTCCCAGCGTTTTTTAGTTGCGAAATGGTCTTCATTTTTCTTGAACGTACCTTGAATAATTATATAATATTGCAAAAAAAATGTATAAATCTATAAATATTTCACAAGTCATGAACCAAAATTATATAAAAATAAAACTTCAAGAAACTCATCCAGCTATACTTTAGATTTTGTAAATTACTTTAGTAAATGATATAAATAACATTACTGTTTACAAAAATATGTATGTATATTATATGCTCCAGAAATAATAAGACATAAATTTACTTTACAAGAAATATGAAATACGTTAAATTATTTTATCTTTAGATTTATCTTTAATCTGCTTCGTAGATACAATGCCATTGTATGTTGGACTAGATTGTTTTTTCGAAAAATTATAATTAGTTTTCCGAGCTAGCTGACAAATTAAACATTCGCAATATGTTTGATTCGTAGATCGAGTTGTAATACGTTCGTACGTAAAAATCGATGCATTTTGTGGTTCCAATAATTTTTTTTTAATCTTCTTTGAATCATAAAGCTTATTTAAGCATGTACTACAAATTCCACTCGGAAACCGCCTAATAATAATTAATTATTAATATTATGTTTTAATTAATATATTATTTGTACTAAATTTCAAATGTAATTGAATAATTGCCTGTCATCAGTTTTGTACTTAAAAATGGTGTTTACTAAACTTTCCATTTTTCCATTTGAGGTTATCGTTATAATTTTATTAACTCCGTTGTGGCCTTTCTTTCGATGACAAAATAAACAGATTTTACAACGATTTTCGTCATGCGTTGCGGCATGATCTTTCGACATATCACAATTAATATATAAATTTTAATCTAACTAGGTAAATTTAATATAAACTCAACATCAATAAAATGTTACTTTCAAAATGTCTTGTATGGTTACAAAGAAGCCAAATTCTGTTATCATTGACATGACATTTGTTTTGTTGCCTGGCAACGGATGCATCGAAAAATTTGAAAATCAAATTGTGTGTATATATTTAAAATAAACTAGGAAAAATATGACATATTTATTATTTTTTTCTATTAATAAATGCGAGTAAGTATATGGGCATTGTTCTAGAACTTTTAAACTTTATGTTGTCGCTCATTATGATACCTTAAAAATTTTAAATATAACTTTGCAACACGACAGATTAACAAATTTTTGTTCGTTTTACATGTAATAAGTGTTTATTACTAATTACAGATATGTAGAAAACAATGAGAGTAAATAAAAGTAGTGAATTTGCCTGTTTTTGGTGCGCGACACTCACTACATTTTTTCAGTTTTAACATTGAAACTTTTTGCACCTTTTTTTTTATGGTCTGTGGTTTTTTTGTGGAAGTATTTGGGGATGTAAACAAATGAAAAATCATTAACTTAATAATGTGCCTCACTGAGGAATAAAATTATATACCTTCAAACTTGCGAAATAACTGTTTTTTATAGTTGACAATTTAGCAATCAACCTTAGATAATTTTTTTCACATTGGTTTTTAAGAAACCACACAACAAGGGTACATTACCTATATGATAAGAAGTAATTTGAGCCTTTGCCCGAATGTGTGCCACCTATACATAAAAAATGCGACCACGTCAAACTTTAAATTTCCAAGCGAAACTCACTTTGAAAAATCAAGTTATTTAATGGCACATCTACAATTTAGCTTCTAAGTACTTTGGAATCATTGTGATCTTTTCTCCTAAGTTATTAAAGTATTTATAACTTTTGTGTTCTTTTAATACAACAAAAAACACACTTTTTGACAATTATAAAATGATTATTCTTTACAAATCGTTTTAATTTTTTAGTATCCTTAATGTTAAATCATGCATTTGGATTTCAAATTTTAATGAAAACTGACTTTGGATTTGATCAGTGGCCTCAAAAACCCTAACATATCAAATTTTATAAAAATCAAAGAAATTTTGTAAAAATAGTCCGCCATATTTAATCCATTATTTTAAATTTGAATAACTATTAACTAGACGTTTAATTTTATATACTAGCTTCTAAAAATTAGGCCATAAACAAAAGAACTGAATTTTTTATGTATATTAAACGTTACAAAACTAAAAACTAATTTTACGAGTAACGTAACATATGTTACATTAAAAAAAAAAATACATTGTGTATAAATGAGTCACGCAAGGTTTTTCCTGTCATTTGATCAATTCTAAAGACCATAAAATTAATTTCATGAATGTGCCTAAAAAAAAATGAAATTTTCTTCAACCTCAAAGTTTAAAAGTTCTAGAATAATGCCCATATGTATATTAATTATATTTTATAATAATAATATTCAAGTTTTATTGCTTACTTCTTAACTTATATTTAAAAACAAAAAAGTTTATGATTAGAACATTTTCAAGTAAGTTACACTTTGATTTTATTCATTTTCACATATTTTTACTACAAAAAATCGATTTTCTCAAAAACGGCTCTAACGATTATTTTGATTTTTGATGCAAAATACTCAGGAAGGTTCCCAGAAAAGGCGTAATAAAGAAATTTTCATTACGGAAGACTTTTAATTTAGCCTCGGTTCAAGCCCACCGTGAACGGTGGCGATCTTAAAATGGGGACGATCCGGTTTTGCCCATGGTATAAATTTCCACCATCGGTATAATAAAATGGTTTTGCCTTGCTTTGAACATCACTTATATAGGTTATGAAGTATGAATACATTCGTCATACCGCAAATGATCGATTACATAACTGTTCGAGAATCGATAGCAAATGCAATATTAGCAAGTGCCCTATTTCGACTACAACGTCCACAACTTTGAAGTAAAAATTACCAAAATAAGTAAATTTTATTTACAGGTCGAATATTTTACTTTTAGATCGAAAGTCAGAATGACGCTTCCGGAATTAATAGATAGCAAACCTCAAAAATTCGCTATTTAATAATTAACTGAATTCTAAAGTTTTGTTTAATGTATAGGTTTATAGAAGACTAATTTTGTATTATTTTTAATATATAAATGAAAAAAAAATTACTCCAATATGATATATAAACACATCAGTACATGAAGAGCCTTACCACATATATATCCAAAAAACGGGTGCAAACAAAAGGCGGACAGATTTGGTCACATTTAGGTCGAAAAAAAAAAATCACTTAAATATTACCAATTTTCGACCTATTATAGGTCCATTTTACCACATTTAGGCTACAACATAATGGGAACTTGTAATTATTCCCACTTTTATCCCCAAATACCGTAATTCGACTTCTATTTTAGGTGAATAAGCCGCGGTCGCGAATAACTCTTGTCCTGATGGATAGTTGAAAAGATGTAATTTCGCCCTATTTCGCTCCTTGGGTGTCCTGAAAAATTTGGAAAACATTTACTAAGAACAAGAAATTCTGTAAAAATGTCTAATTCTAAGCATTTTTATTCCTACTACTTTCTGGCAAAAACTATTAGTTGTCGAGTTACAACGTCTGGAATTTTTTCAAATAAATTGTCAATGTGGACACTATTTTGAGGAAGTTAAATTGAAGTAGTGAAAAAAAGTAGAATTCTGTCTTAAAATTCATATAGTTTGTGCACCTTTATGCATATTTTCAATTTAATCTCAATGTCTTGATAATAATAGTCCCAACAAAATTTACAATTTTTTTCCAATTTCTTTCAGAATAGGGGCTATATTGTAACTTCTGTCGGCTGAAACTCAATTTTGATCTCGGAAAATTGAAGAGCGATTTCAAAAATATGAAGATATGGAGTTACATAGATATTACTAATGTAATCCCTCAAATAAAAAGAATACCTATGGACTCGTAATCGGTCCTAAACAGACCGTAATGTTATATTTAACCATTTTTAAGATTCGATGATTTTTACTCTGGATATTTTTAATTGGCAAAGAAAAATCTTTAAAAATTAGAAACCATTAATTTTTATGTGATCATATTAATGATATTTTTAGATATTTTTATGTGCTGAATGCCTTAAATACATAATATATTTTGAGTTAGAGCGATTTCGTAGAGGACAGCCACACTTCACGCAATGCATCCTGTTCAATTTATGGGATGCAATTGTGCCCCGTTTTATGTGAGACAACAATTACATATGTTCCTATTTTTATCATATTCCCATTACAGAATTTGTATGCATTCCTTTTACTGATTAATGGTAATTATGAAAATATTAAATGTTCGGCAAAATTCCTTGTATAGATTCGATTAGATTAGATTTATTATACAAGCCCTGGGATGTACCCAAATATCCAGATTATTACAAATGAATTTAAACTAAGATTAAACTAGACTTAATATTAAAGGAGTCAGTACTAAAAGACTCAATAAAGCAATTCTAAAGTTTTGGCCTGGCGCTAATGTTGTTGCCATTACATCATTGGCGATTATGTGGGCGTGTAAAATAGTTTTGAATACATTGTTGTGGCCGTAGAGGTTACTGAATACGGCAGATTATTCCAAAAATAGATACGGTAAAAAAGTTCCTGTATGCTGATGTATGATATGGTGGTATTATGAACGCATTCTGAACAGGCATCCAGCTGATCTTCTTAATTCTGTAATAACTGACACATAACGAAAACGATCTGTCAGATAGGATGATGTAGTTTTACAATTTATTTTATGCACAAGTATACCTAGAAAATAACTACGCGGGCCTCTAACCGTAAGCCATTTTAGTTTCACTCCCTACTCTCATCTCTTCGTAAATTGTAGATAAATCCTATACAGTTATATAGTGCTCGTTGTAACATAACATTCTGCTAATCTGTGATGAGCGTCTTCTAACTGCGTTCAAAGTTTCGTCGACAAACCTTCTTTATGAAATTTGATGGTGTAAAGTATAGAATGAATTCTGGTGATGATTTTGGTTGGTACATGAAGTTTCCAATCCCGTGTTGGTGTAAGCAAAACACCTAGATATTTTAGGGATTTGACAAAGCGGTACACAAAAGCCATTGATGCTAATAGAAAGGTCAAGTGAAGAGTGATCCACACGACTAACAACTGGTAGACTGCCAAGTAACATTGTTTTTGTTTTGAAGATGTTAAGGGTTAGGCCATTTTTGATGGCCCACTAAGGGATTGCTTGACAGTCTATTGTGATGTAATTTAATCCATGCGAAACCTCAGACACAGGGCATTGTAAATACATTTGCACATCGTGAGCAAAGAACATGTTCTTTGAATATCTTAGAACCCGTCTAAGGTCATTGATGAAAATTGAAAGGAGCAATGGACCCATATAAATAAATCGCTATAGAAAATCTTGAAATGTTCGCTTCTTCGCGGCAAGATTGTCAAAAGTCCAATTCTTCGTCGCAACTTCTGAAATGTCCGGTTCTTCGCCACAAACTTTGAAATGCCTGATTCTTCGTCGCAAAACTTTCGAAATGTCTCGCGTTTGAGATGTCTGGAAAATGCATTTGCTTGACTTACCTTTTAATTGATCCATTATAGCAACATACTTCAACTAAACTTCATATTTCAACTATGTTTTAACAACGTGATCGATTGGAATTTCATTACCAAAATATATTGAAATTTCGAGTTCGAAATCATAAAAGAGTCTTAAAATTGTTATGTCTTTAATTACGCCAATATATATAAGGCATAAGTATGCCTTGTTCTAATTGGTCTTGTTTTGGTTATATCTCAAATTTTGCGTCTATTCAGCCTTAAATTAAAACTTTTTTTAGTGTGTATTCGCCCACAAATGATTTCCGTTACATCAAAACTCATTTGTTTATTATTACAAAATATTATTTTGTAATATGTGGGAACAAGGGATTACATATTTACCTACAAAATTTGGAAGTTTTAAATATGAAAAATACTACCATTTTCGCTTGGGATAATATTAATATTATTTTTTTTCTTCTATGGGCGGCGCTTGGTCAAGTTTGATGCCCAATGAAAAAACCTAGAAGAAAATTGTAATGAAAATCTTTGATGAATGCTGGTGTTTCAATAGTAACCTAAACTCAAATACTAACTATAAACACCTGATTCATAAGTTCAGTCAACATCTGATAACTTTTCGTAATTGTTTTTAAATTATTGAAATTATTTCAGTAGATACGGTATATTCATTTTCAGAATTTAAATTTGCATAAAACTACCAACAATTTTTAATTTACACTTTATGTTTGATAAATTATGCTGGTAATCCAGAGTAACGTGATTTTGGAATATTCTTATCATGTGTATCAAAAGGAGACATTGCAACGGTGAATTTTTTGTACATAAAAGTTTATTTTGGTTCCTAACTTTATTTATTATATAATATGTTATACATTTGCAAGATTATAATCCATAAGAAACTAGTATTTTTTAAATGCTAAAATACGTATTCGTATAGACATAATAACATATTCTATTGAAACATAAGAATTTAATAGAATATCCTTTACTCGAAGGTAAATGCTAAAAGACATTTGCAGATTTTTATGGATAACATATGGAATTTCAGTAATTACAATATTTATTTTACGGGGTATAAGAAATCGTTTTAAATGACACGGGATTGGACTAATAAGACACTTTTATAGTGTACAATATTAATTTAGATGAATTAATAACAACAAAGCGTATTTGTTGTAAAAAACATAAATTGATATATTGTCTATGTTGCTACATCTGAAGGAGAATCTATTTTAAAAAGTTAACATAATTATAATTTAGGTCTCTTTTGTGAGTGATGCAATCTTACTTTATTCAACACAACGCGTTACATATATGAAGTTGATAGTTAAATGTATTAATGTATTACTGAAGAACCAGACCTTTCCAATAAGTCATTTGTAGTGCTTCGTGCGTTAGGGTCTATTTAATTAGTAACGAAATCGTATAGGAACTCATAGATCATCAATGAAAATGTTGAATGAATGGCTTTCTAGTATTTGGAAACCAGCTGGAGATACAAATAATGGGGATTTAATTTCCCAAGTGATAAACCACCAATTAAGTCAAAACAAATAACGAAAAAGATCAATTAGTTATTTTTTAATATAAATTATAAATATTGTGTTCATTGAAAATTTTGGTTGCACTTTATAAGTAGATGCGATTTAGTTCCTTAGAAACTTTGGGTATACTAAATTCCCTTTAACCCTTTAGTGTCTTTTACTGTTTCTCATCATATTTTTCGTATTTTATGCAAATACTATTTTTTTATTGCATTTTCTGTTAAAGAGATACTTCACAATTATAGAAGAATATTGATATTTTGTGAATCAACAATTGTTTACAATCGTCAAAAATAGACATATCCACGTATCACAAAAACTTCATAATAGTCTCATATTAAAAGTGTATAAAATGAGTTGTTCAAAGAAGAGAGATTATAGAAATGTCATTTACTAATTTCAACATGGCGTATTCTATATGGCGCCCTTAATTATAAAAAAATGACTATTTAATACCACGTTGTGATGGAATTTGCTGACATTCCAAGAGGCGAAGAAAGCGAAGACAGTGAATATGAAGATGACATTGATTTTGGATCCTGAAAATCTGATGCCAGATTCGTATTTAGCAGCATCAAAAACCATATATCACTTACAGTTTGTAAATATTTACCCACGGCCTGAATTGCGTGACTGAAAGGGTTAAGATACCCTCTTGGCCCTCGGGCATGCGCGATCACCTTAAAATAAAGGTTTACGCCCTTAATACAAAAAATACTATATTTGGGTTGAATATTCGCCTCTTTTATTATCAATTATAAACAAAAAATGTTCTTTCATTTTTTTGTTTTTAACACGGGGCTGTTCACGCAATTAAGAATATACAGGTAAGAATGTAATCATATTTTTTCTACTTTAAAACAATATATAAAAAAATTTTGAATATCAGTGTTCAATCCCCATTTTTACTTCCATCTGTCAACATTTCGATGCAACATATTTTTTTTACTTATAAAAATAACTATGTGTAATTAATTGTTCATACTTTCTTTCTTATTATTATAATTAAAATGGAATTATTTTTAAACAATTTAGCAGCCGAACGCACTATTACATATGAAGAAATGCATTCGTTTTAGAAGATATCGTCAGGGTAGAGTTCCTAATTAATAATTTTTCGGTAATAAACGAAATGACACTTTATATCGATTCTTTATATAATAATCATTTGTATGATTATTAAAACTTTGTGTTAAATATTATATATAAATCGGGGCACATTTTCTTGAAAAATAGTAATCCCTATTGTAGCGGTAAGTATAGTCGAAATAGATTAATTAGATAACTCGTTCTAATTTTAATTCTTTTATATCAATTTTCAGACTTCCTGGCATAAGAGAACAATAATTTCAATAGGTTGTCATTAATATTAAGAAAAATTCCATGTTCTAAATTCCACGTCGTATATTCTGATATATCAATTGCTATAGAAAGAAGTAATAAATAATACAACAGTAATTAGGACATCGTTTAAGTTTAAAACGTAAAAGAATTTTGAAATACTGGAAATATAGAAATGTACATGGCAATTGTCTCGAAATGCCTTCTTTGTTTAATTTATTAAAAAGTTAGGTATTTTCCAATTTTTAAAAAATTACTGAAAAGTTTTAAGATTATTTTCTACAACTTATTAAGAAAAATCCTTTTTTACTGAAAAAGTATGTGTATACTATGATAATAAATCTTTTCGTGCTGTTTGGTTGATGAAATATGCAATATTTCCCTTTGATTTCGACTTCATTTGCTCCATTTATTAAATATCAAATATATTTACATATTTTTGTTTCAAATTAATCTGCTTGAAGATAAGTTTATTGATTGAAAAAGCTTCAAGAACTTCCTGAGGTTCTTTAAATCATTTTTTAAAAAAAAAAAAAAGACTTTCTTGAAAGACGTGGGACGCATTTTGTCACTTTTTTCAGCGTTTCGGAAATGGTCACATAGTTCTATACCGGCGTATTTTCTTAGCTTTTTTTATCTATTATTAAATATATAAATTTCAGGCACATTGATGAAATGCTAGAACTAAGAAGAATATAGTAAAATTAGTAATGTAACATTTCATTTTTCGCGTTTTGGCATATTTTCAGGCTTTTGAAGGAACGAATTTTATTCTTACGCTTAATAAATAACGCATTATGTATATTCCCGTATATGTTTGGAATAATAACTACGTCAATGGTTTACATATCATAAAAACTAGTGTTGGCGTGGTGCCTCGCTCGTTTCGCTCGCACAGAAACTTCGACCCTGTGGAGAGCGGCTATTCCATAATACTCGTTCGTTTACTAACAGCTTTCAGTTATATTATAAAATTATATTGATATTTGGGGGTCCAATCATATTTAGGTCCAAGTGGCTTAGATATACATATATGTTACAACAATATAGTGTTTCTTATATGTATGAAAATTGAAAATGATTTACAGCTATGACCAATGGCATGGGTCGACGACAGGCCAACAGTATTTATAAATAATACTTGTAAAACACTTACTTTGTGCACTTGTATTGTAATAGACTATTCGATGCATATTATATGTTTACTATGTTTTACTAATTGCTATCTCTATTATTATTATGATCTTGTATATACAATATATATAATTTGTAAAAAAGATCTCTAACTCTAAAAAAACGGGACATACGGACGTTCACAACCGACAAATTTTTTTATTGTTAATTTGACCTACTTAGGGTCTGAAACATCGACATTTGATGAAAAACTATAGGGTAAGTTTTTTGCCCTAGGCGACCAAATTCAATACTTCGTCCAGACCGAAGGTCTGGGTTAAAGTAATAATCTAAAAATAGGCAAAATGCACAGTGACAAAAATCTAAAGGTTTCAGAAATTTGCCATATATTTGTTCCACTAATAATTATTGTTCCATATTTGGGACGAATTTTATAGATATATTTCATAGATATTTTATAGATGTTTAAGATGTTATTGTCCACAAACGTATCAAAAATAATATTAACAAAAAATTCTTATTACCTAAAAGGATTACATTTCATTACTTCATATTTAAGATTACTTCTCTGCTGAAAGAAATTTCTTGATATTTTTTTCAAGTAAATCTATAGACATATAATTTAATAATCATCATATTTTATTACTTTAAAAGAAAAGTATAAATTATTACAAAACAAATACTATGAAAAACAACAATCTGAAGTTCTTAGATATACATTGTTTTAAATAAATTCTAAGTTTACAAGTAAGAATTCTGTTTGAGAACTCCAGGGAGAGGTCCGCATGCTCCATTTAAGCAAATCTGTAATTAAAAAATATAAAAAATTATTAGCATTTAAAAAAATATATAAAAAAAACAAAATTATGATCATGCATTTATTTTTTGTGATCAAAACGGATCTCTGTCGTAATACACGGTGTGTCGGAACCAAATTTAATTACAAAGTCCTGAAATATATGGTTTGTCAGCGAATTGTTACACCGTACAAACATTTTAAAAACAAAAAATTGAGATGGAGTTTTTGAAAAAAAATTGACATTTGTTAAAAAATATAAGTAAAAAGACTCTCCTGGGCTCAATTTTTATATATAAAATTGTACTAGTTCTTGATTCAAAATGAGTGAGATGGGAAAAAAAAACGAGGAAATTTTCCCTCCTTTAACTAGCTAAAAAAATAAAAAAAGGCCTTAAAATTCGTCAATGGTACCAAAATATCAATTTTTTTCAAGCAAATAAGAGTTTATACAAAGCTCTTTTGGAGCCTTACAATTCTCGTGTTTAGCGTCATGATCTTCATGTAATAAATCCTCGGGTTTTCACGACTAATTAATTTCACTCAATAGCTAGTGAAATGTGACCAGTATTATAGGCTTAAAAATATATACAATTTTACCGTTTATTCGATTTCCTAAAAATTTAACCAATGAGAGCATTTTTACTTGTATTAATGAACAAAAATGCATTTTTTTGAACCCCCCGCGATATTTTTGTTTAGGGTTCAAAATGTTCGTACGATGACCAGAAATAATTCCCAGCTGAAAAAAAACTATATTCCGGAACTTTTTAATTAAAGTTGGTCCCCACGCACCATAAGTACGCACAAGATTAATTTCATTGTATATGCTAATTCACTGCCATTGAAGTTTAGAAACAAAATTATTTTTTTTACAAAAACTCGACTCGCTTTTAAGTTATTTCAATGAGTGAAGGCTCATTTTCAAGCTTTTTCTAAGCTCTACAATTCATCTGTACGAGCATTTGACCTGCAATGAATATTTCTGAAGTTGTGCCCCCAAAAAACAGACAAAAAGGCCATTTTTTGGGGTATATCGCATATAACTTCTTTTTGCCAAATAGCGAACGAAATGGCATATAGGAAAAAGTTGTAGAGCTTGAAAAGACGAAGAATTTGCCCTCTCATATGTTCGATTTCCATAAAAACAGTCTACAACTTCCTCCTGCATATGCGATAAACTTAAAAAATTTCCCTTTATTATGCTTTTGAGGCCATAACTTGAGAGAGGCTCGTCTCTCAAATTCTGGGCTTCAAATCCAATTTTGGTACAGGACTATTTTGCTTTGTTTGAATTATTATGGAGAATCACCTCCTGAAATATTAGTAACTCAATTCTTGGACATCCTGTATATATTGTTTATTCTTTTTAGCAAATTATATTTCATTTTATTACTTACTTTATCGGTGCCCTTTTCGCAGGATGTTCCTTCTGCCGGTGGATAATATGAAGACACTTCTCTTTCATGGATGGTTCCTGGATTGGTATTACAATATAGACGTTGACAGGATTCGTTTCCACTCTATCCAACAATTTAATATTCATTAGTATTATTTGGAAAGATTTGTCATTTAACAACAAAAAATTGTTGTTTAAATCTAACTTTTTTCTTATTATTTTTATTATTATAAAAGTTTTAATTTCTCCAATTTAAAGATTATTATAGCAAATCTTAGGTTTAAAATACCAACTATTTATTCCGATTTTTTTATTTTCGTTAACCCGAGTTCAACCCACTAAAATATCAATTATCGAGCGAATTCCAGTCGGAAAGTTAGTTTACAAATGTGGAACCAAATAAAAAAGTTCTCTAACATCACAGAATCAAAAAATAGACTTGTAGAATTAAAAAATTTAGATGTTGCGATTGTCAAGAAATGATTAAGGCTATTTAATATACAGACCCTGGAAGCTACTGCTCGTGGTTCAAATAGAGCTTGGCACTGCTCGGTCATCGTGAAAAACATTCCAGGAAGAGGTTTTAAAATGTGGACTCCAACATCTGGTTTATTGTACAGGCATTGGGCGGAATCAGATCTGGATAAAAAGTAATTTTCCTTTTGTAAATTGTAATTCTTTACAGCATATATAGAATATTACGCAAAATTTCGAGATTGTGTGATTGAAATTATAGGTTTGACTTTTAATCCAGAATATGAACAAAATTACGCAAAATGTTTTCAATGGCGGTTCTAGTTCTACTAATATCTTTTAATATACCAATAATTCGAATTAGTAGTAATCGTTTTCTTTATAAAAATCATGAGTGCAGTGGAGTTTCATTCAAAAAATTTTTTTTATCAGACAGAAACCCGCCTGTAGAAAGCAGATGGAATTTGCGAAGTTGAATCCGTTTAATAAGCAAAACCAATTTTTAAAAATTTTTCTCAAAACCAGGTCTTACTCATTCATCGAAAAACCAATAAGATAATGTAATGTAACTTTCTAGCAGATGCACGAATTTCTATTGCAATTTTCTTATATCAGAATACTATTAAATATACCAACATCATTTTAAAATTCGTTCGCAAATGATTTGGTCTTACTGATATTTATTTCATTTATTTCATTAATGAAATGAAAGTAATCGCTTATTTGTTCTTGTTAAACATACCTCAAGAATGTGCGGAGTGACTTCTTATTGCACTCGGAGAAGTACAATCGATTTTCAAGTTTTCCGTTACTGCCGTCGACTAAACTCGCCATGTCACTATCTGATTTAGAACAAGAGTCTTCATCGTAACCTACTCCTAATCTGCAAATGTGAAGTTTTAAATGTCAATTTCATACTCAATAAACATAATTATTTCATATAAAATATATATTATATTGTTTCAAAAAGAAAAAGATATTTCGATAGGTTAGACTCTCTATTTTTTGCGTTTATGACGTTAGATATCCCAACCACGCCAGCCTTAGATTTTTTTTATGCACAAAACAAGTAATGTTGCAGAAAGGATTGGTGTTTTATTCTAAAGCTTTCAAATTAGATACCGCTATAACGACATAAATAATTCACCTTTTTCCTATAGTTCTGCAGATTTACTATACATCTACTGCCACCAAACTTCAATACGACAAGATCTTCAAAAACATTGTCATATGAAACCTCTTTGAATTGGAAACAATCTGGTTATTTTCGAAAATTGCACAATTTAAACCTTAAGATTTTTATGATATTCTTATACAAATATTGAAATTTGCTTTTTGAAAGTTTCTTTTTATGTATACTCAGAGCAAAGGTTTATTTAACATTTTAAAAATAGTTTTGTTGACTTTAAAATTGTAAAACAGAGTAAAAACTTATTTAAGTTACAAAAACGTTTTTGTAATTTAAAACAAATTCAGAATTTTAATGTAATAACTTATTTGTTGCAAACAATGAAGAATGAAGTAGACGCGAATTAGTGTCTTATTTTGTTCAAAATGCGATAAAGGTATGTGCCCGTATTTTTATCAGGAATTGCCGGTACTACCCCTCAGTTTTTCATTAAGAAACTTAAGCTTATCAGCAATTTTTCAGCAAAATTGTTTTTTAATTTTTCCGACTTGAACACTTTTCTAAAGTATTAGATAGTTGTAATATAATTAATGTCTGCCATAATTTTTAGAAGATTCAATCTGGTGTAAAATTAATATTACCAAAACCAAATTTTGGTCATTTTTATTTTTCAACTATTAGTCAGTGAAGTGGTTAAGCGTCTTCGAGGCTACACAATCGTTACGAGGCCATACAGTTTTACGGCCAAAAATAAAAAAACATATGGAGCATAAAACAATATTAAGAAAAAAAAACAAAAAAGGTATACAAAATATTAAAAAAACAAACAAAAAAGATATACAAAAATTTAAAAAAAAAAGTGAAACTTCAAGTTTACAACGTCCTCGTCGTTAGATCTGATGGGTTATGCCAAGGGTAAGCAGTCAAAGTGGGCAATGTCTAATGCGCCTACAATTTTTGATCAAAATTTTAGTATTTCTTATTCTCAATAACCTTCAAAAATAGTTTTAGCCAATTTGGATCTGACGTCTCAGAGTTTTCAAAATTCAAAACGTATTACATATACGTATTTCAGGGCTCCAAAAATCTCCGAATAAACGTTTCCAGGCATAAATGCATGTTATTTTTAAAATTCTTGTACTGCTATTTTGAATTCGGCATTTTGAATTTTGGAAATCTGACCCCGGATTCGTCATCAACGACACTAAAAACTCTTTAGTAAAAATTGCAATGAAAATCAAAACTAAAATAAACTGGAAAACGCTTTTTTAAAAAAAAAACTGCATTTTTTAAGTGTACTATAGTATTGTAGATAAGTACTTAGCTACTAGAAAAACCAACTAATATTTTTAAATACCTCAAAATTGAATTTATATAAATTAAATTATCTATGCTTCAAAGGGTTAAGTAATATGCCATTTTTCCAAATTGAGATGCTTCAATATTGGAGTATATTATAGGAATAAAAATACTTCATAATAATAACATAAAGCGTTGTTTACTACTAATGTACTAACATATACATTTTTAATTTCATGTTAATAAAATATTAACGATTTATGTTAAATAACTCAAAATCACATATAAAAGACTTATGCCTTATTTCTATCCCATCACAGATGTACATTTACAACTACATGTAATGACACTCAAATAACACTAAAATTTGAAGTAACTTTTCAAACTTAAAAGAATACAAATTTAATAATAAACTTACACATGACCCAAATAATGTGCAGCAGTGGTAATTCCAGTGTACAATCCTTGTCTTTCCTGAACAATAGCTATTGCACGTTTTCGATCTCCTTCGAATTCGCATGCTGATATTTGATTTGAAAATCCTGTAATAATTTCAAACAGTAGAATTAGGTATAATGTAAAATAAATTATAAATGTCAGTACTGTTAAGAGAGGAAGCTTTTGTTCAGCATTTCCGGTAGTGCAGCACCTGTATTTCATGACTTGTGTTTTGTTATATGAAATATATATTATGAAACTGTTGTCAATATCTAGTCTCATTATTACATAGCTTGTTTTCTAATAAATGCCGAACCGATAACAGTTGCAAATGTTTTTTAAACGCAATGTGTTCATATCCCTAGAATTTATAAAAGAATTTTTGGGGAAACAATTGACCGGAACAAATACCTAAATGCATTTGCAAAATTATGTGAAAGTAGGTTATGCAGTACTAAAAAAATCCTTCTATTAATTGATATCATCAAATATTGTTATTATTGTTGCAATGAAAAAATTCGTAGGTCAAATTAAACGAAGTCACTGAACTTTAGTAAATAAAGAGTGATTCAGACTCAGATGGTCTAAGAGAAGAAAAGTATTGAAATAATAATCAAATAATAATTTTGTAATCGATTCTTTATTATATTTTTTTAACAACTTATCGAAGACTTTAAAAAACTCATAAATTATGAATTTCAATTAGTTTCACTTACTAATTTTTATAGTTTTAGCGGATTTTTCTAAATGATGCACAACCACGGACAAAGCTTAAATTCGCCGAAAAATTATCTTTCGAAAAATGACCGCGCTTTTTCTCTTTTAATATATGAATGGAATCATTACACTTGCAAGTAAAATAAATACACAGTTCATTACATCACGACATTATTTTAATTTATACTTGTGAGGCCAAAGCGTTAGGCATAGATATTAGCTCTACAATTTAGTAGCTCGAGCATTCAAGTTTAATAACTTTTATTTACTTATTTGTACCATTTTGTATGAAAAAATATAAAATTTTGCAAATTACGTATTCTTTCTAATTTCTTTCCTAATTAATTAATAATTTCTTTTTATATAAAAATAACTTTATACAGTAATAAATAATACAGATATCAAAAAGTTTTTGTTTAATTGGTGTAATTTTTCATTTTATGTTCAGTACGGATTTCCTTTTAATGAAAGAAAATTTATATCAATAGATCCTTTGCAACTGAAATTAGATTAGATAAGATTCAATTATATACAATCTAAAGATCTTATAAAATTTGATTCATAATAGGTACTTTTATCTTATGTTTGCATACCTTCAGTGAAATGTAATCCAGCACCAGGAGCAGCCTCTTTGAAAAGTCTGTTCCTGTCGAACAAAGAAATATTTATTCTAAATATGCTTTGAAAATAAGATGTTACTAAATCGTATTCAACGTTAGAACACATTATTTAAGACAATTACTTAAATTTATTTACTAAACCTTAACAAACAGCTATATTATACAACTATTTTAAAAGTTTATCAATATATATTAATGAAAATACTTTATCAGACAAACTGGTACTTTTCATAAAATTACATATTTATGTAATTTTATAACTGTTTGGATTTACTTTCGAAAATCCCATACCTCAATTTTTTCGAAGTATTTTGATGCGCTGATTATGAATATCATAGAGAAAATTGGCTACAAGGTCAAAATTAGAAAAATCGTGTTATTTAGTAGTTTTCTGCATTTATCCAAAAACCCATATCTCACATTTTTTTTTTAACGTAACTCCTTTTTATTTAATTGCCTAACCCCTAACCAAGTAGATGCGGAAATTATTTAACCAACATGAAATGAGTACTATTACAATTACATCATTGTAAGTCTACTTATGGACTAATGGATAAAAGTTTTTTGTAAAGAATTTCATAATCTGCATTTATTGTTGGCTGCATTTGTCGTAAAATTAATAATTTTCAAGATAAATGCAACGAAGGACAAAATATCACGATTTTTGTACCTTTGACCTTAAAGACGACCTTGTCACAAATTTTCACTATGATATTCGCAACCAGCGCATCAAAATACATCGGAACTGGTACGTTTAAAAAACGTCAGGCAAGGGCTTCAAGAGAAATGCAAAAAATTGCAAAATAACATGATTTTTCTAATTTTGACCTCGAAGATGACCTTGGCGCTAATTTTCACTGTGATTTTCGTAATCAACGGATCAAAATACGTCAAAAAAGGTACGTTAAACAAAATTTGAGTATAGGCTTTTCGGAAGTTCACCAAAATGTTTAATTTGAAGTCATCTGTTATGTTCATGTGTACTTACTTGGTCAACAACATAAAAATGTCGTAGTTCTTAAATGGAATTTCCGCAAAAGAATCACTTTTCACAATAGAATCTGCCGTAAGGTCCGCTCGAATCACATCAAGATCAAAATCATCGTATTGGATGAATTTTGCCGCATTAGCATCCTAAACACAAAAGGAAGTTGTAAATCATCATCAATTTATAACGTTTATATCTTTTAATACCCACCGTCGCTATAAGAATTCCAGCTATGCTCAATCGAATGTGTGGATCAGTTACTTCACGAAATCGTAGGTCTACACCCACCATAAAACTGGCCACATACTTGACAATGTTTGGAATATTTCCATTCAGGAACCTACAAAAAAATATAATATAATAATTACTTGCTTAGGGTCTAAAATTAATTCATATTCATGTTGAAAAAATCACGTATGTAAATACGATCATTTTTGTACCTGAAAAAAGTATAATCAACGGCTACAAAAAGTTCAGGATAAACCGTTGTGCTTCCATAAGAAGGTTTGTTATCAGGTCTGACATCATCTGCATTAGATTAATAAATTTTAAATTAAAATATCGTAAATTGAAAATAAAAGTGGTGACCAGCTCAAAAATCAGGTTTATTTGTAACAATAACACGCGGCGAGTAGAAAGACATGAAAGGTTGCACAAAAATGACGAGAAAAACTGAAAGCACACGATTTCAAAGTCGATATTATCGACAATGATAATATATTAGCTTTCAGGTTTTTTGTGCAACCTATAATGGCTTCCTGCTCGATGTAACAATTTGTTGTGGACCCAATTCCCAACTAGCAAACAGTAAACTAAACAAGTTATGAAAAATTCCAGTTTTTTAATAATAAATAAATGTTTGATATTTTTGAAGTATATGGTGAAGAAAATTCATAATTGAACTCTGCAAGGCCCATAATAAAGAGAAATAGTAGTAATAAATGATCCAACTGAATAGAAATCGCTAAAAATGCTGCAACTTCTGTACGTAACCTCAAATTAAAAGTAGCCAAAAACGACATTTAGTTGAGTACAAAACCTCATAGATCTCAAAATCCTGACGTGATGAGGCGAATTCACCCCTACTTCGAATTCTAAGCAAAAAATTATTTCGGATATGATCTTTCACTTTCAAACAACAGAACCATGTTAGTCTGTGGAATTAACGTATGAACTTTAATTTATAAAACAAAATCTGCATTAACCCATTAATGCCCAAATTGACCAAAATTTTACATTGAATCCAGCCTTAAAATAGTTTATGAAAATGAAGTTGGACATTAATCTAAACTACGTTTCCTGTAGTTTTTGGGTTCCCTCTTTTCGAATCCGATTTCAGAATTAGGAAAAAAGCACTACTGATATCGATTTTTCATATTTTTTTCTAAAAAAATACTATTTTCACGTGTATATTTTTTTTTACGTTACGTTTCCTTTAAACTTGTACAGTTGAATATTTTTTTTAGTGATAATTCAAAATGGCGGCTCATAAAACAGTTCATAACAAATAAGATTGTAAATCTTCAAAAATAATTTAAAAATACAAAAAAAATAAAACAAAGTAAATACCAAAAAAATAGAACAAAGAAAATATAAAAAAATTAAAAAAATAGAAAAATGGTTATCAATAAGCGTCCACCTCCTCGAGGTGATAGCCGGGCAACGTTGAATTCATCAGCGGCAAAAGACGTCTAATGTGACAGCGTATATAAAACTCCATCGTCAATTTTGAAAATACGTAACATTTTCTGCACACTATGAATCAAGTACAAAAAATATAAATTTTGTATAAATAAAGCTGAATTAGGTCCAGTAGAGCCCAAAAAATATATTAGTTCCAAATTTTGGGAATGTCATTCGAAAGATCACGATAAATAAAACAACTTTTACCCTAAAGCATTTTTCATAACAGTTCGTTTTTAACGAGTTATCACGATATTGTCTTGCTTCGCCGTAATGACGCATGGATATAGCTGCCATTTTGAATTTTCACTAAAAAAATGTCAACTGTACAAAATTAAAGTAAAAGTATCGATGACCACATTGGAATACTTTCCAGCACCATATGACACCGTTATCAAAGTAAAATCCATGATTTTCAAAAAAAAATATACACGTAAAAATAGTATTTTTCTTTGAAAAAATGGTGAAAAATCAGTATCAGCAGTGCTTTTTTCCTAATTCTGACATCGGATTCAAAAAAAGCGAACCCAAAACCTATAGGAAACGTAGTTTAGATCAACGTCCAACTTCATTTTCATACAAAATTTAGTAAACGTTTAGTCAAGTTGGGCATTAATGGGCTAATACAAAAATTAAAAAATAGATGAAAAATATTTGTCAACAAAATGTACGGATTTTTATAAAATCAGGTTTGTTCGTAGTATATTTGTATTACCTGACTTGCTTCTAATTCTTCGATTCAGTATTTCCTCCTGGAAAAATAAATAGGATATTATCAGTTAACAAAATTGAGGGACATCATATGGAAATTATAAAATGTCGGTAAAATAATGTACCAAAGTAGAGTTTGATTCTATTTTAGTTATATTGAGAATGAAAATACTCCAAATTTAAACAAGTTCCATAAAAGATAATATTTCGGCACAAACTCACGATTTGCTTAAAGTAGATTATGATAATTGTCACCGAAGATCTTGTAACTCATTTTAAGGTAAGATTGAAGGTTACCATTAACGTTCCACATTACTCAAAAGGATATGCATTAAAGTTTGTTCAAATTTCGATGACCGTCATATATTATGGGGCACAGGACATTTTGGCGCGGCCGTTTTGGCGCGGCCGTTTTGGCCCCGCCGTTTTGATGCCAGATGTTTTTGCTCCGCCGTTTTGGCGTCAGACTATTTGGCCCTGGTTTTTGTCGTAAGATTCACTTTAGATCAAACTTCATATACTAAAATGAGGGAAGTAGAGAAATGTCAGCGTCACGAAACAAACCCAACCCAACCAGTCCGAACTGTACCTACCCTTATTAATACCTAATAAGAGCATATGCGAGCCCTAAAACTAATCTAATCTAACCATCCATGCTGATGTCTGCATGGTGTTATTTAGGTTAGGTAGGTGTTATGTGATTTATTCATGAACAGCTCATTAGCTACTTAAAAAAACCAATGGCTCCAAAACGTATAGCACCAAAACAGCGAGAGCTAAAACAGCTGCGCCAAAACAGTCGCACCAAAACATCCTGCTCAAGAAATTATGATGTAAGTATATATTTTGATTTAAAAAGTATATTCTCTCCGTTGATGGTGTGAAAACCACCGATTTTTTATTGAAAACAAATGGAAAACGAACGTTTAAATGCCCTTGAACATAAATTTATAAGTAAAAAATCGTTGTAGATTTTGTCTCAAGAAATTATACCAAGAATTATCTTTTTCTTTTAACCAAAAATTTGAGTAGGAAATTATTCAGGTTCATCCAGATTTTTTGGAAGCTCTATATTACTGGGTCATTTTGGGCAACGTAAAAGTCATATTGCAAGGTAGGATAACATTCAAAACAAATAAAATAACTAAATGCAATTGTGATTAAGGTGAGTCTAGACTAAAGACTCGGTCCGGGAAGACTCATTTCCTTTCTCAAACCTTTTGTGTCCAGAAAGATGAATCATTGGCCAATATCTTTAATATTTGCCTGCGGTTTTATACTTCATGCAATATACAAATAAACCTTCCTAAATACATAAGATAGTATGAAGCATAAATTAATAAATGAAAAGTACAATTACCAAATGCACTTCCCCGCTTTTGGATTCATGTTCAACATCAACTCTCAGATGTTCTGGGTTCTTTTGATTTGCAAATTTCAGTTTTGTCAGCACCTAAGAATTACAAAATGAGGACGATTTTCATTAATCTTTAGACATAATAATCGTATACAATTACGATAAAGCTTTTCAAATATAATAATCATAAATTTAACAAGCCTTAAATGTTACATCTAGTAACTTACACTATTGTCAATTTTATAATTTACTCCATCACCATTGTAATGTGAACTCGCTAAAATCACTTTTGTAATATTTCCCATAAATACATGATCAGCAGGTTCAAAGTAACCATCGAAATTTTCTCCAAAGGCATCAAAATGTCGTTCTTGATCTGTACTTCGATGATATCTAGTACGAGTAAACTGTTGTGGAACTATGATACTTTCTGGAATGAAAACAAAAATAGGTTTGATATAGTTAATATAATAAATGAACAATCATTCTTTCCATAAATAATATCTATTATCTTCAAATTTCTATTGAGGTAAACTTGGGTTTGTAAATTTGCATAAAAGATAGAATATAGAAATTTATAAATTTAGATATTTACAAATAGGATAATGTTAATCCTAAATAGTAGTTAATGGATAAAATGAAATGTAAATAAGCTCGAAAGAAAATTCTGATCCAACCAGTTCTTGGTTCTAGACATATCTATCTCAAAATCTCCTCGATCTAATTAGATATAATTGGATATCTAACAAGAACAATTAATATGTAGGCAAATTCAATATGTCAAAAATTAATAAAAATTGCGAATGACCATTAAAATCCTTTCTGGAGGGTTTTAGTTGAATCTTTCATTTTATGATCCACCATATTTGTTCCGCCGAAGTTTATTAATTAAGGGTGTATTAATTACAAGTTAAATAATCTATAATTCACAAGAAGTGTAAAGCATGCAATAAAAGTTTTATTTAACATACCAATATCAGAAAACTGGCTGTAAATGCTAGGTTCTTCGATCTCTTTGAAGACGATATCAGCCTCCTGAAAAGTTTTTTAATCGTAATAAACACATTCATTGTATATTATTTAGTGCATTTTATTAATGCTTTATTTATATATTGGTTTTCAGTGCAAACAAATAAGAACTTTTATTTTCTTAAAAATCATATCCTAAACAAATGTTTAGAACGAAAAGTGCATCAAAATCTCCACAAAAGATTTATAATTTCTTTGTAATGTCAGTACCAGCAGAATAGTTCTTATACACTAAATGAAAGGGGTTGAAATAAAATACGCGCATTATGATCAGACGAAAAACATATTTCACCATATAGACCATGATCGATGACGACGTTTTTTCGTTTTCAGCATGAAATTAATCCCTATTAATCTTTATAGGCGGGTAATATTGAGTTTAAATTCAATACCGATTGTGATCAAAACTTTAGTAAATTATAATTCAACTACTTATGCAGACAAGTATCCAATTTGACAGGTAGTGAACCAAATCCTGAAATTACACCTAACCGCAAAAATGTATATTTTCAAGTCCAGTGGCCTTAAAAGTCGCTATTTCAATATCAAATTACTTTTTTTTGCGATTTCAATATGAATTAGTCGATAAATATTTTTTCCAAGCGCTGATAAAAAGATAACTACCCTGGTAGAAAAAGGGAGCATTTTTTGGCTGGTTTATGCCGAATCTCGTTGATTTCTGCTCAGTTTTTGGTCAACATTTCTAGTTGGTTTTCCTGCGGTAATGTTACGCCTATTTGCCCAGAATCTAGCCATTTTTTATGGCCAAAAACTCTACGAGATTATTCTCGATAGTTGACTGGTTTATGTAGGTTTTCGCATTGTCATTGTAGAAAACCGTGTAAAAATTGGCCAGTTTTCAGACTGAAAATCATGACTGAAATCTCTAAGCGTTTTAATTTTTTTTTATTTTATCAATATTGCGATGTTTTTGGACACGTTCTCAGCTTGTACATGCTTTCGAATTATCCATTTTATATATATATATATATATTAAAACGATCTTACCTCAATAATAACCTACACAGTTTGGATTAAAAATATATCGCGAATATTATAACAAATTGTCCTCTCTCTCTCTCCCTAATTATATATATTATATATAATATTATATATATATATATACACTACCGCTGAAAAGTATGAGCTTCCCCTGGCGGAATTTTGGCTAAATTAAAATGTTGATATCTCATCGCCAAGTTAACGTACGGGAAAAATAAAAAAAGGGAATTAAAGAGGAGACTTTCAGCTTTACAATTGTGGTGGTTTCATTTCTATATATACATTTCTGTATGAACTATGCTCGATTTATTAACGTCATTTTTTCGTATTATTTTTTTCTTTTTCAATCAGCTCCCATTTTTTTTTAAATGATTGCAATAGAAATGTACAAAGTGTAATCGAAAGGTAATCCCTATAGCTTTAATTTGCCTCTTCGGGATTTTGTTTAATATTTCTTTACAAATACTTATTTAATTTTGAACAAATTAATGTGATTTTTTTTCAATCTGCTATATCTCGGAAAATTAACGTAATATAAAAAAGGTTTAAGAAATAAAAAGTTTCATTTTTTAATTATCTATTGGCTGAAATTTTTTCAAATTTTTAGAAGGCAATTGTTTTAATCCTATTTTGTCAAATTTACGCTTTTGTGCTGCGATTATTATCAGATCTAGATTTGCATTTCAACTATGCTCAGTTTGAGATACAATAATTCATGTACATGTATTTATAAATGAACAATAAACTTTATTTTAACATACATAGAAAATATCATGTATTCATGTATATAATGTGTACATATTTATTAAATTTTGCTTTCTTCAAAAAAACCGCCACGCGCTTTGCGTGAAACATCCTAATTGAAAAGACAAACATAATCTTAAACTTAATCATAGTTTAAATGCAACTTTGCATCCGAAAATGATTGTTACATAAAAAATGTTGAAGTCGACAAAATACGGTAAAAAAAAATTTCCTTCTAAAAATTTCAGCCAATAGATAATTAAAAAATGAAACTTTTTGTTTCTTAAACATTTTTTATATCACTTTCATTTTCCGAGATATAGCAGATTGAAAAAAAAATCACATTAATTTGTTCAAAATTAAATAAGTATTTGTAAAGAAATATTAAACAAAATCCCGAAGAGGCAAATTAAAGCTATAGGGATTACCTTTCGATTACACGTTGTACATTTCTATTGCAATCATTTTAAAAAAAAATGGGAGCTGATTGAAAAAGAAAAAAATAATACGAAAAAATGACTTTAGTAAATCGAGCATAGTTCGTACGGAAATGTATATATAGAAATGAATCCACCACAATTGTAAAGCTGAAAGTCTCCTCTTTAATTCCCTTTTTTTATTTTTCCCGTTCGTTAATTTGACGATGAGATATCAACATTTTAATTTAGCCAAAATTCCGCAAGGGTGAGCTCACATACTTTTGAGCGGTACTGTATATAAGATCGTTTTAATATATGCCCATTTCATTGCTAGTTTCTAGCCATAAATATGGTAAATGAAGACTATATTTTTCAGGCAGTTAAACTGGGCAAAATCTAGATAGGTTGATGCTAGTCTGGTTTAAAATGGGCATTAACTAGCAATTTGTCAACCAATTTGTTGCTAGAAGTTAGGAAGCAAGTTTTGGGCAGTAAAATTGTTTGATTTCTGAGTTGTGCCCATAAAAACTGTGCAGATTTTCTACTACGGTAACACAAACATTATTCGAGCCACTGTTCATTTCAAATTCAATCAGATCCTAGTTTTCCTTACTAATCCGAATAAGATTATTCTGCTAAGAAAAAGTAACATTTTATGAAAGTATTAAATTAATATATTTCTTTATGATAGGTAAAGGGTGTAGCAGAAATATCGTTTTCCTATGTTCATTTTATTCCAGTACAATCAAATTATTCTTGGATTTAAATGTATTTGAAAGAGAAGAAAAGCGGATTCAAAAGGGAATAAATGAATCAATCCGTTTATTCGCTTCAATGCATTTCAGGTCATTGGAATTGAACCTAATCTCCACAAAACTCAATTCCGTTCCTAGAATTTCCATTATTTTTAAATATATTTCTTCTAAAATATGTTTGAATCGACTACTTTTGTCTTCCTACACACACGTAGCAACTCTTCCAACCACGTAAATTCTATAAAAAAAACTTCAACACAAATTCATTCTGCATGTGATGCACTTTGAGAGTTTTACTACTAACAAGATAGAAAATCACGTTTATATTATAAACAAATAGAACAGGATGGAGAGACTGGTGGCGGATTTTAGAAAAATTATACAGGTCAACATATGGTTTTGTTGTTCGAAAGTTATGGGTCATTTCCGGCGTAATTTTGGGCATAGAATCGGAATCCGAAGTTGGAAGTAGCCCATCAGTGGCAGGATTTTGAGGTATTTGAGGTTATGTACTCAAAAACCGTGTTTTTGCTACATTTGAGGTAACGTACTGGATGGAACAATGTTTTTTGGCCTTCTGTACTATTTACATCTTTTAGAACTACCGTTACCCTTCAAAATGAGCTTTTTCTAGCAAAGGTTATTAATTTTTTAGGTTAGTAATCATTAATTTTAAATTATGAACGTCAACGGAATGGTTCCGATTTTCGAAACATGTAACTTTATGAACAATAAGGATATTTGACAAAAATACATAAAAGTAACAAAAATTAAAAGAGTTCAAAAATTCTGTTAAGGCCATATTGTATTGATGATATAATTAATACAATTCAGATTTTCATCCAAGTATTTTCATTTAAAACTATAAGTTAAAAGGTTACCAAAATATTTATAAATAAGTAAACGTAAAAATCAATTTTTTTAAACAAAATCACCTTGTACTAAATTTTGGTGAAAATTAGTATATGGGGGTTCGAAAGTACGTAAAAAATATCGACATTACTATTTTGCTCTAAAAAAATGTATTTTGGGTGCATTTCATGTTATATACTTTGTTGTATATTTCATGAAAACTTAAAAAATTATATTAATATAATTTTTTATCCATTTTAAAACCACCATCTTCCAAATGACGATGGATATTTTGTGACTTCATGTTCGTACTTAGTTAACCCAAAAACGTCCAAGAACAAATTTTCATGAGAAATTGTTAAGTAGAAACATGTAGACATTAAAGAGTAATGTGACTGCTTATGACGTTTTTAGGACCAATGTCATTTTTTAAAATGACCGTAAGTTTACAAGAAAAAATCCTAGGTGATTGAATAAATGCTCATTTTGAAGGTTAAGGGTCGTACCAAAAGATGTAAATAGTACACAAGGAGAAAAATTGTTGCACCCTGTACGTACCCCCAAACATAGCGAAACGCATTTTTAGAATACATAACCTCAAATATTTCAAAATACTGACGTGATGGGCCAATTCTGACTTCTAACTCAGATTCTACGCAGAAAATTACGCCGGAAATGACTCACAAATACCCAACAACATCCAAGAACTTTTTTTTTGTAGACCTGTGTTATAGATTCAAAACATAACATTAGGTTTCTAAAGTATTCTTTTTTACTTGAACGTTGAAAATGAATTTTTCAATAAATTCCAAAAGCAGCAGAATATTAAAATTGCTAATAGCTGTATTTAAATACTGTCCTCTTAAAAACTAGTACTGGGATTTAGAACATGCATTAATTATTTATGATGTTAAGCTATAAACAATGCTTGAAATAAAATTGAACATTGACAACAATATAACACGTTTTGTTAATTGTAAACGAAATTTTAAAGTTAAAAAGATTTAAATACTACGCAATAAAGAAAGAAAGATACTTACTGGTCGACATTGAATTAACTGCAAAAAACCGACAACCAATAGAATAGTGTAAATCAACATCTAATGAAAAAAAATAATTGATAAGTTTCACAAAATTGAGAACAAACGAAAAATAATTTTATTGTAATATGTAATATTTCTTATATTCTCGTCTGTGATTCTACAGTTTTACTAAAAATCACTGATTTGAAATTTATGTTACTTAAGAGAAAAAACTTTACTTTTGACAATTTTTTTTTTAAGATCTTTTTGAGAATTTTGATTTTATATTCAGAACAGAATTGTCCTTGAAAACACTCTACTGCATCACACTTTTTCTACGTTATGAATAATTTAATATCGTGATATTCGTTCGATATAAAACAGCATAACTCGACTCTCTGTTTTGCTTAAATTGGTACTACTACATTATCCACGCCAACTTTGCAAATTTGTTATTCAATAATTACCCAAACAAGCTTATATAATATATTTATTTCAAATAAAATTTGGTGTTACGATCATCAATTCTATGAAAGCAATTAGTTGAAATATTGTTAAGAAACATTATAGCTAATAATTAATGATAAGTAGTTACAAAATCGAGATTATGCAAGAAACATAATCTTAATTTGAAAGATTCATTATTTTGCAAATTCACGTTTTAACAAAACAATGTTTACTGCAAAATTTACGTATAAATAAAATAAATAGAAGATATATATAACAAATTGTTTCGAATATTCTTTATTCCTTGCAAAATAATACGAAAATCAGTGAAAATCTACTATTCACGAGATATTAAAATAAAATCTTCCTAGTTTTTCTTTAATTTATAGTTAAACTATGGTACTCTTTAATTAGTACATTTAGATATAACAACATGTGTTAATGAACTGAATAATTAAGTTAATGGAATGCGACTAACAATAATATTCCAATATCATTGTAAATACTAATTTAGGTAGTTTTAAAATAGAAACAAAGGGACGTGATAAGATGTGCACATTGTGTAATGATAAAAATATTCTACGAAAAAAAATGTATAACAATAAGAAAATACGTAACCAATAAAGTGCTTAATTTGAAAACCTATTGTTTTTTTTTAAGAGACGTATTCATCAGGTAACTTCCGAAGTGGAATCAATATTGTGGAAATGTGAATACTCCAATAGAATTTTTTACTATTCTAATTAGGACAAACTTTACTATTCTAATTAAGATGAATGTCATTAATCATTACACGAAATCAAATACTTTAATAGTTAACAATGATGTTTTATATTTGCGTAATAAAATTTAATCATTTTAATTAGTTCATGGACGTACTTAAAATGAAATTCTTTTTGGCCACTCATTTTCTTCTGGAGATATCGGTATAATTTTACATAACAAAGACGATCTTCCGACGTCATATTAATAATTTTTATCTGAAAATTATCTTTGGGTACCGGCGAGTTAAAATTATCATTTCATTGATGATTAAACGCTCAAATTTAAAGTTGATGAAACGGTACAGAGCAACCGTACTTTGTAAAGTTCATTTTAAAAAGACGTCAAAAATTAAACGTGACGTACACATTTTTATAAATACATTCATTGCATACGTTATTCAAGTGTAATCAATTTAAAATTAGAATACGAAATTTGTTGACGGTTTATTTTATAAGTTTAACTACTTTGCGTTTATATCGGTCACAATAAATATATAAATAATATATAAAACATTTAAACCAACATTGAATAAAAGCAACACTGAAAACCTCTTCAATAAGAGGTTCGTTTTCAAACATTCAAAATGGTGGATCCAACATCGCAAACGTATTTATTAAAATCAAACAAAATCACTTCATTCTTAGTATTTCGGGTTTTTGGGGTCGCTGATTCAGGGTTCTGGACCCGCCATTTTGAATTTTTGAAAACTAACATCAGATTTGGACTCAATGATACCCAACACCGCTGGATGCCAAGTTTGATGTGATTTAATTTGTCAATCGATTGAATACATGCGGCTTTGATAAAAAATTGACTTTAGTAGGCATTTTTGAGCCGCCATTTTGAAATTTAAATTTTTACAATAGTTCAATCTTATAATTAACATGCTGTAGATATTCCGTTGATCATACTAGTCTAATCTTTAAACAGAGAAACGTATATTTGACGTCTTAGTCGCGTCCATTATACAAAGTTACGTCTATCTGCGTAAAGTTAGAGAATTTAGCTAACTGTGTTTATGTTGTTTTCGCAATAAATTGACCACATATTTCTATTACAAAATCTACTTATAATACCGGCTGGAATTACATCCATATAATATTCCAATTTAAATAGTCTGTGTAGTTATTATATATATCCTTATCTTTATCATTAATAACTAGTTTTCAATTATTTTTTGTATTACACGACGCTAATTATATAGTTCTCATATCAAAATCCCTAAACAATTGGTCTAAAATTAACATTAAACTTTTATTAAGACAATGATCTCGTCATGGAGAAGAACGCAGCCCAGCTGTAAATTTAAAATGTTGCAGAAAACTAAAATTTTGCAATAATGTTATGTATGATTTTACGAACTGAACAACAAATTCGGTATTAATCCATTAACGTCAAATGTGCACATTTACTCATTCCCACTTTCAACACTCTATAGAGCAATTAAATCGCTCAGAAATGATCATGCAACCCATGTTTTGTGATTTTTTCATGAACCTCCAGATTATGGGATGCACTTTTCAATTTTAGAAAAAAAAAACGTGAAATTTTTCAGATTTTTGTTTGAAAATCCCAAATTTTCACAGAGAATAGACGTCTAAAACTTATATATCTAAAATTATATAATAGTGCAGAAACGATTTTTTTCTTGAAAACCGTACCCCTAAGTACATAAAAAAATTAAATTGGCGGGTCCAAAATGGCGGCAAAAGTCAGAAAAATAATGAATTACTGATTAATTTTTTACTCGACAAAATTAAATTAGTATGGATAGCATGACGCATTTACATGAGTATTGCTTCTGGATAATCTATTTTGGTGCGAAGTCAACGACTGCGCTTTTACCTACAAACAAGAAATGATCACACATTCACTGATATTCATAAACACATCAAAGTATGGATTATAGCGGCAGTGCTCGAAACCATTCAAAAGCTGAACTGCAGGTGTCTTAATTATGATTCCAATGACTAAAGTATATCTTTTTCCTACTTGCATCCAATAATACATACTGTATATGTGAGTAATTCCGCAATACTTTTAATATTTGGCATTTAAAAAAAATTATTTTTTTTACTTCCACCCACATGTAAAGTTATTTTTCTCATTTTTAGGTGATACGAAGAGCAAAAATTTGATGGTGCCAACATTTTTTTAAAAACGTCCACATCTACATCTATATTTATACCTTCATCTCCATCTATTTGTACATATATATCAATATCTTCATTTTCGTATAATTCTATATCTATATATAGCAATATACAAACTATTTATTACTGCCAAAATAATCAAAATAATATAATGCAGTAATTACCGAAAATAAAATTATTTTTTGTTCAGTCTTTGTTTCAGACAGGTGCAAATAATATTGACTTGAGACTATAGTGATACACGCTTAGAAATATACCAAACAAAAAACAGCAATAGGTTTTGGGGATTTTCAAACTGTACAGAAAGTGTGCCAGTAAAAAATAACTATTTTCGGTACCAGCGGCGCAAGTAATATCATTTTTCAAAGCCTCGTATTTTTTTCCGGTAGAGTGGCACGGTAATGTAAAAAGAGTGGTTTGAACCGTTTTTATGTAAGGAATGCACTCATGCTTTACTTTTTTTGAAATCTCGAAACGCACTTTTTCCAAACGATGAAATGTAAAAAAATGTTTTCTTTATGAAAATTTAGTTTCTTTTATTTTTGTTTTTATATTTCATTTCAGGAGGCAGGCACCTTCTTAAAAATGACATGGGTTGAAAGTACAATATCAAATGAAAGTACAAAAAAATTAGTGCGGTCTTTCATAAACAAGCACGTTTTATTTTTTGGTCGAAAGAAAAGAAATATAGGACAGTTTCCTGCACAAATCTTAAAATATGACGAATTTCAATTTTTTTCACGTAAAACTAATTATTCTCCATCCACCAAAACTATTGTATGATATTTTCCGACATTTAATTCATATAAAAAAAAACGTTTCTATTCATATTACAAGTCATCTTCAAAAAATTGTTAAAAACAAAGATTCGGGAAAGTACAATTCTGAATGAATTTAATTATTTCGATCGTACAAAATAATATACTAAAGTTCACTTCTGAATTAAACATCAATAATGAAATTAATTATTTATATTATAAATTTTAATTCATCATCAGGTTGATATATACATCACTCATCCTCTTTAATATAAAATTGGAATGATCTACGGTTTAATTGGTCTTACAGTAAAACTCTCATCAAACAAATTTAATGAAAAAATTCTACACGAAAATGATTATTCGCCACAATTATTCGAACGATGTTTAAAACAACGCCTAAACTTTTTATGCTCCACAAATGGTAACAATGTAGATAATAACATAGACATAATAAAAACAGGCAGTTGCTCCTATATGAAAAGACTCACGGAATAAATTGAAAAAATATTAAAAAACGTAAATATTAGAATAGTTTTAACACCTCAAAATCAATATCGAGCAGTTTAAACTGAGGGAAGGCGGAATTTATAGTTGAGTAATAATTTGTGATAGCATGTTACGAACAATCGATCTACAAATTTTTCAGATTGATTGGGGCAACTTTTCAACAAAAATGGCAATATCTTATTTGATATCTATTATAAATCAATTTTTTTTGTTTTTATGCATTTCACTATTCACCATGGCTCAAAAATCAATGACGAATATCTTTTAAAGGCTAACCTGTAGTTTTTTTGGAAGCTGAATTTGTCTGTTCCAATAACGTATGGCCAGGAATCATCCAAACCTCGAGTGATCGGTTAAGCATGGAGAAAATGATGGAAGCTATAATCTTATTATAAGTTAGTTGCTTTTTCCTAAAATCGACTGAATTTCTTAAAGAACATGAGGATGAGAAGGTAGGATGCCACGAGCCATATAAAAAACGCATTTACTTTATGCTATCCAAACATTCCAGTACGGAATTCAATAGTGCTTTCTCGTATCTTGCGGCAAAATTTTAATTTATTTTATTAATTTAAAGTTAACCAAATAACTTTACGTAAGTCGTTTTAATAAGTCACTTAAGTAATAAGTCATTTCAAATCTATTCTTAATGTTTAAATTTTGGTTACAGCTTGTTGCGATGGCTGATTCAATAGATTCTGCAACACCCCAGATGGAAATTAAATCTCGTAGAAAGCTAGTTTCTGGCTAGTTTTTTGTAGCTACCAATTTCTAAATAGTAACTGTCTAGTTTGTCTAGTATGTGTCTAGTTTCTGTCTAGTTTACACCAAGCTAGTAAAACTAGACAAATTTCCACCTGGTACAGAGAAAAATAATCTCCAAATTCAACATAAATAACATAGACCAACAAAAAAAGTGAGTTGAAGTGGTGACTACGCTACAATGGTCCGATGTATTTTGACCTGCTGAACTCGAATCTGCAATAAAAAATAAGTCTTTGCTTCAAATCTACAGTAAAAAAAGAAGCCGCCCAATAAACGTCAGGGGGTAATTTCAGAAAACTGTAAAAAAAGACCTTTTTACAGCGATAAATGCTTAAAAATTATTAAATCTGATTTCTCTCGTGATAAGATGAAACATTATTTCAATAGTAAATGGATAAACACACTTGGATCAATCTTACTTAATGTTCAAACTGCAAGAACAACTGGATGCAGCCAGATAAAGTCAAATTTAAAAATGGTTATGCATCTAGGATTGGAAGAACTTGTCATTGATTGCACAAATATAGTGTCTTAGACCAGTTTTGTGATAAGAAGATTTCATTCTAAAAAGAACATGATATCACTATAAATCTGCATTTGACCAGAAACGAAGGTAATCTCCCTCACCTCACATACAAACTAAATAGGTTTTCCCTTGCGTACGCACCGAAATTTGTCATCTTAGGAAATGGATTTACCACGTCTCTTTAGGCCATTTTGCAGTGTTGCCCTTTCCAACATCCAACAACAATCCGCCATCATGTTTACGCTCGAGTCTCCTTGCCATCTACGTTCAAAGTCTTTCAATTTTTTATAAAATCTTTCGCCTTGAACATCACTGAAATCTTCAAGGTTGTAAATCAAGAAAATGAAGCTTCAAATTCATTAAGCAATCTAAGTTTCTGAAATTTTTTTAACATTTTTTCTACAATGTTATTATAGTTTTCACCTTTGTTATTTCCCAAAAATTTTGTTGCCGTATCTTTGAAGCTCAACCCAGCTGCTTTCTCTGTATCATTGATATTTTTTATAAACTCAATTTAACTGCAGTTACATTCATAAAGGCGCTTTCCTAGTATATAAAGGAGATGCCTTCTTTATCAAGAGCTTAAGAAATGGTTTCAGAAATTCACCTCTGATATGCTGCTTTCTGCATTTTTTACATTTACAAGGCGGCTTTTATATTCTACTGCAGACTTATATCCAGCAGGTTAAAATATATAGGAGTAATGTGATCTCAACATCAGATGAGTCATATTCCTTTTTCAATCCTTTTTCGATATAAAAACGTGTTTCCTTTTATAGTTTTTGGGGGTTTCTCTAAAACAAGCAACAAAAGCCCTATTTTTCATTATAAATTCATGTTCAGCAGGTCAAAATACTTCCAAAAAATGTAGTTGCAACCAGAGAAATATCATTTTCCCTTGGTTTAAAGCTTCTTTATGCCATAAAAATGTGTTTTTGAGGTTTTGTCCTCAACGAGCGGGGAAACCCGCTTCAGTGGGTCAAAATATATCGGACCTATGTGGTCTAGTCCCGAGTCCAATCCAGTTTTTATGGGCCTGTGTAATCTGTTGATTTTATAAAAGGTGATAATAGAAACAATTCTTACTAAAATTATTTGTAAATTTAACAGAATTATCTGCAAATTCAAGAAAATAATTTTGTTGGTTTTACAAAAATATATCAGCATATTCCATAATTTTAAATTTGGAGAAAAATGTACAGAGTGTATTTTAACTTATTTTTTTATCTACACAGTCTATTTTGTATTAGTTTATAATAGCCCTATTAAATGTGGAGATTTACGTTGTGATGTGATCATGTTCGTTTCAGATGTTCTTCACATTGACATTCTTAATTGCGAGGTAAGAATCACCTCGTAGTTAAAACGTTAACGTGGTCAAAATGTCCGTGTAGCCGATAATCTTCATGTAGCTTTTTTTATCATACAGCTATTTCCATATGGCGACAGATGGCGTAGTAACTTGAAAGAGAGATTGCATTATTTGTTACAAATGTTGTTGAGATGATATTTATTGGTGTAAAAAATAACACACTTGATTTATATCTATTTTATTAAAGGAACGCAAGTATCTACGCACGTGTAACGACATACCGTTACCAATTATTGCGTAGATATTCTTTCAATATTTTTAGCATTCCTTCTCTGCTAGAAATATTTTTAAAATAAAACCATATACACGTCTAAGACAGGTCCTCTGTAGTCTTACTGATGAGTCCACATAGGGGAACCAGAACAAAACGTGTATTTATATAGTTCTACATATTATCGCTAGAGGGATGCAGAATCTGATAGTGGTCGAGTTTTTTATTTTCCATATGCGCAGTCCGAAGAAATTAAAAGTTCTGTTTGCGATAATAATACACAAACAGGTTATTTACACATTTTTTTCATATTTAGTGGTTGACATCAACAACCCAATAGTTTAATTAAGCTTTATAATCTTATTTGTTTGTAGTAAAAGAACCGTAAGATCAAGAATCTGATTTTTGACATATTTGAATTTCAAGCGGTTAAGAAAATAAAACACTTGATTTATATATATTTAATGGTGATTATCTACATTTATTAGCGATTCTCATCGGCATTTGTACCAAGTAATGTACGATCACGTTTTCAAGACAGTACACCATTTATCGTCCTATAGTCATAACTTTCTGATGAGAGATACCATACGCAGATTATTTTGGACATTTCGATCATATGCAAATATTAACTATTGGGAAATTTTAATCACGTATTCAAGAATGTTCGAAATCAACATGAAGACTTCATGAAGACTTAAGGAGCTTTGTACTTGTTACTCGCCCTTTGACGTGTTGGAACTGTAATACCGCTTTTTGTCAATAACATCGATTTTTTTTGTAATTATGAATCGATAATGTGTTTGGTTTTCCATTGGCGCTAGTGGCTTACTACATGCGTAAAACCTTAGGTAATTCCGAATGTTGGCGATTTGGTATTTCCAATTTTTCTACATAATAACATCGATTGCATGTTCTTCGAATCAGTTGGTCACAAGAAGCCTACCCTGCCACTTCATAAGGTATTAAACGTATATTTTTGTATTATTGTTTTTATTTAAAAGAAATGTAATATTGACATTTTGTAGAATAATTTTGTATAAGATAAAATTATAATTTATTGATACGTATTCACAATTGTAAACATTTAAGTATATTATCTGAATCGGCAGATTAAATGAGAGATTTTTTAAATAAATATCGTTACATACACGAATATATATTATATAGATATTTTATATAATATTATAATAATTTTATTTTACATTAAAGTACAGAAAAGTATGACAGCATTCTTTAAATGTCTAAACTATGATCATTGAATATATGAAACTTACATCACTTACGAGTAAACGGCGAGTAAACCACAGCGCCATCTAGTAATGGAGCCTTAAATGATTTCTATTTATCTAAGAATATGAAATCTAAGAAATTTCCAAAGTTAAGAAATAGAATTTCATATGACAAATCTTTTTTAATATATTCTCAAGAATTTCTCTATATTGATTTCATGTAAACTTTTTACAAATTGGAGAGAATCTATATATTACATATATTTTAAAGAATCTGTATCATAGAATATACTAAAAACTTTCTTAAAAAACATTCCTTTTTCTTTGCATTGCCATGAATTATTATCGTTCTATTATGATAATATCGTAGTAATTTCGTTCAAAACTGTGTACCAAATATATGCCATTAAAATTTTTGCAAATGCGAATATTTTTTAAACTTTTTCGTTAAATTCACGGATTCTCCGTTATATAGATAAACAAATCCATTGGACATGAACAGTCTGTTGATACTACTGGGTTTTAACGCCTTAACACTGATAAATACTGTGTACGTAAGAAACTATTACGTGTCAACGGTAAGAGACTTTTAATTTTATTTAGGTTCATTGTGTAACTTTGTTGGTGATAAATATGTACTTTTTCAGCAAGGTGTACCAGTACTATTAGCACAATTTGATCCATCCAGTTTCAAAAATGTTAAATATACAAGAATAAATTCTGCCAAACCGGTATGCATTATTCATAGAAATCAAATTTATTATTAAATAAACATATTGTTTTTTCTGCAAATTTTACGTAACAAATATAAGTATTATAAAGTTTGTTAAGCATTTAATAAGTAAAAGATCCCTGGTGAAAATTAGCACTATCTGTGGTGCGTATTAGTAAAAAACTGGCCAAATTCATTTAGAATTCTGTGGTTCCAGGGCATAATTTATTATCAGAAATTCTTATAGAAAATGATACTAAAAATCGTTAGCTACCTCTTAGTTCAATAATTTTGCTCGACATTTTTGTTGTACTACTAATATATTAAAAGCTGTCATCATATAATATCGTAAGGAAATTGCGAAATTATATCAGGTTTATTACAACTTATGATTATTATTAATCTACAAAAACATAAGTTCAAAATAGTATAAATATACACGCATGTAAGATACAAATTATGATTAAACATGGGTTGCCAGTATAGTACCTTAAAAATATCTGTTTTAAATTACCAACAATTGATGAATTACAAAATTCGAAAAGGCACGAATTGTTGTTTTAATTTGACAATATTAATTATAATCTTTAACTGCAATTTTTGGACATTTTTAATAGACATTTATTTTAGTATGGTTCGAGCTAGCCTCTAAAAAAGGAATCAACACTAGTATTCACCTTGCAATATATTGAATTTATGGAAATGTTAAATGGAAAATCAACTTTTGATATTTAACACCATCAATTTTGTTCTATTCGAAATAAAACAAATATTGTCGAGTGTTTGCTAATTTATTATGTCCAAGTTATAAACAATTGTTCATTCCATTTTTGAGCAAAACTGAGCCCAAAATATTGATTTAATATGGCCCAATGTCTAAATATTACAGTATTTTATATTAAACTTCAAAATATCAACAAATAATATTTCATGATAAAATTATTACAAAATAACGGTACAATATCATATACTATAATATTATAGGACAAAAATATCAAAAAATTCGGATATCATGCATTAAAATACTACATACTAGACCTTGTATTATTTATTGATTATTAGTACTGTAGTGTTGCTTATTAGAATATACTTTTATTTGTTTACCTTTATAAAGCTATTGTAAAACTTCTAATTTAGTTAGGTTAGGTTTGGTTAGGTTATGTTCAGTTAGGTTAGGTTATGTTCAGTTAGGTTAGGTTAAGTTAGGTTAGGTTAGATATTGTCACGTGTTCATTAATAAATTCGTTTTATTCGTTATTATTTTTAAGACGGCATTTTGTTTTTTACGTGATATTTTGACGTAATATTTTAACGTGGTAGATTAGACATGTAGCCGTTCAAAATATGCCCAGCTAAACGAAAAAATGGCTTCTAATGGATGGTTCACTTTTTCTACCAGGGATAATGTTAAAGTAAATAATTTAACATTTCATGTTGTATTAATAATTGATTAATATTTATTATACAGCCCTACCGAGAATTACACCGACCAGCTCACTTCAAGAAATATAACATCATAAAAATCTGGGAACATTACAAGTTGTTGGTATCACCGGTATGTATTTTCTTTCAAATTTTAAAATCTCTGAGTGATTCCACGTGAAACCGGTCGTTGAAACAAATCGATATCACAGATTTTGTTCATTTTTTTTCTTTGTTATATGTCATAAGATGCTGCAGTTAAAATTTCAGTCAGAAATAAATTTTTTTTCGCGAGTTTTGTTTGCTTATAAAAAAGAGCTTAAGATATTTCCAACACTTCAAAATGAAGAAAATAAAAGTTGAATTGGTAAATTTTTAACGGGGTAATCGCCAAAACAAATTCTTTCGAAAAAACGTGAATATTTCAAAAACATCGTTTTCTTTTTAATAATAATAATAATAATAATCACGTCTTTATTGGCAATTACAAAAACAATACAGGATATAAATAATACAAAAATGCCAAAGGGCGAGCCACAGCAATTGCTGTTTTACAGACTGACCAGGGGAAACAAAAAACGAATAAAAACAAAATAATAAAATCATACATATTACATAAAGAAAGAAAAGAAATAAGACTAATACACGAAATCACACACTCACTCATACCCGCACGCACGCACACTCACTGAGATGTAAAAAGATAACTAATAAATTAACATGAATTACTCATAACAGAGCTAAAAGCAAAATTAACAATTTTTAAACATTTTTTTCATTTACAGCGTTTAAAATAAAACCGTTTAATAGCAGAAACAAAACTTGACGGAAATTCTACTAATTTCCTTATACTAACAGGCAAGGCATTAAAAATGGTCGGAGCTATACAGGAGAACGCACCTTTATCTCAAATTTTTCTAAAAAATTGTTAGGATAAAGACCTAAATTTATAGAAATTTTCATGTACTTCTTTATGCAATACTGTGGGCAAAATTGAGTTTAAATCGTAAAGAGACAAAAATTTATTAACATTAAGTAATTAACTATATTTATGATAGAATTGTGTATCGACCTTCGTGCGTGAATGGATATCGGGGGATCTAATTGTATAATTTTAGAAGTTCCCGTGAAAAGAACAAATTATAACACTGACATTCGATAAGATTTTATGTGAAGTCAAATCACTGACAAAAGAAATATAGTACATTGCGTATCTAGGGCAGAAACGAAGTAAAAAATGTTTTTGTTGATACACCTGTACAAATTTGCTTTTTTTACGTACGGATAAAGTATTCGGAAAGGCATCCATTACAGTCCCATAGTACCATAGTTCATGCGAAAAAAATTAACTTTGCACACTAGTTTCATAATATACTATTATGAACACGATAAGTGGGTACTTCCTTATTAAAAAAAGATTCACAAAAGTATTCGAGTAAATACTCGAATTCGATAAATTTCAATATTTTTGATTCCTCCGTAAAAAAAAATACTATAAACAACCATATGAAACTTTTCACAAATGTATAACTTTCATACCAATTGGGTATAAAAATTATAGACTTTTAAAAATGTTGCTTTTGAAAAAAAACTTATTTTGATGATTACTCCGTTAAAAATGTATGAAATTTTAAACTCTTATTTTTATAATTTTGAAGAGTTGTTTAAATGCTAGAACCAAGAATAAAATCTGTGACGTCGATTTTTCAACTACCGGTATCACATGGAATCGCCTCTATACAATTTAAATAAAAATTTGTTTTAATCTACCAATTTCGAAACATTACATTAGTCTGAAGACCCCCAAATGTATGCTTTTTTCATACTTCCCAGCCAGCAGAATAAAAATGACTTCGGGCTAACCTCCGAATGTGCTCTAAAAAATATCGGTCACTTTATGAGCTTTTTCTAAAAACATAAAGATCTTATAGTGATATCTGAATAATGTTATCGAAAAACAAAAAAAAAAACACATTTCGATTCATTCGCAACTAGATTTTACGTTTGCTAGCTTGGTAGTAACTTACTCAAGACACCTTATGTCCTAAGGATAGTGAAAAGATTATAAAAGAGAATATAATTTGGACACCCTAAGGAGTTTTTGAGGGCGACTTCTGTTAGGAGTCTTTTCTATTCCAATACAACCAAAATACGACTTTTAAAGTCGACTATGAATATTCCGTTAATATTCAACTTTAAGTCGCAAAATTAACACACAAATGCTAAGTTCACGGGTTCTTAGTTGCGAACAACTATATTAGCTTACCATTAGCAATCAGAACTTTAATAAAGACTAAACATGCTTTCATTTTGAATTTGATGACGTACTTCCTTGATCTGCAGAACAATTAATTTTTATCTACTCTTTTGTCATAGATGTGCCTCTTTGTATTATATAGTTTTATTTTGTCTTCTAAACTTATATTTAATTTTAGTTATTTAGAATTATTTATAACTCGCCGTTTTATTTTATTTTATTTCTTTTTATCATCGTTTTTTATATTGTGTTTTTTATTGCATTGTGCACTTAGGTCAGAGTGCAAAGCAGCTCGCCTTTTGTAATCGATTTTCATAGTCGAGTTTTAGTTGTTTGGATTCTTATGCAAAATGGATGCATTTTGGAATGGAACATGTATTTTAAAGATTGAGGTTTACTTTCGAACCAAGTAACTTTATTTATTTTGTATGTAACGTACTGATACTTCTCAAATCATCTTCGGACACCATGTTTATTACTACTTGGATTTAAATATCATCCGGAAGCAAACAGAAATTTCCACCTTTAATCTTATTCAACAAAACCTTACTGTTTTTTATATTTTCTTTTATGAAACTACCAATAAACATTTATAAACATTAAAGGATTTGATTGGGTAATACTAAATTTTGAATAGCAATGTGCTCCTTACTGTCCTGAAAATTCATCATTATTAACAGTTTGTAACATGCATTGGATGTGTAGTATAAAAAATTCCAAAAAGGTAAAATTTACATATTAAAAAGTTACTAATATTTAAAAAAAAGATTGGGATCAAAGATCTTTGCAAACAAGTTGTTTTATTAATAATTTCATGACAGTAACAATTAAGGTACCCATAAAAATAACAATGTAAAAAGAAGTGTACAATGAAAATAAAATAAAACGAAATCACAAAAGCTACTTTCAGGAAATTAAATTATTTTGATATTATCAATTAGTGTTAATATCTAAAATAAAGGTAATTTACAGGGTAACAAACATCATGAAAGGAATGCTCAAGTTACACTACGACGATATGGCCTATATAAATACACAAAACGACTTTTCAACTTCGACCTTACACCGAATAGTAAGTAACATTCAAAATAAATCATGTTTTATTTTTCAACTAATAAATTTAAATAACCACAAAATAAATAAAGCAGCTGTAACCTTTAACGAATCGAAACAATAACTTCCCTGCATTCAACATATTCTTTTCGGTACTATAGCCGTAAAATCCGAGTTTACGGCTTACTTTTAGTCCGTAAAATGACATTTTACGGATCACGTGTGAAGTCGAATTTTTACAGCTTTCAGTACCGTAAAATAATATTCGACACACGGCCGTAAGACACACGGCCGTAAGACTGTACCTGGTTTACAATTTTCAAAGAAAACCGTCAGAAAACCGACAGTCAAAATTCCGACAAATACAAAAATCGGCATATTGAAAAGAGAACAATATACTTTAGCCATCTTGGTTTTTTATTATGTCGTGTTTTTAATTATCGGCTATTAGACTGTCGGCTTTTTGTTGGCTTTTTGACGTGCACCAACAGTTTCCTCACAGAAAGTGTCAGAATTTGTTAAATAATATCATTTTTCACGATTTTTTTACTATTTTTTTAATAACTGGAAAAACGCACCGGCAATCATGTTCAAAATTAAACAGGTCAAAGTTAGGTCAGGACGCATCGATTGCAAAAAATTTGATCAATTCACTTCATCCGTTGAAGATAAATCGTTGGATTTCAATAATCTATAAAAATATTTTCACCTAAAGAACCATACCTATAATTAAGAAATCTTTTTTCAGAATTTTCCAATGTTGCAAGAAAAAAGCACTTCGTAGCACCAAAAACAGTGTACCCAAAATTACTTATAGTAGTTCACAACGAACTATTTCAGTAAGTTTACAAAATTACGTATAAAAATATATTTTAGAGAATCTGGTCTAAATTCAACTCTCCTTTCAGAGCTTTTGGATGTGACATTGACAGTACAGTAAAATACGTTCAGAAATATTGGAATTACGTACGCAGGAAAATGGCAAGATTAAAAACACCAAGAGTTCTGCCAAGTGTCAGAGGAATTGTAATAGCAACGGTAAGATATGTTATTCCTTATGTGTTTTCGGTTTCGTTATTCTCCAAATACAAAAAAATGAGCAGCAAAAGGACGAATTAGAATAAATCCTCATTACCTATTATTGTTACATTAAGATTGAATATTAAAATACTATAAAGCTTGTAGTAATAACGATAATAAAAAGGTAGTGTCGTTAAAACAGATATTGATTTGCAATGTTTACATTCAAATCAGCCATTCAATGATTGTCTGTACGCAAATATAGATACATATTACGAAAACTCGCGTAAATAAATGCGTGCCACTATCCAACAAAGTTAAATAATGCATACAATGAAATTTATCAACTATTTGTGCTGATAACATTTAACCTCTTTACTGTCAATAAGATTTGCAATGTTTGGGTCGGATATATGTTGAAAAGATTTTAACTAATTTTAAGAAATTCTTATAATCTAAAGGAGAATGAGTTCTCTAAATTTGGCGAAATAATTTTTCGAAATTTATCTGATTTAGGCACTATTAAATAAGCATCTCCAATATTAGGAAATTTAAAGAACTATTATAAGAATACAGTAGTCACCCTCTTATTTTAACCCCTCTTAATTTAAGTTGCTCCTCTATTAGAAGGTTTTGCCCCCTTCTATTTTAACTTTCTGGTAACTTTTTGTCATTTCATCTCTGTCACGCTACTGATTACGAGGAAGAGGAGACCCCTTAAAATAAGGGAGGGCGCCGCCATATTCCTTGACTCGGAATCTTAAAATAAGAGAGGTATCACTGTACAAAAGAAAGACAAAGTTTTGAACCTTCTCCTTCCTGAAACTTTTTTTAGGCCAATCTTTTCACGTAAAGAGATTAAAAAGTTGATTCTAAAATTACTTTTTCGTCGAATTCGTACCGGCAGCTCCAAAATTGAGATGGTCAGTACTGCTTTAAATCCCACATACCAATGTATATATGAAACTCCCGCAATAAATTTTAATATTATGAAGAATATTAAAATAACAATTATGGTTTTTCAGAGTGGTTCAGCAACACCTTATATCGCCAGTCAACTGGATACTGAAGAAGAATGGCACAGCTCGCTGTCAGAGATGTCTTCGTATTTTGGTGATCAACCATACCTAGCAGATGTTTATGACATCGTAATGGTCATGACGTAAGTATTGCCACTCACAATTATAAACTACTGATTTTGCATTGACATATTAGTTATAAAAATTGTCCGCTTGTCGATGTGTCTATTTTTTTGCATTTAAAATTTCATGACAAAACGATAATCCCAATTGCATTATTGCTGCGGGTTGCAGTATTGGAACTCTTTCACATAGAATTGTCGGCTTTCTTTTTTTGGGTTTTCCTCGTGAATGTTCTACTTCTATAATAAATATATATGTAATTGTGGTCAAAAGTCAATTAATCACTTCGCGGTCACGATGCCGAACTTTCCTAATCACAAAAAATAATTATTATAATTAATGTCCCAAAAAACATGAAAACCTTAATATATACAGGTCTTAGCGCCATATTCGTGTTCCCCGAATTAAAACAACAAGAATACCATGTTTCAATGGATAAAAACTAGTTACAGACAATAATCAAGGTTAATCGTCAGTTATTCTTGGTGGTATGGGTCACATTATTGCGATTTACGACACAAAAGCTGTAAAAGTGATTAAAACACCTTGAAATACTATGAGTTATAAATATAATAATATTAACAATATTAATAATGTTTTCTGTCCGCTTGTTATTAATTTACGAAAATAATTTGTTTTCCAGATACAAGCAGCATAACGGCAAGTCCATCCCATCAATAAATGGTAAGAAGAAAAATGGTTTGATTACATAAATGACGTGTCCGTATGCTGGTTATCAATTTTTTTAGCCTGGATAAAATTTACATATATAATATTTCCAAGATACTATCGAAGTCACTACTACCTATTTTTCTCCAAATCCTAAATCTTTTGCTGCGAACATTTTTTTGTTACAATATAAAAAAAAAAAGTGGTTCGGTATTCAATTTGATAATGCTTAACGAATTTTATTAACGGATTTTTAACGAATTCACAATTTATTAAAATTATTACTGTATATAATTTCGTAAATTTAAAGAATTCTTCCGAACCCCATAATTATTCTCCTCCTTAATTGTCTGCCTTATGCGTACAAAGTTGGTGAGAGTGGGGTCAGACAATAAGAGAGTATGCATGTCCCTTCTGGTCCCGACCACCAGACGATATATTCTATGATATTCGATTAATAATAACACCTTCATTTTTTTAATGCAGGACTAGCCTATGAAAAAGGAGCATGCAAGAATAATTTCACTTCGTACCAAAGAACATTTTTGGGAGTCGGAATTGTCAATGCTGGAGCAGATCCAGGAGTTGGTGCTCATGAACTGGGGCATTTGTAAGTTTTTATTAGCATTCTATAATCATAAAAGCATACTTCCATGAAAGTACATTTTTTATAATTCACTACATTTTAGGCTTGGTGCTCCACATGATACAGATATGCCAGGTAAAGCATGTACAACAGGTTCTCAAAAAAGGTACATTATGTCCGAATTCCTGAACCCGTTCGAAAAGTACCCCGAAGAGTTTTCAGAATGCACTGCCAAATTAATCAGCGAATATTTAAGGTTTGTTTTTTATTAATTATAAAAAAAATATAATTCTTATCAGCCGTAGAAGACTTGATTCAGAACTTTTTAATTGAAATTACTAATATTAAAATATTTAATTTTTAGCTCACCTGATAGCATTTGTCTTCATCGTAATCCGGATCTTAGATGAGTAAGTTCAAAAAGTTTGAAATCTTACATTACTAAAATCTAACATTATTAAAAAACAGATCAAGTTAATGATTTTCAGATTTAATAAATGTTTCTGTATCAGCATATGATTTTTTTCTTACTTTCGAATTTTCTTGTTAAATGTAGTAAATGTTTTCTGATTAAAAATGATTGACTAATTTCAAGCAAATTTAATACTACATGAAATGAGAAGCTAGTAAGAATATAAAACAGACTATTGTGATTATATACAGAATCGTATTACATAATTTAACAATTCAAAACGAGACGAAATACATAACTTATTATTTTTACAGATATTTTCTCGTATTATTTTATTGGATGCCAGTAAAATTGTATTAAGTCATGATATAATAAGGATTCATCGACGCTGCTGTTTTGATGTACCAAACTTAAATAGATTTCTTTCGCTGGACTTTTAAACCATCAAATAACGGACCTTGTGATCGTAAACTTTAATCTGCTCAAGTTTTGTGGATTTCATTCCGAATTTTTTAATCAACATTATCCAATACTGCACTGAAGTACTATTGTTCCAAAAATTCGTCCAATCATACTTTTAAATATATCTTGAGTAAATACTGTGGAACACTCCAAGTCTTCAAACATTTTCTAGTCTTCAATCAGTTTTAATGTCTGCAAGTAACATGTGAGATTTCACTGAAATTCGAATATTTTCTACTGCGAATAAAACACTAAACAAAATAAATGATGTTTTTAAAAAATAATAAATGCAACTTTACAACCTCAGGGTTGTAACCTGTTAAAAATGTGTAAACGAAATTATATTTAGTGTCCACCCAAGTGAACCTCCTACCAAAATGTATACAATTTAAGTCATAAATAATTTTTGATTTTGTTTAATATCAAGCTTACACGTTATGAATAACAATGTTAAACCTGTAAATGCTGCGTTAACTAATATATTGATAATGATTTATAATTTGAACAATTAATGTCGACATTTTTCCCTTATTTCAATTTCTCCAGCGGTTTCTCTTCTGAAGTCAAAAACTTGTCCACAAAATTGTAAAGTAGTTATAACAATTAAACGACTTGATCATGATAGTAGATTAATTTATTTGCGATTTTTTAATTATTTTTTTAGTTTTGGAAAAAAGCATAGTGAAAATTCACTCCATAAAGCGAATTCAAGAAATTTCAAGAGTTCAATTCGCGGTCGAGTGCTTATATGAGTGCATATGAGAATTCAGGAATGAGTAAAATATACGGGATTGGACTGCGCATGCGCCAAAAATCTCCGATTCTACGCACATATGAGACTTTTGTGATGTTGGTAATGATTGGCTAATAGTCTCGGTGGGCAACCAACTCGGTGGAATGTCTGTGCGGTATGACGCATGCGCAAATTGTTCAATAAGACAGGACTCACGTGAGTGACAATCGTCATCAGATTGGAAGACATAAATAGCACTCCCATGGAGCCCACACATGCGTTTTAATCTCATTTGTGAGTTTCATTATGCACTCTATGTGAACTCACGCTGCTATCTGGGTGAGTTATCATCTGATTTCTCATGTGAGTTCTCACATTCTGACGTGAGATTTCATATGAGAATTTTCAGTAGGGCGGCGCTAGTATCAACCGGGTGTCCCCCATTCGCTCGCTTTGAATACAGAGAGCGGTAAACTCAAACTCGAACATTTTTGTATTTATTAATTTTAGGGATAATACATATTTTGGCATGATATTGTAATGTATAAATGACAATAAAAATGTTATTTATAAACGATTATTAAATATTGTTATGTCAAAATCTCTATTGTATTATGTTGTTCTGCATTTATTTATAACCAAGCCATTCATACTTTCGATGTATATTACAGTACGTTCGATATTATTACGATGAACTTTTTTATTATTATTCTTATTACTATTAATACTACTAATAAAAAATTTTACTTACATTAGTTTTTTTTTAGAAAACGACAAGGGCAAATTAGAAATACTTTATATTCATGTTTAGTAAGTTATGCAATGAATTTCCTTATTTACGTATTTACGTTTATGTTATTTATATCAGTTTAACATTTTGACAAACACTATGGAGCGACATCTTAATAAGCAATTTCGAAAGTTTGAAAGTATTTTTTTATTCAAGAGGGTTCTAAAGTGCTTCGCAGATAATGTAGGAATTTTCACTAAAAACCGTAAATAAAAAATGAATTCTGCAATTTTTCAAAATTCCGGCCTTGTAAGAGTGATTCTAGTTCCTATAGACGATAATTTAAAAAATACCAAAGAAATTAATTGAGAACTGACCGAGAATTTTCGGAACTAAGTGATTTTTACTTAAGCGGTTAACCTCATTTTTATTATTTAATAGTTAAGGTCATTTTTATTATTTTTCCTTGGAAAACTACGAAACTTTTTTTACGCGATCATTACATCACCTCAAAGTGACTGCACTGAACACTTTATAGTAACTTTTTTATTGTAAATTTTACATGGTCGAGTTACAAATTACCGACAAAAATTGTGTTTTTATTCTTACGTTTTGCTTTGCCCAACATTGTGATAAACTGGATCATCCGAAACAAAAAATGTCGATAGATTTATTTAAATAACAGTATATATAAGCTGACCATTAATTAAAAACGTCTAAATCAATTTTTCAAAATTCGGGCTCTGTGAAAGTAACTCTACTATGTACTCTTTTATACGTTTTAAATTTCAAAGAAATCTTAACCCAAAATATTTTAGGTTAAGAATTAAAGTTATCAAATATTTTAGCAGACATGTGTCAGTACTCCTCACTTTAGATAAGGTAGGAATTCTCACTAAATACCGTAAATAATAAATTACTAAATCAGTTTTTCAAAATTCATGCTTTGTAAGGGCAATTTTAATTATTATAGAATTTTTCCAAAATTTAGGCTCTCTAAGGGCAATTTTAATTACTTATTTTGGAAACATGGCTAGATCAATCGATTCCTGATGAAGCAATTTCTATTGAAGGATATTCTTTTTTTAGAGCTGATAGGATTAATCGAAGAGGAGAAGGAGTAGCGATCTATTTTAAACATCAGTTCAGATGCTTGCAATATTCAGTCAACGAGGATGAATTTGGCTTAGAACAACTTTGGCTAACTTTCAATTACCATAATAATAAATTTTCGATTGGTGTACTATATAGACCTTCTCATGTCTCACTTCAGTGTCTGAATAATTTACAGTTAACAATATCATCATTACTATCTCAATCCGAACAAATTCTTATTCTCGGGGATCTGAATATTAATATTCTTAACAATGAGAAGGCTGACTCTATAAAATTGAATTGTTTGTTATCACAATGTAATCTTCGACAAATTGTTAATAGCCCAACAAGAGATCTGCAACTTTAATAGATGTGATTTTAATATCAAATGATGTCAAAGTTAATGATTCTTTCTTGATAAAAAACTTGCAACTATCAGATCATTATCTTATCGGATGTACTATTAATCACCCCCGCTCATTGTCACAACGAAAAATTTATTACTCTACGTGACTTTAAAAACTTTGTTTTTAATTAGGATGTCAAGCGCTTTGATCAGGTTGCGAAATGTTACCCATGGGCACAGATTTATAATTTATTGAATATCAATGATAAGGTTTCATATTTCAATTCTGGAATTACAGAAATCATTGATGTTTTTGCACCGCTAAAAACAATTCGAGTTTCAAAAAAATTTGCGCCATGGATAACAGTCACAATTAAAACGTTAATTAAGAAAAGAAACGTAGCTCAATCGATAAAACGTAAGACTAAAAAGGAGGCAGATATTGCGTACTATAAACAGCTGCAAAATTATGCAACATCTGCGATAAGAACAGAACGTAAAGCCTACTTGAATCAAATGACATCTTTAAACCAAAAAGATTTTTGGTCTGCTGCTAGCCATCTCAGTGTCTTGAAAGCAGTTGCCCCAGAACTTCCTCCTAATTTAAATGATCCGGACGTCATAAATAATCATTTTGTTAATTTACCATCTGTTATGCCAGATCCCCGCCTTATCGACTACTTTAACTCGCACTTTTCTAACAGAATTCCCGATAATTCATCATTCGCTTTCACTGAAATTTCCCTTAACCAGCTATCTGAAATTATTTCTAAGATTAAATGCAATGGAGCAGGTTCGGATGGAATTTCGGGTGAAATGCTTTTAAGAATCTATAAACATTGCTTACCGCAGATTCTGCATATCATTAATTGCATAATTGTCAATAGTGAATATCCAACTGTCTGGAAACATGCCATTGTTCGTCCTATTCCAAAAATGTCTAACCCTAAACTGCTTAAAGACTTGCGTCCAATAAGTCGCCTTTCTGTGTTTTAAAAAATCTTTGAGGAAGTTTGTTATCATCAGCTGTTGGATCATTTTAACAAATTCAATCTTTTTCCAAGATTCCAATCGGGATTTCGATCCCTATTTGGCTGTGAAACATCGCTTCTCAATATATCTGACGAAGTTCTAAGAAACTGGGATAACAAACTTTTAACGTTAGTAGGGCTGCTAGATTTTACACGAGCCTTTGACATTCTTAGTCATGATCTCTTAATTGCGAAATTAGCTTTTTATTGTCTGTCAACGAATGCTTGTTCCCTTATTTATAGTTATTTGAGTAAACGATCCCAATCAGTTATTACATCTATAAATAATCAAACTGTTCTATCTCATAATCGGATGCTTACATGTGGGGTTCCTCAAGGAGCTAAATTGAGCTCGCTTCTGTTCATCATATTTACTATTGACATTTATGATTGTTGTAAATACGTAAACATGAAAACGTACGCTGATGATACGCAGATTCTGATGCCTTTTTGTGCTAATGACATGGAAAACTCTATTGCAAAAATGACACATGATCTGGAGTGTATTGATAATTGGGCATCTAAGAATGCTCTTATTGTCAATCCACTCAAATCAATGTTGATGATAGTTGGTAGTAAAAAACAACTCACAGCCATTGACTTCGATAAAGTTAAAGTCGAGGTAATTGGAAACCAGATTCCTGTTGTGCAAGAAGCAAGAAATCTGGGTTTAACCATTGATAGCCTCTGGTGTTTTTTTTCGCATATCTCCAAAAAAATATGTATCTCATATATGCGTCTGCGCCTGCTATTTCCATTTAGGCGAGAACTTCCACCTGAGACTAAATTGCGTCTATGTAATTCATTAGTGATTTCTAATCTTATCCCTAGTAGAGTCATCTTCATGACCAGAGGGAAAGGAGATTCTGTAATGACAATCTGAGATTAAAATTATTGCAGTTTGATGGATGATTCTTCGGACAAGATTCTTCACGTCAACTCAATGCAGTCGTATAGGAGATCTTCAGCAGAAGCTTATTTTTATAAATACTCTGCATAGTGATATCTGAATACAGACTGAATGCAGATTCTTATGTCTGGTAAAATGGTACGTGATTCTCATACAAATGACTGGAAGAATCTATTAGCAGAATGTTAGTTTAGCTAGACTAGAATATTAAGGGAAATTCAGTCGCTTGCTATTTCATAAGTTACTTAGAAATTTGTTTGAAAGCAGAAATTTATAATACTGACATACATACATACACGTGTACACTAGGGTATCCGTAAAAAAAATTGTTTTTTGGCTTACCGTTGAAAAAGTTTCTAAATGATGTCTAAGTAAAGAAATTTCACTTTATTTGACATATAAATGAAGGTAAACGGTGCCGAAATCGCGATAAAGGTACAAAAATCGCTATTTTTTCCATTTTTTGTTATTTTTCCAATCTAACTCAGTCCTCTTTATACATAGTGTAAAATTACCTCGAAATAAGTTGTAGAGCTTGAAAAAGCCTTACTGCAATAACATTTTGCGATTCGATAAAATTTAAACCGAAGAAATCGTCAAACTGAAAGAAATTTTGTCATCCCTCCTTGTGACAACCTCTGAAATTTTGTCAGATTTCGGGTATCACTTACCGTTTTCGAAATATTTCAGAATTTTGGAAATTTTCAGATTTGCAAATTTTCGAAATCAATTTGCATGTATAGTATATTATAAAGTAAATTATACACTAGAATGCCTGGAATGAAGATTCGGCATACAATTCATTTAAATTAATGATTAATAATAAATAACTTGAATGCCTAAGTTTAAGATACAAATTTTCAGATTCTCTTTTTTAAAATAATCGACATAATTAATTTTATTATTCGTTTTAAGAAATATTCTTTTGAATATAATATTCCAAAATGTGATATTGCAAAATTACATTTTAAACACTCCATGATTGCACAAAAATTGTGCAAAAATTGTGCAAATAATTTGTGAAAAAAAAACGTAAATTAAAAATTATTAATCGATTTTTCAAAATTCCAGCTATTTTCTACGCTATATGTATATGATCTCCTAGAATATTTTAAAGCAATTTGCAGATAATTTACCGTACTAAATGATTTTTTCTTATCTTTTAAGTTTCTGGTATTTTTTGTAAAAAAAATTCGAATATTCATGATTTTGTACTGAAAAGTCCATGGTGACGCAGTAAAGCAGACTGCATTCAATAAGACTTTCAATTGGTTATAGTGAAGATTCTTATTATAGGTTTTTACATATACCGTCGTATCAACCCATTAAGGCCTAAACGGACACATTTTGAGCATCAGTTTAAACGTCGATAATTTGCATTTGGAAAAATTTTACTCCCACTATTTCTGACGTAAAATTGTATGCTCTTTCAGAATCTTTCAGAAAAGCAAAAAAGTTATACACGTTTTTTTGTATGAAAACATGGTTTTCAAAATTTTATTTTTCATTTTAACATCACTTTCACCTGGAAATTGCACTGGGAAACATGTCTAAGTTGAAAATATCTCGTCCATGGACCCTTAGGATTAAAACGTACCGTGTTCTAATTTGAATTTCAAGATGGCGACTTCCAAAATGGCGCCTAGAAGCTCAAAAATCTTTTTAAAACATAACAAATTTTTTTCTTGAAAAATATGGACTATAGAGAAAATCTACTAAGAATAAAAATGTCTTAGAATTGGTTAGAGAACCTTCTCAAATTTTATCACAGTGTATTGATACACTTTTTGGTTTTTTGAAAATTCAAAAAATCGAATTTTTTAAAAAAGTCACTTAAAAAATCTGAAAAAATTTGAGAAGGTTCTTTAACCAATTCTATTAGCTGTGTTATGCGCAATTCATGTTAATTTATTATTAATTATTATTAATTTATCTCTTTGTACATCTCAGTGAGTGTGCGTGCGCGCGGGTATGAGTGAGTGTGTGATTTCGTACATTAGTCTGATTTCTTTTCTTTCTTTATGTAATATGTATGATTTTATTATTTTGTTTTTATTCGTTTTTTGTTTCCCCTGGTCAGTCTGTAAAACAGCTATTGCTGTGGCTCGCCCTTTGGCATTTTTGTATTATTTATATCCTGTATTGTTTTTGTAATTGCCAATAAAGACGTGATTATTATTATTATTATTATTATTATTATTTCCGAAAATTCTAGGTCAGTTCTCATTTAATATTTTTTGTATTTTCTAGGAAACTATTTAAAATTATCTGACACTAACACTTATGAAATTAGTAAATTTGATTATGTTACAACAACCGAAAAGAAAGTTAATGATTTTATTAGAAAGATCAACAATAAAAAATTTATTAATGATAAAACTGCTAAACACCTAAAAGTCTATAATAGTACAATTTCTAGATGTTATGTATGGTCTTCCAAAAATACACAAAGAAAATTACCCATTACGAATTATTATTTCAACAATTAATTCACCAACATATAAACTATCTGTTTTTTATACATCTATCTTAAATAAACTTTTACCTATAATATCTAAAAGAGTAAAAGATAGCTGGGAATTCCATACAAAAATAAAAAATTTCAAACTTTCATCTGATTTTTCTCTTATCTCTTTGGATGTTATATCACTATTTACAAACATTTCTATTGATATTGTGAAATTGATTCTTAAAAATCATTGGAATAAGATTAGAATTCATACGAGTTTACCTCAAAAAGAATTTTTTGAAGGACTCGATATAATTTTAAATTCTTTATATTTTCATTTTCAAAATGTCACATATAAACAGAAATTTGGTGTCCCAATGGGATCACCCCTTTCACCTATTATAGCTGATTTAATGATGGATTTTATTGAGAATATTTTAATTACTAAAATTCCTTTCAAACTACCGTTTTATTTCAGATATGTAGATGATATTTTCACTGCCATTCCTAATGATTTTATTGATAAAATTTTACCGATATTTAATAGTTTGAAAAAAATTAGAGGTTTTCATAATAGAATTTCTTTCACATTAGAAGTTGAAAAAAATAATAGACTTAACTTTTTAGACATATCAGTTATTAAAGAAAATAATTGCTTAATTACAGATTGGTATCATAAGAACTCTTTTTCAGGCAGATATTTGAATTTCTATTCAAACCACCCATTGAATTATAAAATAGGTACAGCTTCTGGAATTATAGATAGAGCCATTAGATTTTCACACATTAAATTTAGACAAAAGAATTTAAATATTGCTAAACAAATTTTAAAAAACAATAGTTATCCTGATTATCTTATTAAAGAATGCTTCAAAAGAAGAGTATACAAATTTTATAATACAATGGAAGGTAAAAAAGAAGATAAATATAATAAAACTGTTAGTATACCTTATATTAAAAATATTTCAGAAAGAATTAAAAATAATTTTAGAAATCATAAAGTTAGAATCGTATATAAACCCACTAATTTGAATATTGGAGGTATAAAACCGTTTAAGGATAAATTAGATAAATTAGATCAGAAAGATGTCATCTATGAAATTAAATGTAAAAATTGTACAGGAGTTTATATAGGGGAAACTGGAAGATTATTAAAAAACAGAATTAAAGAACATAAAAAAAATATTTATGAAGATGTTCAAAAATACACGGGACTTACAATACATAGAATAGAAAAAGGACATGATTTTGATTTCAAAAATATTAAAATAATCAAAATAGAAAGAAATAGACATAAACGCAAACATTTAAAAAATTATTTTATTAAAAAAAATATTAATTCAGTTAATATTCGATTTGAAAAGTCAAATTTACCAGATACATATTTACCCCTTTTGAATATATGAACATAAACAATAATATAGAAAGGTTATTGATATAAAATTCCATTTCTGTGTAATCCTTGAACTTTCCAGTCTTTTCTTTAGTTTCAAACTTCGAACATATAACGGGTATTTTATAATTAAAATTAATTTTTTTATATTTATTGTCCTACTGAATACAAATGTATTCATTTCCAAATATTTTTTATTTCAGTGCTTTTTTCTACATAAAATGGTATTACAAACTTAGGATTACTCACTTTTTTCAAGGTAAGACAATAGATGCATATTTCACAAAAATTTTTTAATAGTTTTTTCATAGTTAAATTTATTTTTTTATTTTAAAAAAAGAAGAATGAAAAGTTCAAAGAAAAAAATAAACAAATTCTTAAGTGTCACTTTAGATGTTTCATAATTTTCACATAATACTGTAAACACATATTCATTTCATCGCATCAATTAAAGAATTGTAATTTGTTTTTATATATATTTTTTATTTGTTAAAATAGAATAAATCTGAAGAGGACCTAAATCAATGGTCGAAACGTTAATTGTTGAAAATTATTTCACCCTAATTATTCTGATTAAGAAGAAATCAAAAAAGGATATTTTCACTTAAGAAAACGTATCAGAAAAGAAATTCTAAACTTAATATATTGAATATTTTAAGTTGTCATATTTTGAACTATTTAAAATATTTAGAATTCCCCTTACAGAGTCCGAATTTTGAAAATTTTATTCAGTCATCTTAAATTTTCGTTTTTTTAGTGAAATTTTCTACCTTACAGGCGGACCACTTTAGAACCCCCTTAGTCTTCCTAGTAACTAAATGATTTAAATTTTTCACCAGGAGATGGAGCTAGTTACATTTCTTACTAGACTGCTCTAAACGAGAATACAACTGACTCACTGTATAAGTAATAACCCGAGGTCATATATTCACATTTTATATAGCACGGATTTCTCACCCATCGTAATATATTTTCACTTAATAATTTAAAACAGAAACATATCGTGTATTTAATGAAAACAATATTGTTTGCTTTAGGCTAGTCACCGAGCAGAAAGATGAACAACCTAATTCGTCCAGCAAGGAACCTTATTCGAAAAGGTATGACATTTTACACGACTATTATGTAATAAAACAAAAATATATATATACAAATTTTCACTGTCTTGCATTTATATCTTCATAATTTACTTTAAGATTTCTCCAGTATTTGTTAATGATTCGAGTAATTCTTCTTACAGCAGTGGGAGTTCGCTGCAGCAGTGACCATCATTACTATCGTTATGAGAATCATCCAGATTTCAGATATGTTACGATGGACGAAGCTCCATCACCACAGGGTAACTGGAGAGAACATTACGAAAAGAAACAAAAGTTGTACAATATGCAGCTTGCCATCGGCGTAGGATCACTGATCGCTACCATTATTGCTGTAAATATTTCTATTATCTTTCAGTATAATTAAAGTTAAGATCTAACTATTTAATATTTTACAGATTAACCAATTTGAGTTAGTGTACTTCAATTATGCACCTCCATATCTGCCGGAAGAAGATTAAACATTGGTAATTTCATAGTGGGAAATCATTACAGTGCTGCAAAAACTTTATTACTGCGGAGAAGACAGTCATAATAATTGTACATAGACTGGATTCTGTCATTATCATGTATGATGCACAATAAAGGAAAATACTTCATTCTGTATTGCGTATATTATGTCTTATTATTAAATTTTCATCAAAAAACATTCTGAATTCATTTTAAACACTGTTTCGAGTAACTATTTTTATGATAGATAATACAGGTAAGTACATAGCATATTTCTTGGTCAATTTAACAAAAAGGTAAACAAATATTTATTAAATTGGGCTGGCAATTTCAGCCATCGAAAATGGAAATGTTACATGGAGCAACTTCGATTAATTTTATCTTTAACATTAATAATTATCTAAAATCATATCTATAACTATGAAATAAAAAATTTTGTTTTAATAACACTATAAAAAAATAACAAATAATAAAAAAAAATAACTAAAGGTTCGTGAACACAACCGAATTTGACATTCCGTGAAACATTACTAAATGTCAACAGTGACAGCTCGTTCAAATATAAAACTACTTTACAATAGCGACTTGAGCCGGAGCTCGTCACTTCCTGGATACAAGTAACAACTTGACGAAAAAGGTTGTTATATCTTTTCAACATTTGGAAGGTTCGTGAACACGACCGAATTTGACATTCTGCGAAACATTACTAAATGTCAACAGTGACAGCTCGTTCAAATATAGAACTACTATACAATATCAATACAACCAAGCCTAAACTCGTACACTGCTCGCTTGATGCTTTCCAAATACACAAACATTGCATGAACTTTTAAACGGACCGACTATATCATATTATCTCACAATTAAAGAGGTAAATAACAGGAAAAAAAGGAAGAAATGAAGGATTAAATGTGTGATATTATCAAGGACTAAATTGTATTTTCTTTTGAGTATATTTAAATTGTAAATTTATATTTTAATATTGAAAATTTAGTTTAAAATTTAGTGGTAATGTTTAAATAAACAAACGCATATTACAATCCCTTAATTTTGCCTTATATGTGTAACGTTTTTTTGTTTAAAATTGAAGTTTTATATGTTTGAAACTATGAAAGAAAAGTTAAAAATCAGTGACGTAGAGAACACATATTTGAATAAAAAATGCATAGTCGCACAGTATATGTGTACTTTGGTATTACGATGATAAATAATTACATAAATCATTGCAAACACAGTTTGAGTTCACATTTTTCTAATTTTGCAATAATTTATGAAAAAATAAAGAATAATTTGATTGTGTTATGTAATGTTGAAAGTAACATTTGAATTTTATCAATCTGATGAATTGTTACTTGACAAACTTTACTAACAATTTGTTATATTTATACATACGTTTGTATGAAATGTTATTAATTTTTAACAAAATTGAACATTTATATTTTATTGCAAATTTTATAAAAACCTTCGAATGTGTTTCATTCATGTTCGTGATATAATATAAGTACTTTTGTTTATGTATTCGATATCTGTTATTTATGTTTTCTTTTACGCTTTTGTCTATATCAAGAAATTAGTTAAATTATACTTCGTTACTATTAAAATGTTTATAAATATCAACGAACAAACATAACTGAACTTGTTAATCACTGCAACTCACTTTTTTTAAACAGTCTTATGTACTCTACATTTCTGTATCAAATTAATCGGTTCTTAAATAGAAAAAGTTGTTAAATAAAAAGAATGAAACATCGAAGTCACTTTAGTAAATGAACCGGAATATATTTTGAATAAATCTTCGTTGTATGTGTACATTACGTTAATACAACTTAAATAACGGTGGATGATATTGAAAAAGTTAAATTGAATAGAAAACTTAAACAAAAAATGTAAGTATATTTCAACTTCGATCAACACTGGACCATGAGAAAAATGAAAGCGTTCTGAACATTAGTACCGAGCATTCTACAACGTGAACTTAGAAAATTTTGAGTGTAAATTTCAATACAAATTCTTGTACTCACGAAAGGAATGTTGATGTTAATAGATGGACTAACACACGGTTAATAACAAATGTTAATAAATATTTTAGTGTTGATTTCCACATTCTAATCTTATCAGTAAACTTTAAGAAAGATATGTTAATTTTACTCGGATTGAATGATAAAAACAATATTATTACATATTTATTATTGTATATTTTACAAGTATTTAAATTATATTTTGTGTTTAAAGTGAATCTAATGTAAATCAGAACAAATTTAAATTCTGCACATCTCTCCTTATGTATGTCGGACATCTTTAAAGTCTAGTTTCTTACTAGAGACTTTATTAAGCTGCAGATGGCTGCACTGAAGATTTTGGTAACACAGCCTCATCTCGAATTCTAGGGAATTTACTGTAAAGTCAACAAAATCCCTATTTTCTAGGGTATTTTTTCAAATGTTCTTCCATAAACATAACCAGAGATTATAGATGACATATATTCTCGAGTTCAGTGGTGTGGTTGCGTGCACATACACTGTCGATTACTATGTACAGTGGCCTTCCCCTTATTTTAACTCCTATTATTTTAACTGCGTCCTTTATTTTAACTTTTTTTCGTCCCTTATGTTAATTTCTTCCCCTCGTGAGTTCCCCCACCATTCGCCATTTGAAAGTGTTCAAGAGTGCGGACTGCTGTTTACGCTTGCGTATACAGGTGAAGAAGGACGCCACTATATCTCCTCTCTCTGTTTTTATTCTCTCATACTGCCAGTGGTGAGAATGCGGGGAAGCGGTAAAATAAGGGAAGAAGCCGCCATCTTCCTTGACTCGAAAAGTTAAAATAAGGGGAAGCCACTGTACGTGTGTTTTTTTAAGTGGGATGTAAAATTTTACGGCATGAACCGATCGCAGCGCTTGCGGTAAACCTTAGAACTTAGGCATGATCAAATAAGTATTTATTTAGAAAATTCAGTGATGCTATTAAAAAATTTGGCTCCATAAAGACCTTTTTATACGTCTAATAGAGTTGTAAACAAAATTTAATCGCAATCGGTGGAAAATTGAGGACGTAAGGTCCCGAATAAAATTCAAATCGACAGAACTGTGACATTCGGTTACTTTTTTAAAAAATTTGGCGACATTTTTCAAAATTTGGGCTCCACAGAGACCTTTTTGTACGTCTCATGTAGTTGTAAAAAAAATTTCATCGGAATCGGTGGAAAATTGAGAGTGTAGGGTCCCGAATAAAAGGCGCCCAAAATGCAGTGGGCATTTAAATTTCGTTTAGAATCCCCTTAGGGGGACAATTTTTTGATTGATTGAACACCCGGGTTCGATCCTATGTCGGGGTAAATTATTTTCAAGTTCGTAGATTTATTTACGAGAGAAATTGTAAAACTATATATATTCCATAATAACATATCTAACTTTTCAAAATTTAAAGATGGCGGCTCAAAAATGTTGGCGGAAGAATTTTTTCCCCACAAATTTCCTGTCCTTTGTCCTTGTCCTTTAAAAAAAAAAAAAAAAAAAAATATTAATAATCTGTGTATCCTTAATTTTTTCAAGTTTCTATTTATATGACGTTGAGTATCTAAATATTTCTCGAGTCGCTCATAACGAATCTGAAGTCAGATTTCAAAACTTCAAAAATGGCGGATCCAAAATGGCACTCTTGATTAAGAAAATCTAGCTCATTATTTGCCTAGAAATCGAACATATTTGTATTCGAATTGGACAGAGCTACATGCGACTGAATTCATTTGTAAACAAATGTATGTGAATTTTGTCCTATAGAAACGTACAGAAATATTTGTATGAAGTTTTTCGGAAATATCGTCCACCATATTACACAAAAACCCACGAGTAATCAGTTTCACAACATTCCGAACAATTTTAAAAATATCGTCCGCCATATTGGATCCGCCATTTTGAATTTTTGAAATCTGACTTCAGGTTCGTTATGAGCGACCCGAGAAATATTTAGATACTCAACGCCATACAAATAGAAAGTTGAAAAAAATAAGGATACACAGATTATTAATATTTTTGGGGAAAAAAGTCTTCCGCCAACATTTTTAAGCCGCCATCCTTAAATTTTGATAAGTACGTTTCACCATTTTCAAGCTTAGATATTGCGGACGCGATATTTTCAGGTGAAACAGTGCTCTGGTGACCTGCTATATGAAAAAAAAATCATTTTTGAAAGAAAATTGTCAAAAATTTTGATTTTTCTTTTAAAAAATGGCCGTAACTTTTTGAAAATTCATTTTTTGAAAATTTTGATTGCAGACTCTGAAAGAGCGAGGTCAAATACATAAGAAATGATTCCTGAAGAATTTTTTACATTCTTAATCGCCGAGAAAATTAAAGTTGAAAATGAACGAAAAAAGTGTCCGTCGGCGTTAAAGGATTAAGGAAGAGTTGTATGGCTTAAAAAAAGCTTGAAAATGAGTCACTCATTGAAATAACTTAAAATCGAGTCCAGTTATTGCAAAAAAAGTAATTTTTTTTCTAAACTTCAATAGCCCGTCACTCAAATTCTGAGCCTCAGATCCAATTTTGGTACAGGACTTTTTTGTTTGAAATACAATCAATTTCTGAAATATCTTTACATTCTTTACAGTAGTCCTCCCTTAAGTTTTACATTGGGGCTTTCAAGATGGCGGCTTCTTCCCTTAAGTTTAACTCATGGAGTACAGTAGGACCTCTCTTATTCTAATTAGTCAATTTTTTCAAGATGGTGCCGACCTCTCTAATTCTAATTTTCCCCTTACCCCTGCTTACTTTGCTTGCGAGCTTGTGATTCGTGGACAATATTTTTCGTTGACTTTTCGTGTGATAGTGGGAGAAGACTTGTGGGGGAACGATTAGAATAAGAGAGGCTGGACAATTAGAATAAGAAAGGCAATTCGAATAAGAGAAGTCCTACTGTATAGATATATTGAACCCTACTGCGCGCCATGCGTATGCGCGGCAAAACATGTGGGAAGAAACTAGCAAAACTTCCGGGAAGTATAAAACTTAAGGGAAGTAAACTTAAGGGGAGGACGACTGTACAGTAGCCCTTCCCTTATTCTAATTTCCCTTACTCTAATGTCTTCCCTTATTCTAATTTTTTCTCTTCTCCTATTCTAACATTTCCCCTCACGCGTTCTTCCAACTGCCATGCGTGGACGTGTGGATTTTCTATAAATACAAATAACGGCGCATGCGCAACAAAAGAAAAAGGGACAAAAGTCTAAGTAGTGGGGGGCGAGGAGAAAATTAGAATAAGGGAAGAAGGCCGCCATCTTGCCTGACTGGACAAATTAGAATAAGGGAAGGACTACTATACTCAGTTCTTAGACACCCTGTATACAGCTGCCTAGTAACTTTTCTACTCTGAGCGTAAGTAACACTGATTACCTACTCTAAGCGTGGTAATTTTACGCTTAAATTTTTTACAGTGTTGCATGCGCTTGTGTCGAACGCATGTCAAGCAACACAACTAAACGTTGGAGTTTATGTCATATTTCAGTTAAGGTTATGAATTGTTAGTGATTACATGCTTGGACGTTTTGTTGCACATGCCGTTTTTGCCGAATAGCCGAGACGAGCAGAGTGCAACGAGAATTGTTACAAGCATTTAATAAACAACAAAAAGAAAAAAATTGCGTAGAATTCATATGCATTTGCCATACATGCGGTCACCAACAGCGTGTGCACTGACGGTTTATTTTTTACATTTGTCAACTGTGCTCTCTAAAACAATCGACATTACCTGCTGCTGAAAACCAGACAGAAGATAGGATTTTTATATCTAAACGAAAATAATTAATTGTCAAGGTACGTAATAAATTAATCTAAATACTTCTTTGCATTTTTCTATTTTTGTGGGTTAGAAACATTAAAAAATATTGTGACATTTCTAAAAATTGAGCAAAGAATAATAACGCAGACTTTTGTTTGAGGTTTTTTTAATTCTCGATTCAATGATAAATTTATGTACGTTGTTAATGTTTGTCACAACTGTGATTTTCTAATGATGACATTAGCTTTGACGAATCATAGAGAAAGTAAACTTGTTTTATATAACAAGATTTCAGTAATTTACATAATTTCTATTAAAATATTTATTTCTATTATTAAATATTTGTTTTTTTAAATTCTTTACTATTGCAATTCAGTAATATTTTTATTTATACCTGATTGCCTTTAAAGAATTAATTTAAATCTTACATTAGTGACACTTGTTGCATATTTTAAAGACAGCTTTTTTATCTTTTAATACTTAACATTTTATGTGCGAAATGTATTAACAATTATCAAATAACAAAATATAAGATGAGCAGATGATGCAATGTAATGAAATATTGACTGTCACTTGTGTCGATTAATTTCTATAAAATACCTTTTTAGAAATCGTTTTTAATATAAAGTTATTTTTACTCATTCCCGTTTTTAGAATTTACAAATTTCATTTTTTATGACATTAGATATATATATTTTTGATATGTTCACTAGTTTTGTTTACTATAGAATAAGGCTATAAATTGCTTACATTCCGCGCATATTTTGTGCAATATATGTTTTGGAGTAAATTTCAAACTATTCCAGTTATTTCAAAATACGAAAAGTGTAAATGCTACCTGATATTAACGAATTTGACAGCTTTGAGTTTGGTTATGTAAATCATTCACCTTTCAAAGTGTCACATTACATTAATTTAATATGAATTTAAATATTGGGGTAGATTACTATTTACGGTTGTATTAAAAAGATAAAAAAGGAATTAAAAATGGATTCGAGTGAAAGAAATGTTTTTATATCATTTGTAGATATTCTATAGTAGCTGACAAATATCAAAAATGTAAATCGTAGGTGATCCTTTTCGTGAGATATTGACATTTCTGTATTTTTAAACATGACGCTGAAGTTGGCAGCAGATTCGCAGCAGCGGATTAAAAAAACTATGGTTTTCAGCCATTAAAATTGCCAAAAACAGATTATTTGTATAAAATTTGTCTAAAAATGTTTAAATGCAAGTAATTTTTAACCCTTTGAAGCATACATTTTTCTTTACGTTGAATTGACTTGAAATTTGCTAATCCGGAATCAGATTTTCAAAATTCAAAATGGCGGATTCAATATGGCGGACAAAAATATGAAAATCCATCGAAATATCCTGTATCTTGTTACTTGGGGGTTTTCAAGGCTGCTCATTACGAATCCGGTGTCAGATTTTTAAAATTCAAAATGGCAGATTCAATATGGCGGACAAAAATATGAAAATCCATTGAAATATCCTGTATCTTGTTACTTGGGGGTTTTCAAGGCTGCTCATTACGAATCTGGTGTCAGATTTTTAAAATTCAAAATGGCAGATTCAATATGGCGGCCAAAAATATGAAAATTCATTAAATTGTTGCGTTTTTACAACATGACGGCTGCCATTTTGAAGCCGCCATTTTGAATTTCGTAAAAGCAATATCGGTATCGTCATCAGCGATATCTAAACCCTATTGCACCAAATTTCAAATCATTATCTTAAAAAACAGCGTCAATAATGAATTCTTCGAAAAAAATGTGTTTTTTTTTGTTTGTTTATGTATAAATCATAAATAATAAACGATCATATCGTAATAACTGTTTTTATACATTCTTCTATCACTATCGTAATAGAAAATAGCAAAAAGACCGATCTAAATGCGTTAACTTGAATTTAAATTAGAAAATATTTAAAGAGATGAAGTTCAGTTATATTTGTTATTAATAATATCTATGTACACTTGTAAATTATGGGGTATACCCGTTTATAAATAAATAAATAAATAAATAAATTTTGTCAGAAAAATGAAATATGAAATCTGCAATATATAATGTTTTCTGAACATATTCGTACAATAATCAATAAATGTTACTCAATCTTAGGTTTTATAAAACGTTCTACTTCTGATTTCTCTTCTATTTCTGCAATCATAAATCTATATAAATCAATTGTTTTATCAATTTTAACTTATGGATCAGTTATTTGGCGCCCTTTTATTTCTAAAGATATTAATCAGCTCGAAAGGGTTCAACACAGGTTCTTAAGATATTTGTCGTATAAGTCAGGTACTCCTATGAGTTACATGAACCATGATTATTCTACTGTTGCTTCTAAATTTTCAATACCATCAATTTATTCAATACATCATATTATTGATTTACTATGTGTCCGTAAAATTACTACGGGTATGATTAAATCTGAGCAAATATCTTCGTTGTTCTCTTCTCGTTCTCAAGCATATTCATTGCGTCGTTATCGGGATATTTGTGAAAATAATAGTAAATCTCGTTATGGATTTCACTCTAGTGTAGCTAGACTCAGGCGTGAATGGAACAGTGTTCCTGGTGATGTAAAAAACACTACTAGTTTTGTATCATTTCGATTTAAGGTGCGACGATTATTATACACTTATTATTAAGTTTTCTTATTTTGTTTTAACATACCGTTTTTCAATTATTCTATGTACCAAATTTTATGTTCTTTTCTTTGTTATTCAAATTGCGCTGATTATGTCAGTATATTTTTGTATAAAGGTCTTATAGGCCGTTTATTTTCTTTAAATAAATAAATAAATATAAATATAACGTTAAAATATGTCCATATATAATATAGATTTAACGTAGGTGCATTTAAAAATTAAAATAAAATAATTAACGGCTTAAACCTACCAATTGCATTAGATGTTAATGCCATAGTTTGAAATTTCATAAACATTTCAAACACCTTCGAGACCTTTAGGCCTTGTCGAAATATTTATAATCTCAACTAGTAATGAAATTAACAACAAAAAAACTAGTATTGAGTTGGTTCATATAGTTATTGAATATAATTTTTATCTTTCCTTTTTTTCTAGTACCCTTTTTTCGTTGTTAATTTCATTACTAGTTGAGATTATAAATATTTCGACAAGGCCTAAACGTTTGTGAATCCGAGCGATTACGACGGAAGGTGTTTGAAATGTTTATGAAATTTCCAAACTATGGCATTTTAACATCTAATGCAATTGGTTGGTTTAAGCCGTTAATTATTTTATTTTAATATGTCCATATAATTTGGCATTTTTTGTAAGGGTCTTTTCTTTCATCATCCATTTCAAAATCCTTGTGTATGAAAATTTTTATTAGTTTTTTTATTTATACATCGATGAAAAATTTTGATGTATCAATCGATCCAAGCACAATTGTATAACCAATGGGCATATATACTTTTTTCTATTATTATGGTCACATTTATCTAAACTCATTTTGGAGTAAACGTCGAATAACAAAACAATGCAAAATAGCAAGCAGAACTCCAGAAAGAAATTGCAAGACAAAATTGTCATATGTAATATGTCAAAAAGAATCTCAAGAGTTACAATTCAGTGACCTTTCTCTTGCGAATTTCGTGCGACACGTATGGAATATAAAGGAAACTAAATTTGAACAAGAGCTTAAATTGTTCTTTTAGGCATCAAAATATGTGCAAATGTAAGTTTATATCGGCTCGTATGAAAATTACAGATCCTTGCTTTATTAAAAAATGGTTTTCCACAATGTTGACAGCTACTATTTCCTAGATTTTGAATATTTGATACTGTAAAGTTTTACAAGTGTAAAATTTTCGAATAAAATTAAGCCCAAGCCTTTCGAGTTTGAATTATTGAATCCGAATGCAAGTGATAAGTAGAAAATAATAATTTTATGTTTCAAAACATTTTATAGAGGTTGAATTTTTTTATGTTTAAACCGCCATAGTAAAAAAATGGCTGCAGATATGGCCAATCTGAAACCGGATTTAGAAAATTCGACAAAAATTATAATAGATGTGGTTATATCAAAATGATTGAGTGACTTTATCCATGATAAAGCACCCGATGAAAAGAAGTCAAAATTTAGGGCATTTCAGGACAAAACGGGTTAAACTATTATTGAATATGTAATTTTAAAACCATTTTGAAAAAAAAATTGTTCAAAAACAATTATTGTCTGAATCTACGGCTGCAAATGGATAACCAGTTTGTCTCATTTTGGAATTTCTCGACATTTTCAAAATTCTCACAATTTAAAACACCAATGTTCACAAAAATATTTGCAATAATGATGGATTAAGGATCTTTTATCTATAATGTCCTACGATTTGAATTTTTGGACGATTCTGGTATACAAATTTAATGATATATTCAAATTAAATAATAAATTATATGCTTAGAAATTGATTCAATTTTCTCGACTCCAATTCAAAACATGAAATTACACAAAATTGATTTCAACGAATCAACGGGAATTAAAAAATAATAATGGATTTATTCATTCTGATTAGAATTGAATTAAACAATTTATTACCAAAACTGTTGTACTATTTGTTAATTGAATTTAATTCATGTCAAATGATTGGAATGCCTAAGTTTCAATAAAAATGAATTGGATGGCACAGTTAAAATTCTAGTTTATTATTTGTTAATAAACTTTAATTATAATTACCCTACTTGAATGCAGTTTAATTAATCAATAATAGCATTTGAAATCTACAATACTCGTCAATTTGGTGTGTATTGAAAACTATTTGTCGAAACTTACCCTAAAATAAAGTGTATTAAGAAATATTCCATTGGCATTCCATGGGGCTCCAATTTAATTTGATTCAAAATAAATATTAAATTTTAATGTCAATTAATTTATATTACCATATACAAAATCGAAATACTTGGTGTTAGTCAAAAGAGTTGCATTAAAATTTGTTAGTTTGTAAAGAATCAACTTTAATTAATTTCTGCTAATAAAAATACTTCACATCGACTCCAATTGATATTTAATAAAATTTAATAATTTGCATTTTTCGAAGTTAATTAAATTATATTACACACAAAATTTAAATTTCATGTCTTGAATTGAGATTAATCAACAAGTATTGTATGTTTAAATCTATGATGTCAGTAAATAATTAACTGTATTGAAAATATTCAATTTGTCTAAGTTTAGCCTGAATTAAAATCTATTAACAAATATTACATCGAAATTTCATAGGGCTCCAATTGAATTTGATTAGAAATCATTAATGTCGCTTAATTTCTATTATGAAATACAAAATCGAAATAGATGTTCGTCAATTGCATTGAAACGTTTTAAATTGTCAAATGTCAACCTAAATTAATGTTTGTAAATATTAATAGACTATAACTCATTAAATTAAATAGATAATTTAAATCTAATTAAACATGAATATTTGTCAAAAAAATGAAATAATTAAGAAATTGTAATAATTAATCAATTTAAATATACTTCAATTAATTGATTTAATATTACTATAAAGTAAATTGAAATAAATAAATAAAAAAACATAAATATATAGACATTTATGAATCCATGTGAACATAAGTCGATTAACATTTACATTGATCAAATAATTCCAATTGAATTAAATTATTTTGTATTTGCTATTAGTGTTATCAACACTTAAATTTACTATGGCACGTTTATTAATGTCAGTTAGTTTTATTTATTTCATTTTTTTAATTGGTTTTAATAGAAATCAATGCAATTTATTTTTTATTGGGTATAAATAAAAAAACCATTAAAAAATCTATACCTTCAAAAATTATTTTTCTATCAAATTAAATTAAATTATTACATCTTTTCGTTATTATTATTTTTCTGTGTTGAAACTAAAGAAAAAGTTTGTTATCATTCAAACTGTAGTTCCTAATATAACTGAATTTACTACACTGTAAAAAGTGTTGATGTAAATTTACCACGAAAATCGCAGGACACAAAAATACCACTGATAATCGCAGGAAAGTTACCGATACCTCCTAAAGTATTACCTGTTCAATGTAAAATTTCTTTGAAAAGCGGTGTAAAATTTCCGTGGAGCTTGTAAATGTACAGTGATTTTCTAAGGAAAATTACACAATGTAAAATTTTTTACAATTTCTGACGGAAAATTACCATAATTATCACTGGTATTTTTGTGTCCTATGATTCTTGTTGTAAAATTACAGTTTTATTGTAATATTACTTTATTTATGGTAAAACACCTTCAGAAATCGCTGGAGAACTACAACAAATGTGTAATTTGACCACGAAAATCGTTGTAAATAATTACATTACTGAAATGTAATTTTACTTCCCACTTTTTTCAGTGTAGGATTTCATCTGGTTCTAAATTAATTTTGTATTCCAAAATTATTAGTATCTCTCATATGAACAAATATAAAATATTTCTTGTTCGTACAAAGGATGTACATAACCTCAATCTTGAAAACTTACAAAATTGTTTTCTTACTTCATTTAATGCTTAACATTATAAAAATAAGACAGAAAAATGTGAAAATATTTTTAGGCACTACATATCTTATTTTATTTTTTTAGGTTAAGTGTTGCCTTTATATCACTGACTTTATATTTTACTGAATACGTAGTGTAATGTTTCTAATATCTTCATCATCCGAATTTTCGATTTTTTTTTTCTTTTTCTGTCAAATATTATTGAAGTCATGTATAATAATACATTGACAAAGATATTTTGTCATTTCGTATAGTTTCTGCTTATTTTAATCGGTAGAATGTTACTTTACTTTCGAGAATCTGCTACCGCATCGCACCTATCGATCACTTGTGGTACTTCCATCGTGGCTCACTTTTTTTTCGAAAATATTTAATACAAAGTTTAATTTCTCTTTATCGGGAATAATTGACTTGAAAACTTTACATTTTCGTCTGGTAAAATAATTTTTTTGGCTTTCGTATGTTCCTAAAAGTATTAATTTTTATATGAAGATTTAAGGTTGTAGATGAACCAATCAGATGGTTATTAGTAGATGCACTACTAATTTTTTAATTTTCTCTAACGTTTGCTTCTAAAGCCAGAAACGCGTCTGGATTCATTAGAAGAATTGCAAATATGTCAGAGAAAATTTTAATTCGTAAAGATTGAAAGGATGGAATTATATATGAAACTGTTTTTTGGATTATTCTCGATTTTCGAAAAACATTTTTATACCAAAAAACTTTAATTATTTATATTAATTTTTATCTTATAATGTGCTAAAAAACTTTTTTAAACGTAATTTTTCTATTATGCTTTATCGGTCATATTTATTAAAAAAATAATGTTTTTTTTTTTCATTTCTTTGATGAAAAATATTTTCTAATTACGGAAAGTCATATTTTACATGCATATTTTGCAATTTGTCAATAAATAATCTTTTTGTACAATTTTTTACCTATAATTGAAAGTATGGTATGTTTTTTAATCCGGTAAATTCTATATTTGTTTGTAATTCAATTTTTTTTTGTTTATTATTTTGCAGATGTCTGGAAAGTGTAGGTATTGTGGTTCGACGAACATCGAAATAGATCCATCTCGCGGAGATGCGGTCTGTACGGATTGCGGCGTGGTCCTTGAGGATCAACTTATCGTCAGCGAAACTGCATTTGAGGAAACATCATCTGGAAATATGATGATGCTTGGTCAATTCGTATCCAATGAAAGTTCCGGAGGTGCAACTGGATTTGGTGCAGGTACTAAAACAAAATTTAACTAATTTTTGAAGTTACCAATCAAATTAATGTAAATTTGAAATTTTTTCGAAGTTATATCAACAATTTTTACCTTTTTTTATCACAGGATACTTAATGAATACCAAAGAATCCCGAGAAATAACTATTCAAAATGCGAGAAAAGGAATCATGTATTTATGTACACAACTTCAGTAAGTATCAACTAAATTATGTTACACATTTTACCATTTGTATTTTGAAATTAACTGCAATCGTTACGATTTTTATTTTCTTTGAAGCTTGAATCAACACTGCGTTGATACTTCAGTGAATTTTTATAAAATGGCTTTGAGCCGACAACTAACACGTGGAAGAAAAAAGGAACACAATTTTGCCGCGTGCGTTTACATTACCTGCCGAACTGAAGGAACAGCACGTATCCTTTTTAATAATATTTTGAAATTTGGTATATAAATACCTGGTTTGTGTTCTGATATTAATGATTTTAGTAATTTAGAATAATTTACATATGTTGGAAGAAATTGTCACAATGGTGACAATTTTTCTCGATTTTTTTAAAGCATTTTTTGATTTATTTAAAAAAATGGAGAAAAGGAAAGTGCCGGGACTTGAACCCGGGACCTTTCGGTCGCCGGTCGAATGCTGAAATATTAAAATATTTTTAAACGTGATATTTTTTTGTTATGTTGATAATATGTCGTAAAATTTTTATATGATGATCCTTAATTTAAAAAAAACATAGATATGCTTATCGATATTAGCGATGTGCTGCAGATTTGTGTTCATGAACTGGGACGCACCTATTTGCGTTTTACCAAAGCATTGTGTATCAACATTCCTTCTATGGGTAAGTCAATAATTTCATTTATTTATAGTCAACAAAATTTAATTTACAAAACAATGCACGTTGAAAATGAATAATTTAGGTTTATAACATGTTTAACTTGTGTTTTAAATTTTACTAATTTAGTCAGTATGTCCCATAAAACCGCGTTGTTAAATATGCAATTTATTTAAAAAGTCGACATGTATTAGTTAATACATACCCTTGGAAAACGTCAAGAATTTGAATTCATGAATGTAATAATAAATTTCTATTTATTCAGTTAGGGGCTGTACTTAAATTACGTAACGCAATTTTTTGGTATTCTGGACCCCCCCCCCCTTATAAAAAAAATTGGATCCATTGCGTTTTAATGAATGTTTCGTGGTTTACTAGGATGTATTTTACGAGTGAAACGCTCAAATATGAAACTAATATTAAATCTTTTGAGCCGTGAATTTTGGTGGAGTCGAGAAAAATACTTATAAATACTATAGCCACAAACGCTTAAACAATTCATCTTGTACTAAGAAACATCAACGCATCCTGTTGTCCAAAGCGACAACTACTCAATAGGCGATTTATGTAATCGTACGAAAAAAATTCAGCATAAAATGGACAAAAATTAAGTAAACCATAAGGTGTAATCGACATTAATATAAATAAGAAAACTCCCGACATTCGTTTCTCAAAAATAATGCAAACAAATACAAAATGGCTTAAAATATCGCGTCTGATTTACCCAAAACTTCAGGAACTCGGATTTCGTGACTATTCGATTTCTACATAGTTTGAAAAATAATTTCAAATCATCTCATAGAAATTTTCAACTAAATCGGGTAAGAATTGGTGGAGAACAAAGGGGAAAATGTCACTAAAACACCTTAAGGTAGCTAGACCCCAAGATATCATATGTTAGCGAAAATAATTTAATAACACTTCCAGGAATTGAAGTTTTATTATACATGATATTGTTACAGAGTTCAAGCATTATTATTCTTGAAAAAAAATTGAAACTTGCAAAAATAATTTGTTAACCAACTTTTCTTAGTGACTCAAATTTTCTTCTTATTTTCATTCAAAACTTTTCAAAAAATGAATGGATTTCAATGAATGACGGCTTATTTTTTCGAGAAAAAGATTTTCTACAACTTCACCGAATAAATTTCTCAAATTTTGTTGCCTGATCACTAAAATTATTCAGAAAAGTTAAAAAATAATATATATTTTCATTAATAATTCGAGATATTTGACCCTAGTTTTAGAAATTCAAGGAATTCATTCGGTGAAGTTGTAGAGAAGCCGTCATTCATTGAAATCCATTCATTTTGAGAAAAGTTTTGAATGAAAATAAGAAGAAAATTTGAGTCGCTAAGAAAAGTTGGTTATCAAATTATTTTTGCAAGTTTCAATTTTTTTTCAAGAAAAATAACGCTCGAACTCTGTCACAATATCATGCATAATAAAAATTTTATTCCTGGAAATGTTATTAAAATATTTTCGCTAACATATTATATCCTGGGGTCTAACTACCTTAACCAACTTTATTTGCCTTCGTTTTCTTTCAATTCTAATCCAATTTGACTGAAATTTAGCTTGCATTAATTTGAAACAATTCTGCGTACAGTAACAAAAGATTTTTGCGTTTATCCTAATAATAGTTATTTTTGTATCAAGGGCGTAAAATGGAGTTTTACGCCTCGACAAAAGAACCCGAGAGACGGTGAAATCGGCTCGAGGTTCGTGAGGTTCATGAGGGTGAAAATTCTATGCCTGAGATTCAAACATTGTTTTTTGATTCAGTATTCGTAAAATTGTATTAAATTGTAAGAAAATAATTGTCCTTGAACAAAACTCATTATCGGGACTTTAAGATAGATTTTTGTCATTTTCAATATTTGACATGATTTTTTTAGTTGCTGATAGAATTTGTAATCAGATTTCTAAAATTCAAATTGGCGGCTGCAAAATGACGGGCACCATCTTTGGATGTTTTTTCCAAAAAATTTTATTCTCGGAAATAGTGTGATTTAGGCGATAATCACAAAAGACATTCTTAAATAATTTATAATTTCCAAGCCACCATTTTTAAATTTAAAAATCTGATAGCAAACAAGTTAATTAATTCATTAAATAAGAACTCACGTTCAATACAAGTAATTAAATTAATCATTTCTAACATTTTTATGAATGAAGATTAAAATAAAGATTCATGTAATGAATTAAATAGAATTTAATAGACCGTGTACTAGTCATCTTTGAATATAATTGCAATTTTTTAAATTTAATTACAACAAATATAAACAGTGATGAAAGTGTGCCAAGAATATTTGATAACAGTAACTAGTCGTTAAACTCTTAAGTGATTAACTTTACTTTAATATCTGAACACTTATGTAATGGGTGGTAATTAAAATAAAATTATGATATTAGATTTGTAGTTTTACGTAACTATCTAATGATTTTACATTGTGTTCGTTCTACGAAGTTGGTGGAAGAGAAAGGAATCAAGTTTGATAACACGGAAGTTACTTGAGGTAGAACAAGATATTTATATAATGTGAATTGCTGTCATATCTTTCAAAAAATTAATTCAACGAATTAAAACGAATTAATCTTATAAAATTTTAGGAATTGCAAGAAAGACATTGCAATAAAAAATTTTTTCATACTGTACCTAAAATGTAATTTTTTTTTTTTTTTCAGAATGTTAGCCTAGAATTTATAAAAAATGGTTGCTTAAAAAGTTATACACTATCTTTACAGAAAAATTCGATTTTTTCTGTTAAAAATAATTTTAGATCTTCAATTTTTACATGAAACTGGTAAAACACTCATTATTTTCCACTTAAAAAAGTGTTCTCGATTCATAAATTTTAAAACGTAGGGTCCGAAATAAAAAAAATTCAACATGGCCATCCTCAAAATGGCGTCAAAATGAAACATATTTTTTATTTTCAGGACGCTTTGACTAAAACAAAAACTATGAGCTTCTTTAAAAAATGATAAGAGTGAATATTTCTCAGAATTAATTGACAAATACACTGGAATTTTTCTTTTTCTGACAATATTTTGAAAATTTAAAATATTTTCTCCAAAGAATGCCAAGCATTTTTTGTAAAGAATTTTTTAGAAAAAATTCTAAACCATACAACATTTCGAATTTTCCACATCATAAAACCAGAATCTTTTGGAACAAAAAATGAAAAATGCTCGGAATCACCACAGGAAATAGTTTATTTATATTAGAATTTTTGCAGACTTTTTCCTAAATTTCTTAGGATCTGTTCCATATGGATTCACCCAGGAAAAAAGTCGATGTCTTTGATTCTTTTGTATCTCTAGGATAGTGTTCTTATTCAAATTTCATGGGACCCGTGTTTTTTATTTTTATCTAAAAATGCTTCTGAGGCTCTGGCGATATGAAAAACTTTACTTCGAAAATGTGCAAGATTTAAAATTGACATTTTTTCAAATGGCTGCCATTTCGATTCACATTATCCAATAGGGACGAATTTTTTGTTAAAATGTGCGGAATTTCATCAACTTTAACTTCGCTCTGCTACATTTTGAATTACTTCAAAAATCTTCGATATAAATGAGAATAACTAAAAAAAGTTTTTTTTTTTCAAAATGGAATTTATCAAAAATGGCCGTGTTCGAGTTCCACCAAATTTGGATATGTGTTTCAATACTGTATCTGCTACATTTCTACCACATTTCAATATGCCAACTTGCTTTTTTTCGGAGATATGGCCAGACAAAGATAACCGCAATTTTTCAAAAGTTTTGGCCCCATTCATGCCGCAAATATGATTTGCAAATGTATCGAGATACACGGGAGAAAAATAGAATTTAATTGTTTTTGTCTGTTGCTGATGAGTAAGTAGTTGTATCCGATCGATTTATTATTTTTATTACGTGATTAATGCTTGAGTTAATTATTTTTTTCCTTCATTGTATGCACTGGGTTGTGCTATTTTTTTCAAAGGTGTTGTATAAGATTTTTATAAAATTTTGTATTGAAGTGTTTTTGGAAATCGAGAACTCGGGATTCTTAATCTGTTATCCAAAAAACCCTTTAATGCTTAATGTCATAAAAATAGATGAAAATTTCCAAATTTTAGTTCGTCATTTTGGATCCGCCATTTGGAATTTTGAAAATCGAGGAACGGATTCGTAATCTGTGATCCCAAAAACCTTTCATGCTTAATGTCATAAAAATCGATGAAAATTTTCAATTTCAGTCCGCCATTTTGAATTTTTAAATTTTGACAACGAATTCGTAATCTGACACCCAAAAACACACCTTACACTGATTTTCATAAAAAATTGTTCATTTACAAAAGCAATCCGTACAGAAAGGTAAAATTTTCGTCATGATGGCTCGGTATTGGAGCCGCCATTTTTAATTTTTGATCGGACGTCATGTCTTCAATAAGTACAAGTCATTATCCCACAGAATCGAGAAGCGGGATTCGATTGGATGACGCCTTCATATAGAAAAATAACTTTTTTAAACAAGTTTTTCCTCTTTAAGGCGCCATATTGAAAACACGATTAAATTTACTCTTCATTGACTCGTTCTATGAAAGCTATCGACATGAAAAACTGTGGAAATTTTTGCCACTTTCGACAAAATTTAAATATTTAATGAAAGTTTACTATTTTTATTTTGTTTTTTGTCAATTTTAATCTACATTGTTTTTAACATTTTAACTGATTATTTTTGTTTCTGTAACTATTACGTAACTGTGACGATAACTTCTGTGATGATTGGGTATTTTTAATCTACAGATCGCCATTTCGGATGCGCCATTTTTAATTTTGAAAATCAGACAACGGATTCGTAATCTGTGATCTCAAAAACATTCTTATACAAAAATTCGTGCAAATCGATGAAAATGTTCAAGTTTCTGTCCACCATTTTGGATCCGCCATTTTCAATTTTGAAAATCGGACAACGGATTCGTAATCTATGATCCCTAAAACAGTGTGATCTAAAAATTTATAAAAATCGAAGAAAATTTCCAAATTAGTTCGCCATTTTAGATCCGCCATTTTTAATTTTGAAAATAGAACAACGGATTCGTAATCTGTGATCTTAAAAACTCTCTTATACAAAACTTCGTGCAAATCGATGTAAATTTTCAAATTTCTGTAAAATACCTTTTTTTGATCATCTCTTAGTTTTTTAAATCTTTTTTGGTGTTTTAAAAATTTTAAATGTTCGTTTTTTGTGTGTTTGTGTAAATATCACGTAATTGTTACGTAACTTCTGTGATCAGTGATGATTGGGTATTTTTAATCTACAGATCGCCATTTCGGATACGCCATTTTTAAATTCGAAAATCGAACAACCGATTCGTAATCTGTGATCTAAAAAACCCTTTCATGCTCAATGTCATCAAAATCGATGAAAATTTTCCATTTTAGTCCTCCATATTGAATTTTAAAAATCGGACAATGGATTCGTAATCTGTAATCCCTAAAACAGTCTCATATAAAATTTCATAAAAATCGAAGTCATTTTCAAATTTTAGTCCGCCATTTTGAATTTTGACAACGAATTCGTAATGTGCGACCCAAAAACACACTCTACACGGATTTTTCATAAAAAATAGTTCGTTTACAACAGCGGTACGTACAGAAAGGTAAAATTTTCGTCATGATGGCTTCGAATTGCAGCCGCCATTTTGAATTTTTGATCGGACATCACGTCTTCATAAAGTACAAGTCATTATACCACAGGATCCAGAAGCGGGATTCGATTGGTTCACGCCTTCATATAGAAAATTAACTTTTTTATAAAAGTTTTAAAGTTCTTTCCGAGTTTTTTCCTCTTTAAGGCGCCATATTGAAAAATTGCTAAATTTGTGAGAAAATGGAGGCCAGCTTCTATAAGAGCACACTCGAAAACTATAGGTTATGATGTGTCGTGCAATTTCTTTGACTCGTTTTATGAAAACTATCGATATGAAAAACTGTAACAATTTATGCCACTCCCGACAAAATTAAAATATTTAAGGATTTTACTATTAATTTTACTAATTTTACTATAATTTTACTATTTTCATTTTGTTTTTTCTCATAATTTTAATCTACGTTTTTAAAATTTTAAATGTTTTTTTTTTTGTTTGTTTCTGTAACTATTACGTAACTGTGACGATAATTTCTGTGATAATTGGGTATTTTTAATCTACAAATCGCCATTTTAGATCCGCCATTTTGAATTTTGAAAATCGGACAACGGATTCGTAATCTGTGACCTTAAAAACTCTTATACAAGACTTCGTGCAAATCGATGAAAATTTTCAAATTTCTGTAAAATACCTTTTTTTGATAATATCTTAGTTTTTTTAAACTTTTTTTTGTGTTTTTAAAATTTTAAATGTTTTTTTGTGTGTTTGTGTAACTATTACGTAACTGTTATGTAACTTGTGTGATCAGTGATGATTGGGTATTTTTAATCTACAGATCGCCATTTTTAATTTTGAAAATCGAACAACGAATTCGTAATCTGTGATGCAAAAAACCTTTTCATGCTCAATGCCATCAAAATCGATGAAAATTTTCCATTTAAGTCCTCCATTTTGAATTTTAAAAATCGGACAATGGATTCGTAATCTGTAATCCCTAAAACAGTCTGATATAACATTTCATAAAAATCGAAGTCATTTTCAAAGTTTAGTCCGCCATTTTCGATCCTCCATTTTGAATTTTGACAACGAATTCGTAATCTGCGGCCCAAAAGCACACCCTACACTGATTTTCATAAAAAATTGTTCATTTATAAAAGCGGTACGTACAGAAAGGTAAAATTTTCGTCATGATGGCTTCGAATTGCAGCCGCCATTTTGAATTTTTGATCGGACATCACGTCTTCATAAAGTACAAGTCATTATGGCACAGGATCCAGAAGCGCGATTCGATTGGATGACACCTTCATATAGAAAAATAACTTTTTAAACAAGTTTTTTCCTGTTTAAGACGCCATATTGAAAAAATGGCTAAATTTATGAAAAAATGGCTAAATTTATGAGAAAATGGAGGTCAGATTCGAAAAAAAAACATTCAAAAACTATAGGATATGAAGTGTCGTACAATTTTATTGACTCGTTCTATAAAAATTATCGACATGAAAAACTATTTATATCTGTAAAATAATGTATTATTTAATAGAATATTAAAAATTAAACAAAATTAAAACATTTAATGAAATTTTCCTATTTTTATTTTGCTTTTTTGTCAGAATTTTAATCTACGATATTTATTTTATTTATTATTTATTTATTTCCAGGTTACAATACAATATAATATGGTAACAATACCGCTGTACAATAAAATAATAAAAAATTATAATACAATAGCAAACTGTATACTGCAGAGACATAAAGTCTGTACGCAGTCAGGAAAAACCCATAATAAACCCCATTCCAAAACTTAACCTAAACCTAAATCTAGACCTTAAACTTAAACTTAACGATTGTTCTCAAAACATAATAGTATCTAAATTCAAATCAAGTATCAACTTAGAGATTTGTAATATTCATACTACCTATACGCCTACATAACAATTTATTGCAATTAAGTGTACAAGCTGATTTATCCTTCTCTTCTAGTTTATTAAAGTATTTTATGGCAACAAATTTATGGTTACGCCTTCCAATCTCTTTCTGAACTTTCGATAGTATAATTGCCTTATTACGAGTAACCGATAAATTTTTGTTAAAAACATACTTCAATTCTTCATAATGAAAAATAACGCATTCAAGAACATACTTGTTAAGTAAATTTATGGGTTGAATACAGGTTCTATTATTTGTTCGCAGAATTTTAATAATTTTGTTGTGTACACTATTTAATAAACATAATACTGATTTATTAGCCGAACCCCACGCAATAATACCATATGTTACTACACTGTAATATATGCCATACATAAGCTTCTAGAACTCAGCAGTTTACTTAATTTTCCCAAAACATACACATGATATTTTGTTTTATTTAAAATAGATGTTATATGGTAATCCCATCTTAAATGACAATCTAAAATAATACCCAGATATCTAGTTTTATTAACCCGATTGATAATATCATTATCAACCATAAGCTCAAATTTTTTTGGTACACTGTCATAATAATTTCCGACAGTTAAACAAACTGTCTTATCAACATTTAATGTCAACACATTATTAAGTAACCAGTCCTTAACCAAATTAAGCTGTTGATTAAGTTCCATTTCCACTTCATTCCAGGTATCACTAGAGCATAAAATGACAGTATCATCCGCGTACGATATAATATTACAATCATTTTGACTTATGTTAAATAAATCATTAATGTAAATAATAAATAATAAAGGTCCCAAAATTGTACCTTGTGGGACTCCAGCTTCAACCGTGAGCAACTCACTTTTGGTGTTCCCAATTTTAACTAATTGTTTTCTATTAGATAGATAGCTGCTTATCAAAGTGATGAAAACGCCTCTTATACCCAAATGATTAAGTTTTTTTAATAAAATAGTATGATTAACAGTATCAAACGCGTTAGCTGAATCGAGAAAAACTGCTGTCAGAGGTTTACTTTTATCAAGCTTATCATGAATGAATTCTGTGACTGTAGCCAAAGCGTCTTTAGTACCCAAACCTTTTCTGAACCCATATTGGCAATTGGACAACAATTTATATTTCTCAATAAAATTTAAAATTCTATTGTACACTAACTTTTCAAATATTTTGGCAAGATTTGATATAAGTGAAATTGGTCTATAATTGGTACAATTTCAGCAATCTTAAAATGATCCGGACATACTCCAGGTTCAAAACATAAATTAATAATATACATAATAGGTTTAACAATACAATTCAACATAATTTTAAGTATATTAGAATGTATATTATCAACACCACCAGTTTTATTTTTTAATTGCATAATTGTATTACGTATTTCTAATTCAGTTGTCGGAAACAAAAAAATAGTGTTATTGTTAAAAAATTTTTTGGTAATTGGGATTTTATGCTTTCTTTTTTTAAGAATGTCATGTGATAGTTTTTTACTAACAGTAGAAAAGTAATTATTGAAATAATTTGTAATTAATTTGTAATTATTGATATCATTTAAAACTTTTAATATTTATGTTCTCGAATAGTTGAAAGGGATAAAAATGAACACATCGAAGAAAATATACTTACCAGATTACTGCAAAAACTCACTAAAAATCCAGAAACTTCTTCCGAACTAAAAAATAAGATACATTAAAAATGATACGTCAAAGTTACACAATAAACTTCAGCGCAATAAAAACACAAGAATTTCATTAAACTACCTGTCTAGGTAAACGTGTAATATCCGTCAGTGCTTGTCACATACATATTAATTGTAACGGCACTGTTTGTACTATTATATGTACATAGGTACTTCATCGATTTAACGGTTTTATTTGGAATCGACAGTTACGATAAATACACAGTATGAACAAATAACCGGTGTAAAAAATATCGTATTCCGAAACATTCTTCTTGTCGAACACGACCATTGTCGATCCGAAGATTATCCTAAAATTTCCAAGTCAAATCGCTACAGGGGGAAAAGTTTTTATATTTCTTTAGATTCAGCGAATGACTACAGCGCTTAAACTTTCAATATATACAAAATTTTACAAGTTATTCGAGGATCTAAGCACAACGAAACTAAAAGTTTTTGAATGTACGGAAAGATCTATTCGAGACATTTCTAAGAATACATTTTCATAATGCGAATAACAAGTACGTAGTTTCTAATTACATCAAATTTCACTCTAAAATAATACTACTTTCTGTACTATCCTAAGGAAAGTACCGTAGTACGATAAGTAATACGCTGTCTGCAACGTAAACAGGTAAAAAAAAAGAAAAACAGTTTATTGCCCGAGTACACTTCAATCGAGTAAACTTCCTGAATGTCCGCTACTTTATTTTACAGTTTCATAAAGTACTTAACTTTCACTAAAGTCCTCCGGAAATAAAACTCGTCAAAAGTTGGCAGTTCACCAGCTGCGACTAAAATCAATCAAAGTAATACGGACGGGTTCGGGGCAATCATGCAGTAACATCTGTAACACTGCGTCATTCCTCCGACGGTGGTCCGTAGAATATCAGATCCGGAATCTGTCCACCTTGGACACCGGTGCCGTTTGTGCTTTCGGAACTGCATTGAAACTGGAACGTTACGTTACCCACAGTTGCCTCGGACATTCCTTCCTGTCCGAAGTAACTTAACTCTCCGCCATCCAATATTGCACTGGCCGTGTAGAAACATTCCGGTTCGATTTGAATAGAATTCTCGAAGTATACATGAAAAGTACTGCTGGATCCGTCGGAGAAGAAACTTGTATTGTTTTCGGAGAGTACCCGACCAAGCCTCTTCAACTCGATCCTGACATTGTAATCCGCAGCACCCGAAGAACTCCCATACAGTCCAAATCCCACAACAAAAATTCTCTTGTCCACGCTGAATTGAATCGAATCACATCGACCTCTGTAGCGCCACTGATTCGATCTGTATGCGCACGACTGAAATCTGTGACAAACCTGTCCGAAATAGGTGAGATTAGTTTAGTCGCAACCTATTGTCTAAGGGGGGATTTACCTGTGTTTTTAATCCTTGTCGAGGTTTTATGGGGTAACCGAGTTGGGGCTTGGAGGTGGCGATGAAGTGGAGAAAGATATCGATGGTTTCTTGCTGCGTGAGTATTCCGGTTTGCGCTGCACTGTTGGCAAATTCTTCCAAACTCATGGCAGGCAGTCTAATTAAATTCAAAGCAGATCCTGGAATTAAATCGAGGGTATTTCAACAACAATGTACAACAACATGCTTCTACGGATAATGATTGTTCGAGAATACGAGTGTACCTAACAGGCGTCTTTGATTGCTCGCTGTCGGCTCCAAGTCCTGGCGCAAACATTCCGCGTGCGCCCATCGCAACGCCGCGTTCCACAAGTGTATTTCTCCGCAGTTTAAAGTTTCTCGAGACAATACGGACTCGAGAGTGTGTATGTCTATTTCTACAAAGCCTTCGGATCGCAAAGCCATTTCCGCCTGTTGGAAACATTGAAACGAAAAACTTAAAAAGAAACGTAAGCGGGTTCGACTAAACAGAAAGTTATTCGCACCAACGATTCTTTAAACTTTATTACATTTAACGGATAAATGTTACAATATCGAGAAGGAATCTTAAAGTCTTTAAATTTCACATAGTTGATCGTCCGAATAGTCGTCACTATCTTCCGAGGAAATTGAGACTACAGAGGAACTTACTTGAGCGTCAATCACTTCCCAGCAACGTTGCATGAGATCGGGCTCTTCGAACAGTCGCGACTGGCTTAACAACAGGCAGGCGTTCTTCGCAGTCAAACTAGTTTCTAAGTAATTGACACACGATCTTGCCAGATGCGGAACAATGTATTTTTTAGCAACGTATAAAGTCGCTAAGACAGTGTCCGCTTCCAGCTGCACTTCGTCGCAGTACATGTACCTGTAAATTGAGAAATTTGCAGACAAATTCCAGATTTAAGTTTCTTAAAATCATTTGGGAAACTAACCTTAACAATGCTAGAAACGCAGCGGGTTCTACGTCAGGTACTTCGATATCTTTTTTGTTCTCCGCCAAACCTCCGTAAAACATGGCATAAAATACGGAGCTACCAGTGGCAAGTACATATTTATGAGCAGGAATGGACTGCGTATGTCCTATAAAAATTTGATAATTTAGGAAGTTAATTGACGCACGCAACAGGTTTTATTTTACCTGGACTGCCAACAATAAAATGTATATCTGCCATAAGGTGGTTATTGAACATGGCAGCATTTCGTTCGCGTACCGTCGGTTTCGTCGCCTGCCAATTAGGATCTTGCGTACAGTCTTCGACGGACAAAAGATTTAATTGGGTGATTGGCGACGACAAGGATGACGGTGGAGACGCTGGCGTACTTAAGGGTTGGTTTATCGCTCCTTCCCTTTGTAATATCATCGACGATGAAATTGGACTGACTGATGGTGGCGAGCCCGACAGGACATTAGGAGACTCCGCTGAATATTAAAAAGTATTTCTTATTCGTTTAAATCGAATAATTGTGGAGTTAATGACAATTTGTGTTAATTACTTTTTACTGAAAACGTAGGTTAAAAGTTCATGTCAACTTTTTTTTAGTAAAAACAAAATATTGAATGTCACACACTCTGAAAATTGTCGAAGTAATTTTACGGAGAAATGGTGGAAATAATTACAGTGAAAATCATGGTGAATTTACGGTATTGACATGATTTTACATGGGTATCGTAAATAAGACGTCAATCGGTTATTGGTGAGAGAGACCCGATCCGCTAGAAGGAGGAACAGATTCATAAATCCCTATAGCTTACAGTGCGCTTGTAATTTTACATTCTGTGTACTTTTTTAATCGAAAAACTAATGAAAATTACAAAGACGATTTAAAATTACATAATCGATGTAAAATTACCACAATCATTAATTTTTAGTTTCAACTTTGACGTTGTAAATTTACACTTCCATAGTAAATTTTACATGTTTATGGTAAATTTCGTACTATTTTCTGATGATTTTTACAAGAAAATTGTAGAAACTCGGAAATGTAATTTTACTTTTACTTTTCACAGTGCACCGTTAAAAATTTATTTAATTTATAAAAATTAGATTAATATTTTCTTGTGCAGAAGGTAATTGCGTTTAATTAATATTGTTATACAAGACAAGAAATTTGAAGCAGTTTTTGCATCACGCAAGGAGCAACTGTATGCAGTACAGGTTCTGATAAATGTAAAATGGCGATTAAAATTCAAAATTGATAAAAAAGGAAAATTTATAGAAAAGGACACTTTTATTACATCTTTGAGAATATTTAATGAAGAAGATCTTAGGCAAAATAATTATCCACTTTCAACACAGTAAGTTTACAATGATGAACATTGTAACTTTGTAACTTTCGAAATGTTACTTTTCATGTAATCTTGTATATTTTTCCTCGATTTGTAAAATTAAAGTACAATGTGGCGAAAAAAATTACCCACGAACAACGTCGTAAGAGTACACAATTTAGTATATTTCCGATCAAAGAAAATTGAAATTTGAAGCAGTTTTTCGTACGGGTTCTGACAAAAGTAAAATAGCAATTAAAACTCGAAATCATTAAGAATTTATGAACAAGTATACTTTTATTACATCTTTGAGATGACTTAGAATGCAAAAAGTACCGGCATTTTTAATTTTTAGTAACGTTTACAGATCATTACAATTATTAATAACTAAATCGTCTAGAAATTATGTATAAATATTCTCTATAATTCAAGAATTCATCTGTTTTATAGTAACGTGGATGTTTTCGAAAAACTTTTCGACCGTTATAAAGCAATGAAAAATATTTTGGGATTTTTCGGTAATTATAATTAAGTACAGAATAATAAATATTGTAAATAATATTTGTAAATAATTGTGCAACTAAGATTTCCGTTCATGCAACACTCATAACATTGTTTTAATTTATAAAGCCAGAAAAAAGCATTGCACTATTGAAAATGTTAAAAAATATCTCAGATCATTACATATAATTCTAAATAACTAAATCGTCTAGAAATTATGAATAAATATTCTCAAATAATTCAAGAATTCATTCATGTTTTATAGTAACTTTTCGATTGTTTTAAATTAATGAAGATCTTGGTATTTTTTGGTCATTATAATTAAAAAAACAATAATTACAGATCATTTTAAATAAATATCAAATCGTCTAGAATTTTTTTTCAACATTCTCAATAGTAAAATGTTTTTTTTGGATATATAAATTAAAATAATAGTTACGAGTGTCGCGTTACGCAATTATTTACAAAGTTATTGTTTACAATATTTATTATTGCGTACTTCATTATAATGACCAAAAAATACCAAGATCTTCTTTATTAATTTAAAATGGTCGAAAAGTTTTTTGAAAACATGAATTCTTGATTTATTTGAGGATTTTTATTCGTAATTTCTAGACGATGTAGTTATCAATAATTATTATAAATAATTATATATAAAGTGAAAAATGCCGGTACTTTTTATTCGAGAGTTTTGTGCGAAAGAAATTGCCGAAGGAATCGTTGTTTTTATACCACTGTGAATTGTTTCACTCTGCCTTTGGAATTCTTTACGCGAAGAATCGAGACGCATCATTTATTTTTAAATTGTTGTAGGCGCTTACTTTTAAAATGTTATGCATAATAACTTTTAGTTATGTCTGTTTATTTTATATTTATATTTCTATTCATCTATCAAATATTTTCTTTATCTATCGTTGTATTCTTGGGTGTTTACACACGTTTATAATTAAATAAATAAATAATTTCTAGAGAATTTAGTTATTAATAATTGTTTGTAATCTAAACGTTACTAAAAGTGAAAAATACAGATACTTTTCGCATTCTAAGACTTCCACTATCGAAAACAGTACAAGATACACTAAAAATATACAGAAACTTTTTTGTAGAGCGCAAAATTTCTTACAAAAAAGTTAAGGAAAGCCCTAGTCGAAAGTTAACAGGATATCCAGGAACAACGATGAAATATGCATCATATTTTACAGAAGAAAATGTTCATACACTGTAACAAATTCGTAATGAAATTGCTCACATATAACGGTAATTTTATAAAACTCATTGTAATTTTCCTAAGCTTAATGTAGTAAATTTCTAACGAGCTTGTAAAATTACCATTATACATCGGTAAATTTACTACATTAAGCACGAAGAAATTACGAGTTTGAGAAATTACCATTATAGAACAAATTATCCGTTATCGAATTTGTATTTTCTTTTATATACACAAGCGTCACCAGTATCTTCGTTATTTTGTATTTAAGGGCATTATCGCCCGTTTAAGTTCTAATAAATAAAGAAATAAATTATACATGGGCAATTTTCTTACAATTTTTTTGCAGTGTAAGTTAAATTGTAAGACAAAATTCCAGTTTTATTTACGGTAAGTTGTTTGTAGGAAAATTTTGTGCTCTACAAAAACAGGTTCAGTATATTTTCAGTGTATCTTGGACTGTTTTCAATACGGAAGCCATAAAATGAAAAAAGTGCAGATTTTTTTACATTTAGCAACGTTTAAAGATGATTAAAAATACTTAGTAATAAGTGAATTGTCTAGATATTATGAATAAATAATCTCAAAGATGTAATAAAGGTGTACTTGTTCATAAATTTTCCTTTCTTAACGTATTTTATGTTTTATGAAACCTGTTCAATTGTGACGTTGTGTGAAGCAAAAACTGCTTAAAAAATTTCTTTTTGTGTCGAGCAAAATTAAATAAAAGAAATTTCGTTCTGTATAAGAAAATATTAATCTAATTTGAATAAATCAAATAAATCAAATAAATTTTGAACGGTTTGTCATTCAATATTTTGTTTCTACATTGTAAAAAATCAAAATAAAATTTACATTGCACTGGTAAAATTCAGACATAAAATTTGTTTAATAATACTAAGTTTACTAATTACTACGTCGAGGATACACGGTGAGCTTTGATCCAGTTTAAATAAAAGCATCGCGCACATCGCAGATTTCTTCTGGGGTCTTTTTGGGATTGGCCAACGATTATTTTAAGCCGTCAATGAAAATGATCGCCAGGAGGGAGGAAACTCAAAATAACTCAATTTTTTGTATTCTTTTTAAAGATTTTAGTAAATATTTCCGTAAAAATAGCATTTAGACCTAATTTGCATCGCAGATTTCTTCTGGGGTCTTTTTGTGATTTCCTAACGATTATTTTAAACCGTCAATGAAAATGATCGCCAGGGGGAAACGCAAAATAATTCAATTTAAACAATTTTTTTAAAGGTTCTTATAAATATTTCCGTCAAAATAGCATTTAGATCTAGTTTTTTGGCATTAAAACTTAATTTTTTAATCAGAAAGATAATCCCGATATGTGTAAACTACTTTTATACTTTTTAATTCAAAGGATGTTCAAAAATAACTAAAAATAAGTAGATTTTGTTGTTTTCTTTGTCTATTTCTTTTTTAATGTTAACATTGTAAAAAATAAATAAAAAATAATTTAATCTTAACATTATAAAAAAGAAATTGACAAAAAAAAAACAACAAAATCTACTTATTTTTAGTTATTTTTGAACATCCTTTGAATTAAAAAGTATAAAAGTAGTTTACACATATCGGGATTGTCTTTCTGATTAAAAAATAAAGTTTTAATGCCAAAAAACTAGATCTAAATGCTATTTTAACGGAAATATTTACAAAAACCTTTAAAAAATTGTTTAAATTGAGTTATTTTGAACTTTCAAATCGAGGAAAAGTATACAAGATTACATGAAAAGTAACATTCCGAAAGTTACAATGTTCATCATCGTAAACTTACTGTGTTGAAAGTGGGTAATTATTTCCCTGATGCTCAATGTTGTAAAATTCATTTTAATTTTTTACAGTGTACTAAAAAACTTATTTTGAGAATAACTTTCATGCCGTAACCTTCAATTACGTAATTTGGAGTCAATTTATTATGGATTTTTTATAAAACTTTTCTTTACAGTACTGACACATTATTAAATTTCTATCGATTGTAAAATATTATGCTTTCAAAGTCAAGTCTACAATATTATGATTTGGAATTGTTTACGTTTCCAGTTAAAATAGTCGTAGGTTTTCAGAAATCGTAGACACTCATTGTTTACATGACGTTTTAATAATATACAATTCAAAACAAAATTCAAAATATTGAATTATTTCTGGTTTGCGCTGCCTTTTTTTTTGACAAATAACGAAGATTTCTCGAAATCTTTTGATATTTTATTTGAAACGGAAACTGTTTAATTTTTGTCCAAGCTCTGAAATAATTTTGATGTCCAGTTTACTTAATTTTAATTCATTCTCGTAGCAGTTTGTCAAGTAGCCGATTTACTGACGATTATTTTACTTTTTAAATATTCAATTATTGCAGAAAAATGTCAATGTTATATTTAGAAAGCTAAATTTGAACCAATTTATAAAATAGATAAACTACCCTTGACCCCTTAACCTTAACTGCGGCTTATGACGAAGATTTTGTGTGGTAAATATAAATTAGGCTAACGAATTTGATTATTGATACAAATTTAATATTAGATAATTTTCAGACTGTCTAAGGTATACTAAATAAGACACTGTTATTCATTTTCAAAATCATTGTTTTAAATAGATTTGAAATATGTAAAACCGAAGTCTTTACAATTTTTCGCAAAATCTTCATCAAATCAAAAAAGAACAAAAAAAAGCAATTATTAATTTACTTCTTCCACTCAAGTGTCTTTAACCCTTTCAGTCATGAATTTTTGGAGCTGCTGATTACGAATCCGTTGTCAGATTTCATCAAAATGGTGGATCCAATATGGCCGACCAAATTAGTTTCTAAGAATTTTGGTCGGCCATATTGGATCCGCCATTTTGAATTTTGTAAATCTGATATTAGATTCGTAATCAGCGACCCCAATAACCCCTGTATACCAAACGTCAAATAATAATAACTTTTAGTATAATGGTGGATGCATTATGGCCGACCAAAGTTCCATTTCTAAGAATTTTGGTCGATCATTTTGGATCCGCCATTTTGAATTTTATAAATCTGATATTAGATTCGTAATCAGCTACCCCAATAACCCCTGTATATCAAACGTCAAATAATAATAACTCTTAGATAACATTTAGCATAATGGTGGATCCAATATGGCCGACCAAATTACAGTTTCTAAGAATTTTGGTCAGCCATATTGGATCCGCCATTTTGAATTTTGTAAATCTGATATTAGATTCGTAATCAGCTACCCCAATAACTCCTGTATATCAAATGTTAAATAATAATAACTTTTAGTTTGTCCTGTCATGAATTTCTTTCGAAAATTATGCTTTTTTTATAATAATTTCTTATTAACAATAATTATTTTACATAATTATGCAATATTATTATTTTTTAATAACATTTATCGGAGTCTTAGGCAGGAAAAAGAAACTGTAATGAAATCGTTGACAAATCACTCGTAAACGATGAGAAGTTTTGTTCGTTGTGACTGAAAGGGTTAAGTAGTACTCAAATTTAAAGTTAGGGACTTTGTTTAACGAAATATATAAAGTAAAAAAACACAAAACAGAAAATCGCAGTATTTTCATTACATCTGAGAATATGTGGGTTTTAAAAGCTAAATGTTAACCGATGTCAACAACGATTCATTCAGATGACTAACAATCGTTATGACTAACATTCAATCGAAACGTAAGATTTATAAATATGTTTTCCGATAAAATTTGCGAACATAAGAAATAAAATGATAATCATGGTGATACCATAAAGGGACCGATTTCTCCGAACTGATAAGAAAATGGGCATGTCAATAAATGTTTTGCAATAATGGTAAATTTTCGGAAAGACTACGTCACCTAAAAAAAATTTTTTTGATATGGTTTTTGGGTCGCTGATTACGAATCTGATAACAGAAATTGTGGTACCAATAGTCGAATCGATTATACGAAAGAAAAGAAGCGTCAACAATTAAATAGTCATATGCGAATAAATGGTCCCTGGTTATTATGGTATTTTAGCGTATAAGTAGGTTTCATGCAAAAAAAAAACATTCGACTTGTAATACAGACGTTATTAAAACATGTAATCGAATCGGAGGTGTAAAGTTTCTTATCGAACAACGAAAGTAAGAAAGTTTTACTTTCACGCAATCAAAAAACACCATAGGATTGGTACCATAGAAGAATTTCTTTCGATACATTGTCAAAATGGCAAAAGAGAAATACACTTAGGAGGAGGTAAAAGAAAAGTGATGTAAAATAGAAATTTTGGAATGTTTACCGTCGGTGAACATCGTGACGACATGTTTCGACGCGACTGGTTACGTTCCGACACTCCCGACTCCTTTTGGGCGATACATGACGAGGGTTCGAGAGGGATTTTGAAAAACCGATGGTTCACGTTCCGGGAGGATCCTGACACGCGGCACAGATTTTCGGGGTGGATCATCCGCGAGACCTCGAGCTTGCGCGTTTCGTCCCCGTTGCCCTTGATACCATAGGTTTTTTTATTTTCCAAGTCATAACGCGAAAAGGGGACACTGGTATATATTACTTTATCCTCGGCGGAGAGGGCGGAGGCGCCCTCGGACAACAATACAGGAACGGTCGAGGTCGAACTCCACCGTGCCCCGCTCTCTTTTCGCGTTCGATGCACGTATATGTATATACGTGCACGAGTTTTACTGTTTAGGTGTGTGCACGTTCGGTTCGCGCCAGTGTAGCGCGACCGTGTTTCCGTAATTGGAACGCTGGGTACTCTGTCGCATTGGTGTGTTGCATGCAAGTGTGCATAATGTGGAACGGGAACTTCCGGACATAAAAAAAAAAAAGTGCGGTGTCGATATATAATTTTCGAAAAGTAACGGTCGTGAACGATTTCGATGGGAAATCTGCGGAAAAGATGCAATCTTGGAAACAAACATTTTTTTTCGGTGTATTTTTGCCTCCTGATTACGAATATGACAAAAATTGGCGGTCCCACGTTAATGTATCGTGGACGCCATCTTGGAAAATAATTAAACAAGAGTTTTTTGCATTTATTTTGAAATGTAACAACCGTATTAACAAGTTTCATGTATAAAAAGCTGGGGTAAAGTTGCAGAAGAGCTACCTCACCTCAAAAATTAATTGTACGACATGTTTCTGACGTATTTTGGGGCGCTGATTACGAATCTGATAATAGAAATTGGCGATCGGCCATATCTTGGCCGCCATTTTGAAAAAAACATGATTTTTTGTAGATTTTTGCATTTATTTGAAATAAATACAACTCTGACGAAAAAATGTGTCAAACAAAAAATGAAGAGCGGAAAATACTCTACAAAAAAGGTTGTATACATTTTTCTCGTTATCCCAACGATAAGGCTGCAAATGAGCGGCGAAAGTGCCCAGGTGTTGTAAGGACACTACTATAGAAAAACCTAGATGAAGGGATCCCGATAGTTAAAGCCACACAAATTGCACGTGGGTTTGATTATTAACCGCACCTGTGTGGTTAGAGGTTAGGGTAGTATAAAAAAGGGGGGTCTGGGGGCGGAGCCCCCCAGCACGCAAGCGCCCCTAGGTTCACGCATTAGGTTCTACTACTAGGTTCGAACGGAAGGGAATAATATATTGTAAAATCTGAAGGTGATGCGTAAACCTAGGGGGTGCTTGCGTGCTGGGGGCTCCGCCCCCCAGACCCCCCTTTTTTATACTACCCTAACCTCTAACCACAAAGGCGCGGTTAATATTCAAACCCACGTGTAATTTGAGTGGGTTCGACTATCAGGATCCCTTCTTCTAGGTTTTACTAGGGTTTACTACAGTAGTGTCCTTACACCACCTGGGCACTTTCGATGCTCATTTGCGGACTTTTCGTTTGGATATCGAAAAAATGCATAAAAACTTTTTTGTAGAGAATTTTCCGCTCTACAACTTTTGATTGAAACATTTTTTCGTAGGATTGTTACTTTTTCACATAAATACAAAAAAAACCCAAAAAACGCTTTTTTTTGCTGTTTTTTGAAGATAGCGAACGAAATACGTCCGACCGCCAAATTTTATTATCAGATTCGTAATCAGCGCCCCAAAATACGTCAGAAACATGTTGTATAATTATTTTTTTAGGTGAGGCAGTTCTTCTGCATATTTACCAAGGCTGGTCATTAGATTCTTTACAATAAAGTTTCGATAAATATCTTGTAATTTCAATATTAAACTCGTAAGATGCAGGTTAGATAACATAACCTTTTACCCTGCAAACACAGAACGTACCAATTACGTAATATTTACGTAATGGTTATATTGTTACATAAATGTTACATAGCTGTTACATACACTGTAAAAAATCCTGATGCATTTTACAATCGCACTGTAATTTTCCTTGGCAAAAAGTTGGTAATATTACTACATACAACGTAGGGATTTACCCCCAAAACAAGATAAATTTTACAAGGTTATGTAAGTTTACTACGTGAATAGCTGTAAAATCAGCGACTTTGTCCTAGTCACCCAATGCTTCAAATGCTAAAGATATGGACACATTTCGAAGTTCTGCAAAAACAAAGAAGCAGTCTGTAGAAAATATGGAGAAATTGAACACACAACTAAAGAATGCCAAGAAAAAGAAAGGTGCATTAACTGCACTAAAGCAAAGCTACCAAACGGACACAAGTCCAATAGCAAAACGTCCCAATCCGCGAAAGACTCAAAGAAAGAGCAAAAAGCAGAACTGACTACGAGTCATGCAATAAAAGCATAAATGCATAAGGCAAGAAAAAGAAACAATCCGAAATTTTTGTTTTAATTTTTATCTTTAATTAAGCAACAATTAGTAATAGCAATAACAAGTGGTTCGGATTCCACTTTAAAAACTGTAGGTCCTTCAGACACAAACCTTTTGAAATCAAAATTTCCACTCAGGTCGGCTTGAGAAGAAATAAAGAAGATTAGCAACATAACAATAGTATAGCAATAACCTCTGGTATGCATTTTTTTATTATTATTATTTTTTTTTTACTACACGAAGCGAAGGAATTTTACTGCGCGGTGTAAAATTACTCCAATCAACGTTGGTTCAGTAGCTTTACTCTACAATTGTAATTTTACAGTTGGGGAGGAGAAATACATGATTTTGTAAAAATACACAACACAAATGTAAAAATCCTACATTAAACGCAGTAATTTTACATCGTTAAACGTAGTAATTTTACAGCTTGCGATTTAAAATTATCACTTTTAGTATAGGTTCTATATTTACCACGTTCAACGATGTAAATTTCATCAGGATTTTTTTCAGTGTAACTGTTACTTTTGGGTTTGCTGGGTAGTAAAAGAGAAAAATTGGTTGTCTCAAAATCGTAGAAGTCACGAATCAAACCAGATAGAACAATGCGGTTTTCATAATATTCCAGGTAGAAATGGGCGGAACAAAACCCCGGATAGGTACTAATCCAGTACTGGTACCTGGTACTGATTAACGGAAATGTGTCAGTACTGACATTAACATCGGCAAAGCATTGACTTAGTACTGGCGGCCAGTACTGTTTTCGGTATTGACAGATTACAGATCGCCGGAACAAATCAGTACTGATTGCCAGTACTGTTATCGGTATGAAATGATTACTGACCGCCGAAGCAAATCACTACTGACTCAATGCTGACCGCCGGAACAAATCAGTACTGAAACATTACTGGCTACCAGTACTGTTATCGGTATGAAATGATTACTAACCGTTGGAGCAAATCAGTACTGGTAGAGAACTGACTGTCAGAACTATTGTAGGTATGAAATGATTACAGTTTGTAGAATAGAGGAAAAATAAGTAAAGAGTACAAAATGAAAAGTTTGTGTATTTTGCGTTCGACTTGAAAGTAAATAAGACAAAAATTGATATTTATTTCGAAATCATATTTTTTGTGTTAAAAATAAGATAATGGAGTAAAATATTCGGGAAACTTGAGCTAAACTCTTGCAGAATAATAAACAAATAAATGTAAAGAAGAAATTTCAGAAAAAAGTACCTATTACTCGAAAGAAGTTACAGATTGAACTTTTGATATTTTAATAAACATTCTAGAGTATTAAATTACCTTAAAAATGAAAAAGAAACGTTTTAATTCGCAAAAAAAGTGAACGGGATAATTCCGATTGAATTTGAAAAAAAAATAAGTCCCCTGCATCATGCAGTTTCTATGATAATCAAGGGACTTCTCTTTATTTATAGAAAATTTCAAATATTCTACCATAAAGGTTATTCAAGGTGTCTGCAAAGTGAATAGTCAAATGAACTTAGCAGATTGAAGAGGAAAAAGTGAAACAAAAAGTCCTGAGGCTTTTTTTGATTGGATAAAAATGATTGGCTGTAGAGAGTATTAAAAATGTGTAAATTAAAAAGTTTTTTAAAATTGGGAAAAACAAATTCTTCTATTTTTGAGGTCGCTCTATTGAATGGCGTTAACATTTGAAAAAAATGACGATTAATGCTTCTTTTTTCAAAAATAAGAAAACATTTATGTTTAATTTTATTTTAATGCAATTTTTACGATGATATAGATTTCGGTAATTTTCTATCAGAAACATGAACTTCTAACATTTGAGTTTACATATTTTGATTTCTATCAATTTGGATTAAATAGCGACCGAACGTCAATATTTTTTCAAAATTAGAGAATTCTCTACATATTCAGGTTTGATAAGTTTTCACATAATTCAAACATAAAAACTAACAATAAGTTATTTTAAAGTTACGAGTCATTTATTTTGTTCTCCATAAATAAAATTAGTTTTTATTGTCGATTTTTGAGATGGCGGCTTCTTCACTGCAGATGAAAATGCATTAAAATTCTTATGATATGATACAACAAAGAGGAATGTAATTTGCCAATTATTGTTTTGAATATAAAGTTTACAGAAACCGGTATTACACTGAAAATTGGATGGAAAAATCTTACTAAATAATTTTTTTCTCATATTTTTTAAAAAAGAGGCAGGCATTAAACGTCAGTTTCGATAATTTTAGCCATGTCATTTGAAAGAGGACCTAAATGTTATGTGGGTTTAATTGTTTACTATATCTGTTTGGCCGGTGATTAGGCTAGTAGACAGGAGGGGTGGAGTCACCTTTATGGCATTAGCCTAATCTATTACCACACAGATATGGCTAAATATCGGGCCAACCTGAAATGGGCGTGACCTTCATAACATTCAGAAATCTACCCGACCAAGATACCATGTTACAATATCTAATAGAATACCCAAAATCGCATAGTAAAATTGTGCCAAATTTAACTCTAAATGAGTAAAATTGAATCCGAGTAAATTTTCCTTATAAAGGAATAAATGTTCAGACCTTTGGAGTAAATGTTTTCTAATTAGGGTGAAATTAACGATTTTCTCCATGGGATTCATAGTGAACTCCAAAGGGTTAAAGTATCTTTCTTACTCTTCATTAGATTGAGAAAGTTACTCCTACCATTTTACTCAGAGGTTGTGACATAAGAACGAGATAATTCTGTGAAAAATTACAAAAACCCCGTATTATTGTGACAGTTTTATATCTTTTCATGGAGTCAGATAATTCAATTATACCCATAAGTAGTGTGTTATTAAATTGATGAACATAACTGGTAAAAAAATGTTTAAAAGCTAAAAAGAACACAAAATTATAAAAGTTAAAAAAAACAAATGCGTAAATACAAAAGAAAAGTAAATTCTCAATATATGTTTACTTCCGCATGATGAGAATGGGGCAAGGTATATTGATAAACGGCGAAGAGTCAACAACTTTAAAATCGCTGCAAATAAAGAATTTATACGCTTGCAGATAATCAATGAATGATATTGGATAGCCACCTTACATTCCTCAATTCTGACTTCAAGATTGTGGCCAGCAACCTCAAGAACTCCTATAAATAACAGCCAAGTCCTGGGCTGTTTTAATGAGAAATAAAAAATTCAGCTAGAACGATTTGTCATATTATATCGGTCATCTTGTATTTTGCAATTTTGACATTAGAACCGCGATAAGCTACTTCAAAGGCTTTTCTAAATGAAATTGCCGGAAAGCCTATCATAAATAAAAATCAAACTCATTTGGATATGTCCGTCCATATTAGATGGAACATTTTCTATTTTTAAATCCTAAGTTAGAATTGTGTTAGGGATTTCAAAAACCCTTATTTTGTCTTTGAAAATGGGCAAAGGCTGACTTTTCTACAGAAAAACAAACGCTTCGTTAAGTCTCCATTTTAAAAGTATAATTTTTGGACATTTTTTTATATCTATGGACGATCGAATTATTTTTTTTCTTCAAAATGCCCAAAAGACAAAATGTATACGAACAAAATGTTTCTAAAAATAAAAAAAAAAGAGTTTATAAAAAATTACACAGAATTGGAGTTAAATATTTCTAATAAGTACATATCAGCGCCGCGGGCTGGTCTATAATTAATAAGGTGCACATTCAAAATGGCGGACGAAAATACTAAGAACAGGATTGATCGCCTGAACACCTGTCATAATTAAGTTCTTTAATTGAACAACTTCATGCTCGAAATGGTGGCTTAACATTAAATTAGTTTTTATGCCGTTAAGTGACATTAAAACTGGCAATTAAAAATACAGGGAAGTTTTGTAAAAGTCAGAAAATGTAGTTAAACTTTTCTGGTTACCAACTGGGCCGCCATTTTGAATAGTATATTTTCCTTAATGGCTAAGAGTGGTTCATTGACATCAGATTACGTAATTGAATTTTTAGATTAAAATTATAATTACAAAAATATGATTTTTTATACATTTTTGAGTTATTTAATATTTTAAAGCCGACATAGAGTTTCTTTTATATCCATAACTGCATTCAAACAGAATTCGGCATTGGAGAAAATATTCATTTGGATCGTTACAAGTAAATAATGTACTTCAATTTAAAAAGAGTCTAAGCATTACTCGTGACCACAAATATAGTTCGCTTCATTTAGGATTCCGATATAGGAAAACCAGGAATACTTAAATCCAATACACCGAAAATATAATTTTTATTTTTGGAATACATAAAAGTCCATTATGCCTGCTGTAATTTTAGGCACTTTTAATAAATTGTAACATAAACATCAAACGTTATTTAAGTGAAAACCCTCTTTTAAATAAATGAAATTTTCTAAAAGACGATAGCGAATGCTAATTTGCCATTCCATTAATAAAAATTAGTGAAAAGTGATGCATCGTAACGAAATCGATAAATGGATGTCTAATAATATAGTCTTATTTGAAAAAGTAATAATTCTACTAATTTGGATAGAGTAACGACTGGAGGAACGCCGACATCCATCGATCGATTTCCTAAACCATGGAACGCCGTGGATTGCAAACATATAAATCAGAAAGTTGCCGATTCCAATTTTTTGCATTCCCACCAACAAATGATTCCAAGTAAGATTCTAAACTCGGATATTCTATTCGTGTCCCTTAGCGGAGATCTCGCGAAGTGTGAACGACCAAAGGAGAGACTGCCAGCCAATTCCAGCAGCCTTAATCAATTGCAATAGGAAACGATTCGCGTCGGGAAATTTTTGGGCGTGTTTCAGGCGATGAATCAGTGGAAATCTCTTACCGTTGACCCAAGCATTGGTCTGTGTGACGACGATGTTATCTTGAAAACGTTTCACTGGTTTCGTGGCGATTTTCGAGTAGAGGTTCGACATGGCCATGGTGTAAGATCCTCGTTCCTTCCGGCCGGGGAGACTCTTTTTATTTCCGTTTTAAATTTAGCGCAAAACCGGCCGCCCACCGTTGTCAACAGGCTAATCCCTCGCCATTGTGTGTCGTTGCACCGCGGCTTGGCACGTCACAACGTTCAGACGTCTGACGCAGATAACGACGGAGTATATATGCAGGGCTTTCCCGACGCCGGGTTCCTATTGTATATGTACGATACGTCGCAACGTCGTCGCCGTCGCCGCTTTCTGCCACGGTAGGTTCTCGCCCTAGCGGTCGATATGACGCCAATGTGGTGGGGATTGGGGGGGGGGGGGTTGACGACGACGACCGACGTTGAACGACGAAACGCCATGTTCAGAAACCGCGACTTTATAAAATTACGTCTTTTCAACGGTGTCGTAAGAATGGAGGTTTAGAAATTTCAGATGATCATAATGGGTGGTAGAAGGTCACGTGTAGAGAAATATTGTACTTTTTCCCATCTTAGCATGGTAAAGTGAGGTCAAATCATTGCAGATTTAGCTCTACACGATTGGGATAACACCTTTACAAAGTTATCTACCTCTGTTGTAGTCTCAACCTGGTGAATTTAACTATCCAGTAAATATATCTTAAACATGTCTCAGTTATTGCCAGATACTCGAGTAACTATCCGTGCTGATTTTCATCTGAATCTAAGAGAGCAATAAATCAGAAAAATTCGCCCACAAGCGATTTAAGAGCATAAGACTTATATAGGATTAGGGGAAGTAGGGGCAAAGTGGGATTTTGGCGTTTCGTTGTATTAAAACATTTCCTATGTGTTTGTTTGCATTGTTTATTTACACAAGAGTTATTGCAATACAAAGTTTGAAACATATTCAGTTTCCATTCAGTATTTACCAACCGTTCGAACATGACCTGGGAAGTCGAAGTCAATTTGTAAATTCAGACATATTTTCAATCGATTAGTAAGTATCAATAAATTATCCGTAATTAAAATCTGAATTACATGACATAATAGTCTTCCCTTACACTCTATTTTCGCTTTTTATTTGTTTCATTTGGGGTTGACTGTGGTTTTTTACGACGTGTTTAAAAAAATTCTATTTTGGGGCAAAGTGGGATGTATTCCGTTTTGATTTAGGTTCACAGAGATAAGTAAGAACTCTCTTTCCCTCTCTCTCTCTCTCTCTTTCTCCCTCTCCCTCTCTCACTCTCTTGAGTTGTGTCCACGGCTCGTAGTGGCCAGGACACTAATAAATAAATTTTTAATCTCTCTCTCTCTCTCTCTCTCTCTCTCTCTCTCTCTCTCTCTCTCTCTCTCTCTCTCTCTTTATATATATATATATATATATCTTTCTCTCTCTCTGTCAAACCTTTCCAGAAGTAATTTTAACAACCCGTCCTACTTTGCCCCTGGAGTTTCAGATTTCTCAAAAAAAAGTTTCTTCGTAAAATTAAAATTTGGAGTATTAAACAGATACTTTTTGAAAATGCGTTTCATAATAAGTTAGTTGAGGACCTAAATAAGGGTTTCTAAAACACACCTAACCATTCTTATACCCCATATTTTTTGTATACAAGTTTTGCCAAAACCATCCCACTTTGCCCCTACTTCCCCTACATAAATCCATGAGCGAATCATGTTTCAAGAATTACATATCTAAGGTTGATACTAGCATTAGCAACCTGGGTAACGTTATGTCGCTTTGACACCTGGTAATGAATCTATGAAAGACACTACCTGATAATATGCAACTTGACGATAGAAGGGCTCATTCAACATCAGACATTGTCAATTTATTTGCTGATTACAGTAGAGTCCTGGTATCATTGAGTCTCGCTATATTTGTCCTAGCATATTTAGCGTCACCGCATACTCTATGTTCTCAGAATGCCTTGGAGGCCGTAAACCACAGATTCTTGCGACAACTAGCTTTTAGGTCCAAAATGCCCATGCATCGCTTTGACCACAATTATGCTACATTATTAAGGAAATTCAAGCTTTGGACCATACAAACGCTCCATTATTACCCCGATATAACTTTCAATATCTTGAAAGATAACCTTTTATCCAACGATCTAAAAAGTCTTTTTCCGATGAGATCCTACTCGTACAACCTTAGAAATCCACTGCCACTTGAGGAAGATACGAGTAGATCGAATTTCATGTTTTTTTTCCCTTTACCTAGACTAAGAGGTCTTTGGAATGCCTTACCCGTTTCTGTTGCATGAATCAAAGAACCAAGTTTATTTAAATCGCGCCTTCTTGTGAATATTACACATTTAAACCTGCATTAATTTTTTATGTAATTTTGTATCTCCTTACTCTTTTGTATAAATTTTATTATAAATTTTGCATCTTTGTTTAATTAGCTCAAACATATATATCAAATGTACTATTTTTGTTAAGGGCCTATACAGCCCGTTTAATGTTATAAATAAATAAATATTTTTCCGGTTCCGCCTCGTTATATTTACCTGTAGCTGCTCTCTTTTTCCTCCACCTTGCGGGCTGGGGCCTCAGGAAGGGGATGCTGTGGTGTCACGAACATAATGAGACTGAGGGGAGTGGGAAAAGCGGCGCTCCTCTTCTTTTCGTAAATATAACGAGACGCGAGGGGAACGCGAGGAACCGAGTAGGTAAATATACTAGGACTCGTCTGTACTTTTAGAGCATTTATACCAATTACGTACTACCACCCACTGATATAAAACCCAACTCTAAGAATTTATTGATCGAATCTTTTAAAATTAAGTCTCATGAAATAAAAGAATTAAAACTTTATCAAGGAGTTGGTTGTGATGGATTACCACCGATTTTATTGAATCGGTGTGAGTTTTAAATACTATACCCTCTGCATCTACTTTTTAGTTTATCCCTTAAAGAAAGAATTTTTCCTTCAATCTGGAAGATGGGATTTATAACACCAATCCATAAATCGAGTAGTATGATAAATATTTGCAAATGCCGTTCAATAAGTAGGGAAAGTTGTCCTAAGTTGGCAGAATGAAAATTGCGAACGTTACTGCAGTGCCACTGTTGACCTTTTACAGATAACAGTTCAATTGGAACGTTAGTCAACGTTTGCCGATCCATAGATACGGTTATTCGTATTTTTTTCCCCCATTTTTCCTGAACAGAACTGAGAAGTTTAGTATCCAAAGCGTGTGTTATAGTTTTCGACTCAAAAATGCTTGTTGAACGTTGGATTACAGTAACTAAGAATTGAACTTCAGTACAGTAGAATCTCGATATAAGAACCACCGATATAAGAACCTTTTTTCTATCGTTATAGTGACTATGAACTTTCTAGTTGTACCCCCTTCGCACATTTATTGCCGTACATGAGATGCTTGAAACATACGAAACGGAACGGTCCGGCCAAAGTGTTCAGGTAAGGGACGGGGAATCTACACTTCCCCTCCTAAGGTTCTTATATCGATAGTCGGCGGGGAAGCCCGGAACGGCAATGGTTCTTATATCGATATTCTACTGTATTTAATTAACTTTTTATTGGTAATGAGCGTTTTTCATAAAATTGTCTGCAGAAAAAGTTATGAGCTCTTTGTAAAAAATGATATCGATGCCCTAAGTTGCCAGTGGTAATGAACCCTAAGTTGGCCGGGATTGTTGAAACTGCCAATTTGGTCTGCCAACTTAAGGGAAGTTTTTATTTTTTTTTTGTAATTGCTTGTAACTTTTTTGTTTATTAAGATATTCAAAAATTACCAAAGCGCAAAGTTGCCTCTTTTTTATATCTTTCGAATGTCGCTTAGAGAGTTTCAAAATTCATGTCTTAACAAATTCTACAGTCATTTGAAAAAAACCCTGCCGATTTAGGACACTTTCCTTTATCCTTAATGAAATTTCAAAAATATTTGAATCCTTGATTGCAAATAAATGAACTGAAGCTTGAATCCCCAGTATGTCTAACCTAACTTTGAACATGGTTTTGTCCAGGGAAAGAAAAATCAATTACAACAAACTTACTTTTATATGAGCAGTTATTAATTTCGTCTTTAAATAAAAGCAGGCACGTTGATACAAATTACACTGATTTTGAAAAAGCGTTCGACTCTGTTAACCATGAAAGCCTATACTTCTGTTCATTTTGTACATTAATGACATCGGTTATTTCATATTCAACACCACTTCTTTTTGCGGATGATCTGGAGCTCTTTTTAGAGATTGATTAACACAGAGCCTGCTCACTTTTATAAAAGGATTCGATCAAGTTTTGGACTGAAGCTTAATCCCGGGAAATGTAATATTATGTAATTTTATTTAGTAGATCAACTAAGCTCACTTTTGTCGACCATCACTTCGGTTCTTCTGTTAACCTCTCGACTGTGGATGACGAAGATCATTGTCATTTCGGACTATTCCCAAACTGGGGGGAAAACGCAAATCTTCGTCATAATATAAATTAGACTAAATAATCCTGGAATTTCTGTAAAATAAAATCAAATGCATTTTTAGACAGTTTAAGATGTACTGAACATAATGAAATTCTTCGGTTTTATAATTGCTGTGAACAAAAGGAAAAGTCCTTATAGATGATAGTTTTCTGGATTTTTTCAAAATCTTGGTCATGACATTGTGTTTCAGCATTTTATGGATAAAAAGTTTATCGAAGGTTTTTGGGGCCGCTTATTACGAAACGGATCTCAGATTTTGGAAATTCAAAATGGCTGATCCAATATGGAGGGCACTTTTTTGAAAAGTCAAATCATTCAGGGTTTTTGGGGTAGCTGATTACAAATCTCAAGAGCTTGGCGGCTCGGGCTAGAATTCCTGTATTAGAAAAACTGAAAATAAATATTTTGATTACTTAGGCACAGACCCAATGTCTGAACGAAGTATTTAATATGGTCACCTCGGCCAAAAAAAAATATACTTTTTCATCAAATGTCGATGTTTCGGACCCTAAACAACTAAAAATGCAATAAAAAAAATCGTTGACCGTGTTCTTGTGCGTACATATGTATACGTCCCATTTTTTCTCGTGATATCACGCGAACGGTAAGACCGATTTTAAAGTGCTTCCTCTATTTGAGTTTGTCATGGCCTAACTTAGATCTGATCAGTTTTTGGAGTCGATCCATACCCGATCGTAGGAGGCCGAACAAAATAAAGACGAAACAAATAATTAATAATAATAATAATAATAATATCCATTATGATATGTAATAATGCTGCGGCTGACGTGCACTGAACGACGAAGTTTTAAAAATGAGTTTTTCTGTAGTCAATTAAAACATTGGTTTTTTTCTCGGTCGAAGCCACTAGTTTTTAAATTTTATTAGAAGAATTGCTAATAATAAATATATTTTAATAGTTTTCATTTCGTAATCTTTCAGATCCCTGCCTTTACATAATGCGTTTTGCCAGCAAACTCGAATTTGCTGACAAAACCCACGAAGTTTCTATGACAGCTTTACGGGTGGTTCAGAGGATGAAAAGGGACAGTATTCATAGTGGCCGAAAACCTGCTGGACTATGTGGAGCAGGTAAGATATTAATGTTTTGTTTATGTGCGTAGTAATCAAAGAGAATATCACAAACAGTAAATGAATACTCATGTACTATATATACTCTAAAATGGCTGGAGTAGCATGCTCAGTCTAATAAAGAGTAATAAAGATATTTGTGTCCTTCAGAGTACAATTTAAATCCCACCTTTTTCAAAAATAATTGCCATAATTAAATATAGCACTAGACATTTATTGTACGGTCCTCCAGTATAGGATAGTCGGTACAATGAATGGCCATTTAAGAGACACATTTTTTATTTTATTAGATACTGTAATGAGCATTAATATTAAAAAAAAACAGTAATTGGATAGTTATCGGTAGAGACTAATTGTTGCGATAATTGCATCTTAATTATATAATTGGTGTTCATTTATGACTGTTAGTATGAATTCTAACTAATCACGACTAAAATAATTTGTTAGATCGTTTTAATTCATGTCCACTGTATTACTTCAGACCGTAATAGGATATATTGACTTTTGTAATTTAATTCAGATGAGTTATTTCACGATTATTTTTGAACATACTTTTGACCCTTTTTAGTATATGTACTTCTGTATATCGCTGAATATAATAATATTGAAGTGAATTGGCTAATCATTGCGGCGTGTGAAATAATAATTGTTCTGACTCCCCTATTACTGAAAACTGAATCATTATAATTAAAGTACTTCATTTAGACTTCCATTAATAATAAATTTGCTCTTATTGTAATAATTAAAAATAAAAGTATGACATATAGAAAACAAAATTCCTTTTTGTATATTTCTTATAAAATTTGTTTATTTATAGCTCTTTTAATTGCATCGAGGCTACATGACTTCAACAGATCTCCAGGAGATATTATTAAAATCGTTAAAGTTCACGAAACTACGCTTCGAAAAAGGTACGTATACATTAATTTACAATGCAAACATTATTGATATTAAGAAACATTCTAAATCGGTTAGTAGCTTGCCAACCTTTTCGATATTACGTTAGTTAATCGCATATGAAGATATAAAAATTAATAGTTATATTTAATACAAGTATTACAGAAAATATATCTTTATAAATGTGTCACATTTTTTCATTACTAATACAGCTTATATGACTAAAACATCAATTAAATTGTTTAAAACATTTATGTAGATTTTAGAAAATTTTCGATAGTCTGTCTCGGAAAAATGAGCTTTTTACCTACATTCCAATACAGTGGTCAAACTTTTATTTCAGTTTATAACTTCAAGTTAACCTTGAGACGTTATTCGAAAAAATACAAAATTAGCTTATCTAATTTTACTTTTAGTGTAATTGATGATCCATGGATTTTTGTCATTCCGGTATTGTTTTTGAACCATATACTTCATTTGACCATTTTCTTAACAGTTAAGTTTACATAACACACTTTTCTTTCCCCTACAGGGAATTTTTGTCTCTTTGTTTGTTAAATTTTTTTTGAACATTTGGTATGTTGTCAAAAATTACTTAAAAAGTTTTATTTTTTTAATTATTTCCTGGTGTTTTTATTTCTTCAATATTATTCTACATATTGATGCTAAATTGTCGGCTGTCGCTATTAGCTTTTGAAGTTAGTACATGCTGTTTTGGTAGAAATGACAGTAAGTCATAGATACTACGTTTTGACAAGATTTCACAGAACATTTCTTAGAAAACGGAAAATAATATTCATAACCCACATTCTACGTACATCAACATTTGAAGTTCGTCGTACATAAAATATTGTCTATTTGTGTTGTCTACACATTGGACATCTTTTTGCTAGGCAATATGTATTTTTTTATAATGTTGGCTTTACTTTATGTATTTTCAGGCTAATAGAATTCGGTGATACTCCATCCAGTGCTCTTACTTTGGATGAATTTATGTCTGTGGATTTGGAAGAAGAGCAGGATCCACCTGCATTCAAAGCAGCGCGGAAAAAGGATCGAGAACGGCTTCAAAAGGTTTTTATTTGTTATTTTTAGAGCGTTTTTAATATTAAAAATCAGACAGTAGAGGAAATGGCATGTAAAATTAAAGAATGAAGTCCACTGCAAAAACTCTTGTCTTCTAAATGTCTTATTTGAAGACTAAGACACTTCAAAAATGTCTTTTCAGAATATAAACATCTTAGTTGATGTGTATTCGTCGCAACTTTTTCAAGATATTGACGTTTTGAAGAGGTTAGGTTGATTCGGGGCAAAACAAAAAAAAAATTCCTAGTTGAAGTTCGTGTATTTTGTGCACGTTTGGTTGGAGAAAGGCATCGATACGGCAACATTATTGATACGAAAAAAAATGCACAAAAAAAGAAACGCACGAAATTTTGTTCATTTTTTTTTAAAAATGCGCCATATTGGTTTTTAAAGCAATGTAAATGCAATTTTGACGCCATTCGAAAGATCATACTCGAAAATGGTAGGGTTGGTCACTTTCAAGTCAATATTAATTTTATTTCCTGTTGAAAATGAAGGTCGAAAATCACCTAAATATGTGCGTCTCCCGTCCTTAATGGGTTAATGAAAGCATTTATATGTACGAGATTATTTATGTACATTTAAGTAATTATTTCTATCACATCGTCACAATTTATCATAGTTCCTTTATAGATTATCTAGATGGCGCTATTAGAACTATCTATAACTAGTATTTTCCACATGGGTATTTCTTATATTTGTAAGGATTTGAACGCAAAAAAATCTTAATATGTGTAATATTAGATGCCATAAACTGCATTGTAATAAACGGTCATTTATAGTTTTATAAAATGAAACGTATTTGTTAGAATATTCAAGAATTTTCTTAAATATAGGTACACAATATGGCTGTGGAATTTAGTGACCTTCAAGCTGAAATTGATAGGCAATTGGAGGAACATAAACATGCAAAAAGCAAGGTTAACTCCAGACTAGGTAAGTCGTAAAAGCAGTGTCCTTATTTAATAGCCTCCCCCTCAAAAATCGATAAGAATTATATCACATGGAAATTGTACATTTACAATAGCCAAATATTAAATTTCTCCTCAATTTCGTATGTATTTCGGTGATAAATGTATTTTTAATTTTAATCTTTGTAAGATAGTTTTTAAGATTTTTTTAAAATTTACGGTCATGAACGTGTTTTATAGCTGCCCTTACAGAAGAGAATGATGCCGATCGATTTGTTAGGGAAGAAAATTTAAACGTTATCCGACAATGTGTTGACGATGGTTTAGATTGCTCGAGGGAAAAGGAATCTCCGCCAATAGTTGGTCTAGGTACGAATTACATTGATCAATTTAATTTAAAGATTAATATAATATAATAAATGCCGTTTTCTGAAGAATAAGAGAAAAATTAAATGTTAGTCCACCATTTTCAATTCCTGTATTTTGATCGTCCTTTCGGGAAAAGACTAATTGTTTTGGTTGTTATTGTTTTCTTTCATATTAGGTCCAAACATAGCGTCCATGGGTCTTGCAGCAGCTATTCACGGCAAAGAAAATACTGTCGACGATAAGCAATCACCAAATTTCGAAACTTTCGAAAATGTAATTATACTTTTCCTTATATTAATCATAAATATAGTTAATGAAACCCAAAGAAAAAATAAAATACTTTTTCATTTAGGTAAACGGGGAAGTAGATATAACCGATCTAGATGACGAAGAGATCGATAGTTATATCATGAGCGAAAAAGAAGCTCAGTTTAAAACAAATTTATGGAATAAGGTGAATGCGAAATATTTAGAAGAACAGAAAGGTATGTAAATAAAATTAAAATGTTTTTAAACACAAATAAATACAGAATTAATTAAGATACTTTGGAATTTTAGAAAAGGAAGAAAAGCGACAGAAGGAAATCGAAGAAGGAAAACCCGAAAAGAAGCGGAGGCGGGTTTCGAGAAAGAAAAATCAATGTCCGGCTAATAGTGCAGGTAATTATTAATTTACAAATAGTAATAGTAACTAAAGCGATCTTACTAAATATTTTTATCGATTCACAGGAGAAGCGATTGAGAAAATGTTACAAGAGAAACGTATATCGTCCAAGATTAATTATGAGGTTCTGAAAAGTTTGAACGTAGGAATCGTTTCATCGGAGCAAAAGTCTCAGGAAGATAATGCAGCCGACAAATTATTATCTCCTGAAAAACCACCCAGAAAAGAATCAAGACCGAGTTTCATACAGTTAGTATTTGATTTTTTTATTTAATAAATATTATTTAAAATGGAGTTTTCATGTCTTTGTTTTATTATAGAAACGGATTTACATCGCCTTTGAAAGCACGTCAAATTGAATCGCCTCGAAAGTTGGCGAATTCGAAAGATATCACATCGAGAAAAAGGACGATGTCTAATCATTCAGACGTGGAAGCAGAAGCTGTTCCGGTTGCAGATCATTTCAATGCATCCTACGAATCGGATAACAGTAAGTACTTTAAAATTTCATGTTTTATGTGTGTAAACAAAAAAATGATTTTTCTTAGTGGAGAACGCAGACGATTACGAAGAAGACGCGGAACCAGAACCGACAGAAATGTCGGTGGGCCAAATGTTGGGATGTCGGGACGAAGACGATTACGATTATGCTTACGAAGAAGAAGAATATTGATATATTTAATGTATATTTATTTACATTTTATTAGAAATGCACTGGAAACGTCGGGTTTTTAATGCAGGAAAAAATCGTGCAGTGAGAAGAAACAGTGAGAACTTAAAGACTGACGGTACATTCTGTACTATCTTAACGATTAATCTTGTACGGATATACAGGACTTAGGCTTTTCATCACATGCATTTGCGAAGCTCACAATTTACTAGTATTCGTATGTCGATAATGGACTGGAAAATTTGTTATTCGCGTAACGTATTTATATGTTGTACAAACCGCGGAGTATTATGTGTTTTCTTATTTGTTATTGTTATTTATGTTGGTCACATTGCGTGATTTTCATATTTTCTTTTTTAAGCTTCAATCGAGAAATCACGTGGCGGATAGTGCGAGAGTTAGTTTTAGTCTTCTATCATGCGAAACTCTGTTTTTTTATTTATTGCTTTTTTCCCGATTGTGTTGTTTTAGTCGATAGTACGCGTTTAGGTTAAGCACGAAAGCGTTGCAACGGAGTTTAGGAATGTAAGTTTTTATTCAATTCGAAACTGCCTGATCATTGAGAACAACAAAAATACACCGAGTTTAGACGGAATTCAAAAGAGTTTTGTTTACTATGAAATTTTTTAGTTACCGTGTTACTTAGCTGTCTAGAGCCGTATTGAAATCATCGAGTGTATTTAGACAAAGCAGATTTTAATTCGATAAAATTTCTTTTATTATTTTATACAACAAATTTATTGAATTGAATCGTAAATGTAATCAATGAAAATAAATTAATACATTTGAATTTTAAGGGTATATCATTTTTTATAAACTCCTTATATTAATAGTAATTTTGCTGTAAGTGAACTTTTAATTTCAAGAGAGAACAAATGGAAATACAACCATTTCAGGAGATGACAATGAAAACATCGAGATGGAGGAAGTCCCGCAGATTTCGGTAAGTCTAATGTATCATTTGTTATTTTTTTTCTGTGTAAAATTTTGACTAATACTCAAGATTTCGAATTATCTAAGAGATACGCGGTGGGTTTAAACGACGAGTAAATAGTCCACCTAAATTTTTCGTTTTTAGTTTTTGCACCAAAAATCAAAATAATCGTTGGAGCCCTTTTTTAAAAAATCGATTTTTTGTAGTCTAAGACCGGATCAAACTATTATTTTTTTAGTCTAAGGTTTTTTGGTAATATCTTGGCTTCTACTTAAGTTTCGACAACGATATATCAGCCAATTTTCAAGCTAATTTCATGCCCTACAAATTATCTTTAAAATACTTTGACCAAAAATGAATATTTCTCAGGTTAGAGCCGATAAAAAGAGAGAAAAAATTCGTATTTTTGAGGTTTTTCGCCTCTAACTCGTTTTGTTCAATAGCTAGTAAATTTTTATATAGGAGAAAGTTGTAGACCTTAAAAAGAACTACAATTTAACACCCTAAGTTGTTTCGTTTTGATAGAAATTGAGCGGAAAAAAGGAGAAAAATACACTGTTTTTATTTTTTTTTACTATGGCGCACCACTTTTAAAAATCTGAAAAAAATGACCATACAGATTGTCCTAAAATACATCTTTTTGAGTTTTTTCAAGAGGGCGTTTTTTTTTAAACGCGAGAAAACATGTTTTGAATTTTTTATGAATATTTAAAAAGTTTCTATGAGGTCAAATTACTTGAAAAAATTTTCGTAGCTACACTCCAATATTATTTGCACACATGAATTTTTCTGTGAAGATTGCATAGTGTGGCTACGAAATAAAAAAATAAAAACTGAAAATTCACGTTTTTTCCTATAGCGAGCGCAATTTTGGGGGTAGGGAGTTGAAAATTTCTGAAAATTATTATTTTTCGACATAGAAAACGATAAAATTTCATTCATCTGAATCCTTGCTGGGGCAGATTAGACCTTCTTATCCTGCTAGACCCTTTTATACGTAATAAACAATGGATGAAAATGGTAGGTATTTTCAAGTTCTGCAACTTTTGTCGATTTATAACAAAAAAATAGTTTTGAAATTGTTATAAAATATTACAAATAATTATTATGTTCCGGATCGTCACGCGACAAAGGTCCTAATAACCGTTTAGGTCGAGTGGGATAATATTATAATAAAATTCCTGTAGAATTAGGAGGAAAATATGAATTAACTTCTTTGCAATTAGTTTGTTTTGGGTCGTGGTTGTTGTTTTCCGAAGTCCTGCCTCTAGTAAACAAATAATCCGAACCCGAATAAACAGGCCTGCGGAAGGCACCTTCAGTCAGTTGATCGTGGGGTTCCGAGACGTTCGGATCATTTTTATCATTATAGTTCGGGTATATCATAGAGCCAGAACCTTGGGGTGCGTTGGTGCCCAGATAGCACAAAATGTTTTGTTACATACCAAATACGTTACTGATATATAACGGTTATGAAGCCGGACATTTTTACATTCCTGTGACATAACCGTTACATATTTGCAACGTCTGTGCTGTATGGGTGGTGACTTCCCGGGTCGCTTCGCGGTCTCATCGGTGGGTGAGTAATTATTCGATATATCTATTATATTGTGCATTATATTATTTATTTATATTTTATATAAAAATGACATATTTATTGGCGAGATATGTCTGGGGCAGGGTCCGCTTACAAGCCCTACTGAAGAGTCCGTGAGCGGACCCGGGACGAAACATCAGCCAACTTTTTTATTTATGTTCTTTTATTATTTGCATGTGACCTAGCATGACGTAGTAAGAAAATACAGTATCACAGTACAGAATTGGTTAATAACTTCCGGTTTTTTTAAATGTAAGAATCGGACAAGTACAGTTTGGATAGCGCATTTTCTTTTATTAAACTCAACGGTTAACCTTTACGACTCGACAAACGAGACGGTACAAAGACCTCTTGAAGGATGGATTACACAGGACCACAAAATAACAAAAAATTTCTGGAAACTGAAACGCGACTAGGTGTTTCTTATAGATTTTTAGCCGCTGAATCCGAATCTGGGCACAGAATTTGACCATCACGTCTGAGATTTTTTTTATGTGAGGTTATAGTGCGTAAAATTGCTCTTTTTATGCGTATTTCCACATTCTCTACATAAAATAATGTTTTGACCGGTGAATAAAGTGGAATTGTGTAATTCTGGTAGATTTTTTGCCATTGAATCCGAATCCGAGTACAGAATTTGCCCATCACGTCTGAGATTTTTGTTAATTTTGAGGTTATAGTGCGTAAAATTGCTCGTTTTATGCATATTTGGACATTAACTATATAATAACGTGTCGACCGGAGAATTAAGTGGAATTATGTAATTCTTGTAGATTTCTGAAACTGAAACTCGCAGGAAATTCGTAACAAGAAATTCAGCTACGATGGAAATCCAGCAGCGATTTTCATTACAAAAGTCGTTTTACACTGGATTAATATTGTTTTATTAATTTTGGTTTATCATCTACCATATATTGAAGCAACCGAACAAGTTTTTAACCCGGAGTCGTAGCAACATTTTTTGTAACGCAATGTCAAAGAAACAATATTGAAAAAATGATCAAAAATCAGAATTACGGTGTCTTTGCACTCGCTTTTCGACATATTTTGTTTCGTTTGCGGAGTATATATTACAATTAAAAGTCGGAAACGCCTTTCCCATGTTATCAAACGATATTATGAGAAATGTTTCGGTAAATTAATGAAAGATATGAATAACTAGTGGTATCCGAAAATTGTATGTTCTAGTTGCATATCACGCCTGTATCCTTGGCGAAGATGTAATGTCTATGCAATTTTCTTCACGAACGGAATGGACAGAACCCGAAAACCATGAAAGTGATTGTTACTTTTGTTTGTGCGATTTAAACGGGCATACTTCAAAAACTAAACAAAGCATCATTTTAGGATTGTGAAAAGAATTGACAGAACTTTTGGCATCAAGACTGAAGGAAAAGAACTTATTAGCTCCAGGAACGAATATCATCTTTTAGAGAACTAGAGGACCAATTTCTCAGGAAATTTTTTTCGATAGAAAATTCGTTAGTATATTGTAATGACATTAACGGACTAGTTGACGAATACAACAGTATTACATATAAAGCCGAAGACTGGCGGCTTTTCACGGACTCGTCGTTAAGGAGTTTAAAGGCGGTTTTGATGCACAATCGTAATATCTATGCTCCCACCCCCTGGCTCATTCTGTAACGTTAAAAAAGAAGGGTTTTTTAGTCTTGTCATTCGGATTCAACGGCCAAAAATCTACAAGAATTGCATAATTCCACTTCATTCACCAGTTGAAACATTATTTTATGTAGTGAATGTGGAACTATGCATAAAAAGAGCAATTTTACGCACTATAACCTCACATAAAAAACAGATTCGGATGCAGCGGCTAAAAATCTATAAGAATCATCTAGTCGCGTTTCATTTTCCAAACATTTTTTTTATTTTGTGGTCCTGCGTTATGGACGTTCTCTCTTTGAGAGACAGATGCCGTTCCTCGTGGAGGAAAAGTGGAAAATTCTCTCTTGGAGAGAAGGCAGCGGTAGTTTCTCTCGGAGGAATGGAGATGGATGCTCTCTTGGAGAGAAGGTGGCGGTGTTTCCTCTGGGAGGAATGGAGATGGATGTTCTCTCTTGGAGAGACAAAGGTGGGAGGTCCTTTTGGAGGAATAAAGACTGGGGAAGGAATATAAAGATTAGGGTATCCTCTTGTCGAAATAAAGACAGACATAGCCTCTTGGAGGAAAAAGACAGAATTTCCTTCGAGGAATATAGACCAGGGAATCCTCTTGGTGGAAAAAGACAGACATTTCCTTCGAGGAATAAAGACCAGAGAATCCTCTTAGAGGGAAAAAAACAGAAATTTCTTTGGAGGAAAAAGACAGGCCTTTCCTTCGGGGAATAAAGACCAGGTAATCCTCTTGGAGGGAAAAGACAGACATTTTCTTGGAGGAATAAAGAGTAAGGATTTCTCTTGGAGGAATAAAGTCCTTGCAATCTCCTTGGCGGAATAAAGACAGACATTTCCTTTTAAAGGAAAATACAAGATTTAATAAGAACGTTGAAACTTTCAAAGCTGACTTTACACCGATTTCAATTTCGAAGTTTCGAGACGTTTACAGTTATTTAGCAATGATATTCATTTTGTAACATCGCGATCTAAGCTGCCCGATTCGATTCGCTGTCACGGCAGAAGCGTTTGATTCGTCTTACCGATAACTACGGAAATTCTTCGCCAATCTCATTCTTAATGTAGTCGATCTTTAAAAGGCTTAATGTTTCCGATTTTAGTGTTAATTGGTTTGTTTACAACGCGTACTTGATGTTTTTTTTTTTAAGTTTTTGCGACTCTCTCGGTTAGTTAATTCACGTATAGGCGAGATGTGGTGGTTGCAGGATTAATCAGGCGTTCTGCGTTTTTATTATAAAGGTAATAAACTCGTTTTCTAATAATTTCTTGAATAAGGTTCAGTAGATAGTTATTTTGAATTAGGATCTTTTTAACTAATTTTAGTTGTTTTTCCTGAATTTGATCTCTGCTAATAGAATCGCCCTATCTATTAGACCATACATCACTCCAATTTTGTAATTTAGAGGATGTTCAGAATAAAAATTAAGATAACGACCCGACCAAGTGTCTTTGTGATGCCAGTCTGTTATTAAATTCCATCCTTTCATCGAATAACTTTTAGATCTAAAAAGGTTATAATGTGGTCGACCTCAGTCTCCGATGTGAATGTTGTTCTATTGTTGAGATATTTTAAATCGTTGAAAATGTTTAATAAGTTGTTCTTCTTATTCGTTGGAATGCTTATCAAGATATCGTCCACATAACGGTAGTAAAATATTGCTTTGAAATTTAACTTGTTAAAAAACTTTACTTCTAGGAATTCCATTACTAATTTAGCAATACCTGGTGATAAAAGGGACACCAAAAACTTGTTTGTATGTTGTATTCTGAAAATTAAAACATGGTGTATTTAAGTTTTATACCTTTTAAAAATTCTGTTTTAGTTAACTTTGTGTGACTTTTTATTTCATTCCATTGTATATGGCATGATCAACCATCTCAGGGGAAGCTTAATTTGCTTAATTTTCTTCCTAAAATCCTAACTATCCTTGATGTGTGTCTCTTTTTTACCGACCACTTTATTTAAGATATCCGTATTAAACTTAACAATTTTATTGGTTTGTGGGGTAATAGGGGACACAATAATTCGTAACTAACGGATTATTAACCTGCTGGATTTTCGGGTGTCCATAAGCGCGTGGTATAACGCCTTAGTAGTTTTTTAGATATTTCGCGGTTGATAAATTGATGAAACCTGCTTTTTTCCATTTCGATTTAAGACTGTTGTTCTCTTTAGTTGTTGCTGCATATTCATGTATTGAAACTTTATATGTGGTATTGTCTCCTAATAATTGAAACATATACTAGATATAATTGTTTTTGTTCATAGCAACTGTTGTATTTCCCTTATCGGTGTTAGTAAATAGTATTTTTTGATACAAGTACGTAAAGTAAAGTTTACTTTACGCACCGAAAAGACGTATATAAAAATATTTCTTAAAAAAAAATATTATTATGCATGAATTCGGTTAATTCTTTATCATCAGGATTATACGAAAATGTATCATGTAATTATTGATGTTTTGCAAATTGAACTTTTTAATATAAATTAGCTCATTCAGACCTGATATTTTTGATATTGATCTTATTGCCATTATCATCAGTACTGTCAGTAATTTTTCTAACACATTGTTCAATTCCGGCTATGAAATGGTAAATAGGCATGTCCTTTCGTGTTTTTATTGGGAAAGAATGTTTCGGTCTAAGACATACTATATATATAATATCTTATGGGATGTTCGTATTCGTTAAATTGACAAACAAATTCTTTTGAACAATGATCTTATTCTGTTTAAGTTCTTCAGTATTATTGGTTAGCCAATTTTGTTTCTAAGTCTCTCATTGAATTTGATTTTAAAGTTTTACAAAATTTCATGTTCTCATAGTAATAAAAGTTGTTATAAATTTCAAACGGTAGGTTTTTAGTTATATTATATAAATTTAATCTACGTTCGCCCCTAATATCTCTTATATGTTGAATTGTGTCCTTGATTTCTAAATTTAAAAGTTTCCGAGAAACATCCAGGGAAATTCCGTTAAAAGTTTGTTGTGACTTATAACTGTAGAACATTCGAACTTAAGTTCAAATTATATACATTGCATGTGACGGTAGGACTCTTCGTTTCCGGCATCGCAAAAGAAAAATACGTTGGTCTATGAGTTTGTCTAGAGTAGTCGAAAGCTTGGACCATTCCGCGAGAAAGGAACTAATATTGGTTCCAACACGTGTAGTGCTCCAGCGTTTGAAACCATTACCATATTGATTCCGTTGATTCCCGTTAATAAGCATATGATTAAGATTTTTGAACATCCTAAATCAAACGAATAAGATTTTTGACCGAAAAAATTATGTGAAGTGTTCGGTGAGTGTCAGAAACGTCGGTAAACTTTTCGACGGGAAATGACCTTAAGATCGGTCATTTCACTTTCTTCTGTAAGTGTTTGTAGGCAAAAACTAGTGGTTTTACGGAGAACTACCTTAAATAATAAAATTTAAATTTCTTGTGATTCAAACGATTTGTAAAATTTACAATAGAACATAGCAAATTTTATAAACCACAATATCAAAAGGTACACAAGACGGACAATAATACCCGTTTATAACTAAATTTAAAATGTGTTTGCAATTTTCTTATTGTTAATGTAGTACTTTTTAAGGATTTCTCCTTATCTGAAACTAAAGTAATTTTCTTAGGAAACAAGTTCATTATACAAATGATATTCATATTTTAATAATACATATAAAGCATATAAGAATTAGTCCGTATTTGAAAATTATATTTGGTAATTCGTGTCAATCAACTGAGGAAACAGACGTACAATATCTAAATACTAATACCGGTTTTTGATGACTTACTACTCCGTACACTAAAACTTTATATCTGGAAAAAGTAAGAGGCGTTCGCATACGCCGCAAAAATAAATTGTTATGATTATTACCTGTGATATTTTTGTATATAATCTGATAATTCGAGACATGTAACTTCTAAAGTCAATCAATAAATTTAACAATAAATACAAGAAAAAGTTGACAGTGAAAATCTTGTGTGAATGGTTTGATTTGGATAAATATTCGTTTCAGAAGACGAACTATATATAATAAAAGGTAAGAACTATAATATAATAAATAACACATACATGCCAAGTAAATTTATTCGTTTAAGATTTGTTGATCGACTTCTAAAATTAAACGAAAAAGGTACATTTGATAAAAGTAAAAAAGTCTTCAGGTTTGATGGATTTGTGGTTTTTTAAAATTAAGTTTTATTTACATTTGCATCGACCATTAGGTCTTTAGCAACTTAAATTTTTATTTACATTATTACATAGTATTACGGAGATATCTTGTTGCAATATATTCATTGAAAATGTTCTTTTTCTTTAGAAGTTTGATGATCTTCATGATTTGATTCTCTTTGGTGATGCAATTTTCCCATGGACCGTTTTTTGTTATTTCTTGCTGAAATTTTTCGCATTCTTGTAGGGTATGTTGCACAGTTAGGAGCTTGTTGTAGGTTTCGCAATTTGGTGGATCTGTTTTTGTTATTAAATATGAATGGGTTATCTTATTGTATGAACAATCGTTAGTCGCTTTAGTACTGTTTGTTCTCGTCGATTTAGTTTTTCCCATTTATTAGATCTTTGATCGTTTACTTGGATTATGCCAATTTCGATAGTATTTTGTTCCTGAACTATTTTTACTTTTTGTAAATCATGTTTAATCACTTTTATGTCTTCGGCAGAATTTATTGTGTCAGCTCGACACTTTTGTTAGTTTTTTGTAGTTCTTTTATTAGGTCGTTTATTGCAGATGTTGGAATCCAGCTGATATTTGTTTTATACCTTAGATGTTGAAATCGATATACCGAATTTGTAATTTCAGGACTTATATCTCCAGGGTCTAAGGAATTTAGATCGTTAAATACCTCTTCGCCGCTAATATTACGATCCTAGATTCACCGATTTTTATTTTTACAACCATTTCAATTATTTCTATGCACGCTATTAATATTGTTTTTTTTTTGGCTTATCACTTTTGGGATGTTTAACTGATTTATTTTATCATTGTTATAGATAAGATGTCTATTATAGTTTCTTCTTTGTTTTTTTATGTGATAGTCCAAATTTTAAATTTCATTATATCATCTATTTTGGTTTTGATGATATCGTCGAAGTTAGATTGGGTCTGATATTTGACCTTCGCAGGTCACTGATGAATTTAAAGATAAATAATTCGTTTTATTAGTTTTAAATTGGAACTATTTGAACACCTATCGGTAATTTAAAGTACTACCAATCAATTTCTGGTAATGCCGTTATATGACAAACATCAGTATAACCGTGGCCCGTTGCAAAAGTTAGTCGATTTCGTGGCGGGGTCCAGCGGACCCCAGTGTGACTACGGTGTATTCTTTGAAGAAAATAAAAAAGCTTTTATTTCATGATTCGTGTAGTATAAATAGTCGAAATAACACGGTAAATAATGCTTATTGTACATCTATTATTTACTGTCAATAATATTATGAGACATATATTGTTTATAGTTTTAGAGGTGGCTTACAATTTAAGAGTTCGTAACATTCGTAAGCAATTAGAAGAGACTGAGGAAGATGAAACTATTGGCGGAGAGACTTCAGAAATTTTCGATTATCAGGATGTAAATTACTTTATTTGTTCAGTTATATATCTTATATTTAAAAATTATGTATAAATAAACAAAGTATGTAGGTAAAAATTATGTATTTTATTTTTTAAAGATTATGCACTTCATGCATCTAAATAAATACCTTCATATTTTTTTCTACAAGACCGCAATCTGCAAAGTACGTCCAGAAAATGTCATTAAAAAATATTAAAAATATAATAAGTTACGATTTTTTAAGTAAATACAGTCATTTTCTGCACTTTTTTTATTTGTAATTTTCTTTACTATGTTAGATGCAAACTTGTGCAAAGTGAACAATGTGGTCATAATTTGGGATAGTTGAACAACGTCTCAGAATTTGTGTAGCTTGCTGTGACTTACTCTTCTAATACAGGAACAATTTTAAGCATTGGGGTCCGTTAGACCCCGTGTGTCGTTCTTAGCATTTGGGAGGTGTGACCGGCGAAGGTTAATATTTGGTAATCTAATAAATCTGAATTAATTTGCCCAGATGCATATTTTAACTGTTTTGAAGGGATGATTGCTGATATTTGTACCTTGTATTTTTGCAAAATGCTATTGTACATTTCTAGAAATGGAGACGGTAAATACTTTGGTTCTTTCCTCTGTTCTTGTTCCCTAGATTGGTTTAAACAAGATGTACTGCTTACAAGCTACAGTTAGTGTTTGTGTATGTCGATATTCTTCAAGGTTTAGTTGTTTGTTTCATACATTATTTTTATTATTGGCCTAGTGTGGAATGCGCCCTGACTATTTTCGGTTTTTAGTTCTTTATTGGTAACTTCAGTATTTGTTAGTAACATGTCTTCTGCGAATATTATTTGAATATCTACATTGTTATATGGTCAACTATTTGTTTATTGGTTGTCGTTATTACCCCGTTATCTTATTCTATACCATCTTTTTTTAGTGTATTATTATTTTTTCCCGGTATGCTTTTCATTTTACCCTAATAACTTTTCGTATGTTATTACAGTAGTCCCCATCCTAAGTTATACCGTCGGTTCTTTCAAAATGGCGGCAGTTTATCCAAAGTTATAGCCCCTTACTATCCCCACTTCCGTAACTCTGCTTATATCCGTGCAATGAATGCTTCTGTGTGTGACCGTCGCGAAGCAAGAGTAGCTCAGCGAAACAATGTGATGGGGGAAGGAGAGGAAGAAAGCGGTATAACTTTGGACGGTATACCTTAGGGCAGGGCATACTGTATTTTGGTTGATAGATTTAGCAAACTTAACCCATAATTTAGTGGTTTTATTTGGCATTTTATGCCCTGATAACATATCCAACATGGTGGACTAGCGCTTCATAATTATCTAATTTGAGATTTTTGTGATTGACTGCATTTTATCTTTCTTAAATAGCGTACTTGTCTAAAATTCGCAACAGAGAGAGAAATACTAAATAGTTAAAAAAAGTGACAAATGAACGTAAATTTGAGAACCAAATCGTACTTTATCTTGGTAGGAATTATAATCCGAATTCTATAATTGATTACGCACGGGGACGAGAGTGAAAATTGAAACTGCGTAACTGATCATCTCCCACCAGACCCTAGATTCGATGCAACTCCCCCTTTTTTTTGGTGGAATACATGCGCGCCTGATAAACGGACAACACTCATCTTTTGTCCTCCTGGTTTTACACGAAAGTGCGAGAACCGTACTGTATTCAAAAGGATTCAAATCATTTACAGTACAACCTCGATAAGACTTCGTGGTCGGTTCCTATTTCCCCTCTCGCCTCTCGTAAAGACATCATTCAAGAGAAAAAGTGAGCTGCCCCTTCCTAAACCTACGCAAAAGCATGCGCAGTTGTGATCGCTCACTGTCATTTACATTATGTACAGCATTTCCCAATTCCCACCGACTTTCTGCGCGCCCGGTTTACCGTAGGGGAGAAATTGTGCGCGAGAACAATATAATGTTCGGGGGCCCCCCCCCCCCCGTAGAAGAAATACTCACCAGGGAGGTGATGTAGTTGGAGAAATGAAAAGATAACAGAGTTCTCACAACAGACAATAACGAGGGTTCGACAATTACGGAATTGGACAAATAGGAGGTTCGGAATGTATACTGAACCAAAGAGACGATTTCCAGACCAAGATCGTCAATTCTTGTAAAAGGCAACATATGGAAGCCGAAAGTTAAAAAATAAATCATTTTTAATAATTCTGAATCGTTTTTCGTTCGCTGGAATCATATTGATAAAAGAACCCAGATGGCGAGACAGGTCTCGTAAATATGGCCATGTGACTTCCTCGGAATCGAAAAAATTCTATTTTACTCGTAATTTACCATTTTTCAAATTCAAACTGTTTTTCGAATTATTATACTCTCTTTTTTTTTTTGTTATTATATTTCTTATTTTCGTGTCTAGGTGTTAATAATTCATACAATACGGATTTAAAAGTATACGGTATTAAAATACATTTAAGTGATTGGACCGAATCAACTTGAATCCAAAACTAGACAAAAATAGAATTGGATTAAAATTGTTGTAATTAGATTTAATTTTTTTTTAATGGTTGGTATATTTCCATATCCTTAAATAACTTTCATAAAAAACAAATGTTTGTTGTTTTCCAAATTTGTTCCGATTCATGACGTCATTTTGGAAAAAAACGTCTGCATTTACCTAAAAATAAAGGTGAGATTCGGAAAGAATATTTAAAAACTCATAAGGCATGAAGTTGTAAACAACTTCATCTACCCGGGTAACAAAGGATCATAGGATATAGGTACAGGACACGTACAAAATGGCGTTTAACTGTACGTGAGATGTATTTGGAGCTCTCGTTACATATAGATTTTCACGAGGGATTATTCTTTTTATGATAAGTCTTGACATGAAAAAGTATACAAGTATGTATTTGATTACAATATACAAAATCACTGTTATATGCCCATGAGAAGTTAATGATCACGTTAATAATGTCATGGTTTGTGAAAAAAACGTGACTCTATTATCAAGCGTCTTTTACCCGCATTAAGCGACAAAAACGTCGAGGTTTCATGGGAATTAAGCGAAAACTTGTCCAGTTTCAAGCAATCGCATTGCGCCACAGAAATTCTGTCGCTACATGGAAACTGCCTTAAACAAACTTAACATCGACAGAGCAATGAAATTTTGCATAACGCGTTGGCGGCAACAGGACAATTGTTATCTACCGAAAGTTTGTAAAAAATAATCGTTGAATCAAGTTCAGTCAGGTGTCGGTCGCGTCTGCGAGAAAAACTCCGGATGAATCGCTCGTTGATTGGTTCGAAAATTTTCCACATCCAATCGCGAATGTTTTCACCGGATTAAAAAAGGTTGACGTCGCGCAAAGTGTAAGTGGGTGAACATCGTTATACATAATTCTCAATTCCCAAATTTCGCGAATGACAAAAATATCGGTGGGAATCGTCGATATAGTAACGTTGTGGCTCGTAATGGCTTTTCTAAAGTGGGTTTTACCGATGTAACGAACGAGCTTCCTTCGGTCGGGCCGCCATTTTGAAAACTCTTTCGCGGAGACATTTCGAATGGGAGAAACCCGGACATGTTCTGACCTGCATAACGGTGAGATAAGCGGGTTCGTTCGCACGCATCTGGTGATTTGGTATACAATAACACGACACTAATACAAGCACGTTGCACCTGGGAATCATTGACCTACTGAATCGAAGTTACTACACGGTCTACAGTTTCCGCCTTTTTTGTGTTCAGCAATTCAGTATCCGAGACTTCGATTCTCGCGTATTTTTGAATAAATGAAACCAGGGAATATAGACGCATATAGAAGTCCAGAGCGGATGCGGGTCGAAATTCTTATACCCGAGAGATGTCACCACTTTGGGATTTTGGGTTTTCTCCTGCCCCCCCCCCCTCCCCCCACCCGTTTATGGTCTCTAGTGCATTTCCCCCCACCATGGTATATTTTTTTCGGTATGCTCCGCCCATCAGCATTTAACACAAGATCGACCCTCGGGTAATAAAAACGTCAGCTGGCGCGCAAACTTACATTTCAGACAAATTAGGACAAAAATTCCTTTTACTCTTGCTTGGTATTAGTTGGTTAATAGTATATTATGCAACGAGTGCATAACTTCACGCACTGCACGAATCACATACGATATTTTATGCACAGATTTTGTACTCGTGAAGTACACTGTAAAAAAGAAATGTAAAATTACACTTCTGAGATTTTACAATTTTGTTGAAATTTCCTATTACTCTCCTTGTAAAATTGCATGTTTTCGGTAAATATCCAACGAAAACAGAAGGAAATTTACCGTAAACGTGCAAAATTTACAATGGAAACGTAAATTTACAGCGTAGGAGGTGGAAATAAAAATACCAGTAGGAATCGTTATAATTTTACATCGATTGTGTAATTTAAAAAAATGTAATTTTACATCGTGTTTGTAATTTTCAATTGTTTTCCATGTAAAAAAAGCACGGAAATGAATATTATGAATATAAGTTTACTTTAAAAACATATCTAATTTTATATTTAGTTGAAATATTGGTATATCATTCCGATCATATCTAAAAATTACACCAAAACTTGGGACATTTCACTGAGCCAATGTAATTTTACAGTAGATATGTAAAATTCCGACAAAACTCTAGGAATTTTACAGTCCAATTGTAATATTACACTGCCGTGTAAATATAGAACTGATTTTTTCCGTTTTACAGTGCACATGTAAAATTACATCGATAATGAAGGAATTTTACAATATCACTGTAAATTTACAACGATTTTCAGTTGTAATATCCCGAGACCTTCAAAATTATCGGAATATTTCCCGATAGCTTTGTTGCAAACAAGTGAATATGTCAAGTTTTGCAGGTTAAAGATTCCGAGTGCGTAGCACGATTATTTTTTCGCAGGAATTTCGCAGATTTATTTGTTCGCAGGACAGTTAGAGGGAAATATTGCGATTAATTTATTGCGATGAAGGTCGAGGGGTATTCGGCGGATTATTTTTTGTGACCGGTATTTGAGGTTACAGCTGAGCAGAGAGGAGAGACGAATTTATGAATTTAGAAGTTTTAACAAATGAGTAGCGAGTATGCAATTTTCGAATGCAATTTCCAGGAGCTGCCGTGGTATTTCCAGTATAATTTTAAACAAATGACCATAGAACCCTTTGAATATCGCGCTCTGATTGGCTGAAATCCAGTCGCGAAAAATAATCACTGGTATTTTTATTTCAACTTTTTCACTGTAAAATCACATCGACTTTTTTTACAGTGTACATAGAGAAATTCAGTGCGGGAAGTGGATGGAATGTGCGAACTACTTCACGCAGGGAAAATCAATTAAAATTATATTACAAATATATTTTTAGTGCTTTTTCGAATTTTCATGTAAAAATATAATTTGAAGAAATCGGTTATATTCATATTCAGTTTTAAAAATGTGTTTGTAATATTGAAAATTAATTAAATTTATTAAACTTGGGCTTTTTCACAATAACTAACCCTTAGTTCCGACGGCTATTTTAAAGCCTTTTCCTCCCACTACCTGGGTCAAATATGTCCTACCGCTTGAAAATGCTTACAGTTGTGCAATTTATAAAGTACAATTTGAATTTTCTATGGGTCGAAAACGACCCTGGGGTCTGGATTCATGACATGATACCATATAATCAGTAAATGGTTGTTACATATGTTATACACGGAAAGTAAAAGTCCCCTGCAAACACGGAAATTAACAGTTATGTAATATTTACGTAACGGTTACATTGTTCCATAAATGTTACAGAGTTGTTACATAACTGTTACTTTTGTGTTTACAGGGTCGTGGAAAGTTTCTACAACTATAATAATCAACCACTTTTGGATGGGTCCTGAATTTCATTTATTGTATTTTTATAGAAAGGCTGACGAACAACATAATGAAAAATTACAAAAAGTTAAAGAATAAGCCAACAAATAGTTGTTAAATAATCTTTGTTGAACACAAAATGGTAATTGTTTTACAAATATAGATGAATCAGTTGGTAACATTGAAGTAGGTGATTCATGAACGTGGAATTCGGGTATTATTTTCTTCCCAAATTGAAATCTGTAATATACGAAATAAATGCTCATAGTTACAACGAAAATGCCATACAGGTATAAACTGGCAAACTTTTCCAATCCCACCACACTCATTTCGGCTGGGGTACTTTACCTGTTTCCCTTTAAGCGCGCTTTTTCTTCTCCCGCCACTCTCCGCGAGGATCCGCCCATCGACCAATTAGATACATTGACCATGGCGGGAAGTTCACGACGTTTCAAATGAAACCCCGAAACCATTTCAAATCGGTTTATTAAACATTTCCCGTTATTTATAATTAAAAAGACAATTGTTCATTGTTCAATGTAACGTGTTATATTACAGTCGAAGGCAAGCAAATAAAATAAATCTGCATTAAGAGGGTTCTAAAGTAGTTGACGATAAGGTAGAAGTCTTCGCTAAAACACGTAAATAAAAAATGTCTATCTATTTTACAACATTCGAGCTATGTAAGGGTGATTTTACTTTCTATATGGGAACTTTTACAGAATATCAAAGAAGTTAAATAAGAATATACCGAGAGTTGTTGGAAATATAAAAATACAAATCACCTATTTCTAATAGTTCTAGTTCAGTTCCTAATTAATCTGTCTGGCACTCGTTATTTTTCCATATAATAATTAGAATTACCTAATAAATTATACAGAATACTATTTTAGGGCACTTTTACGGCAACGAACCATATTATTTATACAAATAATAAATGTTTAAAACAATAACGAAAACTACAGTGATCCCTCCCAATATTTGCCTCGCCCGTTTTGTTTGTCCTTTTCTAACCCTCCCAATATTTGACTAGTGAGGGGAAGAAATTTTTCCCCTACTCCGCCGACTATAGTTATAGAACGCGCATGCGTCGACCAGATCAGTTTAACCATGGTTTAACCTGTCCTACACCCAAGAGCATCAATTCGTTCCTTTCGAGTCTTATGTTTTCTATTTTGTTTTCACACTTTACGGACACGTGTATCAAAAAAATACTATTTTGCTCCCTATATCACGGGAGGGTTTAAGGGGCTTCTAAAGTGATCCGCCGGTAAGGAAGGAAGTTTCACTAAAAAACGTAAATTAAAGAAGACTCACTTCTTAATAGAAAAAAGGTTAACTAAACAAAAACACCTTCACGTGTTTTTTACGAATGCATATCAAATTTCATTGAAAATAAATGTTTGTAATAGTGAAACTGTTCGCGTTGTTACCGGCAACTTTTGTTATTGCTTTAACCTTTTGTTATTTTTAGTTCGTAACTGTAAAAGTGTCCTAAAATGGTAATTCACCTTGGAGCATATGTTTTTTAATGAAAATACGTTGGTAACAGCGAATTTGATTAAACTAGCGAGTCGGTATTTAGCTGCCTCTTAAGGGGGTGCTAAAGTGTTCCGCCGGTAAGGTAGGGAGTTTCACTAAAAAACGTAAATAAAAAATGACTGAATCGATTTTTCCAAATGCGGGCATTGTAAGGGCAACTTTAGTTACTATAGACGGTATCCTAGAAAATTTTCATTCCGTGAGAAATTAATTTGTTCAGAATATTATTGTAAAACGTGGAATATTCACTTACCTGCATATTTAAAATAAAAAAGTTTTAAAATGCACAGTTATAATATATTGAAGCACATTAGGTTGTGCACGATGTATAATAAACGTTACAATTTGAAACTAACGTTTGATATTTATAATCTTCTATTACAATAATCTACCTCGCTTCGAAATTCTCCGGTCATTCTTAGAAATGACGTATTTAAAAATTCTCGGAATAATAATTTAAAATATATCGAGTATCATAAGATATAATAAGGTCTCCGAAACTTTTCGGCGATTTTATAAAGATACGCGATAGGATTTTCCTTTTTTCTCATGGTTTTTTGTTGTTTTCTTTTTTCTAAATGTTTTACTTTTTCCTTTGTTCAATTGATTCGATCGATCTCCCTTTCACCCTTCCCTTGCATTGTTGTTGCTTTTAATTTTCCTTTTATTGTTTACCGTTCCTATATAAATTTTTTTCCCGTTTGATTTCATTCTGTCTCCAACTAGTATTCTGGATAGCTGGGCAATAATCCCCGGTCAATTGATCCAGACTCTCCGCAGATATTTTGGCAAAAAACAGTACAGAGATCAGGTAAGAAGTACGAAATTTTTATTTCAGTCATATTTAATTAGTGTAATTTATATTGAATTATATTGTTGCAAGTGCTTTAACCCCTCCACTAACAATCGACATGTTTCGAATGGTACAGGAGGGGAGCAACTTGCCGACGGAAATAAGGAAAACTTGAAATTTAAGGGAGATTGTTGTATAAATATATATATATATAATAAGCAAAGAAATAAGCAGGGACTCTGATGTTCTGAGCGAGCGTTAGCGAGTGAAGCTATAAAGCTCGTAATAAAATAAGGTAAATCTTCGGAAAGACTACGTCACCTGGAAAAAAATATTTTTTATGTGGTTTCCGACGTATTGTGGGTCGTTGATTACGAATCTGATAACAGAAATTGGCGGTCGGCCTTATCTTGGCCGCTATAGATGGCAAATAGAATATGCAAAATGAATTTTTATCTTACCTTGGCGGTCTATTTAGCAGACCCTTAAGTGGATTTTGAAGTCTTCAGTTGATAAGGTAGTAATCTATATGTAAAAATATTAATTAAAAATTACTAAAACGGTTTTTCAAACTTTGGACTCCATAACGACAATGTTCAACGGCTATAAAGGATCTCATAAAAAAAATACCAAAGAACTTTATCGGGAATTGACCGAGAATTTGCGGGAATAGATGATGTTAAGTATAAGATGCAAAAAAAGTCGCCTAAAATAAATTTAGACTAAAAAATATATCACAGAGTCCGAGAAAATAAATTATAACGACTTGCACATAACAAAGTAGAATTATCATATTGTATTCGCTTAGTGCGTGACTTTGGAAGGGATATGACAATCAACGCCAGCGCTCGATGCGGCGGAATATGAAAGTTGATATTAATGAAAATACACAGCTGTTACACTGAATGTCATAGAAAATGTCACATTTTTATTTCTCGATTTTGGATATTAGAAGGTAATTTCAAAGCATATAAAATTCTTGGAGTTTTATTAAACTATATATAACAGTATGTATAATTTTACTTTGTTCAAATGTGTACATAAATTTTGAAAAATGATTATCTTTAGAGCTTGCTTTTCGTTGTACCTGCTATACATACCGACGTGAATCAACTGTAATTTGCAAAGTGTGCATTTGGCGAAATATGGATCTGGAGAAAAATTATAATGTTTATTGTAGTATGGTTAACTGCCCAAATACTCGCAAAAATTCTCCGGGAACAGAATGGATTAAAATCAATTAAATGTGTTATCAACGCAAAACTTGTCCTGATAACAATATCCATTGTAAGCTTCATTCGCGAGTGCAATTCAAATTTATGAATCTATTGTTCACATTATTTATTGTTGAAAAATTCGATCTGTTCCAACCAATGTCCGTCTTTCATAAAAATATGTTCAACAATTTACTAAAAATATGGTGAACGTAAGACTAAAAATATTTCAGTTTCCTCCTATAATGTTTTTATTAATATCAACTTCCTAACCTCGCCGCTAGTGGCGTGACAGTTGTCATGCACTAAGTGAATAGAATTGTGTCATGAATTCAATGTCATTTATTTAAGGAATACAAATTCATTTGTTATTTACGGTTTTTAGTGAATTTTTCTACCTTACCGACGGACCACTTTAGGACCCCCAGATTTATTTTATACTTGCATACTAGAAGTATAAAATAATAGGTTATATTGAACAATGAATAGTTATAATTGCCTTTTGAATTGTAAGTAAAAAAAAATATGAAATAAACCGCATTAAAATTATTTCTTAGATACATTTGAATCGGCATAAGTTTCGCGCCGTGTTCGACGCAGCTGATTGGTCGCTGGGCGTGGCCACTCGTGACATCCAAAGGACGACGGTAGGAGAAAAGCGCGGTTTGTGGTGGGATCGTAAAAGTTGTTCAGTATGGATGCACCGCCATAAGCGTCTATGTTCGTTGACGAAACTTTTAAATAAAAAGTGCGAACGCATAGTGGAAAGATTTCGAGTGCCGGCAGCGTTAGGCCGGAACGGACCGCTTCTTAATAATATATAAAAAAAGTCCTGCTCGTCGAATGTGACATAGGAAATTGTGCTTTAACGTATCGTGCTGGCGATAAAAAAGACTTCACACCATCGAAACGGCCAAAGATGTCGCGTGAGAATGAAGAGCTCGAGGTGAGTTTATACTTGGTTTAATTCGAAAAAAAACGATCTGTCCGCCGTTGTCGCGTCTTGGAAATATATTTCGGGCCCCCCATTCGGATGCCTTCGTCGCGCGCTTGATTGTTTCCGGATTCCGGATATTATCAAACGCGATACGTGAATGCGTTGCCAATTGGTGTCAATTCCTAATTCGAAAAAAAAAAGGAGTGGATTTGGTACGAGACCTCACAGTGTACTCAAAATCGCGTTCGATCACGTCGCGAATTAGTGCCCGAGTCTTTTTTAGGATAGCATTTTTCCATTTCGCCAATTGGCAGAAACGAATGCATGATGACGCGAGCAGCAACATCATCTGAGTGGCGGTAACCTCAAAATTTCTTTTAATAAAAAAATAGGTTTCACCCTATTTCTCATGATATTCTTCTTCGATACCCAGAAAGTGTCTTTCGAAGCTTTCGCAGTTGCATGTCTGTCGAAATTTACTTAATTAGTTCGGTATCTCTACGATGGCAAGATACGTCTTGTTTCTTTGAGATCGTCGAAACGGTACTATCTCCTTGAAACATTGTGTTACAGAATATGGTATTGACATTTCGCGTATCTGAGCTGCAGATGTTATTAGGATTCGCGGGTCGAAACAAGTCTGGTAGGAAGAACGAACTTCAAGGACGTGCTTTGGAACTCTTGCGTCTTAGATCGCATCCGGTTCAACTAAAAATACGTGAACTATATAAAACAATACAGTAAGCAATTTGTTGGGAATTTCGCATATCCATTGTCGTGCGGGTATTGACGTAGGTATATCAAATTTAATCTTTTTCTCTTAGGGCTGATCAGCAACTTTCCGCGCATCAGATGTACGTTCAGAGCGGTGCTACGCCGAATGATCAACAAATGGATCAAAACATGCATACGAGAAATTATTTTACCAGGTAATTACAAGTTTTTGTGATATGATTTTTTTTTTAGTGCTTTCGCAGATGAATTTATGTGTTTTTGATATGGTAGACAAGGTCATGCTCAGGCGATAAGCCAGCAGCAGCAGCAGCAACAACAGCAACAACAACAACAGCAACAGCAGGGGGGCAAGGATATTCCTCCGGCTCATCAGGCTTCTTTGCCGCAGGCTCATCCTCCGCCACGAGCTTCGTCAGTTTATCCTGCCGCAGGATATCCACAGGTAAGATTTATAATTATTTGTACAATTTTATATTTATTTTATGATAGGAAATATGAAAATATACTAGTTTTAAGTAGACTTACAATATGATTCACAATTTTTATATGTTTTGATATGCCTTTTTAAATTTCTTTGTAATCCTATATAAGATTTTAATCCTACAAAAGTATTTCCGTAATGATACCTTCAGCGGTTGCTAAAATTAAAAATAATACATAGAATTTTTAAAATATGTGCATGTACATGTATAAATTTATTGAATTATTATATCGTTTATTTATAAGTGATGTTTATTTGTAAGTGATGTATTATTAGGATGTTTTCCGAAGGCCCATTAGCAAGACGTTCACAAAAATACCCCAGTTTGTTAGCATCTTTAATATTTCGTTTTACAATGTTTAGAAATGTCATTTTTAATCAAATTTGAAGCAAATATTTAAAAGACTATCTATTTCTATATATAAATGAAATTTTTGAAAGTAATTTAACTCATGGTGGCCACCGTCAGGGAAAACCGGGAAATCAGGGAAATGTCAGGGAATTTCAAAATTGGTCAGGGAATCAGGGAAAAGTCAGGGAATTTCAAAATTGGTCAGGGAAAAAGTAAATTGTAGACAAATCTTTAAAAAGTGAAAAACATTTAACAAAAAATCGCACAATTTCATATTCAGAAAAATGCTTTATTTTATCGTGTTTCGCATAAAATTCTTTTAAATGATTTTAAATGCTTTCTCACAAATTTAAACAAATATTGACGTTTTTTATCAATAACATATTTCAGTTTTGAACATTTTCGACAGATTTCACCAAAAACCAACAATTTTGAGAAAAAAAATAATCTTAAATAAAATATATTTGTGGTACTGCTCAGTTTTAAACGTTCTGGTACATTGCAACAAAAATAAACACGTTTAACAATAACACATTTCGGTATTGAATATATTCTAACAGATTTGAATAAAATTTAATAGTTTAACAAAAATAAATGCAAACAATTTTATATTTAAAGATATTTATCTTTCTATAAAGATACTTTACAGAATATTTCAAAAATATTTGCCATACTAATTCTGTATTTAAACAAATATTTGTATAAATAAAACCTTTTGAAAATGATAGAAAACTTTCATACATTTTTTAAATCTTCAAAAATCTTTGAAATTGCATAAAAAGGCTAAAAATCATAGAAAAATTGTTAAAATGTTAAAAACAGCACAAAACTCCCAAATTTTGAGAATATTAATTTGTTTAAATGATTATTTTACCATTTCTATTTTAAATAGTTGATATTTGTCCAATAGTATTTGAAAAATATAAAATTTATGGCAATTTTTTGTTATTGTCAACATTCGTAAGAATTTTAACAATACTTTGAATATACTGTCCAAAATCGCCTAAATTCTTAAATTTATCAACATTTATAATTATTGAGTAACATATTACCGCAGAACTTGATATTTTATAACAAATTTTGACAAAGAACCCCCAACAAATTTTCTACTATTTTAATTAAATTAAACACGAAAAAATCCTCAGGAACACGAGTTTTTTTCTGGATTTATATAGATAATATGTTTTCGAATATACTACTCGTTGTTGATTGAAAAAATAAAGAATTTATTGAAAATGTGTAGCTATTTTTAAAACATTTTTATCCGTATTGTTTATTTTTAATAGATATCATTAAAATATTGGCCAGGGAAAAATCTGGGAAAAGACAGGGAATTTTTTTCCGAGAAAAAAGCGGCCACCATGTAACTAAAATCGACTTAAATTGTGAACTGTTTTTATTCGCTCTCATATTACGTTATATAAAAAACACATGTGGAAATAGACACTATGTTTAAAACTAAATAGTTTACGAATAAAAAAATAATAGTATATAACAGTACAAAAGACGAAAGTTTCTTATTATATTTAATGTTGCTACACATTTTAGGATTTATTAGTATATAGTACGAATCCCTTTATTTTTTGATGGTCACTACCAGAGAAACGTAAACTTCCACAAGGGACAATTATCCCATGGCAAAATAAACACAACTAACTAACTTCCCTATTGTCCCCATTTTTATGCACTTGCTAGAGAAATTGAGGCAGACGATTCTATAATCGGTCTTGCGCTCGAACTGCCGGAAAAGTATTGTCCGGTGAAGAAAACAAATTAATGTGTCATAATAAAAAATATAACTTTACAGAGCTCGCCAAACTGAACATTTTTTGTATATAACATTTTCCCCTAGGATTTGTATTTTTAAAGATAAAAAATAAAAAGTCTTAAATTTCATAGTTTCGAAATCAATACAATTTTCAACATAAATCGTTGTATCTCGGTCAAATATCAACCAAATGAGATGAAATTTGCACAGTATACTCGTGATTTATGTATGAAGACTACAAGCTATTGTTCTTAATTAAAAATAATAATTTGTTATTGTTATTCATTAACAAACTTAAGGTCGCGAGAAATCTTAGTTTGCATCTTTGATGGGAAAAAGTGTGTTACAAAGTTTACGTTTGAGAAAACTTCCAGTGACAAACTTGTTCGTGTAGGATTGAAGAAGTTTTCTGGAAAATTTCAATGCTTCTCTGTTAATCATCATAGATTAAAAAATTATAGACCGATTAAGTTGAAATTTTCCAGAAAACTTCTTCAATCCTACACGAACAAGTTTGTCACTGGAAGTTTTCGCAAACGTAAACTTTGTAACACACTTTTTCCCGTCAAAGATGCAAACTAAGATTTCTCGCGACCTTAAGTTTGTTATTGAATAACAATAATAACAAATATATGTCCGGTCCTCCCTTTGCGCTTTAGAAGAAATGCTCCCCAGAGAGGTTAATGAATTAGAATCCAAAAGACAATAACAAAGTTCTCAAAACAGACAATAAAGGGGTAGACAATTGTGGAGCAGTACAATTATGGGGTTTGAACTCTACTATTTTGAAATATTGTTACACAATTTACTGTCGATTAATACTCGATGGTCCGTATACTATAAAAAATCAAAATGAATTTTACTTACTTATATGTACTTTTCTTACTACTTTGTTTGATTATTGGACTACGATTTTACATATCGAGATAAAATATACGAGATTACATAAAAAGTAACGTTTCGAAAGTTACAAAGTTCAGTATTCCTCGTTGTAAATTTACTGCATTAAAAGTTGGTAATTTTTGCCCATGCTCAACTTTGTAAAATTCATTTTCATTTTGTTACAGTGCGTATCACTTTCTTTTTGGTATTACATTAACCTTTAGAGATTATAATTACTCTATGTACCTTTATCGTCACATAGTCTTATTATTATTTTAAATATTGTGAATTTACTTTTTTGTTTTATATATGTGTCAGGATAGTATGTTCGTTTTTTTTTCTCTTCTAAATGTGTTACTGTTCATTATATACACTGTAAAAAAAAAATCGTGTAAAATTACAGTTGAGAATGGGCTCGAAAATTACCCACTTTCAACGCAGTGAATTTACTATGTGGAACACAGTAACTTTCCTTAAATCTTGTAATATATTACTTGTTTGTAAAATTACCACGTCCAACGTAGGCTCGAAAAATTACCTACGTTTGACGTAGTAAAAGTGCAACAGTCTAGTATTTTCCCTATGCTCGACGTCGTAAATTTACAATGCGGCGGTAAACCTCTAACCTCACTTCGGTAAAATTTCAACGCTCAACGTAGTGTTATTACCAAATTTTCATGATTGACAATTACCATTGCATTGTAAATTTCATTTTCTTTTTTTTACAGTGTACTTGTAACTCGCTTTGCATGATACTTGTGTAATTATGGGTCAGGCTGTAAAACAGCACTTAATGCTGTGCCTCGCCCCTTGAACAATGTAAATTAATGTATATTGTGTCAATAAAGGCGTTATTATTATTATTAACATTTTGACATTAAAATATTTCAAATTTGTGAGGAAAATTCCTGGCCAGTTAAACGTTAACGTAAAATTGAGAACTCTTAGAAAAAAGTTAAGCTTTTAGTAATTTGCCTTAAAAGGGGAAATACAATGTTAAAAATATAAAAATAATCCTATTTTTTTTGTTTAAATAAATAAATCGGAGGATGTCATTTGCGTATGCTACAGCATGATGTTTTTAAGAGTACGCAATTTAAATTGTCAAAGAGAAATAATAATTACAAAAAAATGAAATCAAGAATATTTATCTTTCATATTATTCTTTTGCTTACACTATTAATTTAAGTATATGAAATATATTATTTTTTAATTCTTAGCACATGTCACATTTTTCTGCTAATCCTTTTCTTATATATTTTTTATCTATTTATTTCTCCCATAATTTCTTCAGAAAACGCAAGTTTTTAATCACTTATTATTTTATATCCACTGATTCTTACAATCTTCAAAATAAGAAGAAAAAGTAAAGCATAAAGTTGAAAAGTTGAGGTTAAGATAGGGTTATGATGTTCAAAAGTATGCTGCCGTACCTCGTAAGAAAAGTCGTAACTCCATTTTTTTCAAAAATGAGATAAAAATATATTTGTAATCAGCAAAATGAAATACATCGTATTCTGAAAAAAAAATTACTATTATTTTTATTATAAATTATTTAAAAAAAATGATTTGTTTCGTACAAAAATGAATTTTTGATAGGTATAACTCCTAAAAAAGCCGTAAGTGCCACATATGGGAGTTGCCGCTGTATTTCTCGATTTGTCAGTTTAGTATATTCTATAAGAAGGTCGTATCTCCAAATACTGACTATAAAAGTCGTATGTACACTTTCTGATGAACATACAACGTTTTTGGCTTGTATAATAACAGCAATTTATGTGAAACTAAATCTAAGAGAATATGCTATTAAATAATAAATAACAAAGAAAAAGCATGAATAATAGTCTAATAATAATATTTATAATAAATTATTAATTTGACATATATTAAATTCAAAATAGCCTTTCGTTTGCCTTAAATACATCTTGTTTACAGGTAAAATTATTATTATTAATAATTTAATATTCTGCATTAGGTTAACGAAATTTATTGTTATTGACAGTATAGGCCTAATTTATAATTTTATACTAACGTATAAATAAATTTATGCCTCTTACTATTGCATTATATGATACCCGAAATTCTGTTGTTAAAAGGATTAAAGTATAATTAATTATATTTACAGCAATATATATATTGCACTATAGTGCGCAAAGTATTTGAAAAATGAAAAATGTAACATACGACTTTCTTGGATAGTATCTCTACTTTTAATAAAGAGGCAGGGATATGTAACGTCAAGAATACAATAAAAAAAGGTGGTATGTCCATAAATTGGGAGTTACGACCTTTTTCGGCAGTAACAATGCTTCCTGATTATTCGGTACGTCCATTTTCAACTATTGTTTATTAATTAATTTGCATCAAATTTATATCAAATGATACATTAAGTTATGAAATAAATTATGCAAGTATCAAAAATAATTATTGAAAATAAACAAATTCATATTTGCTCAAAAACAGTTTTTCATCAATATCTCAAAATCATTAAAATGGAGTTACGACTTTTCTTACGAGGTACGGCAGTATGCTGCGTACTCTCAAGCACATTTTTACTGCGTACTTTTGGACAATATGAAGAATAAAAGGTCTTGGTATTTTTCAGTCATTATATTTAAGTAGACAATAATAAATATTGTAAACGATAACGTTGTAAAAAATTGTGTATGGTATTATGCTACAACTACGACGCTAACTTCTAGACCTAGATTATGAGGATGATTACATGCCATAATATTAAAAAAATATAATATTATGGCAAAAAATATTATTGTGAATAATATTATTGTAAAAAATATTATTGTTAATAATATTATTTTTTTAAATATTATTGTAAAGAATATTTAAATTCTCGCATACATTACTTTGGAAACATTAAGAACAGATATTGTAAGATTAGAAATAGTTTATTGAAAATATATTTAATATTGTACAAGATTTTACATTATGAGCAATGCTTCATAAATATTGAATTATATCGCAATCGTCGTACTATGACCGGACTAATTATCGTAAAGGTTCGTCATAGTTATGACCTAACCTAACCTAACCTAACCTAACCAAGGCTAATCTAACCTTTTATAATATTAAATCATTACAATATCACATAACAGTACATAGTACAGTAGTCCTTCTCTTATTCTAATTTGTCCAGTCAGGCAAGATGGCGACCTTCTTCTCTTATTCTAATTTTCTCCTCTCTCCCACTAAACGTTTGCTGTCTCGCTTTTCCTCTCTCTTTCTCTTTCGCAAAGCATGCGCAGTTATATGTCATGAGCTTCTAAGGAACGTAGTTCGGTGGTCCTTCCCTTATTCTAATTTTTTCTCTTCTCCTATTCTAATATTTCCCCTCTCCCCGGTACTTAGATTTGTAGTCTCACTTTTGTCCCTTTTTCTTTTGTTGCGCATGCCCCTCGTATTTGTACGCTAGTCCTTCTCTTATTCTAATTTGTCCAGTCAGGCAAGATGGTGACCTTCTTCTCTTATTCTAATTTTCTCCTCTCTCCCACTAAACGTTTGCTGTCTCGCTTTTCCTCTCTCTTTCTCTTTCGCAGAGCATGCGCAGTTATATGTCATGTGCTTCTAAGCAAAATAGAAGGTGCGGTGGGGAGAACGCGTGAGGGGAAATATTAGAATAGGAGAAGAGAAAAAATTAGAATAAGGGAAGGACTACTGTACTATGTAGTTTCATATTTTTTATTGTAATATTTGTCACAGTAATATTTTTTTACAGTAATATTTTTCACAATAAGAGTTTTACAATAATATTATTCACAATAATATTTCGCAATAATATTTAAAAAAATAATATTATGGCATGATACCATAAGGATTATAGTTCATTGTATTTAACTGTAGGCAAGTCGAACAATTGTTACGTCTTCTGTATATTAAAGTTGCCCTTTGGGTTTGTCTCAGGTTTTTTTTAAAAGTAAATCTAAATTTAAAATCTAAATATCAAATTATTTATACGGTTTGTAAAAACTGTTAAAGATGTCACAAAATAATACTTTTATTTAGAAATGCATTAATAAAAAAGTTGATCGTAACCTTGTTAATATTTTATCTAAATTCTTACTGTGCACTTGGCTAAACTATTAATTTGATTTTGTTTGTAAATAATTTTACACTTCTGCATTATGTTTTATAAACATATATTAACAGTTTTAAACTTAGAGCAATATCTGTTCAGAATAAAAAAATGATTTTTTTTTACTTTTAATCATAACTTAAAACCAAAAAATGTCAGTGTCAGTAAAAACTGATGAACCTCTTTATATCATTCAGGGTTTTTGAAGATTCCTATTCAAATAAAAACTTGACCGGCATAAACACAATTGACAAAATTAATTAAAAATAAATAAGTAGTTTATTAACTGATAAACTACTTTTTGTTTTCATGAAACAGCTGATCAAACTTCAATTAAAATAATGTAATAATAGAATAGTAACTTTATTTTCTCATAGCATCTTTATGTCATTATCTACATAGTAAACTAATTAATGATGATTATACAGTACAGTGTTATAATTCTTTTGCCATTATCTACATAGAAAACCAATTAATGATGATTATATAGTACAGCGTTATACTACCGTACCCTGGAAGAAAAGGCGTATTTCCATTTTTATGAAATTAGGATAAAATTATATTTATATTGCTTGTAATACAATACATCATTTCCTGAAAGCAAATATTTGAAATGTTTGTTATATTACCTGTAAAAAAATAATTACTTTCATTAGAAATACAGTATTTCTAGTATAATTTGGCTAAAAAAAGCCACAAATCCAAAAGTCAATGTATTACATGACAAAATCATATCCAAGGATTTCTTATGCAATGAAATATAATGTGTATGTTCTACAATTAATCGTTAAATGAAGTATTTTATGTTTTGGTTAGAATCGGTTTATTGACGATATGTCAAAATCGAAAAAATGCAGATCCGACTTTTCTTCCAGGGTACGGCAGTATAATCCAGTAGGGTTGACAAAGCTTAAAAGACAAAAATAATTCAATAACATTTCTACATAATTTATAACAATGTTTTTAATTTGTGAAGTTGTATGGTATATTTTCAAAAGAAATCTATGAGCAGTAGCATGATAAAAACGATGCTATGATATAATTTTATTCACATAAAAGGGCAATTTATACAATAAGTACTATTACTGTACTAAACAATTATAACTGTTAGGCCCTTAAATTGTACATTTCAGTTAATAATCCCAAAAGGAAATAATTGTACACGAAAACAGGACAAACGGTTAAATAAAAATCAAATAAACCTAATATTTTTAGAGTTCTGATTAGTTTTGGAAAAGATTTTTCAATAGTTATAAATGTAATTGATACATGACAACATATGCAGAGTCAAATTTTTTTCATTCGACTCTAACTTAGTCAGGGAATTATTTAAAGAACCTGAATAATATTCAATTCTATAATACAAATAATAATCTTCAATTGTATAAATTAAATTTCTTTCAGCCAAGATCAACAAATCCTGTTTATCCATACACATCCGCATACCCATCAAAAGTATTGCCTATGCAGGCACCACTTCTTCAACAGCCTAGTCAATATCCGGTCCATCCCGATGTAAAGTTCAAGAAACTACCGTTTTTTGACTTGTTAGGAGAAATATTGAAGCCTTCTAGTTTAATGCCGCAAGGAACAATGAGACTGCAAGAAAATACTTTTGTCTTCCACTTAACTCCACAACAGTCGACTGACATTGCTACTTCGCGAGACTGTCGTGCTGGCAGTAAAATGGATTATACTGTACAGGTAAGTGTCGTTTAATATTAACATCAATGTTCATGTTTTATGCAATATATTTTTACAAATGGCTTAGTTATTTATAAATTTGAAGATTTAGAAATAGATTTAGAATTTAAAATGAACCAAATATCAATGATAAAAGGAAATTTATAATGTGTAGATTATCAAATATTGCAATATATTAGGTTCAAGTTTGTTACCTTAAATTTCATATATCTCGATATATGCCCTGGTGTCACAAAAAGTTTCAGAACGAAGTGTTGAAACGATCAGCACTGCCCTTTTCAATGTCAAAAAACGCAATTATTGGGAAAACATACTTTTTTCTCTGTAATTTCCGTCTGTTTCTGACCACAGCATTCGAAAGAGGAGGTCCAAATCTATCGATTTTGTCTTATTTCAATTTTTGTTAACGCTGTTTGGAATAAAAGTTACATCGTTGAAAGTTGTGTCCAAATTCTGGACTTTTGGGACGAAAAGGGTTAATAGTCATAAAAGCGTAAAATATACTGATCACCGGCCAATCATTGTACCTTTTGATATCAGTTTTATTTTCCTTCAAAATTAATAATTTATTGCTTTATTTTTAAATACCGTTGCAGCCGTTTGAAACTTAAATAAATTTAGGATGTTATTATATACTTATCGAGTGTTTGAATTTTTTCTGTATCTTCAACAAAAAAATTAAAAAATCTCAACTATCTGTTGAGGGCCAATTAATATATCGACTAACCCTATGTATTTTTTTTTATTTATTTATATCAACGGGTATTACCCCTTTTACAACAATATAAAATATAAACATAGCCGCAACTTAATATACTAATTTCAAGTTAATAGTACTTATACAATAACGCCTTGATACATCTCTGAAAAGTGTAGGAGGGACCTTCTAAAAATATAATTCTGGTTTCATAAGTCATAGCATTTGCTAAGTTACATAGCCTAAATATCGGTGCATTTCGACCATAATTTGTACGTGGAATGTTTAATGAAAAGATATTCGGGTTTCTAATATTGCTAGTGTTCGCATTCCAATTTAATTTGTTGTGTAAAAACGGACAATCAATATATGTGTGGACTACTCTATATAAGAGATTAAGGTCATTAACTTGATATATTGATCTTAGAGTAGGCAAATTTAATTTGGTTGAAATTGAACTGTATTCATGTGAAAATGGATGAATTGGTGTTCCAAGTTTATATGCTGCATATCGTAAAAATTTATGTTGTACCCTTTCTATAGAATTCATATCCACATCATATATCGGTGACCAAATTGGCGATGCATAAAGTAAAATAGACCGAATTAGAGTTATGTAAAGCATTCTTATTGTGTCAATAAGAGTGAAGTTTATACTTGTCCTTTGTAAAAATCCCAACATTTTTAGTGCTTTATGAGTAACATAATTAATATGATTTTTGAAAGTCAGTTTCTCATCAAAAATTACTCCGTGATCTTTTATTTGGGAAATTTTAGATAATTGCTGACCTGACAGTATATATTCAAAGTTTAAGGAATTCCTAGATTTAAAATAGGATATAGAATGGCATTTCTGTAAATTTAATGACATATTTCTTATACACCAATCCGAAAATCTATCAAGATCGTCCTGAAGTAATTTGGCATCCGATAAAGAATTTATGTTTCGAAAAATTTTAACATCATCAGCGAAAAGTAATATTTGTGAATTTTGAATCACTGAAGAGACATCGTTGATATATAAAATAAACAGCAACGGGCCTAAATGAGATCCTTGCGGTACTCCAGAAGTTACTTGTATATTCTTCGAATAATAGTTTTTATACTTTACTGCTTGTGTTCTATTTAGTAAATAATTTTTAATCCAACTAAGTAGGCTTCCTCGAATACCAATCGCTTCAATTTTACAGATCAACAATTTTATATTAACCTTATCGAAGGCTTTAGAGAAGTCAGTATAGATTGTATCAACCTGCCCTTTATTTTCCATACTTTCAGTTACGTACTGAGTAAAAGATAATAAGTTAGTGATTGTTGATTTTTTAGGAGTAAAACCATGCTGAAATTCTGAAACCGTTGGATGAATTATTCTTGATAATTCCTCTGTGATAATATTATCTAGCATTTTTGGAATAGCACTATTAATTGCAACAGGACGATAATTAATCACTTCAGACTTATTTCCACTTTTATACATCGGTGATATATAATTATGCTTCCAAATATCTGGAAGGCAACCACTGCTTATTGAACACGTGAAAAGTTTTAGTAATGGTTTTACCATTACTTGACAACAGGCTTTCAATTTTATGAAATTACTTCAGAATTATTCTAAAATTTCCAATTACATAAGAATTATAACTTTGACGCTGAAGCTGGCAGCAAAATCGTAGCAGCTGATTTAAATAAAATCAAATTCTCCTTATTATAAAAAGTACAGTTGATATAATAATAATAATTTATTGCCACTTTTCCTTTACATTTTTACATAAAGGACCTATATAGGGGGCATAATTAACCGTTCATAGGTTGGTCCTTAGTCTCTATTTTAAAGAGTAAGAGTATTGCCTATAGGCATACCTCACTAAATTTACAATAATTTATTTTTATTTCGTACATAATTTATGATTTAAGATAAATATATATTAATTAACAATTAATTTGAAAGAAAGTATAAAATATATTAATCTATAATTATTTCACTAATTGCCTGAATAATTCAATAAAAGATATATTTTAACCCATTAAGTCCTGAACGGACGTTTTTTCACTACAATTTTCAACGGTTGTATTTAGTGTGAAAAAAGGCTCTAAAAAATTTGAAAGAAGACATATCTGACGTAAAAGTAATTGAACTTTCAGAATCTGTTATTACATTTTTCAGAAAATGCAATCGTGAAAAACTATATTCGATTTTTTCAAAAAAATCATGCATTTTTCAAATGAATTTTTTTTTCATTTCGTCTTTTCACATTGAAATTGTTTCAGAATTCCTCTAAACGGTAAAGAAATCGTGTCCTCGAGACTTAAAGTTTAAGATGTGTCTATGTCCATTTTGAAAATAAAGGTAAAAGCATCCAAAATGGCGGCCCAAACACAAAAAAATTAGCGAAAAATTCAGGAATTTTTTATTCAAAGACGATCGACGTTAGAAAAAAATGTTACAGAACAAAAAGTTCTTACAATTATTCAAAGAATACGCTGGATTTTTTTCAGAATTTTTTAAACACTTTTTTCATTTTTCAAAATCCCAAAATTTTGACAAATCGAAAAAGTCGTCAAATAATTCTAAAAAAATTTTCGGGCATTCTTTGATTAATTGCAAGAAGTTTTTCTTCCGTAACATTTTCGCCTAAAGTCTACCATTTTCAAATAAAAAATTCCTGAACTTCTCGACAATTTTTTCGAGGTTTTCTTTTCTAATTTATAATTCTTTATTAATTTGTTGATAACAAAATTTACTCGTTAAGAAACATGATGTTTTTAGTATCAATTTAAATTTTGTTAGAATTTTTTGACGAATTTTTCGATTTGTCAAAATTTTGGGATTTTGAAAAATGAAAAAAGTGTTTAAAAAATTCTGAAAAAAATTCAGCGTATTCTTTGAATAATTGTAAGAACTTTTTGTTCTGTAACATTTTTTCCTAAAGTCGATCGTCTTTGAATAAAAAATTCCTGAATTTTTCGCTAATTTTTTTTGTGTTTGGGCCGCCATTTTGGATGCTTTTACCTTTATTTTCAAAATGGACATAGGCACATCTTAAAGTTTAAGTCTCGAGGACACGATTTCTTTACTGTTTAGAGGAATTCTGAAACAATTTCAATGTGAAAAGACGAAATGAAAAAAAAATTCATTTGAAAAATGCATGATTTTTTTGAAAAAATCGAATATAGTTTTTCACGGTTGCATTTTCTGAAAAGTGTAATAACAGATTCTGAAAGTTCAGTTAATTTTACGTCAGATACGTCTTCTTTCAAATTTTTTAGAGCCTTTTTTCACACTAAATACAACCGTTGAAAATTGTAGTGGAAAAACGTCCATTCAGGACTTAATGGGTTAAAGTACATGGATAAAGTTTCAATTGGTGCTTTCACATTTACTTTAGACATTATTATTTCTAAGCTGTCAAGTTTTCAAAATGTTGAATTTTGCAACTTTTTTCTTCTGACTTTAAACGCTGTCAAAAAGTGTAACAAAATTTTATAGCAATTGCCAATGTTTTCAAGGATACTACAATTCAAGACCTTTAAAATGGATTCTGTAAAATGTCGCTACAATTTTTCGTTTCAGAGTTATGATTTTTTGAAAATTTAAATTTTACTCGTTGAGTCGGAATTCTTCGAAAAAACGTCAAAAGTTCGTGAACATGGACTTTATTCATGTTTCGGGAATCACAATGCTACGTTTCTTCTCGATATAATGCATAATACTAAAATTTATCAAAAAAGAAATACACGTTTTCAATGTCAACTGCAAGTCCAATGTCCAAAATATAAGAAAATGAAATCGTGTAATAGTACTTTTCGGTCCTAGGCGGTAAAGTTCAATTTTACGGACCGAGGAGCGAATACTATTTTTTGATACACTGTTCGCAAAAGTAGGCACTTTAACGACTATTTTTAGTCCGTAAAGTGCAGAAATCAGTCCGTAAAGTCACACTTTACGGACTAAAAAGAGTCCGTAAAGTGTCTACTTTACGGACACGGTGTATCAAAAATAACTAAAACGAACTTTAATCTGTTGTTTCGCCAGAAATTAGTTATATAGGGTTTATAACTAATTACAGTTATGTTATCCTCATTTTGTCGTTTGTTTTGCAAGTTTCGTAGACTTTTATTGACATTTTAATGACAATATAATTATTGACAGTATGACATTAATTTTGTTATTCAAATTTCGTACAAGTTTCGTAGAAGAATTCAAAAAGTAAAATTTATAATTTTCAAAAAATCATAACTCTTAAACGAAAAATCGTAGAGCCTTTTTACAAAATCCATTTTAAAGATCTTGTGTTGTAATATTCATGAAAAAATTGGCAATTGCTATAAAATTTTATTACACTTTTTGTCAGCGTCTAAAGTCTGAAGAAAAAAGTTGCAAAATTCAACATTTTGAAAACTTGACAGCTAAGAAATGATAATGTCTAAAGTAAAAGTGAAAGCACCAATTGAAAGCTTTATCACTTTAAAAGATATCTTTTGAGTTTTTTAATATCTTCAAAGGGTTTCGCAACTTTTCTTTATAATATTATTTTGTATTTATAATAATATTTTGTATTATATTGATACTTAGTTGCATAATTTTCAATAAAATGTAAAATAGAACCTCTACATTTTAAATCGGCTGCTACAATAATATATGAAAAATGTCATAAACTCAACTCTGATATTTAACATCCTTCATACTTGTATAACAAAAGGCAATGTAGAAAAAAAATCTTCAATAGTTTGTTCCCTTATTGTTTTTTAAATTTAGCAAAAGTTGGTATCAGCATGAATAATGAGAACAAAACTTGCACAAATATTTTTTAGGGCATCAAATAACATTTTAGTTTTCTATTAATTTTCATAAAAATGATGACACATCTATTTACACAATTTACATAAATTTGCTTTTATTTTTACAGGTACAAATGCGTTTTTGCTTACAAGAAACATCTTGCGAGCAGGAAGATTTCTTCCCTCCCAGTGTTAACGTTAAAGTTAACGGAAAACTTTGTCCTCTACCAGTAAGTTAAAGTTTTTATCTTATTTCGTGGTCTATTAATTTTAGTCATAAATTTTTCTTGCACATCTATCCAGTATTTATTGAAATTAATTAAATATTGGTATTGCAGAATCCCATACCTACCAATAAACCAGGTGTCGAACCAAAAAGGCCACCGAGGCCCGTGAATCTCAGCCCGTTGGTAAAATTGTCGCCAACCGTAGCGAATCAAATTCACGTATCGTGGTCTGCGGATTACGGCAGACGATACGCGATAGCCGTGTACCTAGTTAGGAAATTGACGAGCTTCGAATTGTTGGCCAGGCTCAAAAGCAGAGGAGTGAAGCCTGCGGACTACACTCGTGGATTAAGTAAGTTCTCAAAGCTCCTTTCGCATCTTAATTGTTATTTAACAAAAATTTTAATTGCAGTAAAGGAAAAATTAAACGAAGACGCAGACAGCGAAATTGCAACAACATCCCTTCGAGTGTCGTTAGCATGCCCACTTGGAAAGATGAGAATGAACACACCTTGTCGTGCATCGACATGTTCCCACTTGCAGTGTTTCGACGCATCATTGTTCCTGCAGATGAACGAACGCAAACCAACGTGGAGTTGTCCGGTCTGCGACAAACCTGGACTTTACGATAATCTTACAATCGACGGCTACTTCCAAGAAGTCTTGAACTCCAGCAAGCTGTTGCCGGACGTTAACGAAATTCAATTATTACAAGACGGATCCTGGGAAAATCTCGTTATGAAGAAGGACAAAGATAAAGAAAAATCTGATAAACAGTCGGAATCACAATCGCATCGTAAAGTTGATGTCGATACAGTCGATTTAGGTAAGTTGAACATTTTAAAAAAACAAGTAATATTTCACATTTATGTCGGCCATCCACCATTTTGAATTTACAAAATCTGACGTCAAATTCGTAATCGGCGACCCAAAAAATGCCCGAGTACCAACTTTCATCGAAATCGAGTAAATTTTTATGTCGGCCATCTTGGAACCGTCATTTTGAATTTTCAAAATCTGATTTCAGATTTATAATCAGCGGCCCTGAAAACCCCCGAGTACCCAGTTTCATAAAGTTTGGGTAATTTTTCGCATTTCGGTCGGCCATCTTGGATCCGCCATTTTGAATTTTCAAAATCCTTCAGATTCGTAGAGTAACAATTTTCAGCTGTTTTCCGTATAAAGAAAAACGTGCGCCGCACATTTTAATAAATTTAACAAATTTACAGCCGCCATATTGGATCCGCCATTTTGAATTTTCAAAATCTAACTTCAGATACGTAGAGTAACAATTTTCAGCTGTTTTCCGTACAAAGAAAAACGTGCGCCGCACATTTTAATAAATTTAGCAAATTTACAGCCGCCATATTGGATTCGCCATTTTGAATTTTCAAAATCTAACTTCAGATTCGTAATCGGAGACCTCGAAAACCCACGAGTAACAATTTTCAGCTGTTTTCCGTATAAAGAAAAACGTGCGCCGCACATTTTAATAAATTTAACAAATTTACAGCTGCCATATTGGATCCGCCATTTTGAATTTTCAAAATCTAACTTCAGATTCGTAATCGGAGACCTCGAAAACCCACGAGTAACAATTTTCAGCTGTTTTCCGTATAAAGAAAAACGTGCGCCGTACATTTTAATAAATTTAACAAATTTACAGCCGCCATATTGGATCCGCCATTTTGAATTTTCAAAATCTAACTTCAGATACGAAGAGTAACAATTTTCAGCTGTTTTCCGTATAAAGAAAAATGTGCGCCGCACATTTTAATAAATTTAGCAAATTTACAGCCGCCATATTGGATCCGCCATTTTGAATTTTCAAAATCTAACTTCAGATTCGTAATCGGAGACCTCGAAAACCCACGAGTAACAATTTTCAGCTGTTTTCCGTATAAAGAAAAATGTGCGCCGCACATTTTAATAAATTTAGCAAATTTACAGCCGCCATATTGGATCCGCCATTTTGAATTTTCAAAATCTAACTTCAGATTCGTAATCGGAGACCTCGAAAACCCACGAGTAACAATTTTCAGCTGTTTTCCGTATAAAGAAAAACGTGCGCCGCACATTTTAATAAATTTAACAAATTTACAGCCGCCATATTGGATCCGCCATTTTGAATTTTCAAAATCTAACTTCAGATACGTAGAGTAACAATTTTCAGCTGTTTTCCGTACAAAGAAAAACGTGCGCCGCACATTTTAATAAATTTAGCAAATTTACAGCCGCCATATTGGATTCGCCATTTTGAATTTTCAAAATCTAACTTCAGATTCGTAATCGGAGACCTCGAAAACCCACGAGTAACAATTTTCAGCTGTTTTCCGTATAAAGAAAAACGTGCGCCGTACATTTTAATAAATTTAACAAATTTACAGCCGCCATATTGGATCCGCCATTTTGAATTTTCAAAATCTAACTTCAGATTCGTAATCGGAGACCTCGAAAACCCACGAGTAACAATTTTCAGCTGTTTTCCGTATAAAGAAAAACGTGCGCCGTACATTTTAATAAATTTAACAAATTTACAGCCGCCATATTGGATCCGCCATTTTGAATTTTCAAAATCTAACTTCAGATACGAAGAGTAACAATTTTCAGCTGTTTTCCGTATAAAGAAAAATGTGCGCCGCACATTTTAATAAATTTAGCAAATTTACAGCCGCCATATTGGATCCGCCATTTTGAATTTTCAAAATCTAACTTCAGATTCGTAATCGGAGACCTCGAAAACCCACAGATCACAATATTGACCTGTTGTCAGAGTAAGTAGAACTGGGCGCCGCACATTTTAATAAATTTAACAAATTTACAGCCGCCATATTGGATCCGCCATTTTGAATTTTCAAAATCTAACTTCAGATTCGTAATCGGAGACCTCGAAAACCCACGCGTAACAATTTTCAGCTGTTTTCCGTATAAAGAAAAACGTGCGCCGCACATTTTAATAAATTTAACAAATTTACAGCCGCCATATTGGATCCGCCATTTTGAATTTTCAAAATCTAACTTCAGATTCGTAGAGTAACAATTTTCAGCTGTTTTCCGTATAAAGAAAAACGTGCGCCGCACATTTTAATAAATTTAACAAATTTACAGCCGCCATATTGGATCCGCCATTTTGAATTTTCAAAATCTAACTTCAGATTCGTAATCGGAGACCTCGAAAACCCACGAGTAACAATTTTCAGCTGTTTTCCGTATAAAGAAAAATGTGCGCCGCACATTTTAATAAATTTAGCAAATTTACAGCCGCCATTTTGATTTTTCAAAATCTAACTTCAGATTCGTAATCGGAGACCTCGAAAACCCACGAGTAACAATTTTCAGCTGTTTTCCGTATAAAGAAAAACGTGCGCCGCACATTTTAATAAATTTAACAAATTTACAGCCGCCATATTGGATCCGCCATTTTGAATTTTCAAAATCTAACTTCAGATACGTAGAGTAACAATTTTCAGCTGTTTTCCGTACAAAGAAAAACGTGCGCCGCACATTTTAATAAATTTAGCAAATTTACAGTCGCCATATTGGATCCGCCATTTTGAATTTTCAAAATCTAACTTCAGATACGTAGAGTACCAATTTTCAGCTGTTTCCCGTATAAAGAAAAATGTGCGCCGCACATTTTAATAAATTTAGTAAATTTACAGCCGCCATTTTGAATTTTCAAAATCTAACTTCAGATACGAAGAGTAACAATTTTCAGCTGTTTTCCGTATAAAGAAAAATGTGCGCCGCACATTTTAATAAATTTAGCAAATTTACAGCCGCCATATTGGATCCGCCATTTTGAATTTTCAAAATCTAACTTCAGATACGTAGAGTACCAATTTTCAGCTGTTTCCCGTATAAAGAAAAATGTGCGCCGCACATTTTAATAAATTTAGTAAATTTACAGCCGCCATTTTGAATTTTCAAAATCTAACTTCAGATACGAAGAGTAACAATTTTCAGCTGTTTTCCGTATAAAGAAAAACGTGCGCCGCACATTTTAATAAATTTAACAAATTTACAGCCGCCATATTGGAGCCGCCATTTTGAATTATCCCATTTTGACGACAGATTCATGGAAATTCATTAAGAATTGCAAAAGTTATTGCAAAATGTACATATCCCAACGGGCACGAAAGTCCCGAATGTTTCTAAAACGTTTTTAGAACGTTCCTAAAACGTTAAATGTCTGCAAGTTTTACGGAACGTTTTATAAACGTTTCATCCATGTTGCAGACATTTAACTTTTTAGGAACGTTTCTGGAACATTCTAAAAACATTTTATCAACATTTGGGTCCTTCCATTACCATTGAAGTGGTTAAATTTACATAACCTAACTTTTGACATGTTTTTTCAATTGTTAGATGAAACCGTTACGGCTGCAGCACCAGCACCGAAGGAGAAGAAACGAGCACTCGTGATCGACTTGATATCGGATAGCAGCGACGACGAGGAGGATGGAAATCCGACGCAAAGTTCGAGTAAGAAGTTGGCAGCTTCACCGGCGCAGAAAGCCCCGACCAGCGCGCACAGCGTGATCAGCAGTACCAGCGAATCACCGGAGCTGATGATCATCGACCTAGAGTAAAAAAAAGTGGACCAGCGAATTTTACGGTTCCCTCAAACATTTTTTATACGCATTTTTGTAAACGAACAAGTACAAAGTGCGGTGCACGAAGTTTGTTCCGAGACTGTAAATTATCGACAGCGAACGAACTGTATTTTCAAGCGGAGGTTTCTAACGTTCCAGGAACATAATCTAATAAATGTTTTCTTTTTTTTTTTCAATTAGTCCAATCATTGTAAGATAATTCGGGGGTAAGGACTAAAAAAAAAGACGAAAGTAGTTTTCAGTTTGGTCGTTTATTGAGCATTCTTGGAAAAAGCTCGCTTACACATTTCATAATTGTGCGTCGACGTGTGTGTGTGTGTGTGTGTGTGTGTGTGTGTTCGGCTTCGATCTTTTCGGCCTCCGGTTAATCCTCGTCCATGAAAGATTGCGGCGGTAGCATGTAATTGCTCTTGCGCAAAGGTATACTGGAGAGCTGCTTGTCTAACGGCTCGCGCTTGTCGTACAAACTGGGTGCTTGGAAAATTATACCGATAGTTCCTCCTATGCACGCCAGCGTGAATATCCAGAGGAAAAATCTGTCGAGCACCATCGCAACGTATTTCCAGTCTTCTATTACCTAAAAATAAGGGAAGGAGAGTGCTTTAATAGTGTTTTTTTTTTTTTAGGTTAAGGAACGATGCATTTAAGTTCGAGAAAACTGCCAACGACTTGTAAATTAATTTAGATTTAACACTTGATTAGGGAATTTGGAAAGAAGAATGCGATTCGGAAGGTCTTTTTGGTACCTCGTTATCTTTATCCGCGTCCTTTATGTGTTGCGCTATGAATCGGATCCCCTTTAACGCTGCGAGCACATCTGGAGACAGATGCCGGGGTAACGTGTTCTCGCTATCGGTGACTGCAACAGATTTAATGAGCTTGCAGGTCGTATGTTGTTTACAAAGAATATTATTGTAAATATTAAGAAGAAACAAAAATATACAATGAGATTCTTAGATGGTTGTTTTATTGGTGTGATTTATAGAGAGTGATTTTCAGGATGTTACTCGAGGTAAGTAAATGGAGTATTCTAAGGGGTGCAGAGAAGGGTCCAATTTTTTTTTTTTCGAGAATTTTGATAATTGTCGCTGGAATGTTACTTGAAGAAAGAAGAGAGTTAGTGAATGTTGTTGTGTACAAATCCGTCAGTAATTTGTTTCTTTTTGTCTACATTTTTTAGATGTTTTAATAAACTTTTTAGTTATTTTAAGAATAATTAATAAATCAAATAAATCAAGGTATTTAGTAGAGATTGATGTCATTTTATTGTGTTTGATAACTGCATAAAAGTTATGGTAATAAAATATAATTGAATCTGTTGGCCAAAATGGTCCATGACGTCAGGATTTTAAGTAATTCTAGATCAAATTTCAAAAATGGCTATTTTTGACATTTTTGGGAATTTTTTCTTTGATTTTCTGTATTGCCTTCTTATAGTATGTATTGTCAGCTTTAAAACCCTTTTTTTTTAAATTAATTTACGATAATTACTGAAGAGGTTATGAACATTTGAATTTATGAGATTTAACTACATTAATTCGTCCGCCATATTGGATACGCCATTTTGAATTTTGTAATTCTGACTTCAGATTCGCAATCGGCGACCCCAAAAACCTCTAAATACGAAGTTTTATTGAAATCCAACAAATTTTTTAAAATTCGTCCGCCATATTGGATCCGCCATTTTGAATTTTGTAATTCTGACTTCAAATTCACAATCAACGACCCCAAAAAACCCTAAATACGAAGTTTATATGAAGATGCAATAAAATCCAACAATTTTTAAAAAATTCATCCGCCATTTTGAATTTGTAATTCGGACTTGAGATTCGCAATTGACGACCCCGAAAACCCCTAAATACCAAGTTATATTAATATCCATCAATTTTTTAAAAATTCGTCCGCCATATTGGATTTGCCATTTTGAATTTTGTAATTCAGACTTCAGATTCGCAATCGGCGACCCCAAAAACCTCTAAATACGAAGTTTTATTGAAATCCAACAAGTTTTTTAAAATTCGTCCGCCATATTGGATCCGCCATTTTGAATATTGTAATTCTGCCATCACATTCGCAATAAAAAACCCCCAAATACGAAGTATATATGAAGATATATTAAAATCCTACAATTAAAAAAAATTCATCCGCCATTTTGAATTTTATCATTTTGACTTCAAATTCACAATCAGCGACCGCAAAAACTCCTAAATACAAATTTATATTAAAATCAAACAGTTTTTTGAAAATTCGTCCCCCATATTGGATCCGCCATTTTTAATTTTGTAATTATGACTTTAGATTCGCAATCACCGACCCCAAAAAACCCTAAATACGAAGTATATATGAAGATGCAATAAAATCCATCAATTTTATAAAAATTCGTCCGCCATATTGGATACGCCATTTTGAATTTTGTAATTCTGACTTCAGAGTCCCAATCAGCGACCCCAAAAACCTCTAAATACGAAGTTTTATTGAAATCCAACAAGTTTTTTAAAATTCGTCCGCCATATTGGATCCGCCATTTTGAATTTTGTAATTCTGACATCAAATTCACAATCAACGACCCCAAAAAACCCTAAATACGAAGTATATATGAAGATGCAATAAAATCCAATAATTTTTAAAAAATTCAACCGCCATATTGGCTACGCCATTTTGAATTTTGTAATTCTGACTTCAAATTCACAATCAACGACCCCTAAAAACCCTAAATTCGAAGTATATATGAAGATGCAATAAAATCCAACAATTTTTAAAAAATTCATCCGCCATTTTGAATTTGTAATTCGGACTTGAGATTCGCAATTGAAGACCCCGAAAACCCCTAAATACCAAGTTATATTAATATCCATCAATTTTTTAAAAATTCGCTCGCCATATTGGATACGCCATTTTGAATTTTGTAATTCAGACTTCAGATTCGCAATCGGCGACCCCAAAAACCTCTAAATACGAAGTTTTATTGAAATCCAACAAGTTTTTTAAAATTCGTCCGCCATATTGGATCCGCCATTTTGAATTTTGTAATTCTGACTTCAAATTCACAATCAACGACCCCAAAAAACCCTAAATACGAAGTATATATGAAGATGCAATAAAATCCAACAATTTTTAAAAAATTCATCCGCCATTTTGAATTTGTAATTCGGACTTGAGATTGACAATTGACGACCCCGAAAACTCATAAATACCAAGTTATATTAATATCCATCAATTTTTAAAAAATTGGTCTCCCATATTGGATCCGCCATTTTGAATTTTGTAATTCTGACTTCAGATTCACAATAAGCGACCCCAAAACCCCTAAATACGAAGTTATATTAAAATCCAACATTTTTTTAAAAAGTTGTCCGCCATATTGTATCCGCCATTTTAAATATTGTAATTTTGCCATCACATTCGCAATAAAAAAACCCCAAATACGAAGTATATATGAAGATATATTAAAATCCTACAATTAAAAAAAATTCATCCGCCATATTAGATCCGCCATTTTGAATTTTATCATTTTGACTTAAATTTCACAATCAGCGACCGCAAAAACTCCTAAATACAAATTTATATTAAAATCCAACAGTTTTTTAAAAATTCGTCCCCCATATTGGATCCGCCATTTTTAATTTTGTAATCATGACTTTAGATTCGCAATCACCGACCCCAAAAATCCTATAAATACGAAGTTATATTAAAAACCAACAATTTTTTAAAAATTAGTCGGCCATATTGGATTCGTCATTTTAAATTTTGTAATTTTGACTCCAGATTCACAATCAACGACCCCAAAAAACCCTAAATACGAAGTTACATTAAAATAAAGCAATTTTTTAAAAATTCGTCCATCATATGAGTCGCCATTTTTACTTTTGTGATTCGGACTTCAGATTCGCAATTAGCGACCTCAAAAAACCCTTAATACAAAGTTATATTAGAATCCAGCATTTTTTAAAAAGTCGTTCTCCATATTGGATCAGCCATTTTGAATTTTGCGATTCGGACTTCAAATTCACAATCAACAAGCCCAAAACCCCCTTAATACGAAGTTATATTAAAATCCAACAATTTTAAAAAAATTCGTCCACCATATTGGATCTGCCATTTTCAATTTTGTAAATCTGACTTCAGATTCGCAATCAGCGACTCTATATACGAAGTATATACGAAGATATATTGGAAAGTATACATATATATATACAGGGTGTCCGAAAAGTATGGAAACACTCAAATATCTCGGAAAATCGACATCGAATCGTAAAAGTAAAAATACACGTATTCAATGGTTTCAAGAGAGCTATCCAGTGACACCTAACACAACCCCCCACCCCCACCCGCTGGGGGTGATAGAGGGGGTAACTTAAAAATTTTAAATGGGAACCCCCAATATTTTATTGCAGATTTTGCTTCCTCAGAAAAAGGTTACGTAAATTTTGCCTACCATTATAATTGTTTTTGTTGACAGATGGCGCTGTAATCAACGAAATTAAAAAAATTATTCTAAAAAGTTTTAAAAATCTCGCGAAAAACACAACGGATCAAAAAAGTAAAAACACACGTATTTAATGGTTTTCAAGAGAGCTATCCAGTGACACCATAACACGACCCCCCACCCCCCCAAGGCTGGGGGTGATGGAGGGGGGCAACTTAAAAATTTTAAATGGGAACTCCCAAATTTTATTGCAGATTTCTCTTCTTCAGAAAAAGTTACGTAAATTTTACCTATTATAATTATTTTTGTTAACAGATGGAGCTGCAATCAGCGAACCACGTACCTGGAATAGCGGACCACGTTTCCAAAATTTTAAATGACGTCTTTTGCCTTTAAATATTTCAAAGTTCACCGATTCTTACCGCGAGGAGGTAGACGATTTTGAGAATCTTTTTTTTTTATTTTTGTATATTTTTTTTTTGTTTTTACCTTTTATTTGTTTTTTTTTTATTTTTTTAATTTTTTTTCTATTTTAAAGTTTAAATTTTCCTTCGCTTCTATTTTCTTTACTGGATTTTTAACATGTCTATGCCCACTAATTTATAAGATGTTCGAATTGAAGTCCTTCAGCAACTTGACAATATCCCAATCGTGCATAGAAGTTATCATAAACTTTTTGCAGCATTTCTTGAGATACTGTATTAGAACCTTGAATTATTTTTTCTTTCAACTCATCAATGTCTTTTGGTTTCGTTTCGTAGACCTTGTTCTTCAAGAAACCCCAGTAAAAATAGTCCAGAGGAGTTAGATCAGGTGACCTCGGTGGCCACTCGATCGAACCCCTCCTACCAATCCAACGTCGGGGGAAAATATTATTTAATAGATTGCGTACAATCAAACCAAAATGACAAGGAGCTCCATCCTGTTGAAACCAGACATTATCAAACGCTATACCAGCAATATTTCGTATTGCCGGTATAATCTGGTTATTTAACAAATTACAGTACCTTTCAGCCGTGAAATTCTCTTCAACGAAGAAAGGCCCAACAATTTGATTGCACCAAAATGCCAGCCCAAACATTGATTTTCTGTGGATGTTGTGTGTGAGTATCTCTCATCCAATGAGGATTTTCGTCCGACCAATATCGTAGGTTGTGCCTATTAACTTCTCCACTCAACTGAAACGTAAGCTTCAATCAGAGAAGCATTATCCAGAAAGGAAATAATTCATTTTCGTCACAACGTCTCATCATTTCCTCACAAAATTCTAATCTCCGATCGAAGTCATCTTCCGAAAGTTCTTGTACATATTTTATTTTATATGATGGAACTTATTTGCTTTTAATATTTCATGGACAGACGATTTGCCGATACCAGTGGCTTGCGCAATCTTTCTTACCGAAGTATGGACGTCCTCAACGACACTTGCACAGACCGCTAAACTGTTGTCTTCGTTCGTGGACGTTTTTTGGTCTTCCTGATTTTGGTCGATCATTGACAGAGCCAGTATCTTGAAACCGAGAACAGTCTTACAAACAGTTGATTTGCAAATAGGTAGACGATCAGGATGGGTATCATTAAATTGGCGGACGACTTGTTCGTATGTTCTTTTTTTATCGCCGCATCCTCGCAGAATAAGGATTTCGATCCTTTCTTTTTGTGTCAAAGACATAGTAATGCCAAATTACAACAGGAGGCAGAATACAGAATGTATCGAAATGGAAGAAATATGAAGCAAAGAATGAAGAAATAAAAGAAATATAAAAAATTAGAAGAAATTCAAATGTTAGAGAAACATTACATTAAGTATCAAATAGCGAGAACGAAGAGAATTGCGATTTTTTGCGGTACGAATTTTGACCAAGTTTTCGACAAGAGTGACGCTCGCATGTGTAATTTTCACAAAGCTGAAAAATAACCGAGACCTTGACTCATTCAAACAATAGAGCTTAACTAATACTAAGACGTGCTGTTTTGATTTGGACGCTGACGATGTTCGATTATTGACTACTTTCTCTGTAACACTGGCAGTTGAAAAAAATCGACCGAGTGTATGCAATGGGTTTCCGCAAGCGATACCTACAGTACTTTCACACAAGTATACAAAATCACAGTCATGCAAGAAAGCCATAAACACCATATGCGGATTTGGTCACCATTTACGCTATTCGATACACGACATTCACTTCCTCGTAGAATAAGGATGTCGATTCTTCATTTTTCTGTCAAAAACTTTGTATGCAAAATAACAAGGGGGGAGAAAAAAAAAAATTTTAAAAATTGGAAAAAAAAGTAAACAAAAAAATTAAAAAAAAAAAAAAAAAAATTTAAAAGTGAAAAAAAAAAAAAAGGTAAAAAACAGAAATCAAATAAAAAAAAAAGTAAAACAGAAGATTCTCAAAATCGTCTACCTCCTCGCGGTGAGAATCGGTAAACTAGAAATATTTAAAGGCAAAAGACGTTATTTAAAATTCTGAAAACGTGGTATGCTATTCCATGTACGTCAAGTTAAATATTTTTTAGTAATTTTTTAATTTCGCAGATTGCAGCTCCATCTCGTTAACAAAAATAATTATAATAGGTAAAATTTACGTAACTTTTTCTGAAGAAGAGAAATCTGCAATAAAATTTGGGAGTTCCCATTTAAAAATTTTAAGTTTCCCCCTCCATCACCCCCAGCCTGTGGGGGTGGGGGTCGTGTTAGGTGTCACTGGGATAGCTCTCTTGAAACCATTAAATACGTGTGTTTTTACTTTTTTGATCCGTTGTGTTTTTCGCGAGATTTTTAAAACTTTTTAGAATAATTTTTTAATTTCGTTGATTACAGCGCCATCTGTCAACAAAAACAATTATAATGGTAGGCAAAATTTACGTAACTTTTTCTGAGGAAGCAAAATCTGCAATAAAAATTGGGGGTTCCCATTTAAAATTTTTAAGTTACCCCCTCTATCACCCCCAGCGGGTGGGGGTGGGGGGTTGTGTTAGGTGTCACTGGATAGCTCTCTTGAAACCATTGAATACGTGTATTTTTACTTTTTCGATTCGATGTCGATTTTCCGAGATATTTGAGTGTTTCCATACTTTTCGGACACCCTGTATATATATATATATATACGAAGTTATATTAAAATCTAATAATTTTTAAAAGATTCGTCCGCCATCTTGGATGCGACATTTTGAATTTTAATACTCTGACTTCAGATTCGGAATCAGCGACCCAAAACCCCCTAAATACGAAGTTATATTAAAAACCAGCGGTTTTTTTAAATTCGTCTGCCATATTGTATCCGCCATTTTGATTTTGTAATTTGCACTTCAGATTCTTGATCAGCGACCCTAAAACCCCAAGGTACCAGGTTATATGAAAATCTATCCAGGCTTTTTAGATAGAAAAACCTCATAAATTCAAATAACTTCTTTAAAAATTATCGTAAATTTATTTTATAAAAATATATGGCGGACCCAATATGGCGGACGAATTTTTTAAAATTCGTTGGATTTTAATATAACCTCGTAGTTAAGGGGTGTTGCGGCAGCTGATTTCGAATCTGAAATCAGAATTACAAAATTCAAAATGGCGTATCTAATATGGCCGACGAATTTATAACAATGGTTGAATTTAAACCCCGAAGACCTCTAAATACCAAGTTGTATTAAAATCAAGATTTTTTTTCGGGTAGAAAATCGTGCATAGAAGGAGGGTTAATGTGGTAAAATCTCAAGTAATAATAACTTCTTTAAAAATCATAGTAAATTAATTTAAGAAAATATATGGCGGATCCAATATGGTGGGCGAATTTTAAAAAAAATGATTGGCTTTTAATATAATTTCGTACTTACAGGGTTTTGGGGTCGCTGATTGCGAATCTGAAGTCAGAATTACATAAATTAAAATATTCATAACTTCTATAAAAATCATCGTAAATTAATTTAAAAAAACAGGTTTTAAAGCTGACAATGCTTACTATATGAACGCAATGTACAAAATTCAAGAAAAAATTTCGGTCTTCCAGAAAAAGTTCCCAAAAATGGCAAAAATAGCCTTTTTCGAACATTTGACCTAGAATTACTCAAAATCCTGACGTGATGGACTATTTTGGACAACAGATTTGTGTTTAGTGCGCGATAACCTAGAAGAAAAGATGGTTCACTCATTTGATGAACTGACCCTCGCAGATTTCGCAGGCATTAAAATTAATAATTAATCGTCAAGGAGCTCGAGTGTAGTTTTGTAAATAAATGCTACATTCTACTCGTAGAGTGATACGAGTAAGAAGTAATATTCCTTGGTAAAATTAGGAGTATGTATACAATTTTCCTTTCAGTAGTTAGATGAACAAACCAATGACAAAACAAACAAACAAAATGATACATAATGTATTTAATTAAGTAATAAATGAATTTTGTATACAATAATTATACCAAAAGTCTATATATAAAAATTATTACGAAATATAAGTATTTATTTGCCGTTTCTTAAATTCTTCAAAGTTTGTATTCAGTAGACATAACCTAAAAATACGATTTCCTCAAATTTTTAGATTATTAGAATTCGAAACGCTAACAGATTATACGTTTTTGGAAAATATGTCAGGAAAACAGTATAGTTAATTCTGTTTTCTAGATCGAAAGAAAGTACTAAAAAACAATTTGAAACGTGAAAAAAAAAACGAAATGGAAATTTAAGATTCTAAATAACTTTTGGATTATGGGGTACCATAAAAGATATGAGAAAAATAACATAATTTGGAAATATATTATTCTGTGTTTAAAAAATAATAGAACACTTTTTTCAAATTTTTGTAAACACATTTTTTGGAATTTTTACGAAATACTGAAGATTTTGCCAACATAATAAGGCTTTTACACATTTTTTATTAAAAGAGTTGGAATTTCCTCAATTTTCAATATTTTCAATGGCTTCTGAGGTTATTTTATTGTTTTTTAATAGTTTTTAAAAATATATTTTGAAAAATGAAAAATATAGATAACCAATCCAGACAGCAAAGTAGAAAATCGTTCAGAATGATTTCGAAATGTGCTCTAAAAGAAGTCAGATGTCCCACTTTCTGAGGGTTTTCTGAACATGAATTCGTAAAGATCTCATTCTCATAATGACATCATGTTCAGAAAACCCTCAAAAAGTTGGACATCTGACTTCTTTTAGAGCACGTTTCGAAATCATTCTGGACTATTTTCTACTTTGCTGTCTGGATTGGTTATCGACATTTTTATTTTTCCGAAATATATTTTTAAAAGGTATAAAAAAATACAATAAAATTTTTTAGTAATAATTTGTTTTTTTTCTAATTTTGGATATCGCCATTGCAAAAATCGATAAAATATCTAGCAAAAATGTCCGAGGCCTCCATTTATCCCATCTAAAGAGCTCTGAAAAAGTGATGCTTGACGAAAAAGTAACGTCTCCTGGGCGTTAATGGCCCAGACAGTGAAAAAGTTCAGAATGATTTCGAAATGAGCTCGGAAAGAAGTCATATTTCCCACTATCTGAGGGTTTTCTGAACATGATGTCATTATGAGAATGAGATCTTTACGAACTCATGTTATCACTAAAAAATGAGTTTAAGTGTAAAAAATATCGAATTTGGTTTGTTTTGTTTACTTAGATTTCGTATCAACTGTCCGTTATGGAATCATCTTGAAACCAATTTAGATGATGGAGGGAATGTTTGAGCTGTTACCTAAATGATCCAAAATGGTGTCCAAAACGGGAATTTTTTGCTCATTTTATTTTGGACGTTTAAACAAAAAACCTATAAGCGTTTCGAAACTTATAATTATAAAAAAGGCTAAATATTCACCAAAGAATGCAATGGAATTTTTGCAGATTTTTTTAGACAATTTGGAAAATTGTAATTCTCGAATTTTTCATTTTAAAAAAATTTAAAAAATTCTAATGCATTCTAAGCACTTTTTGTTGCTTGCAATTTTTTTGTAAGTTGGTGGTTTTTAAGGAAATTAATCTTGACTCGTTAACGGCCAATAGGACATTTTTTTTTGTAAAACATTGAGCAAAAATATTTGAGCGGACAAATTTTTAGTACAAACTTGAGAAACCAAATTATACGTTTATGAAGAAAAGTGTTGTATCTGATATTTTTAAATAATAAATGTTTTTTTGAGTATGAAAAACTAGTGCGCTTAGTTGATAATAAGGTTATTTTCCTAAAAAACTATCAACTTTCACAAAAAAATGCAATCAATAAAAAGTGCTTAGAATTCATCAACAGCATTAGAATTTTTTGGAATTTTATTGTAAATGAAAAAATTCGAGAATATAAATGTTCAAAATTGTGAGTATCATAAAAATGTAGACAAATTCTGCAGACGGATTTGTATTCGGCCTAGAAATTTAATAATGTACAGGGAAGAAATATTTTCTATGAAAATGACTGACATGAGAATTTGAACATTCTGAAGTTGAAGAAAAAAAAAATTAGAAAAATTTGTCGACTATTGATAAACAGTCACAACGGATGAATTTTTTTCGTACAATTACCAAACTTTTAAAAAAATCTTGAGTTTATATGTCGTTAGGTAATTTGGTAAAAAATTCCATACTGTTTTGTTTGTTCAACAATAGTTATTAATATTTTTGGACATTCTCTACTTGAACTGAACATTTTGTTTATTTTTGTAGAAAACATGTTTTCCTGCATTTACATCTATTAGGGTTACTCCTTGTCAGTCTTTCCTTTAAATTTAATTTATTTTACATATTTTAAATTCTTGTTTCAGGTGGTTTACTGAATGAATTATATTATGACATTCGATTACGATAATAATATAAATGTAATACGGTTGCAGATATTCAAGATTTTCAGATCTCGTTCTATAAACTTAAATAATAATTCTGAAAGTCTGTCCATAATTTCTATCTTCTAAGTTTAAAGGAGATCAGAAAAGAGTTTCCAACTACCGAGTAATTAAAAAATTATTATTGAATTTAAAAGTATTAAAAATTGTCAAAATAAGAATTAAAAAGGGTTTAAACGTAAGTAAATTTTACTGAACTTAGGAAGCAGTGAAATCGGCAACTTTTTTTCAGACAAATTTTTAATTTTAGTTTTTACAATTGGGTGCCATTAGTAGATACAAAAGAAGTATTCTTGACTATATATGACATTTGAAATTTTACTCTAGTGAAAGTTGTGAGGATATTTAAAAAATGTAATTTTCTTTTCTCGCAATGTTTAATGTATTTTAGTGCGAAAATGGCATGACAAATAATTAATGTAACCCATGTTTTTCGTAGTTTTTTTAATGGCTTTTCTTGTGAAAATGTCCAATTTTACGCATTATTACAGGATGAAGTTAAAAAAATCATTTTAAAGTTTTCATTTAATATTTTTTGAAAGATGGACCACTTTTAAAATTCTGAAAAAATTCATAACTAAGGTTTAATGTATAGCTTTTATGGCAGTATATTTGAAATTGTGGTTATAGATCGGTTTACAATTAAAACATCGACTTTTTACAAATTTTTAAATAAATATAAGTCCCCTGAATAGCACGTAAAACTGTACGATACAGGGGCCTTATTTTTTTAGAATTCAACCTGAATTTTCTCGCTCAATTTTGATCGAAAAACAAATTTTGTTTATCATTTTAAAGGTAATTTGATGCTCTACAAAGTGAATATATTGAAATAATAAAATTTTAAATTTTGACTACACCGAAAACTTTTTTGCAACGTTTTTTTGCAAAAAGCTCTTTTTGGAATAAAGATTCAAATTCGAAATATAAAAAATCACATTTGTCATCAACAAATACACTTTGGAGAATATTTGTTTATAATTTCTAGATCATTTGGTGATTAATAATTTATTCTAATGATTTGTAAATATTGTTAAAAGTATAAAAACCAGTATTTTTTTTGTAGAGCAAAAAATTGTCTACAACAACGGTTGAAAATCTATAAGAATGACCTATATTCGCGTTTCAGTTTTCAATTTTTTTTTTATTTTGTAGTTTTAAATTTAATTTTTCTTAAATAATTTGTTGACATTTTTTTGTTGTTGTAAAATTCATTTGGGGGAGCCAAAACATGCCTAACCTTAAGTGTGTGATCTTTTTGACCTTGAGACAAATTCAAAAGCCTACAGTAAGAAAACCGACAGTCAACTTTTTTCTGGCATAAAAATTGGTGTTTTTTCATAAAAACCGCGATATCTTGGCTTCCTTATGAAACTACAAGGTCCATCAGGTGCTCATTTTAATGGTTTTTTAATGCTTTACCACTTGTGCTCAGGGACTTTTAGCTCAGGATCGATGGTTTTCGAGATCAGGATCCAACGATAAAGGAAAAAAATGAAGTAAAAATTTTATTTTTTGCATTTGACTAATTCTTATCGTAAGAATTGTACAAAAGTGCTTCAGGAAAAAGCTGTAGATGAACATTTTCCTCACTATTCATCACTGAAGGCAAAAGTCTATTTATTTTTATTTCTTTATGACTCACATGAGGAAAATGTTTTTTTTTTACATTCTTCTACAACTTTCTCCGGAATCATTCCATTCGAATTTCATTTTTTCCCTTTAACGTACGAGATCTCCAAAACTATCAATCCTGCTCTGAAAGTCTTTGAGCATAAGTTGCAGAGTATAAAAAAAACTTTAAAATGATTACCAGAAGGACCTTGTAGCTTCACAGGAAGCCGAGATATCGCAATTTTCATAAAAAAGCACACTTTTTTATGAAATAAAAAGCCTCAAGGTGAAAAAGGTCATAAACTTGGGGTAAAGTTTTTCTGTTTGACCTTCCCAACGACCCCGAAAATCCCATCATCTTTTATTTCTTCTATAATGTCTCTTTGTGATACAATTTGACCACATTGGGAATTTTTGTCGTTGTGTCTTTTAGTCGTTTGTTTTTTTGTCCGCGTATTATTGGGCTGTGATATTTTGACGTGTATTCGTATAAAAAAGTTGCAATTTGAAATTTTTTTCTTATTTTTATCTCACCATAGCTGAACTTTTGGCACTACAATCAATCCGAATTTCGATTGATAAAAAACAGGCACATTTTGAGGTCATTCTTTAACGATGTTATGACAAAAAATATTCTAACTATGATAACTATTCTATTTATGATAAAAAATCGACTTTTTGTCTCTATTTATTGAAATTACGGCACATAATCTGCAATTTTGGAGTTAATGTGTTAATATTAGTCATTAAATTTACCCAAACATGTCGTTAAATATTAAAATATTTTTATTTTAGTCATACCAACACTACACTTTATTCCACCAACTACATTCGTAGTTGTTTTAACTATCTTAGTTACTGCAAGTCACATTTATACAAATTTAGATCACATTTCAGGACCAAAGTTAGACGAGTTTGCAAGGAAAAAACAATCTGCATTCTAATTACGGGAGATTGATAAGTGATCCAATTTTTGTCCAAAAAGATAAAAAAATTGTCAACTTTTGATCAGATTTAAATACGTAGAGAACATTAAAAATGCGCGAACATTAAAAAGTGATCTTGTTTGGATCATTTTATCGTCAAAAAAAGATCTGTTTATGCTCGCTTTAAACGACTGAGAATCAAATTTTATCTGGATTGTGATCCAAAAATGATTGTTTTATGATTCGTCTCTGACCAAGATTTCGATTACGCTGTATTCACAAAGGACCCAAATTTAGTGGACTTCGGGTGTAGAAATATTCTCATGATCACACCGAAAATGAATTAGAACAATTTTCGGATCAAAAAGTAGACAGATTCTTGATCATGTATAATTATGATGATATCGTTATTAAATAAAAAATGAATGATAACGATTTTCATAGCAAAAGATAAATCGAATCACTTATAAACATGACGAGAATCAAGTAATGATCAGTTTTTTTCGTGTAAAAAATATCTTTTCTTGATTACTATTGAATAGAATAAGTTTTTTTAAAATAATTTAATCAAAAAAGTGATCAAGAAGTGCCATTTTTTTTAAATAATTGAATTTATACCTGACATTTTTTGTTGACTGATCGTCATCAGAGGTTATACAATATGACATATCTATATAAAAAAAGAATATCGAATTATTCCGTTCATTTCGTTATAATGAAAATGTTAGACAACAAAAATAAGTGAATCACGAGTGACATTAACATAACCGATACTTCTTCAAATATCTTGTACTGGAACTATGAATCCGAATTCTTAATAGTATTTTTAGGAATTGCTATACGATATCATCGACGAGTACGACGAAATAGCATGTTACCTGGAACCAAGCACGGAAACGCCTAGAAACGTTCAGTTATACATGCACCTCAATTTTTGCCTGGATTTTTATTCGAAAAAACTGATCGTTTCTTAATTCTAGTCATATTTATACATGATCAAGAATCTGTCTACTTTTTGATCCGAAAATTGTTCTAATTCATTTTCGATGTGATCATGAGAATATTTCTTATACACCCGAAGTCCACTAAAATTGGATCATTCGTGAATCCAGCGTAATCGAAATCTTGGCCAGAAGCGGATAACAAACCGATCATTTTTCTATCTCAATCAAGACGAAATTTGATTCTCAGTCGTAAAGCGATCATAAACAGATCTTTTTTTTCTCTACGTATTTAAATCTGATCAAAAGTTGACCATTTTTTCATCTTTTTGGACAAAAATTGGATCACTTTTCAATCTCCCGTAATTAGAACGCAGATTGGTTTTTCCTTGCAAACTCGTCTAAATTTGGTCCTGAAATGTGTCAAAACTAGGATCCCATTTAGATCACATATGGATCTGACCGACTTTGATAAAAATCTGATCAAATTTTGATCAATATATTTTCTCTCGAGTAGTTTTTAAAATTTATAATGACCTGAAAGAATTTTATTGCAATTTAATAATTGTCTTAATCTTTTACTTTTGTTCTACGCTTAGAAGGACGTATTAAATATCTATATTATTGTCAAAATATAATTCATTCAGTACTTCCAAACCTAGTACATTTATCTGCCAGCGACATTAAAAAAAAACATTCAGAAACAGCAGAAAGTAATCATCTAAATGTCAACAAAAATAATGCATAGAATTGCTATTTAGTAAACGATAGATATAAAAAAGTAAAGAATATGCTTTGCAATATGTAAATATTCCGATATTTAAAGTTGAATTTTTAAACTGAAAGCGGTTTAATTTTTTGTTCGGGTTCTCGTAGCAAAAAATTTTATTATTACCCGATGAATGAGGTATGTGACGCAAGTCCTCGTCTCGTATATTCTTGTATGCAGAGGTGACACTCTCGAAACCATCGGGACTTCCCTTTATTTCTGGGTAATCGCTTATGCTATCTCGGAAACTAAAAACGACGAAATACGAGAAAAGTTTTAAAGCGCCTTCTTAATTTCTAGCATCAATTTCAATGGTAGTTATTTAAGAAATATATGTTTAATTATTGCTTTTATCGGTTATGAATTATTCTAGAATTATTGAAAATGAACCTGAAGTCGACTTCGTTTGTGTATCCGCTATCGAGAAACGCGTCGTCATATTCCGGTGTCGAGTATGGCGTCCTACGCATCCTTAGTACTCTGGGCATCCAATTGAAGAATAACAATTTTACCCATGGTGACATACTGTGTGTCGCTGGAGTTCTGAAACAAAAATTCGTTCATTTTTTTTATTTATTAGTGATATACGGACCAAGTGGTCTTTTAAAATATCAAAATGCACGAAAAGATTACAAAGTATTAACTTTCATTTACAATAATGATTAAACTGAAACATAAATGTAAGTACGACCTCGATAGTTCGACATCCCCTGACCTCGGTAGAGCAACATTACTTTAACCACGCCCACTATGATGAGACGCGAATGTGATTGGCGCATTTCTTTAGTAAGCCTTGGTGTATGGCGCAGTGGATAGATGGGAGGGAGGAAGTCCCCGCCCACTATCGAACGAGAGAGGTGTGGAATTGTCGGACAAGCGAGATTATCGAACGAGCGATGTGTCGCATTAGCGAGGTCTGACAGTATACCCACAAACGTTTGGACAATAAATGCGTTTATTTTAATTTGTGTTTACTGCGCTTTACTACTAAAAAGTACTGTCAAACTTTTCGTTAAATTTTTCATCTACAGTAGAACCTTGGTACTTCTAAATTCACGGGACTTCTAATTTTAGTGCGCATTTGTTCTGCGCAATTTACAATGCCTTAGGTTGACGAGGCATTTCCCACGCTATCGATATGTGTACCAGGTGCCGTAAATTTTGTACCATATGACGTCGAAGTGCCGAGGTCCTTAGAAGTCCCGGATTTAGAAGTGCCGAGGTTCTACTGTTTATGTATTCATTAATAGAAGAAAATATTATTGGAAAATTTCGATTCTTTAAAAGGTTATGACATAAAAATCATAAAATATATTTGAGATACGTTGCTTTATTAAGCAAACACTTCTAATTGTGGAAAACGTGATATGATAGTTAATTGAAAATGTTGAGGCCATTAAAAATTTGTTCTATTTTACAATTCGAAAATAATGTAATAATCAAAATGTCATATACGTAAACAATAGAGTATAATTAGTATAAATATGCTTAATTTTAACAAAATTTCAACTGTACTATAATTTATATACATATTCAGCTGATTTGAAAGTACTCTATTGGAAAATGTTTAAAAAATGATTTCTTGTTTGATACGATACGAAAGTCATTAGTGAATTTTTCAAAATCTCTAGCTTCGCAGTAAAAACCCACCCTCTTAAATTAAACTGCGACTGCTCTGATATCTAACAATTCATGATTTATATAATTTTATCGAGATATGATAAATGTTCAAAAAACGTATGGAACCTAATTCTCGTGTAATTAGTCTTATATGCTAATACGAAAATTGTAAACGAGCAGTTGTATCATGTTATATTTATGAAAGTGGAGGAAACGACCGTTAATCCGAGCAGTTAAAAGTAAACTTTATTCGTAGTCAAGATAAGGAAGTCAGTGTCTTAAATATAAACTGTTTTATTTTCGATAAATTGGTGAACTAATCATAAATGCGGAAGCAATCATATATTTTTATATTTGCAATTTATTTCAACTATTGCAAGTTTTATGCCTGTAACCTACATTTAAATAATACGTATTCAGAATTGTACTTATGTTAGTGTCTACTATTGTTGTAGCTAATTTTAATTCTTAATAAATAAGAAAATACATTTTTAAAATGTTATATTTATATTGACGACGATGCCGTACTTAGACTAGTAAGATTTGTTATACAATTTCACTGAGTGTATTTGGTAGAAATGATTTATTTTTGCTCAAAAAGTCGTCCAATTTTGGGCCTGGATTGTCTTAAAACTAGGATCTCATTTAGATCACTTTTAGATCCTACCGATTTCAATCCAATATTGATCAAATTGTGGTCATCACTTTTTCTCTCGGGAAAGTTGATTAAGGTTTTAAACAAAAAGTATCGTTGCTTTAGGTCATTAAAATCTTCTACATCAATTAAAAAATTTAAATTTTCATTCCTTTATAAAATTTTGAAATTACTGTACATTTTAAAGATTTTAAATCCAAGTATTTCTACAAAATTAAAATAGTTTTAAATCTAATTAAAAAAATTTGTTTTAATATATTGTTTTTAATATACGTACCGAAAGTAGACGTTGAGGACACAAACTGTGATCCAAATCGATAACGTCACTAAGATCATGGTGAATAACAAATATTTTCCTAGCAATGGAATTGCCAGAGACGTTGGTGGAATGATCTCCGCCAGCAATAAGAAAAACACAGTGAGCGACAGGAGAATCGATGAACACAGTGATACCTGTCAGAGTAAACGTGATAATCAATTTCTTTTGTTCAATTTAAACTTATCTCCAGAGAGTAATTACTTACTTTTTCGCCCGATTCGCTGGGCAAATAAAACACTAAAATTGTCAAGAATGTAATTCCCACGCATGGAATTATAAGATTGACGGTGTAAAACAATGTTTTTCTCCTCATTGTAATATTGAATGTGATATCTGAAAAATTAAAGTCATTTGTAATTAAAACAGAATTTTTATACAGATAATTAATGTAATTTTAGAGCTTTGATTCTGTTATGTCATAACTCAAAAATTGGTAAATTTGTGAGTTGCAATATAAATTTGTTTTTGAATTGCGAAAAAAAGATTTTTTTATTTAGTTTTCCGATTTTACACCGTCTAGTTAATAGTGCAGATCGCTTGTCTGTATTGTGTAAGTTTTGTAATAAAAACACTTTTTTCCGTCTGTTTATAATTATATTGTTTTCTAACGCTAGTGACCATAAAATCTTATTAAATTATATTAAACATATATCAGGAAAATTCTGAAGAAAACATGTGTGTCTATGCTGAACATATAAACTCTTACGAAGTAACTAAAAATGTTAATAAAAATAGTAACAATAGTAGTGATGATGACGATGATGATGATAATGACGATGGGGATGAAGATAATGAGGATGAAGATGATGATAAGGATGATGATGCTGATATTCATATTAAAGTTGCTGATCGAAGTTCAATCTTTTTCGTAATAATAGTTAAGCTCAAAAAACGTCTATTTCAAAACTAGAAAAAATAGATAAAAACTGAACAGAAATTGCATAAAAAGTGTCCTGAAAATTTTCAAGTTATAGGAAAATAAATCCGTGTAATATTACCTAAATTATTGTCTAGAAACTAGACGAAAAAGTATTTCGGTTGTTCTTGTTAAATATTAAGAGTACTTTTTTGTAGAAACAGAACATAAACTGTTCACAAATATTCTAAAAAAGGTATCAAAAAACAATAATCCATGATTTTATTACATTTTCTATGGAAAATTGGCCACGTTTTATTAATCATAAACTGACCAGTAGAAGTTTATTTGCCAAAACTGGCCAATTTACTGGCCAATACTTAGGCCAGAATTTAATACCTAATTTCTACCACGATAACAGGACATTAAATGAATTTTTGTAGTGAATTTTCCATTCGGTGTCAGGGATCCATTTTTGGAAGGTATATAGGAACATGAAACTTTATGGAGAATATTTTTTGTGTACACTAAATTTAAAGACTGACATTAAAAGTCGTTTAAATTGAAAATTAAAATGTAAACTAGCCAAAAACTGGATTCATTTTCTGCTGTGGTTAATAAGTGTACAATTTCAAAAATGCTTTCATATGTAACGAAGGATTTTTATTTGAGGGTAGATATTTACACCATTGTAGTAAATTTAACATGAACGACTGTATTTTTTTCATTTTTCAAATTTAGAACATTGGACAAGACTATGAATGGTTTTCTAAGAATGAATGATTTTTTTAGGATCGTACTAAATTTGTATTTACATTGCGACATTTCATAAACAAAAGGTGGTCATTTATTTCTTGTTACCGAATCGATTTTGAATATAATAATGTCTATAGCAAATTGCAGATAAATTTTCAATATATTACTAAATATTTCGAACATTTTTCTGAACAAAAAGGTATAACTTCGCATATAATTTTTGAGTGTTAAGTAAACTTTTTCCAAGTTATGTAACTCAAAAAAGGTTAGCTTAGTTTGATCATTTTCCGTTAATAAGAGTTTTTTTCTAAAAAATTTTAGATTATAATACAAAGGTCGTGACTGATTATCTTGCTAGTATAACAGTTACTAAACTCTATATTATAATGTATCCAAATTAGTACTACATTCTATTCGGTCCAAGGTTCGAATCCGTCTTGATCGACTTTTTATTTTAGAAGCGTATAGATTATTTTTCTGCAATGCTGTTTCAAAGATTCATTATATCTTTATTTGCATGTTGAATACATTTCATTTCATCTTAAAATTAATGCTTAACAAAGAATAATTAGACACAACGATGTAAATAAAATTTTTCCGTGGGGAAAATCACTTTATAGCAGTGAAATCTTAATAAGCCGTTTGTAACTCTAAGTCCAAGTGCCATTTTCACTTTTAAACGGGAATATTACGGAGGCGGGTACATGACTAAATAATTTTGCAAAAATTACTTTGCAAAAATAAGTTTAACAAAATAACCTGAATAAAACTAATTTAGAACAAAAATAACTTCATGAAAAAATATTTTTGGATTTCAGAGAGACAAATTTTGTATAAATTTACTAATAAAAATAAAACGTGATTGATTTGAATGTAACCTTGATTAAATTAACAAGTTGAATCGATTAATGTGGTTGTAAAGGTCCATTTCTTTAATTTTTCATCCCACCAAACCTTTCACTGTCTTCGTTAGGGGTGCCTTTTTTATAATATCTTTTTTATTGCATTACGCAATATTAAACAAAAAATACAATAAAAATGAACTGAAAAATAAATTGAAATAAAATAAGCAACACAATTATATTAAATTAAGATACACACTACTAACATCGATTGGCAGTAATAACGATGTTATTGTAATTCAAATTTTGCACTGCTAAAAAATGTAATGATATTAACTACATGTGACGTTGTGGTTAGGACTTAAATATTTGAATTACATTTCATTTCTTGTCTAACTGAATCATAAAACTGATTGAATAAGATTAGTCAATTCAACTAAAATGTAGTTGAAACGACTAAATGGTTGGCTGATAATATATATATATATAATATATATATAATAGCAAAGTAATTTTATAAAAAATGAATGATACGATCAGTAAAGTAAATTGAAAAGAAAATCTATTAGCATCACAATCAATGTCATAGAGGAAACTGGTCTAATTAAATGTCGAATACTCGTACTATACTGATCTCCCATTCTTCTCCTAGATGGCGCGGCAGTTTGAATTGATAGTAGCGTGACTGAAACGCTGCCATAATATTGACAATTTTGTAGCAGTTTCCGTGCACATTTTTTATTTTATTCAAAGGTTATTACGTCCAACAATGTTAACAGATGAATTAATTTCAAGATTATAAAAGGTTTCAGTTCATAGTGTTTATTTAAAACAAAATCGAAGGTACGTTTTTTGATTACTTATGTCTCTTTTGCTATCGTTGAATGAAGATTCGTTATGAAAAAAATATCAGAGTGGACCATAGCCAACCCGCATTTTCCGAACCCTAATTATTTTTAGAGGTAAAGTGTTATTAATAATGACTTCTGAAGAGAAGTATACAAGTTTATTCAAGAAAAAAACACGAAAAAAAAATTCAAAGAAGTGATCAGGCGGCAAAAGAAAGTACCAATGTAATTGCGATTATCGCTTTCTGCATCCGCATGTGAATTTAGAAAAAATCTAAGTGAAATGAAAGAAATAAATAGCAAAATAAAGTAAACAAAAACAATAGAAAGAAAGTTAAAACTGTATTAAACTATATTCGTTTATTAGTTATAAGTTTGTAAGTTTTAAGAAAACATAAACATATTTGATAATAAAGTAAAGGACGCATTGGAATCAATTCAAAAGCGTCTTGTTTGAGTTAAAATTATTATGAAAACTTATCTACGTCTTAGAATTGTCTAAAAAAATAGAGGATCAGTAATGGACCAGGGGGATGAATTTTTTGAAATTTTAAAACCTGTCCACCTGTCGATAAACTTTTTTATCTTTCCTTTATAAATTCCTTAAAATAAATGCTTTTATCAGAAAGCTTATTTTAAATTCTAATAAATGATTGAAGGTTGGCAAAACTAATTGTGCTAAAAGTCTTTAAAACATTCCTTAATCTTGTTCAATATAACACGTATTTCTTGGTCATCATCACGAAAAATGGAAATAAAAAAACTGAGTTGCAAACAAGAACTCAGGCAACTTAGTTCTAAATTTTAATTTTCAAACAACAAATTTTTATTTTCTTTCGTTGATTTTCAATTTTCATTATTGGACTTAATTAGAAGTTTTTACATAATTTTAGAATAAATTTCTGATGAGGGCTCGAAAAGTTAGCCGAAACGTAATTTTTGAAGTTTTTTGTTTATTATTTCCATTTTCCATGATGATGACCAAGAAATACATGTTTTATTGAACATATTTATTTAAAATATATCGGAAAAAGAAGTTTCACAAACAGTGTTTTTTTACACAATTTTTAATTCCTTAATCTTGCTGTATAAATATTATATATCGTTCAAAATAGTTTCTTTGCAAGCGCTAACAATAAGAAATTTGTAAAATGAAAATTAAAAATAATCTCAAAAGTGTTGCCAATTTGACATGGACCCCTTGTGATCTTGGACAATTTTTGATCGAAATTAATTTGGATTTTTGAATGCTTGAGATAGTTATTGTAATGTTACAGTCCAGATACATTATGTAATTGTTGATAAAGTTTTCTGCTTTATTACCTTTTTACTATTATACTTTTAGGACGTAAGAATAAGCGATTTAAGGTAATAAAAAAACTTAGCCTATTTTAAACATCCGTCATTCTTATTTGTCGTAATTTAGTTCTGTGAAAGCGGCGAAAATAGATGGTGCAAAGAGCATGTGATAAATCTTCCCAAAAAAACCCATCCCTCAAAAAAGTTCTAAAAAATAATGAATCTGTTACCTGAATAAGGTTCCTTGCAGCAAGGATAATATTCTTCGTTTCTCGAGGCGGGGACTTCGAGTATGTCCCACTCTACTGACAAGTAAAAGTCGCTCAAATCAATTCCCGTCGCCACTAAATTGCTGCCAGGTACTTGTTCCATGTGCTTCAAATCCACCTGCTCGAAAAACATTCGAGTTAGCCTTGCACTTTACTCTATCCTCTTTAAAACCATTCGAAATCCAAAAATCTCAGAAATTTTATAAAAAAATGTATAAACATTTTGATGATGGACATGGATTTTATATTGTATTTCTGATTGTAGATAAATATTTTGCAATTGTTTATGGTTTCTACTGGTACGTTTGAAATGAAATATAAATGCATCTTTTAAATTTTGATAAAGTATTCCAATAATATGGAGCTTTCACACCGTTCTATGTTTATTAAAAACGAATGATATTCGATATTCAATGAAGAACGGTATTTTATATTAAAATAAATATGTTGTAAAAAAATGAGGTGATGTTTAAATATGAACAAATTCGGTAAATATTTTGTTCAATAAAGTTTGAAATGTTTTTAGTACTATGTTTATACTTTAATATGTAGATAATATATAAACAAAAAAAATATTCTTCAATTAAGAGGGTATTTACTTTGATCTAGTATTTCCCTAAAAATGTAGAAACTAATGTTTTTATTCTACAATGTATTTTTTAATGTAATATTGGTCTTAATTCAATTAAACATTTACGACAATTAAATTAACTATTGACATGAGTATAATAGTAGAAGATAAATAAGTTTGTAGCTATTTTTCGATTACTTCAAAGGCCAGTAACTTGTTATACTTTGTATGATGATTCACATCCTTTAGTGTAAAAGGTATAAAAATTGTAGTAACAAATGTTTTCATTGCCTTTTAACACGTAAGTATTGTTATTATACAGACTGTCCCAGAACTGGGTAACGATATTGCAGGAGGTGATTCTCCGTGATATTTCGAACAAAAAAGTCCTGTACCAAAATTGGATCTGAGGCTCAGAATTTAAGTGAGGAGCTATTGAAGTTTAGAAAAAAAATTGTTTTTTTTTGGCAATAACTCGGCTTGCTTTGAAGTTATTTTAATGAGTGAGGACTTATTTTGAAGCTTATTTTAAACCCTACAATTCACCTATAAGAACATTTTGGTGTTTTTCGCCAATTCTACGACAATTAACGGTGTTCCCGCTGACTCAATATTTATCGAAACCTAATGAACGAGGTGGCAAATTCTTCGTCTTTTCAAGCAAACTTTTTCTTCGGCGATATTTCATTATCTATTTAGTGACATGATTTAGATGCAAAAAATGCAAAAATGTTCATTTTTTTCCATTTTTGACCCCATAATTTCAGAAATATTCATCGCAGGTCAAATGTTCTTATAGGTGTATTGTAGGGTTTACAATAAGCTTCATAATGAACCCTTATTCATTGAAATTACTGCAAGGAAGTCGAGTTATTGCAAAAAAACGATTTTTTTTAACTTCAATAGCTCGTAACTCAAATTCTGAGCCTCACATCCTTCAGACTTTTTTCTATTGCTCAGTTCTGGGACACCCTGTATAAGCGATTAAATAAAATTTCTTTCCCAGTAAAACAAATCGTTTCATGATTAAATAGTTACATACTATTCATTAAAATTACTAAAATTTAATGATTATATTGTTATTTTGCTACTAAGTTAATAATTGCCAAAAATGAAGGATTCTCAACAATATTTTATGAAGAACATATCAGTAAATCGTATTATTTTGAAAGGTTACGAGCAAAAAGTTAAATATTTGTGCATAAATATTACTTAACAGGTGACGTTACGTTAACCTTCGTATAAAATGGTTACCATTTAAAAAACGACCTAGTTAGTTTTATCGCCACCAGGTGTTACAGCAACGTTTGCAGCTCTATTCGGCTCTCAGAATCGAAATGAGTTTAGAATTACACATGAGCAAATCCCCAAAACTATTAAAATTCTAGTTAATCCGTAATAATCGAGCTACGATAAGTAGAAATGTTTATTTTAAAACAGTTTTCTGTGTAAAAAATGATGAGAAATATACTCCATTAGTTTATTAAGAATTCACGTTGTGACTCACCATAAAAATTAATTTCTTAGCGTTGTAAAAAAAGTCTGAAGCGAATCACTTCAAAAATTTTTGTAGGAACCTTTTGAGTATGTTATCGACTAAAAATGTTTTCAGATGTGTCCCCACAAGACAAAAAGTAGACAGGAAGTGTGACGGACTTTTTAAAAAATTGAAAACTTCACAAACTTTATTTTTTTTTCAGAAAAATATTGTTTGTTAACTATTTTTGAATAAGTAGCATATATTCTACTCCGAAATACTAATCTAATCCAATTTTTTTCAGTACTGTGCCTTGTAAATACTATTACTTATTAGCTTTTAAAATCAGAATAGTCGCTGAGCCCCTCGTGTTAAAAATTGTCATTTTTTTTTGCTGGCACACTAAAAATAATCTTCCGATTGATCTCCATTTATGTAACCCATTTATGTATACTCTATTTCTTAATATTGTAACCGGTAAAAATGGTAAAACTTTAATATGAATATAACACAACGAAAATGTGTCTATTTATACGTCTAAAACTTATTCTTTGCTTGTGAATATATCGAATAAGTTATTCGCCAGCTGAAAAATCTAAACAAATATTAGAACTACGGGGAAAATTGTAGTCCTATCGTTCGGGCAGTAAGTATGGATAACACAAGTATAGAAGAGACAAAGAAAGCTTTGAAATGTGAAAAAGTAAATAGTAGAAGAAAGCTCGAAAGGCAATTTTGGCAAACACGAAATATTAAACTTCGTGAATATAATGAAAAAATAAAACAAGAACGACTTTCAAATGTACAGTAAGTAAGAGTATTACAAAAATTAAATTTACATCCGTAAATCAGAATTTTTGTTTGATTAAATCAAAATTAGTTACTGGGGGTTTTCGGAGTAGCTGATAACAAATTGGCTATATGAATAAACCATAATCTAATGGCTTCATGAGTTTGAGTTTCAATTCTAAAAAGTTACACAGTTTTTTAACAAGCATTTTTAGTTATTTTTGCATTCACATTATCATCAGTTCCTATAAGATTTCTCAGTCTAGTAAATTTATTTCCTATGTAACCACTTTTAATAGTATTACAATACAACCTCGCTTATTCGACATGTTCCGTTCCAGGCATCCCCTCTCTGACTCGCTAGTTCGACATTGTTATAACCACGCCCACTATGACGTTAGGCATTAGGCGAATGCATTTGATTCATTCCATGTGGTGGATACATGGGAGGGATAAAGTCTCCACCCACTGTCGAACTCACGGGGTTCACCATTGTCGAACAAGCGAGCTTGTCGAATTAGTGAGGTCTTACTGTATAAGTATGTGTAATGCGTAGCGTTGTCAAACGTTTGACCAGCTAGGTAACAATAAAACTCCCTGAAGTAATTCTTTAACGAACTTTAGGTAAAAAAATGACTTCTAGTAAATATTTTAATAATAGAATACATCGGTAGAATAATAGTTCTAAAAATGTTTTGATTTAATGTATTCTTACTACTTTTCTAATAAAAATTAAGAATAAACTTAACCAGAATGGTTGTTAAAATATGTTTCTGCTTATATAAACTAAAATTATATAAACTAAGTTAGCTAAATAAAATTGTACAGTCATGTTTATTATACTGATTACTAGTAATTACAGTTTTTGTTTAGTATCGAGCAAAAAACGGTTAATTAATATATAAAAAAATGGTAAAAAGTAAATTATGAATTATAGATGGCACTAATATTCCTTCACCTGTGCTCCATTGTAGGTCCACGAGCCGAACTTCATAATGCAGGACTGCTCGTCGAACGGGAAGTACTCAACGTTAATCTCGCAAGACGACTTGTAGATCGCCGGCGGTTTCCAGTACACCTCCCCAGTGTACTTAAGTGTGGCCTTCGTCATTAGCGTCACCTCGTAATTTCCATCCGCGCTAATGAAGTCAGACAGCAAACGGTTAAAAAGAATTGGGATCGGCGATAAGGGCCATTTTTCATTTCTCCACCTCTCGAATGCTTATTTCGGAGAGTACACATACACGTCGATACATATATAGGAGCAACTTACTTATTGTACAAAACGATATCCGGTAACCAAATGTTTTCCGATGGTACGTACAGCATCTCGACGCCGCCGTATTCTACGGGATCCCATCGAAGTTTATAGTCGAACCATTTCTGAAAAAATATTAATTCAATTTTGAGTTATTCATTTAATAAGTAATTGAAAATGATTTCTCTCCAAATTCCTTGGAGTGAAAATTTCACTCTTTAAAGAGTGACATTTCACGTCATCAAGAGTCAAAGAAATAACATTCACTCCGAGAAGAGTGAACTTCATGAAAGAGTGGCCCAATTTTTACTCCAAGGAACTTAGAGAATTAGAAGTCAAATTTACTATATTAATCCAGTAACGTCTGAAATGACATTTGTTACTTTAATTTCAATCAAGTATACCGTACTAAAATCATTTGAAAAAATTAAAAAATGCTTAGCCTACTATTTTCGAGGTCGCTCTTAAAGATTTAGAGGTCAAAATTGAGTTACAGTCAACAGGAATTCTAATATGGCATTTGAAGAAAATTGCCAACAAATTTAGAAATAATTAGTCTTATGAATTTTGTCGAATTATTAGAAGGTTGGGATTCTATTGAGATTATGGATAAAGAAGACTAACATTTTTCGGTTGGGTTTCATCCATTTTATTTACATGACAATCTTCTAAAAAGGACTAAAACTAAAATGGCAGCAATACCGATAGTACACTCATATTCTTAACGGAAACCACGTTAGTTTTTTGGGCAGATTCGATTCTATAGAACAATCTTTTTTTGATATCCTAAAAAATTTGGATATGTTACTCCTAACAATCATTATATCATGATTTTTGTGTTTTGTGAATAACAAATCGTTAGTTCTATACTAATAAGCCTGACTATTAGTGACGGTTAAAATGATAAAACATATAGGTAAATAGGAAATTGTTGAAATTATTTATTTATTTACTATATTTTTTGCTTGAAGCTGACTAGGCTTGGCTGTTTAATTATAATTTACTTATTGGTTAACACTGAAATAATCATTAATATAAACATTAAATTCGTGTGCTATAAAACTATTTATTTTGTAATATTTTTTAGATATATTATTTCTTATATTGTTTAAAATGATTTAAATAATGATATATTATTGAATTACCCTGAAATTAGTGCAGTTCTACATCTATAGTACGTACACTTGACGGGTTACATGTGATATCCATTAACATGTCATAAGACTGCTTGTAAACTATTGGAGAACTCATTATTACGCGATCTATTGAAGTGGATACAATAACTCTCATTACGATATTTGTGACACAATTTGAATAGAGGAAAAATATTAAATATTCGTTTTAGGTATATCATTTTCAATGCATTCAAATATCTGCGAAAAGGTTACTGGTTTGATTATAATAAAATTGAAATAGAATAATAAGTTTTTGATAGTAATTAAGTTACATTATTTATCTAATAATTTAATTTTTGCACAAAGTTCCATTCATTTATATAATTTCATCTAATATGTGTTCAAAAATCATGATTGTGGTGATATTTTGGTCCGCAATCCTTTAAAATAATTATTTGGTATTTTTCATAGATGTATATTGTTAATGTTTAATTATACTTAATAAATGAGTAGACCTAGTATTTGTACTCTGAATGGATTGTAGCAGTAATCGTGGGTATCATCCTTTATTCGTCTATATTTTTTTTAACCTTTTCTAGTTTTATGATTGAACTATTTTCAAAATCTAGGGAATTTATACCAATTAAATTTTAATCTTAAGAGGATTATAAATTTCGCTGAAGACAGTAGATTAAAAATATCATCAATTTTTCAAAATTCGAGACTTGCAAAGATAATTATAATTACTATGTATCGCCTCCTAACAAATAATTAAGTAATTAACTGAGAATTGGTCGACAACTATCGTAAATACATTTCCGAAAGTAACAATCATACATTTCCGAAAATGATCGATTAATTCTTAATTAATTTACCGTTATAGAGCTCGAATTACGAAAAATTGATTGGGGTATTTTTAATTTATGATTTTTAGCATAAATTCGTGTCTTATTTGTAGACCACTCCAGTTATATGAAGAACACCCATGAATGTACATTATGGTGGTCCCAAAAAAAATGTTCAAACCGTCCTCCAAATCAACTTCAAACCACTCCAGAATAACCCTAGAATTATTTGAGATTTTTTTTAGTCTATATCGCCCCATCATAACTTTGTTTAGTTTATCGGTTATAACTAATGATATATGATCGGGTAAAATATACCCATTGTCAGAAAGATTCGTCCTAAGGCTCGTTAAAAACAAAATTTCCGTTGGAGTTCTTCGACTTTGATATCAATTCATCCGGTTTTTAAAGGTGGCAATAATGACATAACTAATTACCGATCTATCTCAATTATATTTCTCGCCTTTTTACTATACATGGTCAGATATGTATTCCTCTGTTTGTGCTTGAATGACAGCTACAAATTGGTTAAATAGTTTACAAAGAATCATTCAAAATTGAAAAAAGAAAACGTTTTCGAAGAAGCGTTGAGAAAGAAAATGAGGAAAGAATAGCGAAATAGAGAGGTATCATCGATAGTAAGATAGAGATTCGGTACTGGACGATTTGTGTTCTACGTCGCGGTCATGATCAAGATCGAGGCAAAAATTAAGACAAAGATCAGAATCGAGAGAGCTTCCCAATAAAGCAAAAATCATTGTCAAGACAAGGATCAATTTCAGACTCATTAGGAAGTCTATTGATGTAATCGATTGATGTTTGCGGAGATTAGCGGATTCCTGATTACTTATTCGACGTTAGTTTTTAAACAGTGAACTAAATAGAAGACAATAATGAGACAATTTGAAATAAATTTTTGGAAATCACTCAGACCTATCAACATTTTGAAAGTTGTCTTTACATCCAATTATTTGAAATATTTAGAATATGTATTAGTTCAGGTGATTCTGAAAGAATATTTTGGGTGCCCCTCAAAAACCCGACAAATCACGAAACACACCATATATATGGAACCGAGAAAACTTATATTATTTCAAATAAAGTTTTTAGTAACATTTTCATTCAAGTTCGTATACTGTAGAATTGAGTCTACTTTAAATGTTTAATAACCAAATGTACATAAATGTATTTCGAAGTTAGACAGTAGTTTGTTGTATAGAGGGGTCATTTTAAAAAACGTTGGAATTTACGTTTTTTATTACCCAAATCATGCTCTTTGGAATGTTGTATTAAAAATTCTGGTATTTTAAAAATAAACAAACTACGGCCATTTATTTAACAAAAATAATTACTGTTATCATTTCTTTTCACATTTCCTCATTTTTTGTCTAATTGGCAGTTCAAAAATGTCTACTAAAGTTGATCTTTTTATTAAAATCATAGTCGATTGCACTCCATTGGCTGACTAAATTCGAAGTCAGTTTTCAAATATTCAAAATAGCGCATCCACTATGTCAGATGAATCTATTGAAATCAATTTAAATCACCTCAAACTTGGTACTCAGTTTTTTTAACGCTAGATACAATCTTCATTTTGTTTGGAATTTAAAATACAATGTGATTATCTCAATTCGATAATCGTATCTTTTTTAAAAGTATTACATGATTCTTAGTCATAAAAAATTAAAATTTCAAATATTTTTAATGTCGACTGAGCTTCACCGCGTGGAGGTAAAAGAGCAGTCTTCAGCATTTTATGTTGTTGAAATTATTATTACCAATTTTGAAAGTATTAACGCGCGTGGTAATTGTTTCTTTTTTTTTAGTACATTTATTTGACTAAGTAACAAACATTCTTAAACATTCTATTATCTTTAAGTTAATGTTTACACGAATCTTTGTTCATTGTATGAAGTATGCAAATCGTTAATATAAGATTTCCTTTTTTAAATAACTATTAGCAATATCAATTGTACGCAGCGTTCATTATACTTTTCAAGTAACACGTCAATATGAGTTTTCTTTGTATTATTAACATCTATCCTTTTTTGACAGAATACAAAATGAAGACGCACTTACAAACATAGAGAAAACATCTGAATAATAAACTAAAAAAATAACATTGCAAAACAAATTCTCTAATTCACTATTCCCTCCACGTCATGCGGGTTGTAAATATTGCAGTTATTTTCATTGCTGAAAAACTTATAATGTTTATAAAAACAATGTAATCATCAAATTGAAGTACCTATTGTGAATTTCAACTATTAAACAACATATAATTTGTCCGTCATTTTGTATCTGCCATTTTTTGTGAAATAATAAATTTGGAATCAACCATCTCAACTGCCCCTCCCCCACTCCAAGTTTGAATTGATTTCGATGCATTTTAGCAAATGTTTCCGACAAATATAGACTCAGTCATCTCAGACTCGACCACCAATGTACCAAGATTGATGTGATTTCATTGGGACCAGTCGATGTTGTACACGTGACTATTTAAAAAATGTATTAATTTTTCTAAGATATGAATATAATATATAATAATATATAATATACGGAAAATGATAAAAAATAGTATGTGCAATGAAATCCTACAAAAATGTTTGCTAAATATAATCTTGAATAAATGTAAATACAAATAATAAATGAAAAAAAAATACAAATTCTGGGTGAGCGATTCAATGCCGTGATTAAAACTAATTCTGCAAATAATTTAAATTTGTAGTACCGTTTATATTTAATAAATTCGCAAAACGATTTCGTATTTAGACTTAAATTTGACATCGATATAGATGTATAATACATCTGTTCTTAATGTGTTTGTACATATTGTAGGTGAAGTGAAGCACGAAGATCCAGAGTATGATGGGTATTATATCTGTACCTTTCAAGGCTGTCAAGTTCAGTGCATGATATTATCGTCGTAGAAATTTCCTCCTAAAGAGTATCTAAATGACTGTTTTTATATATATAACTTTGCATAATTCATTGCCTAAATTTCTGTGGAAATTCAGTCAAGGAATCCAAATGATTAAACGAATAAATGTTACATGAAGCTACAAAATAAATAATATAATGTAAACAAATATAAAAAGTCGATAAATATTACTTCCTTTATGTTGCAGCATTACAGCAAAGTATGAAGGTTCTGATAAGAATTGATGTCAGAGTTCATTTTCTTTTACATGGGTGTAGGTAACATTTTCGACACTTTTAAAGGGGATTTAATATATTAGGAAAGTTTTTATTAATTTATTTCACTTGTACTTTTCTTACAACGTGGAAATATTATTTATCTTTATTTTGCCTGTAGTAATTGATTTAAGTTAGTATCTGATTATTTGTTTATTGGGCATATTCATGTATTTTAGTTAATTTCAATAAAAAATTCAAATTATGACAATACGTTTTTATTATATCATTACATATTACTTTCTGAATATTAGACGTGATACTAGAATTGGAAAAGAATTTAAGTACAAAGACTATTCCAGAAATCTTCATTAAACGCCGGAAAAGCACAATATCTAATTGTTTGTGTAAAATTTCAAGTATCTATTCTACAGTTTTTGTGGGTGCTCCTGGCGCAGTCAGAATTGCATTTTAATAACTGCGAAAATCAATATGACACATTTTAAATAAGAATGAACCGCATTTGCAGTGTTTTGTTTTTTGGCATCAATAAAGCTGCGGGATGGATGCCAAACCGCAATCAAAAGTGCTGAAAATCTATGAACATCGTTTAAAATTTTTGTTTGTTTCTCTAATTTGCCTAGTCTCTTGAAAATGTCAACATTTTGAAAAAAATACACTATATTTGATGAATTATGAATATTAATAGTAAAATATTTTAAAAAGTAATAAAAGAAAAACAATAAACGAAACAAACCATATTTGATCAATTATGAACATTAATGCTAAATTCCAAGTTAAAGTTTTGAGTAATTTAATGAAATTTGTAACCGCCATCTTGAATTTTTACAATCTAACCTTAAATTCGTGACAAATGTCCTAAAATAACTTTTGTATACACATTTTCTTGCGATTTTGAAGCATGTTATGAATTTTGGTATAACATATTGAATCTGTCATTTTGGGTTATAAAAATCTAACCTCAAATTCGTTATCAGAGACCTCGAAAATTTGTGTACCTACATTTTCGGGACACTTATACCACTCGAGATATTGATTTCATCATTAATGTTTGCAGTTGATCAAATGAGATTTATTTTCTCGACATAATGCTGCTTTGAAAAGGTTACATTGAATCGAGGCAAAACAAAAAAATTTCTATTTGAAGTTTGTAGATTTTGTGCCCTTTTGATTCTGGTTTAGCATCAATCCCGAAAATTTATTGATGCGAAAAAAAATCACTAATAAGCAATTAAAAAGCAATTTTGACTATACCAATCGAAAAATCATCCTAAAACATAGTAGAATCGATTTTTATTTTAGTTTTCTATTTGAATTTTTTACTTTAGAAAAGGAGTCTTAAACATCAATTTAGAATTAGAGATCTACAAAATTATGATCAGTACAGATTTGGCTTCATTTTTTTTAATATTTGACGAAGATATTTCTTGCTACAAGTTCATTACACTAAACGTTTTCGTAAAATGTACTATACAATCCACAAACTATACCAAAATCTCCAAAATTGTAAGTGTAATAATTTTTGTTTAATTACAATAAATTTTACTAGGAATAAATGTAAATTTTCACCTCTCTTGAATATTTATTTATATTAAATTACTATGAAGAATTGTCAAATTTTCTCAAATAAATCTGTTAATACAAAGTAATCTAATATTCATAAATAATTCATCAAAAATTTATTTAATGAAATGAAACTTCGTAACTTATTACGAGTAAATTTTTACTTATTACGACTTGACATGTGCATAAAGTATCTTTTATGCATTATGTAATTTTCTTCTACACTCGAAACAAGTGCTATACACATGTACGTTTCGATGCAAGCATTTTTTGATACTTCAAAATGAGAAGTACGTACAAGAGGAATATGAGTATCTCTGAGCACCTTTTGCGTATGATCTTTTTCCAAACGGAGGCGTACATTACATTTGCCCTTTTTTGCAAATTTTTCTCAACATATTTATTTGTAATATTTTAGCTGTGCTTGTAGCAATGAAGTTATTGTTTTTGTTATTTTACATTTTTACTTGTCTGCTTATATCTTATTTAATTTGACCTGGGAAATTACTTTTACGCAGAGAGAAAAAAAAGGTTAATGGAGTCATGAAGAAAAGGCAGAAATGATTATAACATGTCATACAATTAACATCGCAAACAGCTGTAATTGACAGTATCTTGTTTTCTTGTTTTTATAACTCATAATATTGTAAAATATACTAAACACTTTTACTAAATCTGTTTTTCTAGTCAAGAATATTACGAGTGAGTATTTAACTGTAAAGCTACGGTACATTTGACGTTATGTACTATGCTGCATGTTTAAGTATCGGGAAATGGTAAACGAAAAAATGTTTTTGTTTTGTTTTACTATGGAAATGTTTAATTTAACCATTTTTATAATCATGTATGTTAATTTTCTAAAGTGGTTCCATTATCCTTTTTCGTTCTCTCTATGTAGTACAGAACAAAGAGTAACCATAGTTTTTGTGACATTATTTAATGATTTCGAAGTGTTTAAATTGTGGACCAGCTGTATTACATGAATATAACAGAATGTTAACTTTCCTTAAACTTTGACCTGCCTGAAACGGCTTTAAATTCAATATCGCTTTTAATGGTATTCAAAAATGAAATTCAAGTTTTATATTCATTCGAAAATTAATATAAAGTTTATAAAACCAAATAAATCTTTATTTTCTCATAACGAAAGAATAGTCTTAATTTTCCAGTCAGAATTCACTTTATCGCACTGTTTTTATTAAATATTAAACTTATTAAATGTTAAAATTACCTATTAAATAGACACAAATTATAAAAATACATATTAATGATATACGTCAGTTATTCATATTTCGTTTCGGAAATGTCTTGAAATGTTGTATTGCAGTTGATGAACATTGCAAAGGAGAAATTTAATTGTAACATATAGCGAATATATATTGAAAGGAGGATTCTCAGGTACTTTCAGCTTTGCCAAGATTGAACTTTCAAAACTGGTGAATTTAGAGCACGATGAGACGTAGTACATATGATATTCACTGTTGAAGTTCACTGTCTCTCCCGTACAAGCTGTTACTACTTAAGCGGCGGTAAACTTTTTAATTTGATTGATACTTTGTAAATGGTTTAGAGTAAAATAAATGTAAATCGGTGAATGTGTCAATTAATTCACAAGAAGTATTACGAATGGAAAAAGACGAAAAGTTTTTAAAAAAAGTTTCAGGGATTATGAAATAAAAAATATTAGAATGACAAAAAATTAAAGTTCTGTAAAATATCAACATATAAAATTATGTTTTATAGCAAAAGGGAATTTAGAGAATTTGGGCCAGCAGAATTTTCCTATCACGTCGCATTTTCTAGAAAAGTGAGGTAAAATATCATGAAACTGGATTTTCATGATATTTCTCATGCTTTTGGGACAAATCACAAATCATTGCGATCATTGGCGATCTTTTTAACATCTTTGAAAGTTTTCTGATATTTAACCTCACTTTTCTCGATAATGCGATGTGATTCTGCTAATGCCATTGTTTTCAGCACGAAAAAATACTTTGGATATGAACTACGATTGTTCAAAGTGAATTCTGTTGTTACAAAGACTCTGCTACTGCACTTTATTACTGTTATCGAAAAATAAGTATAAGGAGATAATTTTTATTGAAAATACTATTTACTATTCTATAATATAACGTTGAGTAAATAGTTAAAATAGTCGAAAAATAATGGCAATACTCAAGTAATATTCATACTAATTTTGATTATGAATAAACATCAATTTTAGTTCATTAAAAGTTTAATGTCGAAACTATAACCTTAAAATTTTCAATAAAACCTCTCGTTTGAGCATAAGCACAATACAATTTCGTTGTATTTCAAATATTAAGTAGTAAATAATACCGGTATCACGGTCAACCGATTAAGAATATCACTACACAATTTTAATAAAAGATTTCTTTAGTTTTTAGAATATTCATATTTGCATTTAAAATGCTATAGTCATAAATGGGTTCTGTTTCCCTCTAGCAACTATCTTAAAAATGAGTGTTTATTGTACATTTTTTACGATAGTGGCTACAGGGAAACAGAATGCATTCACAATTAAATCATTTTAAATAAAGATATGAATAATCCAAATTTAATGTTCTGTCGCGATTAACATAAAAAATCCGACCATTTTCATTTTTATTCCATTTCTCGTGTTTTTCTCGAAAACCCAAAAAAAAAATTACTTTATTACTCTTAGTTAATTGACCATCACACCGCAAACTATTATTTACTACTTAATTTTTATTACAATGGTTGAGAAAATATTGCTGCTATTGTAACTTTTACTGATTTTAAATATTGATTCTCCCGCTGTCATCTTCCTCGACAAAATGATTACATCATTGTCGATTTAGTCGTGATTCGTGAAAGGTTTCATAGACAATTTGAATAAGAGGTGTTCAGGAGCATTGGCTTAGTTATACGAAAGGTTAATAGACTTTCAAATGAATGTTTAAAATATTGTAGGCTGCACTTCATTTCTTGTCTAAGGATTAATAAATTTATTATTATTTTTAAATTATTCTAAAATTCTTTATTAAGGTAGCTAGAACCCAGGATATAGCTTGAAAAAAATATTTAATAACATTTCTAACAATTTAATTTGCACTAATAATGACATTGTTAAAGATATAAAGTATTATTGTTCTTGAAATAAAGAGGAACCTGCAAAAATAACTTGTTAAACAACTTTTGTTAATGACCCAAATTCTTCTTATCGCCAGTTAAGAATTTTTCAAAAAATGAAATATAATTTTAAAATAAAAAATAAGCAGTCACTAGTTAAAATCCATTTATTTTTTAAAAATTCTTAACTTGCGATAAAAAGAATGTTTGGGTGTAACAAAAGTTGTTTAACAAATTATTTTTCAGGTCTCGATTTTTGTTTCATAAACAATAATACTTTATCCCTTCAATAAAGTCATTATTAGTGGAAATTACAGTCTTAATTTTATTTTGTCGGAGCATTTGTTGACTGATTTTAAGATAGTTATGCGTATTCTACCAATGTATGCATTAAAGGTCATATAACGAATTACAATGCAAAATATAATAAAGGATCTAAGTAGTAATAGAACATATTGGACAGACAAATAAATCAATAATTTATGTTTGTGTAATCAAGTTAATCGAGTAATCAACTTCTCTAAAGCCAAAGAAAAATGTTAACAAAAATAAGTACTTCATTATTACCTTTTCGTTATATCAGAAGTAGCATGAGGTTGAAATAACAGCGAATAAAACAAAATACAAAACACTATAGCCAGAAATACATCGAAATATAAATGTAATAGTTTTCTCCGCGATTATTGCCGAAAAAGCGGTTCTGCAAACTTTTGTATATTTGTAAATCTCGTGGAATTACCCTTACAAATATTTGTTTTAGATACCTGACTAATGTTCCTTGATTTCAACGACCAAAGGAGGATGCCCACGAGCATAGATCTTTTCCGCCCCGGAGATGGAACCTCCGAAACTGACAGATTCGGTTAGAGTACAATAAGAGCTAATTCCAAATTTGAGGGTTTTATCATGTGAAAAATATTAAAAAATAATTGAAGTCGGGGATAATACGTCGAATAATGCTGTAATCTAAGTAGTAACAGTCGCAGTTTTTTTTTGCAGTATAAACAGACTGTTACTACTTAGATTATTGCATTTTTCTACGTATAATCCGAGACTTCAACAACGATTTTTTTAAATTTCTCAGTATTACCTCTTATTGTACCCTAACCGAATTTATCAATTTCGGAGGTTCCCCCTCCGGGTGGTAAAGATCTAAGCTCTTACTCTCTAAACTTGAATTAATCAATAAAGACTTATCTACAGCGAAAAGTGGGTTACCATCAATTAGTATGTTTTTTACTGACAAATAGTGTGAAAATACTAATTCATTAGTAAAATTTTACTAATGTACAAGTAGATATTCATTTTTTTTAATTTTGTAGTTTGTAGAATTAGTAATAAATAATAAATTAGTATCTTTTAACTTTTTATTAGCAAAAATATTTACTAATTCATTTGGTGTCTCATTTATCATTTTCATTGTTGTAGTTTTTAACTAATTCAGATTTAGAGAGTGGGCATCCTCCTTTCGAGATGGACGAGTTTCATCACTATAATGGTAAATCGGTATACAACGGTTGCAACAAAAAAAAATCTTTGATTGAAATTGTTTTATTTACCAATATAACAAAGGTTTGAAACATTTACAAATAATATTTTCGGTACTATAGCCATAAAATCCGATTTTACGGCCTACTTTCAGTCCGTAAAATTTCATTTTACGGATCAGGTGTAACATGAATTTACGCTGTCAAAAACATAACCCATACGGACTAAATGCACTCCGCGAAATCGAATTTTTACAGCTTTCAGTACCGAAAAATAATGTTCCACACGGCCGTAAGACTGTACTGAAAAATACTATTTGTAACTGTTAGAAGCGAAGAAACGATAAATGTCCCAGTTACTGACCAGTGACCGGTACCTGACCCCCTATAAATGTTTCTTGTTTATTCCGACGTTGAAAGTATATATAAAATACATTTCAAGGTATCAGTTTCCTTCTGACAATTACAATGCACTACGTGGTGCACGTACGTTAAAAAATAATTTCAATTGATGTATTATTTTTAATAAAATTATGTTTAAATGTTAGCTGTGGAATATAACAAGATTTTAAGTTAATTTCTTATAATATTTCTTAGACAAGTTCAATCCTGCTTAAGTGGCCAGGTACTGGGACATTTGCTTGGAAGAAAACCCCCTAAAGGTATTTTTTTCTATTTCTAGTAGCGTTTCAATGATTTAGTTCCATTAAGTTCCTTCACACAATTTGGGTGATCACAGCCCCTAACAGTTGTCCATTTAGAACGTAAATTATCTTCACTTTGAACAATTATTTTAATTCTTTTATTTATATACCACAATGTTGCCAATGTTTATCCTTAGACTGACAGTTTGGTGTGTTTTATATTAAAAAAGTTAAATGATTCAGTAAGATTGGTGAAAAGGGTAAACGCGATAAATATTGCTAAAACTAAAAATCAGCGGAAAAATAGCCAAAATATATGAGATATTGCAGAAGATTCTGATATTTTAACTAGTCTTGATTCAATCGTGTTTACTTATATTTTAAATTGATTCATTTCGATATTTTATTTCACAGATTCCTCCATAAATTTCTTGTTCGAAAATAAAATTTGATTTTAACAACAATTCAATTTCAAATATTTACATTCAGATGTAAAAATAAAATAATATGAACTTATATTTGGATGTTTCGTATATTTTTTGAAATCTTGAAATCATTTTCGATCAATATTTCAGCATCAAGCGTTAAATATACCAAACAATCAATTTCGTTGACATTTTTTAAAAATGTATCTAAATATATTTGTCTCCCAAGAGAATTTCTTTCCAAAATATAAATTTTCTAAATGCTGACTTTTTTATCCTTTTGAACTGGTTGGTATAAGGAGGGAGAGTGTAAACAATGTCAACAAATATTCATTGTTGTGTTCTTTACTTTTGTTTCAATTTATTAATAGCGCCTCCCCATTTTTTTTGTAAATTTATATAAATTTAATTTAAACAATTGAAACTAATTATGTCTAATAAAAATCAATCAAATTATCCGGCATCTTTCATGTAAAACTTCATTATCGATTTTTTTCATTTCAAACCTGTTATATTTATTGTTAAGTTCTTAATTAGTTCAATTTATTCAATAAAATTCACAAATTTTCAAAAATCTTCAATAATGACTATGGTAAATGTTTCTCATTTCAATAAAATTCTTTTTAATTTATAAATATCTAAACTTTTTTTCTAAAAGATGTTTTTTCAAATGTATTATTTAATATTTGAAATACTCTTTATTAACTAATTTAAATAAATTTTGTTTAAAACGAGGTTCGGTAAATTTTACTCTTTTTTTCAATTATATGTAGAACAATTTTTTTTGAATTTTTACCATTTCCGATGGTAATTTTGAGACAAACTTAAAGAACGAGAAACATTTCCATTTTTTCTGATAGAAATGACGGTAAGTTCTTGGAATTTGCACTATTCAGACAGTAAAAATTGCGTAAAATGTGGTAATTCTTACCAGAAATAATTGCAATTTTCTCGAAATTGTAAAATGTCCAAAAAGACGGGGGCGGAATATGCAAGATATTGAAGTAAGAAAAATTATTAACAAAATAAAAAAAAAAGAAATAAAGTGAAAAACAAATAATACTTTAAAAAACAATTCTTCTTATGAAATCAAAAATTATAACGAATAATTTCTGTGCCTTGTATTGTCGTGTCACTTTTTGTGGCTGCTTTTTTCGTTGTGATTAATCAGCTACTTAGACACGAATTTAAACTCCTTACTTTAGTGAATTAATTGAAGATTATCAATAGCTTTTCGAAAAGAAATGAAGAATACAGTAAGTAATTTTTTCCAATTTTGTATCTGATAAATCTGAAATAATTTAATTCGTTTGGATTAAATATTAAGGGCATTTTTCTTTGTTTGACCGTAAAAACCTCATCCATTATATTATCGAAATTTCTTACGATTTAATCGAAAATTAACAACTATAACTTACTAATAACTATTTTTCTTCCTAATACTTTATACATTTTCATAATGAAAACGAATTGGAGAACTCAATTTTCTCCAGTAATCAGCATAAGATAAAATACAATTTTAAATTGAATATTTTTCATCAAAAACAATTAATACTTTTTGTAAAGTATGATAAAAATAAGATTGCAACAAGATCCGAGATGTTTCTTACCTGTTCGACCCAGACGTTCGTTGTCATCACTTGATTTTTTAAATTCTGCAAGTAAACAAACCATTTAGAATACCTTCGAAAAATCACAGAACACAATCACATAATAATAACAAGCATTGTTACCATTTCGATTAATTGTGATAATTTAAGTCCTAACCACACTGTAAGTGTCTCTGTGTTGTTATTAACTGGACGTATCAGTCTATTATAATTTGATAACAAATCATCGTAAAGTCGTTTTGTGTCTGGGTTAGCCTCGAAGCTTTTCGCTTCCGGTTGGAAACCTGAAAAAAAAAGATTTATTGAAACGACATCATTCCAATTGACCAATCTTCAAAAATGTCGAATAAAACAAAGAAAAATACTGGAACAAAGAATTAACATCATCGAAATGTCGAAAATGTCGAACAATTCTAAACAATAATTTCTTGGAATTAAAATACAACATTTTCATTGAAGAACAGATCGGGTAATGGGTGTTGGTGATATATTCAGTGGTTGCAGATAAACGTCAGATGGCCGTGCATATTCCAGCGAAAATTTTCTCATTACACCTCAAGCAAAGGCTTGATGTCTCTTACGAAACCATAAATATCCACTTCTTACACCTTTGTCGACGTTTAATCGACGAAAATTCGACTTCCGCATGACAACGCAGCAAAGGTCGAATTTCGCCAAAACCCCACCCTTGTAGCGAAACCGCACGTGCACGATCAAAATAAAAAACATGGCCTTTGGCGCACTTTTGCGGGAAAAACTCATGACGATTCGTCACTTAAACCCCCCCTGAAATTTTCCAAAGTTTTTTTGAAAAAGGTGGTCCATCGATGAGGAGCAAAAGGTTCATGAAGAGTCGAGGAAGTTTGTTGATATCGGTCTCTGTTTATTATTTACATCCTGGATCGACGACCAGCTGACGTTTACCCGTTCAGGGTGTCACTTTTCCTAGACGACGGGCTCTCAGGATGTTTGCCCGATTAATTGTTTACCCGGCCCCTCACGTGGGGTATGAAATTACCGGGTTTCGCCCTGTATATGCGGGCGATAAACATTGTTTCGTCGCGACGATTTCTCGTCGGTCGGCGCGAACTTACCACTCGTGACACCGATGATTGCCGAGATAACAAGGGCGAGCGTATTGCACATTGCTTGGCGAGGGTTTTTTTTTGGTGAAAAGCGTAAAAAGATTGTAGAAAACACGAGCGAGCCCCGACGCGGACGGGCCACGTCTGCGAAAGGCGTAAAAGTTCACGACGAGCCCACAAAGATGGTGAACTGTATACTGCACCTAACGAGGGGCTCAGCATCCCTACGGCTGCAGATCGATATGCGATGCCAGCGCCACGCCCGCGACATTCATCCACACGTAAAGTGCAACTTGTCAATTTTTAATGAAATTGAAACTTTGGCGGTACGACTTTACAAACATGTAGGTCAAAGGTGCCCTGGGATGTTGCAAATTTCACGAAATTTCATTGTTGATACTCCTGGATGATATGTTGCGGTTATTTCCCGCGAAAAACGATACTGGCGTTCGATTTTTTCTTTCTTTTAGATGTTGGAATCAACGAAGCTTGATTTATTGGCTTAATTAACGGGTTGATTTCAGACGTCCATTTTTTGGGTTGTTTTACAAGATTAGGTGGTATTAGGAACAAACGTTTTTGTATTGATGAGGTTTTTAAAGTACGTTTTGATGGGTAATACTCTTTTAATTTTACTTTTAAGTTGGGCGGGATCAGGTAGAATGTTCGAAAAAGAATTCTTTTTGTTATTTGTAGCATGGTTCTATGATTGTAGGATTAGCATTCACTTGTTCAATTACTCCCGAAATTTAAATTAGCAAATAGATAATGATGGAGTGAGAAGTTGGTAAGTAATTGAATTGGTAATGATTTTTATTATATAATTACTTCGTTTCTACTAGCTTGAAATTAGTAATTGTATTTTTTTATACCTTATTGACTGATAAATTCATATTTTTATTAACAGTTTTTGATAAATTTAAATATAGAGAATGGTGCATGCATCAGATGTATAAATTAATAGTTTATTTATCAAGTTCAATGCTAGTTAATAAAAGAAATAGAATAATCCGTTTGAGTCTAAATTTCCACGAATTTTTATTTAATTTAGTAACGGATAATTCGGATGGGGAACATAAATATTTTGTCGGCCATGAGTAACTTATTTGAAATTTAAAAATGCCGAAAAGAAAAACATTTTTTGAATTTTTTTCTGTCTTTCGATAAATTGATTGAGACAATTTAAAATTAATCTTTCCAGTTTTATTTTAATAAAAGAACCGTCTTACTAAGTAACTTAAATCTAATATTATGACCTTTTTTTCATAACTACCACAGATGACATATGAACTGGCAATGCATGTCCAGAAATTTGACGGTCAGAATCTAAAGTCGATTGCCGAGGACATAAACAAACAATTACTAAAAGCTAACTTTTATAATGTAAATGAAACGTAAGGTGGGAAAGTTTAAAAAATGGTAGGGGAACAAACTTCCGAAAATCAAAACCCCGAAAGGCTAAAATTTCGATATTGCGTGAGTCCAAGGTATTTTAATTTGTTTTCTTTTTGCCAAATTTTCCAAGACAAAGTGAAGAAAATCACGCTGGAGCCATGCTATATCGAAATTCTTGCCTTTCGGTGTGTTGATTTTCGGTACTTTGTTCCCGGCCCTTAAAAATCATTGATGAAGTCGCGGATTTTCATAGGAAAATACAGTAATCTAAGTAGTAACAGTCCGCATCATTATTTGTTTGTAACGGATTCGCTGTTACTACTTACATTACTCCATTTTCCTATGTAAAATCCGCGATTTTCTAAACTTTCCCACGTGATAAAATAATCGAATTTGGGAATGGAATTAGGTGTTACATCTCATCATACTCTGTTCACTGAGCTAGTTTCGGAGGTTACACCTCGAGGTACAAAACCAACAATATCTGTGGTAATCCTCTGTTTAGGGACGGTTTTTCTTTCTTTACTTACCTTCTTTGGAGGGACCATTTTTTTTAATATTGTCTTTCAGGTTTCTTTTTCCCAGTAAACAAAAATATGTTTTAAAGATGTCTAAAACATATCATTCAATTCGTCAAAGATATCTCAAAATGCCGACAAGATATCTTTTGAATGTCTTACGCATCAATTTTGGATATCATTTAGATATCTATAAGACTAAAAGCATAAAAAAAATTAACCGACAGATAGCTTTTGTTTATTTTTAGGTCAGTTTAACATTTTTTATTATATATAGGATGTTTCACGTCAAACGGATAAAAGCGCTGCCAAAAATTCTAATCGATGGATTTTAATGACCTCGACTTAAAATGTTCCTTATTGACCACCCTTTACGGGGCAAAGTGGCCTTTTAGAAAATTTTATAATGGCAGCTCAAAATGGAGGCTGGAAACCAAACAAAAATTGAGAATTCGAATCAAAAAGCTGGTACGAAAGAAAATTGGTGTTCTACTCGACTGGTTTTGGTTCAAATTGTTGGTTTTTGACGTTTTCAATAAGTTGATAAGGTAGATTGATGAAACTGGGTACTCAAAAATAATCAATCGGCTGCATAAAATAATGTCAACATAGTATAATGTCATAAAAAATAGAAAAAATACGTAGATGTCACGTGTGAAACATAAAGTAGGTGAAATTTGTGCGCTGTGGAAAACGCATGGTTTTGACCAGCCATGGTCATATAAACGGCAATGGAACCATGTCCTGCGCCGTGAGTGTGAAAAGTATCTCGGCGTAGAAATCAAAAGTGTTGCAGGTATTTTAAATATGGTTAGACTTAGTAATAAAAGAATTTAAATAGATTCACATTTGCTTGAAAAGTCACAACTCAGTTCTTTTCTTGCAAGGGAATATTTTATGAAATTGATTAAGATTTGCGACAAAAGAAAAAACAGTTTTTACAACTAAAATAATTCTTTAATTCCACAATATATTTTAGTTGCTATTATTTAAACAAACAGATATAAATTTATCTATTTTGTTTTCTTTATGTGGTGATTTACTCATCCAAGTATTGCTAGTGCAGAATAGCGATCGATATGATGTCGATAAAGTACGAGAGGTATCGCGTATACTATTGCTAATAAAATATCTCAAGCCTCGCACCAATCTCGTGGATGATGTATCAAGTTTTCAAACTTGACATAGTGCTCTCTAGATCACTCAGAGAAAGAGAGTGTTGATGGATGATGTTTATACAACATTACAAATAGCGTTGTAACGTATAAAGCTGATGGCATTGTTAAAAAGAGGTGTGGCTTTCGACCACAGAGATTTCAAATGTGTACACAGATAATAATTTGCAAAACATCTTTTACTGAACGCTTGACATACGGGCCATAAGAAATAACATTGTGTACAAAAAATTGTCTTCCATCTACTGTCTTTTTTATAATCTAGAATAGACAGTGCAAACGTGATTTTCTATGAGCATAACATATTCATATGCAATGATAAATGTGTTCTCATAAGGTTATAAAAGTGTCCATTAGCAAGAAGATGATAAATGTTTTCAACAATAAAAATAAAATTACTTGCGTACACATAGTATATAAAATTATGTTTTAACACTCCGGGAGTAGAACTCGATTTTGCGCCCTGCAGTGAAATATTCGGGCGTAGATTATCGAGCCTCACGCCCATCGTGTTAAAAAATATCATATGGAACACGGGCGAAATATCGATCTCCGACGAATGTGATTGTCATCGACCCTCGCTTCGCTCGGGCGACAAACTTCGCCCTCGACGAAGATCTATAATTACACCCTTGTTACATAATATATTATATTATAACATGTGCATAAAAGTATACTTATAAGAACTGTTGTCCTTTAACATCCACATTTCTTGACTATACCAATTTTTTTAATAGACAAATTGGTAAAATTTCAGAAGTCTTAAATATGGGCTATAAAAGTGCAAAAGTCTTCATTATTAAGCACATTCTTAAAAGTTATATACGTCGATAGGTAAATATCTATCAGATGGTGTGCTTCATTTTTTAAGCAATGCTTCGTCATTTCAGTTGCTCATTGTGAATCTGCATCCATTAATTAAAAATTCAGATGGAACATTCTCTACACTGCTGTAAAAAGTAATTCCGTGTGACTTTAAATAGTCCAGTTATCTCAGTGCCAATCTTTAATTAAAATATGACTTAGTTGAAAGAAATTTGTTTCATTATTAGGTGTCACAATTGCCACCAGTTTTAATCGTGGATTTTGTGTAACGATTAGTTTCGTTTTAGGCAATAACTCGGTTCTACATATAACTATATAAGAAAATTGAATTTAAGTTAGGCTTATTGGAATTATTAAAAATTAAATTTGAACAACTCTAAAAATTCCTATGTAATAAGTTTCAAACAAACGACAGGTTTGATTTGTCTGCGATATTGGATCCGCCATTTTGAACGGTCAAAACCTAATAGCTGATTGTTAATGAGCAACCTCTACATCCTCGGAGCAGATTTTGAAAATATTAAATAAAAAGAACAATTTTGAACAAATTGTTTCTTATTTTGTTGATACCATCAATTTGAAAACGATCAGCGGCATCTTGTACTTTATAACTTAGAGTCCCGACAAGTCATCTTGTTTTTAATTTGTGTATAATTATAGACTTCATTAGAATAATTTGCATCATGACGAAGATTTGCTGCGGTATGAGAAAAGTCTGAAAACATTATTAAGAGTTAGGAAATTGACCTTTGTTTTGCATTTTTAAACTAATCACGTACCTCGTAGCTAATGGTCATGTTGAAATGGCGGCATGACATTTAATAATGAACCATTTTTTTTAACCAGCTACCATGGTAACTATTAACTTCAAACTAATATTGGAATAGCATCTGTTAGACATAAATATATTTAATACTTCTGAATTTACCTTTGTTTTTTCACAGTAAAATTTGAGTTTTTACGTATAAAAGTTACAAAATTTTCCGTACATGGAATTAGCGAAAGATTTCAAAGTTGACTAAATTATTGTTTTTTTAAACGTGGGAAGGTACTTTCTTTACACTTTTGGAAAAGGTCACATTCATCTACCGCAGTGAAAAGTCTGCGTCTTTCTCTCTATTATTCCGTAAAAATTTCAAGCATATAAAACAAACGCTGCACTTAGGTATTATAGAATCAGATGTAAAAAATTAGTACAGGAAACTTCAGTTTTGAGGTTTTGACATATTTTTCTCAGTTTCAAAGATAAAAATTTCACAAATATAATACAACGAATGATTATGTATATTGGCCGATATATTTAGAGTATATTTAACAATGTTGAGAAGTTTTAACGCATAAAAATAACATAAAGCTATCTATAATTATAGAGGTACACAAAAATGAAAGATTTCGGAGATTTTCCCATATGGGTGATTTTCAAGAAACTTTGATATTTTTAATGACAATTCGGCAAATTCCCCGATTAAGTAAAAAATATATATTTTTTTATTTTCTTATTACATATAGTATGCGTAATGTGTACGTAAAGTAAAACAACTACTAGTTAAATAGTTATGAAGTTATATTAAAAATAAACATTTTTTACGGCGGTACGGACCGAGATTCGGTGGTACTGTTATTCAATGACTTTCTAAAAAAATACAACATCAACAGTTTATGTTCATTATCATTACACTAAGTTTCTTATGAATTATAAGCCGAATAGAAGACAGACATCAAAAAATATAAACTGAAATTATTAGTAATTATAAATATAAATAATATTCCTGAATACTAAATGGAGGAACTAAGACAATTGAAATAATTTCTAAAATTATCATTTCAATTTAATTTTTTACAATAAAATACAATAATACAATAATTCAATAGTTACAAGCAAATTGCTAATAATTTCATTAATTACGACAATTTTTTTCCTGTATATATTCATCGTTATTATTATTATTCAGAAAAGTATGTATTTAATACGACAAAAACAAAGTAAATAATGTTGAAAATTAAATAATATAAATTTGAATTAAAGAAATAAAGATATTAATAAATACCTACTTAATTTAGATAAAAAATAAAATATTTTTTGCATATATGTCGAACGACATTTTGTTATGCAATACGCGTAAAATGCAAATGAAATCGGTAAGAATTACGTAAAATCGAATTTTATTACGGATGTCAAAAAACCCGCAGTCATAACGCCGACAGTCGAAAAGCCGACAGTCAAAATACCGACACTTCAAAAAATGACCGTCCACCTGTCCATGTGTCTATTTTTTATGGGTCGGCTTTTTGACTGTCGGCTTTTCGACTTTCGGCTTTATAACTGTCGCTTTTTCGTTAAAATAAAATTTAAAAAGAAAAAAGTATGGGTGCGGGTCGAAAAACCGACAAATCAAAAAGCCGGCAGGTAAAAAAACTGACAATAAAAAAACCGACAGTTGCAAAAATCACTGTATTGCTGACGATGTGTCTATTTTTTTATGTGTCGGTTTTTTGACTGCCGGCTTTAAACTGTCGGGTTTTTTACCTGCCGGCTTTTTTATTTGTCGCTTTTTCGACCCGCACCCATACTTTATTCGGGTGCGGGTCGAAAAACCGATAAATCAACAAGCCGACAGATCAAAAAACCGACAGTAAAATACCCGACAATAGAAAAAAGTATGGGTGCGGGTCGAAAAACCGACAAATCAAAAAGCCGACAGATAGAAAAACCGACAGTAAAATACCCGACAATAGAAAAACTGTCATATAGCCAACATTCGAAAAGCCGCAACAAAAAAACAAATACTTCCAATGGCGGACAGTCATTTTTTGAAGTGTTGGTTTTTTTTTACTGTTGGCCTTGATTGTCCGTTTTTTGACTGTCGGTTTTTTGACCTGTCGGTTTTTTGACCTGTCGGCTTTTTGATTTGTCGGTGTTTCCGCACCCGAAAGTATGCTTTCGATTCACTATTCCAAAGTTGCTTTAAAGTTTTAGAGATAAATTTCTGTTAAAATGATCGTAAAGTAAATAAAACTTGTTCATTTTTGGCACCTCAACACTTTATAAAGAACGATTTATAGAATTAATAAATTAAGTATTTATCAGATTATTTATGATAGAATATGTATTTTTCCCAGTAGGTTTATAAATCTCGAGTTGCTTGCGGTGACCGAGTCTCGGGGATGTTCATAATTCACTTTTCAAGAATGGGTAAGCGCTGCTAGGCATGCCGGTTCCTTATCACAAATATCTCGCTGCAGCCACTTCCAGTAGGAACTGTTATCATTGCATTACAGGCATTATTTAATATTATGTAGAATTGAATTTCAAAACTGATTACTACAATATTAATAAATATTAATTTATAAATAATTTTTAAAACCAGATATAATTATAATAAAATTAAATATATGAAGTGAATTTGCATCTGGAACACATTATGTTATTTGCATGTTATCTTTATTTTCCTTTTAGCTTGTTTACAACCTGGTAACATTTTTTACGACCAGGTTATACCGGAATCATACGTGTATATGTGTTTGTATTCAATTTACGAATTATGTTTCGAAATAATAAAACTATCAACATACACTACCGGCCAAAAGTTCGTGAACGCTCTGAATTTTTTAACTCATCAAATATTGCATTCTATCTCTGAATCGTTAACGATAATGATAAAACTCCTCGGATATCTTTTAAAGTACACAAATAAAGCTTTCAATTGGTGCATTTAGTTTTACTTCAGGCGTTATAGTTTCGTAGTTGTCAAATTTTAGAAATGTTAAAATTTGCAATTTTTTTCTTTCGACTTTAAACTCTGACAGAAAGTCTAAAAAATATTTCTGCATATAGTCAATTTTCGTCTAAATACTACAATTCAAGAGTTTAAAATGGCTCTTGTGAAAAGTCGATACGATTTTTTGTTCCTGAGTTATGATTTTTTGAAAATTACCAGTTTCCCTCATTTTGTCAGAATTCTGTGGAAAAAGGCAAAAAGTTGATAAGTCATAAAAATAGTAACTCTGACAAAAAAAATTGTATCGACTTTTTTCAAGAGCTATGTCAAAGCTCTTGAATTATAGTATTTAGCAAAAAATTGGAAATATATAGACAAATTTATTAGACTTTTTGTTAGTGTTAAAAGTCGAAAGAAAAAAATTGAAAATTTTAATATTTTTAAAATTTGACAACTGCGAAACGATAACGTCTGAAGTAAAACTAAATGCACCAATTGAAAGCTTTATTTATGTACTTTAAAAGACATCTAATGAGTTTTATCATTATCGTTAAGGATTCGGAGATAGAACGCATTATTTGATGAGTTAAAAAATTCAGAGCGTTCACGAACTTTTGGCCGGTAGTGTAATAAACCTTGAAAGATTGTATAATTCATTTTTCTGCCGTTTAATAAATATTCATATTTGTTTTTTAATTTTATCAAAGATGCTAAATATTAGAACTTTAATTTAATGTCTTGAGCCACTTTCAGATTCATGGGCGAATAAAATCCCTGAACGTCGACGAGATAACGATATTAAAACTTTCTTTCTGAAATGTATTTAAAAATAGCCGTTAATAACATCTACCCCACGAAATTTATTGAGGTGATGTTCTCATTTTTATAAAGATTCACTTTAGAACTATATAATCCAACTTTGTTGTAGTGACTGATTAATGTCCATCAATGTCACACATTAAGACGCTGTTTTCACACTGTTAATGTGTACAAGATTTTCGAAAGTTTTGTTTATTTTTTAATTTACTTCGAAAGAGCAGGATTTGGGTAATAAAAAACATCGATTCAAAAAAGGTTTTCCTTGAGTTTTAATACAAAAAATTACTGATAAACTTCATGATAAATTCATGTACATTTGGTCCTTTTAATAGGTTAATACGGGAGATTATGGAACTGAATTTGTAATGTTCCTCAATTATCCAGCCAATTTTTTTACATTATCCATAAAAAAGAATAGGCTTAAAGAACTTTCATTTTCACCTTAAATTTTAGAAAATAGGTTGATAACTTACACTAACTAAAACTACTATTTTAGCACATTGGTAACCAAAACATGGACGAGTGAGACATTATTCATCATATTTCGAATCTGTGTCCCGAAATTTATGATATTTCTTATTTAAAATAGGCATAATACTTTACAGTTGAAAGATGCGAAAAATTACGACATATATTTAGTATAGGTATAGATTGCGTCAGGAGAGATTGGATAACGACGTAAAGTAGCACAAAAGTGCAAAAATATCGGTGTCATATTTAAATCAGCCCATCTATCCATAATGGCGTAAAATATTCCAGAGATCATCGCCACTGTAGTTCCATTCGATTCATATTAGTCTGTTATAGATATACAAATACGAATACTAACAAATTTAAGTAAATACAAGTATTTTGGAGTACTAAATTAACGAGTTTCTTGACTCAAAGCGAATTTATTATAGTGCATAATTATACATATTTTTACTTCTTTGCCTCAAAATGTTCTTCCATTATCATCGTTTATGAGATCGCCAAATATCAATAGATTTACACTCAAACATTGTGTATTTATGAACTTATAAAATTATCAAGTCGTCCATTTAGTCATAAAACAAAAAATTTTTCATTTATTTAACGAGGGTATCTCGTTACTACAATGCCTGGTGAAAATGCCTCTGAAACAATGTGGTATTAATCTCGGGTGGAATTTCAATTTAATACGAAGTAAAATTATACAGTCTTTAAAGAAGTTGACTCAATCTTCTTCCATAAATAGGAAACTCATATCTGCACACATTTTCATTGATTAAAGTAAAAAAATTTACAAATATGTCATAAACAAATAAAAAAAGAATCCTAATAGATTTGTAGTAAACGCAGTTTTAACGTTTAAAGGTGGAGATGGTTGTATATTTCATATTTTACTTTTATTTATAATATCTATTAATTATAAAACTGCAAAAATAAATTTAATTCCATTTTTTATAAATATTTTAGTTAAAACCCTGCATAAAAAATGATTAAAATAAATAAATAAAACGTTTATATATCATACCATAATTAAATAATACGTCCTATAATCTAATGTATTATTTCTAATAATATAAACAAGACACATTAATATTTACATATTTCATATTTCCAAAAAAATACTTTTGAAAAGAATGTGAAAAAATCCATAATTAACAAATATAACGTAGGTGCAAATAAAAATTAATATAGTTAACGTCTTCATACCTACAAATTGCAATAGATGTTAAAATGCTATAGTTTGAGAGTTTCTAAATATTTCAAACACCTTGCGTCGTGATTATTCGGATTCTCAAAACACTGTCGAAAGGTTTACAATCTCAACTAATGATGGAATTAACAACGCAAAAAAGAAAACAGGAAACAGAAAAAAAAGACAAAACTCCTGAAAAAAATTTCGTTTTGACAGTTACTTTTTTTTTCTTGATTAATTTTTTATATATTATTTGCCTTTTTCATTCTTTTTAGATTTATTATATTTTTTCTTTAAATTATATTTACATGCTAACAAATCTTATTCATATACCAGTCCGTTCCAAGTAACTGTCAAATCGACATTTTATTCAGGATTATTTTCTTTTTTTTTCGTCTTTTCTTTTTTTCCTTTTTTCTTTTTTTCGTCGTTTATTCCAACACTAGTTGAGACTGTTTCGACAATGCGTAGCGTTTTGAGAATCGGAGTGATTACTAAGCAAGGTTTTTAGAAATATATAGACACTCTCAAAGCATTTTAACGTCTAATGCAATTTGTAGGTATGAAGCCGTTAACTATATTAAATTCCATAATTAAATTAAAATTGTATAAAAAGAAAATCACAATGTATTTACGACTTTTGTTTCAAATATAAATTACTTTTAAGATTAATTTTAAATTTAAAATATTTTTAATGTGTTTCATATTTGGATTCATACTAAAAATCCGGAGATTTAACGTAACGGAATATTAAATCCACACCACATTATAAAAAGGTTGTCATCAATTTTTAAACTGGTCATATCAATAACGATCAAGAAACTTGGTATAATTATATCATTGAGGTATATACATTGCCTTTGCATTCTGCTCAAAAAGTGTTCTCTTCGGTTTTGAAACGTATAATACCACTTTTATAAGAATCGATGACTACTAACAAAATTCGAAAGAATAACGTTGCCAAATTCAAATTCGACATCTTCAGTTTGGCTTTCCTCGAGACCCTCAAACCCTATTTTAGGAGGGAGGAACTTAACCTAAAAACCCACCTGATGATGATGTGCAAACAATAAATACAAAGTTTTTCATTAATCCGTTATTAATTCAAATTCATGACCAATTACATTACGATAGCTGGTACGACGAACCGGACATTTCAAACGTGCGGCGAAAAACCGGACGTTTCGGTTTTGGGACGAAGAACCAGACATTTCGACAGTTGCGACGAAGAACCGGACGCTTTAACAGTTTGCGCGTAGAACCGGACACTTCAGAATTTGTGGCAAAGAACCAAAATATTGTGCGACGAAGAACCGGGCAGTTTAAGAGTTGCTACGATATAATAAATCGCTATAGAAAATCATGAAATTTCTGGTTCTTCGCGTCCAGATTGTTAAATATCCAGTTCTTCCTCGCAAATTTTGAAATATCCGATTCTTCGTCTCAAATTATGAAATATCCGGTTCTTCGTCGTAAATTCTGAAATACCCGACTCTTCGTCGTAAATTCTGAAATATCCGGTTCTTCGTCGCAAATTCTGAAATGTCCGGTTTTTAGTCACAAAGTCTGAAATATCTGCTTCTTCGTCGCCAAACTTTCGAAATGTCAGGTTCATAAAAGCCATCGATTAATAGTTTTGTCAATGTCGAAAGTGAAGAGATATTCATAAACATGTATTAACACTTTATGAAAAAGATTATTTCTTATTTAGTACCGTTTTAGGAGTTGATTTGTTTCATGTTAATAGTGAAGTAATAGCATTATTCATGGTAACTCATTTCAAATAGTTAAAAAATATAATTATGAAAAAAATTGGTATACAATTGAATACAAGGATATTTGAGAGACAATGAAATGTTTTCATTCAATTCATAAAAATGCATTTTCCCTATTTTTTTGCAACCACTAAGAATAATTATAATTGTTACGAATAGAGAGAAACAAAAGTTCTAATTATAAGTTAGTAACGTGCAATGTGCATACTGATTTCGATTGTTTTAATTTCTGGTTACGAGCACAATATTAGGTAGTTGTAAAGTGATTCCACTCATGTATAAAGAAGATACGAATTTGCCAAAGTCGTTTGTAAAGTTACTGCAGGTTTATAAATGCAATTTGCAATTAACTGTCATATTGTATACTGTGTGACATAGGACTTCACTGAGTGAAATATGCGAGAGTAAAGAAGACTTGCTTAGAACTGATTTATTTTGTTCATACGGTAGGGTGCATTGTAACGATCGTAACCCCATAAAGATGACACTTTTGACAAGCCGATTTGAAGAGAAATACGGCACGAATTTAAGAGCTTAGTTTACGATAGCGTAGTTTCAACCAACTGTTGTATGTACATATCAATAAAGACACATACTCAATATTGTTATTTCGTAAGGATCGCACCCCGAGTTTGATATTTTTTAAATCTCATAGTGCATATAAGACCAAATTCTCAATACAATAATAATTTAATGCTTGAATCTTACCCTACAATAACTCTATATGCAATACAAAAACAAAAAACAGAATTGTATAAAACCGAATAAAAAATTTTTCCATCATATTTTGATCAAGATAGTTCAAAATCAATTGATCAAATAAAGATCAAATCTGACTTAATTTTTGAGACTTTTTAAATCTATGATTATACAAATGCGATCCGAATGTGATCTAAAGTTATGGTTATCTCCAACGTAGTTGATCCAATTAGATCTAAATTAATGATTGAATTAAAATTTTGATTTGAACGAGTTTCATATTATCATCAGATCAGATTTGATCGAAGTTTAGCGAAGTCGTCAAAGTCTAGCGAAAGTAGATCGAATAATATTAATGAAAAACACAGCAAATTTGTGCTTCTTTGGGTGCGGGTCAAAAAACCGACAAATCAAAAAGCAGATAGGTCAAAAAACTGACAAGTCGAAAAGCCGACAGTCAAAAAGCCGACACATAAAAATTAGGTACATCGACAAGCGAACAGTCATTTTTTGAAGTGTCGGTTTTTGACTGTCGGTTTTTTGACCAGTCGGCTTTACGATTTGTTGGTTTTTCGACGCACACCCGCTTCTTTTTGAGATTTCCTCGGATTTACTTTAATTAACTTTGATCAAATTTGATCTGATCATAATATAAAAATTGCTTAAAATCTAAATTGCAATTAGATCTGAAGTTGATCAATAATAATCAAAGCAAATCAAAATTTGAACATATTCTAATCACGTTTCACACTGTCATTGGATCAGATTGGATCAAAATTGATTAAAGTGCATGCGAAATAATCTGCAAAAGATAGTCAACTTTTATCACATTAGATCTGACTTGATCTGATATATATATATATATATATATATATATATATTCATATTAATATAATTCAGTCATATCAGGATTAATTATGACCTATTTGAATCACCTTCGTTAGTGATAACGACATCTTTAGATCTAATATGTATCAAATATAGATCTAATTAGATCTGACATCAATATTTTTTCTTAATTATAAACGTTTCTTAATTATAGATCAAGGAGCCACCATAAAATTTCGAGTCGGAATGTATGGGAAATGAAAGTTTAATAGGATAGGGTACTCGAGAAAAGATTTGAGATAGAGCATACCGCTTAAGAAATATCAACAAAATCTGCCTAAATAAAATTCAGATTATTTTTGAGAGTTTCTTGCATCTACTTTGATTAACTTCGATAAAATTTGATCTGATGATAATATGAAACTCGTTCAAATTAAAATTGTAATTCAATCATATCAGGATTAATTCAGATCTAATTGGATCAGCTACGTTGGAGATAACGATAACTTTAGGTTACATTCGGATCGTATTTGGATAATCATAGATTCAAAAAAGTCTAAAAAATTAAGTCAGATTTGATCTGTATTTAATCAATGGATTTTGATCTAGCTTGATCAAAATATGATCGACATCTTTTTTACTGGGAAAAGATACAAGATGGCCAACGTACAATCAAAAACTTGATCTAAAGTCATCCAGTTGAACTCTTAAGTGTTTTTGTAGCTGATTACAAATTTGATGTTACTCTTTCAACATTCTAATTGGCGGATTCCGTATGGTAGACAGAATCATCACCTGGGAGTTTTTGTGTCGCTATCAGTGTCAATCACGTCCGGATTTGAGAAAAACTGTCGTAAAAACCCCAAAATCAAACTAGCTATTGATCTGACATCAGCTGCCATCTGGTATCGTAGGTTAACTATTTTGAATTTTGAAAATTTTGTAAATCTGACATCCGATTTGTAATTAGCAATCCTGAAAATCCATAGATACAGAAAATAACAAAAATTGCGGTACTTTTAAGAATTTGGGTGTTAAAGATGTTAAAAAAGTCCAGGCTCGTGAAAAAAGAATCCGTGTTTTGATGTGCAGGTATTACTTTTCCCGATTATTAAGAGCAACAAATTTACAGTGTCCAGATTGTAAAACGATATTTATATTGAAAATGATATAAGTTTAAGTATGTCTAACATAAATCCTTCTCTAAATTTTTATATTTCTACAACACCTTAAATAATGATTCAAGTAAATGTATTTTATATTTCAAGGATCACTAGATAATTTCATTAAATGACGGAAAAGGGATGTTCCATTTGAAAACGAGAGGTACATTATATAAAGTGCACTAGCATTCCATGGAATCGTGTCATAAACTCGAATTTTCAAGTATAAATCTGGTGCATTTTTAGTACAGCGTTCGTTAATGCGTAAAAAGTTGAAATATACTTTACAAGCTCTTTGTTTATGATGTATTTCATGATATATTCGACCATCCGTGATGCTTTGTAGACATTATCTGACCACGTTGAATTAACTCGACTTATACTCCCATAAATTAGAAGTGGTACCGCCAAAATATTTGTATTTCATTAAACTTTCTTTCTCGTGGGCTAAAATCGCTCGTAATTACGTGTCGCAACTTCATTTGCAAAGTACTTTTGAGAACATTGTTCAAATTTTATATATTTTCATTCAAAAAGGGAGGACAATCCACTATTTACACTTTTAATATTATTTTTTCTCTGGGCAATACCTGAATTTCACTAATTAAACCAATTCAAATTTCTCGAGTTTCTCAATAAAAAAACTCGTAATGAATTTTGATAATTCACCTATGTATTCATGCATTTTTACCTACGTTTTTGCAAATAACATTGAATTATGCAACATAGTTTCTGGCCTGTCAAAAAATATGATTATTTCAAATAAATATTTACTTGATTTAATCCTTTGCAGTACACATTTTTAATCTAATACTTTCTGAAGAGGACTCGAATCTGAGCCGAAACGTAAAAGATTTTTTGCCCTCCATTTAGACCCTTTTAATCTATTAGATATCTCAATTGTTTTAAAATCTGGTAGCCCTCCACTAAACTCGTAATTTACATTTTGTTTGTTTTTTCCCCTTGTAAAATTATAATTCATTCAACATTTTTTGCAAAATGTTGCAAATATACGACCTGAAATTACCAAAACTTTTTAAATACTGTAATTACATTTTTTAACTCTTTAAACACCTTAATTTTATTACTCGGAGGTTCTCGTGGTTGCTGATCACGAACAACTTTTTATCACTGATTTTAGAAATTCTAAATGGGGGATCCAATATGGTAGCCACAAAATTGAAAATTGATTGGATTTGCTTCAAACTTTTTACTAGGGATTTTTCGTGATAGCCTAAAATTTCATAAACTAAAGTTAATAGCGTGGCTCCATTTTTTATTATTTTATCTGCCAGTATTCTTCATCTGCAAATGATTGCAGGAGTGTTTTAAAATTAAAAAAATCCGATATTATATTCGTAGACAACGACCCAAAAACTCTCTTAATAACAAGTTGCAAGCAAATTCGATTAATTTAGACTTTTATGTACGCCATATTGGATCGCCATTTTAAATTTCAAAAATCCAACATTGGATTCGTAATCAGCGACTCCAAAAACCTTCTAGTAACTAGCTTAGAGCAAATCTGAACAATTGTTAACTTTTTCATTCGCCATATTGATTCCTCCATTTTGAATACTCAGAAACTGACCCCGGATTCGTAATCAGAACTTCCGGAACTCCAGAGAATTTATAATGATTTTTTTGTCGTGCAGTTTAGTCGGAATTACAATTGTTCTACAAAAAATTTTATTGAAATTATTTTATTTTGTCCGACATATTGAATCCGTCATTTTGTATGAATTAAAACCAATAATGGATTTGCAATTAATGTACAGATGAAATTTGTGGCCTGACGTTTGGACCCTTTATTGGTCCTCAAATGTGTCTATTTAAATGTCATTCTCTTTTTATGTTCTTACAACAATTTTGTTGTTCATTTTAAATTCAATACAAGTTATTTATTATACATAAACGTTATATTCTATTAACTTCAACAGCGTTATTAATAATTTAATTTCTTATAAGAAATTGACTTATCGTATGCATACGAAGTTCAATTTCAACAAAAGATGGCGACGATTACGGTGATTAATTTGGCCATTCGCAACGAAAAATAAATCAAACGATTTCTTTATCGCATATTCCTCGGTCGATTTTTTATTCAAGAAGATCCCAGATATTCCGGCAATATATTTTTTCCAGCAATCAAGAATAAGATTATCTACGAGGACGGCGAAGAGCGGATCTCTGAACCAATTAATAACGCTTTCAGACGGCCAGGGGCTTCGATCATAAACCAAAGAAACATGGAATCGAACCTGGACTGCAGAGGGGGTTAAATTTCAATCCAGTGGCCGTCATGAATCGGTTTGTGTTTGTATATAATTTTAGCAGATAGGACGGTAGTGTCTTGTCCTAAACGAGGATATAATGGACAGGGCAATAGGTAAGATGTGGAGGAAATGGGAGAACGATCGGTCAGTTGGTATATCGATCCTATTTCCGCTCACTATCAAAAGGAAATAGCTACTTCATCAAAGAGGTAGAACAGAGATTAATGTACTTCCCGCACTGTCTCCTGCAAAGTCCCTCTGGCAATTGTCTCCTACGTCAAGTTGCATGCCGCTGCGAATCGTGACGTGAACGAATGTTCCTGACGGACCAAATTAAATTTTGGACTTGGCATTGCTCGAAATAATTGGAACCCGAGGACCGTTCAATGATCGATTCCGCTTTCCGCACCGAAAGCACCCCAATATCATTGATATTCCGATTTAAGCCCGTTGGATTTTTTCCATTTACCTCGCGGATTTAGTCGACCCCATTATTTGAATTAATTCGACCGTCGATCGATCAATTACTTTTTTAACGAATAGTTTTATGGAGTAATTTAAAAATTGATCGAGTATAACTTTCGATTTAGGGTATGCAAATTTTTCGATCTGTAAAAATTCTCAAATTTTCGTATATTGTCGACTCTAAATATAAACGAAACTGAATAAGAAATAAGATTTGTAGTTTCGTGAGTCATTAGCCGTCTTTCAATTTTGAGTTATTTATTGAATTTCAATGGAGCAAATTTATGGTGTTTTCACACTATAAGGGATTTGTTATTCTGGTATTTGAATCCGAATTAGTGAGACGAGAAGTTTCGCCCCTGAGTGAAATTTAATTAGAATATTTGTGGTGTCTGGATTGAGCTTGATATGGATGAATTAAAAAAATGTACACAAAAATTAGATTAAGAATGATAAAAGTGCTCCCCCCCTCCTCTTAATCGCCTATTTGACCTAGACTATTCTAAAGGTCACCGAAAACTATTCCGAAGGTCTAAATTACAACCTCCAAAACTATCTAATGCTAGTAAGGCTAAAAAAGTGTTTTTTTTTCAATATAATTTTCTTCCGATGTGTCTTTGCATCAGAGAGTCTCTTAAAAAATCATGGAAGTGAAATTTTACATTAGGAATATTCGCAACATGTTTCTATTCACATAACCTCAAAATTAGGCAGAAAAAACTTTTTTATACTCCGGTTTTGAAGGTAGATTTGAAAATACGATTTTTTTGAGTTTTCGTTTTGAGTTGAGTTTACGATTTTTTTAGTGATTTCTGGAATGGCTTAACTAATAAGTGACTGAAAGGATGAAATAAAACACATTTTAAATCTTCTTTCGTATCAACTTAAGGGAAAACAAAATAAAAAAAAGGAACATCGAAATTCAGTAATTAAGATAATTAAAATTTGTTAAGAATTTATTAAGCCTAACATAAACCATCCAATAAAAATAAGATATTAGATTCTGACAGAAAAATAACTTAAAAAATAGCTACACCAAACTTAGTGATCTAAAGTTGATTATTTCTTGTATTTTAACTGTAATTCTTTTCTGCAATTTTCAATCCATGGTAAGAATAAAAGGAAATGGAACTCCTCTCTGAGAAACATAGATCCGCAATACAATTGTATTGTTTATCGATTTAAAAAATAAAAGCATACGATAGGTGCTAGGCCGAGATCAGATCTTGGGATCCCCTACTTGCCAGTAAGAGCTTTACGACTAAGCCACCCTTCCGTTGTCCATCTTTACTTTTCTCATTGAATTTCTGGGTTCTCAACAGGAATTCGATTTCGTCTCTTTTTATTGGGTTTTCCATGACCATAGAAATCTCGCATGCAATTCAAAGTTAAATCAAGTTTATGGTCATCACTTTCTATAAAATATCTGTAAAATAATTTTTCGTCCTTTTTTAATCTTGTCTTTATTTTATTTTTATTTTTGGTCCCGATTCATAATTCACTTTAAATTCAGCAATATATCGTTTTCTAGAGTTATAAGAATCGATAGATTTTTTTTGGAAATTGCATTTCTATTTTTTATATTTTGTTGGGACTTATTACGTAACTTAATTTTCTAGTCTCAAAAGTTGCATAAAAATATTTTTTTTATCCAATAATTACATTTTCTTGAATTAAATCCTTATTAACCCATTACAATTCTCAGCGGTTGTATTATGTGTAAAAAAAGATTCTAAAAAATTTGGAATAAGGCATATCTGACGAAAAATTAACTGAACTTTCAGAATCTGCTGTTAGATTTTTCAAAAAATGAAACAGTGAAAAACTATATGATTTTTTCCGAAAAAACATGAATTTTTCAAATAAACTTTTTTATTTCGTCTTTTCACATTGAAATCGTTTCAGAATTCCTCTAAAGGATAAAGAAATCGTGGTCTCTAGCCTTATACTTTAAAATCTGCCTATGCCCATTTTGAAAACTTTTTATTCGAAAACGATAAACTTTAGGAAAAAATGTTACAGAACAATTCTTACAATTGATCAATGAATACTCTGAATTTTTTGAACATTTTTTTCATTTTTCAAAATCCTGAAATTATAAGAATGATCAATTTTGATCAATTGTAAGAACTTTTTGAAGTGTAAGGCTCGAGGCCAAGATTTCTTTACCCTTGAGAGAAATTCTGAAACGATTTCAATGTGAAAAGATGAAATAAAAAAAAAGTTCATTTGAAAAATGCATGTTTTTTTGGAAAAAATCGCATATAGTTTTTCACTCTTGCATTTTTTGAAAAATCTAATAGCAGATTCTGAAAGTTAATGTTACGTCAGATATGCCTTATGCCAATTTTTTTAGAACCTTTTTTTACACCAAATACAATCGGGTTAAGGGAGGTACTAATATACAGAGATACAAAAAGTGTTAAGAGAACCACGAAAAAATAGTAGAATCGATTTTAACCTCTAAATAGTACAATTAACAATATGTAAGGTTAGAGTTGATATTTGAGGTTTTGCACGAATGATTTAGCAATCGCAAAATAGTAAATGGAATAATTTTATTTTACAGTTTCCCATGGAAATAGTTAATGCAACAACTTTTTGGTTTTACGCGTTTTACTATTACAAAAAGTTTCCGATAACTATTTCCTTTCTCTCTGGGTACATGAAATAAGTTATTTTTAAACCATTAATACAACTATTTTTTAATCAAACATTTGTAACAAAGAAGTGCTGCCTCATGAGAACAAGATACCCTTATTTTGTCCTTGAAAATAACAAATTTTAAAATTCACCAAACCTACAGGAAAAATGGTTTTTAGATAATTATCTGTGTAAATATAACGAAAATAACTTTATTCACTTTCAAAATTTTGTAAAATATAAAGATTACAGGTAAAGAACATTCAAAACGAATTGTATAAAGATTGTTTTTTAATAAAAATGGAGGGGGTTAAAAACAAATTCTAGGTGTTATGCTCTTTGGAAATGTTTGTGAGCTCGGAAAAATAAAAAGTATCTTTTTTTTATAATTTTAGCGAATGATTAAATTTTGTTAACTTATTTTGACTCTATTTTAATATCCCGATGTAAATTATATTATCTAAACGCTAACAGTAGTATGTGAAGTATTAAAAAAATGACTGCGATGCATCAGTTGGAAACAGCATGTAACACTATGCATTTTGGATTTTTGTGCATAGTAGTGATATTTTATGGTTTTATAAATGTAGAATTACCAAAATCCTTAAAGATAATGAACCACATTAACTTTTGTTTTTTTTTTATCAGTTTGTTCACCATCAACAGTTATTCTGATGTTGATTCTAATAAAAATAGGTCTTTTTATCTATCTTTTTTAGATGAGGCTTTACAAAGAAATAAGTAAGTGATTCTACGATTTTTCGAAAAGAAAAAAAAGCATTTTTGAAATTTCGTATCTTATAGAAAAAAAACTCAGCTTTCAATTGAAAACAATTTCAAAGCAACAAAATGGTTGGGACATAGAAAATCACCGATTTAAATATTAATTTCAACATGAAAGGGCCAAATTGTAACCTTCTAAGTAAATCACACCATAATCATTCGAAAGACCGTTTAAAAATCTATAAAAAAAAGTATTTAGATACCAATTTTATTAACGCAATAGAATGAAAATAACGAGCAGAAAACTTTCACCTACTCAAACTCAATATTTGAGGAATCGAACTAAGTTTTGTTATGTGAACTACTACCATATTGGACTACAATTTTACCAACCTTGAGCCAAATTGGATAATATTGTCCCATGTGTGTACAAAAAAGTGCCAGAACTAATAAAGTGTCACATATGTACTTCGTTAAATAACTTTCACAATTTTCAATTAATATAGTACAATACAGTTTTTTAGATTAATGAATCACAACCTGATGTCATGGTTTAAAACTTTAATATGGCAGAGACAAGTTATAAGTTTTTGTAGCCAATTTTTTTTATTTGTGTGGAAACCCGCTAAATTTGTCACTCAGGGGTTTTGAAATCGTTGTTTATAAATTTGGGGCCAGATTCTACAAATTTCGAATCTGGGTTCATACATCTAAGTCAAAATTGAAAACGGTGTAGTCAAGATAGCGGACCAAAATGAAAAGTTACTTGACCTAACTGAAATGGTACTTTTATACAATTATTGCATTCAGAAGATATCACTTTGTTTTTTTCTACATTATTTTCTGCGACTGTTATTTGGCGTATGTGGAAAATGCTTACCTCTGCATCTAGTACGATTTTGTACAAAAAAAACTGGATTGATTATTGCTTGAAGTTATATTTTTGTGCATTTCAATTTATTCATTTGACATGAAGTTCAGATAAACACATTTGTTGTAAGCAGTGATCTTTCAATATTGTTTTATTTTTCAGCAATATTAGATGGACTAATTTGTATTTTAAAATTTGGAGTCCATATTCGTATATTTAGCGATCCCAAAAACTCCTTGGTGAACATTTTGATCGAAATTTGATAAGCATAAAATGTATACTTCGTAGGGTTGTTCGTATCCCTTGAGGAGGGGAGGAGGGGATTCATGGGGTTTTAATGCCAAATTATATGTTTTATGAAAAAATCGAATCCATATTTCACAGTTTATTAATATTTTGAAAGCTGGCTCGTACCAATTGTGGCACTTTTTATTTGAAAACGGTTACCGAAGTAAGATGTTCGTTGGAAAACCATCTAGTGACGAATCATGTTTGAAGGTGTTATGGGAGTCCCTGATAATTTCCGTGAAAATTATTCACCGCGTTTGTAATCTCTATACTTCACCACTTTTTGATAATCTGTGAATGAAATCCAAAACGTACCAAATTGACCTAAAACATGCAGAGAATAAAAAGAAATATCCGATAGTGACCAGGAAATGGGTAGCGGCCAAAGACTACTTCTTCCACCTCCCCTTTTTTATCTATTCATAACGCACTGGCCATGCGTTGAAGGATTTTCTTTCTCCATTTCAAAAATATTCTTTTTTTTTATCGGAATTTTCTCCCATTTAAGAATTTACAGTTATAAAGAACCAGAGATCCGCATCTCTTATTTTAACAAGCATCTAAATTACAAGAGGAGTAGCATAAGCCGCATAAAAATACTTGACAAGAAAAGCAACACGAGAGAAAAACTATTCCCTTTTTCGTAAGTACGGTTAAAAGGAAAGTTTACAATTGGCCTCGGAAATTCAGCGCTGCCTTGGAAAATACGGGAAAGGTAAATTTGGGGGAAAAACTAAAACTTTAGAAGTCCTTTGACGTCGAAATTACCGAAGAACCCGAAAAATGTAAAGGCGGGTTCACGGGGTCATGCCTCGAAGTAACGATCGAGAGTCTGATAGTAGGGTTTTGCGGAACAATTATTTAGCCCGTGCAATGCAATAACAGAAGAGGAAGTGTAAGCAAGCGAGCAAACGCGTTGCAGAACGTGTTCATTACGACTTTGTAGGACGGCGTGCGGTCGGAGCACATGCACGGACAAATATACTGCTGAACACACGCGGTCGACACAATGTGTATGGCCGGCTTGTTGTGATATTAACTTTACGTATGGCGAACAATCAACACGTCCTTTAAACTTCCTATAGGCTTCTGCTCTTTGTCCATGTAATTCTACGACCCCCGAGGCACTTCGGGCTATTAGCCCTTTTCGTGATTTGCCCCGTCAAAACTCCACGCTTTTCCGCTGGGTGCAATTTAAATCGGGTCGCCATCCAGACTCGTTTGGAAATCTAATTTCTGTTCGGTGGATTTTTTATTTAACGCTTTGATCAGATTTTTCATTTGGTCGAAATTACTGATACATGCACTAGTAAAAAATGTAGGATAATTAATGAATACTATTGGGAAGAAATGGTAAAAATACACCCTAACCTGGTAAGCATACTGTAAAATTTGGTTTCCCACTGGAAATTTGTGCACATTTGCAGGGCTACAGTTTTTCTGCCATGCATAAAATAAATAAAAAAAGGTTAAATCTCGGAATCGCTGCATATTCACAATAGAAGAAACGGCTATGTATTTTCGATATATTTTTTCCTCCTGAAAACGAATATCTGTTGCAATTGGTCTTCAGCTATACATGTGCCAGTATTTTTAAAAGACAGCCAAAAACGTAATTCTAAAAATTTGTTTGCATTTATTTCGAAAAATACAAATTATACAAAAAAAATATTTCAAACAAAAGATATACAGCTAAAAATTCTCCATAAAAAAGGTTAGGTACATTTTCGTCGTATCTTCTATAAGAAATGCAAAATCTGTCGTTAAAGTATGAAAGTTTATTAATTATGCCTATCTCGCAAGTAAAATTTAACAGTACTTTATGCACCAAGGGCGTGAAATGGTCGTTTTTAGGGGGAGTAAAATGACCATTCATTCTATCGCTAAAAAGCGTAAAATAAAAACAGTTTGAAAATGGACGATTTTTCGAAAAAAAACCATAAATAAGATTTCTTATAATTTTCTACAGTACAATACATTAATTGTAAATAGAAATAAACGCGCAGGAGCGGGGTTTCACATGAATTTTCCATTCTAAATATAAACATTATTGATTGAAAAATAAACTCCTTAGTATGGCGTGTCGTAAAATCTTGAATTTGTGTGATAGAATGAATGGTTATTTCACTCCCCCTAAATCGAAAAATATTGTTTACACTACGGGCGTAAAACGACCATTTCACGCCCTAGGTGTAAAAAGTACTATTATATATGTAGCATCTTTTATATTCGGTGATGAGCTGATGCTCTTGCGCATAGGAGTCCTTACGTCCTTCGAATACTATTGTGTATTAGACTAACCTCTCATCAGATATGTATTTGTCACATGGGTAATCCCATATATACAAGAATTACTATTTCCTTCAGCCTCTAACGCAATGAGTGAACCTTGTAGGTGTTTGCGTACTGTGGGGCTCCATACCCCATTTTATACTGCCCTAACCGCCGACCATAAAGGTATGGGTGACAATCGAACCCATGTGGCATTCGGCTAGATTTGGACCAATACATGTGTTGTTGTAGGTGGTTCTAATTGATAAACTTGCATACTGTAGCTACAGATTACGAGTTTATGATAGAACATATGACAATTATCTATGCATCCTTTTTTATAAAGAATGTTCTGCTTTACATTTTTTTGTACTATTTGTATTTTCCGAAATAAATGCAAAAACCAAACAATTTCGCTTCTTTGGCGGTTTTTTCAAAATTTAGTCACAGGTATAGCCGAGTATTAATTTCTGTTGTCATGCACGCTTTCCGGAGGAAAAAATACATCAAAACATGTGGCCGTTTCTTCGATTTCGAATATGCAGCTCATCCAAAGGTTTAGCATTAAAAAAAATATAATAAAAAAGATGTCTATATATATATATATATCGTGTCAAACGAAACGATTTTTGTGGTTTAAAAGCTGTCATTAACAAGTAACACTAACAAAGAGTGACGAACCGATTGAACTGCAAGTTGACATATTTTTCAAACCAAAAATAATCGATACCCTTTTTTTATCAGGATAGAGAGGAGGTTTAAGGGTTGCGATTGATCCCTGAATTTCTCGAAACGTCTTAAAATGTATAACAATTTGCACGCATATATGCAGGAAAACTCATTTTCATAAAAGTTGGTGTTTGAGTGGTTTTTTGGTCGATAATTTCGAATCTGAGGTCATATTTACAAAATTCAAAATAAGGGCCCAAAATGGCAGATCAAATTTTACAAAGCTGTTATTACACAAAATCATGACTCATAAACCTTTGCATATTACTTTTTATGAAAAAACTTAAACAAAATTTGGTCCGCCATTTTCAATGCTCCATTTTGAACATTGCAAATTTTACTTCAGAGTTAAAATCAGCGACCCACAAGGCCACTAGTAAATATTATGAAAAGCGGAAAAGTTGTGTAAAATTTGGTCCGCCATTTTAAATGTTGTAAATATATTATGACCTCAAATCCAAATCTACCTAAATCCCCGTTATAATTATTAAATCAACAATGTTTTATAGACCGCTTGCAAAACATTTATAATTTATGGTAATACATTCCCAATAGGAAAATGTAAGCAAAGGTGGTAAACAAAAATATGTGACATTGGATACAATGTACGTCCCCCAATCAAATAATAATGGAGCATATAACGCCATCTAATTAATTTTGCTATTGGGAAGAAATTGTAAAAATATAACCGAACCTATTAAATGATGTTAAAAATTGCGTTTCTCACTGGATTGCGTCGCGCACACTACATCCAGTGTCGCATTTTTTTGTTTACTACCTTTGTTTACATTTTCGAATAGGGGGCCGTACTTAAATTACGTAACGCCGAGGGGGGGGGGGGGGAGGGGTCCAGGCCTGCGTTACACCCATTGCTAAGGGTTTGGCAAATAGCGTTACGGGGGGGGGGGGGGGGGTCCAGAATACCAAAAAATTGCGTTACATAATTTAAGTACAGCCCCTAGTGACCGTATTCTCTGAAATTATAAATGTTTTGCAAGCGGTTGATAAATCTTTTGATTAGCGGTTGAAAAATTGTATTTTAGATTCGGAAGCTTCTCTATAATAACACTGATTTTGCCTTTGACAAACGAAGCATCATTTCTGAAGTACATTTTCGTGCTGAAAACGGTCGAGCTAGCAGAATTTTGCTATGTCCTCACATTTAGGAGAAAAAGTAGTTCAATTTAACCTCATTTTTTAACCACATTGAACCTCATTTTTCTCTGAAATGTGACGTGATAGCAAATTTCTGGTAGCACCATCGTTTTCAGTACGAAAAAATACTTCGGAAATGATACTTGTCAAAATTAAATTTCCATTTGTTATCAAATAAACCGAAATATGGCGAAAAACCCTGATTTTTACACATTTAACCACATTTTTCGCGAAAGTGTGACGTGATAGAAAAATTAAGTCGGAAATGATACTTCGCTCGACAAAGGCAGACAAAAAGTAAAATTTCGTCGGCCAGTGTAATATCATAACGGAAAAAAGGAGGTTAACGGAACCATGAAGAAATAGTAGAAATGGTTTTAACGTATGTAAATAGTAGAATTAACATCTTGAAAGGTTATAGTTGATATCTGATGTTTTCGTACAAATGATTTAATTATCGTGAAGTCGTAAATTGAAATAGTTAATTTATCTACTTTTTATATTAAAGCGTTTTACCATTATAAAATAGTTCCATTAACTATCTTTTATTCTCTGTGATTGCGCTAATGCAATCTCTACAGCGTCGGTACAGTTTCGATAGTAAATTTTGATACATTTTTTATGAATTTCATAGATGCAGAGTATTCTAAACCACTACAAATTGCTTCCAAGGTGTTGTGAAAGTCTTCGGAAATGGGATTTTCTGGTTGGTTCTGGTACTGTTGACCTTCCTGAGTATTTTCAGAAAAAAACAAAAATAAATAAATCATCGGAACCCTATACAAAATTGACTTTTTTAAGTAAAATTATCAAATTAATAAAATTACAAATTATAATATATGCTTAAATATTCCGAAATGTAATTTTCTTGTTGATTTCAGTACCGTTAACCTGCTGAAGTATTTTCAATTAAAACAATCGTCAGGGCACTCATTAAAAAATTAACTTTTATAGTAAAATTATAAAATTAATAAAATTATGAAGTATAACGTATGCTTAAAAATGTTAAACATATTTTATTTGATTTTTATAGATAACTGAAGACTTTCAGCGTAAAAGTATTAAATATAAAATAAAATCATTCTACTTTTTATTAAAATTCAAATAATATTTTTATTGTTGATTGTATAGTTAGTGCATGAAAAATGTTCTTAAAATGATTAATTACCCGTTTATTTATTTTAAATTTGTTAATTAATTGTTGAATATCAAACATTTTTATTGAATAGTACTTTTTTTTGCGATTTATTACCAAGAACTGAAATATGAACAATGTTCTAAGTTTGGCTGCCCGATGGCGACACCATCAGCAAGTTTGAAGGCGCTCGATATTTGCTTTAGCTTCTTCTGCATATAACAGTTTCTAGCGTATTTGTGATAAGATTCAATAGTATTAGTCTGATTTGAATATTAGCAAACTGCGATATCAATTGTTTGCCAACATAAATCAAATTGGACAGAATTAAATTTGAATAAATTAAAGATTTCTATGCTTCGAAAGATTTTTTCCATTATAATTTCAGAATAGACTATTGTTCATGACAAACAGACAACGAAAATATCGTTATAGTTATTAGCTTCTTATTAGCAGAATTTGCAGATGACTTAATTTATAAACTAATTTTTAAAAAAAGTTTTATTATTGATTTTTTAAATAAACTATAGAGGATTGATAGAGGAAAAGATGAACGATAATAAATAATATATAATATATAAATAAATAAAAAAATTTTTTATTAATACTTCGGATTGTCTGCGAAAAAAAGAAAAAGATCTTAAAATAATTTGTCCCCGAAAAGGCACAATATTAAGATGCTGCTAAGATGTTCTAGAAATTATGAATTTTAAGATCTTTTTAACTTCGTTCAATATAATTTAATAAAAGATCTTTACTAGATAGTTTTTATCGTTTTTAAGCGAATTAAGATATTTTTTCGTGATCTTTTTAAGTCTTTCTGACATTTGCGTCAAAAAAGATTATTGAAAAATATGTCTTAACAAATTTTCTAAAACGATCGGACAAAAAATGTTCATAAAACTATATTGTTTATGCAAGAATTGCACCATTGTTATATTTAAATTCTTAATAAAATGCTAAATAAATAGTTATGATTAAACAAAACATTAACGACTTTTAAATTATTGTGAATAATATGTAAAAATACTGACGTTTCTCTGTCGATAAAGTAGAAGAATGTACATTAAAATTCTAGAATTATAAACTTTAATAAATTTTTAATATAAAAAATTAAGTTTTTTTATGTCAAATATTAAAAGTTTGAGAAAATAAAAGAAACGAATTATGTCGTACTTGTAGGGAAGCAAAATTGCTGCAGGCTGCAGGGTCGAAGACTCGAGTTTAAATTTATAAATGGTGTCATCGGATTAGTGTTATTGATGGGGAATTTTGTCTTCAAATCAGCTCGGGTGACTCTGACGTCTCGTCGCGTGAAACGATCTACGTGAAAGACCTTAATTAATTAATTAATCAATAAAATTCCCATCTGTCGGAATTGACCGATTCGTATTGATTTTTTGTTTTTAGTTTTCATTGAGTAAATCAGAGATCTCGTGGTGTAAGATGGTCCGAAGTTAACAATTTTTTAGATTCAGTAATATACTAAATTTTTAAAACATTCTGAAGAGAGAGACAGCACAAAATGAATTGTTTTTACTAGCGGAGTTCTCCGGTGCCATGCTATCAGTGTCATATAGTAGAACCTCAGGACTTCTAAATTCAGGGGACCTAATAACTCGGGAGTTCTAATTTTGATGCGAATGGGTTCTGCACAATTTGTACTGTTATACCCTTCAGAGGTTAACGAGGCATCTTCCCTCCACAGTGTTCGCTGGGATATCCTAGTTTGTAGGTGTTTGTTTAGAAGTTCCAAGGTCCCAAGTCATAAAGATATAAGTCTCAAGGCCTTTAGAAACTGTAAAGATAGAAGTCCCGAGGTTGTTCTGCATTCGCAAGACGTCATCTTATCAGGGTCCTACTCTAATATAAAAATGTGGCCGGTGTGATATTTGATACTGCCAGGACAATTTAGTGCTACTGCAAATTTGTGTACTGTTAATGGATTTAGAGCGTCGCCTTTATTATGAAGACTTAAAAAGCATCTTGATTCATAATAAGCGTGAATGGAACTTATAATTTATTCCTTTTTACACATATGTCCAAACTAAGGAGTTAGGGTCTTACCTCATGTCTTTTCGCGGAGGAATGTTAATTTCTTGATTTCGCGTTAGAAAATATTCCTATTGTAATTTGGGGGCGATTCGGATGTCAAAACCTTGGAGGCCACAGGTCTCCAGTATCCACTGGGACAGGAGACATGCATCTGCCGATAGGATAGCATCACTTCACAATGGTGTAATTTTACTGATGAGTCCTAATCATGATGATAAAGTGATGACAGGTTACCTGGCCAACGTGAAAAAGACGAGGAGGTAGGAGAAAATTAATGTTTTTAACACAAAACATAAATATTAGAAATACTTTTAGGAACATGTGACAAGATTTTAAAAGCATTTTTTAAAGCAGCAAAAAGAAAAACTCTTTTGAAGATCAAATTTGGTCAAAAATAAACGAAAAATGATCAAAATATGATCCATTTTTTTTTTAAATTCAGGATTTTATTATTTTCAGAATATTTTTCGACAATTATGAACACAAGTTGAGGTGTCACGGTTCGCATACAAAACTAATTTGTTTTCCATCTGTTTTTAAACACACACAATTACGATTAGGGCACTGCATGGATTCGAATTGTATCAGACCAAAATGTGGAACCTTTATGATTTAAATGATTCAAATTATGACACGATTTAATTTCCGTTCATTTAGAACCGAATCATCTACAATTAGATGCTATTATCTGAAATAATCTCGAAGTCGAATTTCATTGGATTTTGATAAGACAGTCGTCCTATTGTGATCAATATCTGATACGATTTGAATCCAGGGAGTACCATCGCATTTGCGTGTATATAAAAATAGATCAAAATAAAACAGATTTGGATCCGAACGAGACCTCATTTGTGTACTATTTTGATCTAATTTCCATTAACTGTCGAAAAATTTCACATCCTGAAGTGTTTCAAATAAATGGTTTTATTTGGAGTTTTATCTTTCTCGAGTGTCAAGTATTTTTTCAAACCAAAGAAGCGGTATACTAAAAATTAAAAATTTCTTAATGTTATGAACCGTATTGTTAAATAAACAAACTATTTGTATAAAATGGCCATTACAGTTCACTAGGAAAAAAAGTCATGAGTAGAATTTGCCAAAATTAGTTAAGTAAAATTTACCGAGTCTCATTTAAAAGCAAATTTTATTGAAGAATATAAATAAATAGTATTCTGGCCTTCAAGTAATAATTTTTAAATGATGTTTAGTAACAGATTAATGAAAAACTAGACTAGATATTCTGTAACAGCCCTCGCAAGAAAATTAAATTAAATTAAATTAAATCTAAAAATTATCTGAATTTGTTTACTTGAAAAAGATTTTAGTTCATCATTGGTGTTAACCAAGCATATAAAAGATAAATTTCCGATAAACTGCAGAAAATTAGGATTATTCTTTTAATTATTTTTATTAACAATGGTTTCTCAACTTCTTCGGTAAATTTTTTTTTAAGTTCTAGGTAGAATCTACTAATTATTGTTTTCTGTGCAGTTTTTATTTTGTTTGAAAAAACAATATATACCCAACGTTTCGACCTGCTGTAGGTAGGGTAGAGGGTCCTCCTCAGGATAGTCTATTAAAAATATACCTGTATTGTTTTTTTCAAACAAAATAGAAACTGAAATGTAATGCCCATTTTATACAAATAGTTTGGGTATACTAAAAAAACTACTTGCGGATATCGATTGATGTTGATTCGATCGTTTTGTTGTTGTTTTTTAAAATTGTAAGTGATTCTTTATCGTTTCATATCTGAATTGGAGTTTGGACAACTTGTTATGCGATTGAAACAGTTTATTTTATGTATTTGGAAAATAAAACGTATAATGATGATCGCTCTTATATAATATAGATATTAACTAAGACTTTTTTATTTTTTTATAAAAACGTGAATATTTCATGAACCTCATTTTTAAAATCGGAAATTTCTATGCCGAATTGGTATGATAAAATCCTGCAGTTGTGAAAAGTTTCATATAGCTCTTTATATAGTAGTTTTTTTAATGGAGGAATAAAAAATATCAAAATTTATTTTTTACTATTTGTTCATTTTCAGGCGTTTGCTCGAGTAGTTTTATGATTTTTTTAAATTAAAAAAGTATTCATAATAGTATATTATGAAACTAGTGCGCAAAGTTAAATTTTCCTCCGAAGTAGGATACTGCGGCACTATAATCGTCGCCTTTTCGAGTACTCTATGAGCACGTAAAGACCGAAAATTTGTGCAGATGTGAGAAAATAGTATTTTTCGATTCAAGGCCGTAAAATCTTATGGTCGTGCATCGAACATTATTTTTCGGTACTAAAAGCTGTAAAAATTCGATTTTGCGGACTGCATTTAGTCCGTATGGGATATGTTTTTGATAGCGCAGATTTATGTGTCACGTGATCCGTGAAATTTCATTTTGCGGACTAAAAGTTATATTTCTTCTGTCTGTGATGTGACTTCACATAAAATCTTATCAAATGTGGGCATTACAATTTGTTCTTCAATCTGGAAGTTCCGATAATAAAACCACAGTTCCAATTATATCAATAAATCCAATTATAAAACTATAGTTCCCCTCCCTGTGCCTATTTGATACCCATTCACTCCCTAAGCTCCATACACAATTTTGTCATAAACGAATTTTATTTCTTATTGTTAATACATTTTTTTCTCTTTTCGATTCAAACTCAACTTTACCCACCGTATTGCATAAAATATCGTAGGTAACTCGCACGCAACTTTTCCGCAATTGTGTGCTACTCGTACGCATCGTATCACGTTTCGGGCGGAAAAGTTAACTTTGCGCATTAGTTGCATAATATACTATTATAAACACGATGAGTCGGTACTCATTTAATTAAAAAATAATAAAAAGTCTACTGGACTAAAATCCTGAAAATGACACAATGGAAAAAATAAATTATATTTATAATACCCTCTTTAAAAAAACTACTATAAAATATTACACAAAAATTTCCACAAATGTCGGTCTTTATCGTAACTAACAATTCGGTATAAAAATTTCAAAACAATATTTTTAAAAACATCCTAACTCGAGGAAAAATAGTACTCCGTGCGGGGAACTCGATTTTCTGCATCAGGACAAACTTTTCAGATGCGTGATTCGTAAATCGAGTACCGCGCTCGTCTTATTAAAAAAAATCATATGGAACACGAGCGAAATGTCGATCTCCAACAAGTGTGATTGTCGCTTTGCTCTGGCTACAAACTTCACACTCGTCGAAGATCGTTAATTGCGCCCTTGTTGCATAATATACTATTTCGGTCCTAGGCCGTAAGGTTCAATTTTAGGGGCCGAGTGCAGATTGTGAGTCCGAGGATGGCAAAATCTCCAAACGAGGCAAAACACTATTTTTGTATACACTGTTTGCAAAGTAGTTACTTTACCGACTGTTTTTAGTCTATAAAGTAGGGAGATCAGTCCGTAAATTTTACTTTACGGACATGTGTATTAAAATATTTTTTTCTGGTGGAAAACCAAGAACAAAATTAAGAACCAAATCAATGACATCATTTTTTTTCAACTAGATTTTTTGTTCAACTAGATTTTTCTAGTTATTTTATCTTCTACGCGGTAGTCACTCACTTTCCGTACATATAAGTATAATTTTAATCCTGATATTTGAATATTTATTTTGGTTAATGAGTCCGGTATAAAAGCTGGAAACGATGAGAATGCATGAAAAAAAACGAAAATAATAAGTTCTTGAGCAGTTTACCTTAGTCCATAGCCACAATTCCCTTCATTTCTAATCTCTAACATATCTATTTCGATTTCGTGTTTTCAATCTCAGTTGCAGATTCAGCAACCCATTCGATTTATATCGTGCGCGTACAGTCCATTCCGAGAATTGATATAAACATGAATCACTTTCTACAATGTATTCAATACTGAGTCGCATTGATATTCAAAACGATTCAACCAATAGAATGTCTCCATCGTGAAAATTCTCTACGATTCTTCCTGTGACATTTTATAGGAAAAATCCTTGAAGATTTGTGTGCAAAGTATGCTCATACATTCGTTGCATAATTTTATGTCGGATTAGTAACAAATATTCATTGCACGAGAAATTGTATCAAAATTCTTAACATTCCATAAATATTTAAACTCTCCCAGAATACCAACATTACATTACAGTTTTGTAGGGCTTTAAAATATTTTGAAATAATTTCGCCTAAAAGATAGAGCGATCATAATATGTGCTTCATGATTAACACGAGTAATTAACTCCAAATGATGACGATTAAAATGCTTTTATAATGTCGATAAGTCGCTTACTATTTATTATAAATCAGTTATGTATCCTGAAACTATCAAATTCAAAGGTTATTTATTCATTACTTAAGCCTATATTATTAAATAGTTTGTTACTTACGTGCATAACTCTGAGAGGAATTATTTTTCTTGCATTTTTTTAATTTTACGATATACAGTTGTATGCAAAAGTGTCCGGCCAAAGATATTTTTATGATTAAGTAACGTAGAATGGGTATGCAACAAAAACACAATTATATCATCATAAAGCATTTTTATTAAGCAATCAAAATATGTAATTCAAAATATTATTTATGACGATTTGTAATTATTTATAACAAAAGTAACAATTATTGGTGTTTCATAACTATCCGGCCAAGTATAAATTATGCACTAAATATAAAGAAAATCTGCAGTAACTCATGAAAAATAATTTTAAATGACATTAAATGTAACATTTTCATCAATACTTAGTTGCCATACCCTTCGAAGCTATCACGGCGGCACATCGGTAAGGCATCGATTCGATAAGTTAAATGATTCTATCTTGGGTGATTTTTTCCACTCTTCTTGTATTTTTTCCCACAAAGCAGTTTTGTTGGCACAATTTTCAGTCCCTATTCTTAGTTTCAACTCTTGCCATAAATGCTCTATTGGATTCAAGTCTGGATAGATTGACTCGGCCACTCTAAAACTCGGATTTTTTTCTTGCTAAAAAACTCCTGAAGAAGTTGTGACCGATGTTTTGGGTCATTGTCCTGTTGAAAAATCCACCCTCGTGTTAAATTCTGACGAGCATAAGGTAGCATTTGTTCCAATAGAATATTTCTATACATAGTAGAGTCCATAGTCCTTGTAATTTAAAATAATGGACCGCCTTTCCAAGAAAATGCACCCTAAAGCATAATGCTACCTCCACCGTGTTTGACAGTTGGTATCTGATACCTCGAATCATTTCTGGTGCCTTTTGGTCGTCGAACGTACCTTCTACCATCATTTCCAAACAAATTAATTTTAGTTTCGTCTGAAAACAGCACTTTCTTCCAATCTTCAACAGTCCAGCTGCGGTGATTTTTTGCAAATTCTAATCTGGCCTTCTTATTCTTTTTACTAATGAGTGGTTTTTTAACTCCAACGCGTCCAAAAAGTCCCACTTCTGTTAATCTGCGTGAAACAGTACTTTGACTTATGTCAGCCAATTTTTCTTCGCGTAACTCGCGTGCGATGACTGCGGCATTCTTTTTTACGTCTATGACAGCTTTTCTTTTAATCACTTTGTCGACACGATTAGTAGTTTTTCTGGGCCTTCCGGGCAGGGTTTATCTTTTAAAATACCTGTAGACTCGAATTTATTTATTATATCGTTAACACTCGATTTCCCAATTCCCAAAAGATCAGCTATTTTACGTGAAACTTTTCCTTCGTTGTGAAACTTTATTACCAACTTACGTATGTCTAAAGATGTGCGCTTCGGCATTTTGACTAAGCATAACTGATCGCATAGTAGAAAATAAATAAAGCTCATGTTTACATACATATGCGACCAATAACGTAAACAATGCGGAGCGAATTATACATTCTTGGAACTTGGCCGAACACTTATGAAGAAGCAAAATATGTTAATTTGTTTACAAATAAATGTTATCGTTGTAAACAATTTTTTTAATTATACATTTTAATTACAAGCTAAAAATACTTTATGGTGATATATTTGAGTTTTTATTTTTTACCGTTTCTATTTTACTTAATCATAAAATTATCTTTGGCCGGACACTTTTGCATGCAACTGTAAGAAGAATTTAATGAAAGCCAGTTAATCATTTACGAAAGACAGAATACAGTTTCAGAAAAAGTTTTTAAATATGCGGTAACATGATAAGACGACTGAGCAAGCTGTATACAAAGTTCAGTCAGATTTATTTGAATCGGCGTTTAAAAATATTAGTATAATTTAAATTCTTCAGTTTTCTGTATTTAAGAGAATCAATATATCGGATTGAGTAAATACGCCGGAAATATTATTTCTGTAAATTTTTGCAATTATTGTTAAAGAAAATGAGGTACTAATCGAGTACTGTCCTCCCGTCGTAATTACTTTCCTCCGTATTTGTCTTCATTCTCTCCACAATTGTCCCAAGATTTCGTAATTGTTTTCCTAGTTCTCCCTTCAAGTGCATTGTAAGAAGGACAATACACTTTCATGCATGCACGTGTAACTTCTATCAATTGTTTCATACATGGAAATAGGGAAGTAGGGGTGATAGGTAATTATAGGGGTATGAGAGGATATTCAGTCATGGGCTGACAGCAATTACAGGGGTAAATACTGTAGTAAAATATGAACCAAACATCCGTTAATACGTAAGTAATAAGTCTTTCATCCTGAATAGTAAAAGTATGTATACAGTAGTCTGGTTTACCCCATACTACTTAACCTATTATTGCCCTAACACACAAAATTTTCACTCAACATTTAACATTTATTTCCGATACGACAAAAGTGATGGAAAGAAACGAAGACACTGGATTTTACCATTTTCGAAGTTGCTCTTTCGCATGACCTTGAGAAAATTTGAAATCTGCAATTTATGTATAATTGTTTCATATCCAATATAAAACCAACATTTTCTTAGGTTATTTGTTCAATAAATATCAAGTTTTCGACCTAATATTGGGTTTCAGATCGGCCCAAATGTATTCGAAAAGTGCACTTGATAATTGTACTGTCAACTTTTTGAAATTCATTTTTTTATTTTTCAGTAGATTAAAATTGAATTTTAGTGCAAATTTTTTCTACCGTACTTCGATAACATCTTTGTAAATGTAAAAAAAATAATATTTATTATGAATTATTGTGTTAAATTATTTATAATGACGACAACGTATAAAAATTAACGTGTTTTTTTACAAAGAATGTATGCTGAAAAGAAACCGTTAACAAATAAGACGAAACTAGGTACAAGGGGGGTTTCGGGGTCGCGAAATGAAAAAAGTTCTTTGACCGAAATCAAACTGAATAATGTTACATTTTCAAGATAAAATTCAGCAGATTCAACAAGCGGTCACGAATGCTGAAATTTCATAGTTTGTTTTTTACGACCCCGAAAACTGTTTACATTTTGACTGTCATATTGAATTCGTCTATTTGAATTTTGAAAATCTAAGAGAGATTTGTAATTTACGATCCCGAAAACTCTCGAGTACCCAGTTTCATCTCGATGAAATAAAATTTTAAATTTCAGTGGGCCATCTTCGATTCACCTTCTTGAATTTTGACCAAATTCATTTTTGAAAACTTTACGATATTACATTCACATTCGAACTACTAGAAATTTATTACTGAGTAACAAATAGTAAGTCGGAATGCATAAATCAACTAAATACTAGTAAAAATAAGTATAACCATAAACTAAATACTAATTCATTACTTTATTACGATGTTTCGTGGGAATCACTGACAGAACGCAATATAAACCAAAATAAGTATTCTAAAGTTTTAGTAAAGGTAATATGTTCAGTAAGCTAATCGAACCATTTGCAAAAAAGATCCGAGTTAATTGGTAGATCATTAGTCACCTGCAATGAAGAAAGTCAGAGATAAAAATAACGAAAAACACTTGGATAATATTTATTCTTACTGGTATTTCTTAGTTATTATTTAATGAGAAATGTTTCATTCGTTAATTTAAATTTGCTTATGTAAAGTGTGCAGTTGCTCATAGTTTAAAATTGTAATTTTGATTTTCTTTTCTGAACCTACTAGCGGCTTGTTTCATAATTTTGTTTATTTCAATTTCAATAAAGTATTTTTGATCGAAATCGAAGTTGAAAAAAATTAGAAAGGTACATGCTACTATTTTCGCCGACAAGATTCATGTCCGAAATGAAATTGTAAAACTTAATTAATTTTTGTTTCATTGTATGTTTCGAATTTTGGTGCTATTTATTATATGTTAACATGTAACTTATTATATTATGTTTTGATTGAATTTAAAAATGTACTGAGTAATTTCAATGTATAAATGTTAATTTGAGATGTACTTCTTCCATTTTCATGGTCGTCATATTTTTCGAAAACAATCCAACAGTTTCTAGCTTTACATCTAAATTTGTAATACCTCTAATCGAGCAGACAAATTTTCAGCATTAGTGAAAGTAATTATCGAGCACAACAATCTGTAAATTATAGATTACATTTGCATACCTAAAAAAAACAGAATACTGAATCTATTTATTCTTATTATTTATAATTTCTATTTATCTATATTGTGCTCTGTTATATATTCCAGTTATTTTTCTTCATTGTAGTAAGATATAAAAAAAGATATTGTATATTCTCAATGATTATTAATGAAATAGAAAACGTTTTAACAAACAATAAATACTGGTACTTGAAGAAAAGTTTTGTGGTATTTTTATCTTTGCAGTGGAGAGTTCGAGAGCTCTTGAATGAATAAATTCTAGCGGCATTCTATCTCCGAACTCGTTGGGTAATTGGACAAGATCTTTCAATAAATGTTTAAAATGAATTTTTACCGACTGTTTCAGATTAAACTATTTAGTATATATTTCAAACATACATTGTAAATGGTTTTAAAGTGGAAAAAAACGTATTCTAGAGTGACTTAATTAAAAACAAAATGTAAACCAGCTACATAATATTCGTATTTTTATCATTATCGATTATATTGCTTTAATTAATATTCCTGAAATGGCACCTTTGTTACCAATGCTGCATTTTAAATTTGCAAACAAATTTATTTCTTATGTAAGTCATCATTTTTCATTTCGTGAAGTTAAAGCTAAACGTAGAAAAAATATCTCGTGTGAGTTACGCCCTTTTTCGATGGTATACCTAAATCTAGTTTTAGTCATTTAATCTGCAGTGAATGTCTTGTAGTCATTAAGAGTTTGTTCTAAAATATTTATTTAACATGTAAATGTAATATTATATCAAAGTTTTAGGGAAAAACCTTGCCTTTTATATTGTTTTTGACACAGAATTTGTAAACATTTTCGCATAAAAACGAAAAATCGATAAGTCTACAACCTGCACCCAGCCATTGACTTAACATAATCTTTAGTAGAATTAGTTTAATTTTTTTTATTTAAATCAGTTACAGTTTTAGTCGCTTTACATTGTAAGAAATACGCTTATAACAAATTCTAAATGAGATTAAGGTACATTACATAAAATTACATTTGATTACTATCTTTGTATACTAAGATTCCTTAAAAAGTATTCACGGCGTATTTAGTCAATGTGTAGTAGTAAATTTACCAATGCATAAGTACCACATTTCTGTAATTAGTTCAATTAATTAATGGACAGTAGTTTTATTGTGGACTTATTTCCATTTTAAAAAAATTGCAATTTAAATTCTGGACTTTTTAAATCAATAACACTGAGAAAATACAGTGATATAAAATACTACTCGCAGCGGTTAAATACAAGCCAACTACTACAAGTAGTATTGGATGCCACTACACGTAGTTTCAGATCCCATTGTAGTAGTATTAGATATTATTTGTAGTCGTATTGATAAACTGATAGTATATTACCACTACTTTTAATATTATAATGCGTTTGTATTTCTTTCAGTGAAGCTTTAGGCTTTCCTATACCTAAAAATACAGTTATTTCGGTTTTAGAAAATAATGGGCTTATGTCCATTTTCCATAGCACCGATATATAAATTCTTAGGAAAAACAACATTTCCCCCAAATTATAGATATTTATGTATATATAGGAGTATTTAGATAACCAATATGAGACCACAGTCTATAGGGAGGATGAAATGTATAGTCGCCGAAGAGCAGGATTTCCTACTAAGTGGATTGGCCAAACGGTCGATGTGGTTTTGATAGACCTCCAATTTAGTTCTTGATGGGTTATATGTAACGTCAAGCAAGAGCTTCTTCGATGACAAGCTGATAGAATTAATAGATAATCTTGTTTGAGCCAAAACAGGTTAAAATAACGAACGCCCACTATTTAGAAATGATACACAATTATTTATAAGATGTGTAACAACGACATTTATGCATTTTCGGTAAATTTAAGTACATTGTATAAACGCATGTATTGTATATACGCAGAAATACGACTGGTGTGTGTATGTATTTGAAAAATAACTTTAATGTTAGAGAATTTGAAGATTACTTCGAGATGTATAACTAGCAATTTTGATGTCCTAGTGTTTTATTTATAAGGTTAATTATTTGTTTGTTTTTAATAAATCCTCATTATGCTCACGCGTTACGAGAGTCTTAAAAAGTTTATATATCAAGCTGATAATCCAAGTTAATTACTGAACCCTAGTAGAAATTTCCCAGTAACGAGGTTGAAAATATCTAAATCTAATAGGGGTTCGTTATGCTCTCCCATTTTGCGACCGTAAAACTCAATGGGAAACGGTGAATATTCTCTGATTTTTAATGAAAAAGGAGCTAATGTTTTAAAAAAGTGGTTCCATGTTCACTGTTAGTTTCTCTTTTTCAAATTGAGAGAGTACGAAATTAAGAATTATCGAAATCAAACATTAGAGTTTCGATATTATTGCATAAAGCGTGATTTTGTCTATAACAATCAATGGCTTGCTGAAATTCTATGCCTCAAATCTAATTTTGGTACTAGACCTATTTTTTTTTTATTTTGGCCAAATATTAATTAAATTTTGTTTGTGTTAATATCATGTCACAACAAAAAACACGTCAATTATACTATCGTAGATTTTATTGTTGCAAACAACGGTAGATTTATTGATTCATCAATATTTTCGCACCAGCGATAGGTACATTTCCTTTTTTAGCATTAACTTTCAAAAAGAAAGCTTTCAATGCAAATTTCTAATCGTTTATTACTTTTCTTTGGCTACAAGAATTACAAATGGAATGATCGATTACTTAAACTGGACATTGTTTTAATTATATTTGCAGTCTACATTTATCTTGGAAATTGATTATCTTTAATGTGACTTAGTTTATGTGATATTAGGCTCGTGAAATATTATCTTAGTTTCCCCTGAATGTACCTTTAGTTGTAATAGATTTTCCAAGGCGTTTCACTTTTTCAAATTAATTGATGGTCCATGGTCAACCTCGAAAACTTCAAATCTATTAGAAATTAAATAATTAAATATCTATCTGCCAAAAGTTTATTGACCACATACCATATTTTGGAAACGAAAATGCTTCAAATTTGTTTGTACTTCATTTAAAACTCGGTACCATATTGTATTGCTTACTTAACCAAACTCTAAATTAGTAAATTAGTTGAGAAATTAATTAAATAATTGCAATTTTGCATTAATGAGTTAAATTTTATTTCAGGAATTGGAGAGATTTATATTTCGCCCGTTTTACGATATATGATATTTTTTTATACGACGGGCGCGAGGTTCGATAATTTGCACCGAAAGATTTCGTTGCAGGGCGCAAAATCGAGTTCTACTCCCGCATTGTTAAAAAATTGATTATTCTGGCTCTTGCTCCACGTACTCAAGAAAATCATATCAACGTTTGGCAATTATTGACAACACTAGGCATTAATGACTTTGATGGGACTGTTGCCATCGAGTTAAAACCCGCGAATAACATCGTTGGTATAATGACACGTTCAAGCCTTCTTGTCCTTGTTGTAGGTGTTATATAGATGATAATCTTTATAATAATTACGATCTTAGAATTATCGGTGGTGGACTCAAAAATTACATGAATTGGTGTGATCCTGTATAGAAAAAATAATGCCAAGAAATACAAAAAATTGTATAAATCCAAACTAGCAATGATAAACTTTTCTTAGATTTGATTCCACTTTCCTAATTGCATTTGTTATTAGGAGTCGGTAATACAATATTTTCTGATACAATGAAAGAATTTCAAGAAAATGCGAATAGATGGACAGGGATATGTTGTGTTCAACGTGAAATAACTTATAGGAGCCCTTCTTTTAAAGGTAATAGTTGTAAAATAATATTAAAGCAAATGGATATCAGTGTTCAAAACTTTAAAAAGATAGTAAATGCCTGCTTAACGGTAATTCTAGACCCTAAATTCACCGAGTACATGGAGAAATTCAGAAAAAGTTTGAATGTTTCAATTACACCAAAAGTGTATGCGTTCAGCATTTAATGATCTTTCAGATATATGCTTAAAATAATTATATTGGAGCTATGGATTAAAATATAAAATCGCGATAAAAAAAGCGCCCATTCTTTGATTTTATTTTTATGACAAATTAGTTTTGAAATGTTCCATAATTAACCAAAAAGAAAACCACAGGTGCAAGAAAGTCAGGGTTGAATTCAATCGAGCACTACCGTGAAGGGCAAGACACAGCAGATGCTGCTTTTCAGCCTGTCCCATAAATTAGTTTAGCAAAGCCGAACATCAAAATGTAAATAACATAATAAAAAATTAAAATTTCATCATTAATAATAATACATACAATCAAATTATAAAATAATTTAGAATTACAGAAAAAGAAACCATCAAACAATAATGAAGAGTATATTAGATTGGATTAGTAGAAGTCTTAGATAATAAGAAAGATTTATCATTTTTCATAAATATCGCTGAGCTCACTTTAGACTTTTTAATATATAAGAGTAACGAATTAGACATCGGCTGTCATAAAGGAAAAGAACCCTATAAATTTGGAGGATGAAATTTTGGCACTTTTTAAATGCAAAATTCAGAGCTTTATTGAATAATGTTTTGGCCAAGTAAAAAAATCTGCACTCAATGTTTCTTACTTGCAATTAATTGGTGCAAAAAGTAAGTGCGAGTAGTAAGTGCTAAAAGTCTGCTCAAAAACTCGTTCCAAAAAAAGTACAACTTTTGTTTTGAAAAAATATGTAAATGTTTAAAATAGTGTTTTTTAAAATCTGCAATCTACACCCGCAAACCACAAAGTCGATTACATGGAAATGCATTATATCACGTTAAAAAATGATTCAGTTTCAAAATGGTACCTACCCCTTTGAAAATTTAACAATGGCGACTTGTAATCAGCTTTAAAATAGCAAATTTTTAAAATTCTTTCTTTGTTAGCCAATTAATAGAAGTTTCTACATCAGCGATTGCTTCGTATCCACAAATTTATGTTTTTAGAGTCACTGATTACAAATATGCGGTCATCTTCTCGAAATTCAAAATGGCAGATCTAATATAACGGACAACATTTCTAAAATATTAACGGATTCTGTTCAAAATGATTACTAAAGGGTTTTTGAGCTCGCTGAATATAAATATGAACCGAGATCAATGATTAATAATTTTAAATGGTGGATTGTTATTGTCCTTCAAGATAATCTGAAGTACCAGATGCAACACGGTGGTAAATGAAAACTATAAGCTGAAAATCCATCTAATGTTTCATTAGCATAGCCATCCTGATTTCTCAAACGCATTAGGACTATATTATCATATATGGGTGATTCTCCGGAAACAGGGCATTTTCGTGTCTTTACGTTAAATCTTACAAAAACTTTGATAATAAATTATTGAATTTCGATAGAAATGTTAAATAAATATCCCTGGCCCATGTTAATTTGAAAAAATAATACTTTTGTTACAAAAAACTGGTGTAAAATGACATTTAAAGACTAAAAGTAGCATTTTTGATATGTCCAAACCTCTAAGTTCAAAACTTTAAAATATTAGCGCTATTAAGAAACCGAATTATTTTAATTTATTCAAATAATATTTCTATAGTATAGCTCAAACTGTACAATTTCTCTCTGTATAATATTTAATTAAATCAATATATATACTTATAATTATTGAAATATAAAGTCTTAAGAAATTTCTATGAGGTAACGACAATGCGTAAACTGGTATAAATGAACTGGAAATAATTAACTTTTTTACTAAAACCTATGAGAAAATCAAAGAAAAAACACTACACTTTACTAATCCTCCATAGAAAATTGAAAAGAGAACATATTTACCTCATGAACAAGTAAAAACTGTATAAAAATACTACGTATTTTTATTAAATTAATTGTCGTCACCCGTACTAATTTTGGTATTATGATACAAACAGCAATTAAAAAACGATGAAAACTTAAAGATTAAAGGAATAAACGTTACTGGCAATTTGTTTTTTAATTTATTATTGTTTAAAATATGTAAAATTGGATTTTTTTACAAATTTTCATTGTCGTCACCTTCATTGTCGTTACAAAACATTTGGTGTATCAGGTACGATTTGTTACAACGTTATGAATCAAGTTTATTATGAAATAATATTGTTTATTAAAATTATGAATATAATATTATCATTGTAGTTACTAACCAACGACACATTAACTTTAATAAATTTATTTTGTCTAAAACTTCTTCAAAAATTCATGTGTTTTTCTTAATTTTTTAATTATTACTTAATAAATAATTTTCATTTATTCACAAAAATGCACTAAATCAGATATGTACATTATGTTTTTGACTCTTTAGAGTTATTTTTTTTCAAGTTTTTAATAAGCAATTGTTGGTTTATACAGCCGTATGAAAATGCATCATAGTAAAAGTCTTCCCCTTTCCTTTAAAATAATTTTGTAGCGTGACTACTTTAACAATAACTTAACTTGGTGCTAATAAGCAAGAATCCATTAAAAAAAAAACGAATTTACAGTAACTTAAAAAAAAATTTTCATTCTTGAAAATGCCCTGTTTTTGGAAAATCACCCATATAGAGGAACTCCGACATTAAATCGGATGCCAGCATTTTACACGGCCTGCACTAGTCGCATTATCTTTCCATCTAAACAAGGACCATAAATAAGAAAACAATAAAATAAATATGATAGAACTATGGTTTCTGCACATAGATGTAGTTTTACTTTATGAGATAGGTCATGCCGGAGCGCAAAAAGACGGCGCAAGTTCGCAAATGAAGTTTGCTTTTGTAGTAACGCAAAAGCAGAAGACCAGTTTTGGTCAATAACGCCAAAGTTTCTAGCAAATGTGACAACTGGAATATCTTTTCCCTTTACATTAATTGAAAAATCTGTATTTATTTTTGAACGAAGTTAAGGGTTGCCAATTAAGAATATTTTGGACTTCTCAGGGTTTAAATGAAAGCGTTGTCATCAGCCCAATTAGCTATTTTATTAAGATCAGCTCAGGCATCTCATTCTCATTATTGGAATTTGGTAAAATATTAGAGTTTAGTATCCTCATCTGTGTTTCTTGTGATCGATTTCTGCTTTCCTCTTTATAGATAAATTACACATGTCTACAAAAAAGAGGTTCTTGGATGTTGTTGGGAAGCTGTGAGTCATTTTCGACGTAATTGTATGCGGAGAATCCAAACTCGATGTCAGAATTGGTCAATCACGTCAGGTTTTTGAGATATTTGAGGTCATGTACTCGAAAAACGCGTTATTTTGCTATGTTTGAGGTTACATACAGGATGCAATAATTTTTTTTTGCCTTCTGCACTATTTGCATCTTTTAGTACTACCTTTACCCTTCAAAATGAGGTTTTATTCGATCACCTAAGATTTTTTTCTTACAAAGTTACAGCCATTTTGAAATTACGAGATATATTCCATTAACGTTATCAAAAAAAAACAATCAAAATACTGAAACGTGATTTTAGTTATTAGTATCCATATTTTATGTAGTTGTTTATATTTATATAGTTTTCATGACATTGAATTTGACCTTGAGCTTGTTCTCCAAGGGCATTTGAAGGTAAATTTGTTTATATGTATATTGAAATTCAAATTGGCGTATCTTGGTGAAGAAAAGTCATAATGGAATTCTGCGCATCCCATATTAAAGAAAAAGAGCAGTACCACATGACCCAATGAAAGGAAAAACTCCTAAAAATGTTTTGTTTTCTGTACATGACCTCAAAATCCTGACGTGATGGACCACTTCTGACTTCGGATTCTGATTCTACGCTCAAAATTACGTCGGAAATGACCCACAGTTTCACAACAATAAAACGATGTTGACTTGTGTTATTAGTTTTCCTCAAAATATGTAATTATAAACATAAATATATAAATTAATTCTTGAAAGAATATTGAATTGTTGAAAAAATAAAATTTCTAAGTCACCTTCGCCTTTTGGAATGTGTTATCTTATAGACTCTTGAACCTTTAGAATAGTTCATCCTGGGGGACACGACACCTTTCGGACACTTCACCCTCTGGGACAGTTCACCTTCCGTTCGCTGCAGCTATCATTTCCTTCCCCACGTTCGTGAATATCTGGCGACTCTAACGTGTCCGGTTAGGGGTTTCAATTTTTAACCATGCCCACGATGTTTCTCTAATGACCCTGGACACTCTAATTGACTACTTCGAATTGAAATTCTGAGCGACTATTGTACAATTCCATTTGTCACCGAAAGCACTGAACGAAGTTCGGTTTACCGCTATTTATCGTCGTCACATACAAACTCCATACGAACTAATTGCACGAGGGAGCAACTTGTGAAACTGCCGTCAGTAATTCATGTCCAGAGATTATACCCGTAGACCTGCAACCGGGGATCACCTATGATCACACAGATTAAACTTATCTTGTCCTACATTCGTGTACGGATGGCCGCACGTATACACGTATAAATTCGAGCGTTTACCAAGGACCGTTGCTGGAAGCACGAAAGAGTTGAACTTTTCCATCTACGAGAGAACCAAGATTTGCGTTACGAAAATTTCACCCAAGTAAAGTACGCCCTCGTGAAGCGTTTCGTTACCATTCCTCACTGCTGCCATAACTAGCTGAACGGATTAAAACTTTCCGGAATTCTCCGTGCGGTGATTGTAGGGGGGAGGTGGAATTAAGAAAGGCCTGTGCCGCAAATGATGTAAAGTCGATTTCAGAAAAGTTCAACGCTAAGTCGATTGTGCTTTCTAATATCGTGAGCTTTAATTATTTGTGCATCGACTTTTTTATTTTTACGTAACGAAAGTCTTTGAAAAATACCATAGGATAATCTTTAGTCATTGGTTTTTGGTGTGTAATTCAAATAAAAAATGATTCTATTCATCATTACAATTCCATTAAAGTATCCTGCATTCCTAATATTATTGTTAAAGGACAAATGATGTCGTGGTCCAAAACAGTTAAAAGTCTTGGGGTTATCATTGATCAGACTTTGTCTTGGATCGAACACGTGGTAAAAATGTCACAAAAGGTTTTTGGATCGTTGAGATAGCTTAGGCAGAATGCACTTGCCTTACCTAAGTCGCTCAAAACACTATTATCTGAAACTCTAAATTGGCCTTTCTCAGATTACACTGGTCGAGAAAAAATGACTTGCATTCTGATTCAAGTATCGGACTAGACTGTTTTTATAGATTTTGCATCGCTGAACACGAATCTGGCTTCAAAAGCTCATGTGCTACAAGTCTCTAATGACACTGAATCTGTCATAGTTTTGGGCTGTTTCGATTTGATTCTTTTAGCGGAAGGTTCAGGCTTTAATTTAAGCCTAGTTATAGACTTGTATCACATGAGCTTCTCTGTCCACACGTGATCAAAAACTGCATAAAACAGTTTTTTTTGCGTTTTTGAACCTGTTTTTCTCAAAATCTCGACATGATAGACAATTTTTTAAGCCAGATTCGTGTTGAGCAATACAAAATCTATAAAGACTGTCTAGTCCGATGATAGAATGCAAGTATTTTTTGTCGACCAGGGTTATTGCTGCGCAGTATTCAATGACGTGGATAGTACTACCAGTGGTAAAACAAATGAATGCTTAATCCAATATTAAGATTTTTTTTGCAACCTTCGCAAAGGGGATCATATCACTCCTTTCTGATTGCAATTAAACTGGTTGTCTGCATCGAACAGGAAACTTCATTTCATTGGCAAACTAATGTACCAAATTCTTACCAAACGTTCTCCATGTTCCCAAATATCGAACAAAAAATTTTCGAATTTCTTTGTTGTAATTTCAACGACACTAAGGAGCGCGGCAGAAAAAGGAAACCGCTATATTATTAATGTAATAATATAAAGTACCATGATCTGTACAACGGTTATGTATTATTTAGTACACAGAAAAAAATGAGTCTTAAAATTGTAACATCTTAAATTCATCATTTGGTAAGGCTTAATTTCAGCCCAAAATTGCGTTAATTTTTCAGACAACTAAACTAAACTTTCAGCCGATATTTTTGTTTGAAATAAGATTCATCTAACTTAGATGCCATAAGCTCGATAAATCTTATTTTAAGCCAAAATATCATCTAAAAGTTAGTTTTGTTCACTGAAATTAAGACTTTAAGCCAAAACACTGACCGAGTTTAAGAAAATTAACGCTCTTTCGGGCTTAAAGTAAGTCTTATCTGATGATGAATTTAAGATGTAACAATTTTAAGACTTATTTTTTTCTGCGTATATTATGCTTCGTGTGCTCTAATTTTGTGTGGTATGTATCATATAGTGACAAGGATCATTATTTTACAATCTTATTTGTCTAATTATAGCTTTAAGTATCTAATTCAATGTATTAGTTTGGTTGGCTAAGAGCTTTATTACACAGAAAAAATAAGTCTTAAAATTGTTACATCTTAAATTCATCATTAGGTAAGGCTTAATTTCAGCCCAAAATTGTGTTAATGTTTTCAAATTCAGTTAATATTTAGGCTTAAAGTCTTACTTTCAGACAACAAAACTGACTTTCAGTAGATATTTTGGTTTGAAATAAGATTCGTCTAACTTAGATGCCATAAGCTCGATAAATCTTATTTTAAGTCAAAATATCGTCTATAAGTCAGTTTTGCTCACTGCAAGCAAGACTTCAAGCATAAACACTGACTGAACTGAACTGAAAAAAATTAACGCAATTTCGGGCTTAAATTAAGCTTTGCCTGATGATGAATTTAAGATGTAACAATTTTAAGATTTATTTTTTCTGTGTAACTCGAGCCATTGTATAAAGAGACTAACTAATAAAATGTAATGATGCTTAGAATTTTCGATTAAAATTGATTATGTAAATGCTTATAAGAATATAATATGCGATAAATATGGTCGATGGAGTAAATAAAAATAAAAACAAACTACAAATGTAAACTTATATGAGTGTATATTTTTCTTGTCCATCAAAATTAAAATTAAGTTGGTTTTTTTTTTGGCGAAATGGACGTAATTATAAAAAACGAAAATGATCGTCGATTGACGTTTCGGCACTTTATTTCAGCCCTAGATCGCGAATTTCTAAGTATAGCATGTTTTTCTTAAAGTTGTTTAAGCAATTTTCATATATATATATATATATATATATATATATATATATATATATATATATTTTGAGCAGAATATGTATGAAATTGCGTATTATGCGTGAATTTGTTTTTCCCAATGTGGTTTGGATTCACGATCTAGGGCTGAAATAAAGTGCCGAAACGTCAATCGACGATCATTTTCGTTTTTTTATAAATACGTCCATTTCGCCAAGAAAAGCCAACTTAATTTTAATTTTGATGGACAAGAAAAATATACACTCATATAATTTTACAATGGCAACATCAGGACCTAATATGGGCCTCTATAAATGGATTCGTTCAGATTATGAAGAACAAATATAGTTGTCCTGCTTAAAGACTGGAAAAGATGTGCCAAAAAGCTAGCAAAACTCGTCAGTCAAAGGATTTTTTTGTTAAAATGCAGAAAACACCATCTTCTTCCAAACCACATTGGGAAAACAAATTCACGCATAATACGCAATTTCATACATATTTTGCTCAAAATAAATATGAAAATTGCTTAAACAACTTTAAGAAAAACATGCTGAACTTGGAATTTCACGATCTAGGGTTGAAATAAAGTGCCGAAGCGTTAATCGACGATCATTTTCGTTTTTTATAATTACGTCCGTTTCGCCAAGATAAACCAACTTAATAATAATACAAATGTAAACATTGGGGCTCTGATTAAAGCTACCGAAAATGTGAAATGAAAGTTGTATAAGTCAGATTTTGTAATGTTGTCAATAAAATTGATTATATCTTGTGCAATTAATCAAGCAGCTAAATATTTTATATAAAAATATCTGAACTACCAGAACTTCCGAAATGGCTATAAAAACTCTTATGCAGAATTAGAATTAAATTTGATCAAAGTTAACAAACATAGATTGTTTCTAAATTACGTTAGAGAATTAAATATTTCATTTTTAATTATTATTTATATTTTTATGAAAAAATGAAGGATTCTTTTCTTCTTATATTGATTAATGCTCAAAAGTACACAGTTTTAGTACAAATTCATTTATGTGGTGGGTAAGATTGTTTGGAATCACTCGTCTATATTTTTTAATAATTCGGTGCTTTGATTGTTACGAAACAATATGAATATACTTATTATTTATCCAAATAAAATATGCAGTTTTTAGAATAATTCAACACAATGAAACATTTTTTTAACTAAAAACCATATGTCGCGAATTACTCAAAATCATAAAAATGTAGATACTTTTCTTCCAGTACGCGGCAGTATACATTTAGCGCGCTTATAAAAAATGAGGAATTTGGAAAGCATGTAAAATTGTCAAATAAATCCAGAGAATAATTATTTCAGCAAATAATTCCTAAGTGATAAAAATATGCTCGTAAAATTATATGCCGGTATTCATAAATTTGACGGGACATTCAGAAGAGTGAATTACGATTATAGCTTTGGGATTGATGACCCTTGAATGAAGTATCATTGTTCACTCTGATCGTGTTTCTCATATGATTGGAATAATTTCGAACTGACTAATAATGGTGAGCTTTGAAGTTTATTATTTTTGCCATAAACCACTAGCAGTTATAATTATTTTGAAATGTTCGGTATTCAAAATATTTTGTCACCAAAAAGGTTTCATGTAATAATGAAAGAGAAACTACCTATTAAAGTTATGGCAAGAATTTTTTGCTTTTCATTCCATTCCAATAAATTAAATTTTAAATTCTGACAAGTCAGTATCTGAAAATTTGATGATAGGTATAAGTAGTCGCTTTCCCATTTTCGAATTATCAATTAGATGATAAATGCTTAAGTAAAGAATTTTTATACATATATGATTCATTAGTAAATAAGATTTATTTCATTTTTTATAACTGTTTAAAGATATTTTTTACTATAGTACATAAACTTCAGTGTATTTTATGCAAATAAATCTTCTAACGTGTAAAAATCATATATTTGCATTTTAATGTTTTTTTTCTAATGTCAGGTACAAGGAGATACTGTTGATAAATAATGTAAAACGTTTGTCGTAGACAAATGGCGAATGCTAATCAATTGTGAGGCTAATCAATTATATCTAATGTTGAAGCCAGATATTGACGGATTTCGGCATATGTAATTACATCATCTGTTGTTCGATAATTTCATTCTCCAGCTATCACTCATCACCAGTTATCAACCGTCATTATCCTGCAACTGATATCATTCGTCTCGTTGATTAATCAAAATGATGAAAATTCGTACATGAATTGCCAACAGCAAACAAAAATATCCTATCTATATAGGTTATACAAGGATTTAAGTCTTGGTACTAAAAGTCTGCAGATTAACTGCGAGAAAAACTTTCAACAACTTTCTTTTTTTTCATTATTAATAGACATTCAAAAATAATCTGGATAGTAGTATTATCTAATTTTCCAAAAGTTTGGACAACAATTTGTTTTATAATCTCATGAACTATCTCTGAAAAATTTTACCGAATTTCTGACTGAAGCATCTAACAGCTTCAAATAGGTTCTGAATTTGCGCCCAATGACGGACTTTTTGAATACTTTTTTTACATTTTAAAAAACTTTAGTGAATTTAAGACAATTTATAGTAGAGACAAGCCTGTATATATTTGTGCACTAAGGAAAAATCGTAATAAATCTAATGATTTAGAAATATTCCGAAACTAAAAAAACATGTTTCAAAAACCGGTGATTTCCTTTATGGATTTTTTTCTGTTGGTACGATTGATTGAAAAAGTATGTAGGAATCACGAAAGTTACTACGATTCCATATTTCAACTCGGTGAAGAATAAGGTAAAACAAGTTGTTGAAGTAAGATAAATAACTCAAGACCAGAGTAGACACAATATAAATGGACTATCCACGAATTTGGGGAATTTCAAACACTTTGTCTTACATTCGGCTTTTATCGCCACGTACTCAGAATTTATCCTTATTTCATATTCTAAATCACGACCCTTATTAACTAGATGGAAAATACAAGTACTCGTTGATTTTGGGTAATACATAATATCGATTTTAAGCTTATATTACTGTGTCTCTAACAATTCGTACATTTCCATCGATATGTCTTTTACTTTTGTTAACTTTTTCTTTTATTAACTTTACGTCTTCTCTAATAATGATCACGTTTTAAATTACAACAAATGTAATCTTTTGTAAGTGAATTTGTTTTAAAATGCTGGTTGGTGTTAAAAAAGCTTTAGTTGTATTGTACTTTATACGTATTTTTATTTTTTGAATAGAAAGGGAGTTGATTAACGTTTGACATAGGGTCCTAGGTCTATTGACGATGCTAATTACTAATAACGAAGTGGATATTAAATGTTCTTTCAAATTCTCAAAATTTGATGGTATTTGATTTTAGGAGTGGTAAAATACCAACTCTGTATTATTACTTACTACCAATTTCTTTAATTTTTTTATAATTCATACATAAATACTTAAGTAGTGACATCAGCAGACTACATTGAAGACCGTATATTATAAATTTAAGTTAACATAGCCGATGTCAACATAACATCATGTTTTGTTATTCAGTTTAATGGGAAAGTGCAAAAATTTAGTTTGTATTAAATTTAAATGAAAAATTCGGATTAAACAATGCTTTAACAATATTATAATTTAAAAACATAGTTGGTAAAGAGTGCGTACTAACTATATAATGCGTACTATGAACCTATATGTATTCTAAGGGAGAAAATCATGTTGAAGACGTGATATGGGTAAGAATGAAAGGGGTTATGAAGTTTCCTAATTACAAAATCATGATGCTTCACCAATATTTAACTGAAGCAAATTCAAATTAAATTCTAATACTTAAACATGATCTTAAATAATATTGAGGAAGAATGTCAGTCATTATTGATATTATACATACACCACATAAAAGTATCAGGCTAGCCAAAGTTATCCCACAGTAGAAAGCTATACATTTTGAGGTATTAAAAGTTAAAAAGTTTAGCTCATTTTTCAAAGTTAATCAAGTTTTTACACACGTTTATAAGTATAAAACCCTAAGTGATTCCTTTTTTAATTAATTTGTTCGATGTCTCTAAGTGCGGATCGGAGGATAGAAATTAGAGTATTAAAATGACAGATACAAAATATTAGATAAAAACAAAAAAAAAATACAAGAATCTTGTTATTATATCCTAATATTTTAATAAAAATAAACAAATATCTTATGCTATTAATAAAAAGTAAAGTAAAAAATGTCGATTAAATTTAGAAATGATTTTTCTGTCAATAAGCGAACAATATAAATTTAAAATCTCTGTATTGAAGTAACAAACGTGACAGATTAAAATACGCCTTTTGCTAAACGAATATAGAGATTGAAATCTAATTTTTTACATATTTTCTAACATTATGAACCCCGAGGATAGAAACTGGTCTGCATAACTAAATGTCGAGATGGTGAATGATAGAAAAATAGATATTAAGATTTATTGCATTATTTTCGATTTTTGAAAAAAAATATAGGCCGACATTTTTAGAGGTGTGTCGGGACTTGAACCTGGGACTTTTCGTTTGCCTGTAGAACATTTTTCGAATTAATTCAGTGCCCTCTCACAAATTTCCATCATTCATCTTAAGATCTATAAACAATCCAATCATAATCATTATTTAATCTGACATTTAGTAATAAATTAATTTTTCAACGTTAACAATGCCGATTTTAGTAACAAACTTGACCGATGGAAATTCATATTTCCGGCAATCCAAAGGTCCGGGTTCAAGTCCCGGCGCATCAAATTTCTAAACCGTTCTGGCTTAAAATAATCCAATAAATTGTAATTTCTACTTTTGCATCATTCAGAATCGTGACATTAAAATCTCTGTATTTACACATTTTACTCCGGAAATTTGGAGATTGCTCAATGAGAATTTAAAAATGGTGATCCAAGATGGTGTATGAAAGTTAAAAATTTATATTGAAATTTTTAAGAGTTGCTAGAGAATTTTGAATTCTTTTACTATCTATTATCAGATTTAATAAAAAAAAATTACAGCAAAGTAAGGCAGCACAATTGTTCTATAACTTCCTGACCTGTAGGTATCCTAACCTAAAAGTGAAAAAAAACACCGGTTTTAACAATTTTCAGGAAGTTTTTGTGGCGAAACAAAATTTTCGGTATGTAATTAAAGTGCTATTCATCAGCTTTAAAGTGCTCTTCTAGTTATTCGGATATGAGTTTTTTAGTAGATTTTAGCAGATTTAGTGAATAGGTAACTGTATGAAAATAATTAACAAAATGAGATCAACCTTCTTGCCCAGAATTTTTCTATAACTTCAAGATTTTGTTGAATAAATACTGAACCGTTCAGTCGAAAACCATTCTCAGTCAGTAACTTGAGAGACATAATTAATTGTTCTCCAAAAATAGTCACCACATTTCGTAATTTCTTTGCGAATACCGGGACTGTATTTAAGTCAATGTAATCAGTAAAATTAATTAATTAGTTTTAATACGAGACTAATAATATAAATAAAATACAATTAAAATACATTGCTAAAGGCGTGACTCAATTCTTTTTGACAACCATCATTTATATACATTATGCTTATAAATATTTAGATGAACGTAACACTTATGCTAATTCACGTCTGGAAAAATATTACATTACGAAAAACCAAAAAAATGTTTATAATGCTCTATTCAAGGGAGTTAAATTACGTTTGTATTCGACTTTCATTCATTTTGTTAGGTAGCACGAAATAATAATGGATGCACAAACACAAGATGAACTTAAATATTCAAAGCCTGGACGCAGAAAATACATGCTTATTTCAAATACGTCATTTTCAAAAATGGCATGAAATAAAATGTTAATGACTATGTCGCATAGATAATCAAAGCTGTTGCGGCTAATTTTTGGTTTATTCATTAATGGGTCCTCCTCTTCGGCCATTATAAATGCGTTTTTCGCTTTTCGGTAAAGAGCGAAGCATTAACGTGTAGGAACAATGCATTCAGTGTCCGGATGCGGCATATGACCACAATATTACTTTTCGTTATGTCCCTTTATCACATTTAAATTCTGTTTACACCTCAATCAACGAAACTTTATGAATCGTTGAAATAACTTTATTTACGACCAAACGAATATGTAGGCGAGAAAATGTATATGTCACACTAAATAAAAATGACGTTTCTTTGCAAAATTCGTTGTTGGTTAAATAATAAAGATAATGGCATTTTGTAATTTAAAAAACTACATAGTTATTTTAATTAATTAACTTAAGGAAACCTACTTTTCGGAACAAATTTGCAACTATATCAACAAAAGGTTGATAATCTAATAATTAAAACATAGGAAATTCCGCTAGTATCCTGCATACAATTAAAAACATAAAAATGCTTAGCACGACGTTTCCTTGGAGCCCTTTTCAAGTGCAAAAGGTTACTTACAAAGATTAGTGACTAAAGACTTCTTTGTCTTCGCCTTATAAACTCTTTTTCGAATAAGGGGGAGGGGATTACTTAGACGATTTCAGAGTTAACAATAATTTATTATAACTAATACTTAAATTTTGTGTATCCTCTATTTTATTAATTGGTGCTTTTTGAAGGGATCATTTCGGAAATTCTTGTAGTAAAAAATTGATTTTTAACATCTAAAGTTTTGATCATCCCATTTAAAATTATTCTGTGTGTCCTTTCTATGTTTTGTAATTACAGTTTCAGTTTGTCATAATTTCTGAAAATTATTTTTATGCTGTGAAATTCTGGGTGCACCTCAAAAACCCGACTTTCAAACACCAGACACTTCAAAAAATATACATTAAAAAAACAGACATTTCAAAAACATACATTCAAAAAACCAGACATTTAAAAAAAACAAATATTTCAAAATGCAGAAATATTTTGATTTTTTAATGCATGGTTTTTTGATGTTGAGTTTTTGAAATGTCTGTTTTGTGATTTGTCGGGTTTTTGAGGTGCACCCCTGGTTTTGAATGTTCGTTTTTTAAAATGATTGGGGTGCACCTCAAAAACCCGACAAATCACAAAACAGACTCTTCAAAAACCTGATATTAAAAAGCCAGACATTCAAAAACCACACTACATACAAAAAATGATCTTGAGTCGACAAGTCCTTGAGGTCTCACTGGAAGGTCATTTAAAAATGTTTGACTAATGGATTAATTTTTTAGATCACTTGAAGGTCAAATCAGTTTGACCCATGGATTGTTTATTAAACACACTTAGAATTCAATTATTAATAAATGTCTGTATTATGAAATGTCTGTTTTTTGAATGCCTGATTTTTGAAATGTATGGTTTTCGAATGTCGGGTTTTTGAGATACACCGGACATGTTCTAACGCCTTTTTAGTCTCACCAAAATATGCAACATTACAGTTGTTGCACTGTATACAGTAAACTGTATTGTTTCTGTCCAAATCACTTACTAAATCTTTGTATTTAATTATGATGTTGTTGCATTTATTGTTTATTTGTGGTACTATCTGTATATTGTATTTTTTAAAACTTCGTTTAATCGGATCACAAAGCCTTCTGTATATGGAACTTTTAAATACGATGTCAGGTTCTTGTTGTTATTTGTATTGCCGTAGTTGTACATTCTTTTCGTGATATAATAATAAAATGTTTCGGATAAGTCTTTTATTGACAATTGCAAATTTTTTTTATGCCACTTGCGTGTTGCTGTATTTGAGGACTCTGCCTGTCAATTATATATAGATCTGCAATTTTTGGTAAGCTTGGATGGTAGGAATTAAAATTTAAAAATCTGCCTCAATAAGTCGTTTTCTAGACCAATCAAACATTAACCTCTTAGTTTCCTGACTTTTAATTAATTGTAGGTCTAAAAATGTTATTATCTTGTTCTAATGCGAAATTTAATTGTATTTTCATGTGAAAACCATTAAAAACATTTATCATTTCAGTCATTTTGTTTTTAGGAATGCATGTAATAATGTCGTCGACTTACCTGTAATAAAAATTGGTTTAAATGTTTTTTTTTTGGCAGCAAATATAGGTTAAACTGTGAACCCCTCAGAGAGAGAGAGAGAGTTCTATTATATTTAATATGTCTTCTAATGGAAGTTTAGTTTTGCTACGTACATAATTAAATCTTCGCAAAATACTAGTTTTTATTAATTCGATTGGAATATACGTAAAAAGTGAAGTTACATCTAAGGAAATCATTATGTGGTCATCCGGTATCTTTGCGTTATATAAATATGAATGTAAATCACCACTATTCTTTATGAACGATCTTGGAGGGTTTGTACAGTTTTTATTAGATTAGCCAGAAAATTGGCAACATAATATGTTGTAGTACCATCTAAAGAAATTATAGGTCGTAAAGCTGCGTCTTTTTTATGTATCTTAGGCAATACATAACCTCGTGGAATGCAGATTTGAATGGTACATAATCATTATCACGTATTGCTGTTTATTAATTCATAGGTGTTGTTATCAGAAAATAATGTTTCCAGTTTTTGAATGTATTCTGATTTATGTAATGCTATTGTGACAAATCCCTTGTCTGATTTTGTGAAGATGATATTTGGATTATTTAGTTTAAATTTGTAAATTTCTGAAATTGTTTATTGTAATCAATAATTTTCATGTTTAATAGGTTGCGTTTTTTAACGGAATTTTTTAGAATGTTAGAGATACCTTGTCTGATCATTGCTTTTGATACCTCACAATTATTTAGTCTCATTGTTTCTGTATTTTCAATTGTATCAATTATTGAAGTTTTATCTTTTTGTTTATTATATTGTAATCGGGTCCCAGTTGTAATATAGAAACAAAATTGTTAGAAATGTGCAAAACGTACAAAAATGTACTTCATTTTTATATTTAATAAATACACCACAATTAATGTACTGTCAGAAACCTGTACTAGAAAAGGATATATATTGTTCTGAAATCAATGACAATTTTATTCGGAATTTTATTTGGAATTTTATTTGGAATTTTATTAGGAATTTAACAGTTTTGAGTCTTGAATACCCTTATAAATATATGATTTTCTTTGGGTACTGAATATCAGTGCCTGATACGGTTTAAACGCAGAATTTTCAAAAATTACTTCAGACACGCTGCGTTGTCTCATAGTCGACTCTGGGTACAGCTGTTTGTAGAATATGATATAATTATTTTACATACATTATTCATTTATTAACTCTGTAACGATAAAAGTATGATATAAAAATAAAATAAATTTACATTTTTTGGTTCCTACTTTGAAACCGTTGTTTCAAAACTAGAAAATCAGCAACGCTAAAAAACTCATGAATTATATTCGGCTCCACGTCTTTATTTCACATGACAACTAATCACACGATAGAAGAGAACACGACAATTGATCGCACGACAAAATATCACATGGACAAATAACCATAAACAAAAATATCACTGCGATAAAAAACCAGTCCAAACAAATTTGAACGTTACATACGGAAATTCACGTTAGTCTTTTGTCGCCGTCATTTTGGAGTTAGGACATTTTGGTCCCCCTAGTTTGGCCCCGGATATTTTGGCTCCGCCGTTTTTGGCATCAGACTATTTGACCCTGGTCATTGTTGCGAATTATTTTAGATAAAAATTCGTATACTAAAATGGGGGAGACAGAGAAATGGCAACGTCATGAAACTAACCTAACCTAACTACTCAGAATTTTGCCCACTCCTAATAATGTCTAAAAGCATATGCGTGTCCTAAAACTAACCTAACCTAACCAGTCAGAAATCCGCTTACTTCTGATAATGCATAAATGAATATGGCTGTACGGAAAAATTTTTAATTGTGTGATATTTTATTAATGTGATATTTTGTCATTGTGATATATTTATGCGAGACATTTTATCATTGTGATAATTTGACATGTGATCAAATGTCCGTGATATTTTCTCGTGTGATTATTTGTCCGTGAAATAAAGACGTGCTACCTTATATTCATTTCCTATTGAAACTACCACTTGTAATTGTTAATCAAGATTAATCTAATATTTGATTCAGTTTCAGCGAAAAATTCTCCATTAACAACTTTGAAGTAAATTCAAATACCGATTCAATATTCAAAATTTTTCCGCTTTTCTGGATTGACTATTTCGATTTTCCACAATCAGTTATTGAATTCGTAGTCAGGGATCCCTAAAACCATAATTTACATAGTTGCACGTCAATCTTTTGTACATGTTTAAAGTGTTTTAGAAACTTAATATCTTAGTTAACATCTTAATTGGTTAACCAATTATTTGCGTGAAGGTTATGTTATATTTATAATAATGATTTTATAAGGGATTAACGATTAGGAGATGTAGCTAATTCAACGTATAGTAAATAGTATCAATAATAGTAACATACTAAATAGCATTACTTAAAAGTTTTTTATATATTCAATTATCGAAGTTCTTAGTTACATAACGGGTATCAGTGAATGAAACAATATTTTTGTCTTGTTTCCTATAAACGTTGATTAATCTAACTACATTTTGCAATTTTGTATCTTTTAGCCTCAATTGTTGAATTAAACATTTTTCTATCTGTGCGTATGCAGAATATATTACGACAAATACTGATGAAATTACATCACGAAGACGGACCTCAATGTTGTGAACCTGCAATCACAGAGAGCAAACGTCCCAGAGCTGGAATATGCTGCTTATAAGGATATTCTGCGTCTATAGAATTGTATGGAATGTTCCTTGTGCCTATTCAAATGTCGTAGCCTTTATCGTCTGTATACTGAACCTATGGTTAGAATCAATTCAGTTCAAGCGTAGAGATGAGATTGCACTTTTTGGGAATGAACAGAAAACATAATACCAGTAGTCGACAAAAAAATCCGATGCTATTATTAAGGCCAAATTCATCGGCTGTAAGAATTGAAAAATATCGATACTTTCAGATTTGCATGAACTGTCTTAACGCATTAACGCCCAAAGAAAACTTTAATTTCAATCCAGTATTTCGAATCAAAATGAAAGGTACATATTCTACTAATTTCAAGGCCGTTTTTAGACATTCCAAAGACAAAATTTAGTTTCAGTCATCAGGAATTAAATTGTGGGAAATATTTATTTTTCTACATTTTTTGTGAGCTATTAAAACATTAGGATTCTATTAAAACTATGGATAAAGGTGATAAAAATGTTTGAAGTTTAAGAAAAAAGTTTTACACATCACATTATTTTAACGTCCTTCAATTGGTGTCTACAATGAAAATGTCGTTGAAAATTTCCGGACGATGTAACTCAAAAACTATGAGATTGTTTACAAAAATGCTGAGAATGAACATTTCCTATAATTTATTGAGAAATATAGTGGGGATTTTGGAATAGAAGAAGTTCATGAATCCCTTAAATTTCAACGTATATAATTGGAATTACGGGAGCTTCTTGTAGAGATACTAACGTCGCGTCTACGCCTGGTGACGAAAAACAAAACTAACTTCATCTTCGCTCGCTGATTCATATTTCTGTTACAAGTTTCGTAATTTTATCATACTGTTCCAGAATTTTCATTTCATATAGTGTTGTTTTTTTACGAAAAACACCATTCAATAACGTCTTTTATTTATGCTCTACTATTGGTATACAATTTCATAATCTCAGTAACGCATATAACTGTAATAAAAATGGATTTCAGTGAACTTTAACCGTTAATTACGTTTTCAAAGACATCAGTATTCATAATTCTTTTCGGCACGACTCAGCAGTAATGCTTCGCCGCATTAATTTCGAGCTGTTTTCAGTTTCAATGAGAACATCAATGCACGACACTCTGAAGAAATTGAATTACTGCGTCTCAGACGAAAACGACTCATACGTCACTTTAATGTTGCTTGTGTCCATAAATATCTGCCGGATGGTATACTTTCACTGACGTAAAGTGTTAATAGCGATAACGCTCATCAAAAGAAATTTAATTGCTTAATCGAAGTAGACTCTCCAATTAATTACCACTTTGTACATGTAATCATTTTAAAGAGTTTCTCTCGAAAAGTATAAATGGCATTATCCAAGAAAACAGGAAACATTCCTTTTCGTAGTATCGTTACTTAATGTTTAAGACATCTATTGGAAGTGACTGTTAATTTCCCTTCTTTACCACACCCTATATTATTACTAGGTAGAGTCCCGGTGTATTTGCCTGCTCGGTTCATCGCCTTCCCCTCCCGCCTTATATTTGTCAAAAGAAGGGGGGCGCCGCTTCTCCCACTCTCCTCAGTCGCGTTACATTTATGACGTCACAGCAGACCCTTCTTAAGGCCCCAGCGCGCAAGGTGGGGGAAAAAGAGAGCGGCGACAGACAAATATAACGAGACAGAACTGAGTAAATATGCTGGGACGTAAATATAGCGAGACACACATATATACCGGGACTATACTGCAAAGTCATAATTTGTTTTTTACATGTTTTCATTTTCCAAAGATTATACTCAAAAAACGAAAATTGTATTTGTACAAAAAATAGCGTGAAACAGTATATTTTTTAGAATCAATATAAAATTACTACTTTAATATTTATGTGTCGCTTGAAATGCTTGACGAAACCTGCAATTAATGATCGAAACCGATTGCCATCTTTTGTTTGTTATATTTTTAAGTCTATGTCAATATTTTAAAATATTACAAAAAGAAAAAAAAAGAAAATCATTATTTTTTATTGTGTGTTATTACTTTACATTGGTAGCATCCTTTAAGTTAATGACTGAATAGTTTGCGCTTAAATATTGCTACTTGCACCTCTTGAAACAATGAAAATAACTTTGCATTCGGGTGGCTAAAAACAAAAATCTTTTGATGACATTTTAAAAGTATCCTGGAATTACTCAAAATGTAATTACTGCTGAATGAAGGTCACTTTACAGTGTGCATTACATTCTCTGACATGAACGAATTAAATTACTCAAACGCAGTGTTGTCAAATTCAGTGGTAAATAGTTCAGCAGTATTACATGCAAGAGCAGCTAATTTGAAATGTATCTGTAGATGCTATTTCCACTTTAACTGGAACCAACATGTGCGCAATATGCGAGACACATATCTTCCGTTAAACAAGATGTGTTTCCATCAATGTAGACCCAAGTTCAAAGCCTTCCTTAATTGAGAATCATCAGTGGAATTTGCGAGAAACATAACTAAGATCGAGCTTCTCCTTTAGTTAGATCTAGATCCTTGTGTAGACATTACCTCGTCATAACAAAAGAGCAGCAATTTCGTACTCGTCATTAAACATCAATGTAACAATATTTGACAAATGGATTGAAATAATTTAGAACTACATAAATTAATATTTATTATAATATATTACCATAGGTTCAAGGAAAATAATTCAACCAATTTTTAGGGTATGATTATACTATAATTGGTTTATTAAACATAATTTTTATTGTGTTTAGAACTTTGCTGAAATTATAACTATTAATATAGATATTGTTTAATTATCAGATAATAAATATTAACAATTGTGTATCATGAGTATTGAAAATTGACCATGACATAATGCTAAAACCATTTAATGTTATAATTCGCATTCGTCGAATAATATTGACAAATATCTTAAATTTTCTAAAGTTAGGTAAAAGGACAATTTCGAAAGACGGTGAACAAAATACTCAAAAGGCTTCAAACGTCAGAAACTTTACCGCGCCCTTTTTCGTAAAACTCGTTCCCGAAGAAAAGAATTTTCTTCACTTGTCCTATTTTCTTTTTGTCAACTTAGATTATACACAGTTCAGAACAAACCAAACTTGTCACATTCATTGAGAAATATAGCGACGAAATCTACACATAAACATAAAGAAAATTTATTAAAATCCTACATATTTTCTATAAATTTCAACAATATCGCAATACAAATTTCCGCGTGATGTTTTGAAACAATTTTCATTTTTAACATACCCGAAGATGACGAAGTGAAAAACTTTCGAAATTCATCAAAACTTTCCAATCCTGGAATATTCGTCCAATAAAAAGCTTAAATCATTCTTGAGGGCTTATAAATTTTGTAAATTTCATTAAAAAAGACTACCTCGATAATGACAATCGTAAAACTCTCGTTTCGCATGAGATACTACCTGCGGTTTGTCAAACTTCTCCCACCGTGACTTTATATCCCCGTGTAATATATATTCTTGGCGAAACGATTAAAAGTAAAATTTACACTCTACAATCATACGTGGGTTGGAAAATGGGAAGATAATGAATTTTCCACTTGCGACCCGATGTCGGGATTGGTTGTAACAGGCCGGGGCCCATCCTGTTTCAACGCCGTCATCAATCGTAAAATGCGTCAGCGCCGATTTTCTATAACGGAAATTTCCGATAAATTCGTTGGTTGCCCTGTCATTAATTCGAGAGGATCGATGTGATTATTTTCGCGACGTTTCGATTCAAATCAAACGTATTGCCCGGCAGGTACATTGTGTGCGTCGCTTCCAATTTATCAGCTTATATGTATATTTCACTCGACTCCCTACCCCAGATTTACGAAACGTCCGTATTCTGTGCGAACAATGCGCCTCCGCTTTTCACGCATAGTTTATTGCGGAACGGTGTTAATTATAGCACGTCGAAAATTTTTGACAAAAGACGAATTCGACCGTTATAAGGTTCTTTCAAAGTTTAGGAATAATGGAAATTCCTAAATCAAAATCAAAAAGATCGGTTAAAATTTGACCTAATTTTCTTGAGATGAAGAAGTTCCAAAACTGACTTACAAGAAAAAACTCCCAGTACTTGTATATTACTCCTAAATACTGTAAACTAATATAGAAACGACAATATATACAAGTTATATACAATATATACAATATATTCGATAATTCACTGCTGAAAGTTAATCGTTTTGTGGATTTGCCCATATGACGTGAACGATGGGTGAAAGCGATAACTTACCGACCTCTTCGTGATCCTCACAGATGGCGCTGTCGTACAAATTGAAAATAGTGTGACTGGAACGCTGTCAAAATGTATTTAGTTACGGGATTCGTCTGCCTACTGGTGATTCTCAAGTCTGATTATAATTTGACGGTATTGAAATTCATTTCTGTGCTTCACAAGGCAAGTGTATATATGATAAAAAATAAAAAGCGTTACAATGAATTTAAAATCATCTTGTTTTAATTACAAATTAACATAAGAAATTGAAATTTGTTTTACATCTTGCAATTCGACTCGAGAAATTAAACCCGACATTGAAAAAGTCTATGAAAAATGTATTCTATGAATATGTTTTTCTTGAATAATTCTTCTGAAAATGGGGATCTCAAACACTTTCTTAATTAATTTACTATATAAAGATGGCAACTTATTAGGTTCTTTTAGAATAATAGACGTATTTTTCTAACATTTTGGGAAAAGAAAATTAGGTATTCCACGTAGCCGTTAGTTAATTTAAAGGCTATAAAAATTAGTCGATATGGAGGATTCTTAAGACGACTATAAGTACCATAATAACTTACTCTAAACTTTCCTTACATAAACATCGAGACCAAAAAAGAAAAAAAAACTCTTTGTTGAATATCAGAAACCGCAAAAAAAAAACGACTAATTTGTTGAACTCGACCTTGCGTTCCATTGGGAAATTTCCTCAACCAGCTTACTATTAAAGTAATATCCTTCTCCGAGTGGTTCCGAATTGTAAACTAAGAAAAGTCCGGGAAAAACGAAAGCAATAGTATAAGATGCCTTTCGTATCACTTGGGAGGTAACCCGGTACCATGGAGATGTTATAAACACCACTGATAATCAGACGGGGAAACTGAAGAAACGTTTAAATAGAGATAGTGTAAAGCATTTGGATGTTCAATTTAAAATCGATATTCTATAATGTAATGCCAGAAAGGTAATTTACAAGATCTAATTCAGTGCTTTTTTGTTACACGGTAGTAAAATCTTGCCATCCGTACACATTTTTAAATTTTGTGTACATATTAAATTTTCTTCTTTGCTTGTTGGTTGCATTTAGCTGAAGGAATTAACACTTTACATTATATATATTCAATAACATATTATAAGAAATTTTTGCAGTACAATATTCAGTTTTAATACTATTTGTACGATTACATTCTTATATATTGGTGATTTTATTGAAAGAGACACCGAAACATGTCTCGTTTGTTATGTTTCTCAAATTTTGTCTAAATTATTTCGTAAACTGGCATATGTTATGTTACCATTTCGCACATTTTAAAGACCGTAAAGTTTACATTCTTCGTTTATAATTGAATACTTGAAAGTTAAAATTACGTTTTCTCAAAAATCCAGAGAAAAGAAAGATATGATCTAAATTTTACCAAAGAGTAATCCGAAAGTGATACGATAATATCACGATTTTGAAACTTTACATTTCATGATCTAACATTTTTTGACCATTAATGGAAACTAGATTAAAATTGGATCTATTCAGATAAAAAAACGGATCTATTATGATCAATTTATTTTATAGTAAGCATCATGACATTGAAAGACGGATTCGACTATTGTGAATTTTAAGACCACTTTTTGGTTTAAATCGAACCAATTATGGTTCACTTTTTGAGAAAATGGAATTATCTCACCTTTGAGCTGTTTTTACGAAGCAGCTTCGTATCAAAATTTAATCGATAACAAGTTGTGTTTTTGCGATAACTTGTTCTTCTTTGAAGTTATCTTAACAACATTAGTCTCATTTTCAAGTCATTTTCAAGCTTTACAATTCATCTCGAGGTCTCTTTGACCTCAAATGAACATTTTCTCTTGCTACAACCATAAAAATGATACAAAATGAAATAATCGTAGCCTTTGAAAAAGGGAATAATTTTATCCCTCGTACAAGGCGCTTCGATAAAAATTGAGCCCAAAAGAGCCTCTGAAATTCCCAGAATTGATAAAAAAAAACGGTTTGCGAATATCAAGCCGTTTTCCGCCAATTTGGTGAGATTAAGAGGTTCTTTTGGGCTCGATTTTCATCGAATCTCATTGGGTTACGGGCTAAATTGTTCATTTTTTTCAAGGGCTACAACTTCCTTACAGTGACATTTTATTTATCGAAATGAGATAACCATGAAAAAGCCACTTTAAAATCAGCCTAATTTTGTGAAGATAACTTCAAAAAAAAGATAAGTTAATGCGAAAACATGATTTTTGTTCTAAAGTTCAATGGGGCGCCAATCAAATTGTAGGAATCAAATTCAATTTTGGCAAAGGGCTTTTTTCTTGAAATATTAAGTAGAATACGTACTTACAATTTATATGTATTGAACGGACGAAAAACTATTATTATTTCTTATTTATATTAAGACAACATTCAAAGGCTTATATTGCTGTTACTTGCTTCAAAAGACATAATGCAAAAAATAAGCTTCCCTTTTAATTACTGGGTTATGTAGAAATGAATAATTTGAGTTACGTGTAGTAAAAATTAAATCATGATTTCAATATAGAATTCAGATTGTAGCATTCTTTAAACGAGTCCCTTGCGGTTACTCAACCGCACATTCGAATAGCCCATAATGAAGGTACAGTTGCAAACTACCTTCGAAACTTTGGGATACGATATAGATGCAAAGGTCAGCCAAAGATTCTGCTCGATAATAATGTAATTCTAATACAAACTAGACTCCTGAACTCTCCAGCTCTCTATGTCTTCACCCTGTAAGACGAATGGTGACCAATAACAATATTTTAGGTTAAAATAAAATTATGGTTAATCAATAATATGACCGATTTCTTAACTGTTTCAATGTTTTAGAAAGCACAATTTATCATTAAATTACGTTAACAAACTTTCGTCAATATCTATAAAATTCTAGGCGTATTTGCTTTTCATTTTTTATCAGCATCTGTTATGAAACATTATACGTAACTGCATTAGATCTAAATTAGCTCATTATTGTTCTATTATATGAGAAAACAAACAAAAGATTTAAATTAATAAAACTGTTAAATATAAAGTTTACGCAAACAATTTTTTAATCAATAGCTGTTCAGGACCATCTTTTTACGTTGTTTTATCTTGTGATCAATGTTCAATGTTATTTAAAGGTCAAAATGAATGTTTTAAACGAAAACTTTGTTAAATGATCTCCAGAAGGTCATTTGTTGAAAAATTAACGAGAAGCTATATTTTTTTAACTTTCAATAACTTATGTTAAAGAAAATGGTTGAGTAGACGGGTGGTCTAATGACCTTGACGAAGGTGGTCTAGGTGAATTTATGGTCAATTAATAAGTGTAATTAATGTTAAAGAAATCTATATATGTATATGTCAAAATTGTGCAAAATAATCTCCATCAAGAGATTAAGACTCCTTCAAAATTGATGTGTACTCGACTTCTCTGAATTTAATGGCAATTGACAATGCTCAATATTCTCTTACGATTTCTATTAAATATTTAGTATTTGCTTCATGGAGAAACTATATTGCATTAAATCTATTCATGTGACAGTCACTTTTTTAAACGAAAATTCAATTTTCTACCAGAGGATACACAAAATTTCTAGAATGACCTTCAGAAGGTCATTTGTTGAAAAATCAACGAGAATCTGTATATTTTAACTTTTAAGAATTTATGTTAAAAATTGAGTAGTTACGGATTCTAATGACCTTGACGAAGATGGTCAAGATGACCTTGTAGGCAACTAATGAACTTTTCAATGTGATTTCCTTTCAACTGAAAGTGATACTTCCAATGCTAAACTTGCTTCAAGTTTTAGAAATTGCCAGTATACGCAACAACTTCTAACAGATCTAATTTAATCAGACGACAAGTAGCATCGAATGTCAATAGCAAACACTAATGTTGTACCAAGTCGAGTTGTCACTTTCCGGTTAAACAATTCAAGATCTCTGTAACCGTCACGTCATCTCAATCAATTGAATGCAGCAAACCAAATATGACATGGTTAAATAGTTCACAGAAAAACAATTAATGTTTCATGTTACTTTTGTAAAAGAATGTCCACATGAAATATCGAAAAATTTTCTCTTTGTGTCCTGCCGGAAGTTAAGAAAACTCCAAAGACCTGTTCACCAGACTGAAAGTGTATGTTCATTGTCGCTTGGCCACATATCAAAATATAAAGTTGACCGGAAGCTGGTCATATCCTGAGCAATGGCCCGTGGGGTGCAAGTCGGTAAATCAGTCGAAAGCATCGAGTGGAGCTTTAAGCGAAAATTCTGAGGATAACCAAAATCTATGTTGTGGCTACTGGGCAGTGACCATTGAAGAGCTGCCAAGGCTCACGCGACATTGAAGCTCGTCCTCTGCCACTAATCCCAAGTTCCGTGCACGCCTGCAGATTGCATCGATATCCTGGACAGGCGCCAATCAGCCGCGATAACGACAAAAGCTAAGCCTCCTCTCGGCTCCGCGAAACGAGCTGCTAGGAAAGGGAAAAGCTGTCACGCCATCGATATGAGCTTTCGTCCTTATTGTTCACTTTATCCGGTGGGATACTTGCGTAGATCCGAACGATGCAGTGCTTGTCGATGCAATGACCACGCGACGTGTTCGGAATGTCCGACGATTCTGTCGGTGACATGCCCGAACGAGCGAACCGCTTTGAAATTGACTTTTTAATTAGGTCATACAGGCAAATTCACTGTATTGCATTTTTTTTTTAAATTTTAATGTAGGCTAATTCAAACATTGTATACAGTTTTCTCACACAAAGTTGTATTCCACTTTTTAAGCGTTAATCCTTTGTTCCCCTACAGTGGCGTCCTCCTCGTCCTTCATAGTTCGGTTATATTTTTCAATTATTGTTTCTGTTATTGCTACATACAACTTCACTCTAAAAACATCCTTTTTATGATCAATTGTAATAAGACGAAATTCGACATACCATGCGCTTTTAATGATTGTTTAATTAGTGTTTGACACTCAACAGGTATGACATTGCCACTAAATTTTCTATATTTATTAAATTATAAAGCCTGCACTTAACACTATTTATTTGAATATAGTGGTACAATTTGATACTATATTGATTTATACATTTGACCTTGAATTGCCCTTGACGTAAATTAGATGAGGACGAACGGACATCGGATTTGGATTCAGCGAGCCAAAAAGATAAAAATGGACTGGTTTACACTCATCTTCAATTGATTTTTTACATTTGACCTTCACTTGTCCTTGGCCTAGACCTAATGAGGACAAACGGACTCCGTATTTAGATTAAGAAAGCTCAAAAATGTATAAATATTGGCTTACTTTGATATTAAATAGATTATCAACAATTTGACCTGCAACTGCCCTTGACCTAGACCTGATGAGGCCAGATGGACTCTGGATTCAGATTCAGCGACCCAAAATACATACAAGTATGGTCTGGACTTTCGGACCTTTAACTTTTTGTGGGGCTGTATTTTTTAACTGTTCAATAGTTTCGTCATCGTATTTCTATAATTTATCTAATGTCTTTAAAGGTAATTTCAAAGTTAAGTTGACTTCCCTAAAGTATTCAAAACTTCCTTGAGAATCAGATATTGCATTGCAGACATAGAAAGAACTAAACATTTTACGTCTCACTATGACCTGTATAATGTCTTAGAATGTCCTTCCAAAGTAAAATTGTTTTTCCGAACCCTTATTTTATAATCTTCAATATAACAGGCAAAACATTTTGCTGGTCATAAATTATCAACGAAATCATAAAAGGACTTAAAATTGTCCGCTCGTTCCTATGGCCAAAATCATTTGTTCCCATTTAAAAAAGTTTTGTCTTTAAAAGGTATATTCAAGGTTATAGTAAAAATCTAGGGTCAGAATGGCAGTGTCAAGGAATATTCTAAAACTTGGTAGTCTTCAATCCAGGTAAACGATGTTTTTGAGTAAATTTAAACTTTCATTTGTACCAAATTAAGTTTCTGCTAATTAAGTTAAACTTAATATAACTATTATATCTAAAAAAAGGAATCAAAATATGCAGCTGGTATATTAAAAGTCTCAATTCCGTGACACGTGATTTAGTTTTTCTGATCAAGTGTACAAATTTGAAATGTTAAATTTGCCAAAGTGTCCCGCGTAAAAATAAAAAAGACTTTAGAAGATCTCAAAAAGATCTTTCTTAAAAATGTCACTATTCAAGATCTATTTGAGAGCTTTTTAAGACTTTCAAACTACTAGTTTATCAAAATCTTTTTGAGATCTTTATGACATCTTTAAGAAAAATTTGCACTATTTTTCTGAGATCTTTTTAAGACTTTCTTTTCACAGCATGATTTTACAAAAACATAATTTTATTATTCTTATCGAGATCTTTTCAAGATCTTTTTTTTTTTATCTTTTTCGGATATGAAGAAAAATATTTGTAATAAAATGCTGAATTCTCTTATTTTTAACCAAAATTAATTATTGAAGATGAAATTTAAAGTAATTACCTTTTTATCTCGATAAGATTAATAAAATTATGTTTTAATGTTGTAAAATCATGCTGTGAAAAGAAAGTCTTAAAAAGATTTCAAAACATAGTACAAATTTTTCTTAAAAATCGCATAAAGATCTCAAAAAGATTTTGATAAACTAGTAGTTTGAAAGTCTTAAAAAGCTCTCAAATAGATCTTGAATAGTGACATGTTTAAGAAAGATCTTTTTGAGATCTTCTAAAGTCTTTTTTATTTGTACGCGGGGTAGTAGAGAATATTGTTCTATCACGGTAAAAAAAAGTATAAAAACCATTACATCTGAAATTAAGCACCGTAAAAGGCTTACTTAATTATTTATTAAAGACTTCAGTCTAAAATTGAGCTAATTTTCTTAAATTAAGTCAATATTTGCGCTTAAAGTCTTACTTTCAGATAGAAAAGTTTAATTTTAGTCGAGATTTTGGCTTAAAGAAAAATTTAAGCTCTTGCTTGTCACACCTAAGTTGTAACAGTTATAAAACTTTTTTTTACTGTGTAGTTTTGTACAGTTTGACCATAGATATTTTATAAAAGTTACTGAAGATACAAGTAACAGCTTTGACTAATAAATTCGTTGAACTGAGTAAAATTGACGGTGGCAATTTATACCACCAAATTTTAATTAAAAAAAAGTGATGTCACCCCTGCGGCCTCCGGCCGCCATCCCCGTAATATTCATTAAGTCATAAAATCATAATAAAAACTACTGTTATTCAATGACCTTTAAAACAAGATGTAAATTACGTTCGAAATTGCGAATTTATAGACACTTAAAGTGGTTTTAGAGTCCAGTAAATACTCTAGTAGATGTTTCGGTCTAAATGCAATCGTAAAACGGGTCACAATAATAATGATTTCATTCATTTTAATTATAAAGCAATATTAATTTGCAGCTGTTCGTATTCAATAATTGTAATTCTGATACATTCAGAACATGATACCAACCACCTGAAATATTCGTAATCATTAAACGTCATTTCCTGAATATTATTTTTAGAAAATGCTCATAATATATTTAGATTCGTTAAAATAATGAGAAAATCATTAATAAATGAAAAATAAATTTCTGGCAAAATGGCGTGTATTTTTTCGTACTATACTCTTGAGGCACGGCTATACGTATACGGTAATTCTTTTAGAGAGCAACTTATTCCTAAGCAGGGACTAAGGTAACACCGGCTATTTTCACGTAATTTTCGTGGAGTCGTTTCTCTTACGATTACTCCGCATTTCCGCCCTCTTCTCGCCATTTTCTCCGTTCTTCTTCGCGGATTTCGCCCTTTTACTTTCTCACGTGATATTTATTAACTTCCTTACTATTTTAAGCACACATTGACGCTACGTAGATACTAGGGTTCTTTCCGTGACGAAACCAAGATAAGTTTGATAATAAAAAGCTTAGGAAATGGGCCCAGAAATTAATTTATACGGTTTAAATTGATAAACTAGTAATTTGAATGTTAACAAAATAAAAAACATAAATTGTATTAATTCGTGAATTTATTCGGAGATAGAACTATCGCAAACTTAGCTCGTAAATTGTCATAGTATCATTGACTATATTTATCTCTGTAAGTGGGGCGAATATATTTATCATTACAGCTAATTATCAATTTTCGGCAACTATGAATTTTGACTTAGCGATGTCGGAATTTGGAGTTGGTAGTATTAGTTTTTGTTGTCTAACACATATGATGCAGGAAATGAATGGTGATGGAGCGAATATTTTGCTTATCAAGCAGGCGTTTCGAAAACACAATTTTGCAATAAAAAAAACATTTTTTACCTTACATTCTGGGTCGCTGATTACGAAACTAGTCTAAAATTTGAAAATTCAAAAATGTCGAATCCAGGATGACTGACTAAAATGTAAAAATTTCCTTGATGTAGATGAGACTGGGTGTTTGGGGGTTTTCGAAGTCCGTTGAGCAAATTTCATATTTCATAGTTCGAAATTTCATAGTTCCGCTCCAGGGGCTTTGAAAAATTCCGTGTTCACCCATTTTTGTTCGCATAAGGAATCTGCTATTTTGAATTTGGAAAACCTGAGGCCAGAATCGTAATCATCGAACCCGAAAATCGTCTAATGCTCAGTGTAACATCGATAAAGTCATTTTTTACACATGTGAACCGCCATATTGGATCCACTATTCTAAATTTTGAAAATCTGTGTCTAGATTCGTAATAACCCAAACGGAAATATATGCAAAATATTCTCGCATTTTTTTCCGTGTGTGAAGCGACCTCAAAAACTCCAGAGTATCCACTTTCAGCTCGATCAAGTAACTTTTTATGAATTTAGTTCATCATATTGGATCCGCTATCTTGAATTTTGAAAGTTTGAGGCCTGATTTGAATAAAGAAAAATGTATATTAAAGTGTTAAATATTTAATGCACGTTTATGATACAATTTGGTAATACGAAACGTTAAAGAATCGTTTATGCCACAGTTAACTAACATTTTACATTCCCAAAGAACAGCTACTAAATGACAAGATTATATTACTAAACCATTATACGTGAATATTCTCTAACCTTGTGAATATAAATGTGCATTAAAATCTATTATATTTAAGAACGATACATACTTTGAAACGTTCAAGTAGTCAATACAGAACAGTTGAAATTCATTTGTTAATTCACGTTAATAAAATTTAAGAGGTATTGGTAAGCATATTAGTGAATGTAGAAAACTGAAGACAAAGTTCCTAAGCTCTTTAAGGAATAGTGACTCCAACAGTCCGAAAAACTATTTTCCAAAAGATTATGAATTTATAACAAATATCCCTTTATTTTTTAAATATTCAAATTAAAACTCATATGTACCGCTAATTTTACAGAAAATAATAAATGAATGTCATTTAAAATTGTAAAATATAAGTATAACTTATAATAAATAAATAACTATTCGAAGGTATGGAATTGATTAAGCAATCAATTTTATGAACAAGCGGTTTTTTATAATTTCTGATCATTTCCCTCAGAATAGTGTGTAAACAATAAAGGATAGTTTATACCCAGAGTGTTCACACAATGTTCTATCATACTTCGAGAAAAATAATACCCTTCTACGGTTACACATCTCATATAATATACTGCACATCGATGCGTATTTCTATAACTGGAGCCGAAAGCCACCTGTCAAGGACATGAATGCGTTTGGTTGAGAAAACGTTGACGTTAGATCGTGAACACTCATCGATAATATACTAATTTACATAACATTTACATGTCGTATACAAATACCGATCTATGTCGACGTGACTACACATCTGTAGAAACGTTTCCATAAACGCAGGTATGGTTTATACATTTTTTCAAAGAGGAATAGAAAATAATTTATCTCATAATGAAATTACTAAATCTCCTTAAATGTAATGTAATTTTCTTCATGCCCGTTTGGTTGCTGTAATTATTTTCGATTTTTTTATTTGATAACAACTAGAAGTAGCTTAGAACAATGAAAACAATCAAAAATATATGTACGGAGGGACCTTTGTTATCTATATAATTAAATGCTTATAAAAATGTTCTTCCTGAAATTTAAAACAAATTGGCAATTGTGTAGATCGTACCATTTTTTTTACCGGTTTTTGACCGGTAATCAACACCAAAATTTTAAACATTTTTATATACAAAAATCTCGAGAAAAATGTAGGGATCTCTTTTTGCAAAAAGAAGAAAAAATCAAAATTCAAAATTAATCTAAAAAATATAAAAATTTTCATAAAAAACGTTGATAACTGCGTCTCTAGTTAGATAACCTTGTTTGAAAGACATAGTTCGAATTACAAGTTAATTCATAAAGAATTGGGCGCGTTATTTTTTCGGCCATATAAAAAAAAGTAGATTTAAAAAAAACGTTTAAAACTGTTTTATGAAAACTTTAGGACTTTATAAACAGTTTTTTATTTTTTGTCACACCAGCGCAAATTCGCGGTTTTACGTAACGGTAGAATAGTCCAAAAGGTGTCGATTGTCGTTAGGCACTACAACTGCGCTTCTGCGCATGTGCAAAGGGCGATTGGGCAGTTTTTGTGCCCTCCGGTTTTTTTCTTTTCACGTCCGTGATTTCCACGCAGGTGTGACAAAACCTAGAGTAAAAATTTGTGAACATTCTAGAGTGGTGTAACCTTTTCAATTACTTAATTGGTTACTTATTAATTAAATAGTTGCCTTAACGATTGACAGTAATTAAGTTAGTTTGAAAAATAACGAAATTCTTATTGAAATTAGTCGCAATGAGTTTTGGTATTTATTGAATCAGCTAATTAAGTTAGTCATGGTTATGTAAATTTTAATATTTTTCTACTATTTGGAGTAGTAGCAACAATAAATAAAATATAATGACATGGGAAGGTTCCGAGAAGGTTACAGTGATCGTAACCCTTAGAGTCATGACCAGGGTTAGATTCGACAATGGTAACAATTCCAATTGCACTTTTTAAATTGCATATTTTGGGCTTTTTAATCGGTGAGGCACACGATTGAACCAGGTAGTATGATAGTAAAAGTTTCCGAAAATACCTCGTGACTGTAAGTGTTAAAATCGTTTTTTTTTTTGGCAAATTATTTATTTTCATTACCAAATAAATCAGAAAAGTGATCCCGATATCTAAGGGGTAAGTAAGATCATGACCCAGAAACTACTTCAAGATGGCGTTTTAAAAATAGCGGCTCAAAGGAATGTTCTCTTTCTAGATTTATAAATTCAAGATTTTACATGTTTTCCGTTGAATTCGTTGTTTCTTACTATATTTGTTTTGGGAGTTACATTTATGGACTTTTTGAAGTTATTGATCACGATTCGACGATCAGAATGGTAAAAATTAAGATTTGCGAAGCCAATATGGTGCCTGTCCTCAGAAAAATCCAAAGACATATCTTAACCTTAGAGGAAAATTATTTTGCCTAGGATCAGGCACTGGTCAGAAAATTTGAGAACAGAATTAAGTCGTAACATGTTCCTATATCAGAACCTTATAATGTTGAACATTTTTTCTGGTTTCTAAATTTTATGAAGTAATCATTTACTGCAATAATATTGTAACAAAGACAATTTTAAATAATGAAAATAAAATAACATAATGGGAAAACAAACAAAAGATATCGTTCAGAAATCCTTTTGACACTTTCAAAATATCTTTGACATCTTTAAGACATCTGTTTGTTTATTGGGATCAAGGTGTAATTTTTGCTACAAATTTATATTCAAAAGGTATGACATAGATTATGTTTTATAACAATGTTAATAAATATTACTCTCCTTACTTTTCACTTTTGATAGAATTAAATCACGTGATCTTTCAAGAAAAATATTTTACCTTGCCATTAAGTATATTTGTAAATTTTTTAGATAAAATTACAAATAATATACGATTACAAATCCAGCAACATGCATGAAATAAAAAATTGTTATTTCAAAATAACAAAAAGCAAAAAATGTCGATTGTTACTGGTAATGACATTTCTTATCACACACAATTAGTGGCGTTGGCAGTACTTTCGTTTATCTTTTACTTTACTTTATTTTTTATATCTTAAAAACCAAGGGAAATCTTCACGTGGTCTCTTTCGGGTGACTCGACCAGCGCAGTAGGATTTAAGCTTTAATTTGTAACTGTACTTACGGTCGTATTGCGTTGCATCCCCGAGTTAAAACCAACGAAATCGCAAAAAGTCTCTAATGAGTTTCCAATAACCGAAAGTCGGGTGACATTTCCATTACAAATGCAAAATTAAATTACAGAGCAGTATCCTCCTTTAAATCTACATAAAACTTTGTTCGACTTTTCGATTTGTTTAATTTTTCATCAATGTAACGGATTTAAATATATTTTTATTTTATATGAAAATACAGTATTGATTTCATGAAAGGGTATTTGAAACTAATGAATAATAAATGGTAATGAAAATGAAGTCTAACAAAATTTCGTTTTAAAATTTCAATACGACGACCGTTAATGAAATGAATATAATACTGACTATATTATTGAATCCACTAAAATGAAATCTAGAAAGTTGCAGCAGTAATAGCATATCGAAAATTGAAGAACTGAGTTTCGAAAATAAAATTATCTGTAATTAAAACTCCTAATGCAATATTACAAGTAGACGCCTTCTATTCATCTCAACTCTATCTTAAATGACAGTTCAATATGAATGTATCTGAAATATCAGCATGAAAGTTACATACACTCTAAAATTTCTTGAAATGAAAACCACTTTATAGAAGTGATGTTCACTTCAAAATAGTGCGAATTGAAATATTCCCAAATAGAATGACTCGATTCTGAATATTTTGAAGTGTAAAAGGCTTCTATAAAGTGATTTTCAGTGCAAGAAATTTTATTATTTTATATTTAGTATCTTAAACAAACATATATCAACTGATACATACGGACTTAACATTAACATGTTCTTCTATATGCACTGTTATTTTATAACGAAAAACGATATTAAAATAGTTATTTTTGTATCAGGGACGTAAAATGGAGTTTTACGGCTCGATAATAGAATCCGAGAGACGACAAAGCTGGCTTGAGGTTCATGAGCGTGAAAATTCTACACCTGAGATACAAAGATGATTTATTTTATGCCCCAGGGGGCGTGAAATAGCCGTTTTACGCCCACAAATGAGGGCGTAAAATGACCATTTTACGCCTACTGTATTACAAACGTAATTAAATTGCAATTCTATTAGTACAACCTGTTATTGCAAATGATATAGTTAATTTGACTACAAGCAAGTTATCATGTCAAGTTACTATAGTATAAGTAGCATATTCTAGTAGATTTTACTATTTTTCTCTCAGTGTCAATAAAAATTAAGAAATGAAACCAAATGATTATAAGTAATCTGTGCATCTTTACATGAACTCTAATAAACGTCAATGCCACAAATATTCACGGTTCAAAGGGCCGAGATTGGTTATTGATCTTGACCATTATTAATATGTGAAATAGCAGTAGGGATCGATGAATCTCCCTTATTATCCGCGATGATCAGGCACTGATTATAATTCAACCAACTCGGTTTAATAATTGATCACATAGTGCGTTTGCATTCTCAAATTTAAATCCAGTGTTATGCCGGTCCATGGGTTTGAGAGAATAGAGAACGCAGAGTTCCAAATGCGAAACGGATAATGTGCCAGCAGATATCCGACCATGTAAAATAACATTAATTAATCAGAATATTCATTGGAATTGCTCACCTTCGATCTTGATGGGGTGTTAATCATCAGAAAAGGGCTGTTAGTCGATCAAACTTGGCTAAAGAAAGAATTTTAACTGAGGAACGTTACTCTTGTGCGATGAAAATTGTTTACTGATTTTTAGTAGTGTCACGTATCCCAGATGGCGCTCAAAGCTTTCAAAATTTCTACAAAAGATCATGAATAAACCATAAATGGAATAAAATTTGTTGATAATTAGTATTTGTGTTAGAAATTCCAGATGACTGTTTGAATCACTAAAAAAGACAACTATTATTTCTGTTATAAATATTTGATCAAAATTTATAACTTTTAAAAGTATTCACAGTTGATTTGTCAGAAAGACACATACGATCTAAGATCGATAAACTGTATAGGTTCTTTTTTTATAGGTTCCTGTATAGGTTCCTTATTTAGTAACTGTCAAAATTCTTTCACTTTCGAAAATGCCTCGAGGTTTGTTATACTATCTGCAACGTCCTAGTTGAAAGTAAATGGATTTTAATTCATTTTAGCAGCATTAGATGGAAACACCTTAGTTCCAACCTTAAAAATCGATTTTCTCTTAGTACTCTCAATATTATTTCACTCCAATTGTTTTGTATGATTTTTAAAATATTTCGAATAATATCTCATTTTTCGTACCATGTTATTAGAATAATTTGATAGGTTTTCGTCCTAAAAAAGAACAAAATTATACGAACCATCATTACAGCTTCGAGGAGTCAAGGTAGGGCAGGTGTCTGAAATGAAAATATAATACGGAAATAAGCAATAAAACTTACAAGTTTTGAGCTTTTCATTTTTTAATGTAAAAATCTGATATTTGCGAAGAAAGATTCAATAAGCTGAAGTATCACAAACTTATTTCAAATTAAAAAAACCTTTTTAAATCTTATTTTTAAACATTAAAAAAATGTGGAAAATTAAAACAAAGGATATTTGGAGGTCTAGCTCTAAACTTGCTTGTGAAATTTTGAGGATTTTTCAATTAAATTTTTATGCACATCACCAATGAATAAGAATATCATCATCCAAAACATAAAAAGCATTTTGATGCCATGAAATTTCCTCAATACATCCTTAGATTGCAAATGGGTACTGAAAATAAAGGAGCTGAAGATTACAAGTTTTATTTGTAATTTTGTAGTACGGACAAGATGAACTATTTAGGATTTCATTTGTTATTCTTAGTAACACATGGTAGTTTTGTCTCACTCTACTGCGTTTTACTACTTGCGTCGCACAGAGGCCATACAGGTGATTTCAACAACTTCTGCTAAAACGCCTTGTCTAATTTAAATAAAACAAAAACGAGCTAAAGTGGACAAAATTTACCAAAAAAAATCATGCAAGCCAATATTTTCAATGTTGATTCATTTATTTATTATTTAAATTAAATAATAAAATATTTCGTGAAACATTTAACACATTTTTCTTTACACAGAAAATGGCTGAAATTTATTAGTCTACGGACATTAAGGTCACAGAATACTAATTTGGCTTAGATTTTCAAAATTCAAAATGGAGGTTTCAGATGAGTGTGGGTTCTAGTTCTACCCTCGACAACAAGAACCCTCTAGAATCCAGATTAATCTTGATCAAGTAACTTGGTACATTGCGGTCTGCCATCTTCAAACTGCCATTTTGAATTTTAAAAATCTAAAAAAACGTCAAATTATTATTCAGTGACCTCGAAAGCCATAGGCTAATAAATTTCAGCTATTTTCCATATTAAGAAAAATTGAACTTCAATTTATTAATGGTTTCACGAAATATTTTATTATTTAGTTTAAATAATAATAAAATGGGTCCAAATTAGAAAAATGGGCTTGTATAGTTCTTTTGTTTCCTTTAAGCTCGTTTTTATTTTATTTAAATCCGTCTAGCCATTTTGACAGAAATCGTCCGGCCTCTGTGGTCAACCAATAAAAATTTTTTGTGCATATCCATTTAAATCTAAATTTCAGAATACTTGAAAAAATTACTTTATATTTGCAAATTTACTATTTTGGTAACTATCCTTATTACACATAAATTCCTTGAAAATCGTTATGGTTTTATATGAGGGGAATAATTCGAATTATATGCCATGTTCAATAATTCATTTGTATTCTAATAGAGCTGTACGTACAATAATCACTACACTAAACATTTTCACAATTACATATGAAGTACTTATCATTAGAGACATTAATTTTCTTTGCTATTATGTCATTGAGTAATTTTGTACGGCTACTTTCAAATAGTAGAAATGTGCTAAGGAATTATATGTTTTTGCAATTCTTTACTAATAAACAATTTATTTCTTGTTTTTCATTTCACATTTATCTTATTTTAATAATATACAGCTTAGTATACTAATCAATAAAATATATGTTAGATAAGTTTGTAAATTTTTAAAAATTATTTAGACAACCAAATTGCTATCCCCTCCCTGTTTTTCATATTTTTTAACATATGTATGGATATCACGTATCAGGTGATCCCTTGATATAATGCCTCACGAAAAATAAAGACCCAGAACTCTGCACATAATCATAACGAAGGATTGGAAACTTGAAAGCAGTACTAAAACTGGCTTATTCAATAGAAAACTTGGATCAAATACTTCCATTAGAGTGACCGTATCGTTAAGTTTCCGGGATGGTACGGCATTCTGCAATAGCGTCATTTCTTACTAAAAGCATTCAACCATCTGTTATTTACGGACAATGAGAATGTTTATTAGTAAATAAATATGTTGCCGCATTCCGGAAGCAGAGAAACTCATTTTCACGGATTTATCTTAAAACCTTTGTGATATATCTGGCAATTTGTGTCATTTTTAGGCGAAAATAATGTCTAGGTTTCATTGTATTTTGTGGTGATACTAAGGAAATAGAAATTACTTCTTTATCCACCGGAAACAAGAAATAAACGCATGAAACTGCAATGTTTTTCGAAAATTGAAAATCTCACCATTTTTAACAAATATATTTGTTGCTTGCGTGAATAAAAGTTACGATAAGTTCTAACGAAATTAAAAATCCACAAATTCGAAGCTTATATTACTTGAAAATTACATTTTGGAAAAAGAACTCTAAATCCTGTTTATGATGTATTCTTTGTTTAAAAAATTATTTTATTTTCAATCTGATCCATTGTCACGAAATAGACATTTAGTATATTTTAGGTTTAATACGAAAATAAATATTTACAATATAGCTTTCATACGACGTTCATCGATTGCTAAATTAGAATTAAATATTGCTATTTCTATGCAGAGTACATATGGTACCTTTCATAATACGTTATTTGCAACAATGAACATCCTCTAATAATTTAACAGGGAGAATGTATTATTACGATTGAACCAGATGACCTATAAATTTAGATTATACCATATACTAATCTAGGTAATGGTGATACTGCTTTGGTATTAATTCTTTAGTATGGAGTAAGTTCAGGCGTATCGCCTATTTGTTACTGGTCGTTTCTATTATTTAGTTATACGTGTAATGGGCATTTGTCATTGTCACATCTATCTTGTAAACGATAGGTGACGAATGGAAAATAAATTCAAAGATTAGCTAGATATATTAAACGAAAAACGATTAATGCATTTATTTACAATAACAAAATTGGTTTATTGAAAAAGTTCTTATAATTTACAAAACAAAAAAAGATTGAAGTTACTTTTCTACATAAATGGAAAATATTATGAAAGAAACCATTTTCAAATATAAATTTAACGCAGGTGCATTTAAAAATTAATATAGATAACGGCTTATACCTACAAATTGCATTATATGTTAAAATGCTATAGTTTGATAAACATTTCAAACACCATACACCGTAATCGCTCGGCTTATCAAAACACTAGGCCTTGTCGAAACATTTATAATCTCAACTACTGATGAAATTAACAACGAAAAAAGGTAAAAGAAAAAAGAAAAAATTATATTCATAACAATAAAGTTAAAAATCCTTAATAAAATTTCGATTTGGCAGTTACTTGGAACGAATTGGTGATTATGATTTGTTAGTATGCAAATATAATTTAAAGAAAAATTATAATAAATCCAAAAAGAAAGAAAAATAATATATAGGCAAATAATATATAAAAATAAATAAGACAACAAAAAACCAAAAAGAAATATATATTGCAAAAAAATGTATAATAGAAAGGAAGAAATAAAAATTAAAAAGCAAACAAAAAAAACATTTTCATAATCTTTATTTAGTATGGAGTAAGTATGAGGTAACTCAAAGAAATTATCAGATCATTTTATGATACCGCACCTGTCGCAGAACTTAATGTTTAAATCTGTTAAGATTTCAAAACGTGACAACTACTACCCCTTAGGAATGAATATCTTTGGAAACATATAAACGATAAATTAAAAATAAAATATGTGAAGATCTGAAAAAGAAGCCTTTAAATTTTCTGTAGAAAGAAATCAATCTTTGTTTAGCTGAATACGTTTCTCTTACATGTACTGAATAAATAATACATAAAAAATATTTGTAAATAGGTTATAAAGTTTCCTTTGAATAAATGAGTATTACAGAGTTGTCAAAAAGAGACGTAAATTATAATTAATTTTGCCTGCAATAAAAATCGGATGAATTGATTAAACTTATATTTTATTTCACACTTTATATCTAAAGTTATCGTACTGACGATTCGTTTTTGTATTAACTTTGAACGCTTGCTATTTCAACAATCTGGTTGATTCGACTTTTATTCATTACTTAATTCCATGGATATTGATAAATTTATAATGCTTCCGCAAGAATCGGATTTTGGGGTCATCAATCTTCATTGACAGTTTTAAACTGGGCTCATGAAGAATGTAAGATGAATTTTATTATGATTTTTATTACTATTTGTTAACTTTTCAAAATCACAATTTATTTTGTAATATCATTATAATGTTTATTGAATACATTATATGAATTTCAAACTGACATGAGCATAAAACATTACAGAGTAGCTAATGGGGCCTTTCACGCCTAGTAATTTTTACCAACTTCTGAAATCGACCATCATCGGTTAATTTGTAATTTTTTTGGAGTGCTTTTGATATTTGGTAAAGAAGATAATTATTGATAAATGTATTTGATTTACTGCTAACGTATTATTAATGGGCATCCTCTAACATATGGCTAATATGGTCAATTTTCTGAGAAACATTTTGAAAATGTTTGTTTTTTAATAATCAGATCTTTGATGCATAGACGTTTCTATTTATTTTTATGGATATTTAAGGGGCAGTTAATGTGACGGGTTGCAAAAATCGTTTGTTTTTTGTTAATTCACAGTTTGTTAATTTTAGAAAAATTGCGGTACCGGATATAGTAATGACAGCATAGATTGATAATCTTTCCATTTTCTGCTTTAGATCAATAGGAGAACTGGAATCACTTGTGCCAGCAGTCAACGGCGTTTTTATGTTCGAACGTTATTTTTTAAATGAAGAAATAACACTGTTTCTCAGCAAAAAACAAAAGTTTTTGTATTCTATTGGATTATACTTTTAAAACATTTGATCGAATATATGCAGACGTTCCCTAGAAAAAATAATAAAACAATATGCTTTTTTTGGACGTTCACATTAGAGTACCCCCTTAACTGTTTCTTAATTAAAAGTACCTATCTTCAAAATGAAAATGATAGTTGCTTTAAAATATAGAATGTTTTTAAGAAAAAATAAATAAAAAGGTCGGCTTTGTCCTACAGCTCCTAGTCATTTTCAAAAGGCTACTGTCTGTCATTAATTTAAATGTAAAGAAATTAAATAAAAAAGATTAAAGAAATATACTTTTCAATTAGTAAAAGATATTTATGTTGAAAGCTCCTGTACGTGACAAATGTGGCATTATTAACGTGTAGATTTTAAAAAGCGACTACAAAATGTTTTTCGCTTTAGTATTTTGGGAAAAAACACCGAAAACATGAGCATCACTCCTACGAAAACTAGAATGGCTAAAAACTCTTTAATTCAGATCCATTTTTCAACATTCTGATGAAGAAGAAGGCTTAAATCATGAAATTTATTTGTACAATGCCAGTGGATTTATACAAAATATGCTTTTGTATTTAGTTTGTTTGAGTATTTTACATCAAATTACAAATCAAATTATTTGCAAACTAAATTGATCGAATACATTTTGCTTTTCGTTGGACAATTTTTAATTGGCAGATTCGCAATTAGTAGAAAGAATAAATAAAAAAGTCGTTATTCCATTTATTTTAATATTAAATACGCTCATATAACCTTAAAAGTGTTTTTTTTAATGGGTTCTAAATAGATGCTGATTTTTGATGAGAAAACATGTAGAATAGTGCAAAATTAAGTTGTGCAAAGACTATGTATTGATTGTGCGTAAATTATATATATGCTATACACAGAATTAGTCATGTACAATCTATATATAATTTAGATATAAATCAGGGACTATGAAACTTTTACAGTACTTGTGTGTAGATTATGTAGAACTTACGAAAATTGAACAATTTAAATTTATAAATTGTAAATAGTTTGTCGTATAATAGTTCTATATTTCTGAGTACCGATGCGTATTCGTAACTCCACTAAGAACCGATAATAAAAACACAAAACTAAGCTATGTAGTTCCCTAAGTCCGTAAAATATTTGAAGTCGTCAAAGCCCTCAGATCTCTTAAAAGCAAACGGACAACGTGGCGAACAACAACTATGACAAAAAAAACTTAAAAATACTAAAAACACTAAAAAGAAATTAAAAATACAGTTATAAAATTGTTATTAGTATAATTCTCATACATGGTTTGAGCGAGATGTATTTACTAGTAAAATGTCCAAGGAACATTTTCGTTCAATGTAAAACAAATTTAAGAATTACAATCTTCAACTTAGAAGTACATGGAGATCGAAATACAAAATTGTTGCTGCTCGAAAGGGCTTCCATATACGAATTCGCCGAAAATTGTACCCGCTTCGTAAAAGTAGTGAGTTTTCATGAACAAAATTACGTTTGAGGTTAGAATAATATTATTAATATGTCGAAGATAAAAATAATATTATTAACAGAGCGGGAGAACACGAACCGACAAAGTATTGTTGAGCATGTGATTGTAAATGGCATACATTAATTTGAAAGTTAAGTTGATCGATTTTGAAAAGAGAGACAATATTAACGATAGTTAAAATCTCCACAAATAATCAGTTAATGAGAAAGGTCAAAATCTATTAATAATGGCCAGATAGTTCTCAGAAATAGTATTTATGACATTCAAACCCAGAAATACTGCTCAATAATTATTATGAACTAATGCAGGTGGTATCAACGTTGAAAATAAAATACCGGTAACACTAATAACACAGAGACCAGAATTTTCTTTTCCAAAAAATGTTGGTGTGTTGCATCCAAATTCGAGGTACGAAATTCTGAATTGACACTCGAATTTTGTCTGTTCAACAAGTTGTCTAATCTTCATTAATGAAAAAGATAATTAACGAAGTTCAACTACATTTGACAGCACAAGGTTAGTATTTCAAGAGGATGGCATCTTCTATGATTTAAGAAACGAATGGTTGTGTCCAATTTGGCAATAGTTGTTGCTGCAACCAAATAATTCATAGAATGGTAACAAGAATAGTCAAGCTATATTTACTTTTTACCATTAGATACCACTGCTCTTTTGATTTACTTATCGCCCATTTTCAAAGAAAAATTAAAGATCGAATATTAAGAACATATAAAAATTCGGGCTTCTGCAGTATTGTCTTTTTCAGAGAGATTTTAACAATGGCGTGCCCCCTATGCTTATTGAAAAGCATTTTGTTAGCACTAACACAATTTTTACAAAGAAAATTCGTTTACACCACTGTGGTCTGGGTATCTCCCCTGGTAGCTTAAACATACAATCAGGATGCAAGTAAGCATCACACACGATAGTTAAATGGATTTACTGAAATGTTATTTCAACCTCCAACGCACTTAATTGATTTCCTCTTGCTGACAAGGATGGGATCAGACAATATTCTGCGCGGCCGTAAACGTTGGACAATGTGCGAATCAGTTACATTGTAAACTCAATTTGACCAACAATGTTAAATGTTATTTAAATGTCATGCACTATTGGAAGTAAATGGTTATGCATATCTGACTGAAATTTTAGTAAAGAAAAAAAAATCAGTAATATATTTATTATATATGTTCTTTAATGTTAAGAACACGAATAATAAAAATACATTCATGTACAGTATCAGTAAAGTTCATATACTCAGTGAACGTTAAATGTAGATTACATTTACTAATTATTTATACTTTTTTATTTAAGTTATTTAAGTAAGTTTTATATTTAAGTTTTTCCTTGCAGGGAATGTTTAAGGAATGAAAGCGATAAATGAAACGTGCATGTTTACATGTTTTTTTTTTGTAAGAAGATTAAAATAAAAACACGATTTTCAAGATAAATAAGTATGTGACTACAATATGAAACAATATACAACAGTACAAATCACAAGGTATAATATATATCAGATACATAGTATATTGCACAGTAAACGTAAAATTGTCTGACTTGAAACTTCCATATCTACTTATTAGATTTCCCCTATTTTCTGATTCTTGAATTCTTCAATTGGTTGTGGAAAGGTTTTCTTTTTCTATGCCATATCGATTTATATACTTTATTACTCATACAATCTAATATAATGTGAAAAGTTAACTGAATTCAAATTTTAAGTAGGTCATGGTATATTTAAGTTTTTTAATGCTGCATAACATCTTGAGAATATCGCATCAACATTTCACATCGATCGAAGCAAAATTCACAAGATTGTAAGTAAATGACAGGTTTAAATCAAAACATTAAAGTTTTTCTGAGACTTGTTTTTATTTTTAAATTTGTGGAGGCCATAAAGCCAAATTTTATCCTTTAAAAACTAAGGTTTTGAAAGCTTGAACAGTTTATGTTCAAATATTTTATCAAGTAACCCACGGAGCTTTTTTTAATCAATTATTACTTTTACAATGAAATAACCATAGTTAGATGACTTTTTCAAATTCAAAATAGTTTTTCGGTTTTTAAATGCTACCAAACATTGAGGAATCGAAAAATAAAATCCTTCCAATACCTTTTTTGACGAGATAATCACAGCCCTAAGTTTTCAAAACTAAATGGCTTCTAGAAAAACTATAACTTAATGAAATTCTAATTCCTGTAGAAAAACTGTGGACATGATTTCGTACAGATTATGAAAGCGAACAAAGGCGAACAAAGGCAGACAAGTCATGTCGATTTTCCGCTGCTTCACAGTTGATTAGGATACCGAACAAATTGGTTATTTTGAAAAATTATGTTTATTTCATGGACCACGTGGTCTAGCTAACTATAATCGGTAAAGGATCTAAGCCCAATTTATTTCATTAGTTTTATAAACCAAGTAAATAGTTCTAATAACCATCTCTTATTCAACCAATTGTCCAAAATAATATTGTCTTTTTTAGTACAGAAATAGTTAATTTTTGTGACTCCGTATTTCACTTTTGTAAAATGGTTTTTAATCTTCTTTCGGAATCTTTAAAACGGAAGATATCGTTGCTTTTCGGGCTTCGTTTGCGCAGTTGAAGAAACGCTCCTATAATGCATTCTGCTTTTTGTCAGTTTCGCTACAAAAGTTGTAGCATTAAAAAATAAATTGTCTGCTTCAACTAATTGACAACTTGGAGTGATGCTTTTATAGCCATTCTTGTAGAACAACAAGATGAACATAAATATCAAGTCTATTTTTTCATCTGGATTTCTAGATAGTTCCTGGAATAATTGTCGATCTGTTGAGTTTGTTCTTTATTCTAGTATACGAATTTAGTACATTGCAAGCAAGTAGATACGTATTGCGCCCTAATAGCTTAACGAAAAAAGCAATCATACACAACATTTGCTCATAACACTGAAAATTGTAAGTAAAATGCTCTAAAACCTTCTCGTGGATGTGAATTTTTGTATCCATACTTGCAAAATTCTTGAATATATTTTTGTGGATAGTTAATGAACCTTAAAAAAAGGCAGTAATAAATAATTTTTTCGGAAAAAATTTACATAAATATATTACCCCTTGAGTCACAATTTTTTAATAAGTTTACGCTTCTCAAAGGCACTCAGCGTTTGATGCAATATTTACAGAACTTGTTAATATTCCGCAATCCGTTTTCCGACAAGTCATGACTAAGTAAAGTTATCAAGGGCGCATTAGGCTACCCTCCTCTAATGACAGAATCAATATATTTAACCACAAATAAACTCCACCCACATACGTACATAGATATAGTGCGTCGTATCAGAATCAAACGTGCGATAGTAACGTCTTAATCGCGAGATTAACCATCTTAAACGATTTCAAAGCTACCTCAATTATAAAATCAAACATGGCGTTGTTGCACGTTTAAATCGTGCTGCGTGTCTACGAGGATATTCCGACGATATTACCGGTACGAGACGGGCATTAGAACTGGTTGCACTAATTGCAACAAAGTCTCAACCGTTAGTATATGCGTCAGTTAGTATGTAAGTCATAAAGTTTTCCCGACACTTTGACATTATCCGGTACTTTCTGCTAATCCGTGCTTAAAGCGCATAATCGCAGTAGATCGGGCAGTAGTGGGACATCAGCCTCAGCTTTCATCGCTCGTACGTACACAGGTATAGATGTGCATGTAAGTGTAAACGTACATATAGGTTTATGCCGTAGTTTAATCCGATCTGGAGGATTTTCCCTAGGCGTTACGGTACCGGCCCGTAGTGTGTGTCCCGTAAGCTAAGCTCGACGCGTTTGTTGGCTCAATATCTCGGAAAATCGTCGAGACATTTACGCAAGCTCATAACGTTGTTCGCATTGAATTATAATGAAGAAACTGGTTAGGATTAAGAGCCTTACCTTAGCGGGGTTGGATGCACATCCACTGTTAGCTGTGGGGAATTGTGGAATCGGTGAAAGGATGACTAGTCCGTCGTGGATCAGTCCCGAACGGTCATAAACAGAATGCACTGCTTAAATAGACTGTATAAACAATGTTCGACGATCGCCAGATTCGGATTACTATAACGAAGCTTCAGCAGCTTAGGATGATCGAAACTTTGATGGAGTGCCTGCTGTTTGAGACCATTTCGAACTTCGGCTATTATCCATCAAACTACGCTGATTTATTTACCGTTCGACTCCGCTGCTACATTTGCGTAGGTTAATTGCTACTGCCTATCTCGAATCCTTATAGAAATTCCTCTTTTTGCTGCCCGTAAAAGTGCTACGAGGTTTTCGTTTCACGTAAAATAATTTCGACGGAATATTGATTAACTCTCCTAAGCTCTCGAAAACACATGACGGAGTTTTATCCATAAAACAAATTTAGCGGCCAATTTGAAGAACGCAGTGGGATTTAATTTCGCTTTTTTGAAGTCTGGATAATAACGCGGTATTAATAAAAAGCACTTTTACTGAAAATAGTAGATGTGGACCACTGAAAATAGCTGCAGATATGTAATTTTTCATACATCCCAAAAGCTCGATTTAAAAGTAAAAACGTCCTTTTTCGAGTCTATTCTGTTATCACAATTTCTCTGAGAATTACAATATTTACAGAATAATTAAACGATGAATTTAAAATATACGTTCGGATAGACTTTAATCAACTTCTTGCGTAATATTATCATGAAAAAAATCGATAATATACCCTGTTTAATATTCTCAATCAATATTCTATCTACGAAAATAGTACATTATGCAACTAGGGAGCAAAATTGGTGTTTTCCGATGAGGGTGAGTTTTGCGCCCAACCGATGCCAGGCCGGCAATTCGCATGATTCTGCAAAATCTATTCTCCCTCGTTGCAAATATTACTTTCTCACACGAGAGCGCAGTACTTTGCTCCCTAGGGAAAGAAAGTTACATTTTTTTCCCGCGTGAGAAAATATATTTTTTTATTAAATATGTCATTATAAGGTTAAATTTTAAACGTGCTAATTTGTATTCTGACGTTTTGTTCAGTATCAAAGAAGAATAATATCTCAATATTAGGAAAAATCTGTAGGTTGCAATAAAATATTGGTACAACTAATGTTTCTTAGTTACGTCCATTCATTGAAATATCAGTTACATAATATACTGTTTAGTAATAAGTCATTAATATTCTGCTACTAATATATTTTTCTTGTATACTTTGTAAAGAGTTTCAAACCAAAAATTGTACTTAATGTGTTAGATTTTAATTGCTCTGTTGAAAGTTTAAGGAATACATAGAGATTCTCATTTTACAAGAAACTCGATCCACTTTATCTGGAATAAATTTGTGAGTTGATGAAATATGTAAATTTGTAGTAAGTTAAGAATCTTTAATATTCAAAATACTAAATAAAAAGCGATAAATGTCTTAGTAGAGACATTGGTATAAAAAATATTTGTATGCATGGTTCCATTGAGAGATATATTGAAAGTCATAGAATATAGGGAACTTTTCTTTATCTTGTATTTCATGTATGAAACAAATATTCCGAGATTTTAAAGTCTGAAAGAGTACACGATTTTATGGACTGTACTAAACGCGAACGTCTTCCGTAAAATTCAAGAATCTAAACGACAAATCTATTCATAGAAAGCATAAAACGCCAAAAAACGATTAGAAAGGATCAGATCTCGAATTATAGCGTCGAATCTTACAGCGGCGCTATTTCAGAAATTAACTGACACTCTGTCCTACAACGTCGAGAAAACCAATATCGAGAATACAGTTAGGAAAGAAGCTATTGGCGATAGAGAAAACGAGCAATGTCCTCAAGAGTGACAAAATGGAAGATACTTCATGCTGAATTCACGGGAGCTGAAAACGATAAAAGAACGATTGAACATACATTAAAAGGAACATTAATTGATTAAGTAAATTAAGAGACATCAAAAAGCAGCCTTTGGGACTCACAGAAAGAAATGCACGACTGCTAATTTAATGCAATTTACTGGTACCATCATGCGCAAAGTATTTTTATCGACGTTATATATCAAATTTAATTTTCGCAAATATGAATATTGATTAAATTTATGATGCTTACTTGTTTCCGTAAAAGGAAATTAAGTCCGCATTAAAATTGTCCCTGCGTTATCTCAGTAATGACCAGACGGGCGAAACATTGTATTCTCTACAGTGATCTATTTTTGTCTCTAAAAAATTCCAAAACAAAATTTGTTTTCTGTAGCTTAAGAAAATAAATGTTTACTTTCCATATTTTTACGATTTCAGTGTCGTTAGTAGAAAACAATTTCACCTATAATTATGAAATATATTTTGTAACATTCCGGGAGTAGAACTCGATTTTGCGCCCTGCCATGAAATCTTCGGGCGCTAATTATAATTATCGGGCCCCACGTCTGTCGTATTAAAAATATCGTAGTTGTATCACCCTTGTTACATAATATGCTATATGAAAATTTTGAATTTGAATCCAAAATATATTAATGCAAACACAATTTATCTACTTTAATCATTTGTGTCCAGTTATTATTATAAGTTATTGAAAATGAATGAATTGACAAGCAAGTTTCGAATGTATGAGGTAACAGTGCACGAAGAGTGTGGTAGCAGGTGCAGGAAACACAGAATAGACGATTCGAAGTGCAGTATAACAACGGTACTGCTAGAGCAATATGTAAATAAGTAAACATACAGTATATAAGTATATATCTATCATAATAAGTAAACATAAGTGGGTGATTTTTAAAAAAACTGGTATTTTATGTCTTTGGTGATTGGTAATAAATGGAACATTATGTAAATGTAATCTGTTCAAGCTTATGTTTCTCAACAAAAGAAATTCCATTTTACGGTAGAAATATAAACATGAAAAAATAATAAATTGTTTTGAATGTTTACAGATAAAAATACAAACAAAATGTAGATTTATAAAAACAAACCTTTATAAAAAATTATCATTCCTTCGCAGAATATTAAAGGGCCATCAAATCTCAAATTTGATACATAAAATTGAAAGAAACTATCGTTAATGCTTCATATAAGTATAAATACAATTGAAATATTAGTACCGTCTAAAGTGAATTCGCCTGAATTTTAATGAAAATTTGCTATAAATATATAAGAAATGAAATCAGCAGGCGGCATGACATGTTAAGCTACATTTTAAGCACAATCTTGACTTTTTTAGTGCTACAGAATTTTTGTGGTGCAATGATCAACAATTTTATTTTATGAGTTTATTCATTTTTGGTGTTGCTCATTGTGCGTCATTTTGGATTTTTAAAATCGCCATGCGGCAAACAAAAGCAGACATGTTAAGCTAAATTTTAAGCACAATCTCGATTTTCTTGGTGCTATAGAATTCTGATCGTGCAAGTGATCCGGTTGACATGGAATGGGCCATGTGTATTGTATACTTGACACTTGTATATGGAATAATGTAATAAAGTTCTATCATACCGACATTCGTTCAATTTTCTAAATTAACTAGAATCCAACTAAATTATGAGAAAACATTACAAGACTACAAAAATCGATGAATTAGATTTCATCACAACTAATAATTTTGTTTTTAATAATTTTGGACTAGAATTCGATTAAGTGTATGTAGATCTATGGTCGGTTGTTTATAAATAAAAAAAGTGGTCCATGTTTACAGTATATTAAGAACGCATAAAATGATAATATTTTATCAACGTCAGTAATAAACATTAAAAATTCCGTGGTATTGTACACCAAAAGAAGAGATACGAAAAATTCCAAAATTGTAGTACATTTTACTGGAAATAAACATAAATCTCGCATAATGAAAGTGTCCTAAATTCTTGTTCGATGTTGAACATTTTTAAACAAAAATATGTCCTTAAAGGCTGCTTTTCCAGAGATTTAGAATACTAATGGTTAATATTGTTCTTAGGTATCTGAAGAATTCTTAACAGTGATAATTTATTCTATTCACTAACAACTATTAACATTTTTAACCTTCTTATGTTTATAGATCATGAAACGACTATCAAAACAAAAAATAGAAAGAGTAAAAACTTAATTTAATTTTATATTTTTAATTTTTATTCGAAATGTTTTTGTATTATGAGTAATAATAAAACTAAATACTTTTCGAAAAATCTACATTTAATAAAAAGTTTAAAATTTGACTTTTATGCATGGAAAAGAATTTCGTCCAATTGGCTGCCGCAGCTGCCCTTGCAATAGCGTGTTCTATCAATCAATTTTTGGAGTATATATTCGATTGTTGCTCGTTGATCTGGATGATTGGTGTAGTATTAATCCCTAACGATTCACTATAGAAAATATTTCAAAGGAACCAAATCGCAGTTTCTTTTAGGCCAATTAACATCAGTTTTTAAGACGATTAAACTGTTTTTGAATACCCTTGATAAAATATCAAATATAATAACGATCGATGTACTCATTTTTCGAAAAATATTTACTGGTTTCATTTTTATAGAGAATGAATAGATGTTTACTCTTTAATTCCAGAAAGAAGACCTATCCGTAAATTGTTAACTAATGTAATAACACGTATTATTAATATTGTAAACACATTCGTGAAGCTATTACGTGTTAGTACACTGTAATAAATATTAGGACCGATGATAAGATAAAAGAGTACTTCAATAATACTTACCGAGAAAATGTAGTCATAAACGTAAAAGTGAGAAATTGAGAAACCATGAAGCGGTATTGATTTTCGTTGCGATATAATTAAAGAATTTATTAGAAATATAAAAGTGATCTGTATTTTAAGTCTTGTGAATGTAAATGAGAAGGTCTGAATTCGAATTAGTCTTTGATTCATAAAATTATTGACGACTTACTTATTTATTGAAAAATGAAATGATAGAATTCTGCAGATTATTACAATTTTAATTAGTGACCGACATTTAACTACTTTATTAGTTGTATTTACTTAATACAATACGAAAAGTATCACCTTATACTTCAAAAGAGAACTCTTTTATTTTGAAATTGTTTGATTGCCACGTAATAAATCGTAAATAACCAAAGGCATTATCACACAAATCATTTGAAATTGATAACTGTCTTCCAGACTGAAATTTCATTTTTTTAAACGTGAAATACACTCTCCCAAACAGCAAAAGGACATCTTAAAGAGGTCTGTAAGAAGTCTTACAAATGGCAAGATGTCTTAAATACTTATTAGAAAGAGCTCTTAAAGTAATCTTTGAGAAGACTTATGCGTCTCAAATATGAGGTCTCAGAAAATAGGTCTTATTTGAGAGCTTTGACATATAGAATAAATAATATAAATGAAAAGCAAATTTCTGAAATAGATTCTATTTTTGTAGCTTAATTATTAATTTATATACTTTTTGCCTGAGTTTCTTTTTACCTTTTGTATAGTTATATATTGGATGGTGATTACATTCAATAGAATCGAATCATGCAATAGCAATACAAAACTGTGATATCACTGGCTAAATATCGCGCGATCTCATTTTTGGATTCAATCACCACCTAGTGTCTGTAGAAGAAACACAGATCTCAATAATAGGAATCCCTTTACTAAAAGAGAGATGGTCCAAAACGAGATAGATTTAAGACCTCAAACTTAGGACTGAGTTCTGGGGGACCACTTTATAAGAGGTATGTGCTGCATGGGCTAACTTAACAACGTATTAGAGGGGTTTTTATATGCAATAAGAGCCACATTTGACTTTTTAGATAGGTGAAAATTTAGAAAGTTTTTACATAAATATTCATAAAAGTATTTGCTTTGATAAAAGTGTTATCATGTTGGTCTTATTTATTTATAGATACATACCAATATCGAGTAGTTTCTTATTTTAATCTCAGTATTCTCTGATTAAGTAAAATTTACCACTTTTCGACTAAAAAATTATCTTATAAGTCAGATAGACTTTAAGGGGTTGAAAACAGGTCAACTGCGTGAAAAATGCCTTTAAAACCCTATGTCTTCAAAGTCGTACATTATCTAAAACCAAAGTATTGTCCACTTTTACGTAATGAGGATAAAATTGAGAACGATCTATATTTACTTAATATCCACTATGAATGTTAAATAGATTTTTTAAATGTTTTGGATTTTTCGGTTTTCTCGTTCGTGATGTAACGAATTGGAATGTTTTTATGACTTGACTGGGATATTTTTTAAGTTTTCCGATTGGTTTTGAAGTGCATTTTCCATAACAACATATTTCGGTGTAGCTTACTAGTAATATTTGAAAATCATCTCTATACCGAATCTCGTATACGTCTTGCTATTCCATAATAATTCGATAATACCTGGTGCACAATTGCAGATCTCAAAGTCCTCAAGATGAGAGTATTGATGTTCATGGATGTCAGTTATAAGCAAGCATGCAAGTGGACGTTTATGCCTGTGGTCCTCTCGGCATTGGTATTCAACTCACCACTGACGGCTATTATGATATAAACGGAAGTGGTTGTATAATGCTTCTCAGCACGAAAATATACATGGTGCTTTTACTGTCAGTTTCATAACGGGAGAAACGCCCATGGATTATAGTCCTCCAAAATATGCATTTGTATTGTATATCGAAGACTATTTATTACTTCGAGTGCCATCGCTTCGTGCGCAGTGAAACGATTAACGAATATTTTACGTTTCTCGATGGTTTTTTTTACAAAAAATTAGATATACGATTTCGGATTGAACAATTTTCGATTATGTTGGCAAATCCACAAATTATGATAGCAACTTTTCAATTCAGGTATTAGTGAAAGAAAAATTAATTTATATATATATATATATATATATATATATATATATATATATGTTATAAACGACTTTTTAAATTTACTGTGTAAATTAAGTAAAGTATTAGTAAATATTGGTGCCTATGAAGTATTATTCCGATACCTTGCTAGAAACAGAATCCAGTTTTTGGCTAGTTTTTACCCAGTTTCCTTATTTTCCACGTTAAAGCTATAAGGAAAGTGGATTGTGTAACAAAAAACTGGACAGATTTCTACCAGGGTAGCTGAGGTGATCAAGATTTTTTAAGTGATTTTAATAGAAAATCAACGTAAATTGACAAATTTGACGTTCACATTGCTTAACAATTTCTGCTCTTAACAGTTTTACTTGGACGCCGTGATAGTTAGCCAACTAAATCCAATTGAATGAGCTTCTTTACTTAATTAAACAACTTTTCTTTATTGAGAAATTCATGTCTTACTTTTCAAAAGGATGTTACTCTACCGCTAAAATGTGTAATAACATTTTTGTATTTTTAACCTTTTTGCAAAGTTAACAGTTTTAAAAACACGCCGTTTCTATAGATTAAAAACTATAAACATATTTTTATCATTAACAAGAAATCAAAATTTTTTAGACGTGACAGAAATATGTGCTTCACATAATCTTCAAATGAAAGCACTTATAGGTTGTCGAAAAGTAATTCGCAAAGAAAAAACAGTTTTTCCTACAGCACATCAACAATATCTTTGGGCGCGTAGATTATATTGTAATCGTTTTGTCGACTCTGGTTACGTATAATAAACGTAGCGGCTCTACTGAGACATTTAAACATAAGGCTGAAGAGGCTTAACTAATTTTTTTCATTTAGTACACATAAAATGGTCATTTCAAAGTTTGGGGAGTAAAACGACCAAGCAAATTAAAAAAAGTATTAAGATAGGGATGTTGCTGACTCATCATTGTTAAAAATGACAATTTTTTATACTTAAATTAAGTTGGCATCATCTGCGTACAAGTAATTTTAAGTGACTCTAACGAAAATAACTATTAGTTTTCGGTTTAATTTGTTTTCGAGAATATTCTCAGTACTGTTAAACATTAGGAGTTACCTGCTAACTAGATTTTTATTACCATGCACATAATTACTATACACATAAAAATTGTTTGCTGTGTTTTGAATGTAATGAATCAAAATATATTTGCCTATGTGCACACTGACACGAATAAGGCGCACTTTGTTTACCGTTGCGAAATTGCAAAAGTTCTTCGTGCCGATTTGTGATCATTTACAACATGGATTATGATTAAATAATGCAATTTATTTAAAAAATTACAATTTTTACTTCTTAACCCTTTGTGCATGACGCCGCCCCTTAAAAATAAGTTACATGGATGGTTTGTCATTAAAAGTGTGCCGTAAAGTGAAAAGAAAAATTGTTTACCAAAATAAAAAGTTCTGTGGATTTGCCTACATAACTTTATAAGTGCAGAAAAATCCTCAAAATAGCGTTGCAAATTAAAATTTTTTAAAAAATGTCTCGGCTCACTAACTACAAACCTATGAGCTTCTTCAAAACATATAAACAAGAAAATGTTCTTAAAATTCATTCAGGAATTTTCACTTTTTTTTTAAATTTTTTGACATTTTTATTTGGATATTTTAAAAAATTGTTATTTGGTTCCCTACATCCTCTAATGTATTCCAAGAATTTGTTATCCTGTTCAATTTTATTCCAGAAGTTGATTGTTTTTCGGAAACACAATTTCAAATGTTATAATATTGTTTATGGTATTTTTTCAAAAACTATCAACTTTGGAAAAAGAAATTGCGAAAAATAAAAAATTCTTGAAATTCATTGGAAAATATACTTATTATTGTTTCAGAAATTTTCAAAAATTTGAATAAAATCCAAAAATTTTAAAAGATTTTTCAAAATATCAGCAGACAAATCTCGAAAAATTCTAGTGTATTCCTCAATTAATTCTAATAACATGCTTATCACCTTTTTAAAGAACTTTATAGAGCATCCTGAAATTAGGAAAAAAAAATGTCATTTTGGGGACTGCCATATGGATTTTTTATTCTAAATCCTACATGTCTTAAAATTTAGACTCGAAGACACTTTTCTAAGTAGAGAAGAATGTATCTTTTACTGATACTTACAAAAATGTTAGATCTGTAATTAATTTTAATAGAAATAATTGTAGCTTTCGTTAACAAATTTTGTATAACTTTGTAAGCATTTGTTTTAAACAAATTTTGAGACAATATTCCGAAAGAACGTGGAGTTTTATGGCAGATATCGTATGTTTTGTTTGGTAAACGCCATTTTAATTGTTAAATTTCTTAAATTATAAATATATATAAAAAAAATATAAATAAATAAACAAATGTTAAATCTAATGAATCTTCAGAACAATGTAACATACAAATTGTCCTGGCAAGCTTATTTCACTAGCTACATTTACTTATTATCCCAAAACAATAATTTTTAGTCATTTTTATTTTTATTTTCAAAATTCTATATGATTTTGATTGTGTTATAACTATTAAATGGCCGAAGTTAATTGAACAGATTTTTGTTATTTCATTCTTAAATAAACTTACTTTAAAATAATTTACATTAGACAGAATTTTATTTTATTATTTATTAAATAAAACACAAAATGTGCAAAAAGAGATTTTTTGCTAATTTTGTTCTAAATTTAATGACAACCAACAATAAAAAGCTTCATTTTAAGAGAGATTGTTCGTGAGACTTAAAGGAAGAGAACAACCATAGAAAGTAAAAAATCACCTGTTTAAACAAAATTAGAGCGATTAAACGATACCAAAATCGGAATAATCAAATTTACTGAAAAAAACGATTTTTTTTTATTTTAGGCTTAAATTCTTTCACTTTTAGAAATGAGCTGATATCTGTAAAAAAACTTGAAGTGGGATGACATATTTGTATAAACTTATTTCAGCCACATCGTAGGATGATAGCCATCACTTACAAGACCATTCCAAATATCTGAGTCAATCAATTGTCAACTGCACCTGACTAAATGTTTATTGATTCAAACAAGTCCATAAATTTCTGATTAATTACTCAGCTGATCCATCTTGATATATTCTAGAGTGATTGCTGGTGATACAGTTCGACTACAGGGGGTTCTGCATGTTCGTTGACTCAGAACTACATGAACTTTGGAATGGAGGTTGGTTAACCCTCTAGTCCGTTCCCTTTTACGACTGGACGAACTACGGACCTATTCTCCGGAGGATCTTTGCGGAATCTCCCCCCGGAATCGAAGCGTTAATATTATATGGATGGCCTTAATCTACAGGGTTCTTAATCACAGTTTGCATGGACAAATTAAATCTTGTTGACTCTCCTATAGCGATTTAGAATTATTCTTATCATCAAAGATTTCCACCGGAAACTTCTGAATAATCAATATCTATTCACCACAAGGTTTGAACTTGCCAAACAAGCATCTATACCAAACTTATCTGCCTTCTCCTCATAGGAAGTACAAACTATCTGCATGTTACGTGTACTATAAATCCAAAACACTATCATGAAATAGAATTATTAGAAATACCAACAATAATATTGAGATTATTTCTGTAAATCTATAGAAAATAATTTTGTTACTGAAAATAATTGTGGATAAAAGAGTTTTGTAATAAAACTGATGACAGAAAAAGTATTCGTGTCATAATTGTCAAAATTAGAAAAAATAAAAACTGGCAACAGTATCAGAAAATGGAATCCTGGAAAGATGTCAGAATCCATGTAACTGCAAAGTGAGCAATGTCCAGAAGAAGTTCGCAAGATGAACGGAATATCAGGACTGCCTGCCGTTCGCAATTCTGATTATTGATTTTCTCGAAAGAATGAAACTTCAAAACCCTGCGTTATACACAACGGCTTCCCGGGTTGCAGTCTATTGCACCAGGATGTTGTCTTTGACACGCCTTGCATCAACGTATTACATGTACGGAGATTCAAAGAAAAATCGCAGTGCACTTGGATATGTGTCGTCGATCCGACGTTCCGTGAACTTCTGAAATAATAAAAACAGGAAAAACATAAATTCTTTTAAATAAAATTCAGAAATTGTTTATTTATCATAAATTGTCCTTTAACATAAATTGAACTTTGATGTGGGAATTTTTGAAAAATAAAATATTCGCACTTGATTGAATAAGAAGTGTCATTTTTTAATAATAGAGAATTGTTGAGCTATATTTATTTTTATAAAGTAAAAATATGGGCGCGAAACACTTCATTCCTTCACTGGTTGACGGTAATGATGTTGATACGAATTTATAAATGATGATTAGCATAATCTTTCGAGTGCGTTATTTTACGAGATATTAAAGATGAAATGCTTTAAAATACATAACAGGATTACATCCTTTAACTGATTCTGCCATCAAGATGATGCACAAACTGAAAACTATTTTATACTGTCTAAATGATAAACGAACAAAAACATTTTAGCCAAATTTGGAATTTAAAATTCTACAAAGTTGATATTATTTTCAAAAATAATAAAATTGTTTAAAATCTAGTATGCATGCTTCAAATTTCTCGTTCAATGTTTCAACCAGTTCTACGATATACTGCAGGGATCGGTCGTGTTTCTAGAATTACAGCAGCAAAGCGTTCTTTTTCAAAAAACGTTTCAATCGTTTTTCATTTACCCTTTACCAGATTTCAGGTTATGTTGACAATTGACCTTTTTCAGACTCTAGTAACGGATAGGTAAAGCCCTCTGATGAATGAAACAGTATTCTAACAATTTAAAAAGTTTTTTTAAATTTTTGATATTCAACTATAAATCTCAAATATAAATTCTATAAGATAATATAGGTCCTTTGAATAATAAAGTTATTGGAAATGGAATATTCGTTATTAAGAAAAGTTATTCTTTCCCTTTTTTTTGGTCAGGTCAAAATTTATGTCGAATAACTTTGATGCCCACATAAAGTTACAAGTATCCCATCATATTTCGATTAAACGACTACTCGATTTGAATAAAGAATTGTTCCAACAATTTATTCAGTGCTCTGGTCTCCTGAAGAGAATGTGGTGGTAGCAACTAAGAAATAGTTACATGAACTTACTTTATTAAGTGGATAATTGAGTTTGCAGGTTTTATTTTTATTAACACACGTATAAAAAAAATTGTCAATTTAAACAAAATCACAGACATGAATACACCGATTCTGTTACAAGATATTATATTGAGGTATTAGATTGTTACACAATATTTTTAGAATAAAATTGTTTATTATTTTTGAGACTGTTGAGTAGTATTTAAAATGGTTTTGTTTGACTTATAGTAGAACATCTTTTGCTTTAATAGGTGTTTCCTAATTTAAAGAAATTCTGTTATTATAATTGGAAAATGCTTCGATCGTATTAAAAGAAAATAGGATTATTTCATGTTTAAATATACTGCAAAATATATACCCTGCAAATGCAAAATGGAAATCTTATGTAACATTTACCTCCCTGTTACTTGTTACATAATTGTTACGTTATCGTTACATTTGTATTTGCTAGGAAGCCACTAGTATACAATAGTGGTCTAGATTACCAATACAGTCGGAAATAACTTTGGAAATGAGTAAATGGAAAAATAGTAAATGGTAGATAAAAATGAATTTTTACACATTGACAATGGTGTTTTTATGAATTGTTATTGAAAAAATATTAAAATTTTGTGTCCATGAGATATAAAAAAATATGACTGAAATTTCTCAAGTGAGTTCTCTTAATTCAGATTTTTTCAGAGTTTTTTGTTAGCGGAACGGGTTTTTACGCCATTCTACATAAAAATGTGAGAAATGAAAAGTTGTTGAACATCAACAGAATATTTCAAATGTATTAGGTTAAAATTCAATTAATTAGAATAATAGCGATACATACAATATTATTATAGCAGTTTTGATTGTTAATTCTAAAATTTGAGAGCAATGATGCAAATTACGACAGTTTATAGCATAATACAGCAATTTAAGTTTAATAACAGATTTGTTAGTTTTCAACTATTCCTTTTCCTAACTACTAAGTATTAATTACTAAAATTACACAATGAATCAAGCTTGCCAATACAAAGGCAGGTGTAAATATTTATTATACCTGTGTAATGACTCATAAAAAATGTTTGAACAATACTTAAGATCTATAATCAAGTGCAATTATATGTATGAATTAAATTTTCATGATTTTATATTTTATTTAATTGAAGTAAATTAATGAATAGCTATAATGGCTGTGAATAATTCACCTAAAAAATAATCAATTTTTTGAAATTGTAAATCAACGTAAAAGGGTTTTGATATACCCATGGCCTGTCGACATCCAAAAAATGCAAATAGAAGTCCTTTATAAATTTCACAGGACCACAGGAAATATTGTTTGGAATATAACTTGAATCAGAGGTATTTAACTCGTCATGCCATATATGATCCCAAAAATATTCAAAAATATCCTTTTGAGGTTAGAATTCGTGACAAATTTGACGCGATTGGTCTATTGGACAACGAATTGGTTTTCAATGCTGGAAAGTCTATAAGATCAACTGATTCTGTTTGAAGCTAGGTTCAATCAAAATTTTGTAGCCTTGTTTTATTTTTTGGAAACGTACGTTCTATTATTACTTACACAGAAATTTTTGGAAGATAACTTGAATCAACTTATTCAAAAAAAAGGTCTGAAAATCATGATTTTTTACATATTTTTGCAAAAAAATATTGGAAATTACAATTCTTTGAAAACTTTTTCATTACCAGAGCGAACTTGAAACAATAAAATTCATGTACTAAATTTTTTTCCTTGTATATTTCATGCGAAAAATATATGCGGAACTCGAGGTAAAATTCCAGTGCATTCGGCGGTCAATGGGTTGATATTGTTTTAAATGAATAATTTTTTATGTTAAATTGCATTAAATTTTCAATAAACTATAAAAAAACTAACTTTTCTACAGTTTTGTCGCAACTAATCTGTAAGCCCTCAAGTTGCACAAATTAAACGAAATTTATGTGAGATACAACGTATTAAGTTAACAAAATTTTTTATTAAAAAACGAAGAAAAACCAAATTTGTGTAGCTAGGAAACTCGATAATATATAAAACGACGATTTATTTTAGGTCGATATTCATAATACAGTGTATTGGTCATTACAATTTGTTCCTGGCGAACACGTGGTGTAATCAGAAAATGAGAAAATATCAACTTCAAGTTTGTTTTATAAATACAGAGGGAATGAACATTTACCAAAATAAATAAGTGTTATAATTCCCTTAACAATTGTTTTGCAAAAGTAAAGTCCACACAAAAAATGCGATCTCGAGACAACTCAACTCTGTTTATTTCTGACTCTCAGTTGGTAAAATATGAAATTTGATTCATCAAAGTTAAAGTGTAATCTATAAAAGAGCTTCATATAAATAACTAGCGAAATTTCATATTTCTCTGTATTTTGAGCAACAAAATTACATAGCTGTTTCTTAGTCGAATTTTTTGTTAACTTCCCTAAATAGGGAATCTTTATTTTTATGTTTTATTGTGAAATGAAAGTGAAGTTACAAACATATTTATTTCTCACCTTTACAAAACTAGGTTAGAATTTGCTAGATACATTTTTCTTTGGATATTAGTTATGTATGAAGTATTTTATTTTGTGCTTTTTTTCGTACAAGATTATCCATGTATTTGTACTTACTTTATCTATTAATTTTACTTTTTTTGGGATTTCATTTCAGCATCTCAGTGGTACATGGAAAGAACGAGTTGGTTACGAAAACCAACTTACTGGTTGCCCCAGGTGCTCTCAGATCTAGCAAGTTAATTGAATGGAAGGACCAATTTAACTAATTCATTTGTTCTCCCATGGAATTAAATAGATTCCCTACCAACTAATTGTTACTCCCAACCAACAAATTTCAACCAATTAACAGTTGGTTTTCTTAACCAAAGCTTTTTTGTTATTTTGTTTCAGTGATTAGTCTAAATAATCTAAAATTCTCAACCGGCTTAATTTAAGACCAAACTCTCATCAATGTCTAATTAATGGTTCTACATTTTAGTCGAATGGCAACTAGTTAGACTTTTGAAGATGTATATTTAGCAGTCGAACAAGGTTTCTTTTTGTTACATCTTAAAATTATCTAACTATTGGTCTTAATTCAAGATTTATTTTTTTAGGTGTTGTTTCTTCAATATAAAACTGAAATACAGTATAATTAAATATTCTCTAGTATGTTTCTAAGTTTGTTTATGATTTTAGTTATTTGAATAAGTTTGTGATCCTAAATGGTTAAAAGTAAAAATGCAACGGTCGTGATCGACCGAACCAATCAATCAGTTAGCTGGAACATAGAGCACCGCTGAACTGGTAGAACTTTTCAATCATTGTCAGAATTTTTCCTCTTCAACACATATCGTTAACGTATAATTTATATTCACCTTCATCATAACCATAGTATTGTAAAAAGAACGTTTCTTCTTATTTCGACTCGGCAATTTTCTAATTCGGAATAGTTACATCTGATGGAATACAAATTTTTATGTTTTATTGGTATTTCATATAGAATATATCATCAATGTAACATCTCACTTCGAATCAAATTTAATGTTAGTCGCGTTACTAAACTTTACTCACATTATTGCATAGCAATAAAATCCTAAGATAATGAAATGTTCCTAGAGATATTCCAGTTATTTTCTAACAAAGTGGACGTTATTGCAACACAAGTGCAGATAAGTTACCAGAAGTTTTCTCGAGTGCAGAGCATGAAGAAACTTTCAGAAGTGCTATGACGTCAATCACCTAGAACCCGGAACGTACATAACAGGAGCCCTTATACTTTATCTCTGGCAGAGATTCAGAATTCACTCTATTATGCTTTTCAATTTCAGTTTTTTCTTGATATTTCAATATCAATATATCCATTGTTATTTGCATCGCAGTTGTAATGTAAGAAGATCTTATCCCACGTATTTTCCAAATGGGATTTTCCTAAAAAAGTCTCAATATTCAGGGAAATGGACATCGTAATTACGAAATGATATTTCGTTTTATTTCAAATTGTAAATGTTATTTGTTTTATATTTTTATTGTATTTAAATGGAGATCGCTGCAGCATTTATTGCAGTATATTATTCTTTTCCTATACAGTAAAATTCTTTTTATTTTCCGATGATTCGTATGGGGAAAAGATCTATCGACTACCGCAGCTGGTTTGGTCCCTTGAGGCTACGTCACGAATGTATCCGAACGCATCCAGTGCATTGAGCCGCTGGCCAGGCTATTCTGTATAAATCGCACATCACTTTTCGTGGTCTTTTTTGAGTTAAGGATTTTGCACGTTTCTCATGTTCGGTGAGTGATTGGTATAGGCCAATAGGTCAATTTTAAATCCAAGCTAATGAAAAATATTAAAATTGACAATTCAATTTATTTACTTTGGGGAAAACACCCATTCTTCTGTTAATAATTAAGATCATTTTTTCTACTGACGTTTTTGAAATATGCATCATGTGCACTGATGACAGCACAACAATAAATTCCGAGCAGTGTATTCATTAAGTCTTGGGTTCTGGTATTTTTGTTTTTGCTGTTAATTACTGTCTGAATTCATAGTCTTAAAAGATTAGGAACCTTTCTAAAGGACGAAATAATTAACTCACAAATTCAACAAACTTTTTGTAGAAGTTTACCGTTTTGAAAATAATCAATAAGATTGTGGATTATGTAAGTTTTTATGACCTACAACTTTTTTATTAATTACAGCTTTCCAAGCTGAGTTTACGTTGAAACGATAGCCATGCATAATAGGTTTCATTTATTCGATGATCATGTAAAATCCGCCGTATCAAAAACAAATTTTAAAACTGTGATCAGAATATCGTACGTAATTCTTCAATATTTCCAACAAATTATTAAAATAATATTTCATATTTCCGTACGCCCACATATTCTTATTATTTGTTATATCCATATCAATCGTTTTATTTAATTAAATAAATTGAATTATACTCTATAAACTTAAATAAAAAATTATGCAGAGTTTTCGCAACATTTTTCATTCTTAATGATTTTTTGTTGAGCGCCGTTAAATTTTGCTTCGAGTTTTTCTAATGGTTAGTAATAAGCTGTAACTATAATATCAGCTCAGTGTGGCTATTTTTATTAAATATTTATTACACTGAGAAAAACATCCATAGTTAAATTGACTATATCACATAGTTGGAAAAATATAGTTGAAGCTACTTCCAAAAATAGCTAAATTTACCACTTTCATAGTCAGTTTTACTATAATTTTGTTACACCAACTATCTCCTCATAGATAAGAAAATCAACTATGTAGAATGATTTAAATAAATATGACAAATATTGTTAAAATGACCATAACTTAGTATAGTTCTCATTTCACACTATGTCTCGAAGTAAATCTTTATATTTACTATTATTCATAGTTAAAGTTTGTATTTACTATAAATCCATAGTATGTAGTATTTGTATTTAGTTTACAACTATTTTTAAAAAGTAAACATTTACTTCTTTCCATATTTTTTATGACAATTTCTTATACAATTTCTCTCAGTGAAGGTCGTAATTTTCTGAAATAACTATCTCAAAATAGTTGGGTCTATTTGTTTATTATGATAAGTAGCATTTTTAGTCATGAAACAATAGTTAAACTTTACTATATCAGAATCGTTATTTCACACTATGATTCATAGTACAAAAAATGGTCATTTCAACGGCTTTTTTTTCTGAACGTAGAGTCGGAACATGACAGACCCAATTTTGTTGCTTTTCACTATTTCATGGTTTTTTTTTAATATTTACTTGAGCGGTCTTTTGTACACCAACAAATTAAGATATTTCGTTTCACAAAGGAATGTTTGAAGCATAATTCAATAAGTGTGCTGCCAATATTATGTTTACGCCAGCTACTGAAAATACTTTGTCAAACCCGTATTCAATTTCAGTAATTTTCATCTTTCAATAACATGAAAACTATTCGATACTTGTATATTAACTCAGGCCTAAATTCCAATTAAGAAGTCTGCGTTAAAATTTCCCGGATGTATACAACAGAAGGAAATCACCTCAGAAAATCGCAATTTAAAAAATGTTAGGAGTAAAACAGAATACTAGGTACAGAAACTTTTGAAGGCATAAAATACTGTGTAATATTACAAAGTTAAGGTTTTTGTTTGAAAAATTATAGTCCTTGACAATTTATTTTGCCACAGACACATGTCTGTAACCTCTTAAAGCATCGTTTATGTTATATTTTTGGTTTGAACACCTCTACAGGAGTTTTTGGTGACTTCTAAATTTCCGTTTTATATTGTAAAAACAAAATGTATGCACTTTGTTGTAGTATTGTAGTTTGAATTATACTTTTTAAGCATTCCTCATTATATGATCCCTTTTTGTATGACTTTGACAATATAGTAACGCGAAATCCAACAAGTGTCATGGAGTAAATCGGGACTTTTTTGACTGGGTAAAGCCGGAACATTATAATTTTTGTATTTCCTCTAAGTTTAAATGAGTTCGTTTTGAATGCTTGAAACTGAAGTAAAAAAACTTTTTATGACGAGATAAAACGGAACATTTTTGTATTTTTTAAAATTTTATGTATCTTCCCATTTTAGTATTCCAGTTATTCGATTTAGTTTGTTAGTTGGTTACGTTATTTATAAATGTTTTTTAATAAGATAACCGTTATGAATTATATACATCTGGTACTTTTCCCAAAAATATCGAAGGTACTTAATTAATATTGAAAAAGACGATAAAACATAAAGAAAAACCAAATATTCCAATTTGCCCACGAGTATGGTCCTGTTTGCCCCGCCACTTTTGGTATTGCCCATCAAAGATAAATTTTTCTTTCCGATAATCCAATAATGTACGACACTGTAAAAATTATTTAATGTATTTTGTTGGGCATTGTAATCGCTTTTATAATTTATTCACCGATTTGGTAATCTTAATTCAGTTACAAATAAGAACAAACTAAGTAATATAAATTATCTAATAAAATATTTTTCAGATTAATTTTAAATATTATCATAAAAAGAAACAATTCCAGAATAGATTTTACGTATCTCCATTATTTATAAATAGTACGAAATCCTGAAGAAAGCTAATGTAAATTAGGGTGATTAAAATGTCATGCGTCATGTTAATGAAGTAATGAAAAAGCCATTGATTAGCACTTGTTGAAGTTCTATATTTCCATGAATAACTATTTTTCGAAGGTGAAAAATTCATTGTTGGTTTTCTTGTAAATACCTGAATTGGGTCTAGTTAGGAAAATGTAAAAGAAAAACGCTACAGGGGTTAGTTCCCTCGTGACGGGGGCGTAGACTCTAGTTTCCTTTTTAGATTTTGAATGGATCACAACTACAACCTGCTCCATTCAGACTTTGAAAAACCTTGTAAACGGTACTTATGTAATTCATAAGAAGACAAGGATTTCCTTAGTTTTATACGGAAAAATTGAGTTTTGAGTTTGTTAAATTATACATCGGTTGCGTGTTGAAGACATAACAACCAATTAATTTTTAGAAAAAGTTTGATAAATTATCCGATCTGTTTAGGGGGTTTTTGGGGACGTTGAATACGATACCAATGTCGATATTAAAAAATTTAGAACGAGGGATCCAATATGGCGGTAGTCTGAAACAGATCATTGTTTCTTTTTGACTAATAATCCAGATTTTAAAATAACAACCGCCGATTTGGAAAAACAATTATTTTGGGTATGCTCTTATTCCTTAGGGTATTGATAAGACTTTTCCTATAGATTTTCTAATGATAGAAAAATGTTTTACTTCCAAAACATATAGAAAAATAGAAAAAAGAGTTTTTATATATTTTCCCAAATTTATTTGAACAATACAGGTTAGGTTAAATTTTTTTTGATAATAGCAGTAATCTAGAGACCGATCTCCAAAAACATAAGATATAAGCCATACATGAATAATAAGCGAAAAACGTTGAGTAATAAATTTTAAGAAATAATATATTTTATAATATAATTCAGAATATAATTTGAATTTAATATTATTATAATATAGATTTGTTATGTGTTTGGTTTATTGCGTTTTTACTTCTGAAATATTCGATGTGTAGGTAAGGACAGATTTAATGTTTTTTCTCGTTTTTTTTTTTTAGTAAGATTCATTCGTAAAGTAATTTTTGATAAGTATTTGACGCATGGACACCCGTTTCAGATAAATTACCTTAAATAAATGGAAATTTATACATAATGAAAGTTTCTTCGGAATTACTATTTCCAATAGAAATTTCAAGAAACGTTTTTTAACATAAAATTAATTCTTTATTTTTATTCCAATTACTAGATAAATATTCTTTTATTTCTAGTTACACAGTTGAAGGGATATTTTATGCCAAGTACAGTCTAGTATCAAATATCTTCTGTTTAACTTTAAAATTCAAGAGACTCTCAAGGACTTCAAAACCTCCGTATCTCTCCTAATGTTTAATTAGTTTTGGGACAAACTTTCGTTAATTCAACACTGTTCAAGGTATAGCAACATTTCATTAAATGTAATAAATGTTCAGAAACTCAAACTTTTGAATACTGAATTTCGGGACATTTTTGAAAGTGCACTAAAAACCTGATGTCAAATGACTTGAATATTCATCTATAACATTTTGTTTTTAGTGCCATTATTCGGAATACTTACCATTTTTGAGGATTTTCCAACGTCAATCGTAAATAAATATTGTAAATTTTTAGGAGAAATAAATTATTATTGACATTACTGGTAAATTCCGTTATCGTTACTTATACAAAACCGCATAGGGACTTTTATAGAGACTTTAAAATTCAATGATTTTACTGTGAATTTATATTAAAAATATTGATAATGGCAACATATTACTGTAAGATACTTTCAAGTACTTTTTTACTGTATTTTAACAAATTTTGTTGCAAGTTTACAATACTTTTATGATGTAAAAAACTTCAAGCATTTGTTTACAAAATTATTATTAAATATAAAACACATAACTGCGAGATGACAGAATGTTTAAGGCAATGGTTCTAAATGAATTGCTTGACTTTTACATAATAGAGGCATAAAAATGGTCAAGATCATTGAAAAGGATATAAAAATACGATTACATAAATAAATACGCATATTAAATTAATATTGGTGTGCGAATAATGTCCAAATAAGTAAACACCGTTTAAATAATATTTGTTAGAGGAAGAAGAGATGGTCATCAAACAAAATACAAATTGCAGTATATGTATATGTTAGTATCAATGTTTTAAATTTTTTTCTTCAAATGACACATAATTATATTGTTTTTTTCAGGTATTCTTTTATTAGAACGGTTTGTTAGTTAATTTATTTACGCCATAGAGAGAATATGAAGAATTTATTAATTAAACCTAATTAATCCTCTTATATAATTAGTTTTTGGTGTTCCATGTTATTTATGTTAATTAATTATTATTTGACGTGTTTTGTTTAGTTTTTTCCGTAGGATTATGTGAAGCTACATAATACCTCTCCTATTCTCTTTCGTTGTTATACGATTAGGATAGAATATCTTGGTGTGGTTTTCTTAAAGGTTCGTTTAAATGAGGTAATAAATCATTTATGTCAAATATATTTAGGAAAATGAGATAGTTATGTATTTTATAAGATACTGTAGTAATTAATGAATATGGTTTCTACTTATTGAATGGTTTATTTCAGCGTCTTTTCTACCGTAGTATCGTTTTTAAAAGTATATTCTCATTATTTTTATGTTTCTAACTACAATTCAGTACTTTTGAAGTAGCTATCTTTGTTGAACTATTGCATAAACTAATCTATTTTTTATATAATTTTTTCAGAAAGTGACAAATTTGTACACTTACTTTATCTTAAAAACGATAATTTATTACTATTATTATATTAAATTTATGTTTTTGAAAAATGTACTTAGAAATTTGAAAAGAACTTATGATTGTTTTAAAGGTTTTTTATTAATAGATCTACAGATTGAATAAAAATATTTAGAAAATTAGTTTTGAAATATTTTAAAGAAACAATATTTTTCTTTTATTTTCTCGCCTGAACTTGTCATTAAAAAAGTTTAGGCTGCAGGGAGTAGAAACTTTATGCTCTGTAGACTTAGACTCGACCTTGGTCTACGGGGATCTGATATACAATGAAAGAAAGAGGAAACTGTACCTTGATTGGTCTCATTTTGTACACTTCCGGGTTCATTTACAATAGCGTAATTCTTTAGATAATGTCAAATCAGCAGGAGTTGAAAACAAAAGATATTTTAGAATAACTGTATTTTTTTATAGCTCGAATTTTAGAATTCACTTCTAAAAATAATTTAAAAAACGAGTGATCTGCAATGTCTGTTTTGATAGCTCAGTGTAGATTTTTGGCACATAATTATTCGGAAAATATATTTTTTTGCTTTGCCAGAAATTAAAAGGCCTAGATAAAGTGACTTATAACATTTGATTTAAATATCCAGGAAAAATAAGTTGAAGGGCTATAATTTTTGGGACTTTGTTGATGTCAATGTATAGATAATACAGCATAACAAAATTTTGTTACCCTATATGTAAAAGTCAATTTTGGCAGGATTTTGTACTCCAGAATCCAAATATGAAAAGCCAAACATGAAGCGCCAAAATATCCAGTCGGCTCTAGTTTTTGAGATATTTAACGTCTAGGGGGTTAAACATTCTATTATTGGCATTTTTGAGCATCTATTGTATGTAGCAAATATGTGCACCAATACATTGAATTGGACTTTTTTGCCCAAATTAAAGGTCAAAGAGGTAGAAATCATGTATTAGGACATTCTTTTCTCTTTTTCTCGAAAAGTAGCTAAGACGATAACGAGTTTGAAGTGATTCTAATTTAAAACAGTTCGTCGGATATATTCGATCCGCCAGTTTGAATTTCTTCATTTTTTGCGTTATATTCTACAGTATAGATCTGCAAAATGTCCAGAAACATAATTCAGTTTTATCGCTTTCATCTTCAATTGGTAAAATAACTCAGATAGTTCAATATTTTGGCATACCTTTTTTGGATTGTGCAGGAATGTTTTTTTGCATTTTGGGCACTTTCTTTGAAATTATAGCCGCTGATAAGGGATTAATATCATTAGAACATTTACAATGGAATGGAGTGATATATTTGAATTGATTACTTCATATAAAATTATCGATCAAGTAAAAACAATATTCGACTCCCATTAAGTTCTCTATTATTATATTTTCATTTTGGGCAGCTTTGATATCCTTTAGGTAATTTTTCTCTTGTAAGATTCGATTGAAATTTTGTTATGAACAACCGAAAACTAAAGTAGCTAGTGCTTCTCGTTTATCAGTGGTGGTAAGTCCAAACTTCGTAAGTCAAATATCTCTCATGCATGCAAACAGCCTGATTCCTATGTCAGACTGCGAGCTGCTGTACAGGAGAAAAATGAACTCTAGTAAGGAGAAGTAAATACGAGTGTGAAATATCACCGAAATTAATATTCCGCCATTATTCATATTTGCCTTTTGTAGAATTTTATTAACAAGTTGTAATTGGGTTAATCATTTAACTTACGAAAAGCATGAACTTGCAGTTATTTATCTGCTTGTAGATGCGGTCGTGTGATTAGTGTACTAAAAGGTAACATAAATCAGCAGACGATTTCCGAAAACTACTAATAAAGATAACAAATATATATTTCATTTTTTAAAAATAGAAAAATTAACATCAACAAAGTTATACTAACAAAAAGTATTTCTTTTAACTCTTGGCTCAACTTCTCAATGGTAGTTGCCTTTGTCAAGTAAATAAAAAATAAACTATTAGAATTATATCTCGAAATTTTATTTAGTATGAAGAAGTTTTGTATATTTCTAATAACAGTGGTATAACAAAGTGTGAATAATTAATTTTATTTAACAAAAACAATTCATCAATTATTTCATATGTTTACACAGAATATTGTATTAACTTAGATATTTTACTTCAGTGTGATAGTAATTTGATTATTAAGAAATAAATCAATTAATATTAAATCACGTTAAACTACGAACTTCGGCTCAGTGCTTTCTCCCTTTCGCAGGGCCTCCCTTGAGATTATTAATTTTATTTGCATAGTTGTGTAATAAATCGTACCATTTTATTGAGGATTAACCATAAAACGTATTTTGTCCTTATCCATATGATGTTCAGACAAACTTTTCTTGGCTACTTCACAGACAAAAATTAAAATATTAGAAAAAATATTTAATAGGCAGTTCATATTTTTACACTTGAGTCGTTTAAATAATATTTAAAATTCCATTTTACTGTAGTAATCATTAAGCAAAATTTTTTGAAATATTTGGATAGATGTTTTATGATTAATGTTGTAAAAATTACATAAATAAACAATTTATGAGAAACATTCGAATACATATCTTGTATTACCGAAAATTTATTCTAAAAAATATTACAATCGATTTACTTGATAACATTTATTAGTAATATGCTGTAAGAATGGTCATTAATTATACATAAATATAAACGGATTATATATAAAGCACACATTTAGTCCATAAAGTAAAATGTATAAATGAACCATCAGAAGGTTGTCAACTCTTGCGGTCTTAAACTGAAACACACTTAATGTAGGTCTTCGATAATTTTCTATACAGAGAAGTTCGTTCCCTGAAATTAAAGATAATATTTAGCAAATGGAAGATTCAAGACGGCAAATTAAATTACGCGTATTCGCCGTGCTACTGAAATTTGCATAATACGCACGTCACTATTTAATGGGTTTGCAAGCCCTACAGGTACGCTTTAATGAGATGAAATTTCAAATTTGATACGAATATTGCCCAAAATAACACGTGTGCATGCTGTCCAAGGTAAACAGTGTGCATAATTGAAAAATAAGAGAAAGAACAAAGTTATTATTATGTACAATTTATTCTTATGAGTAATTTATGTTTATGTATTTAAAAAAAAATTACATTTTAATTTTTGGTTTCTTCTACACAGTGAGGAGTAATTTTATAATGTTTGATAATTAATTTGTCGTACATCAACAGAACATAAATTCAACGCCTTGTAAAATTTCTTCGCAGTTTACATCGTAACGGAACGTGTCCTGCAGCAGATAAAGTTACGAAACTGTTACAAAATCCCACTTCGACTTCGACAATGTTTTATGCTGTAAATTGCAGATATTAATATCCTACAAATTATTTCTTTATTTAATTATTAAGTCGGAATCTGTAATTCAACATCCATATTTAGTATACACTGAGAACAACTATGTTTAATATTAAGACGATTGGTTAACTTCAACAATGCATAATAAATAATGTCAATAATTTTATTGAATGGCCAATACAGCTCCTACAATTACCGGTGCTAAATTTCTAGTTTTTAATAAATGCCCCGGATGAGGAACTCTTCCATGTAGGTAAAAACGTTGGGCTGGTGACGTCCTTATTTAGGGCTGCTAATTGTAAGAGCTGTATAGGCCATTTAATAAAATTATTGATTATATTTATTGAAAGTTGCAGTTTATTTATAAAAATTATCATTGAAATTTATCAATGAATAAGTGTTAACAGATAACGAACTTCGTTAACATAATAAAAGGAACTTTTTTTCTCAACACATCGTGGATTTTGTAAAAGGAATTTTCTAATTTCTATAGTATTTCTCGATACTAGTGTGTAAAATACGATTTTACGCACTGTTTTTAACATGCGATTACATAGGCCGGTGCGTAATCAAATTTTACGCATAGTATTTCGAAAAAGCAACTTTTAAAAGTGTTACAATAGATTATAGTACAAATTTTAAGTAAAATTTGTAAGAATACAAAACTGTAACTGTAGCGACCCAGCTAGCTTATTTGACAATTTGTACTTAAAAAAGTTGCCTCTTACATGTTATACATTTGCATAGTACAAATAAATATTGAAAAGATATCGAATTGATATAACTTACAATTTTCTAAGAAAAAGATAACTCTTTGAAGTTGCTGGATAAACATCAATATTCATCAGAAAGTTAACCTAGGGAATTGTTATCCCTATAAAGTTACCAAATTGTTATGATATTAATGATGTCTATTTGCCGCCTTCTTTACGTCAGTTAAAAGACATGTTTTCTTAAGTTATCCAATAATTCGTTACCGAAAAGCTGAATATGAAATGTTATCAATTTGTTATCATCTGTAATAGTATCGTAAAGTTGCCATTCCTTTGTTGCCTCATCGTACTTTTCAAAACGTTAGCAAAAGGATAAATTTTTTAAGTCGTCCAAAAATGCGTAGCGAAATTGAGTCTTTTTAATGTTATCGAGTGGACAGACATTACTTAACTTGAAAATGATAAATAAACTGTGATACGGACATACATAGCAAAGTGTGCATCACAATGTCAACAATAAAAATTGTATCTCATTTCTGCATACAACCTACCATATTCAAGATAGATATTTATAACATTTATATTTCATCACTATTAATGTTGTCAGTTGACCATTTTCCAGATAATAAATCCTTTAGAGATTTTCCAAGTCTTCTGTAGGCGTCGTTCCATTAGTCTGGATCATCAAAAAATCAGTTTGATGGTCCCGTACGCACAGAAGCCTTCGAAAATCTGGGAAGGAGCCCAGCCAGCACACTTGAGCGTTCGTCAACAAAAAGTTATCCAAACATAACAAATATTAATAAACGTTAATATTCGAAGAACTTTTTGGGTGCATTAGCCAAGATTTGTCGAGCATTCTTAAAAAAGGCACACCTAAAAGTTATCGAAATTTTAACATTTGTTAACATTTGTTATGTCTGGATAACTTTCTGTTGACGAATGCTCAAGTGTGCAAGTTGGGATATATTACCTGGAAAATGGTAACATTATGTCATCTCTTTGTAACGCGTAAAAGTTAACTTACAGTTAACCTACCTGTTGAAACTGTATACTTTAATTTTAACTCTAAGTTCATCTAAACGTTAACAAAACGTTATTATATTCATTACAAAAAGGTCTCACAAATAGTTATCAAATTGGTAGTCAAATAGTTACCAAAAACGTTATTCAATCAATATCATAACAGTTAGCAATTTTGAAACTTAGAGGATTACTGTTTTTGGTGCATTCGACAAGATTTCGACACCAAAATACTAACCTTTTCATTTACTTTTAGGATATCTTAAAAGTTAACACGTAACTTTTGAGGTTAACAATATTGTAACGGTTAACGTTTTTGTAACTTCGTGCTAGCTGGGGATTGATTAGGATTAATGGGTAGTATTTTAACCTAAAAAATACATTATATATTTATCATATTAAAATATATTATATAACTTATATTATAAAGATACTTTTATATTATAATTACAGCAATAGAGATACGATCCGAACCAACTGATATTGTTTAAGATTAAAGAAATAGTCTTAGTTGGAAACATCGTCAAAATTGTAGAGAAAAAATTATTTTTCGGTTGTTACTTATTTTATTCTAGAGAAATATATTTTAAATCAATAATAATTAGTTTAGTAGTCAATAACAATAAGAACGCCAATGAAAAATGCTAACTGCGGCAAGATATACTATTCAAAGTAAAGTTACCCTAAATACAGCTTTTTACACTAAGAAGTGATGAAATATGACGATTATATGCTAATATAAATGCTAATCTGATGAAATGATTAGAACTGTCAATATTGAAATCAAATTTTTTTCCTAAGTCATATAGAGAAAGTGAATCACCTGTTTGTCATCACTGTTTTCAGCTGCACTATCACTGCTATATTTATCAACTTTAGAATCGCTTCTACTTTATCATCACCGCATTTAACAGTAATATGAATTTCACACGATTTCTATAGACTTATTACTGCAGTCACGTATTTATAAGTATTGCAACTTTCATATTTTGCCGCGATTCCTCTGATGTAATTCATACAAAAGTTACGTAAAACAACATGTAAAAATATAAACATAATCGCATATTTTTAACAATAAATTGTTTTCTGCAGGAACATTAAAATTTCCCGCCAAAAATTGTCGCAGCGCCCTATATGAGTAGTGTTTTTTATTCGTCTCGAAATTACCGTTTAAATGAGCCCCCACTCGCTCTATGTTGCCATTTAAGATTTTCGGCCCCCCTCGAGCCCCCTGGTCCCTTTAGTAGGTAGGTGGGAGCGCCACCCTCCGCAGAAAGTAGATTTGTTGAAAAATCGTTTCACGTGTTTTAGCGTTTTTTCTTAATGTTGGAAGTTGTCGAAATATTTGATCGTCCTGGTACATGATTGACACCCTGTATGCATTTGTTGTACAATGTTTATACGATAATAATATACCTACTCTTTCTCACATTATTTTACTACTATTACATGCTTGAAATAATGTAAATCGTTGATCAATTTAGAGTGTAACAGGATAACAAACTATTTATTTTTTCCTTTCTCTTGAAAATTCAGTTGATTGGCACTTTTTCTATGAAGTTGCTTTGCTTCCAAGCAATAGAATACTTCTAAGCAATAATGTACTTGATATTTATTATTTAATCTATCAATAAATAAACGCGACGTAGCAATGTGATCGATACTAAATCTATTTAGGCCTTAACACAAAGTTGTGGCTTCTTCTTTTTTAAATATGAAGAATAAGAAAAGTGACTGTTTCGAAATACCACTTTTGGTGCAGACTCTTATTTACTGAAATATATATGAATCTAAATCAATTTGTTAAGTTAAATTATAAAGTCAGAAAGTATACAGCATTGTCGCTTAAGATTCAAATAAATATTTTTAACTCCTTCGACTCTAATGAAATTAATCGCAAATGTTCTGTTTTTTGAGCTTTACAACATCTTTTTTCCCCAACAGATTCGATTTAGCTAATTCACTAGATATCACAATTACTCTTTTTTGCAAAAAATATCTATAAATAACGTATTGCCTTTTTGAATTCAAATATTTTTCCTAATTTTAATTAATACTATTGTTTTTTTAACTGTATGGATGAAACTGGAGGGTGGTGCGTTTAAATATAATATAAATAATACTGACAAGGGTTTATTGATGGGCAAAAGAGAAAAATTAATACAAAATTGTGACACAAACGTCCGACTCCATAATTTGAGTACTCTTCAGTGTATAATTATTTTATTAGCATAACCGTTCAGGTCTATTTATGCTGTTTTCAGATACATTGCGTGTGTGCGTGTGCATATGCGTTTAGTACTTAGAATGCAATGAATTTGATTTGAATTTTTTAACTGACGTTATGGCAATTTTTCCCCTCTAATTAGCTAGGGAATTATACAGTGGTGGTAAATTTAACATCTCTAGTCTTATGTTAATAGTATTTTTTTTAATGGAAACATTTTTTGGATGACATTATTCCCCCCCCCCCCCCAATTCTTTTCTTTTGTTAAAAGCTTTATATGGTCGGAGTCAAATTCATGTCGTGTTTCTAAGCTGTGATTTTTTAAGACAGTAAAATTCTCTCCTTTTTATGTATGTATATATTTCTTTTGTGTTCTTCTAACCGAATTTCTTTGTTTCCTCTTCTAAACGGATTCTTTCTTCTTTGTTGCACACTAAAGATGACTCAAATTGTAGAGTCGACTCCTTTGTACTATAATTTTTTAATATGTTTTTCATTTTTGCCCACCAATTGGTTGTTAATTGTTTTTTATGTTATATTTAAACGCATCACCCTCCAATTTCATCCTTAAAGTTATCAATATCGATGTCTCCAGAAAAAAAAAATGTTTAACTACATACAAGGCAAAACTTAATATCAGGCTGTTTTTAACTAATCATCTAAATATGAATGACATCTGGCCTGAAGCATTTTATTATGCTACGGTATTTACTGTAATTATTACAAAGAAGATCTTTATCAGCCATGATCGGAAATGAAATTCACATTTTGTATTGAATTATCATATTTACTTAAACGCTCTTCAGTCCAGCTTTGTATACAAGGAATCCACCACATCGATTCGTTGTCTCGGTCAATAGCCGGTCATTACCACTTAGTAGTGTCGCATTTACGGATTGACATCATTACGAACCCCAAATGTAGTTACGGATAACCACAAGACCAGGACCAAATTATCGGGACTTGTTTAAAGTACGAACTAGTCAGAACTGAACTAACTAGTAATTTATTTCACTTAAAAATCATCGGAATAAATACAAATCAAAATTGAACAGTTTTAATAAAAGTCCTAAATACCGATAAGAACTATTATTCATGGAAATTGTTGAAATGTCTTATCCGTAACACAGTTTGCTCTAAGCATTCCACACGCTTTGTATTTTGACAAGAATACCTCTTTCTAGACCCCTAAGTAAATCTTCCTTAGCTCAGGAACACTGGATGTAACGACCCAGTTTCGTCATCCTGTGGAAATATGGCAAACTTCGACATTGTAGTTTCCTTCGAAAAATGAGGAATGAGAAGTTCGATAAGTCTGTAAAATTTTATGCGACACAGAAATCCACTTTTCGTAAGGAAACGTGCCTTTGCCAATATCCCGAATGCAACATCCCTAGCCGCTCGTCGGCGTGTTGCGTTACGTATTTCCGTAGTATGACGTATATTTACATAGAATACAACATCGTGAAGGGCATTCTCAATTATTTACATTGGGTACGGCAACCGTTTGCGATTCCAATTCATACGTTATGGCTGACGTCGAATTTCCCTCTCTCGTCGAACGATCAACCCTGCCCTTTTTACATAGGTACATTCGCCAGTATCACTGTTTATAGAGTCACTTATATGTGTCTTTGCGGAAGACTAATAGTCCCTGGGGTGTACCACTATGGAACTTCATTGCGCGAGCGCGTATACAGGATCCTGAAGTCGAGGGAACGTCGAAGTCTGCTCGGTCGACGCTCTTGTCATTTCCTTTTTGAACCAGTGCCAGTCTACCGATAACTGCTTTCGTTTGTTTCCCGAGCCGGGGTTTTGTGCATCTTTTGTACTATTTTCGTGCTTTTCGATGGGATTATTCTTTTTTTTATTTTGACGGTTCATTGGTTGTCTCCCTAAACGATGCTTTCGAATTTAGCTATTCTTTTGCTAACATTGGCCGATCGTACATCTTTATGTTCCCTGTCAGCATTTGTGCCAGCGGTAGTAAAACTGTTTTAAGGATTTAATTACTTATCGACCAACATATTGCGTGTATTCAACTGCAACACCAACTGGCTAACCTTTATTATTTTAATCCATTGCTAACTGGAGGAAAGTGTAATGTGGTCAACAACTACATCTTAAAAAGTATGAGGTGAAAAATAACATGCTTGGTCCCAATGTATCTAATATGCAGTAGTAAATCTTGCCAAATTTCCTTTCAGAGGTTCCTGTTTACATTTCAACATCATCATACCATTGGTAATGTCTGAGTAGATAAATTATTGCGCTTATTAATCCAGCAGATTTTAGCTTCAGATGGATGCGTCAGTTGTTTTCAGCATTGTGTCAGTAATCCATAAAAACTAAATGTTTTATGGGCTGCGAGTTCCGGTTATTAGCAAATTTGCTAGTCTTGTTATAAGAGCAGAAGAAAAGTCCATGGCAAAAGAAGGCACCTTCATTGATCATAAATCAGTCTTTTTGATCTGCCTACTTGCTGCTTCGATATTTTCATTAATTAGGTGTTCCAGCTTCTCACATGATCTTCAGGTGGAATATATCGATATCTTCTTCCAAAATATTCTAAGAATTGAGCGTGTATGTTGACAGGCTCACGTTGGAGTATGCGCAATCACATAGGGAGTCTTTTCATGGGCAGTAGGGAGCAACAGGATTTTAGAAACTACCGAAAATATTTGCTGATCACATTTTTGGTTTCCGGAATGTGCACTTTCGAAATGACTCTATGTTTGAACCCCTTAGATTCTTTTCTAACTAGTCTAGAAACTAAGGACATATGTTATTATGAGCCGGTCTTGATTTGATTGACGAGTACTTGTTACCAACAGAATCGATGTTTTAACAACTGCGGTACCCATAGTAGGTTTTTTCCCCACTTCGGTGGTTTTTCCCTACGCCATTGCATACCCAAATGGGGGTACTCCCTTAAAGGTATAGAAGGGTATAGTATTAACTTTGTACGGCCCTTCTGAAATGGCGACGATGTTTACTTGATATTTACTTGATTTTAATGATTAATGCGGGAAAATTATGTTCGAAATACGTTTTGATTTATCGACACGATCGATGTTGTTTTTTTAGTATACTGGACAGTTTGATTTAGATCTATTTCTAATTTTCTTCATTTTCCTGTAATAATATAACCAATTTTTAAAAATGTGTGCGAAGTTGGTACTTGCAGCGTTACTTGATTTCGCAACACGAAAACAAAATTTTAAAAAAATGGCGTTTTAATTGACTGCATCTCAACCTACGGGAGACTATTTTAACTTGTACTACGAACACAATTCTATGTGCCATAAATGATGGATTTTCTCATGCGTAATATTATGTAAACAATTAGTAAACGAACAACTAATTTAATAATGGACAATACTAATGGAAACAAATAAAATTATAAATAATTTTATGGGCGTGGTGATCTCCTACGGGCGCATAAGTTATTTTACGCCCTTGATACGAAAATAACTATTTCGATATATCTAAAAGACGTCTTATAGATATCTAAAAGATATCTGTCAGAGCTCTTTACGACACTTTCAAGATATCTTTGACGAATTATATGTATTATATATTATACATTGTATATATAAGATAATAATAATAATACAGACGGTAATTAGTAAAACATAGTAAACATGTAATATGCATTAAATAGTCTATTACAATTAAGTGTTTTGCAACTTTTATTTATTAATACTTCGGCTGGCATGTCTTCGGGGTCGAAGTTTTGAAAATGCTCATTTTCAACTTATGTCGACTCAGGCAGGTCATAGTTGTTAAACATTTTCAATTTTCATACATATAAGAAACACTATATTGTTGTAACATATCTATCGAAGCCACTGGACCTAAATATGATTGGACCACCTAATATCGATATAATTTTATAATATAATTGAAAGCTGTTAGTAAACGAACGAGTATTAAAGAATAGCCGACTTTCCACTGGGTCGAAATTTCTGAGCGAGCGAGGCACTACGCCAACACTACTTTATTAATTGATTAGTAAAAACGATTAACCAGTGGAATGTGTATGAGTTATTTTTTTATTATAGGTCCAACTATTATTAGATTATGTTGCGGATAGAATCGACTTTTTGTCAATTGCGGTGCCCGGTGTGGTTTTTTTCCCACAAAAGTGATTTCCCTACGCCACTGCACACCAGAATGGGTGTCACTGCGGGCTTCGATGATGTTTAAATGAAAAGTGCGTGCACCTCTCGCACAAACTTTGCAGAAATATTTTCTATGATGTCTATCGATAATTTTTAGACTAAATTCAAACGAAAATCTAGTGGGATTTTTGAAAAACTCAATTTATGATGATTTTTTAGGCATATTGTACATATATTCCAATATTACATCGATTTAAATGGGATGTTTGGAAATATCTTTTTAAATGTAATTTCTGTGCTGCCGAATAATAATTTTAAAAATAAATTTAAACTAAAATCTAGAAGTACTATTGAAAAAACTACGTAAGTATTTCATATATTATATCGATTAAATGATAGACACATTATTTATATAAAGTAATTTATACGTTCAAAGAAATATTGTTTATAACATTATATAACCGATTTTAGATTTATTATTAAAATTTGGACACAACATTCGACGCTGTAACTTTTGTTCCAAATGTCGCGGTCGTTACCAAAAATTGAAAAAAGTCAAAATAGATAGATTTGGACCTCCTCTTTCAAATCCCGTTCTTTGCAAGAATGAAAAGTCCAACACTAACCATTGCAAAAGGTACTAGTCGCCTCTTTTTGCTCAGCTCTTTCTTCTCCCGTTGAAATTTTTTCAAAAAATAAAATGGCGGCTTCGAGATGGCGTCTGCAAATTCTATGCTGCATTTTTTTGCACAAATATCGATTGTTTGATTATGTAACGTTTGAAATCATGGAGAATTGGGATGAAAAAATTAATTATTATGATTTCTGCACACCTAATCAAGATTAATTCATAACCTCAAATTAGTTACATACAATGGATTTTTACCGATTTATTGTCCGATTTTCACTGAATTTTCGACGTTTCCATATCATTACTTACGTGTGAAATTGAAAATGATTATATACCCTTGTAACTTATCAGTTATCCGTTTATAACGTAAAAATTGAGTAGAGCTCGATAATATATTTATGAGAACGTTGAAAACATTCACTATATAGCGATAAGAAAGTAGTATTAAAGCTTCACTCGACAATTCACATTTATTGAGCATTTACAATCGCTTTAAAAGCCTTACAACTACTTTTTTTCATCCCAATTCTCCACGATTATCGTTACACTGTGTAATAATCGATATTTGTGCGAGAAAATGCAAAATTGCATCTTGAAGTGTCTTTAGAAACTTTCACCCATTTTTTCTCACTCACAAACATTTTATTTTTAATCCGGATCTACCAACCTCCAAATACTGTAAGTAACTTTTTATATATTTATTATTTGTCTTTTGTTAATGTCATTTTGTGACATGTTCATTCACAGATTTATGTAGTGTAAATTCTAGAAATTAAAACTGAAGTAGGCATAAATTTGATGTCGAAACGCATTAAAGAACCGATATTTTGTCTTTTTTTGGTCAGTCAGACCGAGAAATATCGAAATTCTTTTAAAAATTTTTATATTCATCAAGTGATTAACAAGATTTCTAAGATGGTTTTTACATAAAATCTTACTTAAAACTGCATTAATGTAGTGTAAAGTGTCCAATTTATCTTTAAACGGTTTCTACCTCCTAAGTTAGTGTTGTAAGATCCGAAAACGACTCGGATATACTTATCTTTCATAGTTTATTTTTATCTTTTGTCAAAGCCTTTTAATGTATGATATACTATAGTGGCTTTAGTGTAGTTGATGTTAGCAATGACTAGTACAGCTGCAAGAAAAATAAATTAAATTTATGTGTGTAATTTGATGGACCGTAACATGGATTGGATAGAACCATTATGATACTACATGATTAAACTTATTAAAGTATGGATACAATAAAGGACAATTTTGTATTTTTCTTGATTATGCGTAGCAATGAATAGCAATGAATCGAAAATTAGCAGAGAAGGCGGGGCGACAAATTAGTTTAAAATGTCGTTATGGATTTTACTATACACATGGGGAGCCTCGTAAATCATTGTTCGTCATTCACATATCAAATCGTTCGAACAAGAGCGAATTTAGAGCACGAACGTGACTTCTGTCGTCACAATATATTAAATTTAGTCATAATTATGCAATACACATGTCATAAATTGCAAAAAGCCACGTATTACCTTCATTTCCATCTCGCAGCATAAAACGATATGCATGGAACGATATTTCGTTTCAATGAAATTTAGTATACATACCAGTTACCGTCGGAAAATGTTTTTGTGTCTGCATTTTGTACCGATGTGCAGGCAGGAGCAGCTATTTCATTTTTGTACATATTGCATGTACCAGACTTCATCAACGCTCCGTTTAGCACGCGTATACGTTTCGTAAACGTATTCGTTTAGCGTATGGCTGCTTTCTATTCGTCTGTTTCTGGTCTGAAGAGAACCAGTTTTGCACTTTTCACAAAAAGGGTGTTTTTAACTACTTTTAATTAATGCAGAATATTCCTCTCATACAAAAATTAAGCATCTTTTTCATTCGTCACGGCACACGCCGATGCATTTATTGGTTCGTCAATAGCAAGTTATGTCTTTGATTAACATTTTTTTTCATTGCTTTAAGTGCTGCATGGTATTTATTTTATTTTGGTGCCATTTAGGTGACATTAAATCCTGATGTTAACTCATTTCTGTACATTTTCTCTCTTTTATCCAGTTCTCGGAATTCTACATCGGATAAAAAATGTTTTCTGTTTTGTTTGGTTACCTTCGTGTTTCCAATATTTTTCAAAATATTTCCTCACGTTTTAATAAATATTTCGGAACGTTTCAAATACGATATCTACCCTGTAAGCATGGTTATTCCTATGCAGCGCCGATTTCCGATATCCCATTCGCGACTTAGGCCGTCTATCAAAAGCAATTGAATCTTTGAACTTCGATATCGCGATTCAAGCTGCTCTTCCGAATGACCAAAGATGGCGAATTTAAGTACACGTATATACATAGGTAAATAGGTATTATACATGTGTTGCACACGCAGAATACTATTTGAATTCCTTTCACGTCGTACGGTTGACATTTTTTGAGCTGCCGTACTCCTTAAATTCTATGAATGTAATTTGTCAAACACGAATCGACAAGCTGTCACAACACGGGTAACAGCATATGTCGGGGAAAATACTTGTAATGAAACTAACTTTACTGCAAAAGTTTAAAATAACAGGAATGTTTTTGTTAATTACCAAAACATATTTGTTGGTGGCAATAAAGAGATAACATTTTTCTATTACATTTTGTCAGACATAATCCAGATAATAAAATTGCGTAGGAAGAAATGGGGGTCCAAAATGTCGTACAGAATTTGTGAGAATTTTTTATTACTGATTATGAATATGAGTATATTACTGAATTGCTGAAGTCTTAAAAAAGTAAAAATTTGATTATTGACACTGCGACATTTATTTTTATAAAAATATTTCATTTTTAACTCGTACATATTACTGTTCAAAATACTTTACGACTGTTACATACGACGATATTAATGTAACAATTTAATTACGCTGGAGGCGATGATACGAGACGAAGTTCGTATATTTCACGAGAGCCTCTCTTCAATCAATTCGTCGCGTGGCAAATTGATTATTCAGTACTACGTCGAATGCAATTTATAAGCAATAACTTTCTGCAGCGTTGATTCGAATAAATAAAAGTATTTATATTGTGAATGGAATATGAATGTGTTATTGGACGTATGAATATTGGAACAATTAAAAAACCAAGGTGAAATTATGCCGAAACGCTTCGTTCGAATAACAAAAAAGAATGGGCGTCGATTATTTAAACGAGCAATTACGATCCGAGTTTGGAAACAAATCAAACCTCGATGGCAGACTTATGTGTTTCGACTAATTTCTGTATTTGACGTTTGTCAAATATGTTATATAAATAATCGTAAATATATTTTTGGAATTATAGTAATTCTTTTTTATAGAGTTTAAAAGTATTAATGAAACTGAAAATTTTAAATATTTTATGATGCAAAAAGAAGTTTTAAAGAAAAATGTTTTTATAACGAAAACGGGTTAGATTAAGGGGATAAATCGGATAAATGATTTTAAAAATATGGAGTTTCCACGTTCGAAACGTATGAGTTTTTGAAATCTGAAGAGCTTTCCTGTATGCCTTTTATGATATCTTTTGATACGTACTTTATCCTTGAGGAACTGAAATGTTCAAAGTAGAAAACTATTATTATGGTACTCCGTTAAATAGTAATAAATATTTCGATAATAAAAATAATTTAATATTGGTGATGTTCTAAGTCATCGAAACTCCCCTGTATTATTTAATACAGCCATTCAATCTTGTCATCTAATATTACTGTTAGCTCATTAAATGACATCATTCGTTTGATGATGTTATTCAAAAGCAACAGTATCATAATCATTCGACATTGCAGTCTTTGATATAATAGGTTAACAACTGTTGACATTATTGAGAGACATACATCAGCAATCAGCAAGACATAATCGATTACCACTTCCAACCTTATCCCATCGCATTTGCTATCAAAACTATGTTAACATTGTACAATATCGTCATCCAGTACAGTCAATTATCATTTTGTTATATCATCACTTGACATACTCCTCATCTAACATCCAATTATAGTCATTTATTATCAGTGTTGGAGAATATATTTACAACTTATTAGCCCTCATCAGCAACTAATTCAGCCGATATTTGATATCGTCATCTAACATTTTTTAAATTCATATTATCACGAACCGACTTTACAATGACGTCATTCAAGTATCCGATGCTATCGTCTTTCGACATCAGCAATCAGCATTATCGACAGATATCATCATTAACCATCATCAGTCACCAGCATATTAATGATTGATAAATATTGTACAGCAAAAACTGTCTTTATTACGTTCTTATTTCTTATTAACTCCACTTAACATCAATATCTGGAACTTTCGTAATTTAACATCAATATTTGCTAAAATCAATGCTATTAACCGATCTCAGCAATTGATGTTACTAATATCTTAAATCACTACGTAACCTAACTTTGACAATGAATGTCAATCCCTACTTCGCCCTCCGATATTGTCATTATACATCAGTATCTAACTCTTTGTAATCATCCATTAGAAATCAGCAATATTTTTGAACATCTCTGTCGTTATATGAGGTAACAGAATCTTCTGCATCGGATAGATTTATTTTGCGACCTTGACACCAAACATTCGATGCTTGACATCATTATTCTATACTGTATGACGAATTTTAATTAATGATAGATGGAACATTAATGATGCTCATAATATGTTACAGAATGGGTCTTCAGACCTCAGCAATCAGCATTACTGACAGGTATCATCATTAACCATCATCATTCACCAGCATATTAATGGTTGACAAATATTGTACGGCAAAAATTGTCATTATCACGTTCTTATTCCTTTTTAACTCCACTTAACATCAATGTCTGGAACTTAATCGTAATTTAACATCAGTATTTGCTAAATTATTGCTATTAACCGATGCCAGCAATTGATGTTACTAATATCTTAAATCACTACATAACCTAACTTTGACAATGGATGCCCTATTTCAACCTCCGATATTGTCATTATTCGACATCAGTGTCTAAAGCTTTGTCATCAGCAATTAGAAATCAGCAATATTTTTGATCATCGCCGCCTGATATCACCAATAAACACCAATTATAACCTAATTAATACTATACATTTATACCAGATAGCGATATGCAGTTGTGAACCTTATTTATCTTTTGAATGCTCTAAAAGACAACCTAGTCGAAAATACACTAGTCTGCTTAAAAAAATATAATATCGTTTATTTAATTAAAAATGTTGGTAAACTATCCTTGATATACTATGATACCACGCTTCAAAATTTAAATAATAATTTACTTTTCTTTATAACAAGTCATCCTGTTTGAATATTTATCACCTTGTCCTAAAACGCAGTCCTAAAATAGGTAGACTGTTCTACTAAAATTTAGCACATAAAGTTTTTAAACAAATTTTCAATCTTTTTTATTTCTACCACTCTATAATTTATGCAATACTGATACCGATTTATTCAATTTGCAATTCATTTAATAAATGAAACATACTCAAACTATATAATTCTTTTATGCAAGTTATTCGTATCCGATTACTACCTCACTATTGATTGAGTATTTTAAAAGCCGCTTAATATGCAGCATTCATCTGCGTTTGTATTTTAATGCAGAGAATATCATTTTTCTACAATAAATTTGGAATTTACCAAAGCTTCTACAAATATAACAATTCGTTTTAATAAACGGAAAAAATTAAGGTAATGTCAGTGGGAATAGGCTTGAACTTATTTGTTTTCTTTTAATTATTTGCAAATGTAGAAATGACAAAACGGTATAAATTATTTTAAAATGGTAAGTTTTATCATAATCAGTTTAATTATGAAATTACAAAGTTTTCTACAAAATCACACAGCATTAACCCTTACCGGATCCACGTGGTTCATATTGACCTGAACAAAAGAAGAACTGCTCGATTTTTCTATAGATACCTCCATTGTTATATAAAATATTTACATAAAAATTGAAATTTATTACATTTTTACGATTGGTATTTCAAAATAAAAGGTTTGAGATGCTTCATGAATTTTTTCAGACTTTCTACTGCACTTTAACGCCTTTAAAAAGAGCTCGGATTAAATAGACGCACGTGTATCCGCAATTAGGGTTAATAAAACATGATAAGGGTAACATAATATTATAAATTGATTACTTCTGCTACGATTTATCGACAATAAGTTTTAAAAAATATCTTTACATTCCTATTGTTAGAATATTCTGATCTGAAGACAAGAAATCAATCGATAATAGTCAGCAGCATGTAGTGACAAATAAAATGCTAATATTTGTAATTACCTCCAGTTTAGGGTGCATAAGCAATATTTATCGAAGTGGTACCAATCATTTTCGTTTTATCGGTATAACCAAAATGGACTTATAAATAGTTAAATTGTTCAATAAAATTAATTGAAATTGTCCATAACATATATTGCGAGGAATATATAGTGGATAAATATTTTATATATTTTTTGAGCAAATAGTTTGTGAACTAATTAGATTCAAAGTACTAAAAAAGCTTATAATTTCTACAAGCAATAACATCCTAAATTATTTTGCAGAATAAAAATGACTTATAAAATGTATTTATATATTTACAGTACCATCGACGTAACATGGAGAAAGAGAAAATTTATCCTCATTATCGGCGATTCACTTAAAAAGAGCAATAGTCGAGACAAATATCCCAAGTTTTATTATTTTGATTTAAATTGATTTTGTTAGATGTCAAATGGTGACAAGTAATTGAAAAACATTGCTTGCGTATGCTAATACATTCTCTCAGATAACGCACTCTCACACACCTGTATATATCCCGTTCTTTTCAACTTGCTGCTAATTAAAATCGTTCCACAATATGAGATTTCATTTCCGACCGTTATTAACAATTTAATTTTCGAGCCCGTCAAAATTTCGAAGTAATATAAAGGGGAGTAATGCCTTTAGGACAAGAGTTTGGTGGGGAAAAAGGGAGAAGAAGAGTTAGTTAACGAACTGCTGGAGCTTCGCGATTGATTGCACCTCCGTGAATACCTCCCCTGCAATACAGAAGTCGTTTAATTTATCTTTTTCCAGACGACTTTTCACTCTGCATGTATTATTTAATAAAAATGCAATAAGTTATGATCGCCGTCGCGCGTCGCTATCATAGACTTAGTTAACTGGTATCGTCTGCTGATTAAAACTCGATAAGCAGCGGATTCTCGTCTAGATTGTACCAGTAAGATGGAAAATAGCTAAAAGGGAGATTTTTATTTTTAATATCATCGTGTTTTGGTAAATAATTATTTTCTAAGTATTTGTATTAGATCTTATTAAGAGCTCCTGCTCTTTAATTTCTCTCTTTATGATTTTGTTTCTCAGAAGTTCAAAACATATTTTGTAATATCTAATTTGATTGTTATGACAAAAAATATTGAAAACCAATGCAAACTCGTCAAAATCCACTTGTTATCAGGTATGTCGTTAAAAACGGACTATTGGATATTGTTAATTTGTTAATAATTTACTGGTTAGATTTTATTTTCATTATTTTGAATTTAGTCAATAAAAATATGGTCTAGATTTTTTTTTGTAGGTTTCCTTCATAAGAAAAAAATAGTCTCTCCTCTACTTGATGACCCTTTGTTCTAATATTAAGATATTGTATATCAGTAATTCCGAATACAATTTTGTTCAACTTTGACAACAATTTTACAACACTGTTTGCTGTTGATTATAATTTTCGTCAGTATATCTTCAAAGTATACATTATTTTGATTAAAATTACCTATATTTGTATACTTGAATGGTTAACATTTGACCGTGATTTTACAATTTTTGTAATTTTAAGCAAAATTTGGGTGTTCAATTAAGATTTCATATTTTCATTTTTTTTCAATATTTAAATTCCCCAAAAAGATGACATAATTTAGACTCTGTTTGTAAACAAAAATCTGCATAGTTTGTGGCAAATAGTCCCACTGTGTACATAAAACAGCTGTACCCTTCATATCAGTTGAAAAAGTTTTTTTGTACTAATTTTAGGAATCTTTGTTGGGCGCGAAATTCGAAAAATGATGCAGTATAAGGAATTTTTATACAAACTGAATATTGTAGAAAGAAGAACTTGGATTAGTTTTATTTCATTGTGCGGTACTTTTTTAGGTAATAACAAAAGTCCCGACTACGTGAACGTAGGACATGAATTTTTTAATGCCTGCGATGCAATAAATTGCAACATGTCGATAAAGTTTCATTTTCTGCATTCACATTTAAATTTCTATCCCGATAATCTTGGTCAACTCGGTAACGAACATAGTAAAAGATTCCATCAGGAATTAGTAGCTTTTGCAACCCGTTTTCAAGGTAAAAGCTCCATCAATATGCTTGCAGGTTACTGTTGGTCACTTAAACGCAAAACAAACGATGATTTTTATAAACGTAAAAGATAAACGTAGGCAACGATTCGAAGTCTCACTGCATTCAAAATTTGCTTAAAAATCAAAATATCGTAAAATCCAGTAATCCTCGTCAAATTTTAACTAATTCAAGTAAAAAATAGGCCATTTTAATTGGAATTAAATATACTTTCAACATATGGCAACAAAAAGAATATTCAAGATCAAATAATATCGTATAATTGTTGTCAAAGATGAAAAAATTGAAGAGAAATGAAAATTTCTAAGATATATATTCGTTTGGATCTTTGCGAGTCTTTAAGATATCGATGTAAATAGCATAGTGTTGCAAAGATATATCTTTCCTGGTTCATAATAAAGAAGAAACTTTAAATCGAGTAAAAATTACTGCTGCAGTGAGTTACTTTTTAAAAAAATTTCAAAAAAAAGGTTTTAATTATAAAATAAGATTTTGGGGGTGTGTAAGAAAAATGTCATTCTTCTCCCTTTTTCGCACGTACAAGGTTTACTATGTCCCTTTATTAAAAGTATATTTAGATTTTTTCATAAAAATATTCACATTCGTGTAGTTAATGTTACATTCTAAATTACTTAAAGTGAAAATTGAGTCACTCTCTGCTAAAAGTGACTTTTTCACCAGCTTTAAAGCGTAAAATCTACATTAAATGTAGATGGAAACGCGTCTTAGAAATAGTGAAAATGTCACTTTTAGCAGAGAGTGACTCAATTTTCACTGTATTAATTTAAAGTGTATTAAATAAATAAATAATAATGAAATAAGAACAGAAAAATCTACTTCCCACATGCAATCCCATTCCTAAATCACTGTATTTATTTTAACTCTTTTGCTAGAAACGACTGGACACGTCAAGTTGATTAATTTGATGTTCATTCGTCTTCTATGGCATTACCGTTTATTTGACAAAGAAAATGTATATATAACTTTCTTTGTAGATAATTTCACGCTCTACCTTTTTTAAAACCTTGTTGTAATGTGATTTGTATTTTTGAAAATAAATTAAAAAAAGCGATTCTTTCATATTTATCCGTCGTTTATGGCATAACCGTTGATTTTAAGAATCTGCTAAAAGTTACCTGAAATTTAATCTAAGGTCAATGCATACTAATACATTAAATTTAATGAGTTTTTTGTTCGGGAAGTTGAAGGTGACCTAGAAATCATTAAGATACTAGTTACATTTAAATTGTCCAAAGCTTTCACAACTAAAGTAACCTTTCAAATAAAAGAAAATCTTAAGGTACAGTAAAGCCGCCGTGAAATGATTTATTTATAATTATAATGTCGAAAAGTTGATAATTAACTTAAATAACGTGTGCGGTCATATGCAGCGAATGAGTAAAAATTATACGTTCAATATGCAAAATTAGCAATAAATTCCTAAAATTAATTCACGTAGCTTTGTCTATTTTCATCCAATTTCGTTTAATAAAAGCTGGTTAGACACGGAATTAAATTTAATTTCAAAACCATGCACTGTGAATCTCTAGGATTGAATAATACCATGAAAACGTCATTAAATTTGACCAAAATGAGGAAAAAATAGCAAATCCATTCAAATATATCCATGACCGTTTTCATTCTGACAAAATAAGAAAAATACATTGAGGAATGCCAGCTTTTCACAAATCAGTGAAGTTATACCTGATTATTCACATATAAACTTACTAAGAAAAGTTTTTTTTTTAGATATAAAATGAGATTTTGAGAGCGCTAAAAAAATTCACCATATCATTTTTCCAAAACCAAAATACAGTCCTTTTTTTTGTCACAGCATACTATCTTACCAAAATTAATATAAATCTTACGTTATTTATCCAATTCACAAAAACAAATACGTTTTCTGAGGTCAAGAAAAAAATGTCATAATGGAGCAAAATGGGCTTAAGATTCGTGTTCAGCGACTCCAACATGTGGTCACAGGAAACGCTTAGTGATTTTTTGTGTAACCATCAAACATTATTCTCCTAAGGATCCCCTCAGAGGTCATTCAACCTTAGTCTTCTCTATCCATTCGGTATCAAAATGTCTTGTTACGAATATTCGTATCTAAACAATCTGGCGCCAGGATGTGCCTCTAGAAAAGGAGGAATCCAATTGACTATTCAAAATAACTTGTGAGAGAAGTCTGAAGTATTTTATTTCCAGCTTTATGGATATGAGTCAGTTTATTATGAAAAACATCCTCAGAAATTATCTTTGATGTAAAAAAAGGATCTTACGTTGGACATAAGTCCAAAATGTTGATAACAGCTAAACCAGAATGGGTTTTTGACCAGCCTAAATAAGTTTTAGTTATATCGGTTGATCTCCTTTTATAACGAAGGAGTTTTAATAGAAAATTAAGTCAGTTTCTGACTATTTTCCGCGTTAAACCCAAACTTTTAATTGTAATAGAAAACTGGACAGGAATCGGGTAATTGTGCAAATATTCTCAACACAATAACATTTTTTGCTCAAGGTACTAATGAAAGTAAAAAAAATAATTCGGAAGATCTCTTTGATGCTAACAATTTTCGAAACCCAACCCTTACGGTTAGATTTATCGGGAGACAAACAAACAACAGCATCAAAATTATTGACCAGGAAAAGAGAACTGGGCTCTCAGCCCATGCGTCATTCCCATCGAGATAGTCGAACGAAGTTACGTACATACATTTCGCATGTCCAACGAGTACGGAAAAAACCATTCCGATCTCACACATAATTCAACGTGCATTCAAGGCGTCGCCTTCATCAGATGGAGCTTGCCCAAATACCTTAGCAGCACCTTGAAATCGTCGTTCCCCCGTGAAAACTGCGGAAACAAATATTTACGATTGGGGTGGAGCTGCCGACCGATTCGAAGAGGACATGGCTACCGGTTGTTAGACGGTGCTTTAGCAGTGCTTGGTAAACGTATAGAGATGGGGAAAGAAAGACCTCGATGAGATGGAATGCGAAATCGCCAGGATATCTGTGAGCTTGGTCAGCGGATAAAAAAGCCAAGAAAACAAACGACAGATGAATGAAGGACCGACCGGTCTTCCCCAGCTACCTTTGCTTATAGCCTCCAGCTATAGGCGGCACACACTCGTCCGATGCCCGTTTTTTCCCTGGTCTTTATCGAGCGTGTCTTTATGAACCTGTCCCTCTCATTCTTTCCGCCCTGTACCACGTTGCTCTCTTTTAGACCTGAAATCAAGATCCGCAGAACTCGCCTTCTTATTTTCTTCGATCATTATAACACTACGTTGCGCCAGCGCTTCTCCGACGGTCAAATCCAATTATACCAGCTTCCTTCTCGTTAAAGGGGCTGCTGCTGTATATGCGAATGGCATATGGGATGCGATGCGGCTCTTGGAATCCAACTCGCGATGCTTCCGGCCATCGTGTTAAGTCGCGCCTGCTTTTGGGGGGGTTAATTAAATGTTGGTGCAAGGTCGATCGATCGATTCACACGTCCAAGTGAAACCCTAATGATAAGTTTCAAATGTGTACCGAGGTACCGCAAACGGTTTCTCAAAATATCCATCTTTTTCAATTCGAGGATTGAATTCATTTTTTTCTACTTTCCAATCGGACGGTGGTAATTGGGCGAAATGGTGATCCTGATACATCGGTCGTAACGATAGTCAAGATGGAGCCAATTGTGAGATCCTTTTGAGATAAGTGATCCTGTTTTCATGTATGTAATCAGTGTTGGTTTGATCTGGTACCTGTTCTTCTGTTGTGGGTCCTTGAGAGAAACATTGGTTATTTCTGTTTACCGTAAAAACCCGTAAAAAAAAGTATTATACTAATCTTAGTTAAAGGTAACATTGGACCCATACGACTGTTTGAAGAATATGTGAATTATGGTAATATTTTGGGACCTAAGAAGAATAAAATGTCGGATATATTATAGAATATTGTTTAAATTGAAATATGAGGATCAGTTCACTTAATTAATTAGTCATATTTGCCTTGCACAGATATTACTGCGGTTCTGGGGTTGAAATAAATTTTGTCATACTGTTTAATGTCCCAAATAGCACACTTTATTCCATCAATATTCACGGAATATTTCTTTGGAGGATTGGGAATATTTCAAAATAATATTCCATCCATATTCTACGAATGTTGAAATGTCCAACCATCGGAATATACCTGTGGAATATTCCAGGAACATTAAAAAAACTAAGAATTTATCGATTTTTGGTTCCATTAAAATTAAATAAATTTTAAAAAATGTCCCGAGTGGGACTCGAACTCTAGGCCACTGCATATAGAAACCCATGCTCAGAACCAACTCAGCCACACATCCTGTTGAAATAATTTACAGGCATAAGCAATATCATTTACCGAGATTCAATAAAAAAAAGTTCATGTCTATAAAGTGTTTTAACGAATTAGGCGTTAATATGCATAGCGAATAGAAGCGCTATTAAACAATTAAATCAATTGTGAACAAGTGAGGCTAGAATATTAGAATATTACGAACATGTCCGCCGATTTTCTAACTTCTCTTCTTGATAATTGATAAGAAAATTTGATATTCCAGAAGAATATTCCAAACGTTGGTTGCATCATTCAATTGTTTCTAAATATTTAAAAAAATGTTTCTGCCTTCTTATTGTCGAATAGTAATAACTAATTCTGCAATAAACGTGCATTGTTTTATTATGTGTAAGAAATTATTTTCTTTTTATTCAGGAAACACTTAGCCAATGTATTATTTTGACTGTTTTCGTCAAGAAACCATGATTCATTTTTCTATCTACATTTATTTCTTTGTTCAGATATATTCAAAGCTAAGCATAAACTTAATTTTTCTGAAACTTATGACATAATGTGAATGTACTGAATAAAAAATAATCAATAATAATTTCTAGCACCAGTCATCTAGAGTATGATCGATATTGTGGACATTGTGAGAGATGATCATACTGGATGATGGTAATAATCATCCTCGATTGTGCATTTTACGTAATTCATCATCATCGTCATCGTCTACTTCATGCACCATCGCATTCATCATCATCTTATACGGACATCATTGCAGGACATATTGTAACAATTCCGATATAAATTGAAGTTAAATCTATTCTACACGATTTGCTGTAACCTTCGGGACTATCACGTGTATTCATGCTTTGATATGTATCATTATGATATTATATATACAATATATATAGTTATAATTCGTCAAAAATATCTTAAAAGTGTCGAAAAGATCTCTGACGGATATCTTTTAGATACTGTAAGACATCTTTTAGATACTGTAAGACATCTTTTAGATACTGTAAGACATCTTTTAGATATATCGAAATAGTTATATTTTCGTATCAAGGGCGTAAAAGAACTTATGCGCCCGTAGGTAATAACCGCGCCCGAGGGGCTGGCGAAGACTACCCCTGGGGGTAGAGGGTCGAAACGTCGAAATTTTATGAAAAACTATAGGGTAGTTTTTTTGCCGAGGTGACCAAAATCAATACTTTTTCAGACAAGAGTCATAAGCATTTTAAACCAGTTTTTATGTCATTATCCATGACTTTAGGAAGAAAATGCATATAACCTTTTTTATAGAGAATTTTATGCTCTATCTTTTTTGTTTGAAATATTTTTTAATAAAATTTGTATTTTTCAAAATAAATGCAAAAAACTACAAAGATACTTAATTGGGCCTAATTTTTTTTTAGTAATGGACGGATGGATCTAGGCCAAAATCTAATCAGATCTAAGTTATGCCAAGACGCGTATTTTAAAAAAAATTTATGTCAATACGCTTATCCGTTCGCGAGTTATCGCGAGACAAAAAAACGGGACGTACGGACGTACGGACGTACAGACGTACGAACGTACAAGATCACGGACACAAATTTTTTTATTGTTGATTTGGGTTCCTTAGGGTCTGAAACGTCCACATTTTATGAAAAACTATAGGGTAATTTTTTTGCCCGAAGTGACCAAATTCAATACTTCGTCCAAACTTAGTCTGGGTCGAAGTAATATAAAAGACAAACCTAAATATACTATGATAAAAATATTTAAAAGAAAAGAAAGAAAAAATCAGCTGAAAACTCGGATAAAATTGCCGGAAAACTCAGTAGTTACTGTGGCAATATTTGTGAAATAAAAGAGGTGAAAGTTACTCAGTGCTGTACTATATACTAAAAATGACTCTGAACATTTTGGCGAAGTTCGCACTCGGCAGATTCCACTTAAATACAACATTTTTCCTTATCCTCTTTGCAACCACTTTGTTAACTCCGGGTAACCGGGCATAAAAAGGTAAAAATGGGAAGATAAAAGTATTTAACGTTTCTGATCGTAAAGATATAGTAAAAATAGTTACAGTAGACAATTAGAGTCCCGGTATATTTGCGTTTCGTTACAATTACGTTATAATATGCTTGGGCATATTTGCCCAGTTCCGTCTTGTTATATTTGTCTGTCGCTGCTCTATTTTTTCCCCACCTTTCGCGCTGGGGCCTCAGGATTCAGGAAGGGCCTGCTGTGACTTCACGAACGTAACGCGACTGAGGAGAGTGGGAGAAGCGGTGCTTCCCTTCTTTTGACAAATATAAGGAGATCGGAGGGGAAGGCGAAGAACCGAGCGGGCAAATATACCGAGACTCTACTGTATTTAGAGAATACGATACTACCATTTGTGGAGTCAAATTTTGTCATTATCCTAAACGTACTCTCGTATTGTGCTGTATAATATTAGCATAAACTTCTAATGATCATTTTTATCATCATTGCAACAATTAATCAATCTCTCAATGCCTTTTGATCTATGATGAATACTGATTTCTCACTTTTTTTATTTGCACTTCGAGATATTTAAAATTATGTTGACTTTATTGTACTGAAATACACATGGTAATAGACGCTATAATTTTCTCTATGTACATTTTAACCCTATCCAGCACATAGTTTTCCGATGAACCATTTCTTATGGACTGGACATACTCAAGGTTTTTTCGGTGGTTGATTAAGAATTTGGACTTAAATTTTGAAATTTCAGTTTTTGAGATTTCAAATTTAAAAAATATGACTTCAGTTCCTTAAATAGCAACCACAAAGATTTTTAAAACCTGAGGTCAGATTCGTCATCAGTGATACAAAAAAAAAACCATTTTCAGTTATGTTTCATTTCGATCGAATTTAACGTCCCAGCGATTGCATTTTTTTGAGAGAAAATTAGATGTTAATTTTGTTTATAAAATACAATATTAAATAAATATTGAGTTGAAAGTACTCTCTAAATCTCTTGGAGATTTAGACTTATCACTTAAACCTTAAGTGAGCAGGGTGCTCACTCTAAGAAGACTGAAATACCAATCTAAAAGCGGGAAATCAGTGTAGCTGAAATTCACTCCAAAAAGAGTGAGATTTCGTCACTGCGCTTACAGAGTTATGCAAAGTGCAAGTGTCTTAACTTCCAACATGTCTCAGTACTTAGAATATGAAGTTTTAAATTTCAATAAGTAGAATATTACTTTAGAAGACCCTGACGTTAAGATGTTTACGATTACATTTGAAATTAGTAATTTATTAGATAAATTAAATACACCGCTTTGTCAAGTGAAGCTCTTAAAGAACATTATAAATATGTTTATTCCATTGGAATATCGCTTGATTACCGAAATGATCAAAGGTTTAATTTAAAAACTCAAACTTGACAACAATAGGAAATTTATAAAACTTACAGTATATTCCAATAATTAAGACGAAAAAAATCACCTCAGAAAATTGTTATCATGGTTTGTGTTTTTAAAAAATATCCCTCTTGTCATCTATAATTATTTGTATAAGTTAAATAAAAACGTCAATATAATAGAAGAAAATAAAAAAATAAATCCCGTTTCAAATATGCCGAAAGATTTGATACAACTTATTTTTTGAAATCACACAAATTGATTATTCTTTATTAAAAACAATAATGTTTTATGTAGGATTTAAAATTGGGGCGTTAACATTAATTTATCTTTAAAAACATAAATTTCCAATTGATCTCCAATGGGAAGTGTTGACATATCCGAAAAGGTTTTTCAATGAAGCTTCTGACGAAAATGCATTAACCTGCAAAAAATATACAAGATAGGAAATATTCAAAACAAAGATTTTTGTTGCACAAGAATTCACATATCTACGGACATTCCACGTCAACCGGATCACTTCTCTGGCCAAAATTCATTACCACCAAAAATATTGTTTCAGGGCTTACAATTTAGCTCAGTATATCCACTTTTAATTTCCGTGTGGTATTTTTGAAAGTTCAAAATGGCGGCTTCAATACGGTACTTAAAAAGGTCATACTTTCGAAAACGAGATTAAAAGTTTTTTTGTGTCCAAGAAAAATACCATTTTAGAGCTTGGTTCTTTGTTATTGGATGCTCCTATTACGAATCTCGCATTAGAATTTTGAAATTCAAAATGGCGGATGCAATATGGCGGATGAATTTTTAGAAAGTGATGGGATGTCGCTGAAACTTGTTTGTCGGAGGTTTTTGAGGTCGCAAAATACGATACTGAACTTAGATTTTAAAGATTCAAAATGGCGTATCCAATATGGCAGTTAAATTTTTAAAAAGTGCTGAAATTCATATATAAATGATAATGTAGCTGATTAATAAACCAATTTCTTAGTGATACTGAAAAATTTTGTAATGACAATAAGAACCATTATAAACAAATAGTTTTTACTAACCTTTATAAATCGTTTACTCCCAGTTATTCTACTTTTTCTTGTAAAGTTTACATTTGTAAATAATATTTGTTTACAATAAAATTTTTTAAAATTTACTACAAAATGTATTAAAATTTGTAATGTGATACAAGAAATCCTGCTATGAAAGTATTAAACTCCCAAATTTGGAAATAATTTTAATAATTCTTCTCACCAAAAATCTTTTCATGTAGAAAGGGATGGGTTGTGTTTACCTCACGTAAACTAAATTCCTTCATGAATTTTTTATGAAATTGCTAGTGGGACATACTCTTCATTGGCAATAAGGAATTACTACTATAGCCAGTAATAATACTAGACCATCATTGCAACTGGCGATCAAATTTCACGAGAGCATTTAGAGTGGTTCTAAGTAATTCAAATCTTGATCGAAACTTGTATCTCGTCCTCGTGCCATTAAGACTAACATCGCTTATTGATTTTGTATGTTCACTATTGTTTTTGTCGTTGCTCTTATTTGCCATCTTACGATAGTCATTCCTTTTCAAAGTTATATTGTAAATTCAAATAGAATTCATGTAAGTAATTTACGCGAATCATAATTATTTTGAAAAAATTAATTATCGCACTTTGATTTTGTGGGTACATTTCTAGAAGTGTCAGTTTTTTGACGACGTCCTTCTGATTTGTCGATTTTTATATAAACATAACAGTATGAGGTACTGTTTTAAATGAAGTCAATCATATAAAAGTTATCAGACTCTTTTACATAATTATTTGCCGCTTTCGCAATACGGAAGTTGAAAGATTTGTTTGATTTATCAAGATTGTGACTGAATTTGACCTGGGAAGTCGATTTTCGCTCACATTAAGGGTAAATTGCATCATCCATGTTCTCACTGTAAGATCAAAACATAATTAAGTATTATCTAATCTTTGATGGAGGTACATAAAGTTGCGAAATTTCACCAGAAAAATGTATCGATTTTACGCAATTACATCAAAGGTTCGAATTGGTGCAAAACTAATAAGACAGCCTATGAAGTAAGAAAATATAGTAGTAATAAATAGATATGTAAAGTTCAGTTCACCACAGGCAAGAACACTCTTCTCCCTGTAATCTGATTGCAAGCGATCGCTCCTGTCATAACTAAAGGCGATTTCGTACCACTGCGCTTTATTTCACCTTTGTATCCTATGTACCTGAATGTTTTGATATATGCCGCCATGTCAGTCCAGGTGAATTATGTGTTATTACATTATAATCGGAATCTCGGGGTGCCATGATTTATTTTATCTCAGTGATTGCTATACTTTAGATCTCTCGCTTGGAATAAAGCCGATTCTATCTTAATTTATTAGTCTTTTCAGACTTGCTGTGGCTATTGCGCTTCTTTAAACAGGCTTTTAATGGCTATTTAAACTCTATTTTCTGTCAATTCCGATTTAGACATCGATGTGATTTTCTAAATCGTATTCAAATCAACTGTTCATGTTTAATTTATGACTTTTTTTCGAACGGTTCTTTTCAAAGCAATAGTTAGCGCCTAAAACATAAAATGTCTGCTAAATTTTAAATGTTGTTCTACAATATTGCGGTCTTTATGTGCACATTTCTGAATATACGATGTATTGCACCTGTAAGAAGCCCAATTCCAGTCAGTCACTCAAATTCTGTTCAAAGTTATATAGGAAGGACATTATAATTAAGGACAATAGGACATGTCATACATCATCAGACACAAAATAATCGCTCAAATGAAGTAAAAAATCTAAAATATTTTTGTTTATTTATTTGTATTCTACGGGCAAAATTGCCCTATTTAAATGGATTTACTGTTTAAATGGAGCTACAACTTCTAGTCCTGAGCACTACTGTCTAAGCTACGCATCCGATTAAAATATACAAATTGATTTATTCGAATTCGTTGGAAACTTGTCATTTAAAATTTTTGGGGTCGCAGAATTCGAATATGAGGTTAAATTTCCGAAAATTTATATTTTGGTTACATATTATTGGAGTCGTTGAATCCTCAGCCGCTATAAAATTACTCCAATATAATAAATTAAGTCGAATAACAATGTTTAGGAAACTAGATTGTCATTTATAAAAATGGGCTTGGTATTGTATTAAAAAAATTATTAAAATATTACCGTGTAATATTTCCGCGTTTGAAGTGCCATTTTGTTTCTTGTAATTTATAGTGCCACAAAGGAAAATTGTCATCAACTGTGATAACTATTCGATGTGCTAAGTTTGAACCGATTCCGTGTCACACACCTATCAGGGAGTTCCCTTCTTGAACTTTCACTGATGAAGAAAAACCTTACCAGTCTTTAGCTGCAAATTGACCTGTACGTCAAGTGCACTGACATACATTTTGTAAGAATTTCCATAGAACAAGAAGTCTGGCCGTATCTTCGAAATTAAGCAAGTTGGCATATTTGGATTTAGCACTAACATAGCTCGTTTAGTATTTAAAAATATCCAAATTTAACAGATATCGATTATACGTTTTTGGAGAAAATCCATTTGGAAAAATGATTGTTTTCAATTATTCCGATTTTTACGAGTTTTGAATCAATTCAAAATCTGGTCCGATAAAGTTAAAGCTGATACAATGCTGTATACTTAAAATGTCATAATAAGATGATTTGGGGAAAAAATGACGGACATTTGAAAAAATTGTAAATTTTAATTCAAATCAAATAATTCTATTGTATGTCCATATATTAAATAGAAAATTCTAGTAAAACTTACATTATTTCTCATAGAGCAGACGAGTTTCCGCTATTATAACACATTTGCTGGAAAAATTTTAAGTATGTATTACAAAAACATCGTGATTTGCAGGTCAAAGACGCCCATGAAATATTTAGTTACTAATGAATTTTAATTGTAGAAATAATGAATTTTCAAAGTAAACTTTGACATCTTCCATATAGAGCCTGTGAAGCACTTTTCGAGAAAAAGAAAAAAAAAGGCTAACAATAGGCCATAACTGATTGGCACGTAATTCTCCTTCCTTTAATTTTGAATCCAAAATGTTATTCCACCCTTCTAAAACAAATTATAAAATCATATTTTTCAACCGTTTATGATCTCTGGTAAATATAAGTATTTCTGACATATCAAGTTGAGTTCTTAGAGTCATTAAATTCAAAACCGTTAAACATCTAAGGTACTTTTGACAAGTAAGTAAATTATGAATTAGATAAGATAACTAAGGTCATAATAAATCAATGCTATTGATTAATAGTTGCAGAGTCATTTAGGTGAATAAACTATCTTTCGATACCTGCAAGGTCCCATGAAAAACCGGTATTTTATAAGTGTGTATAACCGTGCTGTATGAGACTTTTTCAAACATCTATTTTGAACCTCAGGACGTTGTTAGTAAATACTAACTTACTATGTAATAATAAAATATTTTTCATAATTGTTATGTTTATTTATTGATGGTAAAAACAAAGGATAAAAAACATCTTTTTTCTTTTAGGGAGAAAACGGATGCTGAAAAGAAATTGTTGCCTGATCAAGACGAAATTTATACTTGAGGTTTCTTCGAGTTGTTGATGGAAAATCGCACCTCACATTTTTAAAATTCAAAATGGCGATTCCAAAATCGATGTAAAATGTTACTAGATCGAACTGAAACTGGGTACTCTGGGATTTTTTGAACATTCAAAATGACGGATAGAAGCTGGCCTACCAAAATCTAAAAAATTATTTGATCGAGCTGAAACTAGGTATTATGCAAGAGATTATGAATCAGAACATAAATTTTGAAAATTCAAAATGGGGGTCCATATTTATATTCGTTTTCATCTAAGATCGGTCATTTTCAATTTTTGAAAATCAATGATCAGATTCGTAATCTGGAACCTCAAAAACCCTAGACTACCCAGTTTCAGCCAGATCAGGTTAGTCTTTAGATTTTGGTCAGCCATGTTGGATCGGCCATTTTCATCAAAGTCTGAGAATAGGTTCATAATCAGCGATCCCAAAAATCCCAGCGTAACAAATTTCAGCTGCTTTTCGTGTAAAGAAAAATATGTGCTTCAAAGGGTTAAAAACTTCATATGCTCCAAGCGATGGGACAGACTGGGGCGAAGTGGCGTACTCACAATATATCTGAAATTGATCATACAAACCACATAACTCTTATTACCTTAGTAGTGTGTGTTTATCCTTCATATTTGGTGGTATGGCATTTCGGTTTTTATTAAACCAGTGGCGCATTCCAGTGGTTAATGCATTCTTTACTCCTAAGTTTACAGTATTTTGGTTTTGTGGAGCAATGAATGTTTTTATACTTCAATTGTTAATACCAATTGTTGGTGTCATATTTTTATAGAGTAATGACGCGGACATTCGGATGTGATGAACATTTTTGGTGTTTTATTGTTACCGAACCGAGTTATCGATTTTTAATAGGGCAGTTTTTCTAAGGGGGACGCAGAGGATTTTTGGTAGGGCGAACTGACGCACGAAAAACTGTAAGAAGAAATGCAAATATCATTATTAGTACTCTTCAGAAGTTGACAATGGAAAGTTAATTCTTGTTACTGTGCCTATAATATTTGTTCTATATAATTATTTTGTCCGCTGCTTCGATTTAGCTGATGATTTCGAAAGTGCCTGCTCATTCACATTTGCCTCCAAAACGGAAAAAAAGAAAACTTGAAATAAGGGTGTTACTCATTGGACATAATATTACCAATATAATGATGGTCGCTCCTGGCGTACGTCTCAAATAAACCGGAGGCAAAAGGAAATAGCGAAATCATAAAACTGCCAATGAGCATCCCCTCGAGTAGTTGGCAAAAGTATTTGCAAAACCACTTAACGACTTAAAGGAAAGTGCAAAACAAAGCGCTGAAAGGCACCTAATTATATGCTCCGCAATCTACTGGCCACTTACGTCGCAGAGAATGCGAATCAGATACAAGAACTGTTATTTTCCAACTGGGGACCCATAAGTGAGGATGCTGCGAATAAACTGTTTTGAAACACGAATTCACCAACGTGTACATAAGCTCTTTAAACGTCGCGATTCCAGTTTCTTTTGTCATACATATACCCATGTTTGCGCAAACAGTCGATGAAGAGTTGCGGAGCTTTGAACGGATACCGGTGACGCTCGCCTTTTTCTTTCCACGACAAGCTCCGGGCACCCATCGGGAATATCGTGTTTGCTCTCCAACGGCCGGTCGATGCTCTTTTTCATTCTTTCCTGGACCATAAATTCTGCTTGAAATTCCAACAAAGCGCTCGCGCAGGCCGATAAATACAAAAGCATTAGAACGGAGGAATCCGCATGTGGACCATCCAAAAGCACTTGGATGCCCAGCTGGATTTTCGCATGTTTCGAATCATTATTAAATCGTCGCATTAATCGGTGAGATCGAAGATTCGATCTATTTTGCCATGTATAGTTTATGATCCCTGGGGCTAAGTGTCGGATCCTCCACCACCACTGGTATGTCGGCACGCTCCGGTCGCACCTGAATGTATGCCTTTTTGTGGCCCCGTTACTTTTGGGTTCTCCAAACCGCGGAGCTGTCGCCTCGTTAGCATTCGAAAGATTCTCGTACCTGTGAAAAAGCCGAAATAAACACCACGTGCATAACTCACGCCCGGGTCTTGCGGCGCGGCGTCAACACTCGAAATTCGAAAATCTGATTTTATGGTCGGCCTCGGCCAGTCGGACCTACCTTCCCAGAATGAGACTCTATTGACTGCTCACTTACCATTATACGCCTTCCTATTCATGTTACGAGTCAATTTTCTACGACTATTTCGTATCCGGCGACATTATGTGGGGTCGATTTATTGCGATGTGAGAGTCTGTTCCAGCAGGTAGATAGTACAATGAGAAGATCACCGAGGGGAAAATTAGGTGAATTTACTAAATATTTATGTACTGTATTCCGGATTGATGTCTTATTTCTAACTGTAATTTATGTATGGTACGTGTTAAAAACTGCTTCGTTTACAATGTCATTCTCGTAACAGGATTGTACAAAAATCCGAAAATATGTAAGGTGTTTAATTTTCAGAATCCCGAGCATAAACTGACCTAATAAAATATTATTTTGTAATATTATAATTGCCTTGCATGTCAAACAGAACCTCAGATCTAAAATAAAGATCGAATATTACGTAAATACAATCTAAAAGCCTTACAATTAAGAACCAAAACAAAGTTATATATTAGAAAAAAGTAGCCAAAACATGCCTATTTTAGTAAACATAAAAATCAGTATAGTAATCTACGTTTTGAGATCGTGTTTCGACTATGTGCCTAATCATGAGTTTTTTTCATGAATTTGTTTCAAATTCACTATTCTCGAATGATGTTTGAGACTTACTTTCCGCAGTAAACAATTGCAATACAAATTTTAAACATAAATATTCCACTACTTATGAAGGTGCCCTATTGAATAACATAATCAGTGTTACATTTTAATGACTCCAAAAACCAATATGACGATTTTTAAATAAAAATTATGTTTTATCATGAATCAAAAAAATGTCTTGTATTTTTGACAATTTGTTTTTGCAGCGGATGCCAAACGGCTACCAACAGTTTATGGAATCTACGAACAGCTCGGAATGTGGTTTTCCCTCAGATCAACCTAACCTCTTCAAACGATGAAATATTAGACTACCAAATATCAATTTTTAAAAAAGAACTGGAACGATTATTTTGATTTTTGATAAAAAGTACTTAGGAATATTCGCAGTATTGAACTAAAAAGAAAAATCCCATTTAGGTGGACTATTTATTTACCCGTGCGGCTGAAGCCCAACGAGGCTCAAAGGGGCGCTTCAATTTTTAAACATTTCTAAAGTTCAATAAGTTCAATTAATTTTGAACTATCCCTGGCAGATATTCTATCTAGTATTAAGGAATTTTGTCCACTTTCTATCCAAGTTACATGTTTGAAAAAACGTTACACGTAAAACTGAAACAGGCCGGATAAATAGAAACATATCCGGGAGCAAGTAGAAACATTTTACTGTTATTTATTGTTCATGGTATTTTTCAAGAATAATGAAGCCATTTTTATATTTTACGGAAAAAATAACAGATGAATTCATAACAAAAGATTTTAGTTTTATTTAAAATACTTATAAACAAAGTAAATTAGTAATGGAGCAACAAACCATTTGAAACAATCTGGAACTTTCTTTGCTAACGATTAAAATGAATCCAATTCAAATGAAGAGCCTTCATTTTTGCTATTCCGTCTTTCTTTTATAATTCCTATTTTGTTAGACACCTCTTATCTACTTATTCTCAAATTACGATAGTCGAAATGCAAATTCTCAGTTTGTTGCATTTTGGAAAAAGTGCGTCGGAGGGGTATGGATACAAAAGTGGGGAGAACTTCACATAAAATTAGAAGAATTATAAAAATGTTTCGCTTAACTCCGTCAATAACGTTCCGATTTTCCACGAAACACTTTTTGAGCTTTGTGACTATTTCTTCAAATTTGTAGAAAAAAGGGGAGTATATAAAAAAGGATTCTTCAAAAGTTCATTTCGAACTATAACATTGCAGTTTCACAAAATGATCATCTTTTGTTTTCGCAATAGAAAACGACAATGTGGAAGTAATCGAAATCTCAAATAGAGGTGCTTAAAATCGAAGGGGGAACCTGGAAAACAATTACGGAATATTTTGAGACACAATTACGGATGGAATTAGGAATAGAACAATTCTGGAGGGAAACAATTACGGAGGGAGGACTGTCATGAAGCAATTGAATGTATGCCACTAATTGAATGCGTAATCATTTTTACAAATAAAAAGTAAAAAGACTATTAATTTACTAGTAGCAAATAAGTAACTAGTAGCATCTAATTCATTTATTAAATTCAACCGATTTATTTTGGTAATAAGGTACTAAAAATTATAATGATCAATTTTGAAATTAGTGAAACTTTTTTTTACTTCTTTTTTGTAAAAATGATTACTCATTCAAATAGCCTCGGTCTGTTTACTGCTTTATTAATAGTTTTTTTTTACTGATTTAGATTTAGCGAGTGCATTATGTATACTACAATATGAAATATTTGAAAGCCTGAACATGTTATTAACATTCATTCTTGTGTATTTCATAAGCAACGTGAATTAGCATGAACTATTCTTCATTTAGGTTAAAAATTAATGGCACACTATGAGTATCTACGAGATGTACTTCCTAACTTTGTAAAGGTACTAATTAATACATCAATTGAAAAGGTACTAATTGTTTAGAATCGAAAAGTGTGTTACTCATTCGCTTAGTAATATATTTTGTTATAAAATGTGAAAGTGAGTAAACAGCGAGTTTTTTACTATTAGATTAATGGAATCGTTATTTCGATTAGCATAATTTTTTTACCGATATATTAGTCGTGTTTTACTATTTCTTTGTGAAAAATTGACAAATTCATAGTAACTCATTTTTCATTTCATACAAGTATTTTAACTAATTCAGATGTAGAAAATGGAACTCTTAATCTATAAGATAACCCATTTTTATAGTTACTTTGATGGTGATGTTATGTTCTTGCGAAATGAAATAAGAACACCAGCAAAAATAATTATTTAAAAACAAATAAATAATTTCTTTTTACGTCAATTGAACCCTAAAAAATATCAAATTTCAGTAACAAATAATTAACATTATTTCTATTCAATCTTTTTGTTATTGACTTACAACTAAATATATGCACTGTAAGATTGCAGAATTACCATATGGCGAAAGTTATGACAAGAAAAACAAAGGACTCATTTTACTTTAAAGGACATAAACTTGCGGCAATGATCTTACTAATATTTATAAGTAAGCATATTATGGGTTTTAAAATATTTCATATAATCATTTAAAAAAATGGTCAATTGCAAATTAATGAAAGCATCCGACAATTAAATTTTATATTTACTTTTTCTGACTTTTAATTAACTCAAAAAATAAATGAAGAAATATTATGATATATTTTAATCCCTTTTTCATTCGGACTTTTAATTATTGTTTACATAAACCGGCTGCAATACGCCGGGGCTTTATCAATATTATTACACTCAACATCGGCAATGTACGATATTTATATGCCAATTCTACCGAAATTAAAAAAGGGATCTTCGTATTTAACCCGACAGCTCGTAAAACTACAAATAACGATTATTTTTGGGATTCTTTACGACTACTACGGTTCGATGACATAAATAATCTTGTGTTTTTAATTAACGACCTTTCGACTTTATTATGTCAGCCGTCGAACGTAAAAAGATTTCGTGCAAATATAAAATGTCGGTTAAAAGCGTCTTTTAAAAATAATATTTTAGTATGCATAAATTATTAATAAACGTTTCTTCGCTGGTGGGTACGACATTCAATTTGAAATCGTTATGAGACAGACAGATACCTGCGAAAACGTCAAATGTTTGTATATGTAGATTTATAAATAATAATACAATACATTATTTAGAATCAACTGCATTTTATTCTGGATTTTAGTTGATAGTTATAAGCCAAGAAACTACAATAATTAAATTAAATTTTCATTAAAATCAGTTGCGACTATTAGATACTTGAAATGGTACTTTTAGAGGATATTTATTTGTATGTAATAACTTTTTATGCTTTACTTTGCTTCGCGATAAAAATATAATATGATGGCAAATATATAATTCATGAAATTAAAAAAGTTATAAATTACAATAATTAGAACGTTGGCGAAACTTTGGTATTTTATGACAACGATTATTATTTCCTGCAGACGTTGAATTTATACTTTTCATATTGATAAGATCAAATCGCTTGACATTGAATTGGCGTCTAATTAAAACAGTCATATTTTGGACACCTTATGTTCCATTTCATGTTCAATATATTACGGAAGATGGGAATTCAGATTCCGTCATTACATACTGATTGTAAAGGGACGTCGATTTTTTCAAAATACATATATTACGTATATCCTTGATAAATTTAACGATTATGTTGCAAATAATGTAATTGGAAGTTTGAAATGTCCAGATAATATTTAAAATATATCAAAATTATTAAGATTTGTGAATAAGGAAACTGTTGTAACATTTTTATAAAAATTGCACATTTTCGCTTCACAAAGCCCGTTGAAACATTGGCTATAGTTACCATATTAGAAGTTTGGATTGTTTAACCTATAAAGTCCCAAAACGGCATAAATTCCACCCGTTTTTCAACATACGACTTATGAATTATATTTCTTGAAGTATTTTTTCCTGCTCTTTTCAAATCCGTCGTTATTTTTGCTTTGTCTCTCTTAGATTATTCAATATAGCGGTGTTTTCCTGGAAAAACGTGTTAATTTTCAATTTTTATTTTAATCAATCGCGATTTACATTCAGTTAAACAGCTCTTTTGTTGTACTTCAAGGTTTTATTGGTAATTTTTTAAAATTCAGGATGGCGGTTGATTGGCATGTAGATTTGTAAAGAAATTTACTATTATTTTCTCAAAAATGATTGGCTTACAACAGAAGTTGGTATGCTACAGGTTTTGAGGTCGCTGAATCCGAATCTAAAATCAGATTTGCGAAATTCAAAATGGTGGATCCAATATGACGGACTAAATTTCGCAAAAATGTTTGGATTGCAACAAAAATTGAGATATTACCATTCTAGAGGTCGCTAAATCCGAAACTGGTATCAGATTTTTGAAATTCAAAATGGCGGATTCCATATGGCGGACCAAACTTTTGTAAAACGTTAGGATTGCAAGAAAAATTTAGATATTACCGATCAAGAGGTCGCTAAATCCGAAACTGAAATCAGATTTTCGGAATTCAAAATGGCAGATACAATATGGTGGAAAAAATTTCGCGAGTATAAGGTGCAGAAAGTGGAATTGGTTAATTTTTATAAGACTTTTACAAGCCTCAATAGCTAATGCAACAGTTCTGTGGAATCTTTGTTGTCAAAACGGGCAAGATGTTAGTGGGAAAGATGTCTATATGGAGGTCAGTAAATCCTAGCAAAAAAGGAAAGAGCAATCTTTCTGCTTATAAAAATGGAACTCAATCCAGAGGAAAATGCTGGTTTGAAGGTTGTTCTCATAGAACAACGAGAACTTGTATAGATTGCAATGCATATTTTTGTTTTGCAAAGTATCTTGGTGAATAATAAAATAATCAAGAGGAGTTTTAAGATTGAGCGCCATGAAACATGAGAGGCAAGGGGACTCACGAATATTAAGCACCCAAAATGGATCCTATCTCCGTTACGTCCACGTCGTTGATCCTGGGTGAGGCTAAAAACGGAAATAGACAAAAAGACAATTTTTTCAAAAGACTTCTCCTTCTTTTTTAAAGAAAAGAGTAAATCGAAAATGGTTTGTTTATATTATTCAAAGAAGTTAACGACCCCAAAAAAAGTGATATACCAATTTTTGTTGCAATCTCAACGTTTTACTGAAATTTTTTCCACCATATTGTATCTGCCATTTTGAATTCCGAAAATCTGATTTCAGTTTCGGATTTAGCGACCTCTTGATCGGTAATATCTAAATTTTTCTTGCAATCCTAACGTTTTACAAAAGTTTGGTCCGCCATATGGAATCCGCCATTTTGAATTTCAAAAATCTGATACCAGTTTCGGATTTAGCGACCTCTAGAATGGTAATATCTCAATTTTTGTTGCAATCCAAACATTTTTGCGAAATTTAGTCCGTCATATTGGATCCGCCATTTTGAATTTCGCAAATGCGATTCTAGATTCAGTTTCAGCGACCTCAAAAACTGTAGTATACCAACTTTTGTTGTAAGACAATCATTTTTGAGAAAATAATAATAAATTTCGTTACAACTGGACATGCCAATCAACCGCCATCTTGAATTTTTTAAAAATTCTAATAAAACCTTATAGTACAACAAAAAGTTCCACCTGATACAGAATTTGGAGCAAAACTGAGCTGGTTAACTGAATATAAATCGCGATTGATCAAAATAAAAATTGAAAATTAACACGTTATTCCAGGAAAACGCCGCCATATTGGAAAATTTAAGAGAGATAGAGCAAAAATAACGACGGATTTGAAAAGAGCATGAACAAATACTTCAGGAAATATAATTCAATTAAGATTCATCTGCGAATTGGATCTGTAGTCGTATTTTGAAAAACTGGTGGAATTTATGCCGTTTTGGGACTTTACGGGTTAAATGAAGAACCTATGGATAGAGACGGGAACCTTAAAAACATCTAGGTATTTTTAAGTTATTAAGAAAAATACAATTTTAAACAATCTAAAATTGTTTGACTCTACAAAATTAATTAAAATTAAAGAATGACTCATACTAAAAAATTACATTACATTACATGTTCATTATCCGCAATTATTTACAGAATCTTAGTTTCAAAAATACCCTGAATAAATTTCTTAGGGACTAACTTTGACTAGTTTTCTGGCGATGTTTTAGTATACATTATTAGTGAAGCGATAGTTATTGTCTATCTCTTTCAAACCTATCGATAAAATTCACTATTTTCAAGTAATTTCCAAGGACTTTGATGTCCAGAATGATAATAAATGAATTTGTACTCATAGAATCAAAATGTGAGATTAAATGTATAATAATGCAATGAAACCGGCCCGGAAAAAATGAAATAGTTGGAACTACTGACTACATAGTATTGATAAGATACATCAGCCATCGTTTTTAGTTCATTTTAGTATCTAAATAATAACGTCGACAAATTAGGTAGCCAATACTATTATTAAAATAGTAAAACCACTTAAAAAACGCACTTATGGTAGATCCTACTATTTCGATAGTAGAACCAGCTATTAATTTTTTTCCGTATGAGGGACTCATGATATAAACACAATTTTTATTGATATGGACAGTTTAAAATTCAATTTTCTATATCTAATTTGCAACGTCAAAGATTAGAAAATTCCTGTTATATTTTACTTCCGAAAATTAGCGTGTAAAATTGAATTTTTTGAATTTTGAAAAACCATGGCCAGTTTCTTAATCAGAGACCCGAAAAAAAAAAACATTATTACTAAGTTTCGTGAAATTCGCTAATAATGTTACTACCTCGATCGTCCATATTGGATTCGTCATTTTGAATTTTGCAGCGACCTCAAAAACCCCTACACCAAGTTTCGTTAAGTTTAGTTGAAGTGATAACATTTGATCCAACATACTTGAAAATTGCAAATTTTTTTGACAATATCCTCTATATTGCCATTTTGAATTTTCATTATAATCTACTGCACAATTTTGAAGTTTCAACAGTTTGTGCCATTTAGTGCCACTTTAGTCCGTATCAAAATTACATTTTCTTACAAAAATATTCATTTAAAAAAGAAATTGTTGATTTTTCTGCATTTTTTTACAATAAAGCCACCACATTAGTTTTGTATGTCAACAAAAATGAAATCCGGTCACGGAACCTTGTAGAACGCATCCAAAATCATAATAAAACGGAATTCACATATTTTACAAGATTTTGTTGGGCATCTGGCATTATTTTAAAGTACAGCTATGATTTCAGGCTTTTTCGGCGTTAATAGGTTAAAACTGCAATTACCGTAGACGGGTAATTTACATTACTTTTGTCATCAGGGATATTTCTCGTTTATTAAAAATTAAAAGAATTATTTATTATAAAATATTGTTCCTTGGCTAAAATGATTTTATTTTAGTCTATAAAAATGTTTCTAATTTAGTAATTTCGTATCATCAGAGACTAGTAAAATTTTATCTGCTTCTGTATAAGTACATAATTACATAAATTTCCTGTTGTAAGGACGTAAAAAAGGTTGGTAGCTCGGTACGATATTGTGGTTTTAACGTTGCATACTGCCATATTATACCTACTCGTACTACAAGTGTTCAGCATCATAACCCTTATACACTCTTTGTATTTATTTACTTATATCCGAGGCAATTCATGTTAGTTGCGCATTAAAACATAGCAAAGTTTGTTTTATTCGTCATAAAACATGTATAGAGCCTGATATAATTAAGCTGATACGCATTTAATTAAAAACACGAGGTTATACTCATTTCGCGAAACCGGATACAGATATAAAACATCCATAAAAGATTAATCATTAGTTAGCTATACACTGTCGATCAAGTCATGAACGGCAAGGGAAGACGGAGAAACTTCAAGTTTTTAGTAATCTCCCTAAAAGCCTTACGGAAATTCATGCAATCGCAATCGCCAAGAATGTATTCGAAAGGTCGAATTTTGCAATATTCGTAAAGTACTTATACGATATCAAAGTAATTGTAATGCTCCGTTTACCATTTTTATTTTAATACCGTACATTTTGACTTGATATGCGAGGATATGTGGAATTTCTGTTACGTGTGCATATACTAGGTTGATTGCTTTTAACCACTTTTCCAACCATTTTTACGTAACTTGAAATTTTGTGGTGGAATTTTTATTACATTCATTCCGAGCTGCATGTAATATTTTAAAAAAATGCAATATGCGTATTACGAATGTAATATTTTTATTTCAGTAGACTGAAGTAGATCTTAATTATACGTAAATATAATACGTTATTAATGAATTCCCGTTTTAAATGCATAGTTGGTGGTATATTACTTTATTATGAGAAGAAAATATGCGTACAATAAATGAATAAGTTTGAAATTCAATTATCAAAAGAGGCTTAACAAAATAAAACAGGACTCGTACATACTATGTTATTTTTAATTAAGTTTATTTGAAACTCTGTATTAAACGTGGGTAAATGTGCAATCGGGAATCCAAAAATCTTCAAAGAATTTGGAGTTACTATCTGAAAGAGTAATACGACATCTTCAAGAACTCTTATTTATCAATTTTAAAAGCTTCCAAGATATCTTAAATATGCGGTTTCTGAAATGGGCTTTAAGAATATTGAAGAGCTATTATTCTCACTTAGAAATGTAAATTCCAGTATTTGTTCGCGTTAATTAACCCATAAACCTTCAACTTGTTTTTACTACTTTTTAGTAGTAATTCTCGAAATAAGGTATTTCAATTAATTTTTTATGTTTTTTGCAAAAAAAATCGTTGGCTTATTACTTTTTTTCACAATGAATCGAAAAAAAATCTCTACCCACGTGTTTGGAATACATGTTTAATAAGTAATTTCTATTAAACTGTTTTTTTTGCCCCAAATGGCGATCAAAGTGTCTAAATGTTTCGCACTTCGTGTTTTTTCGTTGTTTTGATACACTTAGATACCATAGTGCACAACTAACAATCTATTTTATTCTTAATAGTGGTAAAATTATTTTACTGTACATATTCAATATAGTGGAAAACGTCATAATATGTACAAAAACTATTGTTTATTAATATTGCCCGGTGCAAAATCACTCCTATTCTATTCATAATTATTTTGCCCGATTTCTAAATATGTGCAAATGAAACAATTCTAAATTTATTCAACAACAAAGTTTAAGTTACTACATGGACATCAAAATGTCGAGATATGACATAATTCGCATTTTTTAGTGATATTACAAATGTAATCAATCCACTTATTTGGCTTTTTTTTGACATATGTGAGATAAAAATTGCGGTGTGTTTCTGTTTAAATTAATAAATTGAAGATTGCGTGCGTTGAATCTGTTTAAATTTGTGTCGCAGAATACAATAAATTCCATTTTGTTTTAAATATAAGTGCTATTGGCATATCTTCTATGCAAAGGTTCATATTTATTTTCGAATGATAACTAATGCCTTTAGAAGAATCTCAGATTTAAGAACTCTTATTACCAAAAAAGATGATCATACATAGTATTGATTAAAGTCCTTCAATACGAACTCTGTCTCAGATTAATATTTTAGGAGGTCATAACTAAGACTTTTGGATATTAGTTGCAGACATCACTACTAAGACTTTTGCGAATGTTATTTTGAAGAAATCTGCGGAAAGAACTCTAAAATTGTCTCATTTGGAATCCACAATTTTATCACTTTTATTTAAATACCTAATAGATAGTTTTACGAAATTAAGTTAGATTGATTTTTTTGTCTAATTTAGTCACCCCGACTTCTGAATTTTATTTCATTAACTGCCGGTTTAGTTAATTTAGTCAAGCTAGTAGTTAAGAAGTAGCAAAATTTACTAAAATTTTTTCTAATATATAGTGCAAAATTCAATTATCAGACGAAATGTTACAAAAAAAATATCGGGTGATTCCTGATGGGTTCGAAGTAAGTAAAATAATCAAGTTACATAGGTTATGGTAGAAAAGTTTACTACGTCATTTATGTGCAGGAAATTATCCGATTAGATTTTAAGTTTCTGTAATATTTGAGGTATTATTTTCTAATTCAAGTTTTGGTCAATAGAATTGTAGAAAACTTTCTTGTGTAATATTTTGCTAGAATATGGTTGTAATAATAGTGAACCGTGTTCTGATAGGTAATGTAACAGGTTTCCGTATATTGTGTATTTGTGTGTTCTGTTCATTTCAAATATCTGCGGGGCACAAATCACTAATGCTATAGCACATGTAAATTTACACTAATAATGAGATTAATCATGTTGATGAATAGTTCGTTAGATTACTTTAAATTTGAAAATATTTACATTATTTTAAGATTGAAGAATAGGGATACAAGAAAAGGGTGATGTTATGAATATGACTTAGTTAATTTTTGTATTTAATATTTAGGTGATAGTATTGCAATAGGAACCAAATATTAGAAATTTTAAACAAATATAGTTTCATCTAAAAAGGTTGGAATTTCAAAGTCATTATTTAAGTTATTCTGTAGACTAGTACATAGTAAAAAAAAAGTCTTAAAATTGTTACATAATCAATTCAGTACCGTAAAAGACTTAATTTCAGCATAAAATTGTGCTAATTTTCTTAAATTAAGTCAATATTTGCGCTCAAAACCTTGTTTTTAGTTTTGGAAACTTACTTTTAGTCAATATTTAGGTTTGAAATAAGAATTCTCTAACTTAGGTATAACAAGCTCGAAAAATTTTTCTTTAAGCATAAATCTCGACTGATATTAAACTTTGCTGTCTTAAAGTAAGACTTTAAGAGCAAATATTGACTTAATTGAAGAAAATTAGCTCAATTTTAGACCGAAATTAAGCCTTTTACAGTGTTTAATTTGCGATGTAAACGTTTTAAGAATTTTTTTACTGTGTAAGAAGTTGACCGTTTTTTGCTGGAATGAGTCAAAATATTTCCATAAAACTGGAGTAATTGAATGGTTCGCAAAATATGTTTTTGAATTACTAGTTTAAAATTGCTTAAAATAATAAATTATCACAGAATTTAGTAATATTGTACATAATTTCTTAATTTGTATTAATTTAATTTAACCCTTTCAGGGGCGCTGAATACTTTCAAATTCTTTTTTTAATGATAACTCATCACGTCGTACTCATTAGTATTGTAACTATAATTTTCTATATTATTTTTCATTGTACATTTGATAATTATTATTAAATAAATGGTATATAGAGAATTTCCTTTATTTACATTTATGTCGTCTCTAAAGTTTGGACATGATGTAACTCCTGTTAAATCGTGCTTTTAAATTCTACAGATGAAAGTGACAACTATTATTGTTAAAAAAAATGGTTGCTAAATTATGATGTAATTATCGTTATCATTTTAAAAGAAAATACATTAGCCAAACGTTAGTTTTATCAAAAAAGGCCTATATTCTTTTTTGATTATTCTATTTTATTTTGTTTTGTACTAATTGTATTCGAATTCTTGATTTTGGAAATAAAAAAAGAATAAAAATGGATATATTTCTTTATTCGACATAATGATTAATGATTATAAATAATTTGAATTAATAAGAAAATGAAAAAAACAGAAAAATTCATTTAGTTTTCTATTCACATTCTCTTCATTTGTTCTGGGTAATGCAGAAAGCGAAAATTTCCATCTAAGCCTGAAATTTTTTTTTCAACAATGTATACATTAAAAAAACCTAAAAAGCTATTTTTGTATACAATTTTTTGCAGAATACAGTATAATTTTTTAATTTCAAATAGAAATAGAGTAGCAAAGTATTTCATATTTTATTTTTACCACTTTTGGCTTTTTGAGATCCGTCATATTATAGATGGCACCTTGAATTTCTCCATTTTGATCTCATATTTCATATTAAAGAACCGAAAATGTAAGAATATGATAAGAACTGTTTATTGTTATTTTCAGCTTAATTGCGAACCCGAAAGAGTTAACACGAATGTATTTTTCATATACCATTTTTTATAAAAATATTTTAATTTTTGTTGTAAACTTACGATTGTGAACATTTGCGATACATCTTTTTCTCTATAGAGCAAAACTTGTTCATAATAATATTTTGTATTTGGTAATTTACTAAGAATAATTAAAATTTGGTCTTCTGTTATTGGGTATTTATGATTGTTTTGTTTTCTAATACATTGTCATTCAAAATTTTCTAATCTATTTGAGTTCTAAATGCCGGCAACTTCACAATACGTCGTTCAATATTTCATGAAACTTGATGTATGTGCACGTATTTTTTCCAGAATATTCAAGATTTGTCATTAAATATTCATTAATTAGATCGATAAATTCATCTTAAATATTCGTTAAACGTAAATAAATCCGTTTTTCATTAAAATACGAAAGCATACGCATTCGAATTTATTGCGTTTTTTATTTACGTTTCTAACATTAACAGAAAAAAATTTTAACTTTTTTCAGTCTTTAAATTGTTTTCCGCTGGTTTAAATTTAGTAAGCATTTCGTTAAATTCGTCAATTCTTCGCTGGAACGCCCAATTTGACTATCAGGTGTAATAATCTGAAATCATTATAAAAAAAAATCATTTACTATATAGTAGTTAGTACTTAAATACTATGGTAGTCAGTTAATTCATTTAAAATGCAAAATATTTATTTCTGAAATTAAATAAGCATTACTAATTCAGACGTGATAACTTTGGAATAAAATGAGAAGTATAGATACAGCCTAGCATCAAATGGCTCACATTATGACAGTGCTCCAGTGATACTACTATCAATTCCGAAGCGAAAGATAGAGGGTTGTATTGTTTACAAGGTCCTAATGGAACCACTCTCCCTTAATAATTATAAAAGTTTGATTTGAAGTAGTTTTTAAGACATTTTTTGTTAATAAAGCACTAGAAGTTTGGAAAATAGTTTAAAAAATGATCTATAGAATTTGAAAAAGTATTATCTAATTTTCATTGGCTCTAGAATATTCAGTTTCTTTCGGTTTGCAAGAAGGTTGAAATACTTGATAAAAAATTAATAAACTATAAATATTTAACCAAATTTAAGTACAAACAAGAATCGATTTGAAATTATCGAAATATGAAATTATTTATAAAATTTGTTGGTCGCAGTTTAGTGTACTAAAAGCAAATATAAAATTGTTTTAATTTTCTATTTTTAATCCCTACCATTTATGTTTCTATTTTTAGATATATTTCGGACAAGTTTTTCTGCGTGGTACACAAAATTACGCAACTGAAGGATTAGGACATTTATAGGACATGGAATATATAAAATGTACAACACTTAGTTAAAAACTGTCACAAAACGTGTCATAATATTCGTGAATAATTAGTTGTTTATATATTACGTTTGATATAGGTGAATTCCACGTATCAGTTGAATTAAGCTATCCACTACCAGCTTGATTAAACTCATTATTAGTGTAAATTTATACATGTACCTAAAGGAATGAAAGCTTATGCGTGGACGCACGTGTAGTATATAAATTCTTAAATTTTATTACTCTAGCTTCGAATTGTGTTTATTCCTAACGGTTGGAAAATAACATTTTGTTCCATATAATACAACCTTTCATCGGATAAGGTGAATAGCCGTGAAAGCCGGGCGTGAATTGCCTGGGAATCAAAGAATTTTATTCATGTTTGTATATATGAATAGATTAACCTTAACTTTACTACACCCAATAAATTTGTCACATTTAACGTCTTGCGTAATATAGTAACCACGCCTTTAGGCGGGAGACTATAAAAGTCGAAACACGTGAAATTGACCCATTGCGTGAATCAAATAGATCCGGTCAAGTTGATAATTCATGTCCATTTTCAGCGAAACTCCACAGGTGGACTGGAGTCAATTTCTACGTTTTAATTGCTACATACGAGTCGACTTTCATATTCGAAATTTATGAAATCTCGAATCGCTGGTACTCGAGACAAATTGACTGTAATTTGCTTCGGAAATGTTAACCTCGTCTAACCTCCGAAACGAGACGCAACGCATTTTTAATTGTCGAGGTTATTAATTGCAGAAATTATATATGCCCGTATGGAGGAAGTATTCGTTGAAGGTCGCAAATTTGATATCGATACTTTTTGCAGATGAAAAAACTTAAAACTGTCATAAATTAATTCAATAATCACTCAGCAGAAATTTGGTTGTTGTAATCATTTGTCGACCAGCATGTCTTGAAAAAAAAACTAATTTATTTCGATAAACGAACAATGTGATGTATGCACTAACTTAGAGTTTATGTTCATGATGTCTGATGACTTTGATTAGGTAGGCAACAATGTCCAACCTAAGGCTGTGTCAGATTACGTCAAATGGTGTAAATGGAGTCGCTTGGTATTGACTTTTTGTAATGCCAAAACTAATTTAGATGATAAGAACTTATGGAAAATATCAAGTCATGATTTAGTATGTGGACCTTCGTTAGAAGTTCGATAGAAGTTTCCTGTGAAAAATAAACTGTAAAAAAACTGACCTAACCTAGATAAAAAAGATTTGCTCCTTAATAAATCTTACTTATTAGAGGTTAATATGGCCAAACCGCCCTTAGTTTACTTTTAATCATCTCATAAAATATTATTTTTCTTTGATGGAAAATTTTAATCATTGGCACGAAAATTTTGAGGGCGGAAAACAGGCCTTTTTGCCCCTCTTTCTTTTTAACATCATAAGAAGCGTCGTTAATTGCAAATACTTTGAGAGTACAAGATTTTTAGAAGAAGTATGTTACGAAATCAATTTTTTGTATATGACAATCGTAAAACAGTTTTTCATTTTAAATATAACGTTAAAAAACTGCAAATAAAATATTCTCAGAATATAAAATTATGGAAAATTATTTATAAATAATTACCAATTCATAATACGACCAACTAAAAAATATTAGAGTTCAGAAAACTACTGGAAGTATCTTTACGTGCCAGTTTATAACTATAAACTGCTTCCGCGTACAAGATTCGATATCTGCCATAACGAGTCTCTTATTAGTGTATCATATCGTGTTCAATAAAGAAATGTTAAAGAACCTTCGGTATTGGAATAACTGGCGCCTTCAAAACGGAGTTCCTCTCCGACCGGTTTTCTGCATTAGAATTCTAATGATGGAGTGAGTACTAAATCGCAATTACACTTTACTTTACCTTGTTATTTCCTGAAAATCTTTAATTAATTGCAGATATTTTAATGACTGATTTTACTGTAAATTCAATTAAACTGGCAACCTTTAGACTCGTGTTACATGTGTTTCCTTGTCATAATATTCATATTTTTCAATGCTTTTATTGTTGTCAGTTGAGTTTACTCTTGTTATTGTAACAAAATTGCATCATTAATATCAATTTTGTATTTTTAAAATATTTTTGTATTCAAAATAAGGCACATGTATAGAATATAAAAGACATTTTCATCAATATAATTTGAAACCTTCTTTATCATGGATTAACTTACTAAAACTATAAAGTTGTATTTGCTTATTTCAAACAAAAAATAAGGAAATATAATTTGTATTTCCATTGAAACTAGTTTACACAATGTCAGTAATTTAGCTCACGTTTAGTCAGTATATTATTTTTATAAACAAAGGAATAACGTTTTAATATATATATATATATTATTTGCTAACGCATATTCATCATTCTACAGTCGTTCATATCAATTGAAAATGTCATAACTATTTTTTTAAATATTAACAATTAAATGCAAAAAATTGTCATGAAGGGTTACGCACTTGTTTTACGCAGAAATGAAAATTACTTACGCACTTGTGAAAATCGAGGCGACGATGACCTTTTTTCTGAACATTAAAATCATCATTTTTGGAAATTAATTACATCAAAATTGTATGCCAGATTTCTTTATTAGTCGATTTTTTGTTGTGTTTTACCAATTTTGAAGACAAATATTTTGTCCATTTTTCCTCAGCACATTATAATTTATATTTAACTATGCACATTTTCTGTTGTTAAAACGAGTTTTCAATCTCAATTTATCAAGAATATGTACATTAAATTGTCGTTGATTATGTATTTTTTTCTTACAATAAAGCCACATGTTACATTGCAAAATAAATACCCTTTTTCAAACTATTCTATATAAGTATATTTATCATTTAAAGTACTACACCTTAACAATACTGTACTCAATTGTTACTTAAAAATATTAAAAATGAGAAATGTGATACTAATACTTATATTACTATATACTTATAAACCTATATTTTCACTTTTTTGCAAACTACAATCTTTATACGATATTGAAATTGATATGTTAACTACAGAATTATTTTGAATCGTTTCTAAAACCTTAAACAACATTTAAAATAGTCTACATAAATAAATATTAAAATATAGAAAAGTTAGGAGACATTCTTTGATGACTTCTAAGCATTTTTGGTTTTTTGTTTGTTTTGTTTTATATGATTTTATCTGAAAGTTCATTGTATGCGAAGAAAAAAATTGTAAAACCTATAAAATTTGAGATTCTTTTCCTCGAAAATTGTAAACCTTTAGAGGAAATTGCAAACGACAAAAAATGATTAGAATTTTTAGTAGAATGCAACCGCAACTAACATTTTTTCAGTATTTCCCGTAAATATTTGAAATAAAAAATGATTATTTACAAAACGTGGAAAAGTGTCTGTATATTCCTCGATGAATTCTCAGCAATCATTTTATTGTTGGCATTTTTTTAAAAAAGGTCATAGTTTTTGAGTTAGAGTGACCTACAATTTTTCAACGAAATTTTCAGAGACACAATTTTAAAGTCGTTAAAATGAAATGGAGAATAAAAGTTAAATTTTCTAAATTCAAATATTTTCATCACTTTTCTTCACAATTTGAATCAAATCCTAGTATTCTGAAAGTAGGAAAAAATTGATAAGAATAAGCAATTCCTAATTTTGTAACAATATTTTTCATATTTGGAGCAATATTGAAATTCCTGACGGCTATAAGTCAGTTTTGACATCAGAATCTCGAAGATTGATATCGTAAAAAATATTTGGTTTTCGGCGTTAATGAGTTAAGCATATCCTACATTAATGTTGACTTGATAATGACTTCTGCAAGGTTACTACAATTTCAAAAACTAAACAAATTACGTAAATAATTCAAATCAATTAAAATTATCATAACGAATACACTAAACGTACGAAAACCTAAAATTGATTTATACTTATTACCGAATTGTACAAATTCACTTTCACCGCAACTATCACGACATCTTAAAACTTGAAATACAATAAAAAGCAGTAAGCAAACCTCATCGAAATCGTTTTTCTTGTTTCTGCAATATTTCTTATTTTTATCTCAATCCAAAGATTTCCTCTGGCATGACCTTAACCAGTCATCGCAAATGTATGTATTTGATACCATCATTTGACTCGATACTTACAATTAGGCAATAATTTTCCGAAAGGCGTTTAAAAAAATCGTCGAGAAATTGACCGGTCTTGTTGAACGTGCGAACGATGTCTCGTTTATTCGATCCCTTATCGATAAATCCATATGTATGTAACGAGCACTTGCCACTGGCGATACATTAATTGTACAACTGCAAAGACTCGTAATTTCTTCTCCAGAATGTCCTCGTTTTTTACTCTCGTTACATCTTCATTATCGAGGTCAGAAAGAGGAAGCCTCTGAATAGGGGGTGTGTCTAATTTCGCAGATAAACCTCAGTCAAAATATATGATTCATAACTGATTTATCGTTAAATGACTACCCTTTCATTTTTTACGAGATACTTTCAACTTAGGATCTCTTTGATCTTCCTTTCTGAAGAAATTAAAGTTCATATCGAATAAAAATATTTCGTTTTATATTTTTGGTTGTTTTAGAAAATCTGCAAAAATTCGCAACTTACAGAATTAATGAAAGTAGCAATTTATATGATTATTTCAGTTCTCATTGTAAATAATATCAGATTTCAATGCTTTGTTGTATCAAGCGAATTAAATTCTCACGAAATGTCCAATGACCCTTGATAATATTAAATTGCAAGTCAGTATTTACAAAAGTATTTGAACGTTCCACAAATTAAAACATGTTTGTGAAATGTGTTAACAATCCATTCAGTATAAAGGGAGTTATTCTGCAATTTCATGAATATTTTAATTTCTTTTCAAAATCGTATTGTTAATGAAATACAGTAAAATGTTTATTTTGTATCGTGTTATATATAATTCTAGTTTTATCAGTGAAATGTAAGAAGAATAAAAATAAGGAAAATTTATAAAGAACTTCAAGTAATTGTATTTGATAAAAATAAGATATTCTAAGAGCTACCGGCAATAGTTGACACCAAATAAAGTTTGGATTATATACATATCAAAGTAGTATTATTAGTTCAATCATAGTTTTTTAAAGTAACTAATTAGAATAATACATTGCCCAAATAGTGTACCGCTCGGTATGTATTAAAGAAAAATTAGTGTTGGTGTTTGTCAATCTTAATAAAATGAGGTATTTGTTTAATCAAGAGGACCCATATCAGGGTCGAAATGTAATATATTACTTTTCAAAGCTTATAATTTTTAAATTAACACAATTTTACCTTATTGTCTTTTCCTCTCCAATACTATAACAAAAATTGCTTTTTCCAACTATTACAATTTTTCCTGCAAAATTATTATCCTTTATCATTTTATTCAGACCGATATACACCGACACTAGCTAATTAGATTAATATATATATTTCCATTAAGACAAGTCTTTCTACCATGATCTTACACCAAACCTATTTTTATGTAGTTAGATACAAAAATAGCAGAACTGATAGCTGTAGACATATGGCTATTACTGAGATTTATTGAGATATTAATAGATCAAGATTACAATTTGTTCTTTATTTTTAAAGTTAATAATTGTTAGGATATTTTACAGATTTTATCGTTAAATATTCGATACCATTTTCCGAATTTCATGTGACGTTTCTCAGAAGTAATTGTCAAATTTAGTTCATGTTTCATATCTATTTAATATTTTCTGAAATGTACGATATGAACTTATATGATCAAATATTTTGGGATAAATACAGAGAGATTGGATGTAATATTCATTTTGGAGCATTTTGAAGTGGTACCTATGATATTAAAAAGTATTGTACATTTTACATCAAATTTAAGAGGTAAACATAAATTTCAGTAAAATACAGGAATTTTGACTGAAATTGAATTAATGTATATGCATCATACATTAAACTTGTGTACCTGAAAATTGCGGTATATTGTCGATTGATATTTAGTATAAATACACATACATTTAAAAATCTCATTCTTAATATAATACCCTCGAACGTCAACAAAACATTGTATGTATCTATAATATAACATAATGTTTATTTGTCTTCTATCTCGGATTACAATTATTTAATCTTTCTTTCCAGAGACTGGGGTTCGAACCCGCTGGCGAGTTTTTTTTCGACCATTACGTATTTATTTGCGAGCTTGTTAAATGATAATTAGATGAATTAAAGATACTTAGAGAGTAGAGCTGTTACAATTTTCTAAATTTTACAAAATGTTTTTTAATATGTCGGTATATTTTTAATTGGGAGTACTTTAATTATTTTTGCCACAATATTTTTCGAGTTAATTTAATATTCCGGAAATAATCGAAGAATTTTTCGATATTACTTGTGGTAATGCAATGTAATAGAAACAACTGCATTAATTAAAATGTCTATAAAAAAAGCTTAAATTATTCAGATTTACACCTGTAAATAATTTTTATTTTTATTTAGATTAACCTTTTAAGGAGGGGGCGGACACAGTTTGAACGTAAGATTTAGCGTTTTATTGCTTTGGATAATTTTATAGCCCAGAAAAAATTTGACCTTCGTATAACGTACACGTATTATAAACGTATGTGATAAACGTATATTAAACGACAGTTTAATGGATGCATTACCAATAAACGTGTGTATCATACACAGTAACCATTTTTAAATCAGCGTTACTGCATAATCAACGTGTATTAAACTGTATTATTTTATTGGAATACCCATGATCACTCCATGATCTATAATTTATGGATATTAAATATTAACGAATAACCACATGCTTAATAACATAAATGTAATAGAAAACGAAAAGATATCGAAAATTACTTAATTAAAAGCTAGTGGTTTACAATCGATATCGCTCAACTAACCAATTGATCGACGTTCTCATGGCTGCAATAGATTTAATCAATTGTTATGATCATTTTGAGTAAAAATATATAGGCGGATGTTATTGAGTCCTTCAATTGTTGGAAACAATTACAAACCAATCTGAAGAATACTGACAAAATTTGATTCAAATGAATGCGAGTAAAATATCTTGTTGAATAAACTTGTATTGAAAAGTTCATAGTTTTTGAGATAAAAAATGTCGCACGATGAAAAATACATATATTTATATTTATTCTTTATTATGTAAGAATGAATTGTTAATTAATTATTATTAATCTTTCAAGAATTATTTGTCTAAATTTGATCAATAAAAAAATTAAAGCGCGAGTGCTGAAAATCTGCATCTTAAATCAACTGTTTTTGTATATCAATAACTGTAGTTAAAAATTTCAAAAGCGCGCCCGCGATACAACTTGTACAAACAAGAAATGTAACAATTCTCAATATTCTTACAAGACTTACACAGTATTGTCTTATAACTAGACAATATTTACATGTGCAGAATCGTTTCTTGGTCTTGTTCTTGACTACAAGAAATGAATTGTGGTCTTGTAAAAACCTACAATTAACCACGTGTAGTATCAGTAAAAAAAATTTAAATTTTACAAAAACAATATACGAGTTTCAACATAGAGATCTGTTCTGTCTATTTGTATGAAGATACGAGAAAATATTGCTTGCTAGTGGCATTTTTCCTTAATCCTAAGAATATTCATGAACTACCTAAGTAAGTATATTATAATCTATTCATAATGAACACCATCCACCGAGAATCATTTTAGGAAATGCATCAGCATTGAACCATTTCCAAAAATCGTTCTGCACCGCCTACACGTATGAATTGTCCTCAGCAGGTGTCAAGTTCATAAAAATGACCCCAAAATTAGAGTAAGTTACTAATTTGAAAGTCCCCTCAAATTTCTAAACTCCATACACAAAAGAAGAATTAATGGCTGAAAGTTCGTACAATCGTAATGGCAGGTAGAGTACCGGCTAAACGCATTGGACGCCTGTTTTGAATAAACATGGGACGTGCGGGGCTAGTGAATGAAGCCAAACATTGTACCGTACCAGATCCCCGTGACCTGCAAGTGCGTTTAGGGGCTCAGCTGGCATTCCTGGTCGGAACTTTGTCGAATCTCGGTCCGTTAAATCAAGCGGCAGGAGAGATCAAATATACGGTTATATATTTGGCGGGACCGTGTTTCCATGCTGAAGCCAAAGCTGACTTGATGTTGGCTGCCATTATAATTACCGCCGCTCTCCTCAAACGCAATTGTAGGCAATCTACAATCAACACATCAGCAAATAGCCATGACTCGATTGAGCGCTAGACGAGTGCTGAATTTGACAATGTTCCTGCTCGTCCCTACTGCTGCTCGCGGAGCCGTTTTCCGATCTTCTTGACGTAAGCAAAAATCTAGCTTACCTAAATTAGTTGATGACTTAACAACGTAATTAATGGCATTTTAGGTCCAGACATTAGATTAATCGACAAACTATTAACGAAAAACATTACAGTTGCAACAACAGAATAAATAGTTGTGACAAATATTTATATGGTTATCTCAAACATTTATATGGCGAGCTTACCCATTTTTTTATGGCGGTGAGCATTTATAGTATTTATAGCATATGGGGAATTAATTTAAGTAATTGCATATTCAAATTTGGCTAGTGATAGGTCCCTTTTTTTTATATCATTTTACGTCGACTTTTGTGAACCCACATGGGACTAAATCGCGACGGGACCTACAGTTTATGAAGGTGGAATCCGAACCATCAGAGCTTTGGCACTATTAAACACTTATAAACAAATACAGAGGTGTCCCGGTGACAGATGGCAGAGGACGGGATCGAAGGTCCTTTATTTAAGGGGCTAGTCCAGTGGCTTTTTCATCAAAAAATCGTTTTTTCAAAAACATGATTTTTGTATAGAATATACATTCAGAAATACGCTGAAATTGGCTAGACATGATTTTTGTTTCGAAAATTACTCAGAATCCGAAAAAAGTTGATACATAAAAAACGCCGTACTTGCGTACTCACCGCGTGCTGAATGGTTATCAGGCTGGGTCCTGTTTAGGCATGCATGCTATTTTGTTTTGTTTTCTTTTAGTAAGCATTTCAATGTCTTCATTGGATTCTACGGTCCTGGCATTGCTGATTAAGGTAAGTCGCTTTTTAGTTAATATTTCAGACCTAAAACTTTAAACGCGTTTTTTTCGAAACAGTATTTTTTGAGTTGGCATTCAATATTAAAATAAAACTATTCATCCGATCGCGCTGAAATTGTAAGGGGATATTCTACGCATGTCTGGCTATCATCTGAACTTGAATCTTAATTTTTTATTAATATTCAGCAATTTTATAAACAATTGAAGTTGCAAAAAACACGCTTAAAAATGCAAAAGTTAACCATGTCGTTATTTTACATCGTACAATGTTTATTCTAGTTCACAACATAGCTACTAACTTATATTTTAAGAAAAATTTTGATTTTTTTATATCAGATGATTCAGACCCGAGATATCTTGAATGCCGTTTTAAGATCGGACCGACTTCACGCAGCTACAGCGGGGAAAGTATGACATGTATATATATATACAACTTTTTTTTTTGCAACTAAAATATCTCAGTTTCAAAGTGTGGAAAGATGTGTATGGATTAAAAGTCTCCATCATGAAATAAAAATTATTTTCTAAACCTGAAGAAACCACTGGACTAGCTCCTTAATATTTTAACATCCCTACGTTTCGACAGTAACATCACTGTTTTCTTCAGGGGTAACAATGGTCAAGTGTGCTGACATCACATATTCATGGTGACATGTTTGTGGCATGGAACTAAGTCATGGTAAATGACTTTAAAATAATTTTAAGACAATTCACCTTGTATCCGTAGTATGTTAAAATATTAGTCTATGAGTGGCCCACCCTTCTGATTTTTATCAAACTAAAAACGAAATATCAAATTTTTGGTTGAAACAGATGCGTATTATCGCGAAACCATTTTCAATAAGATCCCTAAGTCAATACATGCATTTTCGCGTTCAGTACAGTTGCTCGTAGAAATGTACTGTTGAAAAACGTTGTCAAAGTTTTGCGTTCATTTCAATTGAGTATTAAAAAACATTACTTTTTTAAGGTAAGTTTTATTTTTGTCTTGTAAATTAAACATTGAAATTAATATCTGAAGGGTTTAAAAATAGTTCAGTGCTACGAAAAAATTTCATGCATTCTAATTTCGGCTTCCATTTCCATGAGAGGACCCACTTTTTGTATCCATAAGCGGTCCACTTGTTTTTATCAGTGTAAAGATTATGGTGCGGATGCGTAAATTTTGAGCGTAATTTAAGATTTTGTTTTTGAATATAAACAAGTCATTAAAGTAGCGTTTAAGTGTTGTATTAAACTGGAATACATATTAGAATGATTGATTCGATGGTTTTTTCACAAAGTTTCTTTTTTATGTTGACCTTACATTTATTTACATTTTCTCCATGTATTGCACAAAGTAGAAATGTTCAAAATAAATAAATTATTATATGAAAATTAGAATTAGGTTGTAATTTTGCTCTTTCTAGCCATTCTAAGGGGATTTGAACGAGTCGTCCTACTCATGGACACAATTTTTTTTTAACCAAAAATGTCCCTTCGTATAAAAGGTTTAATCAATTTTATTTAACTGCAGAAAGCATTTAAATTATACCTAGGGACTATATCTACCTAATGATGTATAGAAGACTTAAAAATTCCTTTCTTTAATTAACTTTTTACACTAAATTAAAAACGTGGTCCACTCATGGATACATTCCCCTACATAAAGGGGCCTAGCACTAGCCAAATTTGAATATCCAATTACTTAAATCATTGTCAATTACGGTCCGATTATATTAATTCTCATCTTTTTAATTTACATGGGGATTAAAATAAAAAATATGTTTCTTCAAAAAAGTAATGGGTTTTAAGTAAGCATTTCAATAATATTATAAAGACCATTTTGTAGACCCAGAAAATAGTGAATGAAAGTAATTTGACATAATTTTTTATTTATTCTTGCAAACAATTAGAACGAATTATCTTAAAATTATAACATCCGATATGGAACGAATACTACATCCATAGTCCAAAAGTAATCTTAATTTTTCTAATGCCTGTCATTGTTCTTTGGATGTTTAGAATATATTTAAAATATGTATGTGGTATGGTGAAGTATTGATGCAGTTAGAATAAATAAATACTGAATTCGGTACGTTCTAAGAAGAGAAACTACAATACTGCAGACGTTTTTAGTTCAATTTATTGAAAACAATTACGGTGCATGAAAATAGTTGAATTTTTTTATTTATTCGTAAAATTATCTAATGTCTTTTGAATTTGCAATAGATGATAAACATCCAATAAACTATAACCATATCCCATCACGAAGTACGGAATTGAGTATCACCTGTGTCTAAGTGTTCGAAGTGAGACAGTTTGAAAGTTGTTTGTGGTGCTAATTCGCACTTGTGTGCACTTTACGGCCCTAGTTCGGTACCTGGAAGGAAATTGAAAACGGTGTTTTCCTCGGTTTATAGACTACATTTTAATCAAGTGTTAGTACCAGTACTTTACAGTGCAATGCATACGTTCGACATGCTACAAATTTAGTTTTATAGAAATTATAGATTAACTGTAGATATAAAGTGACAATTTAATTCTATTAAATCACTTATATTATGAATTTATTTGATTATTAACGAGAAAGTTATTTGAAAATAATAAAAATTTTGTTTTTTCTTTTTTGTTTCACATTGCAAGTACAATGTATAGAGCATTTAAATAAATCGATTAATCTAAAATATATACATTTCATCACATTTCCAGCTTTTTTTAACCGTTTAACTGTTTAATAAAACATGTTTATACTTCATCGATTCGACTGTAATGTTTGAGGTCGCTGAATACCAATCTAAAATCAGATTTTCAAAATTCAAAATGGCCGATCCAATATTGTAGACGCAAATTCGACAAATAGATATTCGTGATTTTTTTCGTGCGAATTTAGAATTTGAGTCCTGACTCAGTTTCTGAAGCTCGGATACATTATAACGAATAAAATTTACCAAACTATTAATAGCAAATTGAAAGTATAATTTGTTATACCACTTGACAGTCTTGTGAATTGTTTTGTAAGAACATTCCATTTTTCGAATTTGTTTCCGCCATATTGGATCCACCATTTTGAATTCTGAAAATCCGATTTTAGATTCGGGTTTAGGGACCTCCAAACCCATAAAACTAAAATGATAGGATAAATCAATGAAAATTTTGTTCGAAGACAAAAATGGCACGCAAAGTTGATGTTCGCCTGACAGCTAAGGGGTCAATCTAACCTCAATAGGGAAAGTTAATTTTGTAGAAACATTGCAATCTTTCTTAGATTTTCTTTTAGTCAAATTTTTAGTATGGTACTCTCGTTTTAATTTCGGGTTTAAATCTACAATTGCAGAGAATAACTTACCGAAAACATTTTTTTCTGATTATTCAAAAAAGTATGGGTCAATATAACTTAAGCTATAACACACAGCCACAAAAACTTATTAATATTGTACTATATTACTGAAAGTACATAACTTCTTTTATAATATAATATTGTAAACAATGCAATACGTTTCATTATCACCAAAAAATGTTATATTTGTACTTTAAGCGTCTATATATGGCATAGATTTACGTTAGGTTAGGTTAGATATCACTGCAGATATTCTAAGAATGACTAATATTTTTAGGTTAATTGACATATTTTTTGTAGTACTTAAAATTCATAGAAATACCAATAATAAATACTGTATTTTATGGTTGGATAAAAAAAAAAAATTCTGGAATTATTTTAACTCATTTTGAATTTTTAATTGTAAAAGCAATTACATTCTATCAACGATAACGTTTCAGGTTGTCAATTGTATACTATTATTAGGATATTGTTACAATTTTTACTTTTTTGTAACCTTGGTAGGGGTGTGGATCAAAATACCGATAGTTAAAAAACCGACAGATAAAAAGGAGACACATCGACAAGCGGACAGTCATCTTTTGAAGTGTTGGTGTCTGACTGTCGGCTTTTCGATTGTCGGTTTTTCGATTCGTACCCCCCAGGTAGAAATGAAAACATTTTTTTTACATTTCTTGTATAACATTCTTATTTACCGTGTTAAAGGTACAGGGGGAACGGACAGTATAAGGACAATGGACAAATTTCTACCAGGGAAGATTTCTGTAGCTATCGTAAAATCCATTGAGTCCGGGAGATATACACATTTTTTAGTTGATTTCCGATCTTCCTTCTCAACATGAAATAAGATTAATATTGACTTGAAAGTGATCAATCTTACCATTTTTGCGTATGTTCTCTTGGCGTGGTGAAAATTGCATTTAAAATGTTTAAATTTCGAAAAATCAAGTGTCTCAATGCAGTCTGATAAAATTTAGGAGTATTCTTTGACTCATTCCAACAAATTTTTGTTTTTCTGAAATTTTCTCTAAAGTAGTTTTTCAGAGGTTAGGTTGTTTCGGGGCAAAACAATAAAAAACCTAGTTGAAGTTCAAAGATTTTGTGCACTTTTGGTTGTGAATAATCATCGATCGAAAGAGCCTAATCGAAAAATGGTAGGATTGGTCACTTTCATGTTAATATTAATCTGATTTCCGGTTGAAGATGAAAGTCGAAAATCAACTAAAAAATGTGTATCTCCCAGACTTAATCGGTTAAAAGTAAAAGGCTTTCCTAAAAGTACGCAGAAGCTCTTTTCCTAAAAGGTTAAATTGTCCAAGAATAAAATAATAATTAAAATTAAATGTAGTCGAGAATATTTTATATTGTTCTTTTGCTCATTCTTTTGTTTATTTATTATCTATCCTTTATCTATTTACTTCTCCCATAATTGCTGTATAAGACGTTTTCTATCACTTATGGTTTGAAAATTGAAAAATAAGAAGACAAAGTAAAGAATAAAACTGAAAAGTAGTATAGGTTAATATTGAGTTATAATTTTCAAATATGCACTGAGCATTTTAGTACTAAATTTAGTAGTCACTTACTACTTGTTTACTAATACTACTGCAAGGAATACGTAATATAGCATCGCATGTATACCTACAGTATAAAAAACGAGTGTATAATTCGTCAATTACGTACAGTATACGCATCCGTCGTACGTTTGACGTGTTTGAATGTAGTTTATAACGTGAAAATACTCATGAATCACGTATTTTTATGAGAAGGAAAATTACACTGTACAGTTTTCCATAACTGTCAATATACAAATTGATTTATATAAAATGTTAATAACAACTTCTATGACTATAAATAAGTGGCATAATTCTTCCATCGAAAGTTAAAACCTTACTTATTTGTTTATAAGAAAAGGTTTTAAACTATTTTTAGTATGATATTAAAAAAATAATTGTAGAAAATTTCATATATAATAGTTAAAGATTGATGTAAAAATAAAAAAATGAATCTAAAGATACAAAAACCTTCAGTTTAATTCAAATTTTTTTATTGTAAATCTATTCATCATCACATTCTTATTATTTATTAAATGAAAAGAAAACTATTAAAAAAAATCTTAATTTAATCACTAAATATTTCATGGTATAATATTTTCGTAATGAAATATTTAAGGGACTTCTGTATATTATTTTAAGTCTTAATATAATACTTTCAAAGACCACATATAGATAATTATAGTTGACTCGATTTTAAGCAAATTTTAAATTAAAATTTTAAAACTAAAATTTACTTAACATTGTTTGTGAACAGGTTAAGGATATTTAATAACGAAATAATATTCATTGTCACTTTTAAGTATTTGATTTATTAATTGTTAATATTTATTAATTTGACGAATTACTGATCCTTAGAAATAAACGATGCAGTAACTCGCAATAATCCTAAATTTTATGTAGTAACTTACAGTTTATGAAGTATCCCAGAACTGTAACGAATAACTTATTATATACATTTACTATATGATCATGAATTAGTATTGGGTGAAAAATATAAAAGCGCATGCGCAATTTTGCCAAAAAGTTAGGAATTTCCATATACATAAAGCTTTATGTTCGAATAAATCTTTTTTTGTTCGGTATAGATTCTAGAATCAAAACAAAACAATTAAACCTTGAATGGGGATACTAAACATCGATTATTCGGTAGAACAGACAAAAAATATCATTGGTTAGAATACAGGCATTGTACTATAAAGTAACTAAATTTTAGATGCAACATTCAATAAGTAAACTTCATTGCTGTAGCTGAGGTAGCATATTCAAGTACCCTACCTTTCATACTGGACAATTTTAATAATGAATGACATAATGTAAAGATCACCAAATTGTGAAGTAAATTCTTTACATAAACTGTAAAAAATTCACCGAGTATTAATGTAAATTTATCAACATTCCAAGCTCTCCACAAATTAGTTTGAAATTTTTCATTTTTTTTTTGAATTTTCTGATTTCGGTATTTTTGTCTATTTTGGATTCTAAGAAAGATTGATATATTTGTATTAACCACATTTTGCAATAAAATTAATATTATGTTATAAGACGTGAATATCCTTTAGCTGATAAACAAAGTAATAAAAAGAAAACACATATGCAAATAGCAATAAAAGAAACCAATCAACATTAAAACTTAGCATGGAATGAATGGAGTTTATGTTCTTGAAACCAAACAAATGATTCTTTAAAAAATACCTGAGTTTATAGAGTTAACCCCAGGTATGTAGAATCTATTTATATTACGAGGTGAGTCAATTTGTTTGAGTGATTGAATTTGAGTGCTGAGGATTACGTTTAATGAGTTTGCTAACAAGCTAATGTAAAAATATAATATTAGTCGCTCTTTCCACAGATCTTTCAAAGTTTCTTGGAATGCGAATACACTTTTTGTGGAGTGTAAATGAGAAACTCCAATCGAATAGTGCAAATCCATGCACATAGTGTGACTTTCGCACTTTCACCAACGTGTTTTGAACTATTTTCACTGCATGAAATGTACACAGAAAAGAAAGCCTTACAGCCATAAATTTAGCAAAGTCTGAATATGTTCATCTTACGGATATGGACATGATTTTCAAGTCGTCATCATCTGTGGAAATGATACATTTGTAACGCCAGAAAAATTGAAGTAGTCCAAATTTAGGATCAATTAAGAAACAACAGCAATTCTGAAAAATATTAACTCTTTTACCAAATTACAATTATCATAAAGTTTATAAACGTTTGCAAAATGAGTTTGTTATGATCATAGCCGTATATATTTTTCTGAGGTCTGGGTATGCCAAGAAAATAATAAATAAAGAAAATAATTAATATTTCGTATAATTATTTATAAATTCCTTCATAATCCATTTTACAAATCAAATAATTTTAGGGTTTTATTTATTGGATACTGCTGAAAGATCTACTCTAACTTTGATTATGATATATTTCTGTAATGTTATGGAAGATTATTACCATTCTTGTGATTGGCAAAACACAAATTTTAAAAGGATTAGACCGATAGTAATAAAAAAGACTTTATGCCCTCGGCGCCTGCAGCTCCTCGTGAGACACTTTACGCACTAGTGAAAAAAAAATCACTTTACGCATAGGACACAAAATGACCTTATGCACGCACTTTAACGCACGCACCGGGCATAAAATATCGTATGCATCTCGTGCGTAACTTTTTTTCATTCGAGCGACAGTCCCCCACTCGTGGCCGGCTTCGCCGGAGCCTTGTTTGCACGTGTCGCTCTCGTGAAAAAAAGTACACTTTACGCACTAGTTGCATAATATACTATTCTAATTTACATTTTTTCCACGAACCGCGGACAATGAAAAGAATAACAACCGCGAAATGTAAACAAGATACGTTAGAAAATGTAAACAGTTCACTAATTTTTCATTTGATGTCCTTCTCTTATTCAGATTTATTTCATACATATTTTGAATCATTGTGCTGAATAGTTATTAGGTAGGAGTTTTGATAAAAAACTGTGTGCAGTTTTAATCCATTTCATTTTATCCACTACGTAGAGAGTTTCGTATTAAAATGCTGATTTAATCATTTGTCGATAGCTATTGCATAGAGTATGAATTAAGAAGGGCCTCCTGCACATACTGTCTGTCAAATATATTTTTTATATTTTTTGAAATTTTATGTACATGTAATTGAATATTAGAGCACATTAGAAATCATGGGCATGCACTTGAAATGAACATTTTTAGCCCGTATTAAAATTCAATGAACACGTATTATAGTAAATTTAATTTGCTTATGATTAAGTGTTTTATTTAATAAGCTTATGATTAGCGATTTTATTCGCTATTAAGTCGTAAATAAAAATGCTAAAATGTAATGAACTCAAGTCAGAGTCCTGAGGAATTGCTGATAGAACGCACATCTCCCTTCAAAAATCCAATTTGATGTTTTCTGTTTGTTACATTAAATTTAATTCATTTAACAATGATAGTGTCTACCCATAAATTCCATCTTCTTTATGTCTCGCATGATTAACATTGATATCGACATTGGTTGATAATACGACTGTTCCGGATCGCCACGCGACGAAGCTCCTAATAATCGTTTAGGTCGAGTGGGATAATATTATAATAAAATTCCTGTAGAATTAGGTGGAAAATATGAATTAACTTCTTTGCAATTAGTTTGTTTTGGGGCGTGGTTGTTGTTTTCCGAAGTCCTGCCTCTAGTAAACAAATTATCCGAACCCGAATAAACAGGCCTGCGGAAGGCACCTTCAGTTAGTTGATCGTGGGGTTCCTAGACGTTCGGACCAGTTTTATCATTATAGTACGGGTATATCATAGAGACAGAACCTTGAGGTGCGTTGGTTGTGACTTCCCGGGTCGCTTCGCGGTCTCATCGGTGGGTGAGTAATATTCGATATATTTGTTATATTGTGTATTATATTATTTATTTATATATTATATAAAAATGACATATTTATTGGCGAGATATGTCTGGGGCAGGGTCCGCTCATAAGCCCCACTGAAGAGTCCGTGAGCGGACCCGGGACGAAACATCAGCCAACTTTTTTATTTATAATTTTTTATTATTTGCATGTGACCTAGCATGACGTAGTAGGAAAATACGGTATCGTTTATCAAAATATATATTAGACCCCTATAACCGCGCGACAACCCCCTTCCCTGTAAGTAACAACGACGAAAAACCCCGATGAATTTTATTCCGTCCAGTTAGGATTTCTTCCTAAATTCACAAATTCAGTTGAACTTCACTTTATTGTCCTACTCAGGGTTTTGCCTTTCACTTTGTTGTCCGACAAATGCGCATCATTTCTTGCGCACCTTCCAGCCTACCGCCTATCACAATAGGCACAACACTAGAATTACGAAAGAGGGAAGGACTAATCTTACCTGCGCTAAATACGTGAAGGGAATCTCGCTAATAATGTTAAGGGGCTAATAAAGTGAAGTTCTCCTGTATAGACAAAGTTTTATGCATAAAAAATGATTTAACGTAATCTTGGTATCAAATTAGCTGTATAGGGTACTTGAGGACGCTAATTATGAATTTGAAATAACATTTTTGCAATCAATATCCGATATAAAGATGTGTCTTACTTGGCAATTACCTACATTCATCTATACCTTGAAAAAACGATGTGGAAAAAACAAGTTTCAAATTTGAGGCTTATCAAAATTACCTTATTGTTAGACCGAGTATTAAGGAAAGTGTAAAGCACAAAACCAGCAAATCAGTAGTGTTATTATTTCTATTGGAAGTGTTTATTGAAATATTGTGTTTGATATAAGTTGTCTGACGGAAAAATTACCTGTGTTTGTAGTTGCTTCATTAGTATTCGCTGGGTACCTAATTTCAATGTTGATATACACTACATTTGAAGCCACTCTAGGTAGATTATAGTCTCCAAACAAATATAATTGATGCGATGGATAATGAGATTTAATCTCGTACATCATCTGCTTTGATGCGGAAAATCTAGAACTTGGCAGACAATTGAGGAAAAGTATATTTTGAGCCAGTTATAAATTTATTCATAAGAGTTAAAATTTAAACAAAAATTTACACGCCTTGACAAAAATAATACTCCTCTACTTCTGCTATTAGAGTTCATATTAGAATGTCTATTTCTTAAGATCACGTTCAATTATCCATTGGCGAGATATACTCTAAAAATGACAATTTACTTAAACAACAAATGTATGTAAAAATTTAACATTAATAATAAAAACTGTTTTAAATCAATTAAAATTGTTTTTTTTTCCCGGACTAAGATAGTAAATCTATATATTATACGAACTCCGCTAGGGCGGTAAAGTTCCAGCTCAAATTGTATTCTAGTATCTCAGTCAGACAGATGTACAACTATTGAAAAGTAGACATTTTACAAAGGAACTTGAGATGGTAAAGGAGCAATGATTAAAATAGTTTTACATTCTGGAAACAAAGATCGCACTACTAATGCACTCACAGCCAGTTTTGCTATTTCAAAGCGGTGAATAATGATATATTTTAAATAAGAATTATGATAGGGATAAACGAATTTTCTCCAGCTCTAAAGTTACCATCTTTTTTAAAAGTCAGATTTGAATTTTTAATATAGAAACATTTTTACAACAGATATATAGTGTGCTAATCTGTTTTGGTCTGATTATTGATATCTAACATTCCATTAGTTAAAATACACAAATAGCAGAAAGTAAGTCGTTAATAATGTTTACTAATAATTAGTAAAATGGTACCATTTAATGCTGTGTGCAATTCAATTCTTTTGAAAGGGGGTTTCTAGGATATTTAATTGCGGCCTGTAGATTAGTAGAATTTTATTAATGGAGTAATAGTTTATTATTCTGTATTTATGTACTTATTGATACTGATTTGTGTATTAATTGAACCATTTTTTTAATAATTCTAACTTGATTTTATTTAAGGTGGGGTGAGAGGATTTTACACAATTTTTCTATAAAATTCTAGATAAAATACAATAAAAACAGTATAAAATAATCTGTTCACCCCTTAACCGACCAGTGTGAAGGATACAATATTCCTATTGATTGACAATTCGGCTTCAGAGTTCGCAACTTTGTTCCAAATAAGCAGTTTAAACTTTGTGGTATTTAGTGCAGCCTACGATAACTAACTTTGACTTATGGGTCGATTATCTGATCATTAGCTCGTAAATAAGAAGCCATTCTACCCTCAATGGAGTAATAAGTATTACTTTCAGAATGCATCAATTTTTAATTAATTCAATTATCACTTTTTGCGTTATCTGTTAAAAATGAGGCATATCCATAAACTGTCTAAACTGTCATTAAACTGGCGATATCATGTAAAATGGAATTAATACCTTTTTTTGTAATGGACCAATTTTATTGTTCATTTTCAATAAATTTGGAATTTTCTTATTTAAATTAAAAATAATGTTACATATTTGAAATTTTCGTGAGTCTATAATCACGAATTTAATAAGAACAAGTAACTAATAACTCAAAGTATATATTTACACAAATAAACAAATTGCCATCATTTCTGTAACAAAAATCACGATTTTTTAGTTTTTTTTTCCACACATGTTTTTTTCAAACATATTAGATGAGTCTATAAATCGAGTTCGTAATATTTGGACTAGAAAAAAGAAATACTAAAAAAATTTCAAATTGCTGCTAACAAATAGCTATTAAAGTTCGGTTTTTCTTTTTTTTGCGTGTATTCAATCGACTGCCTCCAATATAATCACTTCAAAATTGGTAAAAGGTTTTTTTTTGTTTTGGGTCACCAGGTCCAAAGTTGAAGTCATCTTAAACTCACAATAATATTTTTTAAATATCTTGTTACAAATTTCATGTTGCTTGATACTTGAAATTCAATACGGATATTTCAATATATCGATAACATTGTTTTTAAAAGTATTGCAAAATACTTGCTACTAACAATAATTGACAACGTTGCCTGAGTTTCATAGAGTGAAGGTAAATGTGAATTACAGTGTATTTTTAATATTAATTTCTGCCGTTTTTTTTCTAGTGTGCAAGATGTGCATTGCTTATGTCTGCAATAGCTTTTTTAAAGACGTATGTCAAAACTTTAATTAGGGCGGTAATAACATATAATAATAGTAGAATTAACAATATTAATAGTTGTTGAATGAATGTTAATTTTACCATTCACAATATTGTACAATATATCATACAATAACTATTTGTAGTATGAAATGTATTTGAATTTTCACGAATGTTCGAACTGTGAAACTTTAGTAGTTTAATAGTAGATTAGGCAAAATAGGTGTTTGCCGACGAGGGCGAGTTTGACGCCCGAGCGAAGCGAGCACATATTATTTTCTAAATTCATTTTGCTCCTTAGGGAGAGAATGCGCTATGTTGCTCCCGCAAGATTCTGCTATTTGAGCAATATCGAAGATGATAATAGTACTTTTTGCACCTGAAATGGTCGTTTCGCGCCCGTAGTGCAAAAAATATTTTTGGATTTAGAGGGAGTAACATGACCATTCATTCTATCACACATATTAATAGATGTTTACGAATCACTGCGACGCGCAACACTGACTAGCGAGTTTATTTTTCAATCAGTAATGTTCATGTTTATAACACCCCGCTACTGCGCGTTTATTTGTATTTACAATTGTCGTTTTCTATTGTCTCCCACCATTATCATAATGTATTGTAATGTAGGAAATTACAAGAAATCGTATTTATCGTTTTTTTCGAAAAATTGTTCATTTTCAAGCTGTTTTTATTTTACGTCCAAGGGCGTAAAATCGGTATTTCACGCCCCACAGGAGGCGTATAATGGTCATTTTACGTTACCTGCATCGAAAAATTTGTATCACGAATCCCTGGTAGATTTGAAATCAGCCATGCTAGTACTAGACAGGAACTGGCACTAAATCGTCACGATTTATCCAAGTTTGGTGCAATGCGAATGCAAGTCTCGACAAAACGTGACGATTCACTACCAGTTTTAATAAAAAATTAATTTTTTTAATGCCCAAAAGTTTAAAAGATCTAGAGATATACTAGAAGTCAATATCCAAGAATGTCACGAATAAATTGTGTATTGTAAACCACTTTGTCTTAAATTTGTTCCTAATTTTCAAACACTTTCAATCCGAAATAATAATCAATAAAAGAATAGAAATGTTGACATTTTCTCGAAAAATACGATAGAATTATTTCTCGTATATAACGAGTGTTACGTGAAACTGATGTCTGTACACATAACGTACATATTTCATCTTCACGATGCTCGTCCTATTCAATCTACAGAACAATAACGTCCTTTATCTGCCTCGATTTCATCTACGTTCCAGTTTTCTGCAAATTTGTTTTAACCTCGTATTCGAAGCATAACAATATTTCAATTTTTGTTTATTCTCGTTAAACGTAAGAGTTGTTGAATAGGTGCGGCAAAGCTCTTCCCTCGCTAATTAAACATAAAGAACACCACCAAGCGCCGCGTTAAAAAAGAACATATCAAATATTAGCACGCGTCTTTAGAAATAGAAGTTTCGTTTGATCACTTTGATTAAAGTTATGTCAAGATCTGCTGAAACTTAATTGGAAAATTAAATGCGAGAGATTCCATGCTTTCAGTCGAAAACTTAGTATTTAATGACATCCGACGATGAATGAGTGCGGAAATTTCCCCAGAAATGCATCGGTGCAAACAAAGGCGATCTTTATATTCGGGACGTGTACTCGTCTATGAAATTTAAAGAACTATCCATCGAAGCCTTAGGGGGAGTACGATGGGTATCGTCAAGTACTCGGATGGAAGTTGCATACGAATTACCCTCGATTAAGCCTTTGAGGTATACTGGTCCCGACTGAGGTTTCCTTTTTCATCCACTGATTTTTATTTGTAAAAATTAAATTTTGAAGCAATGATAAATCCGGATTTTCTAATTCGGGTTTTAAAATTTTTTTTTTGTAAGTAGCCATTTTAAAAAAATTCGAGTGCTATCGAACAAACGGATTTCAGATTCAAATCGAAAATACCCATAAACTATAGGAAATCTACCTCCCATAAACATGCCTCAAAGATAAAAAGTAGCGATAAATTGTATCGTTTTGGGATGGACAAAACGTGTTAATAAAAAAAAATTTGATTTATTATTTGTATGTCCAAAATTTTGCGAGTTCCAATTATAAGTTCAAAAATTCAAAATGTCTAATCCAATATGGCGAATAAATTAATCCAATTTCTTTGAAGTCTCTGGAAAAATGATATTTCCAGGTTATTGATTACAAATTTTAAGTTGAGACCAATTCTCAGTCTTCACTCCGAACGATTTTGGTCGTCCGTTTTGAATTTTCACGATTTCATACCAAAATTGTAACCAATGACCTAGGAAACTTTCGAGTAACAAATGTCAACTGTTTTGGCGAGTTAAAATCCTCAGTATATGTCCGTTATCCGAATTTTATTTTAAACTTTTCGATACCTGATAAATTGTCGTTCTCATAAAGGCCACGGATATCCGAGAGCAATCAAATTTCTTTCACGTGGTCTGCCAATCTCGATCAGTTTTTCCTTTTTCTCTCGCCGCATCCCTTTGTCTCTGTTTTTTACTTCTGTTTCCTCTCGTCGCGTCGTCCCTTTATCTTATCTTTCTTATTTCGCTTCTCGAAGGATCAAAATCAAATCTCTTCCGCTCTTTCCCTTCCTCTTTTTCCGACTCTTTTCCCACATCCGCATCTTCTTTCCGTTTCCTCTATCTCACTTGCCCCTATATATTCGTCTTGCGGCGTGTTCCGCCCCCTTATCGATTCTACGACTCCAAACTAATATAATCGTGGATGCGGCCAACTCCGCGAGAATGGTTTGTACAGTAAATTCCGATTTATCTGAATACTGAAGATCGTAGAAAAGAGCTGTAGAGTACAAAAAAAATTACGTGAATTATCAACTATTTAGCCATTTGGATCTCCGTGCCTGCATATCAATCCAAGATCGAAGCCAGAGTACTGTCCCTGAGGTGTTAAATTATGCAAAGGTATGCGAAGACGAGATAAGTAGTTTAAAAATGGAATTGAATTATCTTGATAGCAGAAAAGGGATCTTGAACCTATTGTTCATTCAAAAAAAAAGTTACAGTCCATACTACTCAACCCATTTTTGTTAATCATCCGTAACTGACTGAATCTTTCCGAGTAGCTTCGTTTTATCAAGACTCTCTCAGAAAATTGTCTTGAAGAGGTTGCTGATAGAACAGAACAAGTCATTTTTTTGTTTAATCTGAAGATAGTAAAATAACAAACTCGTAAAAAAAATTGTCCTGCTCAATGTCTCTCATTTTTATCATATCGAAATTACGAGATGCAAAATAACTGAAGCCAACAAAATAAGGCCGATCCCCGTCCCAAGAAACAGGACTATACTTTTCCAAAGGTTTTTGATGCTCCGAATCCAAAGCTGGATGCAAAATTCTTCTATGATAACATGATTTCGAGATATCCAAATCTAAAAGTGCAAAAACATACTGGTTTTGTCAATTTTCAGTAAGATTTTGTGGCTGAACAATAACTTTGTTCCTAATTTGGCATATCTTAAAGTGCTATTCATCAGCAAAATGCTCTTGTAGTAACTGTGATGTGATTTTTCTTAAAAGATTTATCGTTTTCTTAAAAAGTTTTTGTCAAAGCGCGATTATAATTGTCGTTTTTTGTACTTTTAGGTTAGGGTGTCTCAAAATCTTGAAATGATAGAGCATTTCTGCGACCAGATTCGGATTCCGCACATCGAAACCCTTCGCAAAAGTATCCTCAGGTTTCTGATGAATGCACTTTAATTTGGTTTTTGGCAAATTACGAACAAAATTTTTGTAGCAGAACAAAAATTTACTAAAAATGTGCAAAAGAGGGTTTTTTGAACTTTAGGTTAGCATATCTAAAAATCTTGACGTTAGAAGAATACTGGGCAAGAAGGTTTCATTTTATTAGCTATTTTCAACAAATTTCTCATTTACTAAATGTACGAAACTCATATTTACAACTTGTCAAAAACTTCGATAATTTCATAACAAATAATCGTGTCGGAATGACAATGAAAACACTTTAAAGCTGTTGAATAGCACATTAATCTGCGTTTTGCCAAATTGCGAACTAAAATTTTGTTCTATACATAAAAACTTATTTATGCAATTTTAGGTTAGTACATTTAACGATCGCCAGATTTTGATTCAGCGCAAAGTCCGGTTTCTGTTTCTAAATTTTATTGGACTATAAAATTGTGTAATTAACAAAAAGCTGATTTGTTTATGTTTAATAAATGTTTCAGTACATATGTATACTAACAAGCACTAGGTATCGTATGAAAGAAAAAACTAATGTATTGTTTGGAATCTGAAAAGTGAGATTATAAAGTAGTATTCATATCAATTCATCTTCTGCACTATTCCAAAAAATTGAGTGTGTAACTCCTCAAACGCAGTTGGAATTTTCAGTGTAATCAACTTAGAATTTTGTTTTGTTTCAGAAGTTTCGGTTACCGTTCTGAAACAGTTATCTTTGGTAAATTTTAGATATAGTTTCTTAAAATTCATATAAAAGTAACGAAATTGTTATTTCTCTGAGGTAATACAGAAAATTGTGATAATTTGTAATAGAAAAATGTTGTAAATTTTAATTTTTTACAATGTACGTTACTAATTTTTTTATGAATTTTTTACATTTTGATTCATGATAATCCCGGAAAAATTATTTGAGCAGACAATAAATTTGTCAAAGGAGCTGTTCTTTTTTTTGCCAGTGATACCTTTTGAAATAAGTAGATGTTGATTTTTTCTTTTGTTTCTGGTGTTTTCCTTTTGATATTTTCTCACAAACATTTTTCTAGTTTAATTTAGTTTCTTCACATATAGATTGTTGAGAAAACAAATTTTTAGTAACCCATTCTAGCGGCTCGTTCTGATCGACTTTTTGTAATCAAATCACTTCAAATTCGTCCGCGAACTTAGTTTGGACTTAACTAAAGCATCTCCAATCACGTTCCTATGGAAAAAATCCCCAAAATTTAGATATGGGGAAATCGACTTGTTACTAAATAATTACACTACCGTGCAAAAGTCGTTGGACACTTAATTTTTCGTATATAATAAGCAAAAAACGTAAGAAATATTTGATTTAAAGCTCTGAATATTAACGGAAGTAGGTGATAGCAGCTTTTGAAATAATCTTAATATGTTTTGACTACAGCAGTAACAATGCGCTATGTTAAATGTCGTTTTGGACTTATATGTCTCAAAGGTTGGGTTTACTGAATATGACAATATTGATACAAAATATACTTAAAGCTAATGTTGATCATCGTTTGTTTATTGTGAATTTGTCAAGAAACATTTCTGCTGTTCCTGTGGTTCAGATGTACTAAAATCTGCATATTTCGGTCGGTTTTTCGATGAAAAGAAAGTTTGATGTAATTTACTCCGTGTCCCATGTAATTGCTATATATTGATGTTGAATGTGTGTCTTATATAATAAACAAGTTCAAACTGTATTTTTGGGAAATATTCATTCGTTCAGAAAAGAATATGGCGACGAAAACCTTAAATAATCTGGTGTCCAAAGACTTTTGCACGGTAGTGTAAATAATCAAAAACTGAGTTTTTTTATTGGGTGTTTGATAAGAGTTAATACAACTGAAATTAAAAAAAAAGAATGAAATCCATGTAAACGTGTGTGCAATGAATCTGCCGTTTTTTACAAATTTTTATATTTTATTACAGTACACTGAGAAAAAAATCCATAGTTAAATTAACTATATCACATAGTTAAATTTACCACTTTCAAAGACGATTTTACTATAATTTTGTTACACCAACTATCTTCTCATAGTTAAAAAACCAACTATGTAGATTGATTTAAATAAATATGACAAATATAGTTAAAATAACTATAATCTAGTGTAGTCCTGATTTCACACTGTGTCTCGTAGTAAATCTTTACATTTACTATGATTCATAGTTAAAGTTTGTATTTACTATACATTCATACTAAAGACTGCCGCGCCACGTGCGTTTTGATGCCGCCAGGTGGCGACGCGGCGTTCGCAGCTTTGTTCTTCGAGCCCGTGATTCCCGTTATTGAATTTTCATTTGGTAATAAGAAGGACCGTCGGGCACCAAGTTACAATAATACATAATGCGTGTCGTATACACACGTGTATCTATAGACTAGTTTCACGACATGGAAATTTGTGTGTATAATGGCATTGCATAACACATTTTTTAACTGACTAGAGTGCGACATTCACAAACTTCGCTTTAATGAAAGTATTTTACGAGATAACGCACCAAAATACCTAATCTTCCACTGCATCTATGTCGAATTTCAAAAACCAATACATTAACATTTTTCATCGACTATCTCATACGAGTGCAGACGACGTTGCGAACCGAAAATTTTGGCAGTATACAAATTCCGACCCCGAAATATTCCTACCACAAAGAATGTGTCATAAATCACCTTTGCGTAAAAGTCGCGCCGCATCGATCTAGATAAATCGTCGTCAGTTTTCCGCGAACTGTAAAAGACGAGTCGGAAATTTCTATAGTAAATCACAGCCGAACTTGAAATGCAAGAAATTTCCCTCAACGTATCGACGTAAATGATCGATAGATCATATTTACATTAATCGCGCGCAATAAGAAGGATTGGGTTATCGGACTTGAAATTTTCGACTCGTTACGTTTCCAAAGCAAACACGCACGCCAATCGATGGAATTAGCGTATCGTGAAAAATCAACGACAGAAACAGACATTGGTTCCGAATGACTCAGTTCAAGAGATAGAGAGAGATGGACCAAGGAAGCTGCGATAAGAATCTCCGTCTCTTCCAGACAGGAACCGTCGGCATCGGAGAAAGCCTTCGTCCTTGAGTTCGCCGCAGGTTTACGAGTGACAGCCAATCGAAAGTAGACGGGCGGGCTGAAACGGAATAATGGTGCGCGTAAAAAGTCAGACAAGTACGAACTGGTGGTAGGAGAAAATAAAATTGTGGAAAGGGACGAAATGGAAGAAGCGCCGCATGAAAAAGACAGAAGGTTAACTTTGACTGCTCTTTCTCTGTCTCTGTCTTGCTCTTAGGCCAAGAACTCTTAGCTGGTCAGATCGGTGATTCGATACAGAGGACTTTAGTGATGTAGCTGTCAAGTCGTTTAATTAAGGAATCTTAAGAGTATCGTGCGCCGCCAGATGGGCATGATAGACTGACGCGTATACTCCACCCGATTAAAGATAAATGAAATGTTGGAACCGCGCCACTGTCGCCGGTCCCGCCGCGTTATATTGCCCCGGACGTTTTAGAAGCGAACTGGCTTTATGAAGAGCCAAAAGTGTACAAAATTTTTATTTCGCCTTTTGTCTTTCGGTCCCTAAGTTTTTACCCCAGCGGCGGAAATCTCGCGACCGCCGGGAAACGTTTGACTGGACGTATTTCACACAGCGGTGGTCGCTAACGTTGTACTACGCGATCGTTTTTCCGGGGATTTTGTGTGTATTTTACAAAAATGTCCTCTTTTTTCGAACATGTTTACGGGGACATGCGTCTTGAACGCTTGCTTTTATTTGCTTATGATAAGTGTGACTTTTTCTGCTGGTCAGTTGGAGATTTGCAGAATCCCTTCGTTCCGGAAATTTCGGGGTAATATTTCCTAGAGAGCAACTAATCATGGTACACGAGCAAAAAAGATTTGTTATGGTTCCCAATAAAAACACTTTTGTTTATTATACATTTTTCATGCGCATTTTTTGTTCAAAAATAGTATAGAGAGTAAACACGTAATGGTTTGTAGTTAGCTTTTACAATTTAAGATGTTATTTATATTACGTTTTAACCCATTAACGCCGGAAAGGACACATTTCGTACTTGAATTTCAATCAACTATTTCATATCAAAATTAAAGTTAAAAAAAATTGAAATGCACACAGAAAAAAATAAGACTTAAAATTATTACATCTTAAATTCATAATCAGGTAAGGCTTACTTTAAGCCAGAAATTGCGTTAATTTTTTTTTTAATTCAGCCTGTGTTTTAAAGTTTTACTTTCAGTGAGCAAAATTGATTTTTAGATGATATTTTGGCTTGAAATAAGATTTATCGAGCGTATGGCATCGAAGTTCGATGCATCTTATTTCAAACCAAAATATTGGCTTCAAGTCAGTTTTGTTGTCTGGAAGTAAGACTTTAAGCCTAAATATTGACTGAATTTAAGAACATTAATGCAATTTTGGGCTGAAATTAATCCTCACCTAATGATGAATTTAAGATGTAACAATTTTAAGACTATTTTTTTCTGTGTATCGGTCATTTCATTCTAATTGTCAAAGTTGAGCTATCAATAACACAATTAAATATAACGACTTAAATGTAAAAAAAATCGGGTATACTTTTTTATAAAACATTTTTTTCTCATAGAATGAGTGTTTGCTGGTACAAAATTCTTTCGTGAATAAAATAGTTGTACTATTAAGATATATTTTTTAAATATTAAAAAGACTAACTCCAAGATCACAAAATGGCGACCGCAATCAGAATTTTCTTTTTTAAACTTAACTTAATTTTTTTTTTAATGAAAACTGCAAACTCTACAAAAAATGCTGTAAGGACAAACGTTTCTTAGAATGTTTCATAGAATTAAGAAAATGAAAATTGTGAAAAAAGTCTTTTAAAAAATCTGAAAAAAATTGAGAGTGACCTTTGACTAATTCTAAAATATTTTTGTTCTAAGAAGATTTTCTCTAAAGTATATAGTTTTTGAGAAACAAAATTATTAACCATTTCAAGATTTCAAGAATAATAATTTCTTTTGTCGAAAACTAGAGACCTTAGACAAAATTTCCTTACAAGAAAATTATCTTAGAATTTGTCAAAGAATTTGTCACTAAACATTTTTCAGATTTTTTAAAAATTTCGTTTCTCCGAAAATTTAAAAAATAAAAAAAGATATCAATATATTCTGAAAAAATTTGTTCATACTCTTTGATACATTCTAAGACATTTTTATTCATAGAGAATTTTGTTTAAAGTTTATAGTTTTCATGAAAAAAATTTGTTAACTTTTAAAAAGATATTACTCACTGCCATCGCCATTTTGTAATCACTACCTTAATACTACATCTATTTTCTTCACCTTTACTGAAAGAATTTTGTGACCGAAAATAATCTTTCGATGAGAAAAGAATGTGTTATTCAAAAGTATAATCGATTTTTGGCGTTTTCTTACATTTAAATCGCTATACTTAATTTTCCAATTACGATAGTTCAATTTTGATAACGACATTGAAAAGAGCAACCTTTAAAATAGTGCGATACATATCTTTAAATTTTGTTAATGTTCGATTTTCCTACGAAATTCTTAATTGAAACTGAAGTGCAAAAAATGTCCTTCCCGACGTTGTTGGGTTAATACTGCACTTAAAAAATACGACCGTAGTTTCCCTCTCAAAGTCGATAACATTGATCATTTACGTGTTCTATTCATATTCGGGTTAACAGAATGGATTACTTTATTTTATTCCCTTGAAGGTCGATAACTTGTTAAATCATATATTGAAGGATTTCGGAAAATTCTAATTATGAATATTATGCAATATTAAAAAAATTAAAAATGGCGGATTAATGGGTTAACTTCAGAATCTTGAAAAACTACCTTGAAAATGGTTAGATATATAATAAAATAATAATAATAATATCAATTGTTTTCGACTTGGATTATAATGCGATATACTTCATTGAAATTGGAGCAAAAAAAGTGTCCTTTCAGCGCTAATGGGTAAATGAAAGTTCAATATGAATATATCTGAAGTGTCAAAGCATGAAAATTGTAACCTAATACACTTTAATATTTCTTGCAGTGAAAACCACGTTATTGATGTGATTTTAATTTCAAAACAGTGAGAATTGAAATATTTTCAAATGGAATGAAGTGCATTTGATTGCCTGCAAAATGATTTTTACTGCAAGAAATTTTAAATTGTTTTGACCTTTTGAGATTCCTTTCGAAAATAATATCGATAACATAAGGGCCATACCACTTCAACACAGGCATTTTTTAAATTGCCCACCTTCGATTTTGTTCGTGATTCGTTTACAGATACATTTTAGTGAAATAAATGTTGCGTGAGTGAGATTTTCAAAATTTTGTACAGTAACAAAAAAAATGGAATTGTTCCTTTTTAAACGTACTTTTATATAGATACAATGAAAATTTTGTTACGATTTGTTTACATACGTTTTTTTTTACGTTTGAGGTAATATATTTAAGATATTTGCAAATGGGATATTTTTAATTTTTTTAAAACTAAATTCACAAAATAAACTACTTAAAATAACGATTAAACGATTGGTTGTACAAGATGGAAAGTAGTTTTGTTAATTTTGTACAGAATTTTACAGTTTTTTTTCACAATTTAAATTTGATTTTAGATTATCAAATTAACAATTGACAATATTTCTTTTTTTTCGTGTGTTTTAGATGTTTATTATTAACTCAAAACATATTTGGGAATCTTTTAATTAATTATGCAGATCTTGAATTTGGAACAACCTTTTGCTTTGGTTTTAAATAAAATTGTGTTATTCGAGAGTTTAAGAATGCTAAGATATTTTTTTAGTGAAATTCCTGGATTTATATAGTAGCATAACATTATTTTCATAACATACAAAAATTATGATGTAAGATAAAAATGCAGAAAATTGATTAATTTTATTCCAACCATCAGTAATATATATTTTTTTCAATCCTGTAAAGTCGATACGTTTATTTTAATACATTTGGGGCATTGTCACTGTATTATATTTCGACGGAATTTATATTAATGTGTGGATTATTTATGAATTGTATCCACAAAATTAATAAACTCGTAATCTAATACTCCAAGGGCGTCATCATTTTCGAAAGGTTATATTTGTTTCTAAAATTATTTATTCAAAGATTAGTATACCAATTTATTTTAAGGGTATACTAATTTATTTTAAGAAATGTTATCATTGCATATGCTCTAATTGAATGCTAGTACAAGGTACGTTTTTTAATAAACCTATAGCCACTAGAATTAGTTAATGGACTAATTGGAAAGTAATTCCGGGATATAGTTTCAACAATAAATAACCTTTATTCACAATATATAATTCCAGAGCACGTATTTATAGTTTTGCTGTAGCTACATATAGATTAATTACGAAAAACGGTTCATCTTTAATAACATCATAATTAATTGAGCATTAAATCAATTTATGCTTCATTTGTTGTCAGTATTAATTAAAGATGTCTGATCACATGCTGTGATGAGTGTTTAAAAAGTGCTTCATAATAAATTGCTATTAATTAAGAAATATTCATAAACTCATTAATGAATGTACAGAAATTAATTATCGACAAGTACAAAAATATTTAAACGGTGCAATTTAACTCCATGACTAATTTAAATGCTTAAAAATATATTTCTTCTGTACCGTTGCATAATTTCTTTGAAGGTGAATTTAAATAACATTGAAGATTACACTTCAAAATATGTTGTATCAAAATATAATAATTTATACTGTAACGGATTATATTATTGTTTAACTATTAGTTAATCAGTAATCAGCGTGTTTTTTAAGTTCATAATTGAAACTAGCATTGCGAATAAACCCTTCGTCGAATTAGTGAAATTAAGTAATTTTTCATGTTCCATTTTGAATCAACAAATCATATTGTTATGCCGATTCCAGATGTGTTTCAAGTATTTGTTTATTACGAACTTCAAAAATAAAAATTTAGTTTTTAAAATGTAAATGAAATTCTGAAATTTTACTACTTTCAGTTATAGAAAAATTATTTGAGTTGCATTGCGTTACAAAACCATGATGGTTAACGTGTGTAATAGACTGTATTATTCTGGGCTTTAAAATTAGGCTTATTTCTTAAATTCCGTTGGCTTGAATAAATTGATATGATACTCAAATTTTCAAATAAGAATTTAATATTGTTACTTCTTTGGTTAAGTATCTGAGACGTGAATTTTCACTGTTTCAAATTGAGAGAATAAGAGAGTAAACAAAATATTATTGTTTTTAGATCTCAGTTATAAATGAATTTTGATATTCATTTGTATTATGTAAGGATCAATATGGTAACGCTACTATTCAAAACATAACTTTTCAACACAAGTATGTTTTCACCACAAGATAACTTCATCATAAACATTTCATCACACAAACATTTAATCATAAAATTTTTGAACAAATGACCATTTTAACATAATATATTAAATATTTTAACAAAATACATTAAGTTTTTTTTGAATTAGGTTATGTTAAGTTGCACTGTAAAAAAAGTCGATGTAATTTTACTACGTAACACGTTGGAAATAAATCTATAGTTGGAAATAGATCATACAGAACAAGAAAACACATGGGTTTCTGAAATAAACGTAAAAACAGTAAAAAATGGCCGAATTTTGCTAACTGCTGTTTACATACTAATTGTATATCCGCAATGTAACACCATGTTATTTAACATACAGCTTGTACTTTTACTACGTTACACGTGAATCGATTTGTTTCCAACGTGATACGTAGTAAAATTACATCGAAATTTTTTACAGTGTAGATTTAAATTAGGTTAGAGTTAAGTTAGGTTGAGTTAGGTTAAGTTAGGTTAGGTTAAATTTTTGTATTGTTTTGCGTGTATAATATATAATTGTTATTTACAATTATTGTATTTAAAGGTATTGTTTTTTATTCATGTTGAAATGATCATATGATGAAATGTTTTGTTGAAATGATTGTACGTTGAAAAGTTGTATGTTGAACTGTCGTATGTTGAAGTTCTTTGATGAAATGTCGTCAGTTTAAAAGTGGTGAGTGTATAGTCGTAGTACCAACAATGTAGTGCATCAGCTTATAGAATGCAGACGGATCATGCAACTAATATTTTAATTTTCTGTTATATTTAATATTAATAATATTATTATCAGAGTATATTGTAACAGACATATATTAGTTAGAACTGAGGTAAAATTTCATACTAAAATCCCACCGAAATGGTACTGACCTAATACTGTTCGCCGTCGTTTCAGTACTGACCTCGTTGTCAATTACTGGGCCAGATACGGCACGTAACCCCGTCCAGTACTAACTGGCGTAGTCGCGGAGTATGAAGTCAGTACTATTTTTCAATATTTTTCAAGTACTGATATGTACTCTCTAAATCTTAATTAGTTAAAAACCACCTACAAGAAAATGAAATGGGAGTCACCAGATAAATTATTAATCATTTTTACTATAACAAGTTAAAACCTACTAATTTATTACCAATTCTACAAACTACAAAATTAAAATAGTCAATATCTACTTGTAGATTAGTAGAATTGTACTAATGAATTAGTATTTTCACACTATTTGTCAGTAAACTTACTAATTCATGATAACCCACCTTTCGCTGTAGATAAGTCGTTTTTTATTAATTCAAGTTTAGACAGTACTGATTGCTGGTCTTTAAAACAAAATCTTAAAAAATGGAACAAATTATTATAGATATTTTATTTTATTTTTATTATTATTTAACTGCCGTTAGATATGGTACATGGAATATCGTTAAGCAATTTACTAGCAAATAAATTTCGGAAAAATCTACCTCGAACAAGGATCAAGAGGATCTTATTCAAACGGGTTCTGTGCAAATACGATATATTTTTTAACAAAAAATTATGTAATTATATGTAGACGTTAATATTTACTTCCGAAATAGTAAATACAAATTTATTTTATACAGTTATTTTCATCTGAAAAGATATGTAAATGTTATTCAATTTTAATTATTTGTAATTAATTTTGGCACTTCTATATACAAAGTGTGTGCATATGAATTTATTCTAAAAATAAATGCGGTGTCTGTACCGGATTTTTGATACAGAATTGATAATCCAGTCATATTTGATATTAGTGTTCGATTAGTATTGACTCGATTCAGAAAAACTCGTTACTGATTTACCCTTCTGTACTTGTTAAAACATGACTGGTTCGTCCTGATTATTACTACTGAACTGACTCTGAAATTCTCTGATGACATCAGTACTAAGTGGCCGTTCGTCAAGTACTAATTCGATGTTGAATATGAATACCAACAATGAAGTACGGAGTTAGCATTTTTTCTGGTGGCGAATTCCGGCATACCTCTAAGTAATACAGCAGTATTAATTTATATCAGCAATCAGTGCTAATTTAACACTGAATATAGTACTGGTAATCAGTATTAGGACTGTACTAATGTATTCCGGAAGCCAGACGTTATTTCTTAACGATGACACTACTGTGAGTCAGTATTGGGTTAGTACTGATTTGTTACGCCTGTCAGTACTGATTTAATACCGAGTCTAGTACTGGCAATCTCAGGCGGTTAATGTTATTATTTATTATAGATACTGACAGCCAGTATTGTCTCAGTACTAATTTACTCCGTCAGTCAGTACTCGATTGATAGGGAATACAGTACAAGCTACCTGTACTGGATCAGTACTTAGGCGATATTATTGCCAGTACTGATTTACTGCCACAAAAAGGACTGGTTCAGTACTGGATCAGCTGTTCGCCGGTGCTTTGCCAGTACTGACTTAATTTCGTTAATCCGTACTGGCTGTCAGTACTGGATTTGTATCTTATGGAGTTTTACTCCACCTATTATTTTTTGGACAAGAAATACCTTTTTTAATATAATACGAATTTCGAATATCTAGATTGAATCAATTAAAAAGCAGTTAGTTCTATTTTATGGTATGCTCATTAAATATGAAATTCCATTTAAATTTCTGAAAGTAATGAATCAAATTATAAAATGCATCCAATGATTGCATTAATTCAATTCGACACACATTTTGAAACCGTTGAATAAGTCGAAAAATTAATTCTATATTAAATAATTCCATTTCCAAAAATGACATAGTTACTGTATATCGTAAAAATTAAGTGATAGTGTCGGCACTTGCGTGACGAATTAACGAACCATGCAAATGTTTTTATATAAAATGATTATACAAAATCGAAAACTGAATATCACGAGGACCTTGGATCGTAATTGACGTCTGATGAAGTATCAACTGCCTTGAATTACACGTCAAATATCCCGCCTGTATGATTACCTCGTATAATTCCGTTCAAACGAATTACTTTATTCGTATATCATAAACACTCTAATGAAGAGCTTTTTATGAGGCGGCGAATATTCAATCGTAAGAATATTACTGCTAATAAAACTGAAATCTGCATAAATTTTTTTTATCTTTCATTTTGCTAACCCAAATTTTTTAATTTAACCAATCACTGCATTTAATTAATTTTTGTCCTTTGGGCGATCATGTAAATTAAGATACAAATGATTCGCACAACGCAAATGTATTTAAAATACTGCGAGCATTCAATTTTCTATTTAATTATGCTGTATGTGCTTATATTATCTCGTATCTATCAATTTGTAAATATTGAGTATACAAATTAGTCTAAGAGAAGTCGGTAAAACGTGTCGAGCTAAAACGTAGGTGTTTTCGATATTTTATAAAAATTAATTAACATTTAAATGAAAACTTTCGTTAAATTTATTATTGTTTTATGTTGTTTTTTGCGTTAAAATGGAAGGAAGTAATCAAGATATTAGGACAAATACTATACAGGATAGATTTATTAACAATAAAATTGTCAGTTGTCAGAAATTTTTGATAGAATTAATGTTTATAAATATGACAGACAAAAATATTAGAGCATGTAACTAATTTCCTGAAGTCTTTTATGTTATTACATTTATAAATACTTGGAAGATTTTGAAAATCATCTAAAAGTGGAGTAATGAGTTCAGAATACTTCCTCGGTTATATTTTTGCATAAACGAAATTAACTAAATTAGAATGTGAAAGATAGTTTTATGAATTCCAGTAACTCGAATTACTTAACTTAATTAAATGAATTATTTTAAGTTATTTTCAGCAAATTATTCAATGACAATTGAATGGGTCGTAAATATGCAAATAAGTGGCACATGGAGTGTATGAGTTTATACACGAATCTTCTCCGTTGACCTGTCTGAAATAATTAACGTAACCTCACTATAATAATCGGATCAAAAAGTTTAGCTGACATTATGTACATGATGAATGCAGTTCCATCTGTAGTCGCAGAAATACATACTTGGTTCTGCTCATAGTCAAATGTAACTAAGCAAGTATTAATAGCAGCTGATTATGCTCAACTGGATTTCGAGGTAGATGAGGTATTATGAATTCGAAGTTATAATTACAAATTTGCAATTGAGCTTTAGTCTCGATTTATTACTTAGTTATAAATTATGAAGTTGAATAACTTCTGGATTATTGACATGGTGACATAGAGGAAGAGAAAAAATGAAAAAAAAATCTTTTTTATTATAAATCTAAACTTTGCAGATTTATTTACGAAAACGCACTAATACATTTTGTTTTTGGCAAACTATACACGGAATATGTTATTAAAATTCAGTTTAAAAAGGATGCAAGTTATTTCAGCAATTTCTGAAAATATACGAATATTACTAAATTAAGGTGTGTTCTCGCGATGCTAATTCCAATTTTGCTGCATAATAATTCTTAGTAATACAATATTACGAAATCTATACTTTTTCAATATGCAGATTTCTCTAGGAAATCTGAGTATGCTTACTTTTAAGAACAAATACCAAACAATGCAATATTAGAATTGGTTGGGGTAGAGAAGCTGCCGGAATTCATTATAATATCCGTTCGTATAATGAAAGTTATATTAGTTATTCTGTTCTAATTTTATAGGTTTGGTTCAATATTACGTTGAAAAGAATGGAAGACTTCCCCTGCTATTAGCAACAACAATATGCGTAAAGCCTTTTTATTACACAAATTTACAAGTTATTGTAAATTTTACTGATGTTCAAAAGGTGTATGCATTATCGCTGAAGTAAAAAGTGTCATTCGGGTAAGACAAATGAATGAACAAAGTCTACAGGAACCTCTAAAAAAGTAACAGATCGACAAAAATGTGTTTAATGACCTTAGTTATTTGTGGAATTATAATTTTATTGAATATTAACTAAACCAGAGGATGATAACCGGATGGTACTTAGTCGTTTCTTACGATCTGAGTAATGCATACTCTGTACAAAAGGATAGGGCTAAGTGTCACTTAAATGGTAAGAATCGACTAAGAAATACATACTTAGATTTCGTTTATATAACAATATTTGTAATATAGCAATAAGCATTTAGGTAGATAAACCAAGGCTAGAACTAAATCCTAACTATTTAATTTCTATAATATTGGCACACCAGGCACAACTTCATATAAAGATTCGTGTGGTTGGAGGTCATACAACAATTTAGTCAGAACCAGCATTGGGTTGTTACTGAATTTGTTTCGCCGTCTATTGTCGTTACTGTTTATATTGTGTACTCTTACTGTGTGTTTGTCTCAAAACAGATTTTTAGCGTCTTTCTTGCGGCTTCAAGAAAAATTGACTCAGAATGCTTAAAGCAATCATCGTGACCGTCGCATTTGAAGTACACGTCAATTTATTTGGCTTCTTAAACCACTTCAAAATCTCAGCTATCGGGCTAATACTTCATAGGCACCAATGTTTACTATTATTTTACTTATTTTACACCGTACATTTGTTCCAATATTATAAATATAATTCCAATATTATAAATTACCTTTTCTCTTACACCCGAGATCAAAAATTCTGTGGATTTACGGTTAGGAGTATTCCAGTTCAAAAGAATACCCAGTCTTACCAACTTACAATAACACTGGTCAACAAAATTTGACTTTGGGAAATCATCAGAGATCGCATACTTTTATGACGTCTTTTTGTGCGCTTAATCCAAATCGGTTTACAAAAATTTTCCATCACCCTCCATTTTCGAGATATCCGCCATTTTATATTTTTTCCAAATTCGTTCCTTCCGGAATTTTTTTCTCTGCAATAGGAAATGCTAATTAAACGTAAGACCTCTCATTTTACGCACAATTACTTCCAAAATATGTGTGAATTTTTCCAGACAGAAAAAAACAGTGGTTCTTAGTATTATCAGTGAAAAACTTTCAAAATATCACTAAAAAAGACAAAAATTGAGGAATTTTTAGGGTAAAAAATGCGTATAACTTGAACAAAAAAATCTTAAAAATATTCTACGTAGATAGGCCTGTAGTAGGATAAGCATGCTTCGATTTCCAAGGTTGTGGATACTTTTAGGTTTATTTCGATTGAAAATATGAATTTTGTCCGATAAAGTTGAGTTAATGATAAATTTAATCAGTTGCACCAAATACGAGAATGATTTCCATACATTTCGCAATATTAAAACATCTATATTTGATTCCGTAAATTCAAAATGGCGGATCCAAAATGGCGGACGAAATGGTAAAACTTATTTCTTAAAAAATTATGCCTATATTCTGCATAACATGCAATGGACAAATACAGTCATCCAAATTTGTTATATGTATTGCGAACGAATTTTATTTTACATACACTCTGTATATCAAGAATAAAACTATGAAGACATTGTAACAAAATATCATTCACAATATAATAATGGAAGCTGACTTAAAACTATATAATGTTATTTCATGAAATGATTTAAATTCAAACCAACTCTTTGAACACAATACATAAACTAGAAAAACTGCATTTCTGTTTTGGATTCGATGCAAAATATTTTGCAATATTGTTCACGTTTTTCACGGAAAAAATATAGAATAGTTGATTTAACTATCTGAAAAATAGTTGAGCAAAAAATAGCTAACGCAACAAACTAGTTTATAAAGATGACACACGAACTATGGTTAAACGAACTATTTTTAATTTGTTAAATTTGTAACTATAAAAAAAGGTAAATTTGGCAATATTTTTTGCCATTTTAGAAATGCTATCTAGTCAGTCTAACTATTTTTAAACGGTTACAAAATCCAACTAAAAAAATAGTAAGATCAGTTATTTCCGTTGTTGAACGAACTATTTCCCTAAATATTAACCATTTTATTTAGTGGGTTGCCTAACTGTATTGTGTAATAAAAAGGCGAATACATCCTTCGTTCCATATCGCGAAATGGGATACGGAATTCAGAAGAATATATGCCGTACAATTTATTAATATGTATACCGATCTGTAAATACGAAGCCACCTTTACGGTTAATAAACAAAGTCACACTTCATGTGGAGCAGACATTCGGGAGTCTAACAGTAAATCGGGAGTTTTTCATTAAATTAATGGTGTTAAAATGGAAATCAGTGTTCGTGAAATTTTAGAAACCTGGGGACTGGCTAATATGCTGAAAAATGTTAGTATAAATATATGAATCAAATAAAAAAATTCGTCGTTAAATCTTTGATTGGTATTTTGCGTTTTGATCCCCATATGAGTTAGAAAAATTTGATCGCATATTTTACCCCAGACTTTTCTTGTGATTTCGCAAAATATTATTTGCACTATTAAAATACTGTTATTATCTCTGTAGTAACAGCCAGTTATATGAAATCGCCGTGATCACTATTTTTATTAGTTAAAGCGGAATAAATCTGTCACCATTTAACAAATTGAAATAGTTAAGTTTACTTTTATAGTTATTTCAATCATCTGAAATAGTCGTGATTACTATTTTAATTAATTAAAATGGTACAAAACTGTTACCAGTTAACTAATTGAAATAGTTGATTTACACAACCAATATAGTTGTTCCAACTATTTCTGTTGGCTATAGAATAACAAACTGGAAGTAGTCACAGCAACTAAAAAAAGTTCTGAGGCATATACATACAACATTTTTCGCTGAATCTACTACTTTTATAGTTGATTCAACCATTTATTTTTTTCCGTGTACATCCTCCATTTTGGATCTGCAAAATGAAATTTGTGTGTTAAATAACTTGTAAAGTGTTGCAAGATACCTCCATTTTTGTCTTTTTTACTGATTTTTGAAGTTTTTCACAGCTAATACTAAGAACCACTGTTTTTTTCTGCCAGGAAAGATTCAAAAGTATTCTGGAAGTAATTATGCGTAAAATAAGAGGTCATGCGTTTAATTATCATTTTCTATTGCACAGAAAAAAATTCCGGAAGAAAAAAATTTGGAAAAAATACCAAATGGCGGAAATCTCCAGACTAGTATAATTTCTTGAACCAAAATAACTCTATTTAGAGGCGAAAAATGTGCACAAAATATTTGAAAAACTTATTTACATTTACAGAGCAAAACAATTTGTTTCAAAAAGGTCATCAAGTAAAGAATCCACTTTCACGAGAGCGATTTTTCTTAAAACAAGAATGTGACCATTACTGATTTGTCCGTCGATTCGGATCGAAACAAGTCTTAAAACCTCAACTTTATCCGCCGAATCGAAAAAGGAGAAATACGCGGGCATAAAATACATGATTTCCGTCCAGCCTCTCATCTCCGGAGGAATGTACCAAACGTGTAATCGCACGAGATAAGAAGCCTCGAGATCATTGGTTTGACGATCATCGCCAATGACAGCGTAACGAGATACGTCGCACGCTGTGCGTACTGGCTTGGTTTGTTGGACCGAATATCTGGGTTTTGGGTTATGAACTTTTTGGTCATAAGTTTGCAGCCAGTCGGAGGAGTGTCCTCAGCATCTGTCCGAAGAGTTGCATGTCCCGCGCATGTTCAGGACTCTGGTATTGCAGTTGCCGTACCCAGGGTATCGCAGGCACGTATCTAACGTTGGAGACCGCGGAGATTGTGATTTATCATCGGGTTACTACACGGCCGCGCGCGCCGAAACGGAGTTCAGAGGTTGTCTAGGAAAAGAGAAAGAGAAGCTTTCAAGAGCGCTTGTTCAACAAGTGACATCGACCCTCCATTTTCAGCCGTTGACCAAGGAAGTGTTACGTGCCTTGAAGAAAGGCGACCTGTGACTTTGAGTACGGGAACTTCAGTACAGAACGGATGAAACCAGGATCAACTCCGTGGCAAATGAAAATGGATCGACGTAAATTGACCCGTCAAGATTTACGAGAGCGGAAACGGTTACACGATCATTTTTCGATGGATCGGGTGTTAAGATTGAGATTATTATTAAAGTTACACGGAGAAAAATGACTCCGCTGGATTAGCTGATTCATATCAGTTAAAATTTTCGGCTGGAATTGCCGAAAATATCTGCAATTTTAGCTGTTTTGATTCCGCTAATGTAGCCTTAACCCTACTCAATTTGCGCTTAGCTCTAAATTTCCGCTACATTAGCAGATTTGTTCCGTTAAATTTGCGGACTTTTTCAGTAAATTTAGCTAAAATTATCGGCTATCCCTAAGGGAATTCCAACAGCTATCCCTATGGGATAAAATTGGTAGAATCTGCGGTTTTTCGGCTGATTTTGCTGATTATTTTTCTCCGTCTATGCGAAAATTGAGTTGTCACATTGGCTGATTTTATGATGGTAATTATTAGACATTATTAATCACAAAATATAATTATTTATGTTTTCTAATTATGTAATTAATTTCCTCAGTAGCTTTCTTAAAATTAGGGGACGGTTTTTTCGTATATCATATCTCTCCTTCGATTTCGTATTTAGGATGATGCAAAGTATCATGCATGTTACTTATGGTATATGTTTTACAGATGGTCAGCTATGACCAATTTAAAAAAACTTAAAAAAAACGAAGCGGCGATACTGAAGTAAAGTGGCGAATTCTTATTTTAAAAGTCTCTCAGACGACCATCATAAAATTAAGTACAAGACATAATCTTTTAAGTTTTCATTGTTTGTTTGTTTTAATAAAAATAAAATTTCCATGATGGCGGAATGAACCTCTTCAGATATATCGTTTCCAATACCCATACAGCACAGACCTTGCAAATATATAACGGTTATGTTGCAGGAATGTAAAAATCTCCAACTTCATAACCGTTATATATCGGTAACGTATTTGGTATGTAACAAAACATTTTGTGCTGTCTGGGTAGCAGCAAGAAAAGAAATTGCATCTTCGGAAGCTTTGAATACATGTATTATATCAGTATCACCTATTTCAACTTCGTATTTAGTTACTCAATGAATTCATCAAAAGTAAACTAAATTAAAAAATGATCATCGAAAAAAGACATCCGGGAAAAAATTTCGTCGCTTAGTCCCAAAGTATCATTTGGACTTCCAGGTATGATATCTCATTGTAAACATACAAAAAAGGAACAATTCATTTTTTATAAATAAGTCCAAAAAATATACTTTTAGAATAAACATACAAATAGTGATTACTACACTATCAAAATGAAAATATTGATCAATCTGCGAACAAAGTATAGGAAAATGACCTACAAATTTTGTTTAAAATTTATATTTCTCGCTCGCAAAGGTAGGTAAGAGAACGAAAAATGAAATATTATGCCTCGAAATGTGAAAAATGATGTAAAAAAGGAAACCACATATGATATAGTACAATCAGTATGATCAGTATGATCATAATGGAAATATATGAGATTCGTCACTTCGCCCCGTTCGCCGCGTCTTCCCCTACTATGTACAAATATGAAATTCTTGGTAATCCACAATTCTTTTACAAAATTCACTATAAAATGAAACTGACGCACCATTTAATAATAGTAAAATTAGTAACATGAAAATCTGTACTATCAACAAAATTCCTTACATCCGTGTATGGCCTCAACTATTCAATCGTTGTTAAAGTAATAAGGAAAAACTGACTATAGTAACGAGGAAATTTATTGTTGTAGTAAGTTTTGTTGGTTCATTTAACAATAAAAAAGTATGTTATGACAAAAACAATATTATACTTTTAGTAATGGTGTTAGTAGAAGTAAAAATGGATAATTATTTGAAACAACGAAGAATATGTTTATTGTTTAATCATTATTTTTGAATGCATCTCTGCATTTAATCATTATTTTTGAATGCATATCTGTCACAGTCAGTGACTGAATTGTCCTAGCTCTTTCGATGAAAGTTTTATTATTACCACATTAACAATATATATTTAGGTCTCAAACAATTAATAAGTAATGAATTTACATTAAAAAGTTCATTATTTAGGCCTCTTCGTAGCTCTTCCAGCAGTCCGGAATACTCAGGACAAGGATTGATCGATTTGCATTTTTATGTTGTGGAGTTCCTTTTTCAAATTTCTTTTTAAAGATATATACAAATAGGGATACGAATATGGAATGAATTAAAAAGTATTTAAGTTTTGTAAGAGATGTGAAATTTTTCGTTAAAATTGTGTACGTCTAAATTATAAGTGAAATGTTAAAGAAAAGTTGGGAAAGTCGAGTCGGTCCTCAAATTGGACCTCTTTTTTATTGAACATTTTCAAGGATTACAAGGGATGACATTTGATCCGCTCAAATTTTTTCATGCTCATGAGAATCTGGCATAACTCGAGGAAAGGTTATAAAGTAATTTTGAAAATAAATGGAAGGAGATATAACGAGGACAAATTGTGTCATTTTTCATTCATTTTATTGTTCAGCATAAGTTTTATATATATATTTATTTTTCTTTAATTTTATAATTAGTTTGCTGAGAGCATTTAATACTATCAGTTGAATTGGTTCAAATCTACTGTACCTTAGAAAACTAATTTAATAACCCTGGAATAACATTAAAAATATTAAAGAGTATACTACAATTCGAGAAAAATGACCAATTTGTCATAATTGTATCTCCTTCAATTTCGCATAAAAATGACCGTATAACCTGGTCTCGAGTGATGCCAGAATCTCAAAAGCCTGAAACAAATTGATTACATACAAATCGCATAACTTCAAATAAGAGATAATGCTAATGAAAAAAAAGGTCCAAATTAAACATCAATTCGACTTTTCGAACACTTTCGAACAAAGCAAGGTCACAGAGGCCTACATCATGAATTTATTTATGCACATTTCTTATGGATTAATTATTTTAGGCTAAATTCATTACTTGATCTTGCAGTAACAGATTTTGAATCATCAAAAAAGATAATAGATTTCAATCACCGAAAGTCGAAGATGAAGAAAAATATTTTCTACGGAGGAGGTTTTCTTTAATTTCTGCATTAATACATACCTTTTAAATTATAATCAATATTTAAAAGTTCCGAATCAAAACACATTATACTCTCTAAATCTGAATTAATAAAATTTTACTAATTGTAAGTCAAATTCTACTAATTGAAAAAGAGAAAAGTGGGTTACCAATAAATAGTAGAAATTTACTAATTACATTAGTCAAAATTTGTTACTAAACGAATTAGTAAATCTGAAATACTAAATAAATTAGTAGAAATTGATTATTTCGTATCCCTTTAACTGTTACCGTACGAATTTGTTAAAAATGATCAATCTTCGGTTACTGTACTACACGGACTAACAGAGGGTAACTTTCTAGCTGTAATGAATTAGTACATTAATTTATCGAGCTGCTTTGATAATTCTGCAGAATCCATTTCTGGATTAATCATCATTTTGGAATCTATGAATCTGTAAAACACAAATCATTAATCATTAACCTAACTTTTAGAACAAAACTTTGGGTAATACCTCTAAATTCAATACTATACCAAATCGAAGTTAGAATTATGGTTTTTGAAAATTTAGCACGTTAAATTTTGAAAAATTATAACGCGTTTTAATTTTATTACGCTACATGTCGTTAAAAACGCCCAGAGAAAAAAACGAACAAAATTTATAAAAATATTGTGCCCAGCAAGAAAACTTACATTGTTAAACATTCTAACCTTAATTATACACAAAATACTTACGACTTGTTTACGACGATTAACCATTCGTTTCCAGATCTTGATGGATAACAAATAATCGTTATTCTGCGACGAATATGTGATACCGCGAGGTTTCAAAGTACAATCTATTGTTGATATGCACTTTCCTTACATTACGACATTGAATTTGTTTACTATTTCAAATGGTGAAATGATATTACTTATAAAATAGTGATATCATTTTACTATTTGCTATTAGTGAAAACAATATGCCAGATTTTACTAATTCATTAAATGATATTGGGAAATTTGACTAATATAGTACTAATAAATTAGTCAAATATTCTGCTACTTATCGAAATAGTAAAAATTCTACTAATTCAGATTTAGAGAGTATATTTATATCATAATATAAATAATGTTCATTAAAAATAATTAAATTTAAGAAACTATAATCAATTTAATGTATTTCATTGACCCAGCTTATTACCGAATTAAATTTAAATTAAATGTAAAGGGTATATTACACTTTCTAGGTGTCTCATACATACGTACATGCTTGTCATTTTAAACAGTACATTATTTTCTTTATCTTATTAAGCATAATATTTGTATAGCAACTATACGTAACCTTATTTTCATAGTTAAGAAACTTGGTTAAATGAATAATTTATCACTGCTCTATTGAGCATAATATCATTTACTAATATAACTATATCTCTGTTGCCAATTTAACAAGGATTCCTTGTTATTTAAAAAATGTTCTATACTTTTAAGTAAGCAAAATTTCCATTTATATAACGGCGAGGTTATCCAGCTATCCTAAAAAGGAATCCTTGTTACTTTAGTAAGGATTGAGTTAATAAGGGGAAGTAGATCTTCCCCAGCGTTTTATTTTTTTTTTTAGTGTAGTTGACAAAATGTTTTTTATAACTTTTATAACTCCAAATTTTAAATCGTATTCGAGAGCATTTATTTTTAATATGAACGTGGTTATCGAACTTTTACATTACTCTAATAACCCTTTAACCTTTACAGTGCCGGAAAATAATTATTTCGGTTCACCAAAACAATTTTTTTAATTTTTATTTTTAGATTAAAATATCAATTAGAACGACATTGTTACCACTTTTTAAGTCACATTTGTCCCGGCTCTCGAAAGTTTAAGATCGGGACAGGCACTTCTTGAACGCAAACTTAACTTAAAAAATAGCGATTTATTAGAGAATGCTATTGCAAAGAAAAAAATCTGCACACTATGTTTCTTACGTGCAAAAGTCTGCTCTTTCAAATTCATTCTAAACGAAGATACCACTGGTGTTTGAAAAAAAAACGCGAATTTTTAAAATAGTTTTTTCTTAACTCAGCAATTGATATCCGAAAAAAACAAAGCAGAGTACACGGAAATGCAAAATATCACGTTCTAATGCAATAAAAATGCTACTATTTTTTTTAAAATTGAGAATATTTCGGACAAAATATGGTACGCCCATTTTTTTAGATATTTGCCCTCTCTTAGTTTTAATATTTGAGAGTAAAGATCATGAAATGGGAATTTTTTAAAAATAAATGATATAAACTTCATGTTTTACGCAAACAAACAGAACATGAATTGCAAACATTTGAGGAACAGGGATTTATTAATTTGGAATAGAAAAATTGCTTTTATACCACCGAAAATGATTTACATAAATTAATTGATTGCACGATGTGATAGCGATCCGGCACTTTTATGGGGATCTAGTACAAGCTGTAGATCTAGTGAAATTGAGCAAGATGATATGGTATAATTTCCCCATACACTCCCAAAATCTCATTTTATGGCTAAAAATCCGTTTTTAGGTAGGTCCGTGTTAAAATTACTCATGACTACCCTAATTTTTTTTCGGCTTGCAACTTTTTTTTTTCAATTCGATTCCCAAAACGCTCACCTTTCAGATTATATTGATGAAATGAAAACTGACGAAACTACAGTTGAAATTATCTGTGATTTTTTTACTTTGTTCGTTTTTTTTTCAATTTTAACGATCATTTTACGATATTATATATCATTTTAGAATGAGTTTTTGTTGAAAGAATATGCATAAAAATTGACGGAGAGATGCAAGTTATAAAATTTTATTAATTTTTTGCCAAATTTACATAAGCATATCTAACCTAGAATTAGCATCACGGAGCATCGCGAAGAATGAAAATGATAACAACCTTTAAAATACAACAAAAATACAAAATGTAATATGATTTGGATTTTCTGTATTATATTTCAATATAATTCAAACAAGATAAATGAAAAAATAAAACAAAATGAAAAATAAAATAATGGTTGTGTTATTTAAAAATTGTTGCTCCAACGCTTCCGGTTGCATAAGTGTACACTATATATAGAGCAAAATTTATTGTAGTCATCACACATTTTTATTGCGATTTAATCTAAGTATTGAAACTTTAAATAATGCCGCGTATTAAGAAACAACTTTCTGTTTGTTATGAAGGTACAGAGTGTAGGCTCCGTGTAATGATTTGTTTATAAATAGAATGTCGAAATGTTGATATTTCGGAAAGAAGTATGATGTGAGGTCACATGCAGCGACCAAGTCAAAACTTATTATTAATATGTAGCTAGATCAAAATTGAGCGAAAAATTCATAAAATTTTAAGACTCCCATAATTTCGTCAATGTTCATTGGATTTCTAATTCATTGGATAATTAAATATACTTTCAACCCATTAAGTTACACAAAATTTCCACGATGGAATAATATTGTAAAATGGCTGTTAAAGTTGAAAAAATGACAAAAAGTAAAAAAATCACAGATACTTTCCTGTAGTTTTGTCCGTTTTCATTTCATCAATATAAGGTTTGGATAGTCCGAAAGTTGAGCTTTTTGGGAATCAAATTAAAAAAAAGTTGTAAATGGAATAAAAATTACAGTAGTTCTGAGTAATTTTTCACAGAAACTTGTCTAAAATCAGTTGTTTAGCCATAAAATGAGATTTGGGGCTGTATGGGGAAATTATATCATACTATGTTGCTCAGTTTGACTAAATCTACAACTTGTACCAGATCGCTATAAAAGTGACTGCTGATTTTAAAAAATTGAAAATTTTTCCGACGCAATATGTTATTTCGATGTTTCAGAAACATTTTTCCATTTATTTAAGGGCGAATTTCAAGTTTAGTCTCAAAGTGGTGAAATCAGGTATATCTCGAAATGGAATCGAATTAGAAGGCTTAATTGGAGGAAAAGTAACTTTATTAGCGAGAATTAAAACATACAACAAAAATGGTAGAAATCGGAGTAGTAGCCAGATCATTGGTTGGCATTTTGCCCTTGTATCAATCCAATAGGAAAACAAGAACAAAGCAAACGAGTCCAATTCGTTCTGTTTTGAAATTTGTTCAATATTTAAACCAAAATGACGGAAATGCATCGACTCCGCCTTTATCTACATGAATGGCTTGGGATAACTATATCCTGCAGTAGGAAACATCGATAAATTAAACTTTCTGTAACGCCATCGCCAAATGTACTTCTTGCATGCCCTTTCGCGGACTTTATAAAATCTATAGAGTTTTCGAATAATCCATTTTAGCGGTAAGAGGCTTATTTTCGGACACTGGGCAGTTAGCGCATATTACAGGTAATACCGTTGGATCTGTTATGATTTATGAGTGCTTATTCTAGTGGTAGAATAATTCCACATGATTCATTGTTAGAGTTTTAAAAAAGTAAACTGGACACTTTTTACTTTGGAAATTGAGATGTTGAAGTATTTGATATCGACTAAATGTTTGAATTGTTTTTTAAATTAGTATAGAATATTATATATTTTTGTTAAATACACTAATTATGACTACATGCAACTATTAGTTGGCCTCAATAAATATGAATGTTCTATTACTATTTTGATTTTATAATTCCGACAGGTTAAGAAGAAACCTTTTTACAACATAAATAAGAGTAGTTTAATTATGTACTTTCCGAATTTATATTACACAAAATTACTATAATCTTGAATGCTTCGTAATATGTTTTCTTTCCGGATTATGGTTAACGAGTTGTTAGAAACAATATTTGATATTAAAGTTTTAATGGGAGCCCACAAAGGGAGTTGGAAAGAAAAATGACGTAACTCGTATCGACATGTTGACGTCGCTGGGACTTCAGGAAGATGATAAGTTTGTCAACTTTCTACCCTTGAACTGTTTTAATAAAACATTAAAGAGGCAGTGTCAAACTTTAAGAAGGAGTTCATAATATCTAAGTTGAACGGTTGCACGGTTCATTTCTCAAAGCAGGGTTTACTCTATTCTTTTATTGCCTTTTTAATGCATTCCTTTGTCCTTAAGATATGAATTTTAAATTAATAAAAAATTAAAAACTTCCAGATTTGATGAAATAAATATAAGTCAAAATTGCAATTGTATTTTTTTGACATCATACTATTTTTTAATATCGTTATTCACTCTAATGTCAATATTTTTCAAAGTGAAAATATCGTGAATAAAGGGAATACTTACTCTTACCAAGTGACAATTCCCTGTTTCAATTTTAAATCTGTTACGAGTGAATTTCCACTCCAAGTAATGAGGAAAGAAATGAATACAATATATTTTCGTCCCCCTATTAAATTTAACAATAGAACTTTTAATGAGAGGAAAATAGAAATACTTTTCAATAATAAAATAAGGCAACGATTTACGAAAACTTTAATCCTATAGAGATCATTATTTTTTTTCATTTTCAAGACATCTGAAATAACGATCCAAGTCTTAAATGGATATTAAGCTATCTTGCAAGGTTCTCTTCAATGTCTCATGCGTTTTCCTTCCCTGGGAGTATGTAACAAGAACACATGTTTCTACTAGTAAACGCTAGTAAATCTTCAGATTAGTTTAGTGTGACAGATTACTACATAGGCGTCTTGCATGGTTATTAACGTTTACCAATTAGCTCTGCCTCGTCTTGTTCAGAGCATTCAAGTACCGAGTCCCTGACACGACGGGGATGTGCCTGGAAACTTAAGCAGGAGTCGACTATTCCCTTATATTTAGTCTGAGATTACGCCCACTTAAAATGATGTTTCTACAGATTTCGTAGAAAACCGATAGAGATAGCGTTGAGAGCTGCATCTGGGATCAATGTAAACATTCCCATCTGTTTCAAGATGTTTGTTTATAAACATTTATCAAACTAATTAAATTTCAACTTAAGAAGAAAAGATCAGCCCAACTTGTGGCGAAATTTCGTTATTGAATTAACAATTCTTTTTTGATTAGAATACGCTTTAAAACAGTTCTCGTACGCAATATCAATGGAAATATTTCGCTCGGAAACTTCAGTAATTTAAATTTTGAACAATTTTACCCAGAACTGCTTCTCAGAGAATATCTGTATTATCTTTACACTAATTTGAAATCTCCACGTTAGTTACTTCGACCGTGCTTTGTTTTAAATTGAATTATATTTGAATCAAAATTTGGATTCAAACTTAAGGATGTAAATTGTACGTATTAGGGAACTCGAAGTTTTGCATGCTTTTTTAACTTAATGGAATGTATACTTCCAGTTCCTCGTGATTAATTAATTCGAACAACACTCTAATAAGTTTATGCATACTGCATACAGAATACAAATCGGATTACCAAACAACTTTCAGTAAAATTAATTAACACGTAATCTGTGATTAAACAGCAAACTAACTTAACATATTTCAGAAATCGAATTTCCGTTATCGAATCTACTTTAATTTATACAGTCATTTTTCACTTAATATTTATTACAGGGCATTAATTGGTTACATTATTGGCATACTGCTTAAATATTCAAGGTGATATATTTTTATAAGCCGGTTTCTTTGTTTTTAAATTATTTTATTTAGAAATAATATTCATGTAATTTGCAACAATATATATTTGGACGAAATTTCAATTTTGAGAAGGAAGGTCGATTTTAAAATTTGTAAATTTGATGATATATTTTTGTTTCTTTCGTACCTAAAGAAATGAAAAAATAATTTTATAATAGAATCGAAAGATTGCTCCTTTTTTACTATTTTAGGGTGTTTCAACATTTCGCAATGTTAGAAAATGATAAGGACCATGAGATGAATCGGTAATTGAAAGCTATATAATTTCTGAATAATTTATTTTCTAAAGACTTTTTTTTTACGTTCCTATATTTTCTTGAAGTTGCAATTCATCATTTAACCCATTAACATAACAAAGGAGACTTGTCTTGAGACAATTTCAATAAAGATTTTTGTATAAATATCGTAAAAAAATATTTGAAGGATATTTTACCATTTTTTAAGTCACTCAATTTATGCAGGTCGAATAATCACGACAATCAAATTCCCAAAGGACCCAATAAATTAAAATGTAAAAGAGTCCCAAAGTGTGATTGAAAGCTAATCATGTTAGCTTTTAATTTGTGCTTTCGTATTTCTGTTTAACATTTCTTTACAAATACTAATTCAGGTTTTAACAAAATAATATGATTTTTTCAATTTGCTATATCGCGAGAAAATTACACTGCATAAAAAATGTTTTAAGAATGTTTCATTTCTTAGTTACCTATTGGCTCAAATTTTTTCAGTCAATTTTGTTTACCTTGTTTTATTGACACTGCATTTTTACTGGGATTATTTTCTAATATTAATTTGCATACGTATCACTCTGAATTTATGGTATAATAATTTTAAATATTTAAATAAACAGAACACTCACAAAAAACACCATTTTATAGTTTTATCACTGCACGGCAAACTGCAGCCATTTTTTCAATTAATTTTTGTAAAGTTCTTCCAAATGATACCGGTAAAAAAACCAGTGTCACGAAAATAAAGTAAAAAAACTTGTAGCTAAAAATGTTAAAAAATATTAGATAATAGATAACTAAAATAAATATTCCTTAAATATTTTTTAATTAGTGCAAATTTCTATATTATATATTTATTTATTATATATTAGAATTATTTCTACTTTTTTTTTGTTGGTCCCATTAACCTTTTTTCTCTCATTGCAATATTTCGTATTTTCAATATTACGGAAGAATTATCGCGGTCGGTAGAACGAAGTTACGTTTTAAAAGAAACAACAGTTGAATTGAGTTATGGCCAGCTAATTTCACAATTTTTAAAGTATTTGTTTTTATTTACAAAAATATCCGAATGTTACGAGCTGCAGACTTCACCCGCTGTGATGTTTTTTTGTTAGGGTTTCTTTGAAACGAGATTTACGGGCTAGATTTGTCAACACGAAATTTATATAATCCTATATGTACGTATATTATTGTGGTTTTTATTTCAGATTTTTCTGAATTTTGCTACTTATACGAACCCCAAAATTTCTCGAAATAATTGAAAAACTAATGCAAAATTATCGATTTCTTTTTTATTGGTATTTACCCTTTAAAGATTTTCAAATTAATCTGTACTTTTTCAAATGGTACTTTATATAATTGTTAGTCTAATAAACTATAAAGTCAAATATCTTTTATTGAAAATATTGTGAGAGAACAAACTTATTATTTTATGATCGAGGTATTTCGTTAAGAACGTTACTAATAAGAAATCATTCAAGCAATATCAAGCTCAATATTTTAATGCACGTACAATCATAATAGTGGGATAAATTTACCAATTATTTTCGATTTTACATTGAAGTGCATATTAAAACTTCATGATACAGAATACAGATAGAATTATGTACTATAATACAGTATTTCTGCGTAAGAACTTTTTTCAAAAATGGTTCGTGATAGAAAAATATCTTGGATACCTCGAACTTCATTGGTGCATATAAAAAACATAGTTGGTAGTAAAACATTTTAGGGTTGCATATTTCTATATAATATTTAATAGCCTATATTGCATGTTATTTATCCTGAAATATTTTCTAGCTTTTAATATTGATCATCAGTGAGCTTTTAGCCAAAGATATTGAAACTTTCATTATTTGATAAATCGGCATACACGGTGTTGTATTTGGATAAACCATAGCTAAAATGTGGAAGAGATTAGAGTTGCCGGAAATATTGGTCTGAAATCCTAGTCAATTATTAACGTCCAAACGGCAAGTCTATTTGTGTATTAACACTTGAATTGTTTATTTTTTATTAGAACGCAATGCGATGGTTTTCGAAAAATATTGAAGAGTATCGTAGGTAATATTTGCCTGTTATAGAAATAATCTTTTAATGGCAAATTATGAATGCATTTTAAGTTTCGTAGGATTAAGTAAACTGCTTTTCGTTTTCAAGCAATGAAATTGCAAATTTTCTAAAGTTGAAATATTTGTTGTTTGTATATCATCATCAGGTGATATACAATTATGAATTTGAATATGAAATGTCAAAAGTATGAACAATTATATTTCGAAGAAAAGTCGTCAATATATTTCAAATTTCTTCTTTTTTTAGAGTCTTAATTCAATTGCTTTTTCAGCCTCTTTTGTACCGATAACTTTGTTTTCTAAGGTTATGTAAGCGACATGAATTCTTCAGTAGTATAAAATTATGCATTCGCTGATACATTTAAGAATTGTCATTGACGACTGTTAATTTCCCATTATGTTGTTTCATGATGATCCTATTGGAATGTTTTAAAAGTAAACGTTCCCAATTAAGTATCTGGAACTTAGGTTCATTAACATCATTACTTTAATTTTATTCTCCTTTGTGACGAAAGCTTCATATCATTAAATATTGTGTAGAAATTTCTGACAGAGCTGCTGACAACGAGATCATCATGAAAATTACTTTAAGTCCTCGAGGGGTTCCCTCTCGACTTGTCATGTGTAGTCACGTTGTTAATTCATACTCGCACCTCACAGCCGAAAACTTGATGAAATCATATAAGCTGTGGATTCATTAGCAAACTGAATGTCATAATAATTCAATACTTAATTTAGTAATAATACAAGGATGTCGACTGTTTACTAAGATATTTAGTACATTTATACTATCGATGAATATTTATGAGATAGCTCTCATTTCGTAACGATTTCCAAATTGCAATAGGTACTATTATGTACTTGAACATATTTTTCGAAACAACGTCAGATTACATGGTGTGGCAGCGATCTAGCACTTGGCAGAAATTGTAAAAATAGGAAAACTGTCCAAAATGGTCATCAAAATCATCAATACCTCATGTTGATGAAATTATAACTGACGATATTACAGTTGAATGTATTGACGAGTTTTCGATTTCTTGTCTTTGGTCTTTTGTTGAACGAAAACGGATAAAAATTGACATTGAGTTATGTGAATTTAAACTTTTCTTGAATGTTTCATTAAATTTGTATTAACGCGTTGTCATCATGGAATTGTTTAAACAACTTTACGATATATTATAACCTGCAGGATATATTATCAAGTAGCTTGAAGCGAACCGAATTTTATGTCATTCATGGATTTCAGTTCAAGTTAACAGTATTAGAAATCAGTCGAATCATCCAGGAAATCGACTCGGAAATATTTGGAGTTATTTATTTAAAATTAGAAAGCAAAATTTTGCATTTAAATTCCATGGATTTGAATTACTGGTATAAACTTTTTTAATATCTTTCGATCCTTCTTGTGTTTGGTGTGGCCGGAATACCCGGAGCACTACTTGGTGTCAAGTAATTTGCATTTCCGACGTCATTAAATTATAATATTTTTCTTTCATGCCCCAAAAGCTAAAACTGGAAAAGTGGAGGATTTTATTCCACCCATTTCCTGCAGTGCCATCAATTAGCAAAATATCGATCCTGAACGCCACAAGTTGCGGAGAAGAAGGATTGCCTAAACCGTGTTATATGAGAGCAGTATTACATCCTGTCGGGTAATCTCTGATGAAAAACATACATCGGTGTTATTTGTTGGCCAAGTAGTTTTCTAATTAACGGGGATTCTTGATTACGACTGTCGCTCAAGTTCAATCCAGCTCGGGAGGGAGATAATTTTCCTCGAAGCTCATAATTCGCGCGTATTATGCGAAGTGCGTTACGAGAGTTGTTTACTTGAGGTGCACTTTATACTCTTGGACCAACGATGTATATTAAACGGTTCAAGATCAATACAGACGGGTAACGCACCTCGGAATTTGCAGTGCATTATGCAGCCTACGTAGTGCAGCGTTAATCCAGTATAACCTGATAACCATTCCGACACCTAACTAACGCTAGACGCCTGAAAGCGGAAACACTGCAATTCCATATATAGTATACGCTAACTCGCCAAACGGAAAGTGTAAATTCCGTGGGAGTTACTTTTGCGCTATCATACCGAAGTCTTGACTTTGGAACTTACGGGATCCCTTATATTTCCAGAGTACACTCCTACGTCCGAGTTGGTGATGTACGAACAGTTGCGATGGGAGGAGGCATGAATTAAAGCTGTACGTCATCTCGAGTATGGGGAGCCTCGTGGCATTTGAGACTTCCCACACAGTGGGCGCCACTTAGCGACGATCCCGAGCCACTTTTGACTAATATTAACGGCCTGTGTTAATAACCTGATGATTGAAGAGGAGCATTTATGGTTTTTGCATTCTTTTCCAGCCTTTTTTCCCGGTAGAGTTAACAGGCTTTCGGATTAAAGCTAATTTAACAATATTTGTTAATTGGTAGATCGTGTATCGTAGTTGAAGAAACCCTGGTAGAAATTGTACATGTCTCAAATGGTTACTAAAGAAAGGACTGATCACATTGGATACCAATCCTTTATCAAACGATCATTTTTTTTTTAAATCATTGCTGCCCATAATTTCTTACTAAACATTCGAAAATCATGCAGGAATTTACCATAAGCTAACATAACTACGATCAGAATTCCTTTTCAACAGTCTTATATTGACTTTATCTAAACAAAAAAAATTTTTTCAATGTCAAATAAATATGCAAATGAGGAATTCTCTCTAACTTTTAATATTCCCAGAAATGACATCCATTAAACTAATACACATACATTTTGCTAAGTGTACTTGAGAAATCTATTGCTGGCTGTCGCAAGTGTGATTGAGGAGCTTGTAGTGGGATGGTCTTTTCAGATTTGTGATCGATTTAAAAATTATAGTAAGTAGTCATTTTTTTCCAGTTATACGCTGATCACGCACATGGCACTGTTCTTGATATGAGTTAATAAGTTATTAAAATTAAACTCTAAATGATGAACTATGGAGTTTGAAATTTATTATTGTTATTATCTTCGAAACTGTAAGTAAACATTCATCAAAAGGCATGTTTATTATGTGATTTTCGGACAACTTAATTCGATCTCCTTGTGAAACGCTTAAAAAATACCACAGGAACGACCCGATGTTAAAAATGAAATTTGTTTTATTTATGTAGGTGGAAAATATTTTAAATTTTAAGACACTTAATTTTTAAGAAGCCTAAAGTAAGATACATTTGAAATGGGGACACTTCTAAAAGCCTTAGTGTCATCAATTAAGACACCGATAAGACACTCGACTTTGCAATGCGTAACTCGATTTTCGTAAAAACCATATATGGTATGACAACTATATCCAACAGTGATCACCGATTTTCTGTCACAATTTAGATGACAGAAGACAGTAATGAATAGTCCAAATACGAAGTCGTCAACATTCGAGAGCAATATATGAATCAAGGTTAGGAGGAGCTTAATACCGACAGTGAAAAAAAATATGTACTCATAATGCTTGATTTTAGAAGTGATTCAGTTAAATATGCTTTTTTAACACTCCGGGAGTAGAACTCGTAGTGCTATTTTGGCAATACATCAAAAGATCCATTTACTTATGGCTTCGATTTTTATGTCCACAATTAAAATTACATAGCATGAGTGCCAACATTGCAAGACGACCCATCATGGAAAAAAGATGACACCATTTATGCATCGTAACTGTTTATAATGTGTTTTGAAAGAGTGAAGTATTATTAACGATGACTTATGATGAAAATTACACATGTTTATTCTTGAAATAACATAAGAGGAAAACTCGAGAGGAAAACTCGAAAACGATATGCAGCAAAGTAGATGCATCACTGCAATTGATATCATCGCATTATGCAGCAGCACGGGAATTCGGCAGAAAGAAAATAAAAAGCAAACGATATATTACCATACGTTGAATATAATAAATACAATACATTAAAAAGTATTGATAATAACATGAAAAATGTATCAATTAATTTTATATCATCTTAATTTAGTTACAACTTCCTAGTTCACTACTACTTGCAATTCGATAAAAAGAAAGTAGGGGTCGATTTCTGATCCCCTTTTCGGGTATTAATGAAACCCTAGAATATTTTCTTAGGTTTATGAATCTCCCGAAATTTGAAATATAAATGTCATACTGCAAAAATATGATTTTTTGAATCCGCAGATAGAATCTACAATGTAGGCTGTTGATATCAGACTATATGCATTCTAAATATACAGTGCAAAATGTTGTTAAAAACTCATATACATTCAATAGTAAAAAATGATGAAAGCTCGTAAAAATAGTCGAATTACAACTTTTTTACAAAACTAAGATTTTACTACTTGCCTTTTGACTAGGTCATACTTACCCCAAGATATTTAGAGAGTAAATATTCATTTAAATGAGCGTTAATTTAAGATGAATATCCATATCATTTTAGAGTAAGAAATGATTAAAATGAAAATTTACTGGACGAAAAGATTCTCTCATTATTTACTTAAGTATTAAACCTGGATGATCGCGACCTAATGTACAGATTTTTATGGTTCAGTGACTCACTCCTAAGGGACTTGTCGAAACAGCAGACATATCACATACTATCCACTTGCGGAAAGGAGCTTTGTGGAGGAGAGTCAACCCTCGAGAATTTCAGCAGGGTATATTTAACATTATGAGACATGTATACGTGGAGAAGCAAATGAGGCGAAATCTCCAGAAACTCCTGAACAACGAATTCCATCCGAATTCCCCGAAGACAGTTTGTCGCTTATCGGACTTTAAGCTGCATTAAATGCAATGTAATCCGAATAGAAATTATAAAAATGTATTGCTAATGAAATGGTGATGAATACAGAATATGTACTGAAAAAATATTGGAGCTACTGGATCCCTGCATTTTTGGCATAAAAACCAAATTCGACTCTCACTCGAACACGACTTCATTTTTGTAAAGGAGTTTCTACGTGCTCAGTCCAGAATATTTAGGGAGTATCACTCTCTAAATTCCTTGGAGTGAAAATTGCGCCATTCTTTGTATGAGTGAGTTTTTTTGTTTGCTTTTATTCTTCAATAAAATCATCAGATTTCATTCTTCATAGAGTGCAATTTTCAGTATTATTAAAAAAATGGTTCCATTTTTACTCCAAAGAATTTAGAGACCAGTAAGAAATGACAGTCCATAACATTTTTCTACCAATGTTTATTATTTCACTTTTCAATTTAAAACGGCTGACTAGTGATACCTGCAATGGAATGCCTTAAAGTATCTCATTTCGAGAGAATGTTGGGATCGTTTTGGGATTCGTAATCAGCGACCTCAAAAATCTGTATATACTGAGTTTCGTAAAATTTGTTAAAAATTTTATAATTTCGATCCGCCATATTGGATTCGCCAATTTGAATTTTGAAAAATCATGGCCAGTTTCGTAATCAGCGACCTCAAAAATCCCTACAAATCAAGTTTCGTTAAGTATAGTTGAAGTGATAACGTTTGATCCATCATACTTGAAAATTGCACATTTTTTTTACAATATCTAAATTTTCAAGACGCCATTTTGAATTTTCATTATAATCTACTGCATAATTTTTAAGTTTCAACAGTTTGTGCCATTTTGTGCAACCTTATTCAGTATCAAAATTTCATTTTCTTAAAAAAATATTGATTATAAAGAAAAAATGGTTGATATCTCTGCACTTTTTTATAATAAAGCCGCCATATTTGGTTTCGTATACCGAAAAAAATAAAATCCGACCGCGACATGTTGTAGAACGCACCCAAAAACACAATGTAACGGTTTTCACATATTTTACCAGAATTTTTTCTGCATTTGACATTATTTCAAAGTACAGCTATGATTTCAGGCTTTTTTGGCGTTAATGGGTTAAGTAATAATAACAACGACAAAAATTATACTGCTTGTTAATATTTCAAGTGGTATTTTTTCTGGTAGTAATCAGATAAAACCAAATTCATTTATCTCTCGAGAGTCATTAGTTTTTTAATTTATATTAATGATAGGTGTTAAAATTGGACCAGAAATTACGAAAATATTATTATCAGCACCGCAACAAAGAAATCAAAAGTTCCATACATTTCTCGTCCGCACACATCATTAATAAAATATTCCATGACATGCAAGCAGTCGTTCAAAATCCCTTTTAAAAACGCATGTACATCATGTAGTCCGAATAGATCCAGTCCACATCGTATGATTAAATCCGTTATTTTTTTCAGCTTTCTCGGTGCGACTTCCGTACATTTATACATTTCCATGTATATTTTAACACGTCGTAAATGCGAGTTTGTACAGTAGTTTATGCCGTAATTTGTATTCTGTACCTTATCCTTCCATATTTCTAGAACTGGACGTAGCGCCCGGCGTTTGGCGACTCCATGATAATGTACACGCTTTAATGGGTTACGCTATTCACTCATGCAAAAAAGCTTTATTACTCTTTGAGGTATTAACTTAATACGGGATGTCTTTGTAAGAAAATATTAACTCTGCAACGTTCTAATTATCTCTGATATTCAGCCTTCTTGAGTAAAAGTCCACTTGTATACGCTATGGAATAATATGATTTTAGAATAGTAATACTAAAGCACAAATTATTATGCAAATGCTTTTGAACTTATTTCGAATTTCGATCATTTAAAACTTTAGTAAATTCTACAGTCATTTTCATAAATATTTTCGTCTCTGTAATAGAACGTACCACGTTAACCTGTTCGTCCATTTCAAAATTCATATTGTTCTTACTCTCTTAATTCCTTGGAGTAACAATTCAACTAACTTGACTAACAAAAGTCTTAATAGAGTAAAAATTGAGCTACTCCACAGATGGACTGAATTCACACTCTTACGGAGTAATAACTGACTTTGTCGAGAGTGAAAATTCACTTTTAAAGAGTGAACATTTAATGTTTCATTAGTGGTTCAATTGTCGGTTGAAAAAGAAAAAATGTTCACTAAATAAAGAAACTTAGAGAGTAAGGAGCTTTCTTTATATGTGCACATGTTCTACAGAATTTGTTTAAATTATTTGAGACTATATTACTAAATGATTTGGATTTAAAAAATAAACCGTGCCTGTTTCTGAATTTATTGAAAATTGAATACACTACGAATTTGACAAATTGTTGTACTGAACTCGTTAAAAACTAAAATAAAAAAATATTATTTCACTTTATGGAAAAGACGATGTTGATGGAAATAATTAATGTTAGAAGCTTACCTACATATATGCTTCAACTGTTCTAAGATTTTTTTATCAATAGTCTGTTATTACTTTCGTTTTAATCTGAATAAAAATGTGCAAAAAGGAGAGTCATTACCGTACTGAGTTTTCTAAACTTTTCCAAATCGTCAGAGGCCAATTAAGCAGCATATAACTACATGTATGCAAATGAAATTTTACCTTATAAAAGGTCCCCCCAAAAAAATCAGTCCAGGCGACCTGAAACCTTATCGGGGGTCTACAACCTGCACCTTATCAGGCAAACGCATTTCTAACTACCTGATCATGTACAGAACAGAGGACTGCAAGACAAGCTATAATATGTATCTGAAAATGACTTATAGATTCATAAATTTATTTTATTTAATTATTGTTTAAACGAACTTTAGACTTACTCCATCAGGCCCTTATAAAGCTCTAATCAAGCCCTTATCAAGCCCTGATCAGTGCCGGATATCACGACGTCTGACCCGACCCGAACCAATAAAATCATTACTTTCCTGATCAGACCCTCATAGCATAGCCTGATGAGGTCCTGAAATATATTCAGGCATCCTGAATTGAACAGGACCTGATCAGGGCCGTATCAAAATTTCTAGTCGGGGTGATTAGTAAGTAATTCGAACGTACGCTCATATAATTTTCTCAACATTTGAAAAAAAAATTAATCACTACAATTGTTTGGACTTAAAAAATTTACATTCGATGGTTTCAGTAAAACGATCAGCTCGTATCCTGTAACAGTACGGGCCAAATATGCACGTGGAGAAAAATGGAACAATAAAATAAATGTAGAAATGGTTGTAAAATATAACAATTATAGAATTAATACAAACTGAATACAAAAATTATATAATTTAATAATAACAGAATTTGAATACTGAGTAATTCATGAAGTCACAAGAACACGTATTGTTACTGATTAATGAAACTTACTAGATACTTATTAAAACTGCTCTTCATTCTGCATAAAATAGTTTCTAAAAATTATATTTAGAATGCACGAATGAATATTGAAATAAAGTATTTCGGCGTAACCGATCAGAACGTAATTTTTATTATTTAATAATTTTCTAATATATATCTCAAAAACGCAATTTTGTATGCAGAGGCCTTTTTTTACATTCAATTTATTACACGACTTAAAATGGGATGTCGATAAATTTTTACGCTTTGATGATGAAATATCGATTCCTCATAATAATGACTATAAAGAACTGTAACAAAGTACACTGAAAGAACTTTTTATTATTCCAAATTTGAAATGCCATTTCGTAACGAGGAAAATTCATACAATAGAATCGTAAGAGTAATATTTTTTATACGCCTCCCTTTATTTCTGAAGAATAGGTTCAGAACTTTCAACAATAGATTCATGTGCATAATACATTTTCTACATATTTATTCATATGTATTTTGACATTATAAGCGAATGCTTAATATTCATTTGTCGGAATGAAACAGAAAGTAATTTTCTTAATAGTTTTCAGATGGTTCGTTTCGCTATATTTTCCATAACTTTTAAAGAATTCCTTATGTTCTTTAAAATTAAAATTTAATTTAATTGCCACAGTTAGTTACTTTGAACGCGAATGGATGAGAATAAACGAATGAGTCTTTTCTGTACTTAATAAGCGGGATTGTTACACTGCTGGTTAACTAATAATTGCAACACTGAATATTTTGATATATATTTCTTATCTATTTCTTTGTTTTAAAATTTAATTACGGATATTTACCATCTTAATTGGTACATTTTCTGACATTTTTTGAAAAACATTTTCACTTTCTGAATAATATACCGATTTTCTAAAAAATGTATGCCAATCCTGAAAAATGCAAAATATTATTTCTGGACTTGAATTTATCTATCAATAATGTATAGCTGAATTTCTAAAATTATGAAGAGTTTATTTATATGCGAGTGTGTTTAGTGCCTGCTATTTTTTCTAACTGTATTTGTATTCGTAAATATATTAATGGCTCGAGACTATGCTGCGTTGGAAAGCCAAAAAAGTATTTACATAATAGTCAAGAATGTACATAAAATTATTTACAGTCTACGATTCAATGAATGTTAAAGTCAATAACATATTGCACGTAAATAGAGATAAGTATGAATTATTAGCATGACATATAACAATTTATGGTACGAAAATAATATACGACTATATTATAGTATTTTATAATTCATACATTCCAAATCAACAATTAAGAAGAATCAAGTATTTTCACTTCAGCTGCAGACCATGTAGTATAGTTCTTAACTTTCAGGAAATATAGTACTTTTTGGCACTATAGCCGTAACATCCGATTTTACAGCCTACTTTTAGTTCGTATTCATAAAACACAACCCATGCGGACTAAATGCAGTCCGCGAGATTGAATTTTTACAGCTTTCAGTTCCGAAAATAATGTTCGACACACGGCCGTAAGATTTTATGGCCTTGTATATGGAAAAATAATTTTTCAGTCCTAGGTCATAAAGTTGAATTTTACGGCCGAGAAGCGGACAGTATTTTTTGATTCACTTCTTGTAATTTATTTCATTTTTTAATTAATTAAAAATTAATTTTGATGCAAAGTTATGATCCTGGAATTCATCAGTATATTTAGGAATATATTTGGCAAATAAATTAGTGCTTTTCCTTAATTATTGCAGTTTATTTTGTTTATAATAATGAATAAAGTGTGTAATTGTTCTTTTTATTTAAATGTATCTTTATTAGAAAATCACGTAAACCGAATCTAAGATTTCAGGGGTGTAGATCCAATCAAGCATCAGATTTTTAAAATTGAAATTGGAAACTGGATGCTCCTGCATTTGAGGGGCGTTGATTATAAATTCACAATATCAAATTCGTCAAGTTACAAATGCTGCGGAGATGTAAGAGTTGTAGATTGAGCCGAAATTGGAACCGAAATCGCTTAAACGTCTAGGTTGAATCCAGAAGTTTTTCCTATTCTTTCTGCAGTGGAAGGTGGAACCAAATTACCTTAATTCTGTTAAATTTACTTAACAGAGCATGAAATTACTATCAAAACAAATAAAATGCCTCTCGATAGGACATGTTTTGATGGAAACGTGCGATATTGAATGCGGCAGATAGTTGCCCCTTGTGTTCTATGGGTTAATACGACACACAGGGGCCTTCTACTTTTAGCAACTTTTTAAATCAAAATTTCACTATGTGCATCTTCAGAACTCATTTCAATTCATTCACCTCTGGTTTTCTATTGCGCTTCTACATGTGCTTCATATTTACGAGAATACATAATTTCGTGGCGAAGCTCGTTCAAAAATCTACAAGTTACACGCTGCTTCTTTTGTTTTTGTCGGTCTGAATTTCGGTAAAACCTACTTCAATCAAGCAACGAGTTTAAAATTGGAAAGTATAATTGGTCCATAACATTTCTTAGGGCGGTATTTAAATTTCACATTAGGCTTAAAATACCATGATTATATGTATAACCTATAATAAATTGACAAAATCAAAATTGATTAATTCAAGGGGAGGCACCACCCTCAAATCAGGTTTATGAGGTACACCTAAAAAATTTGAACAAAATTATTTCTTTCATGATTTTTGACGTGTAATTTAGTGGTGCTAGAACAAAAAGTGTAAGACATTTTTTTTTACCTATAAATTTCAGTTCCAAACAAAATTTGTGTTTTTTAAATAATGCTACTACATTTTTCTAAATTAATGAAAAAATTCAAAACAATTTGGGTGAACATAAAAACATATTTCCTAAATAATGTCGTAAGGATTTTAAAAAATTCCATATGTTTCGAAAAAACAATTTTTTGCGGAAGAAAATCTACATTTTTTATTCCAGCACCACCGAATTCCACGTCAAAAATTTTTAAAGAAATATTTTTTCAAATTTTTTTAAAGGTGTACTACAGACCGAATTTGAAGGTGGTGCCTCCCCTTGAAAAATATAGGTGGCTGGCGTGGCATGGGTGTAAATTATGTTGTTCTTTAGCATTTAAAGCATTTAATTCTGTATGGAATATTTTTCAGGTCGTCACCAAACTTTTATATTTCAGTACAATGTAGTAACTTTATTGAACTAATTGCCATAAAACTTCTTGAATTTATGTATGTAAAATTTATGGACTTATTATGGACTGGTGGTCAGTTAACAAAAACGATCAAGAGAGAGACGTTTATTAAGATACCGAGAAAAAGTAGTATGGACATGGTACAAACGAGAAATTCATTGTAGACGGACGAAGATGAAACTAACATCTATACAAATACTGAGGTGGGCAGAGAGACTTGTGCAAAATTCTATGAAATCCTGGAAATAAAAAGCACAACACAGGGAACATGGTGGAGACGGCAGCATCGTGGGAAATAGAGCAACTTCTGATGGGACGTTGCAGAGTGTGGCGCACAATACAGCTTCGCTAATGCCGGCGCAAGGTGAAGAATAATGTACATCGTCCAAGAACTTGAGAACTTCAGAGGTGTATGGTTAAGAGGCTTTCGTTTAAAATGTCCTAGACAGGAGTGAGTTGGAGTTACGTCGCGCTGCGTTTCGAAGTACCTCGCTACTTGTCGTGTGCTGTCGCCTGTATAAAGATCGAACAATACTATAGCGGGATCGTAACGAGTGACTGTGAATAAAAATGTGAAAAATATGTAAATATCCTTAAAAGAGCAGAGTCTGTACGAAACGACAATGCTCGACCGACGAAAGTAATTTTCTACAGATCTCGCTAATAATATCGAGTGCACGGAATAAATTTCATTTTATGATCGAACCAGATAAGTTTCTAAGCAACGAAGACGTTTGGTCATCATGTACAAGTAGTTCGGTTGAGATTGCCGAATAGTTTGGTGGCTTGGTTATTATTAAACGATGTATCATTTCATATGAGTCCTTAGTTCGTCATCAATCGTTTATATTATGTACATGAAAGAAAAAAGATTGGACGGGACAACCAAAGAAATAGTTATACTAACCAGTTGTTTAGATTTTTATACCAATTATTTGGCTAGTAACTAATTTATTTCTTACCGAAACAATTTACTTGACAGCTCCAAACAATCTCTCTTCTAGATCTGAGAGAACTGAGCGGTTGGTTCTCCTAGCCAATAATTTTTACAGTGCATTATTACCCATCAACTATTCAATAACTACGTCATATCGTGGTATAAGCGCTATGGGACTTTGAGACTATAATATTTCCAATCGAACATTTACATAATTAAATTACACTTTAATTATGTAATTTTTGGTATAGTTTGGTTGCTGCAGGAATGAACAGAAAATCGTTGTTTTCGATCAGACAAACAACTTAGAATAATCACGCCCAATGTTGACTTTCATAAAGCAGTTTAGAAGCCATCTTAACTATAAAGTAGAGATTAATTAATAAACTTAAACGGTTCGATGGAGCAACCTAAACTTCCCAATAACACGAGTTTGAGCGTCACAGCCAGCCGATTTGTGTCAATAATAACGAAAACAATTTTTTTAAATATTCTGTTCTACTCAAAGGGAGCCGAAGATAAAAAATTTGAATTTTTTATTTGTTTCTAAAATAAGAGAAAAAAAAGAAGAGAAATTATCACCGGCTTCCTGTGAATTTTTCCAGCAACACCTCGAATCCCTTTTTGGGAAATCCTGGAATATGAAGAGTCTCTATTAGAGAATCGGAAGTCCGAACTTTCGAGTCAATTAGTGGTATGGGCTTTTTGACTACCGGCTTTTCGTTTGCCAGCTTTATGACTGTCGGTTTTGTGTTCCAACGATTTTCTTCTATTTGCTAAACAATAACAAGGTTAGTGGGAATATAAAATAGTCTTTTTCGATACAAGTGCACGTGTGTAAAGTACTTTCCATTTTTATACATATATTACAAAAAATTGAGCTCTTTTGAGGTTAGTTGAGCACTAATATCCACCCCCAATCATTTGTAAATTGAGAGAAATAAAAGATTTTTGCCATAATTTTCTTCGAAATTCAATACTCAAAAAAACGTATCTTGGATCCTGTTTAATGAAAAAAGTGTACGACCACGTAAAATAACCTTGATTATTTTATTTCAAAAATGTATATACTGCTCTTTCTACGTTTAACTCTTTTTTATACTCTTTACAAATTAGTTTTTTAACATAGTAAATGAATTTAAATTTCTTGTTACCTTTAGATTTTTTCTCCTTTTACCGGTCTAATACAAAAAGAAATTATTTTCTTGCGTCTCCCTAATGGACATCTTACTGACGCACCCATTATTACAACTCATAAAAATGAGCACTTTAATTTCTGTCTACTATTGAGGAGATTTTTCGATAATTTTGGTCGATTCCCTATAAATATTCCATCTTTGATTTTTAAAATTAAATAAAACATTTCAATAAACGTCTTACACCACGTTCACTATTTTACTTTCTTTCTAACTTTATTTCCAGCGTTGTCGGAATTACTGTTTAGTCAAATTTAAATATCTGTTAATTCCTCATTTTTTATATTTTCAGTTTTATGTTGTTGATATACTTTTTCATTAATACCTGCACAAAAAAAAATATTAGTTTTTCAATCAAGTACATAACAGACTTTTCGGGCAATTAGCAATTCTATTCACATAAAAAACATGTTTTTAACACTCCGGGAGTAGAACTCGATTTTGCGCCCTGCAGTGACATACTCGGGCGCACTCGTTTAAAAAACATCGTATGAAACACGAGGGAAATGTCGATCTCCGATTAATGTGATCCCTCGCTTTGCTCGTGCGATAAACTTCCCACTCGTCGAATATCGGTAATTGCACTCTTGTTACATAATATACTATTATATTACCATGTGCGTAAAATGCTAATACAAAATTACACATATTTGTCATTTTTCTTTCCCATTTCACACGCACTTACAGCAGAGAATAGTGCTCCATTAATGAGAAAATGTGTTAATGTGAATGTGTCACCCTCATCTTGCTCCATCCCTCAAACTTCATATTTGCAGAACATTTTTAACATTCCGGGAGTAGATCTCGATTTAGCGTCCTGCAGTGAAATCTTCGCGTATCTAACCTGGCTGGCGATTTCGTATGATAATAATGGATTGTATTTAAACTTGGATTCTATGGGATTTTAGAATCGCTGTTTACAAATGGCGGTAGATTTTCAATATTTAAAATTGCCGATCCAATATTATGGAAAATTTAGAAAATAAACATATGCACTGTACTGAAACTTGGTATCTAAAGGATTTTTTCGACATTAGATTTTTTTTTAAATCGGTGGCGGACCGAATATGGTGATTTTGAAAAGAAACGTATGAATTGTATCGAAACTTGTTCGCTTGTGGTCTTTAGATTAATAATATTAATAATGAAGCTAGTGGTATGTTGACCAAATTTGGAAATAAAGAATCCTGTATGACGACGGTTTCGAAATAAATCTATTGATTGGACTTATACTTGGTATCTAGAGGGTTCTTACGGCAGCGATTATGAACCGAACATTAGACTTTTAAAATTCAATTTACTGGATCTAATAGGGACTACAGTTGGCATACTTGACAATTTATAATGACAATATTTATGAAAATTAGTTTTAAAAAAGTCTAATTGAAATTAGTTATTGTCAAATAGATAAAGGTATAATTAATTATTTATTTATTTTCAATTATTATGTTAAAATGTGGTTCACAAAACAATCTTTTTTATCTTAATTTTCGTGATGTGAAAGCATCTTCAGAGATATTGTACGGATCCATCCAATTTCATACTTGTTCACAACAGAAGAATTAGTAAGTACAATTTGACTAGAAACCGGAATAATTATCTTGGATATTGTGAGTAGTAACTCAATCGCATTAACTATTAACAGTTATTTAACAGTTTTTAATGGGTTTTCATGATAAAATGTCAATTTTCAGATCAATCATCAGAGATTTCTCTTTCCCCCCTCTTCTCTCTCTCTCTCTCTCTCTCTCTCTCTCTCTCTCGCGCGCGCGCGCGCGCATTTCCCTGCAGTCCTATGCACATTCATTTATTATTACAGTATGAAAAAACTATGTTTATATTTATAATCTTATCTTTTATACTTATTGCTTGTAAACACATTTTATTTTTCACTCATTCTTATTGTAATTTCTTGTGTTAATCTTAAGTATTGTATTATGTATACTCTAAAATTTGGTTGCCCTAAGAGGTACTCTCTCACTCTCCCCCCTCTCTCTCTCTCTCTTTCTCTCTCTCCCTTTCGTTCTTTCTCTTTTTCTCCCTCTATCTCTTTCTTTCTTTCTCTCTCCCTTTCGTTCTTTATCTTTTTCTCTCTCTATCACTCTTTTTCCCTCTTCATCTCGTTTTTTCTCTTTCTGTCTCTCCCTCCCCCCTCTCTCTCTTTTGTTGAATCATTAATCCAAGCATATAACTGCATCGAATGTTTCTTGTCACAGCGTATACGAGGGCATTTATACTATGAATTTTGTAATTCATCATTGTATTCCTTTTCTTTTATATACTTAATGTATTCATGTAGCATTTTTTCCTTTGGGTTCATCACAGGGCACTTAAATAAATCTAATCTAATCTAATCTAATCTCTCTCTCTCTCTCTTTTCTTTATAAACATCATCCCTCATTGGTCCTCAGTTATATCATTGAAACACCTTGATCTCGATATTATTAATCATCAGATTCTACCACAAATTCATTTAAGTAACTAAAATATAAATTGTAAAATTACGTTGTTGATTTAACACCGAAACGAACCGTAAAGACCTTTTACTGTGATCCGCGCCAAAATGGAAGTTATTCAAATGTACCCCGAGTCTACTAATAAGACATACCGGAAGATCCGGCAGCGAATTCGTCGAAATTATAAAGCGGGCGACGTGAAATGAATGGGGATGTAGAACACTGGTGTAGAATGCTTGCAAAATACAATTGGGGAACGCGAATCTTCAAGGTCGTAAAATTTCCTAAACTCCCAAGCGCCTGTGGCGCGTGAGAGCTTCTTAGTGTTCCGCACCTACTTTCTTGCGAATTTACGAGATGTTCAAGATGATACGGCTATACGTATAGGCATACGTAACCCGCGGCGGGGGCTTAAATGTCTTGGGGCGTATTCACCCAGCACACTTTCGCATCTACGAAAACCTTTATTACGGAAGAATATTGCGCACTCTCACACTCGTACGATAGAGTATAGTTGGAACACGTATCTTTATTATCCGCACGTACGTGTGAGTTTTTGTACTTGAAATTCTAGCTAAGAAGGTAACGAAACAATCCCGGGTTGGAATCCGTTCTTCCGAACTCTTCCAATTCCAGGGAAATTCTTTTCCTCTTCATCGCGATCGAAGGATTCGAAACAATAGGTCTACAGGCACGTTTTTGGTACTCGATAATGGTCAGAAGCTTCATCATGTCGATGTTACATTCAGTGAGAAAAACGGAAACATAAGTAAGACTATATTACTTAACAAGGGCGTAAAGTATACTTTTAAGGACGAGCTAGAACTTCATGTAAGAGATAACGAAGACTTCGAGTCTTGACTAAATTTCTTGATCATTGCCAAATTTACACGTAGGTTGCATACTCTATATTTTCTATGTAGGGTAAAGAATAATTTTTGCATCGAAATTAATAATTTTTGTCCAACCCATATCAATTTCAGTATTTGCATACGAAAAGTATCGAGTGAGATTATGACAAAAATGTAAAGCTGCATTTTGTGCACACAAGAATAATAATGTAGGTACTTTTCGCACATAATTATAAAATAGTATATTTCTTGACAAGGATGTAAAGTACACATTTATACACCAACGGAAAGTTTTATACCACTTCAGGAGGAACAATTCCTTTTTTATGTGCAACAATGTATTTTGATTTTATACGTAAAAAAGAGGGACTTTAATACTTCTCATGCGAGACCTCAATTTTATATTGCACTTTGTAAACGTGTTTTATATATGATAATGAGTCGAATAAACAATATTTTTGATTCAATAATCGTTGGTATTTTTATAAATGGCTTTATTGTGCATAGAAGGATAAAAATGAGATTTTTTTGGATTGTTTGAAAAATTAGTATTTTCTCATAAACAAAATTAAAATAGTAAAAAAATATTTTTACATAATTCGAAAGATACATATCTCAATAATTTGACACATGCATGCCATGGCAACATTTTTCGATTTTTCCAAACCAGTTGTAGAAATTTTGGTTTTGAATTTAGAGAAACACTTCGACCTCCGATTAACCCTGAAAATTTATAGCAATCTCAAAACTAATGTTACAGAAACAGGGGCCCTGTTATGCTGAACAAGATACATCATCAATTTTTAGTTCCTTTCAGTGATACTTACACTTACACACACAAAAGTGGGATCTTTCAGTTTCTAAATTCTTTCAGTTATTAAATTAACCCGTTTCATTCCAAAACGACAAAATTTGTCGCCGGTTTTCGTCCTCTGAAAGTTTATGGATATCTTTGAGACAATGTTATGAAATAAAGGTTTGCTATAGTTTTTGGGTATGCCCTTTTCGAATCTGAAGTCAGTTTTTTGATATCACTTTCCATTTTTTAAATATGGCTACTTAAACGAAAAAATCTTTTTCAGTAAACTGCAATTTTTATTGTGATGAAGTTCCGAGATCGTATCAGGCCTCAAAATCGTGTGGCATAATGAGTTTTACTAAAAGCTGGTCAATATTATGATATAAATTATAAAATAGCGCTATTTATACGGATTCTTTTTTGTTATTTGCGTTTTAATAAAATATTTGTTGTATTTTGATATGTATTTTGAGGAATTTGTAGATTGTTTTTGAGGTGGCTCAATACAAACCTGTTAATAAATTTTGAAAATTCAAAATGCCCGATTTAATATGACTTTGAAAACATCTATATACTAAATACTAGACAATTTTTTTTAAATTTCGGTTACCCATATTGGATTCGCCATATTCAATTTCCAAACTTTAATAACGGATTTGTATTCAGCAAGCTCAAGAATAAGCTGGAAAAACATATTCATCAAAATACACGACAAGATACCAGAAATATTTTATATAAGACGCAAATAACAAGAACAATCCCAAGCAATAGCGCCGTTGTGAGGACGCCATTTTGTAATTTAAATCTAAATATTGACCAACGTTTGGCAATACTCATTATGCTACATGATTCTAAAACGTGACATGATCCCGGAAGTCATTCGCAATAAAAATTGCACTTTACTGAAAAAGTTTTCACTATTTTCCATGTTTTCTTTCATTTAAGTGGTCATATTTAAAAATGGAAAGTGATATCGAAAAACTGACTTCAGATTCGAAAAGAGCATACCAAAAACTATAGGAAACCTAAATTTCATAACAATTTCTCAAAGATATCCATAAACTTATGGAGGATGAAAACCGGTGACAAATTTTATCGTTTTGGGACGAAACAGGTTAAAACTGCACATCAAATATTTCGGCCTCAAAAAGATAATTTAGGTTAAACAGTTTGTCGAGATATTAGAAATAATAAATTACGGATAGTGTTATGGTCATATAGAACTATTTAAAAATATCTTTTCGCATCCAATACTAGAGTGTTTTCAACGAAAAACAAGTTCAATCGAAATATTGACGTGATCTTATTGGAACCACTTTATAGTGCTAAAATCCGTTTCAAACGCGATTCATTCATTTTACAGTTTTATTAATCCATTATAGTTTTTTAATTTCTGAATTTTTATTGTTGTCTGATTCTAAATTCAATCCATAAACCATTACAGAACCAGTTTTATTTATTACCTAGCTCAAATTTAATTATTTCCGTCATGTTTTATGTCTATTTATTGTCTGAACAATTGTACCTAAAATTATAATTTAGAAAAGAACAGTGAAAAATATCGAAGAATGGATATTCATTTTAGAATAAACTGAAAATAATAACACATTTTTCAGCTTAGGGAAATTTTAATTTTCTTGTTGTATATGGTAAATTTACTAATAAAAATGAGTTGAAAAAGTAAACACCAGTTGACTGATCGTTTGTGTCCATTACACGAAAATAATTATTGCTAGAAACTAGCAGTGATTTTATATCAGGAACAAAAATGTTAGAATCGTATTACTTGTAATTACTAATATATTAAATGTAATTAAAGACCAAATTTTACATAAATTTAACATGAATTTTGACAGTACTTTTTACTAATGAATTACGTGGTTAATGAATAAAAGATATGATTTTTTAACATCTCTTTGGGGAGATTGAAATTTGGTCCTGGAGGGTTTTCGGGATCGCTGGTTACTAATCTGAAATTTAATATGGTGACTTTAAAACGGCGAACCGAAAGGCTAGGAGTCATTTGATTTTTAAGTCACATCTTGTTAGGCCGATTCAGTGGTTTTTATGATGAGTCTCAATTTAAATTTTCGGAGTTCAGTCGGGCAAATTCAAAATACTCACCACAAACAGTGCACTTAATTGAGAAGAAACGATATTACGGTTTCTGTTTGTAAATTAACAAGTGCATATTTCATTATTTTATACTTTGGCTCCCCATTCCGAATTAACGATATAGTATTTTATATTCCTTCACCTTCTATTCAGGTTTTTATCAGCAACTAAAAAAAACTTTTAATTTCCTAATTATAGGTTCAGATTTGTAATTAATGATTACAAAAACCCTCGCGTTTTAAGCGAAACCATCGAATTATTGGATCCTCCATTTTGAATTTTGAAAATCTGGGTCCGAATTCGTCATCAGCGACCGCGAAAACCCCTGAGTATCAGCTGTTTTCCGCGAAGAGAAAAATGTATACTTCAAAGGGTTAATGAAATACAAGTATAAATTCATGATTTTTAGACGAAATTATTTTTTGATAAGTTTCTTATAAACATGGCGGATAAAATTTCAAGACATCCCGACGTAATGAGGAAAATAAAACGTTTTTAGTTCAAAAAGAATCACTCCAATCTATTCCTGAAACTATTGTGATGATTAGAATAATGTAGTTCATAAAAATATAGGCAAATGAGTTTTCGGTATTAGTTACTAATTGACTTATATTGTAGTTGTAAATTAGTTAATTCTAATTGCGTTATTATTTTTCTGTTAATTTTTTTTAATATACATTGCTCTAATTCTGATAAACTACAAAATTGATACATATTTACGTAATTTGGAAACATAAAAACATTAAGAATGTAATTTAAAAGGAAAGAATAGATAATTTGTATATTATTTTGAATGCCATATCATATATTAAATATCATCATAATATGATTAGTCATTAATAAATTTAAATATAAACATTTAATGAAAATATAACTTTTATAAATCTTAAGATCTTACTGATCTCAAAAACTCTTACTGATCTTATAGTTCACTTTAATAATTAAAAGAGTGCAAAAAAGCACACCATCACTAGAGGCACGACGAAGTTCATAAAAATGTAAATATTTAACGGCTTCATAAAAATATAAGATTAAATGACATGATATATAAATACCACCTAGTTTTATCAACTACTGATCTTAATATTGACGTTGCTGTCCATACCAATTGACTTAAGCTCGTCTAGTAATCACTAGAGTATTAAGATAAATTTTCACACATTTGAAAACTTCTCCGTTATGCTCTCTACTTTTATTTCACCTTACAGGATATCGAATAACTCTCTATTAGAACTGAAGCTGATATATATCCTAATAATGATACACGATTTAAATAAAAATAGCAAAATTGCGTACAAAATCAATGTTAGGTTATTGCCAACTGAAATTCTAACAAATATAATCGAGGACTGTTGTTACTATGGGAGAACTTATTACAATGAATTCTTCAAAGATTATATATGATACCAGCAAGTGTGTCAGAAACTTACGATTAATTGGTTATTCACAAATATTAATATAGTTAATGGCTTCATACCTACAAATTGTATTAGATGTTAAAATGCTATAGTTTGAGAGTTTCTAAATATTTCAAACACCTTGCGTCGTAATCACTCGGATTCTCAAGAAGCTAGGCCCTGTCGAAAAATTTACAAACTCAACTAATTATGGAACTAACAACGCAAAATAGAAAAAGGAAAAAAGAAAAAGGAAAAAAGAAAAATGAAAAATAAAAAAAGAAAAAAAGAAAAAATCCTTAATAAAATTTCGATTTGACAGTTACTTGAAACGGACTGGTATATGTATATGATTTGTTTTTTTTTACTTAATTCTTTTATATATTGTTTGCTGTCTTCTTTTTTTTTAGATTTATTATATTTTTTCTTTAAATTATATTTGCATGCTAACAAATCATATTCACATACCAGTCCGTTCTGGTAACTGTCAAATCAAAATTTTACGAAGGATTTTTTGTTCTTTTTTCTTTTTTGCGTTGTTAATTCCATCATTACTTGAGATTATAAATGTTTCGACAGGGCCTAGGATTTTGAGAATTCGAGTGAATACGACGCAAGATATTTGAAATATTTAGAAACTCTCAAACTATAGCATTTTAACATCTAATGCAATTTGTAGATATGAAGCCGTTAACTATATTAGTTTCTAATTGCACCTTCGTTAAATTTATATTTATTTACAAATATATAATTTCAATATTACTAATTGTTTTAAAAAATGTGTGCAATTTGGAATAAACGAATAGATAATTAGAATCATAGTTAAAATGTAATTTCTGAAACTGCAGGCCAATATCTATCTAACTCTAACACGAACTATCGATGCGTAGTTGATCGGAATGGAGAAAAACGAACGCCTTTTTTAGTTAGATAAATTGACCTAAAAATGTAGTGAAATCTTTTTTCACTTTGGTCCCACTAAGTTTTACACGTTATTCCATTAACTACATATGTAGTGATTTTATGTATAGTTATTTCAACTAGTAAAGAGCGATTGAAGACATGTCCAACTATGCAAAGTAGTAGAAAAGTTTAAAAATGGTCAAGAAAGTAATAACAAACGGAAAAAAATATAAAAATGAACAAAATGTTCAATGGACGTTAGTTCTTAATGATTAAAATTGTTTTTATTAAAATAATTCTTTATTTTATGCCGTCATTTCGTCGATACTCATTACGAAGAAATATTGCAAATGATGCAGAAGCACTTTTATTTAGCTCAGAACAGTATCCAATTCCAGTAATGTAGAATCCAGAAGAAGCATTATTTGTGTGATGCCGCTAACAAAATTAAACAAAAAAAAAACAGCATTTTTTCATCAGAATATATTAAAAGAGTGTATTAAACTTGTCGTGTACTAGTGTCATCTAAATACTTGTGCATTCAGAAGTGCGTGTGAAAATAATTACTATTCATTTTACCTTTGTCCGTCCTTCTTCGTTGTTTCTCAAATTACAAAAGAATCGAGACAGAAGTGCAGCAGGAACAGAGATGAGAATGGATGAGAATGAGTGCAATGACTGATGGCTCTCTCGTTTTCCGTCTTGCTTTTTTTCATCAAAGGAAGTGAGATGAGGAGATAAAAACAAAGCGAGAAAGACGAAAGAAGAAATATGCCGCGGTGTTTGCTGCTTTTTTCTTATTTTTTGTATATGTGCTCGTAACCGTACGCTGTTGTTAAGGACGCTGAGATCAGTCTATACTTACCGCGTTTACGCATATATATGGCATTCGAAGCGGGCGAAAAAGGATAATGATATATACCATTACGCAGAGAGGAAATATTCTAAAATTTATGCAAACTTGCTCCAAGAGTTCGTTTCTCCAGTTATTTATATTGTGCAAAATAATTGTGTCATTATCAAAATTTTGTAGGTTATGATTATTAAATCTGTACTTATCAATTCTGTTCAAATGAGTTTCATTAATGGTATATTTTAATAGGATTTAAATTACAGTGTTTAACTATATAATTTATGTTGTATATACTTTGTAATTATATAAATATATGTACGCCATTAATTCTTAAATTAAATTTTCAATATCGATTAAAAACCTTCAACTGAAACACGTATTAATTAATATGGCCTTAACATTTCCAGGTATTTTTGCCATTATTATTACTAGTTAAATTTACGGTTTTTTGTGATATGCAATGAAAGATTTCGCTTTATTATACAGACTTATTTGTGACAAGAAATTTAGTAGCGATCCGAGATTTTTAAGAGCTTATCCAATCAGCACCCATAGTCGAAATTTTGATAGGGCCCTAATCAGGAGATGATCAAGAACATAACGAATCCAGTGGTCCAGGTCGGATCAGGGGCCCTATTCTGTTTTATCATCGACAATGTATCGAAATACCGACAGGCGGAAGGTATTCGTAATTACCTTTCCAAATTATTATATGCGGCTACTTCTACGTTTACCTGATAAAGTTTTCCTTGAAACCTGATCAGAACATGATCAGGCCTCATCAGTTTTCAGGCAGTCTGAGCATAATAAAATTGATTTCAGATAATGAAATACGCTATGTTTATAGTGCGGCCATTATATTTTATGAATTAATTCAATTTTTATTGAACATCTCTGAACCACATAATTTATTGCTGTTTTTTAAAAAAATGTCGTTGTTTGTATCGTTGTAACGAATTGTATGCAATTTTGTGGAGATTTTCCTTCGTATTTTTTTTATTTACAACAGATTTTTCAATGCTGCTCACAACCCGCTACAATATTTTTTTTCGTTTAATTCCCCTTTCTTTTCAACAACATACATTTAATTATAAAGCAATACTAATTTTAGACAAAGAAACAAATTTGAAGAAAAGTCCAAATTTAGAAGATTTTTTTTTTAAACTTTTAAAAAAATGGTAAAATCTTCTTGACCATTCGAGAAATATAATAACATTCAAGAATATCTAATAATCATAGGTAGATTCGGTAAGGTGGGACTGAAATGTTGTCCTCTTTTTTTGTACAGTTTTTTTTTCACTTTTTTCATTTTCGGTCAATATGTTTGTTTTTTTGTCAAAATATGTATGTGTATCTACCTGAGTGGAAACAAAAATAATCTAAGTTTGATCAAATTTGTTCGAAAATGGATGAATAGGAAAATTATCAAAATAAGAGCTCTTGATACTCATGGGGCTGTGATATTTTTCGACATTTAATGGGAATTAGATAAAAATCGTGCAGAAATGGGGTTTCTTTCAGATTGTATGAAATTTAGATCGGAATAGGATCACTTTGTTATCAAAACGCATTCAAATTCAACTGTCAAGTTTGAAATGATACCGTTTAATTGGACATGATTCTGTTCAAAATGGACCAAAACTCTTCAGATCTAAACAAGATAAATTATGGAACGTTTTATACTCGATTAGTTTCATATTTTTTCCATTTAGAACCGAATCATGTCGAATTAGAAGTTGTTGTTTGAAACAGCCTAAATTGAATTTGATTGGATTTCGATAAGAAAATGATCCTATTCTGATCTAAAACATATTCTGGTTTGAATCCACGCAGTACCATCACAATTGTGCATGGGAAAAAATAAATAGTTGGCTTAACTATCTAAATGGTAGGATTAGGCGCACCTACACTCTTTAGTTGGTTTTACTGGTCAACCAATAGATTTGACTATCTACTTTTTCGAGCCCACTATTTAGATAGCAAAATTAGCTAAAATTGACGACTGTGTCTTATTCTACTATCTACTTAGTAGTTCCAACTATTTTATTTTTTCAGTGCGTGTACATAAGAATAGATCAAATATGTATTTGAAAGAGACCTTATTTGCTAGCAATTTGGAAGTTATTGCCATTAATTAACAAAAAATTCATTTTGGATTCATTCGCTTTCGGTCAAATTTATATCAATTTTTTTTACTCGGGGTGAGAAGTGTTTTTATGAGATATGAGTGACTAGGGTTAATAATTAAAACTCTAGTGATGATTAGGTGCTATTCAAGTGAACACAAACTATCAATATCCATGTCAATAACCATTAACATCAATTAGACAGATTTCAATTTATTCCTCCAAATTATTAATAATAATTAATTTCTAATAGTTTTCAATTTTCAATAGTGCATTCGGGAATATCTACACGTTATAAAGAGCAATTCAGCCGTATTATTTCATTAGCAACAAATCGTACTTGAATAAGTCCTTCATAAAATACCTTGTAGCAGAATAACGACGAAATATAATTGGGTAAATGCAATATATTTTATAATGATCACTAATCGGGAACAACTAACTAGTTGAAAATCATTTAACAAAAAAATAACTCGCATGAAAACTCGATCAATAGCTCTCGCACTTAAACGACTGCCATTCATGTTATTCAGCAATTATTGGAAATGTGTCTTTTTTCCGTTATATTTCATGCTAATTCCATATTTGCAAATTGAAAAATTTATTTGATTATTATCGCCGTAATTTCAAAAACGATTCAGTTAAGCCATTAATACTTAAACAGTAAAAAGTCGGTAAAATAAACGGTAAACTGATCAACATTCAAAGAATTTTTTGGAAACGAAAAAATTAATGTTTTGTTTATAGATTACTTACCCTGTGGTTTCAATGGTCAGCAAATCCAAATCTGCAGTTACAATGGCGCATTCAAAGTAACTTTTCAAATGAGAAAAAAGCTTTTTCTATACCGGGTGGAAAAAATCGATATTCCAAATAGTCAATAATAAAGAAAATGTATTACTTCAGAATCTAAACTCAGAATTTAAATATTGTAAATGATGGAACCAATAGGCGATCCCAAATTCAAAAAAAAAAATGAATGTGAAATTCCTAGAGACCGAATTTAAAAAATTTACGATATTTATAAATATATCTTTTCAACATCCTGGATTAATAATCTGAAGTCAAAATTTAAAAATTAAAAAATGGCGAATTAATTGTGGCATATCTTTTTAATTCGATTTGGAAATAATTTAAGTTGTTTTTTTAACTTAAAGACAGCAACTTTTATTTAATTTCTAGTAGAATTTTAGAAGAATATTTCGCACCATACTTTATTTTGAATCCACCATTTTGATATATTTTATTTTAGGTCAAATTAGACCAGAATGTTCTGATATAAACGCTAATAGGTTAAAAAAATTATAAACTAAATTTAATTTCTAAACATTATTTAGTTTCATAAACTTATTGTTTATCTACGCTGTAATATATGTCATCTAATTTTGTTGTCATTGTAGCACGCTTTAATAAGCTAGTTTTCTAATCTTTTGGAATTTTTTACACATAAAAATAACTATTTTTGTCACAGAAACTAAATAAGTATTTAAAAAGTAACGTATCCACCAATAATTGTAGTAAATTAGTTTTTTTGTTACAATTCTATTATTTGAAAATTGTGCAATTCATGACAAAATTATTCAATTAAACACGCATTCATCGTAAATCGACCTGTCAGAGTAAATAAAACCACGCACCACATTCAATAATAAAGTAGGAGCTTAGTCGTATGCGGTCTTAAGCCACGAAGGCCATCCGGAGTCCCAATGATAATTAATCGAGTTTCAATTAACAGTGAAACTATTCAATATGTACATAGAAATAAATCGTTTCAAGGAAATCGTGAAATACGAGGTTGCATGTTGAATTCGAAATAGGACGTGTAAATCCTGTTCCTTGTCAGGCGAAGTGGTGCGGTATTCATCAAAATTTAACGATGATATTGGATTTGGAAATTGAGACATATATCGCTCGAGACTTTCCTCAATTCAACGATGTGCGAACAATCGATTTATATTTAAACTTTTGATTTTATTTACGCTATTAAAAATGAGAAAGGGTAACTATAGACTGTTTCAGACTATCAAAATGTTATATATGTATTTATAATAAAAAGATGTGGGAGATGGTGATCATCTCATTGCAACACTAAAAACATTATTTTGAAATGTGAAGGGGAGTTTAAAATCAACTTCAACCTTTCGAGGTTTGTCCAAATTACCCAAATTACTAAACTTTCTTCCAGATTATTTTTTACTAATTATAAGATTATATTAGTTATCATGAATGAAATATACGTTTTCAACCGATTTTTCATTATTCCAACTGTTTTAGTTAATATCGCGCTATTTATGATTGAATAGAAATTCATCATGTATTTTAAAACGAGATTTTCGACAGCTTCATAACAGTTCCTGTAATGAAAAAATGAAAAAAAGCACACCTAGTAGTACAATCTGGCATACTTTCTACCACCGTTACGCTGAGATTCATAACAGATTGGAACCTAATTTTCGTTGCATGTTTCATTAACCTTGATGTTATCTAGAATAATATCATTTTTGCTGCTGTTTGAAATTTCTATATTACATCAGTGTAAATACATCTTATCCGAGTTATCGAAGGCACTCTCCTTCTAGTATCGCCAAAACTATCGATTAAGAAGCTACTAACATTTCACCATATCATGTATATTTAGAAAAAAAACTCGGTGCGCTTTGAAGTTATTTCAGTGATTGAGGGCTCATTTTCAAGCTATTTTTAAGCCCGACATATTTTTCCATAATAGCATTTGTCTTGCGATTAATATTTCTAAAGTTATGGCTACAAAAATGGGAAAAAATGCAATAGAGGTTACGAAATGTCACAAAAGTAAGTTGTAGAGCTTGACGAAAACTTTTCCCCCTTCATACGTTCGATAAAAATTGAGTCTGCAGGAACATTCTTAATGTCGAAAAATTGGCCAAAAACGCGTTTAATACTGACCATGAGTCTCTTGAAGAAGAAAAAAGGCAATGAAAGTGGATCAAAAAACGGGATGAAAGAGATGTTTCTATATCTACAGATTGTAAAATGTCGAAGAATGGAAATCCTTGCTGATCCCTTTTGTCGAGATATCTACATTTCTGTGTCTTTAAACTTTCACCATTCATGTTACAATAATTTAATGTTTATCAAATGCATTTGAATAATAATGAAACATATGTTTGGCACAATTTTACAATTGAAATTAAAGTAATTCGAAGATAATGTACGGATGTTACAATTTTCAAAACCGGAAGAGATTCAATACTTCCCATTTTCAGCGTAACCCCGGACCAACGTCGAGAAGTCTGGTCCCATCTTTTGTTATTTTATATTTTAAAGGTATTTTCGAATTTTATTAGAAAAATGAAATAAGCAATGAAACTTGTAATATAAATTACAAGTTAAATATTAAGAGATGAAAACTCAACAACTGATTTCAGCAGAAAGCATTCAAATTCTTGAATGATACGACGAATCAAAGATCGTTGATTTTTAATAACGTCTCTAAGAACTTTACAATAAAGGACATTTGGTGTTTACATCTATTGTTATACATCATCTTCGTTCATCTCTTGTGCTCTTTTTCTGGTATATATACAGGGTGACCCGTTTTAACCTGTACAGTCAAATAACTTGAAACAATGCGATTAAAAAAATATTTCAACAAAAATTCAGTATGAAGGGGCTGATTGAAAGGTGACCTAGACAATGACTTTGTTTTCAAGGTTATCTGAAGATTAAAGTGATTTTTATTAATAGGAACCTCACTTTTAATATTTAATTTGCACAATTAAATTTAGTTTTTTCATTTGGATATGTTAGTACGTACAAAAGAAGTATTCTTGACAATATAGAACATATGAAATCGACTTTAGTGAAAGCTGTAAGGGGTATGTGCCCTGCAAAAATGCACCATCATCAAATTACAATAGAGTTCCGGTAGAATTGCGGCTCGGTATATTTATGTCCCAGCGTATTTATCCGGTTCCGTCTCATTATATTTACCTGTCGCCGCTGTCATTTTCCTCCATCTTGCAGGCTGGGACCTCGGGAAGGGCCTGTTGTGACGTCCTCAGCTTCCGAAAAACGTCCAAGATTCCTTTTTTGTAGAGGTGTGTTATTAATCAAATACATTGGATAAAAATTAAATTAATATAACATGAATGGAGAATGTTTGAAAACACCGAAATGTCGATATCTCGAAAAAGAGATCAGTTAGAATCTCCATTCTACGATATTTCACATCTGCAAATGATATAGAAACATCCCTTTTATTCCGATTTTGGATCCATTTTTGCTGCCTTTTTTTCTTATTCAAGAGACCCCCGTGTGACAGTATCATCTGCGAGCAAACTAAAAACAAAAACTCTAAAAATCTTGTGTCTTCTGGACACAACCTCAAAAGCAGGAGAAACGGCATTTTGAGGTACATAACCCCAAGTAGAAATTTGGCATCGGAAAAAGCTTGGACCTGGGTAGTTTCCCTATCTAAAGCTAGTAACTGTCCTGGAAATCTAACCTGGATCGATGCGTGATTGGGGATGTCTGGCAAAGCAGATTCCCTGTTTCAAAACTAGCCTGGTCCAGGCCGCGCTGTTGTTTCGTCATAACGATAATTTTCGGTATTGTTCAGATTGTGGTCTTTATTGTCATGCACTTTCTTTGCATTGACTCATCTTGTTTTTTTCGTTCGACCTTCTTCTTGTGTTTCATGTCGTCCATCTTTCTTCTTTAGTCCCACGCCTTTCGTTTTTCCTCTTTCGCCTTTCTCCTTTGGTTTCATGTCTTTTGGGTGAGCCTCCAATTGCAGAGTTGAATATCACTAACTTTCACATTAGAAAAGTTAAAAACGTCTTATTTATTAAGGGCAAATATAATCTTTTCAGCAAAGCGTCACATAAAAGTGCTCGACTTGGCTTTTCTATCGAGAGTGGCGACAGCGTCGAGACCCGATCTTTCTTCGGGTTTCTCCGGAATATGGCTTGCTATGCAACTCAGTCAGTGGTTTGTTTGTCATAGTATTGTGGAAATTATCCACTGGAAATCCTGGACCTGTCTAGATTTTCCAAGATATATTTTCCAAGGCTGGCCCACTATATAATAAGAATCAAGGAAATTTCTATTTGGGACCTCAAATATCTCAACGTCTTCACGTAATTGGGAGGGGAACGGGTGAATGCAGAATTCCACGTGTTAGAAGCGTTCAAAAAAAAATATATAAAAGATCAGTGCAAATCTTGACTTCCGCATCAAGTTCTGCAGTTGAGCGATCATGTACGAACGCTCGGTCCAGTGTTGAATATTATAGAAACCTGGGCAATTTATAATTGAACCCTCTTTCTTCGGCAAGACCCATTTACTCCGGAAGAAGCTAAAACGTGCTTTATGCTGAATCTCAAGTGAAACCCTCGAAGTGAACCGCGGCTCGACGGGGTGCACACGCCGAAGATTCAAAGTATCACGAGGGAGCATTAAAGTTTCAGGTGCAATGCTCCTATTCCCACGATCCCTTTTCAAGAAATGCTCTCGCGACTCGGCGTCGCGGCGTGTTCGCGAGACAAAAGTTATATTTGCCTATCATAAATCTTTAATTTGCCGCTCGTATCGCCGGGAATAAGATAGCGAATAGTAGCCGCTGGAGGAGTCGCTGAAGGAAGATCCGACAACGCATTGCGGTGGTCACGTTTTGTTCAGGTTTCGCGCCGAAGCGAGGGTGCCACTACCAGACATTGATATTATTCGCGACGCATTGCATACAAATGCACCAGGAAACGTGGGATTCTTGCAGGAGAGATATTACGCTTCCCCGGCCACAGGGCGGCAGAAGGTTCGCACCGGAGAATAAGACCCGGACAAAATCATCCCCTTCCCACGACACGCCATTCCTATTTTTGTTTCCAAGGATTATATTATGAAACTTCTTAGCGGGGATAATTTAAGAGAGCGTAAATAAAAAGAAATTAAATAAGGAATGCAGTTTCAAGATGCAACTTAAGAAACAGAGCTGCATCTTTTACAAATTCTTGACTTACGACTTGGACGTAATATGGAAATGACGATAGAGCTGAACGCGTGAGTTACGGGGTACTTTTTTTTCTGATGGTCAATTTGAATGAAATTCTCATCCTCCGTGGAGGGAGGGTGAAACTGCGGAAAATGACGGTGAGGACTGTCGGTAAAACGATAAAGTCGTAATTTCGTAGCATCGTTCTGGAGCGACGTCCTGCTTGCAAATTTTGGGCTGTAAAGTGATACGAATAAAATCATCATTCTCAGGTTTTCGTCCGTGTTTGATGTATTCGATTTTAGGCTACATAGTAGGTCAACGGGATTTTATAATTGGAGAAAAATTTGGTCATTTTTGAAGGCATCTTTTGCATGGACTCCGAATCCGATGTCAGAATTAGTCCCTCACATGACAATTTAGAGGTATTTGAGGTTACACGAAGAAATTAAATAGTTGGAACTAGTAACTTTTTACAATTTTTAAGTTATAGTTAATTTTATTATCGAAAGTAAACATTTCACATGAAGTAAGATTTAATTATAATGTGATATAGTTCTTACTAACACGTCTGATTCTGCAAAATTCCCATCAGGTCGGTTATAAAAAAAAAAGGGAAGGTAATTATTATAGAGTGTTTGACCTAGAATCCTGGCCCATCATATCAGGCATTTTTGTACCATTCAGTTCAATTGGCCAAAAATGGCTGTGGGTATTCTTATTAAAAACTTTAAAATTATTAAAATATTGAAATTATTGTAAGTTAATGCCGGGGTGTAAACCTCGATGAGCTCAACTCCCTTTGGAAACCGCAAAAATGTTCGCAGATTTTAGGTATTTCTTACCGTTTTCGTGATATACTAATTTTTGAAATTACAATTTCAAGCCCATAACTGGAGATTATATATTGAATACAAAACTCCTGAAAACAAGCAAAATGAAAGAAGAAAAACAGTAAGTACATAAAAAGTAAACAAAAAAAAGAGAAAAAGAATAAAATCATAAAGAAAATAAAAATAATAAATAATTTTAAAGCACTAACAAATTTTAAAAATTCGAAAAGTAAACAAAAAACTGTCAGGTCCTCCATTCTTGGTGATTCTGGGTTCTGCAGAGAGCAGGATCTAAAAACTGAAAAAAAAATCTTTTACATTTTTTACGATACATAATTGGCCATGAATGGTTTATTGAATTTGTATTCGTCAGAAAGTTAACGAATTTCAGATACTTTGAGTCGGAACTGAAATTCAAAATTCGGGATTACAAACATCTAAAGATTTTTGAATGCTAGCTGAATCCGCTGTTTTGAATATTGAAAATCCGATTTCAAATTCGGTTTCAGCAACTTCAAAAACTATGAGTTAAACAATTAGTCTAATCATTGAAGTATAAATTTGTTTTTTTTTTTCAAGTGCGTGCATATGCATCATGAGATAAAAAGTGCACTACTTTTTTGTGTGCATATGTGCGTCGCTAACACTCTAGACGTTAATAGTTAATTATAAAAATAAAAAAATTAAAGGCCTTAATAACAGAATAACTTTCAGATATGCAACAGAAAAAAGAAATTTTCTCTTCGACTTACTTATTATTAGGAAAGGAAATGGTTCATTGGATACAATTGGTGTCATAAAAACATCTGGTCCGGACGATATGTTAATTTTGCATCCAATTAAAGTATAGTTTAGGGACTAAATACACAGAGTAATGCAACTTTCCGAAATACGCTTTACACAAAAAATCTAAAGTTGGTTAAAAAAATATTGAATGAAAATGGATACCCTGCAGATATTACAAAAGTAATTAGTCCCCGCTTTACTAAATTTTATAATTTTCTAACCCTCCTGAGGACCAGTTTTTCTTTTCCACATGAAAGCAATGTTCTTTAGGAGAATATATTTGTCATGGTGCACAGGAGGGTTAATTGACTACAAAAATTATAAGGAAGTGAATTGTAATAAACAGTTATCAGTTCCGTACATATAAGGTAGAATAGAAATATTTCAAAAAAAATTACGAAAAGAAAACATCCGTCTGGTCTCAAAACCAACTTTTAAGAACATCGGTGCAATCGAACCGTTTAAAGACCAACTACCTCCTCTACTCAAACTTAACAATGGGTATTATGGGTAACAACCCAACCAACAATCCGAATGATTGGATATTGGAGGTTAGGTTAGTACAAAAAACGGGGGTCTGGGAGGCGCAGCCCACTTGCACGCACTCTTCAGATTCAGGCATGACATTTCAAAGGATATAGTAAATTTTGCATTTTTAAAACAATTTTCGGGCAGTTTCGTCGGTAATTTGAAGACTTATCGGTGTGATTACCAAAAAAATGAACACGCTCTACAACTTTTGTTTGAAATATTTTTTCGTTCAATTCATACTTTTCGAAATAAAAACGCATTTTTGGATTATTTTTTTTTAAGATAGCCGCGACGGCCGAGCGCCGATTTCTGTTGTCATTTTCGTTTTCAGGTGGAAAAATACATGATGCGTACCTTCTGGATTTTTCGATTTCAAATAGGTGTATCATCCAAAGGTTTACCCCAACAAAATATAAATAGAGAAGACAAATTTTGCAGACGTTTATCAATTCATATAATCGATATAAACCTTAATTTTTGCTAGAAACATCGAAATATTAGGAATAGAAACGAATAATAAAAAACATAGAAAGTTTTTTTTATTAAAAACAGTAAAAATATAGGTAGGTTCCTAGAAGATTTCGTGCATAAAATCGTTCTGGTTGGTTCGGATGGATACCTGTAAAATCTTCTCCCCATATATAACATCTTGAAGTTGTCATTTTCATTCTTCCACAATATTATTTTTTTTTACTCGTTAATTGTTCAATTTGTTCACCCATTTCCGAAGAGGGTCCAGATAAAGAGGCTGGAATATAAATTTGTATTTAATATTAAATTATTATGTATTAAAATTATCTTCTTAATTGCTTTTATTTACCTTTTTGTATTTATTATATTTACTTAAATGTTTTTATTTACCTTTTCATTTTCGTTCATGTAACCTGACCGGTTAACGAACATTGATCGTTTAATTTAAAATATATAATATAATAATTCTTTAAGCATGTTAATTTCACATTACTAGTCGTATAAATTTTTTGAACGATATATAGGCCAAATCGATTTCAAATCGTGCGTTCAGAAATATATTATTCTACTTGAAAAGTGAAGAAACGTGTTTTTTAAGTTTTTTACTTTTTACGAATTACTGAAGATTTTGTGAATAACAAATTTTAAAAAAATATGCCTCCAAAAATTAAAAATGTAGAGAACCAATAACAATAATGTAATTTCATAAAAAAAACACCTTTTTTCATACATATTCAGAATTTCTAGATTGTTATTTTTCTGGTTTTGAGAAGAAGAAAACTATTTTAAATTTTTTTTTCAAAATCTCGCCGCGGTTTTCAAGATTTTCAGTTATTCTTCGTATGTTTTTTTGTTACATATCTTAAAAAGTACAGATTATCGATAACTGTCACTAATATAGCTAAAGGTTTAAAGGAAAAACAAGAAATTGTAAAAACACATTCATCCTTAATATTTTTCGGTTTTGTAGTAGGTATAGTAGATATAACATCAATAATTTACAAGAAAAACCTTTTTTGTTTCTTGGACAGATTTTTCTAACAGGTAATTTTTCTTTACTGTGGGTTCAGTTTCTGTGAATAAATTCTTATTAATTTTCTTTAATTGTTATTAGTATAACAGTAATATAACAGTGAAAATATGAAGATTCATATTTTCCGATAAAAACAATCTATCTAAGAAAAAATAAATATTATTGTTTATTATAAATAATGTTTTTATTACAAATGATTCATGTTACTAAAAACGTAAAAACTTTTTAAAAATTTTGGATGATGTTGGTTATTCTTTTAAAGCGTTTGGTATATAACACTTTTCACGATGTATGCACGTAATAATATTGGAAAATGCAAAATAAATACATAACGAACATCTAGCATTGATATAAACCACGGATTGTAAGAGGTTTTAAAAAAAAATTAGAAATAGTTTCTTTCTCTTCAGAAACAGATAAATAATAAATTTGCGACAATCTGATTTTCTTGACAAAATCTTAAAAAATTCGTTAAAGAATAAAAAAAAAAAAATTATCGGCGAAAATTTAAAACAGCACGTGTTCCTTTATTTTTTAAGCAAAGCAATATATCTTTCATCATGAAGTTGATGCTTAACATGCCATCGGTTTGCTTACTTAAATTTCGTTAAGAAGTGTGATATGATAAGCAATGTTTAAATAATAAGCTTAAAGAATGTTCTAACTTTATTTTAAGTAAAAAAAAACATAAAGTCATTTTAAAATTACTTTGATGGCAGAAACAAATAATGAAAAAAAAAGAAACAGTTGCGTTTAAACCTAAAAACACCATATTAATTACTAAGTATCACTCTTACTAAATTGCAACGATAAACATTAAAGCATTTTCCGTTAAATTCTGAAATAATTAATCAGATATGTTAATAAGAATTATAATGCCGTGTAAATCAGTGTTATTTCACATAAAATGTTTACTTTTAATGCAATTTTGTTGTTTTGCAATTTTGATATAACAATAATTCTGCGCATCTCTACTATTTCAATATCCCACTGTATTTGTATTAAATTCTGATAACAACATCATGTCAACAAATTTAGTATTTTTTTATTAGAATGCTCCAAATAAAATATAGAAAGTTTATTCGCTGCATAAATATCGTTGTTATCTTAACTAACTTATGGAAAAACAAGTCATATTTTTGTTAAATATATAAAAAACAGTATTAAAAAAAACACAAATCAGCTAATACAATTAAATTAGATAATTGTATTAGAGAGTTATATGAGGCTTTCGAGTTTCTGGATTAAAAGAACTTGTTTATGCTGATCCTTATACTTAAAAACAAATTCACATTAATTAAAATAATATTAAATACAATGTATATTTAACACCAATTATTTTAATATTTTAGTCTATAAGTATTCAATAAAACACTTCATAGAAAATTGCGATGTATTTACGTAAATTGATAGGCACCAAAATATTACTAATATTTAAGAACGTAAAGTTATAAGTGTTTTCAACATTACAAACCACATAACAAATTTAATTGGTGTAAGAACCTCATTTTATCTAATATAATTCGTGTCTTTTACCATAAACGTAGTGGAAGTGCCATTACGACGAGTTTTATGAGACCGATCGCGTCTTTGCTGCAAATTAAGTAGTCGTATAAAAACAAATGATCGTGTTTTAAACAGGACTAATTAATATCCGCATTAATCGAGCCTATAATAGCTGTAGTTAAAAAATCTCTATAAAATTTAAATTTCAAGGGAGATATGCAAGTTTAGATACATTTATATATGAATTTAGTGTCATTACTTATTAGCGATCTTCATTAAGATTGCTAATTAATGTGTACAGGTATCTTTTGATAATTAACTAATTCCAGATACCTTCATCAAAAGTTGCTACGAATGTACAATATGATTAAACGAAGATAGGAAAGTTTAAAAAAATGTAAATTGTTTATATTCTCGAAAATTAATCATATGTTTATATTTTCCAGAATGTTATTATGTATTTGTCATAGAATATTAACGAATTGGCCCTTCTTAAAGCAGTTATAAAACATGCGCATGATGTATAAGGAAAATCCAATATTCCGGAAAGTAAATGAAAATATATTATGCAAAATGGCTGCTGGATAAAAGGCAAAATTCATGGCTCTGCATTCTAAGAATTACATCTCTTGTAAGTAAAGTTGTAAAAAAGTTGTAAAAAGATTGATTATCTTTTTATATTGCATTATCCATAGCGAAAATTTTCTTTGTAAGTGATCAGGAAAGTCCCTTTTGAAAAGAACGTCGAAAGAGTAATTTTTATTATTGGATTTAATAATGTACTGCTTTTTTAAATTCACAAGTCATTTTTTTATGTGTTATAGATCTTAACTTAAATACGCCAGCAATGTTTTCATTGGTAAGCTCAATTTCTACTCTAAAATGCAATTAACTTACTAAATCGTAATTTTTAGTCGTTTCGGACAAGGCAAAGACAGAATGCCGTAATTTATCTCCTAAAATTGCCTTATAGCTAAATAAACTTTGAGAATATTTATACATAACCTAAAAATATCTTACATTTTATATACGTAAAATATTTATATATAGTGGAGTAAGTTTACAAGTCAATATCGTATGCTGCACTCTGAAATTTACTTTATTCCAATCTTAGAAAGAAAATTTCTTTATTGGTTAATATTCTGACTAATAAGGTAAAATTAAAACAAATCATGGCGCTCTTTAACTTATTTAACAGTATAATTTACTACGACAAATTTTTTATGGGACATTTTGACAAAAAATTGGATTTTCACAAAACTTTTTTGAAATATTTAATCTAACCTAACAGCTAAAGCAATACCTCACGTCGCTATTGGTGTCTTTTTATATATCAACCAGAAAATTGTTCACTGTAGTACAAGGAATCGCACAAAATCATCAATATTATCAGAAACATTCTTAAGAACAATTTGTAGGCCCTTGAGGTGTCACTGAAAGGTCATTTCAAGGTCAAAAATGTTTGACCAAGGGGTTAACTGTATTTGCCACTTGAAGGTCAAATCCGTTTGACTCCCGGATTATTTATTAAGAATATTCAGAAGTCAATCATTACTTACATTTTCAGAACATGTACGTTTTGAAATGTATGGTTTTTTGAATGGCTGCTTTGTGAGTTATCGGGTTTTTGAAGTGCACCCAATGATTCGCCTCTAAATGTGCTTAATGAACAATCCGGGGGTCAAACTGAATAGACCTTCAAGCGGCCTACAAAGTTAACTTCTTAGTCAAACATTTTTAACCTTGAAATCACATTTTGTCACAAAAAAACACAATTTGTCTGTAATTTTGAATATCTGGTTTTAAATCACTGTTTTTTAAATGATTGTATTTTGAAATCCCTGTTACGTGATTTGTCGGGTTTTTGAGGCGCACCCTAATTTGCTCATTGTTATATTATTTTTATATGTTTACAATAACTTTATAGTTAAAAATACTCCTGTTTTATATGTGAACATACACTGTGCGACATATGTGTTAAATATGAATACGAAATTGCAACCTTCAAAGGTGGAAAATTTGCCAAAAAAATTGAAATGAGAAAAATAAGACAAAGCTAATTGAACGGTTCAGTTCCTTTCGTATGTACCTTAAATTTATACGATTAATAATAAACAACAACAAATTTAGGCAAGTGGCTCTGACGAAACTGTATGTAAGTTATTCCAAAATAGTGTAGAAAGAGCCGACAGATCAACAGATCAATCCTTTTTTGCCCGAAATGAGAAAAGCAGGTATATTAGTTTCAGCTCAGTTTTTTGAAAGAAGATTTTTTTTTATTTAGCAGGCGAAAAATGGGCATTTTACGCCTCGTTTTGCGTGACAGTATAAAAAACGCTACTTTTTTATCGGTGTATCAAGAATATTACACATTTTTTTCTTCTCATAACTCACAATTTACGATGTCAGTAAACGTCATAACAAAATGAGGGAATAAAATCTTACTAGAGCGTAAAATATAGTTTTACGCCCGCAGGCGATCAGTGTGTCAGAGGCGTGGCGAAACTATCTTGAGGGAATCGGGTGATGGTCTTTGAGGTATTAGAGTTTACACCCGTGATATAAACAACATTTTTCGTCATAACGGGTTTAATATTCGAATTTATGCCAATCAATTAAAATTATAAATAGAGGGAAACTCCTAAAATTGGATTTTATAATCCAAATAATTTATTCTTCGATAATTACATTAATATATATTTGGATAATTTAAATATAAAACAAAAGTAGTTAACACGCATTAAATGTAAAACAAACTATGTTAATTTATTTGAACTAGAACTATTGGAATATAACGATATTTTATAATTAGTAAAAAAAAACAATAGCAAAGTGGTGCAAAAACGAATAAAACTTCAAGTGCACATACGTTAATAGAAACAGTACTCGTCCTTTTACAAATTTTCTTTTAGTGAGGAGTTTCTAAATTTACCACGTTCTCTTGTTTTTTAACCGAATCGATTGTAAAAAACTAAAAACTGTACGATAAACTTGTTGGTTCTCAATTCGATGCTTCACCCGCTTCGCAGACACTCAATTTTTTTCCTGGAATAATAGTAGATATATTGATATGAACTTCGTTTTACTAATACGTTCGATGTAGCTTCAGATCGCACATATTGAATGAATGTAAATTTGCATACGATATACTTAATATATATTGCTTACAATAAAATTAATTTTAAATTTAGATATTCACAAATTTTCATTTTTAATTCTACCCATTTTATTTCACCTCTCTGTTTTCAACCCTCTCGCAACCCAGAATCATTTCACCTACGTATGGACACCACGCATTTGAGTAATGATCCAAATGTAAAATGTAAAGTAGAGCGTATATAAATCAGACTGCAAATTAGTGCTCATTAGCAATGTTGTAATAAATATTTCGTATGTGACGTGAAAAACCACGACATAAATTACGTGTGAGAACTAGCTATTACGGCAGTCCGACGCCGCTTTTGAAAGCACTAAATTTGCATGCAACCTCTCAGGTCAATAAAGAAAATTATCGGTTGTCGCGCGTTAAGTAAGAGTCGAAGCGAATCGTGAATGTACTTAGAAATAGATCAGCACTTTCAACGAAAGAGAGGAAAAAAGTAGGGAATCGATGAAAGGTATTTGTTGACTTTAAATGAAAATTTCTAAAATGTTGCAGGCCAAGTATCAATTAATGATTGTCGATTACCCATCAATCTTCTTGTCAATTCATGAAAATAATTTATCGTTTTCTTTGGATTATTTCATATCTCGTATTATTCTGATAAGAGTGAACATTACTGAAATTAGAGTTTTCATTATCGAAAGTCTGTGCTGACATAAGTTCTAAATGTGTGCTGAGATGATCAGTACTGATTCGATTTGTAATATGACTTATTTAATATCGTAATCTAGCAGTATCAATAAGTACTGTATCAGTGTTAACTTATTGCTTCAGTAGTGATTTAACACTAAAAATAATACTCGTAATCAGTATAGCGACGGTACTGACGTTCTCCGACAGCCGGGCGATGACACTAATGTCAGTCAGTATTGGTTTAGTACTGATTTGTTACGTCGGTCGATTCAATACCGAATGTAGTTAACTTGAGCCAGTATACTAATATAATATAAATACAAACCTAAAAGTATTGTGTCAGTACTAATTTAATAATATAGCGGATACAGTACTGGTTACCCGTACTGGGTCAGTACTTTGGCGATATTAGTAACAGTACCGATTTATTGTCGTAAACAGTACTGGATACCCGTACTGAAGCAGCTGTTCCCGGTGTTTTGTCATTATTGACTCAGTTCCGTTAATCCGTACTGGCTGCCAGTACTGGGTTAGTATCTTGTCGAGGATTTATTCCGCTCATTTTTATCCAGGTATTAACTATGATTCTTGCAGAAGCTTTGACAACTTTGTCTTATGCATGTCTTATTTTTTGTTTTCTATATTCTATTTTTTGTATATATTTGGCTTATACATTTAGGATAGTCACTATGAACTAGTAGTATTATCTTCATATTCCGTAACTTTGGCTTGGACGATTTAAAAGCTATAAGTGCTAAAGAATTTATGACTATACTACTTTGAATTATAATATAAGTTGAATATCTATCAAAATAAGAAGTTTTTTACATCCACTTGTAACTGATTTCCTGGATCCTTTGTATACTAAATCTAAATCAAATATACTAAATTTTCTCAATATATTCCTCATACGCCAATCATCGTGCCCTAGTAGAAATATGCGGAGTAAAACCCTGACAAGATACTAACCCAGTAGTAGTCGCCAGTACTGATATTAACGGAAATGAGTTAGTACTGACATTAAGTTGGCAGAGTGCTGATACAGTAAAACTGATAGCCAGGACTGTTTACGACAATGAAGTGCTACTGATAATACCGCCAAAGTACTGATCCACTAAAGAAATCTAGTACTATATAAGGTATTAGGAGTACTGAGTAACGGAGTTAATCAGAACTACGTGCAGAACTGTCATCAATAAGAAATAATGCCTAACCATAGGAGTATGTCTGTACTAAACCAGTGTAGGTGGTCAGTACGCTCTACCAGTCTACAATATCGATTACTTAATACCAGACTATAATACTGATTAATGGTTATTGACTGCCAAAATAAGGCAGTACTGAAACACTCCTCTTTGCCAGTGTTATATTATGGTATTAAATGATTACTAACTATCCTTAGGAAAAATATCGTAGTTATGTCGCAATTCACCATCAAGAAAGTACTGCTTCAGTACTATTTCTCAGTACAAATTGCTACAGTTAAATTTGAGCCGGTATCGACAGCTGGACTCATACTAAGGTGGGTATAGTATTTCTGCATCGTGAGTCCTGTAGACAAGTATAGTAGTGACACCGCTTTTATTTTCGGATTAACTTTATATACTCTTTAAATTTATAACAGTAAGAATGCAATAGGTACTTGAATAAACTAAGTGATGGAAACTCTTGGTATTTAATATCTACATAGGAACTTAATATCTAAAAATTTGACACCATATGATCGAATATTAAAATAGAGGTATCAAATGACAATTCTTTGTATAAATATTTTATTCCTTAATGTCCAAACTTTTAATGTCTGTAATATATCACCTCATAATATTTCGTTGTCACTACATGTCGAGAAGAATCTGTAGAGAATCAGTTCGCATGAAGGATATTTAATGTCCAAAGATTTGACAATATTAATATTCGATCTTAATATCTGAGTTAATATTATATTTATAATATATCACTCATTAACAAAAGAAAAGTTGACGTAGGTTTGGAATAACAAAAATTAATGGAATCCATTTCAAATCATGCAGAGAGTTAGAACTCATATCATGGAATTAATTTACGATAAAGTGTGTTATTCTCGTATTTTACAGTTTTTTTAAAATAATTTGTTTTCACTGAGTTATGAATTTTTGAAGTTTTAAGGTCCAGACTGAAAATGTGATAAAATTACAGGACAGAAAATTAAAAATTAACATATTTTCTCTCCAAATACTCCATTTTCTTTTTTTTGGCTTTAATAGCCAATTTTGCACTCATGAAAACTACACTAAAGAAATTTCAAAAAGTTAACAATTAACAAAATGGCGGCGATTTTTAGAGAAAAGTTACTATTTAATTTTCATCGTTTCCATCGTATTTACTGTAAATTTTTGTGTAATTTTACAGTATTACCGTGAATAAGTTCTACGTAATATTAGTCTGTGCATGAACCTTATAGAGCCGTGAAAATTTGTTTTCTGTAACCTGAATTTTATAACAGTAAGAATGCAATAGGTACTTAAATAAACTAAGTGATAGAAATTATTGGTATTTAATATCTAATACATTTTGAAGAAACCGGCGCATTATCGGATGGAAGAAGCAAATCAAACTATTTGCCAGGAGGTTTTTGGAATCGCTGATTATGAATCTGCATTCAACGTTTCAAAATTCAAAATGGCGGATACAATATGGCGAACTAAAAGTCGAAAAATGTGTCGAATCGGTTGAAAGTGGTTGCTAGGGGGATTTTCAAGTAAAACTTCCAAAATTCATAACTCAGTAAAAACAAATTATTTTAAAAAACGATAAAATACGTGTCGCTTTATTTTCGCTGAAGGATAACATACTTTATCGCCAATTAATTCTACGATATGAGTTCTAACTCTCTGCATGATTTGAAATGGATTCATATGATGGATTTTCCCTACCTTAATATCTCGTTTTCAATGTTTAGAGGAATATTCTTCAATGCCATATTAATGACAAATTAAATATCTCTGACTACATATTAATAGTTTGCCTACACGACATTTTTTCCCTAAAAAATTGATAGGATGATAGGGCGTATATTAAAATATAGATATCAACATTAATTCTGAAAATAATTATTTTGCACCTTAATATCTGAAGAATCAATGTCTATGAAATATTACTACCGAATATATCCATTTCTCCACGTAGAAGAAATATTGTCCAACGTCGATGACAGTTAATATTAACAAATATTATAAGTGTACGAATCCGATAGTTAATATCTAAATTTTCACACACTAATATCAAGTATATTAAAATACAGATAGCAAATGACCATTTTTAGTACAAATATTTTACTTCTTGATATACAAATTTTTAATATTTGGAATGTATCATTTTTTAATATCCAATATTCTCTACGCGGAGGATTATTTTCTAACCTAATGTAATTCTTTAAATATCTTTAGATAATCAAACTCAATATCAGAAATAGTACCTATATCTTTAGATGCGTTCGCCTAAAGAGTACGTTATATTTAATGATTTGCCACCATATAATATCTTAGATAATAGCAAAATGTAGTAATTATTTATAGAAAAATGTTAATTCTTCATTACTATTTTACATTTCTAATAGAGGTCACTCTATAATATCTAATTCACCGTATGAGATAATACACTCTCCGTTCTGAAGTACTACAAATAACCTTTGTGATTGTGATCAGATGATTACACCCCAACTCTATAAGTTTGGAGGGACACGATTGAAAACAAACATAATATAAAGCCTTTTGTTTAAACCAATTTTGTTCAAAATTTCAATTTCTACCGTTGGTGCGCAACAAAAAACTGAAATACGAAAAAGTTTAGCTAACAAGTTCTTTGTCGCTTATGATTCCAGTTACTGTTGAAATCGAAACTTGATTGGTTGTATCGTCGATTATCCCGTTTCGCAATTTGGTGCATTGTCAATTACGCAACGCCGCGAAATTAATCCAACAAACGATTACAATGCACAGGCGGCGTAGGCGTTTACTAAATTGATCACACGCAAGCACCGAGCATCAAAATCCATAAGCGCCATTCTCGATGTTGGTTTCGCTTTCTCGCGTCAGCTGAGCGAATTGTATGTCCGATAAACATGGGTGAACCGCGGCGAGTATCACGCACACACAGGTGGGCGCAGGTATACCCAGCAGGAAACGGCGAGAGTAAACAGTCGGTGGATGCACCGATGCAGGGGTCCAGGGTAGGATTTAGTCCGGGTAGAGGAGGCTGGGTTTCGAGGGTTAGAATCGCGACGTCGCGGTCGAAAATGACAAGCTGCAGCGAGCTCTCTCGATAGATCAACGTCCTCGGACCGCGTCGAGTCCCGTCAGATGACGCGCACGTGAATCCCTGCACATTACGTCCCACACATGCTGCTAATTAGGGCGATGTCATGTCGAGAGGGCAGCTACTCGTGTATGTATGTTTGTTTTGCGGCAATTCCAAGTGGACGCTCGTCCTCTCTCGTTGTTGACGAACAACATCATCGGATCGTTCGCGCGATCCTGGATGGAAGATCCATACAGGACTCGCATGCTGATTTTAATTTCATCCCAAAAACTGCATTTTCGTCTCACGCTCCAAAGGGTCTGAGATTCCTCGCGGCGATAAACTCTACGGAGATTTAACGATTCTGTCTTTCCCGCGACGTGTTCAGCATTCTAAGGTTAATTTTCCCCGGGACCGGTAAATTTCGCAAATCTGGGCGCCGGCGTCGTGCGTCATGAGCTCTCTGCCTGGCTGCAACCAGGGAATCGTGTCTCTGGGTGCACCCAAGGATTTCTTTCTCCTAACCACCCTCCAGTCTTTACCACTCGAACTTTCTGCTCCTCCTCCACGTTTCTCCCTTTTGTAGACAAATTCATGAAAGAAGCGTCCTAAATTCGAATGTTTGATCGGCCTGGACAGAAGACTGCTTTTATCAATTCCAACAGTTTTTGCACTTTCGTCAAGAAATATCAGGAATGGGAGCAGTTAAATGGAGGGCTCAGATGCAATACTAGGAAAATTATCTGCTTTAGTTCGCACTTTTTATTCTGTCGTTCATTTCAACGCGAAAGGAGACTAATTTCAAACCTTTAGCATCACGGCGGGAAAGTGCACCGAGCGAATATTAAAATTTAATAGCGGAAAATTATGCAATTACATCGTATTATCTCGTAATAACGAGAATAATTAACCCTGCGAAATAAAATAATTTGGAACAATTACCCGGTCGTGGGGTGCTGTATCGTGATGATGGAGCTTGTATTTTTCCCTCAACAAGTTTGAATTTAACTATTTTTTACTCACATTATTTCTAGTGTTTTATTTACAGAAAAGATGATGAGATTTTTAAACGTTTAGAGTTTGATAGATTCAGGAAATTGTCGATAGAAAAGTAGTGTAATTTGTGCTTCTACTATTATCCTTAATCGGTTCATGTGAATATTTGAACTGTATTCACGAAAATGTTCGTCAATTAACGCAGTTATTTTTTTGTTGCTATCGAGGACGCTCTATTGATTTTCATTAAAAAATAAATTCAAAGCTAATTAGAGTTGAGTCCCTGTATATTTACCCGCTCAGTTCCTCGCCCCCCCTCTCCTTCCATCACCGTCATTGTATTTACCAAAAGAAGGGGAGCGCCACTTCTCCCACTATCCTCAGTCCCATTATGTTCGCGACGTTACGGCAGGTCCTTTGTGAGGCAGCAGCCAGCAAGGTCCAGCAAGGTTAGGCATTAAGAAAGCGCGAAAGGTAAATATAACGAGACGGAACCACTCAAAAAAAGACGGAATCGGTAGTGAGACTTAAATATAGCGAGACACAATTTTACCAGTACTCTACTATACTACTTTTAAAGGAAATTAGTAAAAAGTTTTCGTTCTTTTTTTCTGCCTTTCCTGTACTTTTCACCAGGAAAACATGCTCTTATCACTCCAACATCCATTAGAAAAGTTTTTCGACATTTAAGAAATAATACAAATAATAAAACTCATTTTACAAATCTTTGATTTAAAAATGGCCCCTTTGTCAGACCCTTCAACGATTTTCTCATTGTCCGAACGTCGGATTAATATTTTAACCCTTTTTCCCCTAAAATGAGAGAAACAAATACATCAACTTCAGCTCAACAGTTTCTCGAGCAATCCAAACGAAAATCATGAAAAATTAAAAAACAGAGTTAAAAATCGTTGTGCTTTTATATTATTTTGCAAAATTTGTGTATAAACAATCGTTGTTTTGCAATTTTATTATCGGGAATCGATAGGGTACACTTTTTATTCGAGAAACTGAGGGAATGTTGACGAACCTGCTCTTCTCATTTTAGGCAAAAACGGGTAAAGATGAGTTTGGAATTGATGAGAAAGACCTCGATGTCCAAATATAAAATTCAACATGGCGGTTCCAACATAGAAATTACGAATATGTAGTCGTTGATTCGTTGCTTGTATATTTTGTTCATTTTTTGGGATTTTTAATATTGCCGCATTTGGTTAATTTTTCATTAAAATGGGGAAAAAAGTGAGAAAAAAACTTTTGAATGCGGATTTTGTAGATTTTTTCACGGGCGTTCTTGTGAACATATTCATTTTTAATTAAATGTTGATTATCTTCATGAAAAAGGATTTTAAAATGTTGAATTTTTATTTCCGCACTTTTGATCAGTCAACCGGAAAATCAAAAAATCATAGAAAATGATTATAACGTATGGAGAAAGGGATCCTATTTACAAAAAACATATGATAAATGGTTTAATGTATTAAAGTTGGCTTTAAAAAGAGATGTCGAGAAAGAAGGCCCCTAATTAGCACGTAGACACATAGACTTCACGGGCCGTCTACGTTTAAAGTGTAACTGACCATAACTTCATCAATTTTTATCGAAAGTGAACAAATTTTTTTATTTTGAACAAAATTCAGAGCTCTTTAACATAAAATTACGCAAGTAACTGTATCTAGATTATTCGGTTAGGAAAAACCTGAAAACATCTCGCTTGTAATTTCCGCGTCCATTACGTCATTTTCGGTATTTATATTAATGTTGTGAACAATATATGTACATTTTAATTCAATGTGAATATATAACGCCAGTAACACTGTAACTTAAGTGATAATGAATCAAAATTAAGTGATGCTAACGTATTTGAAACGTATTCACAATGGATATGTTATGGAGACTATGTTTCATTATTACATAGAATATTATCCACTTAGTTAATATCCATGAATGGGGGAAGAATAATGTTGGGCCATTTTAGATAGTTCAATGCTGTCACGATTAATCAGGTACATTGTTAGATGAAGATTGCGTGGTTTACACCGAAATCGTCTGCTGAGACTACCTTCCAAAATAGAACTTTGGGAACACTTAAGAATACCTCAACCCACCTCGAGAGTTTAGCGATTACCCTAGTGTCTGTCTTATGCCAGTCAATTGCATTTCTAAGTAGAATAACGAAAACCAAGTTTTTCAGAAAAATACTTCATGGTGATGACTGTCGATATAAAATATAACTTCCAAGTTAGTCAGATTCCAATAAAAGGACTGCGGGTCAGTGTCCAAAAAATAGTTATTTCAGATTCTGCAAGAAACTTAGCTCCTTAGTTTAGTCTCATGTGCTGTAGTAAAATGATATAACTGAAAAATATTGAGTTCCGTACTTTTTTTTAAAGACTGAACTGACGAACCTAGTAATAGAATATTTCATCAGTGCAAGTAAAAAGCATTTCGCTCCCAGTAACAAACATTTTTTTAGCTAATACCAGAGAACCGTTTTCAATTAACGAGAAGAATTTCGTTTCATTGACGCGGATTTCAAGACAATGGAACTAGACGCAATGTTCTGAATTTTCTCGAATGCGCAGTTCACAATTACAAAAGTTGTAACTGTTTACAAATTTTAAACGCAACTGATATCCGCGTCATTCGCTAGTTCTCATTATATCTCGCGGAAAGTTTAGATCAGTCTCGTTATCGAGGTATCCTTATTCTCGGTCCCTGCTAAATCGTTATCTTCACACCCTCGACTACGTAATGTTCCATTGAACTTGGGACATTTTGAGTTTGCGTCTTGCAAAGTAGTTACTTGGATTATTTCGAAGTACCGCGAAGCTCTCGGTATTCCGAGCGACACTTGGAGTTTCGAAAATTTCTCGGCTGCTTGCTTCGAGATACGTCTTCAACAAACTATATGCAGATGTTCGAGACCTCTGGTAGGTGGGCGGTGAGAAATCGTATACCTCTCCGAGTGCTTGTATATAATTCCACGGTAAAAGCTGAAGCTTTTTTCAAAATGCCGGGGTGGCTCTCCTCATTTCCATTTCAGATGTGTTCCCGGTAAGGTATATATACCCGTCGACGGAAAATTCGATACTTCTAAGGAGCAGGTCCGTTCATTTTAATTCGACGAAGCCGCACCCGTTATTACTTAAAACTAAAGTTTCATGCAAATTTTGAGAAACAGCGTCGCCTCGAAATTGGTCGTCATTAATGGCGTCATTCGTCTGTGAAAAAAAGAAACTGGTCGGCTTTTATCGAGTCTCGTATCTGAGAGTTACAAATGCCTTCGATCGCGGTCATTGGTGTAATTCGAGTTTTATCTGGCATCTTAATCGGGTCGTGATGAGAGATGACATTCCAAGCACGGAAGAAATATAAAAGGATAAATGGAACTACTCAGTTGAATTCCTTTTTGAAACTCTTACCAACAGCAAACAATTTCTAGTACGTGCACGCATTCAATAATACATGGAGACCAACACGAGCATGTACCGTTTAGAATTTACTTCGTTATGCTTAAGCGCCACGTTAATTACCTTCACTTATTCCGATGTTTCATTTTTTAATTTTTCTTTGTATACTTTTAGCGTATATTCAATATTTATATGCGGATAAAGGAGCGAAATCTCGACCATGCAAAAATAGCAATTCGTGAAAATATACTGTGGTTAATCCACCATTTTGAATTATAATCTCAATATCTAATTAAAAAGAAACGAAAAAAATACAAATTATTTCGGTTTTCTTTTTCCATCATATTTTCTGACTTAAAATACTCAAAAACTAAAATACATAAAAACCACCGGTATTTCTTTCATATTTTGTATAGTTTCTAACTATGGTGTCAAAGAAAAAAGCAAAAATAAAAAAAAACACAAATTGATTTCAGCGATTTTGACACGTTACCGTTAGTTTAAATATAACGAAATTCGGATGTACAATGCCGCATTTTCACGCAATTTGTTCATTTTCTTCTATTGTTGTGAGCATTCGAAACTAGAATTATTTTTTTGAGGAACAGAATTTTTCAATTAAAATATCATAAAAATGCTTTTGTTGATCATTTAGGAAGAACACGATCAAGGTCATGATCAAGGTTGCGGTCGGATGTAAAATTTTCCACGTTTTTCGTTCCTGTATTCAACAATATGAGCTTCCATCGACAAAGTCTACTTGACCTTGAAATTACCTTGAAGCATATGATCAAGGTCATAATGAAGGTCATAGTCGGATGTACACTTTTCTGCATTTTATGTTCCTGTGTTCAAAAACACGGGCTTTCGTTGACAAAATCTAATTGATGTTGAAATTACCTTGAAGGATATGATCAAGGTCATAATGAAGGTCATAGTCAGATGTACAATTTTCCACACTTTTTGTTCCTGTGATCAAAAGCACAGGCTTCCGTTGACTAAATGTACTTGACCTTGAATTTACCTTCAAGGACATGATCAAGGTCACAGTCGAATGCATAACTTTGCTAAGGTTTTTGTAGTCCATGCAGAGTCTAAGTATTCGAACTTCCTCAGGAGTCACTTAGAATGTCCATACGTCGGCTGTTTTCATCATGTCAATTTCTTCAGATGGTCCATTGTTATAAAAGCATTTTGAAGATAATAATGTGATAAAAGAGGACATTCGGATGTCTTAACAGAACCGGTGGATGTCTTGAGATACATGGGTTGGAGGGACGTTTGTGTAATATTTTACGAATCTATTTAAAGAAATGAAAATTGTATTAAACTCAAATATATTTCAAACACAAATGTTGTTTAGATCAAATTAATAACATTTTGGAAAAGCTCTTGAAAATAATGCAATAATGACGTCAATATTCAACATTTACGACATATTTTAGTCGATTCAGAATAATCAGAAATCGTTTTTTTATATACGTATTATAAAATATTTATAACAACTGATACAAATTTATGTGACAATCGTATGTAAATGCAGAGAAGTGGTCATCGAAGCGAAGTCATCCGATTTGTTGATCCGGCATGAACGGAACGTCGAATCGCGTGTAAAATCAATTCAAATAGTCGTTGAAGTTTCCGAAACTGACAAGTGTACCAACTCGTACAGCATTTATTTACGATCTGTAAAACGGAAAAGTGCTATATTAAATTTGTCAGAAGCTATCCCGAGTTATCGCCACGGTATTAAAAACGAGCGGAAAATTGAATTGTTTATGCAGAGGCGAGAACGGAAGCGGTAAAAATCGCGGTCGTGCAATCACACATATGTTCCGTAATTCAGTTATTTCTGACAAAGTTACCTTCGAGATAAAGTCTGACGGGTATGTCGTTATAATAATTTATGCACTTTATCGTTGCCTACCGATCTCTCATAGTCGTCTCGGTCTCTCCATCTTTCTCCCTATCCCTTTTGAACTTCCTCTCTCTTTCTAGCTTCCCTTTAATCTTCGTGCATGAAGAACGGCACCGACGCAGACGCCGCACTCTACGCCAAATCGTTTGTAAGCCGGTCTTGGTAAATTGTGAAAAGTCTCGGAGATGCTGGAGTGAAGCACACCGACGGAAGTACACCAACAGAGATCGGATACATGATATATAAGCGGTTTTATTGACAAGTAGGCAAACCACTTTAAGTACTCTCGGATACTAATCTTAAGACGTGCATATACAAATGGGGGTTTGAAAAATTAATAGCCAAAAATCGAACCAAATTGTAAAACACATTTTCAAATCGCTTTCAAAAGTTTTTTGCTATGCTTTTTGCTGATTGATCTTTTCAATGTTCTGGTCCCGTTAAAAAAAACTGAAAAAAAATTCATTTTTCGAGAACATAACCTCAAATATCTTAAGGTTCTGATGTGAAGGTCCGATTCCAACCTCAAATTTGCATGCTGCATACAAAATTAATGCAGAAATTACGCAGAATCCCAAAAACAAACCTTGTTGACCAGTTAAACTCCCATTTTAGTTGTAGAGGACATTTAAATGTAATTCCAACAGCCGAAAAGAGATTCTCGAAAATTGTGCACTACATTCGTATATTAATCATTTTTCCTCTTTAAATGAAGCTTGGAAATCAATAAAAAAATGTACATCTCTGGAACTTAGCAGGTTAAGTCATCCTTAGTTGAGGTGGATTAAATTTCTGATTTTAATGTATTCGTACGGAACGAAGTGAACCTCCAAGGAGACTAATAAAGTAATCTCCAAGTAAAAGTCATAGTTTAATCAATAGTAAGAAACTAATTTCGAGTTCTTCCGTATTGTACGTTGCAGAATGAGAAATCGTTAAATAAGATCTATAACAAGATTCTCGCTGATCGGGACGGGAAAATAAAGTGAAGCAGCGGTTTTCTAATTTACGAGCTGAGACTCGGTGGCGGCATTAATGACGTATAATGTGCGGAAAACGTTATAATATCGCTGGAAAATGATGGCTTGAAAAGAGTGACAGTGAGGGGAGTAGAAAGAGAGTATGCGAGTAAACGAGAAAGAGATTCAAGATAAAGAGAGAGGCACGGACCCGTAGAGAGATGATTTAATCAGAAAAGGAAGGAAAAGAAAGCTGCGATGCCTCAAAAGATTGAACATGAGGCAGTGGGGGGTTCAACTCGGGGGATCTGTCTTATCTGCGGGATATCGGCGCGAGTAACCACATCGGATTGCCAAGCGCGTATCCCCGTACGTTGCAGTGGCTTAACCTCCTCGACTTCTCGTCTCTATTAGTGTCGTTCATGGCACGCGTTCGAAGACGATGGGGCTGGGTTGCCCCCTCGCCCTCAAATGCCCCCAAGAGTCCCTGAGCGTCTTCTCCACCCCCGTACGCAAGTTCCTGGGCAATTGTGGTTCGGTTCTTTCCGGAGTCCGGATTCTTTCCCTGGAACCCGTATGTACTCCCAATTCAATTTAACGAGACTTCGACGTGCCGCCTTCCGGAACACCGTATCGGAAGTCGTACGTCGGAAGTTTCAATCTACACTTTCCCTAATGAGGGATGTTTCTGCCTTGATCGGGAGGAGTTGATAAGAGCACGGGAGCTAGCCGGATCGATAGTACTATATAGCGCTTGCCTTTATACGAGTCTTAGAGACGGACTTTATCTCAAGTTAACGGCGAAACGGGATCTTAGGATTAACGGTGTTCCTGGGAATACGTCTCGGATGAATTAATAAAGGGATGGGTTAATGCGAGGTTAATTTTGATTATCGGTAACGTGATTTGTTCCCCAGCAATCTTGCTGTTAAGTATATGGGACTGTTCGTTACAGGAGTCTTATGACAAATATATCAGATGAATAGTTTTGCATCTTAAGTGATGATATATAAAGTAAATGCACTTGAGAAGTGTGCAACCTAAACTATTAATATAGTTATATAGAAAGAATCTACTATATACATCAATAATAATATAGGTTCATATAATCAGGTTGACACTAGGCACAGGGATTAGAATATAATTTTTCAGGGGTTTTGTTGCGCAGGATCTGAATCTGAAGTGAAAAAATCTCTTATTTAGCTCTTGTTTTCGACATATCTCAACCGAAAAGATCAGTTACTTTTTCTTGAATTTCAGGTTATCTAACATAAAATTTTTGCTTTTACTAAAAAACTAAAACAGTTGCAAGCCTAACCGTTTCAAATGCTGTGAAATGTTCATGTTTATGACAGGTTCAGAGTACTTTATGGTGATTTATAGTCGTTGGTAGACAATAAAATCAGATCCTACACTATCGCAAATACAGGTAAAAATCATCGTCTTTAGCTTGTTTTAGATATGTTTTAGGTTAACTTTTAGTTTAGGATATCTTGGTAGCTAGAGTCACTTCAGAGATTTAGAAGTCAGATTTGGATTTAACGCACCAAAACCTTTGAAAAAGAATATTTTTCCGAATAGAAATGTATTATCGTCTTGATTAGGATCTAACTAGAGCGTTACGCACCTGATTTGGGCCTTACTAAATTTCAACTTTAGTTTATATCTGTGTTAAAGTGTCCACATGACTGTGTCCTCCTGTGTAATGTTTTAAAACTGCTTCGAAATAGTGATACCTTACGTTCAAAACCGAAATTCCATATAGGAAGAAACAATGTGGAAGTCATGGGATTACATGGGCAAAACCACAAAACTTTAAACTTTTGCAATCCGTTAATGAAGGACAAAAATAAATTCTCCATACTGGGATTATTGACAAAGCGTAAGGTATCGATAACAAATATTGAGGATGAAAAAGCTATGAAAATAACATGTTTAATTGTTACATGTCAAATCGTTTTTCATATTTCAGTAAATCAATTTTGGAACCAAGTTGCCTATGATTGAAAATTTACAGTCGTTGGCAATTAGTTGTTACAGAAGGTAGAATACATCGAAAAATAAGTTGTGGGTACCTCGAAATAAAATCTGTAATGAAGAAAAGTCGTGCGGCATGAATTAATGAAAAAAGTGATACCTTATACATTTTGATCCATGACTTTTGAAACGCGTAATGTAATGGGACCATGCGTGGCGGAATTATTTATGGTCATATTATAAATGATTTCCAGCAAATAAAATTAATACGTCTAGTAAGCAAATCGTACTTTTTTTAAAAATACAACGTTTTTGACAGACTCGCGTATAATTTATAATCATATGCCCTAATTACACTTGTGTTTTATTGATCTATATACCGTATAAGTATTTTGAAGTTGTTCTGCAAAAATATCAAATGTGTCACCATCAAATTATCAATTACAAATTATTGCGCGAACTTCTTAGCACGATGTAAAATATTTATTGCAGTATTTTCTATCTTCTTGCACATTATACACAAAAGAACTTATAGTAATTAGAGTTTGTTTAGTGCAATTTGTAACTATTGTAATGTAGAATGCAATAAAATAAATGAAACCATTTACATTTCGGTGGTCGAGGTCATATGCAGGGTGTCAATTAAGTCCCAGGCGGTAAAATATTTTCTCATGTAAGACATTTTTTAAAAAAGTCAAGGTCATTTCTGAAGTAATTTTCTACGAGAAATTCCACGGTGTCCTTTAATTTGACCTTGGGCTTATGGTTTTTAAATAGAACCCCCCATTTTTGACACCGGCAATCGAAAGAGCGGGATATTTTACGATTTTGGGGGTCACTCTAAGGTTATTTAAACTCGACCAAGGTCTGGATATCTTTTGGAATAAATGTCGTTTCATTTATTTTTGTTACGACCAAAACTAATAACTTTAACAAGTCCTATTTAGTAGTGACTAGCAGCATGACATTACGAAGATGACCTTCAAGGTTGTTTCAAAGTCAACTTTTTTATTTACTTTGAGCTCGAGATTGAGAGTGAGAGAGAGAGAGAGGGAGGGAGAGAGAGAGAGAGAGATGGAGAAAGAGAGAGAGAGAGGGGGATGGAGAAAGAGAGAGAGAGATTATAAAAGATTTTAAAAGAAATTTATTAAAAAATACGAGCATTATTTTCTTGCATCATTGGATAAACAATTATAGAATTGAAAATGTGAGGGAGGGAAAGGTGAGGGAAATCGTTCCATTTTACGGTCTACTTTTTTCTAGTAACTGTGAATAGTAAGAACAGTTGCACTTCCTCAAGCAAATTACTAAATTTATTACAGTGTTTATGCTATAGTTGACTAATTTTCCAGAGCTACTACTAGATTACGACTAGAATTACGTACATTACAAAAAAAAACAAAAGATATGACAATAATTTTACTAACTAAATAAAATGTTACTTTATTGAACGTACTATATTAAATAATACACAATCATAGCAGTTATATTTTTAAAAACTATATTTTTCTATGTACTCCGATTTAATAGTGATTTTTATAGTTTCTCGATCTACCTTCCGATTCGACGATAAACTTTTCTAGAGTCTTTTTACTATAAAATAATTTTATGCCCGTCTCGATGTGCCCTCGGCATCATAAAACTAATTCAGTTAACTTATTCCATCAGAAGCTGATGTTGATCGTTCGACTGTTCAAATAGACGTGATATGCGAAAATAAATTTTATGCCTTTTGGGGAAATGTTCATTTGAAGTGGATAGGTTCGAGAAATACCTTGATAGAAGAGTATACTGTCAAATTAAACGAGTTACTTTTGTTTATGCCGATTTATTTGGTTGCCATACCATAATATTTCGTGAGGATAATTTAAGCTTGATTAGTAGAAAATATATTGTTAAAGTTAATATTAAGAAACGCTGCGAGTTTATATTAATAATTTTAAAATATTTATCGTATTTATTTTAATAACTATATAAGCAAACTATTTGAAATTGTTCTTAAAAATATAATTTCGAATTATCACGATGAAGTTTAGGACAGTTAAAATTTAGGTTTACCCCTTAAGAACTAATTAAGTATACACAAAAGAAGTTCGTCGAATATTAACATTGTTAAGTATTGTTGGTACTGCTTGATGCTATTCACAAAAGAAAAAAACTTTTTAAGAAAATCAACGTTGGAAAAGGTTAGCTGTAGCTGCTAACTTTTAGCAGATACAGTAGAGATTAATTCAATTACATATGCTACTTTAGTTTTTCCGCTAAATTTTTAAGTGAATTATTCATTGCAAATTATTCATTATCAATACTTACTTTGTAAGATTAGTAACAAACTAGTCGCAGCTAGTGGAGTTAGCTGTGGAACTAAATAATTTTTTTTTGTTTTGCACGTTGATATTACATAAAAATCGAAATATTAATAAACCTACGATTTTTAACTCATTCATTTGACTCTGCAGGTGACCTAACTTAATTTATTATACACTTAGTTATAGCACGCGCTTCGTACAAGTAAGTATAATGAGTAACCAAATACCGATAAACTTTATTGACTTACTTACACAAACATCGTTTGCGCATTCAAATCAATATTTATTTGTATACTATTAAGTAAACATTTACATACACTAAGTAGAATGTACTAACATAAGAAAATATTTACTTTTTTCATGACATTTTCTTATTACAGTAAAAAGAATCGCCTATATTTAAATAAACAAAATATTTTGTGTGTGAATTCGTAAATCTGAAAGAACTACAAAAAACAATATTTATATTAAAAAAGCTAAAATAAACAATAACACTCGCTGATAGTTTTCTTGGTATTAAACTCGTTGTAAGGAAGTATGTAAAGATACAAGTTAGAATTGCAGTCACGAGGTCGCAAGCACGCCGATAATGTGGAAATGTTCCAAGGATTCGAGGAACACGGCATCTAATAACATACATTCTGTACAAGTGTATTTTCGGGTAATATATGCAGAGTGTAATTTTGCAACGTTATATTTTGTATATCTACACTTATACCTGTTTCGATTTCGAGAGATATCAATTTATGTAAATTGTTTAAGTGGTTATACACATACCCATTTGAATTTCATTTCTTCCTTGGCTTCAACTTCAGGTTGTTACTTTCACTCTGTTAGTATTTTAAGTTTGGTAAAGAGATACTATCAGGATGAATGGAAAATTGTTACGAAGACAATTTTTTCCTCTGATATAGTATAGACACAATTTATATAATATAATATAATATAATTTCAATTAATTTGTAGTAGTATATATTGCACTCAAATTATGAACGCTGCAGCTTGTAGTCTTTCTACACTACAAAATTGGGTGTCTTATGAGTGTCTTAAATGAAGATGGCATAACCTCGACTTTTACACCCCAAAGGCGATCACTCGATTCCCTCGAGACGACTTCACCGCCCCTCAAGCGCCCTGACCGCCTGCGGGCATAAAAGTCCATTTTACGCCCTTGTAACGAAAATAACTCATAAACCAGTGTAGGTAAGTACAATCAGAAACGTGTCTTTTACCCAGTACTAGAATTGTTATATCCGTAACATTTTTCGCATACATTTCTCTTTCAACAATTAGTATTTTTTTTTTATTTGAAAATTGTCAAACAATTGAAGAAATACAAATACTTTCTGTTATTTGTAATTAAATATTCGTTTATAATAGGGAGAGTGCCATCTTCCTGAGTAGATCTGTATTACAATAATCATGTAAATATAATTTGATGGGGACCGGATCCCGAATTTTCAGCTAGGTTAAGTAATAACTAAAAAAATTGTAAATATTTTTTTCTGGCAGTATTTTAGGTGAGAAATAATGTGAAATGAAAAAAAAAATTGAAAATGACCTTGGCGCTAGTTTTCATTACGATGTTCATATTTAGCAGACCAAAATACGTCGAAAAACGTAGTTTCAAAATAACGGACGCTGTGAGGGTTCCACAAATATTATTTAAGATTTTCTCAAAAGTGCAAAAAATTATTTTTTTTTCGCCCGAATTTTTAGATGGCTCTTTTTTTATTTTGTTTCTTAACCCCTCTGTAAAAAATAAGGGTATGGATTTTGCTTCATTTCAACTTTGAGTAAAATAAGTATGTCAAAAATGCAGGAAAAACTCATCAATTGTATTGCATTATTTAGTGATTTTCATCTTCAAATTAGTATGGAGCAATTAATGCTAGTATACGTAGAATTTGTAAAAATACTTTGTAATAAAATTCGTGTGCTAAACATACATATGTAAAAATAAATGCCGACATCTAAGCTAGTTTATTGCCTTGCTTTTTAATAATAAGAAAATGTTGCAATTGTTGATATCCGAGAAATTCATATTCGGGACTAATGTTACTGCTGCTCCTTTTACTTCTCGTCAAGCCGTATGCACATTGCTATTCATATGTATATGCACACATTTACATAAGACCAATGTGTTTTACCGGCATTAAACAGTAAACGCCTATTCTGGAAAATGTACTGACGAAACTCTAATAAATTACTTTTGTAACATTTAGTTTTAAATTTGTATAACTGTTAATATTCTCACAAAAATAAATAACGAACGTTTGTATCTTAAATTTAGCATTATATAGAAAATATCAAGATTAAAATTACTCATTTATACTTAACAAAATGTTTATTTTGCTGACAATATTTCGTTTCAAATTAGAAAAGTCTCATTTAAAATCCCAAGTATTTTCTAAAAATGCAATTTTCCAATATTAAAAAAACAATTTAAATCGTGAATGTTATCTAAATTTAAGAAAAGTGGTAAATTATCAAACCTGAGAATTGAAATGTAAGCCTCGTTTGTTGCAGATTTTATATGTGAATACTCAATTGTCGGAAATTTTTTAAATTGTAGTATTATTTTATCAGGTCTCGTTTATTGTCCTTCTGGAGAACTTATGGCCCGATTAGGGCCTATTTCCAGTCTGATCTACTTGGGATTATTTTACAACTGACAATGCGATCGGTAACTTATCTTTAATGTTTTTATTCAAAGGGAAAGTTTGCTACTCTTGTTAGCAACAGAAATTAAGCCTATTTTTATATTTTTTTTATTTTGTTTTTTGTTTATTAAGCTTTTCAGATCTCACGAAGGATCTATTTCGACTGTAATTAAAGTAATTAAAAATAAACCGAAATTAAGCCTATTTCTGAAGTAAACTATTCAATTGCGGTTTTCGAAAAAAATGTCTTTACTTTCCCCCATGTACTATTTTGTATTAATTTTATTGTTTAACAACTTCGTTTCGTTGTACAATTTGCGAATGTTTTTTTATGACACTTAAATGAAAAATTTCTATTTAAAGTTGTGACATCCAATGAATTGAATCCCTGGGTTGAATGCAGAATTCACGATGTAGCGTACTACAATCTACACCGCTTCTGGAACAGATTAGCTATGAGAAAAAGAAAACGTAGAATGTGTGCGTCCAGCTGCTAACATATAAATTCAGTATACTAATTTACAGTAATTCAGATGTCTTCATCCATGATGACACGACAAACATGGAGAATATTAGATATAGTTTAGATCATGCAGCATTTTTGTCTTATAACTTAGGTGCACTATAACGCACCATATTATACCAAACGTTTTTCGAATTTGAATCTCCTTTCGAATTCCTGTTCTAGTTTAGTTCTCCAGTATGCATTACGATAATCGACGATTCGAGATAGACTCAAAGACACCACTATCGGTATATTTTACGGCGGCTGAAATTGTTCCTATTTTCTCCAGTGTTCTTTCGTTCAAAATTTTCTTTTCCAGATTCTTACATAATTATATCATCTCTTATATAATTTGTTTTACAAGTCATCATTCTGATTCATAACTAAAAGCAATTTTTAAATAGTGAGATAACAATTTTGTTATTAGTTATTTTGTTAATTCTCAATTTATCCTCAGAAATAAAATTTCGTTTCGAGACTTTAACCGAGTCCAACATTTAATTATTACCATCTGTTAGTCATTGATCCTTCAAAAATGTTATGCATAATTTTTGTGTGATATTTCGTATTCATTATAAGATTTTAATAATATGGCAAGATAATAATGACAAATGCCTTCATTTAAATCTTATCAGAAAACTGTTCTAGAAAGCTATTTAGCAGACTTTTTCAATTTCAAATTGTCATATTATATTGTCACTTAGCAATCACTTTGAAGACATTGGTCAAACTACTTAGAGAACACGAAGATACTCGCTCGAATGTCACGGGGCTTTTGAAACAGCTGCTGAAAATGTTTAAGTAAGCTAGATGGGAAACCATTTGCAGAACAATTATGTATTTGAGGGTTCTCACGAAAGCCTTCGAAAGATAATTGCGTTAATTCGGAAGGTATTGCCAATCCCTCTTCGTGAAATTTCTCCGAATAATATCTCAGATATCTTAGAGGGTATTCGACAACTCTTAAGGAATATTCTTATCAAAACCTACTGGCGATCATTCAGGCTTCTTTCAAAATTTTATATTGAGCAAAGTTTTCGGTTGAGTTTACTGAAAACCCCAGTTGTTTTGATAACCCAAATATCGATTCTGATGGACGTAAAATCGCAATTAAAATTTGAAATCCTAGGAAATCATGTTTTTATAAATAGGGTTTCTTTTTGTATGTCGTTAAGAATATTTGTGTAGTGTTTCTATGGAACATTTCTTTTTTTTCTGTAAATTCGCTAAAACTGAAAATTACGGTTTTTTTTCAATAATCAAGGTTTTCGTATCGGAAACAATTAGAGAATGAACAGCATTGTTTATTTCTTTTGTAATTATCAATATATTAACAAAAACACTTGTATAAATTTTTACCTAAACTGACAAATGCGAGTGAAAATGAATACAGCTGTATTATACTCATTATCAAATCTGGTGATTTGGTTTCGATTTTTTGAATAGTTATACGCGCATATCCCTTTTTTGTCTATAGATTACATATTTCATACATCATTATTTTTAAATGACCGCAAATGTACGACATCATTACTTTAGATGTGGAAATCGAAAATGTATGTAAGGAATTCCATGGAACTTTTAAAATTCGACTTTCGAAAATTTTGTTTGATGGCACTTTAATCAGCCTTACACCATTACATTTCTAGGGCCTCAAAGTTAGGCATATTTTTGCATAATTCCTAATCGATTTGACAAAATATATTGCATAAATGTTACTTATAATTACACAGAACCACAAAAAAATTTGTTTCGAAATCACTCGAATCAGAAATAGTGGATCTTGCAGATTTTTGGCCCCTGAAAACGAATCCGTTATTCGATTTGGCTGATCACGTCAAAATTTTAAGATATCTGATCTGAAAAATATACAAAAATATACTTTTTGGCAATTTAAGGTTAGGATATGTGAAAAATCTGAAACGATGAGTTAACTATTTCTCGAAACAAATTTTGTTGTGGTCACTGTGTTATTAGTCACGCACGGCAATGTCTTAAACTCTTTTCCTTGGGACGTTTCGATACATTATTGGGCACAAAAGGATGCACTATAATTCTAAAACATTTAGATTTTCGTCTTTTTGTGTTTTTCTTTACGTTGCCTAAAATCAGAAGAATTAAAGCCTAAAGCGAAAAAAATCGATAGATGGTTTTTAATGTAAACTCAATTTTGTTTATTTTTTATTTCTCTTCCTTAAAGGCCAACAAATTTTCTTAAATTGACAATTGGTTTATTCTTATTTGTTTTAAAATTAAAAAAAATGGCTGAAAAACATTTTTCCCCCTATTTTGAATTATATTCTATAATTAATGCAATCTTTTAATATAAAGTACTTGTAGTAGTTAGATCTTTAAATGTTTAAATTAAGTAATCCTATGTATATATTTTGAAACGTTAAGTAATTCTGTATATAATATTTTTTAGAAAACTTTTTATATTTTCTTCTATTTCATATTTTGTATTATTTACCTAACTAAGAACAGTGTAAGGTAATTGACAAGACTAAACTTTGGAATATAAACATTAAAAAAATTGAGCGAGGCTTCTGTCCGTTTAAAATATTTTGGCCTCTTTAACTGAAATTCTTTAAAAACAGATTTTGAAATATTGATTAAGTTTAATGAATCTTCGAAAGAAAGTTACATATTTGATCTGGCAAGCCAGTTTAAGTAACTTTATCTGCTTGAAATGTTTTTGACTCATTTTTATTTTCTTTTAAAAATGAACTTTTGATTGGTCGAAGTTAAATCAGCAAATTTTTTTTTATTTCACAGCTAAATAAACCCACTTTAAAATACTCAGAACAGAATTTTACTTATGAAATATAATTCAAAATAGGTAAAAAACATATGTGTCCTCACTTTTTAATTTAATGACAATTAACAATTAAAAAAGGTTTTAATTTAAGACAAATTGTTCGTGAAACTTCAATGAGGAGAAATCTAAAGTAAGAAGACTCTACTAAAGAAAGAGTTATTAATCGCCAAAATGTTCAGACTGCTATTTTAAAATCCTCCTAATGATTTTTGTCATTTTAGTACTAAATTCTTCCAATTTTATAACTGAACAGATATCTGTTAAAAAACTTTAAATGGAAAGAATTTTTGCATTAAACTTAATCGATTCTCGCAGTCATTACATTATTTCCAGAAGAATATTGTAAAACTTATCACTATTTTTTTGAAATGTTACCCATAAGTATATTTTTGCACCGGAATCAAGATTTACAAGATTAACTTCAGCAACAAAGTTGCCTTAGATTATGATAAAACACATCTTTTTCAAACTATTTTTTATGGATTATGTACAAATCCTATTGAACTTGTACTGTAGATATGAACGTGTTATTTGAAGGTAATTTTTTTATCGAAAATCCAACTTCATTAAGGAATTTTGTGTTTTGCATGGTCAAAGTAACAAAAATTATGTCTTGGCAATTAGTAATATTTTAAATATTTAAGACTAAATACCCGAAAAAGTAGGAAACGAATTTCATAAAAGCAGATTATGCACTTTTCATTTATTTACAATTATGAAATACCTACTGCATAGACTAAAGTTCAGTAATACAGGTTATAAACAAAATAAAAAGAGCAAAATCTAATTGGAATTAGTGTTACTACACAGAGAGAAAAAAACTGTTGGAACCACGAAAAAATAGTGGAATCGATTTTAACCTCTTAAGTAGTAGATTTAACTATATGTAAGGTTAGAGTTAATATTTGAGGTTATGTACGAACGATTTAACAATCGGAAAATAGTAAATGAAACAATTTTATTGTACCGTTTACCATGGAAATAGGTAATTCAACATCTTTTGGACTTACGCGTTTTACTATTACAGAAAGGTTCCGTTCACTATTCCCCTTTCTCTCTGTGTATAAAGCGCTTGTATTATTTTTCCGTGTCAATATATTTTTTTTAAATGTACAATAGAATAAAAGGCCATGTAGAACAACCCTTTTTAGTAATGATACTGGAAACCTTTAAAATAAAAATTAATTCACCTAATTTTTAGCGTAAGTGATAAAGAGACATAGTTTTTTAAATTGGCAAAATGGAAGTGTTTCCGAAACGCTATTTATTCGTGTTTTAGTGGTGTATAGACCAGATTTTACGAATAAAGTAAGTGGTCACATATCAAGAGCTGTCCACCCGTAAACTCGATATCGCATACGGAAACTAACGACAAACATAAAAGTTGCCCGGAGATAGTAAACATACAAGTACGTATTAACCGCCATAAAAAATCCCCATAAAACTTAAAGTGTCCGTGATGTACGGAAAAAACCACTAGCTTGTAAAAATTACGGTCATGATTTACAATTGAGCAGAAATGTATAACTGCAACTTTGGTAAAAAGTGAGCGATGTTGCTGATCACTAACTTTTTTATGATAGATTCCAAAATTACACATTTAGTGAAACGGAAATTGGAAATACCGACAATATTAATTTTTTAAAATAGTATCAAGTTTAGTAACAATTGTAAAACGAGAACAACATTTGCAATAAACAACCTAACTTTTAACATCTCGACTTCGACTTTTTATGCTGGATGCATCGCACGAGAGGCACGTGTTTCGCGCGTATCATCATGCTTGGCCACGCGAGACCAGATGAAAATGTCAGGATGGGAATTTAACATCTTTTTCCCGATTTTTCAAGCATGATATTTTTACATTCACCAAAAAAAAACTTTTTAATATTTATGATTGCAGTGCATTAGTACGGAAAACAGATGAGCAACGTGCTCTAAAAGAAATGAAAACATTACATACAAATAATTTTACTGTTCGAGATTCTGCAAATTTTATTTTTTTTATTTGGTATGTCGAAGAGGACATTTGACAAAAATGAAATTGCTGCGAAAAAATCTAAATAATTTCTCAAGTTCTTAGTCTCGAATTCGAAATGCTTCTAAATTTATAGTTTTACGTCGTTGAAGCGTAAATCGCAAATTGTGTAACAGCAGGTGGGGTAAAGAATCTTCGTATCTCGTGAGTGTTCAAGAAAACGACGAAGAGAACACGGAAGGACGTCGGTAAAAGAATCACAAGCGAACAAAACAAAGAGATAAAAAGAAAACGAAGTAATAAAAATAAAACAAAAGTATGCACTGTTTTAGCGTCTAGGGCTTATATTAGCACCTTTACTTCTATTACTTTCGTGCGATACCTTACTTAGCGTGCTTCATTGTATCCACTTAAACTTTTAGGTGTTATTTACTTTAGTTAGTTTTTTCGTAATGTTCTCAGTAAGTTTGTTTTGGAATGAAGTTTTTAATTTGGCGACGTTAGCTCACTAAATTTTCTAAAGTGAAATCTGGAGCATTATAACTATTGAGCGCTAATGAAAATAAGAATTTCATATCTTATATTTTCGTGCTTTTTTATGTTTAGAATTTTAATTTCACACCTTTAATTATACTTCAATGAATTGTGTGTGGAAAGTATGTAAAAAAAATACATCTTTTATTCAGTCGATGTAATTAATTTTACTATTTTTATGAAAGCTATTAATAAATAGTGCAAATTACTCAAATATGCAATTAAATTTTACCGCTCCTTTCACGTTAGTCAGACTATTTCTTCCATTATACATTCATCAACTGCATTCCTAGTTATTTTAAATAATTTGCGAATGTTACTGCAACTAATGTATTGCAGTTTAGCCTCCGTTAAAGATCTCATGGTAGAAACCACTTTTTTAACGCTCCGGGAGCAGAACTCGACTTTGCGCCCTGCAGCGAAATCTTCGTTTGCAAATTACCGAGCCCCACGCCCGCCGTACCAAACAATATAGGATCCAACAAGTGCGATTGTTATGATCGCATCGCTTATTGCGACAAACTTCGCACTAGCCAAGGATTTGTAATTGCACCCTTGTTACACAAGATACTATTGTTTCACTGTTGATAATTTTCGAATTATTTAAATATTAAAAGCGAAAATGGTTGAACGGTCAATACAACTAATGCTGTTCTAGGGCGCAAATTTAACTTTTAGAAATATAATCATTAAGTATTATAAACACTGAAAAAGCAATATTTAAATTAATTTAAAAAATGCGACTAAAATCTGGAAATTAGTAAATTGAATGAAAGGGAAATGTAATATACAGATGACTTACTATACATTGATGGACTTTAAGATATCTTAAAGTATATTTAATTAATCATTGTTAATATTTCTTTGGACAGTGTACATAATAAATAAACATAATTATTAAAAGTGTTCAACTACCATAATTAATAGCAATAACTAAAATGTGAATTTTGGAACGAAAACAATCTGAAATATAAAGATTTCTTAAACCCATTCGTGCAATGAATATTATACTCGTGAAATAAAGAATATCCAGGTTGTTATTTCCAACTTCGTGTGTTATTAAACGCCACAATATTACTTTTAAGAAATAAGTATCATCAGAATAAGACCTAAGGTATTTAATCGCAAAAATTAAATTATGCATCGTACCTTCTGCCCAGATGCAGATAAGTACATGCAAATATCCCTATTTATTACGATTTATTGTAAATGACTTACTAGTATATCGCCCGGGATTCTTGCTGAAAGTAATTCTAATAAAAATGTGGAGCTTCCAGCCGTAATCATAAAAATAACTCTAATCCTGCACTCTATGCGAGGTCGGACGTTTTACCTAAACCCCAACTTCAGGCGGCAGTTCGGCTGTACTCTCGTCCTGTTGCCGTTTGCTGCATATTTGCTGCCTCTCTTTATTTACGTACATGTCACTTGAACCGTAGAGTAAAATGTTTTTTCTTCCTGCATGTATATGTTACCTTAAGTCAATATAGCAGTAAGCTGGACTAATGTTTTCATTTGATTTTTTTTATGCGAAGTAAAGTCGCCTTTTATGAGTACAAACGTAGAAAAAATAATCAGGATTATATTGCTGGCTAATGCGCGTGCTCTTGTTATGAAATTTTGTGAAAAATTGATGATATTGGAAAATACGCAGGTTTATTGCCATGGCAAAATAAATACAATTGTTTCTACAATTTGTAAATTTGATGATTTACGATACACTGGATAAAATGGAATGGGATTATTAATTAACGTAACTTTTATGTTCATTTTTTATCAACATCTGCAGTTTACCGGTTACTGAAACATCATATTCCATTAAGGGTGGTCTCAAGCGGTCCGCAGCGGCCGGTAGGTTAGGAAGTTTCACTAAAAAACGTAAATTAATGATAACTGAATAAAATTTTCAAAATTCGGGCTCTGTAAAGGCAATTCTAAATATTATATACGGTTTCCTAGACAATAACAAAGACATCAATTAAAAATTCACGGAGAATTTAAATAATTTAAAAAATAAAGAAAAATCACTTATTTCAAATTCTCGGTCCCCCATGAACACTTCAATAGCTTTTTTTGTTTTTCCCGAAATTGTCTATTACGACTTAAGCCGTATTCCAAGCAGCCCCTCAGATGTTGTAAGAAATCAAAAAACTATGTCAACTACTTCAATGGCGTTCTAACGTGATCCCCTGATAGAGAAGGAATTTTCACTAAAAACCGTAAATAAAAAATGATGAATCGCTTATTCAACATTCGGGCTCTGTTAAGACAATTCTACTACAGACGGTATCCTAGAAAATATCGAAGAAATTAATTGAGAACTGACCGCGAATTTTCGGAAATAAGTGATATTTATTTTTGTCGGTCTCAATTAATTTCGAAAATGGAATTGCATCTTTTTTCAAACATTTGTACTCCTAAAGTCAAAAACCCGCCTATACAATTCAGAGATTAATGCACAATTTTGTTGGAAAAAAAATTTCTTGTCAAAGATAGAATTTTTAACTTTTTAGGTCATTATTCATTTATAAAAAAAAATGAAAGACGCACTTTTACAGGTTATGTTTGCAAACAATGGTTTCAGTTATAACCTGTCAAAATAACTAAAATAGTTACACTCACACACTAATATATATCATAAATATTTTTATTTATTGCGTAATAAGAATAGCCACATAAAGTTCAACCACATAAAAAGAATATTTCGATCAGAGTAACATCTGTTCACCTCCTTTCGAACGGCAGGTTCCTTCATACTGGACTGCCGATATATACTGTCAGGTTAGGTTAGGTTAGGTTAGGTTTAAAGTCTACAGTGCTGCGCACACTGTGTATAGGACAGTGGCTGCGCATAGTTTTCGTATTTCCATTTACGGCAAAGTGACAATCTTTTTGCGGGAAACTGATTGTCCTGCCGTGGATATGTCTCTTGCTGGAAATATATAATCGTTTTGCGGCAAGTGGATTCCCTTCAAATAGATTTTCCTCTTACGGCGAGAAAATATCCGATTGCTCATATATCAAGCGGATTATCCATTTGCAGCAACTGGATTCTACTTGCGGAAAGAGGACTGTTTTTAGAGTGAATCATATTTAGGTCCAAGTGGCTTCGATAGATATGTTACAACAATGTAGTGTTTCTTATATGTATGAAAATTGAAAATGAGCATTTTCAAAACTTCCACCCCGACAACAGGCCAGCCGAAGTATTAATAAATAAAAGTTGCCAAACACTTACTTCATGCACTTGTATTGTAATAGACCATTCGATGTACATTATATGTTTACTGTGTTTTACTAATTACTGTCTGTATAATTATGATCTTATATATACAATATATATACCATACATACAAGTCGTCAAAGATATCTTGAAAGTGTCGAAAAGATCTCTGACGGATAACTTTTAGATATCTATAAGACATCTTTTAGATATATCGAAATAGTTATTTTCGTATCAAGAGCATAAAAGAACTTATACGCCCGTAGGTGATCACCCGGGGGGCTGGCGAAGACTACCCCTGGGGGGTAGGGGGTCGAAACGTCGAAATTTGATGAAAAACTATAGGGTCATTTTTTTCCGGGGTGACCAAATTCAATACTTTTTCATACAATAGTCATAAGCATTTTAAACCAGTTTTTATGGCATTATCGTTGACTTTAGGAAGAAAACACATACAAGCTTTTTTGTAGAGAATTTCATGCTCTATCTTTTTTGTTTGAAACATTTTTTAATAAAATTTGTATTTTTCAAAATAAATGCAAAAAACTACGAAGAAACTTAATTGGGGCTAATGTTTTTTAGTAATGGACGGATGGATCTGTGTCAAAATCTAATCAGATCTAAGTTATGCCAAGACACGTTTTTTTTAAAAAAAATTATGTCATTACGGTTATCCGTACGCGAGTTATCGCGAGACAAAAAAAAAACGGGACGTACGTACGTACAAGATCACGGACACACATTTTTTTATTGTTGAATTGGGGTCCCTAGGGTTTGGAACGTCGACATTTGATGAAAAACTATAGGGTAATTTTCATACCCGAAGTGACCAAATTCAATTAAGTAAAAATTCCATCTTTGACAAAAAATGTTTGCCCAAAAAATGTGAACTAACCTCTGAATTGTACAGACGAGTGTCTTACAATGGAGAAAAGTTTATTTTGAATACCTTCGGCCACTTTAAAGAAATTATCATATTCTTAAATCTAGAGCGACATTTTTAGATTCAATGTTTTCTTTACCAAAAATTCTCATATCTGATTTTTTCACCATACACAGAGACCTTTACATTTTTTTTTTCAAATGTTCAAATGATCTTTTTTTTTACGATAATAATTAATATTGAAATATTCACTTAATATCCTCCCTCATGCTTTTTGAAGTATATAGTTGAAAATAACTATTGTCGGTTGCGGTGAAATTATGTTAGGAACCATACCTGACTGTACCTATGTAAACATTTTGCAAATGTTTAAAATGCTTAATCCTTAGATGCAAATATTATAATTTCGCAACAAACGAAAATTTCTTGAAGGTCCATTTAAATTCATTTCCTGTATCACTTCTGAATTCGTTTTCTTAGCTCCTGCAATTAATTTCAGTGAGCAAATTGTATTTCAATGATTTTGAATGGTTAATAGCTCATAAAAAGTTGTTCGTTTTAATGATTTCGAATGAGAAAATCGTGGAATGAAGAAATGATGTCGTTGGATGAATTTCAATTGCAATGTCCGAATAGAACAATTTGCAAGTTGAATGAATTTCAATGAACAAATATTTATATTTGCCTCGAATGAATTTGAAATAGTTAATTATGACAGGACTACAAATTTAATGATTCTGAATCGAAAAAAAATTAGATGAAAATGTAACAGATATGAATGAAATCGAATCGGTTATTACCAATAGCGAGGTTGGGAGGTAAATGATTTTAAATGGAAATAAAATATTTAAATGAAACAATCGTACAATAATTGAAATTGGGGATTTTCGGTAGAGACGGTCTGGTTGAACTTTTTTAAAATAAACTACTACACTTAGTTTTTTTTTTAACCGTCAACGGTTTCCCGGTATAGTCTCGATTTACCTTGTCACGACTGTCAATAAATTTCTGAAGAGGGCTGTCATCAACGGCCGAAACGTAAACTAAGTGCAGTAGTTTATTTTAAAAAAGTTCAACCAGACCGTCACTACCGGAAATCCTCAATTTCAATTCAATCATTAGCGGTCGAGAAATCAACATTCAACATCATAATGCGTCAGCATGAAATTTTAATCGTACAATAAATACAAAAAAATTGGTTGTTTAGTCATTTTTTACGAGGAATTCAAAGATAATAATAAAAATTGTAAAAACAAATTTTTTGACCCAAAATAGTTTTTTCCTCAAAAAGAAATGGAATTTTCTAAAATCCATGCTTAAATATTTGAGAAATACATTATTCAGTGCACCAAACTTTTTTTGAAAGTTTTAATTAATTTAGCGAATTTTAATGTATCAAAGAATTTCTTTCTTGAGTAAATTTTGACGCGCAAGGCAGTGGTGCTGGAATAAAAAAAAAAGGTAAAATTTTTTTTTTTTAAATTAATTTTTTTAAATCTGTCCGTAATTTAAAAAAAATGCGTTTTTATGTTCACCCAAATTTAAAAAATGTTTAAATCAATTTAGTAGAGAGTAATAATGAGTTTCTTACATTATCAGCCAATAAGGTAGTAATCTACGGTTAAAAATCGAAATTAAAAATTACTGAATCGAATTTTCAAAATTTGAGTTTCATAAAAGCAATTCTAACAATTTGTTATGCTCTCTTAAAACAAATCAAAGAAATTTATCGAGAATTAACCGAGAATTTTCTCCAATATCGAAAAATCATGTATTGCAGAAAATTCTCGGCTCATTAATTGGTTTTGATTCTTTTCAGAAGACAGTAAACAATGATTAGAATTGCCTTTATGAAGCCTGAATTAGAAAAAAAAGTAGTCAGAACTTTTTAATTTACACGTTTTAGCTTCGATTATTACTTAATGGTACCCCTTTAAAGTAGTCTAATCTACCCTAAAAGATTTAATTTAATAAATATAAATTATTCCAGACTATTATAGGTATTCGGCCATATTCACACCTTGAAAAACTCCATGAGACTAGAAAATTATTACAATTTAAGTGTTAGCAATAATATTTCCTTTCTATGTGACAAGATGAACCATAATATAATAATAAATAATTAGGAAAATTAATATATAAAATTGACAACCTTTAATTAATACAAAATCCAAAAAATTCCAAAGTCAATGAAATTCAAATGAATTTCAATAATATAAATTTTAAAACAATAGACAATCATTGCTTACAGCTCTGTTTAATAGATTCCTATTGATATTTAGTAATTAAGAAAACCAATTCAAATCAATTGAGATTCATTCAAAATCACTCAATGAATTTCAATGAATTTTCCTTTGCTGGGTTAGTAACGACCTACACAAATTCTCATTTCACGAAATGTTTTCTTAGTTTTCCATTAGAAAGCAAAATCATAAATGTTATAAAAATACGGTATGTCTGAAATTTCTAAGTACAAAATAGAAATACACATTAACTATTTCCCATTCCAAAACAAAATAACTTCAATAAAATAAATAACATCACAATTCATATTTATGAAATTATTATCCGTTTTGATTTACAAAATGTAAAAATGATATTAAACAAATACCAATAAATAATATAGCATCTTTTTCATATACATAAACAAAAAATCATAATATTATCCGTGCGAATGACTTGTGTTTTCAAAATAGACAGTTGTTTACTGTATTGTTGCTAGAGGTAGACATAACCTGCTATTACTATAGTATATTTTATTCTATATACAATCATTCGAAATCAAGTTTTCCGTACCAGTAATGGTACATAATATTTGGCAATCTATGAATTTATTTCTCATGTTTTGATGTTTGCATTTAAATTCGAATATAATATTTTCTTTTTATGTAATTATGAATTTACATTTATAAACAACAATAAAGTTCTAAAGTTGAATACTTGTGTACGACTGTTGCATAATTTCTAAAGGCATTTCAGAGAGCAGAATAAAAGAAAAGCTCAGAATGAACTCTAAATGTTATCTGAAAGATGTCAAATAACCCACTTTCTGCGGTTTTTCTGATACGATGTCATTATGACATCTTTATGAGCTCATGTTCAAAAAAACTTCAAAAAGTAGGTCATCTGAACTCATTCAGAGTTCATTGTGAGCTCTTTTTTATTCTACTGTCTGGGATATGATTGAATACGATGATGTAAATTTGGACTATATTGATAACAGCAAAACACGCATATAATTTGAAGAAATAATAAAAATAAATATCTAACATTTTTTATAGATAATTTTTCGAACATGAACAATATTATTATCAGATTTGTATGTCTCAATACTAAAACAATACACCTAGAACACAAACACCATTTTTAAAAATACGTACCATGACAGCTTATAACAGAAAAAATTTATTTTTTGAAATATTTTTCGAAATTTATTCGGAATAAATTTTTGGCACAGGTATCTTTGGGAATTCTATACGTGCCAATAGCGCAGTAGGAAAGTTGTGCAGCAGTCACCTTCTTCAGCGTATGTGTAAATTATGTATACGAGCGTTTTCTGACGCCTGCAGGGCATTTTGTTCGCGAAACCGGCAATGGCCATGTAGGTGTCACAATTAATGCTGTATTACACGTGCAAACACATTGCACTTATTCAGTTCATCTTTTATGCTTTTTTTAATTCAGTTTGTATTCGTTTTGATTTCCTCATTTAATTACACAATTTGCGAACTCGTTTTTTATCGTTAATTGAACATTATTTTACGATTATTTATATTTTTTAACAAACATTAATTTTATTTAAATTTAAATAAATTATATTTTTACTTGTACATATGACAATGATATCCATCTTGTCCGACAATTGGGTATTTTCCCCACTTTAATGATGATTTGTCTATTCGCGGGTCGGCTCTGAGGTGGAACGGTTCGTACATCACAAACAATACAAGGACAGTTACAATAAATGGACCCACCCAGAGATAGCCCCCCCCCCCTGCCCCAATATTAGTACCACCATCAGATTCGGCGATCTGTGCCGTAGCGAGCACGTCGCGGGGATTATCCCACCTTTATCCGAGATAAGACCCACGACGTACCGACCACGGGTAAGAACGGTACCAATAACTGCCGACGGGGGCCCGCAGTGGTCTCAAATTCTTACCTTCGCCCGGCAAGGTTCCCTGGTTATTCCAAACGCTGGACGTAAACAGCGAGAATTGCATGGACGGGGATTCGAACTAAAACTTACGCCTTAGCCCTTTTCTTTTTTTTATTCTGGAGTCTTAAACAACGTGGGTCCATGCATTTTGTGCTCCATTTTCATTTCATTTTGTTTTGCATGGACTGGAAGTATTCTATAACACTTACATAGAATGCTGTATGATTTGCACATTTCTTCATCACTCCATACAATGAAAGATTGTGAGAAATAATGGTGTTCTTCAATCGCAGCATTACAAGCATGCACTGTTTGTGATACTTGCTTTCCTTTGGTAATGGGTTTCTTTTATCCTTCGTCAAACTCTTTCGTTTTGAAACAACGCTGGCAAAAGAGTCTTCATGACAGGGAAACCTGCTGTTTTCATTTCTGTGATATGCTCCGCATTGATGATCAATTTTTCTTCGTCGATTGAACTGATGCCAGAGCATTCCAAGATTTTGAAAAGTCCCGTGACACGCAGAATACCATTCACGCTGCTGCGGGAGACGATGAGCAACTCCAACAGTTTCTTGCTGCACCAAGACCTCGATGTTATTGCGTAGTCTAAAATTGAGTCCAGGTCCATTCCATTTTGGAAAAAGGTCTCGAAGATTGTCAGTACTTTTTCACGAAGTAGATCAAATTTCTGGTCTATATATTTTGTGGGTCCAGCAGATATTAAATGTAAAATTCGGATATATTCCGCAACCAGGGTCTCGATTGGAATTTCACATTCTTCGTTCTTTATATTCATGTCCGCTCCGTGATGCACGAGAAGGTCGACCAAGTCGGTCTTCAAATCCCTACAAGCGATATGTAGTGGAGTATTACCTACAGAGTCGACTTCCATATTAACATCATACTGATGCTGCAGGAAGAGTTTGGCCATTTTAATGTCATTCCTTTGAAGAATATCGACGAACAATTCGTCATAATCTCCACAAGCTCCTGTCCTTAATAAGGCCCTGACACGTTGCGTATCCTGGGATCTAACTGCATTGGCACGTTCCAAGGCGTAACCCAAGGCACGTTCCTCGTTATTTGTTCCAAGGTGGATGATGATTCGCTCTACTGTTCACTTTTAGAATTTACTGAAATAAGTAATTTCACTGAAGAATAGTTGAAACCGTACTTGCAAAGTTTTAAACTGTATGAACACTGAACAGTAACTGACCGAAGTTTTAGGGTCGTAGGTATAGCTATATCGGTTCAGGACTCCTTGAGTGGTAGAGTGGGGGCCGTAAGTAAGGGGGGATCTTACCTTAAACCAACAGTTGGTGCGGTTTGTGGTTACAGGTAAAAAATTCCTCGTTGTTAAATAATAGACCATTATGATGAATAAATCAGTAGTTTTACGTAGGATTCAAGGGAAATAACTAATATGATGTTATTATGCATAATATTGTCCAATTATATTTTAGATAAATATAATAACATGAGAAATACTGATTAAACGAGACCTCATAATTAATATATATTATTTATTTAAAGGATGTAATGTAGGTCGATTATTAATATATAATGAAATAGTAGTTTTCGATACAAGGGCGTATGCGTAAAGAACTTTACACACACACACGTGTGCCGAAATATTGTTTACGTACGGCTTTTTCGTGCGTAAAGTATAATCGAGTGCGTAAAGTTTACTTTACGCACCGAAAAGACGTACATAAAACATTTTTTTCCGGCTTATGTTCTACAAAATTTTGGTGATTGCCTCGACGTTTCGGCCGTATGTAAATTCCAGTCTCTCATGACAATTATTAAATGTTGTAAAAATTTTTCATATATTATTTATAAATATGTGCAGAGCGTAGAAAGCATTAGTTCTGTTTAATTGAATTGAAATGAATTTAAACAACATTTTTTTCTTGCTATTTTTTCCAAAAGTGACTTGTTTTGGAGGAAATGAATTTCAAATAATGTAGCTTATGTATTTTTGTTAAATAACTATCAACTTTGTTGAAAAATTACGCCGAACGAAAATATTAATAGAATTTATCAGACGGCATACTACAATTTTTTCTGAATATTTCGTAAATTATTTAAAATTTTATAAACCTAGATTACAAATTTATTTCAGTTCAATTAAACAGAACTAGTTCTTTCTATGTACTCAATTTTTTCAGAAGTTTTCTGAACAGCTCAAGTAAAAAATATGAAAAATGTCAGTATAATCCCCAATGATTTCTAAGTACTTTTCATTCCTATCACTTTTTACGGAAGCTCATTGCTTTTGAATAAGCGCATTCAGAATATTGCAAAGAAATTTTCATGGAAGACGCCATTGTGATTATGCCGTAATGAATTTAAAATATCTATCAGAGTAAGTTTTTAGTAAAACTATCGGGTCCTCCATTCAAATATCTTTTAAATCATTTATATTCCAATATGGGGGCCAAGAGATGAAATTAATAAGAAAAAAAAACAAAAATTCGAGTTTTCAAAATATATTTGCTAAAATCACCTATTCCTTGCAATTGTGACAAATTTTGTTCATGGTTTAAAAGGAAATGTCGGCCGATATATGAAGCAGCTAATAACCAAAAATCTATGTATGAGCTGTGGGCTAAAGTTATTAGTGTAATGCGCGATCGCGATAGATCTTTCTTGTATTAAATTGTTTTAGTTTTTGTGATTCAACTTTGTTTCCTTTAGATCAGGCCCTCTATACATGTAAACTCGCTATAAACTAATAGCTAATTCTTATATAATTTAAACAAATTTATAATTAAAAATCTCGTTCGCATTTTCTACCAATCAGTTTTCATATATTTTTGCAAAATGCTGTCAAACACAGATTAATTTCGTTGATGCTGAAACTTCATCCTGCTCCAAACTGTAAATTTTAATATTAAAACGAGGCCGAAAGTGATTTCCATCCAACATGAAAATGGCAATCACATGTTAATATAAATTCTGCATCCAGTTGAGATTAATTTGTGATGGATTATTAAATTACTGTGAATAAATTATACAAGAACAATTATTACATTATACATTTCTAAAGAAACGTTAGTTTTCTCAAACTTATGTTATTATCCATGTTGGAAATAATGAGACCAGTTTTAACGCTCAACCACAAATAACCCCACACAGCACAGGGGACTTCCTCAGCAGCTTCTCAGGACGTCCAAATGTCCGCTTTTATATTCCTGCGTTAACGTGCGCAGGACATCCTCACGACTCAGGACGCCTTAAGGACGTTTATATATTATGTTTTTGGTCATTTCACTGAATTTTATGGTGTATTTCGCATTGAAAATTGCACTTTTTTGAAAAAAATAGCCTTTAAATTACCCTTTATTTTTTTTAATTGAAGAAAATTAGGGTTAGGACATTGTCTTTCCGTTTTCTAAATGGCATAATTCGATAGAGTGACCTCGAAAATAGTGGATTATGGCTTTGGCGATTCTTTTAGGGGCTGAAAATATATAGTAATACGTCGTTGAACATTGACGGACAAAACGGACACTTTGGGACGAAATGGGTTAAGAAGCATTAACTGACTTCCGTTTCGAAGGAAATATTGAGAATGTTTGAAAACAAAAAGTGATCAATTCTTGTAATAGGATTTGGAATGATCGACGATAGGGAAGTATTCACGGTGATCAACAAATAGGATTCAAAGTTAAAAAATTAATACTTGTCATTACTTCTCAATCATTCTTCGTTTGCTGGGATGTTAGTTGTTGCCAAGGTAAAAGTGTAGAAGAACTGCCTCATCCCAAAAATGAAATGTGCCAGACGTTTTCGATGTATTTCGGAATATTTTAACACGTGTCAAAAATGTTCCTTAAATATATAATCTCGAAAATGAAAAAAAAAAAGTGTTTTTAGTTTAGCCCTAGGTAAGGATACCTAAAATCCTATTATGTTACAAAAATACAGCACTGTATTTAGTAAAATTAGAAAAAAGACCCTTACTATGCAAAATCCGATATGTTTTCAGGTATAAATCCCTAAAAAATTTAATTCTTACAACGACTAGATATTTTTGACTCCCATCATGCCATGTACCTGGTTCCATCGACTGGTAAACAACCGGCAAAAGTGTTTTAAAATGTCTCTTTAATTTCATGTACCCTGAATAATCCTTGAATTTACAGTAGTTGCTTATTTTAGTCTAAAAGCGATAATCCTCAAAGTATTTTGTTTTATATGATTGAGCAGTAAAACTGATCACATTATCTGCAATATAGATAATAACTTTGGGTTTGCGAAAGCTAACGTTTCGTTAGGAATTTATAATGTAAGATTGTTCTTGCATAATTTATTCACAACAATTTAATAATCAATCGGAAATTAATCTCTACTAAACGTAGAATTTATATTAACATATGACTGCCATTAGTAATATTATACATAAAAATCTATCGCGATCGCGCATTGTTACACTACTAACCTTAGCCCATCGCTTGCTAATAGATTTTATCTTTGGCTATTAGCTACTTTATTCACAAATAGCCCGATATTTCGCTTAAAACGGTTAACGCCTGAAATTATATTTTTTATATATACTAATATGTTCCAGATCGTTTTTTTGCATGGTGCTGTCAAAATTGGTCAGAATTCCAACGAATGTGGGTTTTTAGCAAATATATTCAGAAATTTGTAATCTTAAGTTTTCAAAATTTTAAATACTTCGTGAAAAATACTGAAAAAATTTTAGTATATTTTCTGATGAAATCTATTGACAATTTTTCGACAGAGTTGACAGTTTTAGAGAAAAAATACATAAACTTACATTATTTGACATTAATTTAATAGAAAACTAGCAACTTTTGGAAAAAATTAAAAAAAAAACATGTTTTGAATTACTCACACAATACAATTTTTTTCACACATTGCAAGTTTTCAAAAATTTAGATTACAAATTTATTTCAATTCAATTAACAGAACTAATGCTTTCGACGTTCTGCGTATATTTATAAATGATATATGTAAATTTTGAGATCTCGTTTAAATTATATTTCTCATATTATTATATTTATCTAAAATAATTTTACAATATTATACATAACGGTAAATAATAACATCTTATTTTAACAATGCTTATTTTCATGCCATTCCATCCTACATGAAATTACTGATTTGTACAGCATAATGGTCTATTATTTAACAACGAAGAATTTTTTACCTGAAACCACAAACGGCATGAACTGCCGGTTCAACGTAAGACCCCCCCCCCCCCCCCCCCCCGCCCCGTCTCCCTCTCTTTCTCTTATGGTCCCCACTCAACCACTCAAGGAGTCCTAAACCGATAGCGCTATACCTACGTCCCTAAACCTTCGGTCAGTTACAGTTCAGTGGTCATACAGTGTAAACCTTTTCAAGTTCGGTTTCAACTGCTCTTCAGTGAACTAAGTGAACGTACATTTAGTAAATTTGAGAAGTCAACAATGGAGCGAATCGTTATACATCTGGGCCCAACTGCCGAAGAACGTGCTTTGGCCAATGCAGTTCGATCCCAAGATACGCAGCGTGTCAGGGCCTTATTACGGACAGGAGTTTGTGGAGATTATGAAGAACTGTTCGTCGATATTCTTCAAAGGAATGACATTCAAATGGCCAAACTCTTCCTGCAGCATCAGTATGATGTGAATATGGAAGTCGACTCTGTAGGTAATACTCCACTACATATCGCTTGTAGGGATTTGAAGACCGACTTGGTCGACCTTCTCGTGCATCACGGAGCGGACATGAACATCAGGAACGAAGAATGTGAAATTCCAATCGAGACCCTGGTTGCGGAATATATCCGAATTTTACATTTATTGTCTGCAGGACCCACAAAATATATAGACCAGAAATTTGATTTACTTCGTGAAAAAGTGCTGATAATATTCGAGACCTTTTTCCAAAACGGACTGGACCTCGACTCAATTTTACACTACGCAATGACAACGAAGTCTTGGTCCAGCAAGAAACTGTTGGAGCTGCTCATCGTTTCCCGCAACAGCATAAATGGTATTCTGCGTGACACGGGACTTTCCAAATTCTTAGTGGAATGCCCTGACATCAATTCAATCGATGAAGAAAAATTGGTGATGATTGCGGAGCATGTCATAGAAATGAAAACGGCAGGTTTTCATGTCATGAAGACTCTTTTGCCAGCATTGTTGAAGAACGAAGGAGTTCGAAGAAGAATAAAGGAAAGCAAGTATCACAAACAGTGCATGCTTGAAATGCTGCGATTGAAGAACACCATTATTTCTCACAATCTTTCTTTGTATGGAGTGATGAAGAAATGTGCAAATCATGCAGCATGGTACGTTAGTGTTGTGGAATACTTCCAGTCCATGGAGCACAAAAGACAGTTTCCATTATATAGTGACTCTTTGTGTATAGCATATAACAGTGTTCTTAAACGAGGAATTTCTACAAGATGTATGAATATGTAACGAACTTCGTAATGTTTTAGTCAATAAAAAAAGAATTTCCTGTATTTCCTTTAGTCTTTTTTCATTGTACCTTCTCCCCAGGAATTATATTATATCAGTAAATTATTAGCAATATATCAGAAGATTCTGAATCAGCATGAACATTTCAACTGATTCATTGCAAGCTTATATAAATTTTAGTTGCATGTTTGTAAACTGAAACGTGGGTAATACAAAATATTGTTAATTTAAGCAAAGATATGTATAATATTTATGCCACAACGATTAGGCAGCCACCATTTGTTTTTTGAAAAAAAAAAAACAAACCAAAAGTAGTGTATTGTTTTAGTCAATAAAAAAAATTTACCGTATTTCCTTTAGTCCTTATTATTTTACCTTTTCCACAGGAATTATATTACATCAGTAAATTATTAGCAATATATCAGAAGATTCTGAAACTCCGCTGTGTCTTAATTTCTAATGATATTTTGGAAGCTGTTTACGCGTCACAAAAACGAATTACATATACAAGAAATTTCGACATCCGATGTCAGATGCATGTTGTGCAAGGTGACAATGACACGACGTCGTTTTGAATTTATTAGTTGCACGATTCAATTCGATGGCAAGAATACACGAGCTGACAGGCGAGTTACGAATGATCTATAACCAATTCGTGAAATCTGGAAGAGTTTTATAATGAATTACCACTGTAATTATTCGCAAAATGTATTTTTAATAAAAAATAAACAATTTTTAGGATATCGCGATAGTAAACAAAGTAGCATAGTAACAGAGTATCGAACAAATTTGAACAATTTGATACAACTGTGTGTCCGAATACTTATAATGCGCTTTGATTAAAATTAAAAGAAATACAAAAATTGTAATGCTCCACTTCACCTTCTCAAAAAAGATTTGCCCAATAAAAATTTTTGAGGTGAGCATTATTATACTTTCACATTCGTATAAAAAAAAACGAATTTTTAACAAATTGTCCACAATATTGAATTTTTCAAAACCGGGCTCAAATTCGTAATCGGCGGACCCACAAATCAAAGTGTAATGAATTTTGGAAGAAATTTTTCAGAAAAAAGACTTTGTTCAACACTTTAAAGGAGTACAGAAAAAAATTGTTTTGAGTTTATAACGGAGGGGTCCCAAAAAATATAATGGTGAATATATTCTGTATATTACCACTAACGTAATAAAAAAAATTAGAAAATGAACGATGAGGTTTTTTAGTAAATCCAATTTTAAATTTTATGGGAAATAGCTGCCATTTTCTTAATTTAGCAATTTTGTCAAATGCTTTAGAATAGTTTCTAAGAATGTCAGATGCCTGCCCGGGATCAAAAAGAAAAAGTCGAATATTTGCAATAGGTATGAAAAGATGCGAATTTGAACATTTTTTCGTTCATTTGACAGTAAACTGTCAAACTTTTCGTTTTCAAAAAAACTTTTCATCGATTTTTTTTTTCGTAAATCGATAAAACACGTATCTCCTTATTTTCCTCGAATAACATATTTCAATGGCGATTAATTTCGTAATGTTGCCCCGCCAGCGTGTTTGAACTCAGATGGATTCGGTTTCATATAATTTGGTATAAGACGTCACTTAATTCAGCTAAGAACGCTTATATATGCAATCTCCTTCGTGATCAACTACATTCAAAGAAAGTATGGGCACTCGTAGATTTTGGGTTATCCGCAATTTCATCAAAAGCTTCATTGCAACATTTTTCTCCTAACGTGTGAAACATCCACTATACCACGATTTCCTCTGTACATCCCGCCTGTACTATGTCACAAATTCAGCATATTTTGCATACGCTGCTTGATCCTAAACGTCCAAATCCTTCACCTTTTAAATCATTTAGCCCCTGGAAGTTCATGCAGTCTTGCACTTTTCTTTCGCTAGATCAAAGGGACTCAGTCCCGACGGTGTTCAACTAATTCATTTCCATACAGTATTCTCAATCATCATTGTTCCCTTTTTATTCAACTCATCACATCGCATAGGAGTCTATCCATCATCTTGCAAGCTCTCCTACATTATTCCCTAAAATAAAATTGCAAATCCTCTTACAATAGTCTCTTACATCCTGGTCAGATTGGCTTCCGGAGATGTCATAACATTCAAACAGCCCTGCTTAAGCTCATAGATTTTATAAGGCGCGGAATAGAAAATGGCTGTGTTACTATTCTTGTATTTTTCGCCAAAATTAACGCTCACTAAACCATCCCTTGATACTGCAAAGCCTGCGTTCGCTAGGATTTGATGATGCATCGGTAACGTGGATGTCTTCCTATCTTTTTAAAAGGTAGCAAATTATTAGGGGGTTCGGTGGACGCCTTTCACAGCAACTTTCCACTGCCTGCGATGACACTCAAGGATCAAGTCTTGGACCAATATATTATTTTCTATTGTCATAAACACCCTTTTTGCACAACTATCGCACTGTCGCGATTCTACAATCGTATTTGCGGATGTTACTCAATTCTTCCTGTAAACTCCTATCAGCGGACTTGGTTAAATAGACGGCTGTCTTAATAACGAAATCGGACAGTTCATTAAATGGACACAACAGGTAGTGAGAAGAAGACAAAAGCTAATCATATTTGGGACGAAATTCAATCTTGCCATACTTGACTCTATGACACTCCAATCAATGGTAGTAAATGGTCTCAGGCTACCTTATGTTAACGAAGTTCGTAATCTCGGTGTATATCTATCTTCAGATTTAATATGGAATCGCCACGTCTCATCGGCGTATACGTTATACAAGCTGCATTTTAGAGGCGCTAATCTTCCATCCAAAGGCAAATTATCCTGAGTTAATTCCATAATTCTTCCGCATCTTGACTTTGTCTGTCTAACTTTCGCTGTGCCCGACGGATAAGGTAGGACTTTTCACTAAAAACCGCAAATAATGAATAACTGAATTGATTTTTCAAAATTAGGGCTCTGTAACAGCAATTTTAATACAATATAGTTTTACAATTAATTATTACCGATGAGTATTATAATTAAAGTATTCAAAATATTTATGTTATTTTTATATAAGCAGGTAAGATTAAAAACAGTTTTCTCTTTACCGGTAGCAATTATTTTTACATATTTCGACAAAGCTCCCAAAATACAGGACTTCGTTACGCTGATTAAAAAATATGGCAGTATAATTTCTCCACGAGACAAGTAGTTGTATCCTATCCCAAGACATAAAAAAGAGACAATTTTCAGATTACATGTACGTGCGCAGCATGTTGTGTTTGTAAAAAGACGGCACCTATAAGTATAAGTCTTCCCTTTGCAAATAGAGTTAGGTTTTGTTAAATAGCGTGTTTGTTGCTGAGATGTACCAAATTTCATTTTTTAAGTCCATAATTTCATTACACCTCTAAAAGCTTAGAAATAATACTTTTAAATGCTCCAATAACAGTCTTAACAGCTGTCAGTTGTTCATTTCAACTCAAATACAGATTTACTGTTTTAGGTTATGTTATACTTACAACTCCCAATCCACGTATTTTCATTGTATTTCATTTCATTATGAACTTGCGCCAATCAGCATGCCGCATTGGTTTGTGATTTTAGCGGATTCAAAGTAATTTTAGTTGTTATCCAGCAAATTCTTGAAAGCTAAACTTGAATTGTTATATGTATTATGCTTAGCTGAACGTAAGATTTTAGAGAATGTCATCATATATCTTTATTGCGCTATGCTTGAGGTTTCTGGGTGAAGTGGTCGAACTTATTTTATTTGTCTATTATTGTTTTTCTTTGAATTATTTATCACCGAAAACAATAATAACAGTATGTAAAATATTTATGTTATTTTTACGCAGACAGGTTAGATTCAAAGCAGAGTTTAGCAGGTATGGGTAAAAATTTCTATCTGCAAAAGTCGGAAAAGCTATAAAAAATCAGACAAATGTTTCGGTATATATAATAACAGTATGTTCTAAATTAATTTTAACTGTTTGTTTTCTGATGATGACGAGTAAGGCCGTCGAATCGTTAAAGGAGGAGAGTTTTCTTTTTTCAACCTCTAATCAACACTCATGATCCAGAGATCGAAACATTCTTTTAATATAAATACAACGCTATTCGAAAAACAGTTTATCTTTAAAAAAATAGTACTGTTGTCTGAACTTGTCACCATACATCGGTCTGCTTTTCTCCCTTTACCTGATATTAATCAGTTTTTGCAATTTTCTTAGCTAGGTAACTGTGTACTAATATACTTGATATAGAAGCGATCATTTGTTATTCAAATATAACACAAAAACAAGATGCCTTTGACCCGGGTGCCTACAATTTTGGCTAAATTCGTATTGCAGTTCCCTGACGAAAGGCTGATGCTTCCGGGAATATTCCCATTTTAACACTGCCAGGAAAGAAGGCGGCAGAGGGTAGTTCTAGCATCGTTAGGTTCGAGTAGTTTCTATACATATATTGTAACAATATCTTGTTCCTTAAATAGGGTGAATATGCCAACGAATGGACGGTTAGATTTTATTTAATTATTAACCTCGTCTTCATACGTTTGTAAAAAAATCCGCTAAACCCCAATAAATAGACGGGTTAAATCAAATGGGACGTTTTCAGTACCAGTTTTGGATGGCTTTAAAACTTTGCTTTGATTTTACAAAATAATAAACACTAGAAGATGAATAGTTCTGTAAATATTCTTTTGAATGTTCAAATAACATAAAAATATGTTTTTTGTTGCATGTTGTGCATCATACATTCATAAGAAATAGAAATATGTAGAAGATCGTCCACTCATTGGTAGTCGTCCATGAATTGGCATATTCACCCTATATTAAAATTGAAAATGAGCATTTTCAAAACTTCGACCCCGACCGCAGGTCAGCCGAAGCCCTGATAAATGAGCACGTCTTGTTCACACTGATGCTTAAAACTTCCTATTTGTTTCTGTTCTTCATGTAATGTATATAATATACATATATATTTTCTTGCATGTGGGGGGGGGGGGGGGCGAAGCCCCCAACCGCCCCCCCCCCTGCCACCCCCCCATGGCTACCCAACACCAACATTACAGTGAATATTTTTTTATGCCCCCCCCCCCGATACCCGCCTGACTCCCCTGCTTCGTCTGTGTCTCTGTTTTTCATGCAATGTATATAATATACATATGCATTGTATATGTGTATGTACAATTTATGTTAATTACTTCGACCAAGACCATAGGTCTGGCGAAGTATTGAATTTTGTCAGTTCTCGACAAAAAATGACCCTATAGTTTTTCATCAAATGTCGACGTTTCAAGCCCTAAGGAACCCAAAACAACAATATAAAAATTGGTGTCCGTTAGGTTGTACGTCCGTCCGTCCGTTCGTCCGTCCGTCCGTCCGTGGGCAAAATTTTGTATACACGATATCTCGCGAATGGAATGACGAATTTAAAAAGTACAAACGGATTTGGGTTTCTCTTGGCCAAACTTAGATCTGATTAGTTTTTGGAGACAATGCATACTAGATTATGGGGAGGTTTAACAAAAAAAAAACGCTCAAAAAGCACGTTTTGCCATTTTTTAACAAAAATACAAATCGTACAAAAAAATATTTCCAATAAAAAATATAGAACATCGAATTCTCTACAAAAAAGGTTATATTCATTTCTTCGTAAAATCAACGATAATGCCGTAAAAAGCAAATTAACATGAAATTAACATAAATTGTACATACACATATACAATGCATATGTATGTATATTATATACATTACATGAAGAACAGAGACACAGAGGAAGCAGGGGAGTGAGGCGGGTATCAGGGCGAAGGGGGGGGGGCATAACAAAATATTCACTGTGATGTTGGTGTCGGGTAGTCATGGGGAGGTGGTAGCGGGGAGGGGGGTTCGGGGCTTCGCAGGAAGCGGGGGAGCGTGGCGGGTATGCCCCCCCCCCCCCGACCTGTCAAAAACTCGACTAAACCGCGTTTTTTTAAGCATCAGTGTGAACAAGACGTGCTCATTTATCAGTAGTTCGGCTGACCTGCGGTCGGGTCGAAGTTTTGAAAATGCTCATTTTCAATTTTACTATAGGGTGATTATGCTAATGAATGGACGACCACCAATGAATGGACGATTTTCTACATATTTCTATTTCTTATGAATGTATGATGCACAACATGCAACAAAATACATATTTTTATGTTCTTTGAACATTCAAAACAATATTTACAGTACTATTAATCTTCCAGTGTTTATTATTTTGTAAAATCAAAGCAAAGTTTTAAAGCCATCCAAAACTGGTACTGAAAACGTCCCATTTGATTTAACCCGTCTATTCATTGGGGTTTAGCGGATTTTTTTACAAACGTATGAAGACGAGGTTATTAATTAAATAAAATCAAAGGTTGAACTACACGGTCATAAAGAGCAGACGCGGTCATAAGTCTAACGATTCTAATGGTGGTATCATAATTAAATTTTCATAAAAGAATTCAAAAGTTACAATCGATCAGTGTGAAAAATGCTTAACCGTCCATTCATTGGCATATTCACCCTATTTAAGGAACAAGATATTGTTACAATATGTGTATAGAAACTACTCGAACCTAACGATGCGAGTACTACCCTCTGCCGCCTTCTTTCCTGGCAGTGTTAAAATGGGAATATTCCCGGAAGCATCAGCCTATCGTCAGGGAACTGCAATACGAATTTAGCCAAAATTGTAGGCACCCGGGTCGAAGGCATCTAGTTGTTTATTTCTTTAGGACTCGTTCTATATTTCGTTTGAATACGTTGAATATTGTCAACTTTTACCTGTAAGCAAAATAATTAATTTTAATATTCTCTCATTTACAATTATTGAAAGAGTATATGCGAAGACTAGATAAACCGTAATACAGGGTAAACCAAATTTTTAGTAAATAGAAAACTGTGAAACATTTTAGAGTTATAGATTTTGCATTATTCGGAAACAAAGTTCTATCGGATTTTTCAAAATTGTTTGCTACTCTGTTACTATACTACTTTGTCTACGACCACGATATCCTAAAAATTGTTTATCTTTGATTAAAAGTACATATCGCGCATAATTATACTGTGGCAGTTCATTATAAAAGTGTTTTCACGAATTGGTTATAGAACATCCGTAATGCTCCTGTCAGCTCGTGTATTCTTGTCGTCGAATTGAATCGTGCAGCTAATAAATTCAAAAGGATATCGTGGCATTGTCACCTTGCGAACCAGGAATCCGAATTAGTATTCCCAAAATTCCTGTATATGCGATTACTTTTTGTTATGCCCAAAAAGCATAACAGCCCAATGACTTCAAAATATCATACACAGCAGAAATCCAGCGGCGTTCCCAATGATGATCTTCCGTTACAACTTTGTGTTAAATTATCTTTACCTATGATCTCCAACACTATATTTGGTTTGTTTTTTTTTTCAATAAACGAATGGTGGATGCCTAATCGTTGTTTTTTTTTCAATATTGTGGCATAACTATTATAAATATCTTTGCTTAAATTAACAATATTTTGTGTTACCCACTTTTCAGTTTACAAACATGCAACCAAAACATATAATGCCTGCAATGAATCAGTTGAAATATCCATGCTGCTTCAGAATCTTCTGATATATTGCTAATAATTTACTGATATAATATAATTCCTGGGGAGAAGGTAAAATGAAAAAAGACTGAAGGAAATACAGGAAATTCTTTTTTTATCGACTTAAACATTACGAAGTTCGTTACATATTCATAAAGCATTTAGGAATTCCTCGTTTAACAGCGGAGTTCCAGAATCTTCTGATATATTGCTAATAATTTCCTTATGTAATATAATTCCTGTAGAAAAGGTAAAATAATAAGGACTAAAGGAAATACAGTAAATTTTTTTTTATTGACTAAAACATTACGAAGTTCGTTACATATTCATACATCTTTTAGAAATTCCTCGTTTAAGAACACTGTTATATGCTATACACAAAGAATCACTGTATAAAGGAAACTGTCTTTTGTGCTCCATAGACTGGAAGTATTCCACAACACTAACGTACCATGCTGTATGATTTGCACATTGCTTCATCACTCCATACAATGAATGATTGTGAGAAATAATGGTGTTCTTCAATCGCAGCATTTCAAGCATGCACTGTTTGTGATACTTGCTTTCCTTTATTCTTCTTCGAACTCCTTCGTTCTTCAACAATGCTGGCAAAAGAGTCTTCATGACATGAAAACCTGCCGTTTTCATTTCTATGACATGCTCCGCAATCATCACCAATTTTTCTTCATCGATTGAATTGATGTCAGGGCATTCCACTAAGAATTTGGAAAGTCCCGTGTCACGCAGAATACCATTTATGCTGTTGCGGGAAACGATGAGCAGCTCCAACAGTTTCTTGCTGGACCAAGACTTCGATGTCATTGCGTAGTGTAAAATTGAGTCGAGGTCCAGTCCGTTTTGGAAAAAGGTCTCGAATATTATCAGCACTTTTTCACGAAGTAAATCAAATTTCTGGTCTATATATTTTGTGGGTCCTGCAGACAATAAATGCAAAATTCGGATATATTCCGCAACCAGGGTCTCGATTGGAATTTCACATTCTTCGTTCCTGATGTTCATGTCCGCTCCGTGATGCACGAGAAGGTCGACCAAGTCGGTCTTCAAATCCCTACAAGCGATATGTAATGGAGTATTACCTACAGAGTCGACTTCCATATTAACATCATACTGATGCTGCAGGAAGAGTTTGGCCATTTTAATGTCATTCCTTTGAAGAATATCGACGAACAGTTCTTCATAATCTCCACAAACTCCTGTCCGTAATAAGGCCCTGACACGCTGCGTATCCTGGGATCGAACTGCATTGGCCAAGGCACGTTCTTCGGCAGTTGGGCCCAGATGTATAACGATTCGCTCCATTGTTGACTTCTCAAATTTACTAAATGTAAGTTCACTTAGTTCACTGAAGAGCAGTTGAAACCGAATTTGAAAAGGTTTACACTGTATGACCACTGAACTGTAACTGACCGAAGGTTTAGGGACGTAGGTATAGCGATATCGGTTTAGGACTCCTTGAGTGGTTGAGTGGGGACCATAAGAGAGAGAGAGGGAGAGGGGGGGTCTGACGTTAAACCGGTAGTTCATGCCGTTTGTGGTTTCAGGTAAAAAATTCTTCGTTGTTAAATAATAGACCATTATGCTGAATAAATTTTATGTAGGATTCAAAGGCGGGAAAATAACTAGTATGGAAATATGATGTTATTATATATAATATTGTCAAATATTATAACATGAGAAATAGAGATTAAACGAGACCTCATAATTCATATTATTATACATCATATATTATTTACAAATACGTGCAAAACGTAGATAGCATTTGTTCTGTTTAATTGAATTGAAATAAATTTAAAAATTTTTTTTCTTTGCGATTTTTTCAAAAAGATTTGTTTTCTAGGAAATGAGTTTCGAATATTGTAACTTACGTATTTTTGTTGAAAAACTATCAACGTTTTTGAAAAACTGCAACGAACAAATATATGAATAGAATTCATCGGATAGCATACTAGATTTTTTTCTGAATATTATAATTTATTTAAAATTTTGAAAAAATCAGATTAAAAATTTATTTCGATTAAATTAAATTAATGCATTCTATGTACAAAATTTTTTTAGAATTTTTCTGAAAATATCAAGTAAAAAATATGAAAATATGTCATTATAATCTCCAATGATTTCTAAGAACTTTTCATTCTTCTCACTTTTTAAGGAAGCTCATCGTTTTTTGAATAAGCGCATCCAGAATTTTTCAATGAAATTTTCATGGATGATGCCATTCCGATTATGCCATAATTAATTTAAAATATCTATCAGCGTAAATTGTTAGTAAAACCATCGGGTCCTAGATTCAAATATCTTTTAAATCATTTACGTTCCAATATGAGGGCCAAGAGATTAAATTAATAAGAAACAAGCACAAAAAATCGAGTTTTCTAAATGTATATGCTAAAAACACCTATTCCTTGCAATTATGACCAATTTCGACTGCACCATTCAAAAGAACTATCTCGAACATATTAGAATTTGTAAAAAATGTAATTTCAGGCGTTGACGGTTTTAAGGGAAATATCGGCCGGTTTATGAGTAAAGTGGCGAATAGCCAAGGACAAAATCTATTTACAAGCGGTGGGCTGAGGTTAGTAGTATAATAATGCGCGATCGCGATAGATTTTTTTGTATTGTATTATTTTAGTTTTTGTTACTCAACTTTGTTTCTTTGAAGTCGGGCCCTCGGAATATATAAACTATATATACTGATGTTAATAAATAAGACTGGCTAATTTTTATAATTAAAAATCTCTCTCGCATTTTCTACCAACCGTTTTTCATAATTTTTCACAAAAAGCTGACCAGGGAACCTGTGGAACCAGGTACATGACATATAACGGGAGTTGGAATTACCCAGTCGTTGTAAGGATTAGGTTTATGAGGGATTTGTACCTATAAGCATATCGGATTTTTTATAAGGGTCTTTTTTCTTATTTTACTAAATGCAATGCTGTATTCTTCTAGCATAATAGGATTTTAGGCATCCTTACCTGGAGATAAACAAAAAACACCGTCTGTTTGACCATTTTTGAGGTTATATATGTAAGGTAAATTTTTTGCACGTGTTGAATCCTGCTCATTTTACATGAAAATATTAGTAAATTTTTCTATTATTTTTCTATTATTTTTCTGTTATTTTTCTTTGAATTATTTATGACCAAACAGAAGAATGAAAGTATGAAAAATATTGATGTTATTTTTCATTAACTAGGTAAGCTTAAAAGCCGAGGTTTCCCTGTGTCTGTAACACTTTTAATCCACGAATGTCGGAAATGGTCTGAAAATTCCATCAAAGCGTGTGGTATATCTGGTAGGAATTCCAAAATTCTCTCTGTTTGGTTTCTAATTATTTACCTAATTTCGGATTTTCAAATGTCGATAGGTCCCTAATTGTGATATATGAAATTTACCGGATAATAAAATTGCAATGCACAATCATATCAGAAGCTTGATAAACTTGTACAAAATAATATTATAAAACAAGTCGACCTTTTTATTTAACATTTCCACTTAAGTTCATATAAATCTCAGATCTGAGAGGAAAAAGATATTTTGAAAAGAACTTATTTAAGAGTTTTCAACAGTACTGCAAAGTATACTTTGCTATAGCAGGAGTTCAATAATGATTAATTAAGAATAATCAGCAGATAATAAACATTTTCACAAAAAATTGTTTATTTAGATAATATTTAGTCCCAAATGAAGTTTCAAAATGTACGTTCACAAATTGACTGTAAATGTTCCGAAATGAATCTGACTTGTGCTTTTTGTTACATGTGCCCAAAGTTGAATCGACGTTAAGTTTCTTATTATTTGGTTTTACCTTTTGAAACATGTTAACTTCAACCAATCGCTTTGAAACTCATCCCATCAAGATTGTTAGAGAAAGACGTACCCGGATATAATCATAGCTTCATTTAGAGCAAGAATTATATGTTTGGTGTTCCTGTAGGACTAATTATTTTTTAACGATAATAGCGACATGAACATACACTTTTGTCATTAGTGGGATTCGTTTCTATTATTTTACCATGAATGTTGATTTAAAATGTCTATATAAATACAAATTGATTTATATAATCACTATTCGTGGAGATTTGTACTTTTGGCTTACATGTGCAAAAAGTCGAGTCGACGCTAAGTTTCTTATTATTTTATTTTACCTTTTTAAATATGATAACTTCAACCAATCGGGTTGAAAGTAATTTTTTCCAGTTTATCAGAGCAAACCATATCCAGATATACAGTTATCACTAATTTATGACAAGAATTACATTTTTGGTTTTAGTGTAGAATCAAATAGTTTTTATCGATCTACATCACAACGCATTACAGAAAAAACGAAATCCATGACATTCAGTATGTTTTTTCTGTGTAGACCGAATGCTTATTATTATACAAATTGAAATTGAATAATCTATTTGAATAAAAACGAATCTAAATATAAGGATATAAAATTATGAATTCCTTTTTCTCCAAACATGATAAATATAGAAAATAGATCTTAAATGCAATTGAATCCGAAAATAATGAAATCTCAAAAAATATAAAATACAGTTGACATTTGAATTCAGTTGAATATAAAAATAACAGGTTCTTAAAATGTAATAAAAAAGTGGATTCGTTTGAATATACTTCAAAGTTTAATACGCAAATACTAAATTTTTAAAAATGATGCATAAATGGCGGATTTGGAAGCATTGAAATATATTGCACTGAATTCAATTTTGAAAGCATTTTTCGATACCTGTGGGTTGATGAAAAAATAAGATAGATTTCACGTTTACATTTCATTTGTTATTGTATATTATATAATGGATATTATATGTCGAATCTTAGCATTATATATTCGTCAGTATTTTTAACATAATAGTCGCAGTTTACTCCCGAGTGCCCGATCGCATGAACATCACATACTCTTACGGTATCAACTTCTAGCGAATACGGCGTTAGGGAAGGGGTACCTGCATAGGACCATAAACGTGCAGTACAGGCATGAGTTTGTAACTATTACAGTAATTTTCTTTACACTTTGTTGGTGTAGAAGAAATATTGCGCACAAAGCAGCTTTTGATACGCCTCTAGTTACAAAAGCTACTATACCACTAACGCATGCTTGAGGTTGGTACTACTAGGCTATGATTTTTCCCTCAGTGCGCTCGTGCGACAATCCCTTACTTAGAGCACTTGTACCGTAATATACTATCAAATGAAACTGAATTTATGCGCAACGTTTTAAAAGAAACTCACAGCACAAAAATGTATACAGCTGCCATTCATGAAACGCCTATGTTACAGGCACATCACTGTAAGTATGAGCGTGACTTGAGTTTCTGGGAATTTTACATCTAGATATTTATTACTGATTATATATATATTTTGTTTATGTAAGGTACTTCGGCAGATGAATAAGCGCTGTCATGGTGGGCCTGTTTCTCGCTTTCGGGTAAAAGTGAAATCCAAGGGTCGTGAGAGAAGGCTAACCCGGCCCGTCGAAGTTGGCCGATGACTCCTAGTGAATTTGGTAGTGAAGTCTCTGATTGTGATCGGGGCGCCGTGAAGTCGGCGATTACGATAAGGAGTCATTCGGGGCTTGACGGTATTGAATTGATATAACTACGATGGGAACTCGTGTGCGAGTCCGGAGAAATCCGTCAATCTTGTGGTTGTTCGAAATTTCAATTAGAATTTGAAATTCGATTATGGCGCCAAGGACCTAGACGTGGAAGTACTACTGGTTGACAGATGCAGAAAAGTGGCAGATCTTTGTGTAGCAACGATGCATGTTTGTTTTTGTCTGGTTTCGCTTTCGCTTCCTCAGTGTCTTGGGAAATATCCAGAATCGTGGAGTGATTCGATGGGATCGGAGGTCCGCGGTCGATTTGAAATAAACAAAAGGCTCGTTTGCGAATACGCCGTCTAAACTCGAGAAATAAAAGTTCAACGATTACTTAAACCTAACCGAGTGTTTTATTTACGCGAAATATTCCTATCGATTTTTTACAGCCTACGATATCCCATCTTGCATATCTTGAAGATTCGCTACGATACACTCATTCATATAAGGACAGTATAATATTTGATGATCTCAATATAAATCTGAATAAAAACTAGATGCCTTCGACCCGGGTGCCTACAATTTTGGCTAAATTCTTATTGCAGTTCCCTGACGAAAGGCTGATGCTTCCTGGAATATTCCCATTTTAACACTGCCATGCAGGAAAGAAGGCGACAGAGGGTAGTTCTAGCATCGTTAGGTTCGAGTAGTTTCTATACATATATTGTAACAATATCTTGTTCCTTAAATAGGGTGAATATGCCAATGAATGGACGGTTAAGCATTTTTCACACTTTAATGGATTGTAACTTTTGAATTCTTTTATGAAAATTTAATTATGATACCACCATTAGAATCGTTATACACTGCTCTTTATGACCGTGTAGTTCAACCTTTGATTTTATTTAATTATTAACCTCGTCTTCATACGTTTGTAAAAAATCCGATGAATTGAAAACCCCAATGAATAGACGGGTTAAATCAAATGGGACGTTTTCAGTACCAGTTTTGGATGGCTTTAAAACTTTGCTTTGATTTTACAAAATAATAAACACTGGAAGATCAATAGTACTGTAAATATTGTTTTGAATGTTCAAAGAACATGAAAATATGTATTTTGTTGCATGGTGTGCATCATACATTCATAAGAAATAGAAATATGTAGAAAATCGTCTATTCATTGGTAGTCGTCCATTCATTGGCATATGCACCCTGTATTAAAATTGAAAACGAGCATTTTCAAAACTTCGACCCCGACCGCAGGCCAGTCGAAGCACTGATAAATGAGCACGTCTTGTTCACACTAATGCTTAAAAAAACGCGGTTTAGTCGAGTTTTTGACAGGTCGGGGGGGGGGGGCATACCCGTCACGCTCCCCCGGTTCCTGCGAATTCCCGAACCCTCCTCCCCGCTACCACCTCCCCATGGCTACCCGACACCAACATTACAGTGAATATTTTTGTATGCCCCCCCCCTCCCCCTGATACCCGCCTCACTCCCCTGCTTCCTTTGTATCTCTGTTTTTCATGTAATGTATATAATATACATACATATGCATTGTATATGTGTATGTACAATTTACGTTAATTTCATGTTAATTTGCATTTTACGGCATTATCGTTGATTTTACAAAAAAATGAATAAAACCTTTTTTGTAGAGAATTCGATGTTCTATATTTTTTGTTGGAAACATTTTTTTGTACGATTTGTATTTTTTGTTAAAAAATAGAAAAACGTGTTTTTTGAGCGTTTTTTTCTTAAACCTCCCCATTATCTAGTATGCATTATCTCCAAAAACTAATCAGATGTAAGTTTGGTCAAGAGAAACCCAAATCCGTTTGTACTTTTTAAATTCGTCATTCCATTCGCGAGATATCGCGTATACGAAATTTTGCCCACGGACGGACGGACAGACGGTCAGACGTACAACCTAACGGACACCAATTTTTTTATTGTTGCTTTGGGTTCCTTAGGGCCTGAAACGTCGACTTTGATGAAAAACTACAGGGTAATTTTTCGTCGAGAACTGACCAAATTCAATACTTCGCCAGACCTATGGTCTGGGTCGAAGTAATAATTCAAACGCATCACATCTTCATGCTTTTGCCTAAAAAATATTTTTTTCGTGATCTAATTCGTTTTGACTCATAGTATCCACTTTTCAAATACATGGATTGCCCACTGCCTTGCGTTAGATTCCACAATTGTGACTCATTATGGCGAAACGGCTGCCCCCTTCATGATTGGCCACGATATAATACAGATATATTATTGTATTATCAAAGTACTCACCAAATCCCAGGGCTCAACGATCGCATGAAAAAAACTACAACCGTATTAACGCAGATAAACTGTCTGAACTTGTCACCATAGATCGGTCTGCTTTACCTGATTAATCAGTTTTGCAATTTTCTTAGCTAGGTAATTGTATACTATTATACTTGATATACAAGCGTACGTTTGTTATTCAAACATAACACAAAAATTGCGTAATAAAGAATTCTCTAGTAAATCTTACTAGGAAAACTTTAAAAAAGTTTAATTATTCCAGTTGTAATATCATTATATATAGTATAGATAAAAACTTCAGCAAATATAACAATTTTATTGAAAATAATTATAATAAAGTGCATGTCATGCACATTTTGTTTATTTCATTAGAACTCCTTCTATATTTCGTTTAAATACGTTGAATGTAGTCAACTTTTACCTGTAAACAAAATAATTAATTTTAATATTCACTCATTTACAATTATTGAAAGAGTATATGCGAAGACTAGCTAAACCGTAATACAGGGCAAACCAAATTTTTAGAAAATAGAAAACTGTGTAACACTTTAGAGTTATAGATTTTGCATTATTTGGAAACAAAGTTCTATCAGATTTTTCGAATTTGTTTGTTACTCCGTTACTATGCTACTTTGTTTACGACCACGATATCCTAAAAATTGTTTATCTTTGATAAAAAGTACATATCGCGCATAATTATACGGTGGCAATTCATTATAAAAGTGTTTTCACGAATTGGTTATAGAACATCCGTAACGCACCTGTCAGCTCGTGTATTCTTGCCGTCGAATTGAATCGTGCAGCTGATAAATTCAAAACGACATCGTGGCATTGTCACCTTGCGCAACAGGAATCCGAAATAGGATGCCCAAAATTCCTGTATATGCGATTACTTTTTGTTACGCCTAAAAAGCATAACAGCCCAATGACTTCAAAATATCATACACAGCAGAAATCCAGCGGCGTTCCCAATGATGATCTTCCGTTACAACTTTGCGTTAAATTATCTTTATCTATGATCTCCAACACTACTTTTGGTTTATTTTTTTTTCAATAAACAAATGGTGGATGTCGAATCCTTGTGACATAAATATTATAAAGATCTTTGCTTAAATTAACAATATTTTGTATTACCCACGTTTCAGTTTACAAACATGCAACCAAAACCTATAAGCCTGCAATGAATCAATTGAAATATCCATGCTGCTTCAGAATCTTCTGACATATTGCTGATATAATTAATATATATAATTCCTGGGGAGAAGGTAAAATGAAAAAAGACTAAAGGAAATACAGGAAATTCTTTTTTTATTGACTTAAACATTACGAAGTTCGTTACATATCCATAAAGCATTTAGGAATTTCTCGTTTACCAGCGGAGTTCCAAAATCTTCTGATATATTGCTAATAATTTCCTTATGTAATATAATTCCTGTAGAAAAGGTAAAATAATAAGGACTAAAGGAAATACAGTAAATTTTTTTTTATTGACTAAAACATTACGAAGTTCGTTACATATTCATACATCTTTTAGAAATTCCTCGTTTAAGAACACTGTTATATGCTATACACAAAGAATCACTGTATAGAGGAAACTGTCTTTTGTGCTCCATGGACTGGAAGTATTCCACAACACTAACGTACCATGCTGTATGATTTGCACATTTCTTCATCACTCCATACAATGAAAGATTGTGAGAAATAATGGTGTTCTTCAATCGCAGCATTTCAAGCATGCACTGTTTGTGATACTTGCTTTCCTTTATTCTTCTTCGAACTCCTTCGTTCTTCAACAATGCTGGCAAAAGAGTCTTCATGACATGAAAACCTGCCGTTTTCATTTCTATGACATGCTCTGCAATCATCACCAATTTTTCTTCGTCGATTGAATTGATGTCAGGGCATTCCACTAAGAATTTGGAAAGTCCCGTGTCACGCAGAATACCATTTACGCTGCTGCGGGAGACGATGAACAGTTTCTTGCTGCACCAAGACCTCGATGTCATTGCGTAATGTAAAATTGAGTCGAGGTTCAGTCCGTTTCGGAAAAAGGTTTCGAATATTATCAGCACTTTTTCTCGAAGTAGATCATATTTCTGGTCTATATATTTCGTAGGTCCTGCATATAATAAATGCAAAATTCGGATATATTCCGCAACCAGGGTCTCGATTGGAATTTCACATTCTTCGTTCCTGATGTTCATGTCCGCTCCGTGATGCACCAGAAGGTCGACCAAGTCGGTCTTCAAATCCCTACAAGCGATATGTAGTGGAGTATTACCTACAGAGTCGACTTCCATATTCACATCATACTGATGCTGCAGGAAGAGTTTGGCCATTTTAATGTCATTCCTTTGAAGAATATCGACGAACAGTTCTTCGTAATCTCCACAAGCTCCTGTCCGTAATAAGGCCCTGACACGCTGCGTATCCTGGGATCGAACTGCATTGGCCAAGGCACGTTCTTCGGCAGTTGGGCCCAGATGTATAACGATTCGTTCCATTGTTGACTTCTCTAATGTACTAAATGGAAGTTCACTTAGTTCACTGAAGAGCAGTTGAAACCGAACTTGAAAAGGTTTACACTGTATGACCACTGAACTGTAACTGACCGAAGGTTTAAGGACGTAGGTATAGCGATATCGGTTTAGGACTCCTTGAGTGGTTGAGTGGGGACCATAAGAGTGAGAGAGGGAGAGGGGGGGTCTGACGTTAAACCGGCAGTTCATGCCGTTTGTGGTTTCAAGTAAAAAATTCTTCGTTGTTAAATAATAGACCATTAGGATGAATAAATTTTATGTAGGATTCAAAGGCGGGAAAATAACTAGTATGGAAATATGATGTTATTATATATAATATTGTCAAATATTATAACATGAGAAATAGAGATTAAACGAGACCTCATAATTCATATTATTATACATCATATATTATTTACAAATACGTGCAAAACGTAGATAGCATTTGTTCTGTTAAATTGAATTGAAATAAATTTAAACATTTTTTTTCTTTGCTATTTTTTTCCAAAAGATTTGTGTTCTAGGATATGAGTTTCGAATATTGTAACTTACGTATTTTTGTTGAAAAACTATCAACGTTTTTGAAAAATTGCTACGAACAAATATATTCATAATGAATAGAATTCATCGGATAGCATACTAGATTTTTTTCTGAATATTATAATTTATTTAAAATTTTGAAAAAATCAGATTAAAAATTTATTTCAATTAAATTAAATTAATGCTTTCTATGTACTAAATTTTTTCAGAATTTTTCTGAAAATATCAAGTAAAAAATATGAAAATATGTCATTATAATCTCCAATGATTTCTAAGAACTTTTCATTCTTATCACTTTTTAAGGAAGCTCATCGTTTTTTGAATAAGCGCATCCAGAATTTTTCAATGAAATTTTCATGGATGATGCCATTTCGATTATGCCATAATGAATTTAAAATATCTATCAGCGTAAATTGTTAGTAAAACCATCGGGTCCTAGATTCAAATATCTTTTAAATCATTTACGTTCCAATATGAGGGCGAAGAGATTAAATTAATAAGAAACAAGCACAAAAAAATCGAGTTTTCTAAATGTATATGCTAAAAACACCTATTCCTTGCAATTATGACCAATTTCGACTGCACCATTCAAAAGAACTATCTCGAACATATTAGAATTTGTAAAAAATGTAATTTCAGGCGTTAACGGTATTAAGGGAAATATCGGCCGGTTTATGAGTAAAGTAGCGAATAGCCAAGGACAACATCTATTTACAAACGGTGGGCTGAGGTTAGTAGTGTAATAATTCGCGATCCCGATAGATTTTTTTGAATAGTATTGTTTTAGTTTTTGTTACTCAACTTTGTTTCTTTGAGGTCGGGCCCTCGGAATATATAAACTATATATACTGATGTTAATAAATAAAACTGGCTAATTTTTATAATTAAAAATCTCTCTCGCATTTTCTACCAACCGTTTTTCATAATTTTTCACAAAAAGCTGACCAACAGAAATTTTAAAGCACTTTTGCTTGTTGTTTACCAAACGGTGGAACCAGGTACATGACATATAACGGGAGTTGGAAATACCCAGTCGTTGTAAGGATTAAGTTTATGAGGGATTTGTACCTAAAAGCATATCGGACTTTATATAAGGGTCTTTTTTCTTATTTTACTAAATGCAATGCTGTATTCTTCTAGCGTAATAGGATTTTAGGCATCCTTACCTGGAGATAAACAAAAAATACCGTCTGTTTGACCATTTTTGAGGTTATATATGTAAGGTAAATTTTTTACACGTGTTGAAACCTTCTCATTTTACATGAAAATATTAGTAAATTTTTCTATTATTTTTCTATTATTTAATATATTATTTTTCTTTGGATTATTTATGACCAAACAGAAGAATGAAAGTATGAAAATATTGATGTTATTTTTCATTAACTAGGTAAGCTTAAAAGCCGAGGTTTCCCTGTGTCTGTAACACTTTTAATCCACGAATGTCGGAAATGGTCTGAAAATTCCGTCAAAGCGTGTGGTATATCTGGTAGGAATTCCAAAATTCTCTCTGTTTGGTTTCTAATTATTTACCTAATTTCGGATTTTCAAATGTCGATAGGTCCCTAATTGTGATATATGAAATTTACCGGATAATAAAATTGCAATGCACAATCATATCAGAAGCTTGATAAACTTGTACAAAATAATATTATAAAACAAGTCGACCTTTATTATTTAACATTTCCACCGTGAAAATTAGATTACAATTCGAACAGCATATTAATACACTATTTTAGTAACTATTTCGTGATCATTACTAAGTAAGATACACTTTTAATATGAAACGTTAATATTGCTCTTTTTACCTTTCCTAATACCAAAAAATGTTGATTTAAATTCTAAATGATCCTTCCGTACGTTTCAAATGCGATAAGTATAATAAACCGTAATTTATATACCAATGTCGAGTATGAAAATACCACTCAGAAAAAATTTGTTTGCGATGCATTTTTTGCTCTTTAAAGTATATTTACGTACTCCGTCAGCTTGGTTTTATTGGCAAAGTTGCAGTCTCCAGGTTTACACGAATCAGTTTTGTAAATGTTTGACAGTCGCAACTGAGATTCTTACCGCAGATAGAGATGTATATCTTGTTTTTTGTGAAAGAAACTTGTATCGTCGGAGAAATCTGTAACATCGTTTAATTCTACGCATCGACTGTACGTCCCGAGATGTGCTCTATTACTTGCATGGCACTGATGTATTCAATTTGGCATATAATTAATGTTCGAAGAGACATCAAGAATATTATTTGTACGTGTTCTTATGATCTAATATTAATGTGATTTCAAGGTAAGACGGAAGAAAGTTTTTAATGCTTCGTCATGGGTTTCGATATTTTAGTGTCATCTTAAGATATTAATATAATGCATCTACATTAGGAAGATTATTAAATATATATTTATACCAATCTTAATCTATGCACTAAAAACGTTACTTAGTAACTTTACTTTTAATTATCTTAATAATTTTATTTTAAAAAATAGCTTGTTTTCTGCGGATGGTTTAAAATGTTCGAACTACGTGAAAAAAAAAATGTTCACGTAAAAATCGTCCAACTTTGTTAATTATATACGGACATCCTTTCAATTAAGTTCTGTAAGTTGTTTAAGAAAATTATTTGCCAAGCGGATATAGAAAATAGATATTTAACAAGGCTTTTAAGAAAGACATTGTTATTTGAAGGATATTATTACAGGATATTTCGAACTATCGAAGGTCCTCATTAGGATGTGTAAATCTGCATTCGATAACATCCATATCGTTAAAATTATTTTTCTATTCGCGTTGGAGAGGATGGGATATAAAATAATGACTTACGACACTCATCTATTTCTTGAATAAATTGCTCAATTATCAATACTAGAGCTACGTGAAATCTACGGATTATTTAACGAATTTAAAAAAGATGAATGTTAGTTGGAAACTTTAAAAAATGGAATGAACGTAAAAAATAAGTGTTATTTTGGAAATTTGCTTATTTGAAAAACTTTCCTCTCTGGAAGTAAGTTTCTGAACATTTTTATACATTTCTTTGCATTCTGCCATTGAGTAGTAACGATATACAGGTTCACTCGAGTAATACTGTTATATACTATGCGAGCACAATTGTGCCCGACAAGAGTCCTTGTGTACGAAGTTGACTACCTTAAAGGCGACATTATAATCTAAGTATAACGAGAACACGTGGAAACTTTCTTAACTGCCGTATAACAGTTATAAAACCTAATGAAACTGGGTAATTCTTATTTTTTTCTTCGAGCGACGAAAGTCAGACATTTTTCAGAACTTAAAAGTTTCAGATTCTGCGTCTTTCGTATACGTAGAAATAGGTAGAATGTTGGAAACTACATTACTTAGTCGTAGTAAAAGAATTGCGAAACACTAATATCATACATATTATTCGAATACAACAAATTTTACGATTTAAGCAATGATTTAAGAAATCATTACTAAATTATCTTTTCAGAGATCGAAGAACTCACATCATTTGGAATTAAAAATGATTTCTTAGTCAATTTTAATGATATTTTGGTAATATAGTTTTTAGTTAATTTCACTTATTTTAAATTCTTATTTATTTGTATGGCATTCCATGCCTTTAATTTACTTCTTTTTCTCTTACTAATATCCTAATAAACAAATAAATATAAAACAGCATATTTGAGAAAAAAGTACCTATTACTGGCTATGTGCCAATTAATGGACTGCAATTTATCTATTATCCACTCTGCTTTATATCTGAAGATAAATGCAATAGGGAATCCCCAACTCATAGTTCATTAAGTGGTGCCCATTTACAAATACGTACATGGCCAATATTTGGTACCAATTTAGTTGTTGGTGCCTCCTATATTAAATGTGAGAGATTGCTTATTATATTACATTTCTGACAATGTTTTGTATTTGTAATTGAGAGCCACCAGGAATCTATAAAAGGTGGTCCATTAATTGGTACATGGTCCGTAATAGGTACACGGCCAGTAATAGGTACGAATTTAGACTTTGGTGCATACTGTAATTATGCTTAGAGGTTACCTATTATATTCCTGGTAGTGTATTGCATCTGTCAATGAGTGCAATTGAGAATCCACAAATGGTAGTCCATTAATTGTTACTCAGTCAGTAATAGGTGCACGGCCAGTAATAGGTAAGAATTTAGATTTGTGTGCAAATTGTAATTATGTATATGAGGTTGCTTATTTTATTTCTGGCAATGTAATTAATCTGCAAATGACGCAACCAGGAATCCACAAATGGTAATTCATTAATTGGTGCACAATCAGTAATAGGTACTTCTTTCTCAAATGTCTGCTTTATATTTACTTCCTCTTTATTCTGTAAAAATTTAGCTCCAGTTTCTCGTACACTTTACTCCGTTATCTTATTTTTCACATAAAATAAATGTCAATTTTCAGTTCATTTGCTGTAAAGGCAAACACAAAATATACGATAAAACTTTTCATTTTGTGCTTTCTACTCGTTTCTTCTCTATTTATTAAAAACATCAAGCTATAAGATCGCGAAAACCGCATTGTTCTATCTAATTTGGTTCGTGACTTCTATATTTTGAGACAACGAATTTTTTCATTTTACCCTAGAGTGGGGTGTTTTTCGTAATGATTAAAAAATTCACAATGGCAAACTCATATCGGTAAATTGTTTTCTACTGGCGCATTCTTAAATAATCAATTTAATCTCCTTTTTAACAGTTTCGAGGAATTCAGCTGTGCAGTAGACAAGCATAATTTTTTTTTATATTAAGTTTTGACTAAGTACAAAGCAGTTCAGTGACGATGTTTGGATACTCTCTCATATTGTTTAAATTATCATTACAGCACTAAGGCCATCGTGAAATCCTTTTTCATGTGCTGTTAATTGAAAATGCCACTTAATTTCGATTCCGAATATTTACTGTTGAGTTTCATTAGATTAAGAACATTAAAACGGTTCCTACAATTTTGCTTTGTTCTACCAATAAAAAGAAAAGAAAATTTGTTTTCGAAAGTACGATGCTCTTTAAAGTGGTCAACATTACTTCTCTAGTGATTTATAGGGTTGCTGATTATGATTCGGATGTTAAATATTCAAAATTTTATGTGACGGAATAGCAAAATATGAAGTTTATGTTGGTTTTCAATAAATTTTCAATAAATCAGGAGAAATCCTCGATAAACAATTTTCTTTATTTTAATTTTTCGAATTTCTACTGCGGCCTTATTAGATTCGCTAACTTAAATTTCTAAAATCAGCATCGGATTTGTATTCAACCACCTGAGATACTTTCGAGTTTCAAAATTCCAGTAAATTAAGTGAAATTACAAAATATTCATTGATATTTAGTGTTCGCCATTTTGATTTTTCAAAATTTTGCTACTATCAATCGAACACAGTTGGACGCATTCGAGGGTGTTCGGGAGCATTCCGAAAATTTGCATATCTCTTTTTCCAGGAACATTTGATATTGCATCATATTTTTCGACTTTTGTCCTTTCCATTGTTATTTAACTTATGGTGATAATGAAGGGGGTTATTATTACGTACAAAGTTTATATTTGTATTTACGTACTCATGATTTTTAGTGAATAGTGGAAGAGAGAAAGAGGGATGCTGGTCGAAAAACCGACAAATCAGAAAGCCGACAGGCCAAAAAAAAGATTGTAAAAAATCGACAATCGAAAAGCCGACAGTCAAAAAAAAGACAAAAATTACTCTCCGCTAATCGATGTGTCGGGTTTTCGACTGTGCTTTATGACTATCGGTTTTTTGACTTGTCAGCTTTTTATTTGCCCGTTGTTCTATATGCACCCAATTTTTCGAAAAAGCGATCTTTTGACAGTCGGTTCTTTTATATTTTGGCATTTTGATTTGTCGGGTTTGTGACCCCCACCCGTTATTTTTCAGGGATCGTTTTTCAAAGAGAATGTTTAATCGGGGCTATTTGAAGGACCTTCAGGGTAATATTAAAAATGTAAGAACACAAATTTCAATACATTCTAATAGAAATTTGAAAAAACATGTTACCACTTCTTCAAAAAATAGAATAAAATTTCTTTTTAATATTTAAAAATTTGTTTAGGGGCCGATTAGGTATTCTAAGATATGTATTTAAAATACCTCTTAAATGGTGTTTGTCAGAATTTTCCTTCATTGAAGAAAAAAATGACCAATAAATGTGACCAATTTTCAGCCCTTTGGAGGGCGAGGGAGGGGTACATGAGCCCCTATGTACCTTAACATGGCACTCCCTAAGAACTTGTTTACCGAAACAAATAAGTAAATCCCGAGACCGGGATCTTAACCGTAATTGCTTTATATCTTATGCATAAAAGACGATAAGCAAGGAAACAAATTTATTTTATATACAACAGTTGGCCCGTTCATTTTCTAAATTAATTGATATTTTCTAATACTATAACAAAATATAATGTAAATATTCTGTAAATTATTTAGTTTAAGAGGACCTACAAAATTGTTGTAAATATTGCAGATATAAATGTATGAATTTATCAATATAAGAATTTATTAATATGAGGTATTTATTCACGCAATTAAAATTTGGTAACTACCAAGTATTGGTTAGTAGCGTTTTGTTAGTGGTGTAGTAGAGTTGGTATTGAATCGTACAAACTGGATTGGTAATTGTCATTTCAGTAAACAAAGAGAACATTTTATTTTCTATGGGTAGTCGAAACGCACAATCGATTTGTGATATCCTGTATTTCCAGGATAGACCACAACTTAAAAGATCGTTAAAAACATGTTCGTAAAATATAATGGTGTTCGCTACAACCAACCTTTTGTAAAGTCCATGATCGTGCAAGAGTTAAATATTATATTTTGTAATTATACCTCATGAAATATGACAACTTCATTCATAAAAGCATTCAAGACTAATTCGCCTGCATTTGTCTGCAAGATAATTGCGAAAATTTTAATTAGGTTTTTACTACATTGAGACATTATCAAAATTGCAGGAAATCATTGTATAATATAATACAGGTTAGAGCCAGTCATGAATATTGAAACGTTAAGGAACTGATGTTGATTATATTCCAGATTCCTAATTACTAACCGGTATTGGTTGGAAATGTCCACTGATATATGACGCCATAAACGTTAACGGACCATTCAAATACTGAAATCTATTAAAACAATAAACAACATCCAGTAGTTAATATCCTCACACAATTTTAAGAACAGACTATACGTCAAATTGTAACATGCCACTTGATATTTATTAATAACGTCTTCATCTGAGTCCTAATATTAATTACATTGTTTCCAGCAATGTCGTCTACCTCAAAGGAAGTCGTCCTTTGTTAATTCAACTGTGTATTATGTCATCTATGATCTTTGGATCTACCTTTCAGTATTACGGCCCTTTCGAGAATCAGGCTGATGAGGGTGAAACAGCTTAATAGTTTCACGGAATTTAACAATTTCTACTGCATAGAGATAATCGATTCCTTTGGCGAAATAAAGCTATGGGTGGAGTAATGATGACCATGGAGGGTGTTTTTTATTTTGATGGGCGTGGCGATAACCTTATAGATTTACTATTTATTTAATAGAAGTCTGCACAAGAGGATCTGTCAATGGGTTGAAACTTTGGACATAAGTTTCTTCGTAACAATCAACTTTGAATTACGAAGTAAGTGAATAGGTTTTCAGAACCCTAAGGATCTTTATGATACTCTGCATGTTATTAGTTACTACCCGTTCATCACGAATCTTTATTTTTGTACAATAACATTTTAAATAAGTAAAGGAACTAATTGTGTCTGCAAAATAGAACCATTTGATTTTTTATTTCGTTACGTGTGTTATTAATTATATTATCAGCTAAGTAAGAATCAATATGTCAAACTAAAATTGGCAATACGAATTATTTAAGAAAAGGAATACCTCACAACTTGTAACTTATATAATGCATTAATTTTATTAATAATTTACCAAATTGGAAGATAAGGTTTTTAATGAGCTTTTAACTATCAAAAGTGTTGCCTATTAAACATTATTCATGCGAACAAATATCTAGTCCTCTGCATCGACCTACAGATCATTATGTGCTTTTTGCAACGGTAAAATTTTACTTAATAGTATTTTTCTAATCAAGAGCACAAACTGAAATTTTGTATGACGGTAATACTATGATCAGGGATTATACAGTGCTCCTCCGGCAATCGGGAATTCTTTTTATCACAAAATGCTATGAAAAGCTTTGGCTTCGAAGTACAAAAAAAAGCCACTCATCATCATTCATATTTTTATGCACCAAAGATAATATTTTACGGATCTTGTGACAAAAAAAAGTATTTCTGCACGAAATTCAATGCAGATCAATGAGTTATATGGCGAATAACTATAAAAAAATGTTTGTATGAGTTTTTATGGGCAAACTTCCGATACATTTTAATGCGCTGATTACGCATATGATAGTGAAAATTGGCGACAAGCTCATCTTCAAGGTCAAAGCTAGAAAAGTCCTGTTATTTTGTGGTCTTTTGCTTTTATTTTGAAGTCAATACCTCAAATTTTTATTAACGTACCTTTCCCGATATATTTTGAAGCGCTGATTGCGAATATCATAGAGAAAATTGGCGATAAAAACATCTTCAAAGAAGATCTAGAAAGATCTAGCTAGAAAAATCGATTTACTTTTTGTTTTTTTTTGCCTTTATCTTGAAGCCCACGTTAATTTTTGTCGCAATTTTCACTGTGATATTCGTAATCAGCATATCAAAATACGTCGAAAAGTATGCGTTAAAAAAAAATAAAAGTATGGGCTTTTCGGAAGTATATCAATTTTTTGCTGCTGCACTTCTTTTTACGTTAAAATTTAGTATGAATCAGTTTCAAAAACAAATCTTATTCATTGTTAGCAGATATTTAATCTTTTCAAATATTCTAACGTCAAAATGTTGTATGGAGAAATTTTATATAATCTTTCAGGTTATGTCTGAAATATGTCGAACACAACAACGCGATTAGAAACTGATGTTTTCGAAACAATTTGACGCTCAGGATCCTTTTGAAAATCCAAATTCGTAAAAATCAAAATATGTTAATTTATTTATAAAGTCAAATATTCGGGAACACGTTTTTGATACCATAGAATGTGGTCAGAAACCGATATCATACTGAAAATTGCATAAAAACCATTGTATCTCAGAAATCGATATTTTTTCCAGTATTTGAAAAAAAAAGCATTAAACGTAATATTTCAAATAATTAACTAGTACCACTTGAAAGAGCAACCTCAAAAGTCTCAAAACTAGTCGACGATGGATGTATCACTTAAAAAAAAACGTTATAAATAAAACGGTGCTAAAACCTATGTGCAAATTGTACACGTGTGGTAGTTAAATGAATAATATTTTTAACCATTTTAGGTATTATCGCTGATAGCATAACGAAAGTAAAGGATTCTAAAGAAATATCAGATCTAATATGCATGCATTCAATGTTTACCATTCATGATGTAAACAAATGGTATTCGACGAATTTCTTAAATACATTGTCGATTCCAAGATCTCACTCAAGTCCTCGTACCTGATCCAAGCTTCGGTAACGTAAATAAAACAATCAATTGAAAACATTTTTGTTATAATTACATAGATAACGATGAATTTAGTTTTTACATTAATTCGTGGAGTTTTTATATACTTCGGTGCGGCGGGTTCTCACAAACGTTTCCTGAGATTTTCTCCAGGTAAACTTATTTTTATGTATTATTTATTATTTAAGAAAACGAATATTTTGTTTCAAATCTTACTAGATTTAGTTTATAATTGTAGAGTTTGAAAGCGTGGAATCAGTACTTCTCATGATAGACCTATTAGAGAAATTTTGGCCGGTTATATTATCTCTATTCGTATCGGATTGATTCCGTGCCAAACCGATCCCGATCAGAAATTCTATTAAGAGCTGAAGATTTTGTTCGGCTTACAAAGGAACTTCAACTAGGTCTACGATTATATTAATAAATTAAATAGTTTATAAAAATTGGCACGACAAAATGAGTCAGCATGTAGTCATTTAAATTGCAATAATTCAAAAATATAACGAAAGGACATAATAAAACTCAGTTTTTTAGAAAAAATCTCAGCTGTTTTGCGGATTATTTTTAAAGTAATAAAACTTTTGGATATTTAATTTATTTTGGCAAAATAGGAATCTGCTTTTGATTCTAAGAAAATTTCAAAGTAATGAACAGGAAACTAATTTAAAAATAAACAGTAATCAAGCGTTAGTCAAAAAGTTAAACTAAAATGAAATGTATGTCGTTCATTATTGTATGGTGGACCAAGCATTCAAGCAATTTTGAACTTCATCGAATGTTGCTTTTTGAAGTGGACTTAGTAATCATAGATATAATAATAAAAATGTCCTTAGTATGGAATGTAATTCATTCAGCTCGCAAACTTAATTATCGGTTACTGGACATGGTTTGATACTAGAAATCGGTACTATACTTCACTACTATTTTGGTAAATTATTCAGTCTTCAAGTATCGTAGAAACTAGTTTACATAACGGTTTGAATGGTCAACATTTCAGTCCCATATGATATAAATAAATGCTTTCTCACTTACTATTCACTGAATATTTAATAGGTTGTGCAGAAGGCGGATACGATCTTGATAGAAATCTTGACAAATCTTTGATATTACTGGGCTAAATACGGTATCATATTTTCCTAACTAAAGTTTCTGACATAGGGATCTGTGTTCAGTACGTATTTCGCACTAAAAAGTTCGCCAATAAAGAAATAAATTAAACTTATCAGATCTCAAGTCCGGCCTCAATGGGTCTTTATTATTTTAGTCGATGTATCCACAATTCAGACAAATATAGATATGCAGATATATCTTTTTTTTACCTTTTGTAGTCTCTTCCTATTGCAGCGGTAAATTTTGTAATTCGAATCCGAGAATCACGATTTGATAGAAATTTTCATATGTTGAATCGATTTTTTAAAACTGTATTCTATATACAAGAGAGGATGACCGATAGAGGGGAAAGGAAAGGATAGAGTAACAGGGTGAACGGGAGAGGGGAACTTTGCTAGAATATTATTAATAATATATCATTTTTTAATAAATATATAATTTGAATCTATTAATATTAATGATTTATGTTATTAGATAGTCAGTGTTAGCATTATTTTGATGGACACCATATTGATTGGTAAGGCCCTTGATTTCAATTTTATACTCTTTATAAGATCTATGTTAAGAATTGCTCTCATGGAGCTCATCTCGTTCACGTGTTCTTCTTCGAGAATGCAAAAAACTGTGCCAACATATTGACATTCCACTGTGCTTGATATCAAGTTTTATAACCTTAATATCTCGGTGAAATCCTTCGCCCTACCCTTTAGTAGGTTTTCGAGAAATTTATAAAAATTAGAGTACATGAAATGTAGCATTAGATCAAAATGAACATGACACAACCAAACTTTTATATCAGTAATTTTTAACATTATCAAAATGCTCGGAACTGAACTCAGTACCAACAACGATAATAAATATATTTACCAATTAACCAGTACAAACTAATCTCTAAAACTTATTCATATTAAGATTTCTCCTCAAATAAACTTAGGTATCACAAAAAATGTAGGTACTACATCATGTCCATCTTACTAAAGTACGACCCAAAATCAAAAGAGATGACCAAAATCATATAAAAATCATTCAGATCTAAAAACGATAAAAATGAAGTCCTAGTTTCGAGACAAGCCAGGACCAAAGTTTGATATCTTTACAAAACAAATAGATCTTAATCAAATTCCGAATTTATCATTTTTTTTATTGCATTAAAAAAAAACAGTAAACTGATAAAAAAAATTGAACACTACGTAGAATCGAACCTATACCCACTCAGCAACACTTCTTGTTGATGTCAGTTGCAAAGGTAAGCGAGGGCGCCGCCGGATCGAACAATCGAACTTGTAGGATTTTAGTTGGACTCTGGATTTATTTGTGTGTAACTCGGCCATTTCTTAAAATTTTGAACTGAAATTTTAACTAAATACTGCTCATAGTATTCTGAGCATAATAGTATAAACGAGAAAATATTTTTAAAATATACAGTATTACTTTTTGCTTCCGTTAAACACAGGTTATAAATAGGTATTTTCAATTGAAACTGGAGCAATAATTTCATTACTAATGCATATACCTTAGACAATGGTTTCTTATATTTTCAGGGTCGCAGATGACGAATCTGATATCCGAGAAATCAGCAATATCGACAGTAACATGACATACACTTCTTTCGAATGAAAACTATTCATATTATAGTACACATGATAGTTAATTTCTTTTTAATAGTGATTAAAGCTTTCATGTAGTAGTCGTTTTGTCGACATTCTAAAAATGGAAATTTTATAAAATACACCGAATAATATTTTTAACATGAAGAAATATTGAATAATTTTAAAAATGACATCAATCTTAACAAAAATTTGTATACATTAAATTTCATTACTATTAATTAAATTCAACAAAAATTTGAGTTAATTCCTAGCGCCGTCTTGAATGTTGTCGATCTGATCACACATTCGCAATCAGCGAGCTCCAAAACCCCCGAGTAGTAATGTTTTAAGAGAATTCAGTTAGTTTTACAAAATTTATTCGCCATTTTGCGGTTTGAAAATCAGATATCACATTCGTCATCTGCGACCCTGAAAATATAAAAAACAATTGTCTAAGGTATGCATTAGTAATGAAATTATTTTTTAGAAACCGTTTCTAACCCACTGTTTACCGGAAACAAAAAGTAATGTTATATATTTTTTAAATATTTTCTCGTTTGTATTATTATCCTCATATGAGAAGTAATTAGTTAAAATTTCAGTTCAAAATTTTGAGAAATGGCCGAGTTACAGCCAAATAAATCCAGAAGCCAACTAAAATCTCACTCCGATGGTTCAATCCGGCGGCTCACATATTTACTACCATTATTCGATGTAAAAATACTTTTATCTATAGTGTTTTAACAAATTACAGATGAAAATAAATTAAACATATAAGCGATATAAAATTTGAGAAATTTTGTTAACTGCTGTCAACGACAAAATTTAGAAAGATAAAGCAAATGTTCACACAAAAATTGATGTAGATATATAGATTTTTTTCAATATTATTAACGAGTTTCCGGCATTAATTTCGATGCGAAAATAGGGATGATCAATTTTGAAGGGCAGCAATTTATTATTATCAAGAAATTATCCGAATAACAAAAAAGTGAAAAAAAAGTTCTGGAAACAGTTTGACATCTTTTCGAACAAAATTTCGTTTTCGAGCTACGGGCGATTAAAAATCGATAATAACCGAAAAGTATCTGTCGTGTTTCAGGAGTTTCCAAGAGTAAAAAAACTGCTTAGTTTTTGGCTTGATAGAAAACCATAACCTTGTCAAGGTTTAACCCGGATAAACCCATTTCTTTTAATACAAATTTTTTACAGTTCCACAATAAATAGTGCAGATTTTATCAAAACCTAGCAAAAATAACACTGAAACTAGCAGCCGTTTTATAGCTCCCGATACGTAATGTGAGGGTTGTGAAAAATAGTATATTTAATTATACATCACAAAATGCTAGTGTAAATACTTACTAGAAGTATTAAGGTAATGCGAATATTGTAAAATTCTACAAATTGGCTGCTAACTCCAACGACATTTCAATGCCCATGCAATTTTCGGAAGATGATGTGTCTTAGAGGCAAAACTTAATTCCTATAAGTACCAAATGGAACTAACAGTATAAAGTACTGACTGGGTTGTGTCCTGGATCCAGTCGAATTACCTTATTTTTATTTTTTGTTTGAACGAGGCATTTGACCATATTTCAATGGGATAATATTCGGGTTGACCAGGCAGGGTCACAGATACAACCCTGTTTCTATTGGGGACAATTTTCTAATCGTATCGACTCTGCTGAAATTCGGAGGAACCCTATTATTATTCCAGTCAAACCGGATAATTTCTATTCGGGATTGGATCTGCTAATCCGAAGGGTAAACTTAAAAAGTTAAATAGTTAAAAAAAAGAAAAATTATATATGGATATTCGTTTTATAAGAATGTTCATATTATTTATGAGCAATGTAAATACAGTTGTATAAAATGTTCACGCACGAATTAATTATGTAGAATAAATATTTTATTTAGCAGACCCTTTGCTAAGTTAGATGTGCATAACAAACTGTCTATATTTTTTATTTCTCATCGAGTGATCGTAAAGCCTGTTACAAAAAAGTGACAATTAACGCATTTTGGTGTAAAGAGTGATTGTAGTTGTTTTGCATATAAAAGCTGAAATTTCCAGGCAGTGTCAGAGGGTTCGCTAGCCTTGATGATGCAAACTACAAAATGTTTGCGAAACGTTGGCAAACAAGCTCCACAGAAAGCGACGATCACCCGAAAACCAAGGGAATGTAAATAGGCAAACTGTAGTGCTCTTAAATATGCGTGTTACTAAATAATTAATACATTACGGCATTAGCGAGTGCATATAATGCATTTTAAACAGCTTTAATGGATTACTAAGTAGAGAATTACAATCGAACTAAATTTTGTTTGACATAATAAAAGATTGTATTTTTATCTTGTTATCATATTTCGAAATTGAATACAACATAAATAGTGGAATATGAAGTACGGAGTCGGAATGTAGTTTGTACATTAAGTTAGTAATTCGATTATTAATTTACTTTAAAGAAGTTAAACGTTAACTAAAAATCACTGCCCAGCAACTGGGTTAATTTAAACTATTCTAGTTTTCCAACTGATACAAAGAGAAATTAGAAACATCAATATGAAAAATATAACAATTTTAAGTCTGAATGTTGGGATAATGTTGAGTCCATGCAAAATGATTCGGTTTTTGTTACATATTGTTATTTTATAGTGTATATTACATAATATTCTCAGCAAGGCCATACAATTTATCCATTCCTGCAGTAAATGTGAAATATAATTTTTGGCATTTAATTCCGAATTTCCATCAGTACTGATCACATTCTGATTTAATAAAGGACTTTGAGTTACCAAGCTAAACATTGTATCAGGTATCGTAGGTATGAAGGCTATCAGTATCGAATATCTACGAGAATCGATGACCAAGATCGTGTTAAGTAGGGCAGTTACAAAGATACTTGCGTCATCGAGATTTCTGTCGTGAAATCGAGAATTCGAAAGGAATTACAAGTACACAAAGAGTGTCCGAGATAATCGAAAAAATAAATGTAGAGGGACCAAATGAAATTAGTGAAAATGAAAGAATGGTGATTATATGCTGGAAACTTTACAATGTTTTTTAAACAAGTGCAAAAAGTAGTTTTGTGAAAATGTAATTTACTCAGATTACAGGCATTCTACTTTCATAATAATTGCAAGAAAATTTAATTTAGAGTTAGATATTAGAAGATGCATAATGCATAACAATTCGAAATTGTTTTATAAAAAAGAACCTTGAAACTTAATATTATAGCATTAATGTAAATGTAAATTAGTGGGGGCGTGTACCTAATAAAAAAATAAGGAATTGTTTACAAAGTTTTGTGATTGTTGATATTGCATGGTTGTGTCTTTTTTCCCATTGTCTGAAATTCTCAGAATAATTTTACCATGTCATTGAAATAAACAAGGAAATAATCAGTTGGAAATAATCAAGGGAATATTCATTTGGTGCCGGTCGTTTTTCGGCGGATTGTACATTTGGTGATGTAGCCCCAAGGATCCAAGAAAGATGAAGTCTTGTATTCGACCTCAAACTACTGCCATAAATCGAGGTTTGTATGAATATATTTGTAGATACTTGAGGTATTGTTCAGGCATGAGCATGGTTACCAGAATTCGCATTTTTTAACCCTCCTGAGCACGAGTTTTTCTTTTCCCGTATGTAAACAATGTGGTTTGGATGAGTATACTCGTCCTTGTGCACAGGAGAGTTAATATTGTAGCTATATAGCGACGATACTAAAAAATCCTGAATTTGGTAATCTTGTTCGTGAGCCGCATAGTTCCACTGATGATGAATTGAATGGTAGATTTGTAAGTTATTCCAACATCATCTAAAATTCAAAAACTGACAATGTTGTGAGTCGTGATTTGATCTACCACGACAATATTAGACACAACCTACAGCTGATGCTTATAAATTAATTTATGTATAGACTTCAGGAAAGGGGGCATTTATCAACACTGATAAAATGGGGTAGTTATGAAGGCCAGAAGTACAGTCAATGTAACTATACCATGAGCCTAACGATTAAGCTTTTGGGTGTTGGAAGGCAAACGTGTCTACACTTATTATCTCAACTATACTTTACCTTCCGCAATGTAACTGTACATTCGAAAACCACAAGTAGTATCAATTTCTTATTATAATATTTACGTTTATATGTATTGTTATAGGTTAGGCTAGTCTAAAAAAGGTAGAGAACGTTGGCACCCGCTCCCTTTCACGTATTTTAGGAACCTCCTAAAGAATAAATAACGAGAGATTCTCCCTCCTCTTTTTGCTTATTACCACATCGCGAAGCATGAAGGATAACTGAATCCGAATGACATTTACGTTTACGCAATAACCGTAATTGATGTAATAGTTGATGTATATATATAATAGGAGACATGATGCACCCAAAATTGTTATGTCTAATTATCTTTTACGTCATTTTGATATTACACATGACATTATTAGCATATATAGGTTTTAAGGTAGTGGATTATGTATGTGGTGACAGGTTTATGAAATTCAAAATGGCGGATCCAATATCCCCTACAATATTTGATTTTCTACATCCCTTCAACTTTGTCATACTCTCATTGAATGACTGAAATTTACTTGGTTTCCCAAGATTTGTTTACGCCAAAATCACCAAATTGCAATTGCGAAAGAATATTGTTTGTAACACTCATGGAGTAGAACTCGAGTTTGCGCCCTGCAGCGAAATTTTTCCTAGCTTCGCACGTACGACAAACTTGGCACTCGTCGAAAATCCGTATATATATTTTTCCGTAGAGTCTAATTATTATTAGGAAAATTATATTTTGCACTAGTTGTATATTTAACACGAATTATCCATTCTCCAGTTTTAATATGAGTATAATCGTCAGCATCATCGTCAGCATCATCCTCATCATTATCATCATCTTCATCACTGTTATTATTATTATTATCGTTAAAATTTTCATCAATTATTTGTTTATATTCTCAGTTACAACACATATATTTACTTCAGTTTCCTGAAATGCATCATATAATTTAATCCGCTATAATGGTTCCTCATGTCGGAAAACAATAATTATAAACAGGTACCTAGGAGTGATCTTATCACCAAACTCATAGCATGCAACTGAGCGAGCCATACTAGGTGAATATTCATGAGATACAGATTTATTGTCTTCTAATTCAATAGGGTAAGATACAATTAGGTAAGGTACAATTTTTCCAAGAACCGCGGACAATGAAAAGAATAACAACCCCGAAACATAAACAAGATACTTTAAGAATTGTAAACATTTCGCTAATTTTGTATTTGATATGTGTCCTTCTCCAATCCATATTTATTTGATTCATTTTTCTTATTTTGAATCATTTTTCTGAACGGTTTTTATGTAGGATTTTTAGACAATTAACCAATGTGCAGTTTTTATCCATTTAATTTTATCCACTATGTAAAACGTTTTGTAACTAAATACTGATCAATTATTTGCGTCTAGCTATTGCCTAGTTTATAAAATAAGGGAGGTTCCTTCACTTACGTACAATATGGAATATACATTCTCAAACGGCATTGAAATTGAATTAACGCGTACGGGTAAATTTCATTTGCTTATGCATGAAACATAATACGAAATTACTCTAAGACTTACGTTCTTGAACATTCAGACACATTTAAGTTACAAACTCATTAAATTTAATGTATTAGTATCATTTTTTTATTGTCGTAATAACATTTTCAATTGTCAGTGGAAAAATATGACTAGGATTTTTGGATATTTTAAAATATGTTCCTAAAATCTAGATCTCACAAAAATGCAGTCGTTTTTCTGTTTATCCTCAATGATAAATTTTTCTCTTTATACCACATTTTTTATTCCGCATAACACATCAACACTATAGTATTAAAGTGGGAATGCTGCTCCATTATTGAACAGCTGATAGCCGCACGAGAACGAAATGATACTATCCGGCGATCTAGAAGCAATCATGCTTCAAAATCGGGTAAACAATCGCCCTGGGAACTGAGACTTCATTTCGTGCTCTTCTATTTACTATTATCGACATAGAACATTGTAACAAAATAAGAATAACAATGTGTATGCACTTATAAATAGGTCAATTGTTCCTGGATGGATGAAATCATAATACCTCTCCGCCCATCACAGAAGTAATTCTGAAATTTGTAACTTTAGCTCAATATCATTTACATAAACGTCACTTGATATTGGAATACTGAATATTATGAAAAAATTTGACATCTCTGTGTATTATAGAATATCTATTACAACAGCTAAGTATGTGTATGAAAAGGTGATTTTTTGCATTTTTGTATTTATCCATGCGTATACAGTTATATCTGGATCTGTATTAATGTACGTGGTAAATAATTTCGAAGCTTCTTGAAGTAGTCTATGAAATTCCATAAAAAAAATGAAATATTGCAGCTGATCGAGAAGCACAATGGAATTTTCATTTGCATTCCAGGTTTTATAATTGACTGTCAAAATCAAATCTCAAATTTCAAACTTTCAAGCGGACATATGAACATATGACATACACGAGATATAGAATAAAAAAGATCACTTTTTTTCGTTTAGATACGGAAATTATATTAAATTAAATACTAAAATAAATTAGCAGGTTGGAAATTGGTAGATGTTCTAAGTAGATCTATTCAAAATTCAACTTTTGTGTACACATTTAATTAGTTTAGATGAAGAAGTACAAATCGTCTAATGGTGGTCCATTTGTGGACCCTAAAAAATGCAGTTCTAACCATTTTTCCCAGGAATTATATTGCCTTGAACGTATAATAGATATTTAAAGTACGTTCTTAAGGACAGTCGAACATGTATCCTATTTTGTGAAAAGATATCCAACTGTAAGGACTCGACTCTATTTGATGTCCAAGTAGGACGTTAGCTGAAAAATGGTACAAAAATTGTTTCTAAATATGCTGGAATATTCTTTAGTTTGTCTTCCTTTTACATTTTTGCCCTTCATTTAGAACGGTAACTTTATCACTTTAAAAAACGACCTGAGATTTGTAATTATCCGTTTATAAAACGCCAAAGATCGTTATTTTGATCACTTCAATAACTTCTTTCGACAAATTACCTTCAATTTGATAACCTTTATTTGGAGCTTTTGAAGTCAAGGACACTTAATATCTAAACTATCTTATGTTACATTTAAAGCTTTCTTAACTTTGTAGTGTAGTATTGAAATAGTTGTATTGAATCAGTTTTTAAGTAGTACCGATATGTTTTCGTTTATTTCAGCTGCAAATGAAAAATACGAAATTATTTTAACGAATATACTTTCCAAAATAGTTACTACCGTAGTCGACTTTTATCAAGGTTTCCCGCCTGATCAGAAACTTGATAAGTTTCAACTCGGGTTCGCACTTTCCAATACTCAAAATTGGTTTCATTTTTGTTTTCATTTGTGGGTACCCAATATTTCATGTCATTTATATGCTAATTTATATAATATTTTCTTCTAATATCTATACTTTCCATAGTTTTTTCTTGATTTTCTTGGAAGATCACCTATCCGTAGGATGTTCTATGAGCGATTTTTGCCAACATTTTACGTCTACTGCATAAAAAAATAATATTTGAATCTCAGGCGTACAATTTTCGCTCTTATGATGGGCAGGTTCGCCATTCCTCGCCTTCTGTCATCATGGCGTAAAATCCCATTTTACGCCCTTTATACAAAAATAACTAGTTTATATTCGATATTTTAATTTGAAAAATTTTAAATGATATGGTACTAATTTCAAACTCAGATTTGTTTAACTTCTGTTGTGAGCACATTTTTATAATAATGTGTGGCCAAAATTCATAGGTAACTATGTGTTGGCAAGGTGCCTCGCTCGCTTAGCTCGCTCAGAAACTTCGACCCTGTGATGAATTTGTTATTCCTTAATACTCGTTCGTTTACTAACAGCTTTTAGTTATAATATAAAACGAGTTAGTATTGTAGTTTTTTGAGTGGAAATTTGAGCTTAGGATAACATTCCCGATGTAACATAACCAGAAACTGGAAGAAAGAATAGTGCTTATGAGAACATTCACTGTGTAAATTAGGTAGAAAAGAAGGGGAGTAAGGAGGAGGGGGTTCCTTAAATGTGTAAACAGTGAAAACGAGTATTTTCAAAACTTTGACCCTCACCATATATCAACCGAAATACTAATAAATAAAATTTCTAACACTCCGGTCGCGAAGCTCAATTTCGCGCCCTAGGGCGAAATCTTCGGGCTCGAATTAAATAGCCAAACGCCCGTCGTATTAAAAAAATATAATTTCAGTTGTGTCAGTGTCGACGTAGTGGTGCTAAATATATATTATTTAATTATACATGATTATATATTATTCTATATCATCAGAATTATAGTTAGAATTATACATATATATTTATATTTAATCCATTTTCTCTCAGGTAGCAGTCTCCAAAATTACGATGGTGTTACGTAACATTTGTCTCGGAAATAAATAGAGTTGGGCATTTTTTTCTATAATGTGGTAATAATTATGCTCATAGCCCTGAATTGTTTTTATGCAATGAATTCCACGTAATACAAAATTTAAAGTTTATTGAAATTTTACTCGAGTAGCATACACGAAAAAATAGATATTACCTGATAACGTACTGATGGTACCAGATAACATCTGGTATCCAGAACATCAATATGTTATCCGGTAACATTAGTATGTTATCCGATACAATATTTTTCTCTATATGTAGACATCTGAGGTAATGATGTGATAACAAAGTTAAATTTGCTCCCCACTTTTTACACCTTTAGAGCTTTTTGATTTAGGCTATTTGGGTCCCATATACAATTGTTTGGTAAAGTTAAGTTTGGTCATGCTAGGTTAGGTTAGGTCAGTTACACTGCAAAAAAAATGAAATATTTCGCAATATTTTTTTTTAACAATTTATAGTTGTATAATGACTGTATGATAACCAAATATAAATAAATTCAGTAATTTGATGTTTTCCTCTCACATGAAACGCCTCATTAATGTTTTCTCCATGTTAGTCTGACGGACCAAAATTAAACACTTTATAACAGCACATGTTACTTGAATTATTGTAATGTATAAAAGTGAAGGTTAACATAATTTCTCCAAAGGAGACACATTAGAGGATCAAGGTTACCAAGTACATTTTTCGATCCTTGAGCAACATTCAATGTCCAGCTTTCGTTTCGTCCTTGCAATATCATGCATCAATAGGTCCGAAATCAAATTACAAGTAAAATCAAACGAAAGCACCGCCTGTCCGTGTCTAACAATATAATTGATTCTTGCAACGAACAAAGGTTATTGCGAGAGTACACCGCAACGTTAAGCTACAGATTGTAATTGTAATATCTCGCGCATCGGCGCACCGCCTCGCACTTGAGAGGATTACAATCGGGAGCGATAATTTACTATTTGTTTCTGAATGGTTCATAAGTAGGAATTGTTCGGTAGTTGATGACAACTTTTTAGTTTCTTATTAGATCGTGAAACTGAGCCATGGTGATAAGTCGGAATGTACTCACTTGAAGTGAGTGCTCACAACCCAATAGCATCTCAAGCGTTTGTATCCCTGTCAGCTTTCCCAACATGTAATTTTTGTATACGTGGGTCGAAAAATCGACAAATCAAAAAGCTGATAGGTCAAAACACCGTCAAGCGAAGAGCCGACAGTAAAAAAACCGACACTTCAAAAACGCCACTGTCCGCTTGTCGATGTGTCTGCTTTTTTATGTGTAGGGTTTTTAACTATCGGCTTTTCGGCCGTCGGCTTTATGACTGTAAGTTTTTTTACCGTCGGTTTTTTTGCCAGTCGGCTTTTTAACTTAATGTTATCCGGCGACTTTTTTCATTCAAGAATTCGTATTTTCGTTGCTTTAAATACTGATGAAGAGTTAACATTGAAATGGTTTGGTGAAGTTAGGTTAGGTCATATCTGGTTACGTTAGGTCAGTTACACTGTCAAAAATGGAAAATGATGTTTACGCAGCAGTGAAAAATTTCAGAATTTTTGGGCAATGATACTGCATTGAGCGTTGCAATTTTTCCGAAATTAAAATTTGTTGCAAATTGAGAACGTTGAACTTAGTGATAATTTAAGCAGAAAAAAACTCGAAAGTGTTAAAAATACAATGCATATTGGCAAAATGACAGCATTAAATAAGCTAAATTTATATTTGAAACTAATAAAATACCACCTAATCATAGTTAGTCAGTTAAGAATGAGTAATATTCGAGACCACGCACAGATTTTGGTGAGGTCGATCGAATGTTTTTAACAATACGCAAAAACATACGACTATCAGGAAATTAATTGCTTATTTTAATATATCTCGCGAAACATCCGTAAATTACGATTAAAGTGATGAAAAGATAATAATACTTTATCATGTGGCATAAACACACGTCATTAAATTAATAAACAATCCTAATAAATTAATCATTTTGTTACATTTAAGGTTTTGGTTACTCGCTTATTATTAATCTTTCCAGAATTCAAAATGACGGACGAACTTACAAAAATTCAACCGAATTTTGTTAAAATCCGTTGCTTCAGGGGTTTTTGAGGTTGGTGATTATACGAATCTGATATCAGTTTCGTAACTAGTTGAGATGTAAGTTTCAAAATTAAAATGTCGAAACCAATATGGCGAACTAGCTTTAAACAATCAACGAAATTAGGATCCTAACTTTTAAGTTTAAAACGTGGCAAAATTTCAGAAGCTATTTTCTTGACTGTCAGATTTTTTTATTAGCGTTTTTTGACCTGTTGACTGCTTGATTTGGCGGTTTTTCAATCCGCACCCTTCATTTATATTTAGTTTGACGTACTGAAAAAGATCAGCACCGAAATTTGTCTGAAAATTTTGGCAAATTCTACGTAATATATAGTAATCTATATTCTGTTTAGTAAATCTTACTCAGGTCTTAGTAGGATCTATGTTCTTCTCTCAGTCATAGAAAGTTTAACAAAAAATTCTTATCGAACTCATAATTTGGTTACATGACAGAAGGACACATGACAAAAAAAAACACACGACAAAAACACGAAAAAAAAGAGCTGCAAAAAGACACTGCGACAAAAGAATACAGTGACCAAAAACACAATAAATAATAAAGAATTTTTTGCTACATGACAGTGTAGTTTTCTCAACTGAAAATAATATAGAAGAATTGAAACGCACGACACAATGGTATTGCGTAGTCAGATTTAAAAGCGTTCTGTTAATATTTAAGAAATTTTATACAATTCACGGATCAGTAAATAACAAAATTCTATGTTTAGTTTATATATTAAGACCTAACAAAGCAAACAAGAAACATTTGTGTCATTGAAGACACTTTTTCTTGTACGGTTTTTATGCGCATGTGTCTTTTTGTCGTTGTACATGTTTATTTTTGTCCTGTGATTATTTTGTTTTGTCGTTTTGTCGTGTGCCCTTTTGTCCCCATGTTCGTGTGTCCTGTCACCCTAAATATAATAGCTTCAAGTCGTGCGCATTTTTTATCCTTAAAAATACCTCAATTTTTGTCTTTTTTAGTGATTTGTAGGAAGTTTTTCAGTCATAATACTTCTTACTGTTTTTGTCTGGAAAAATTCGCACACATTTTGGAATTAATTGTGCGTAAAATGAGAGGTTTAACATTTAATTATCATGTTCTATTGCTGAGAACAAATTTCCGGATGTAACGATTTTGAAAAAAAAACAAAATGGCGGATATCTCGAAAATGGAGGGTGATGGAAAATAAAACGCCCAAAAATACGTCAGAAAAAAGTGTCATTAAAGAAGTACATTCTTTTGGAAAATTTAAAAATTTCTTTCCGCTTTTTTGGTTAGAATTGAAATGAAGAGCTCAGAGCAACAAACGAAAGGAAAAAGTAAAAACCATCGGGGCAACAAATATACACACACAGATACGATGACAATGACTGTGTCTTTCGCGTCGTTACCGAAAAGTCCAAATTTAATAAAAATGGAGAATTTCGTTTAACCCTACAAGGTTATGTCTTTTTATTACTTTACTGGGATATACATAATTTATTAGATCTGTGATTTTCATTATTTTACAACCTTTAAGTGCGAATGCTAGAAAGCAAAGATAACAAAAATTCTGGAGACATTCATGAAATAGAAAATTTATGTAAAAAAGGTTATCATATATTTTTATCAACGAAGAAGTTACATAACTTCGAAATAACGTATCGCAGCTTCAATTGCCCAATCCATGCTTTTATCTTGTAGGTTTACAATTGAAACAGGATTTGATTAAATCTAAAAGTTATTATAAAAATGATTATAATACATAGCAGATGAGAGCCGCGAGAAGAACCTTTAAAAATGAAATAATGTTTATCGAAAACTAACGACGAAATTAATAAGAAAATTTAGCTTTAAATGTTACATGTTAGGAGCAATAAACGGTTACAAAAGTATCTTAATTAGACAATACTAACCTGTCTGTTACCCCAAAAAGTGAAAAATTTATTTTCTTAGTAGTCAATTAAAAAATGAGTTGACCGTTTGTTTTCCTGAGCTCATCAAATAAACGAATATTTTAACCTTTAGACTGCTGGAAAATCTAAATACAGACGTTAATAAGTTATTCAATAAATTCGCATGAAACTCGGTGATTTTTGGGGCCGCTGATAACGAATCTGCCATCAGTATTTGAAAAGTGAAAAAAATGATATTACTAACTTTTAGTATTTACTGTAAAAGGATGAAATGATATATTGGTATTATGGCCAGATCTGAGATTATCTAGCGAATCAATGTTGTACTTCTGCCATCTATATGACTACCATTACATCATTCTACCCACTTACAGTAAATACTAAATTTTAGTAATATGAAACTAATAACAGATTCATCATCAGTGGCTACAAAAATTCCCGACCAACAATTCTCAAGCAAATTCAATTAATTTTTAGAAATTCGTCTGCCATTTTGGATCCGGCATTTTGATTTCTGAAATTTATCGGTACCAGATTCTTAATTAGCGACCCCAAAAACCCCCGAGTAACAAGATTCAAGCGGTTTCGTAGCATTTTTACGCAAGAAAACAGTTTTTTATTTGTTTTAACCGTTGACTGCCGGAAAGCCTATATATAGACGCGACCCATGATATGACTTTTGTACATCAGCAATGCATGATACAAAGATTCGTTGCATATCTAATTTTTTGACTCTCGGATTTTCGATTGTCGGTTTTTTGACTGTGGGAATTTTTACTGTCCGTTGTTTGACTGTCGGTTTTAGACTATCGGTTTTTGACTGTCGATTTTCTGAGTGTCTGTTTCTTGACTGTCAGATTATTTTATTAGCGTTTTTTGACCTGTTGACTGCTTGATTTGGCGGTTTTTCAATCCGCACCCTTCATTTATATTTAGTTTGACGTACTGAAAAAGATCAGCACCGAAATTTGTCTGAAAATTTTGGAAAATTCAACGTAATATATAGTAATCTATATTCTGTTTAGTAAATCCTACTCAGGTCTTAGTAGGATGTATGTTCTTCTCTCAGTCATAGAAAGTTTAACAAAAAATTCTTATCGAACTCATAATTTGGTTACATGACAGAAGGACACATGACACAAAAACATACGACAAAAAGACGAAAAAAAGAGCTGCAAAAAGACACTGCGACAAAAGAATACAGTGACCAAAAACACAATAAATGATAAAGAATTTTTTGTTACATGACAGTGTAGTTTTCTCAACTGATAATAAGATAGACCTGATATGACCTTTGTACATCATCAATGCATGATGTAAGATACAAGTTTGGACACTTTGAAAGGGTGTTTTGAAACAGTAAAACCCCGGCCGTCTAAAGGCTAAGCAGAAGATCATTGAAACTAGATGAGAATTCCCCAAAGGATGCGCATATATCCGAAACATCCTTTTATCGACCACTGTGCGTCGTTTGTTGAAAATTGATGTTTGGACACTTCTTAGTACCAGAAAACACAATTTAATTAACGAGTAAATAAGACACTAAAAATGACACTCCGAGATATCTCTGGGACACGTATGAAGCATTTTTTTATTTCATATTATTATCTCCAGTATTAGCACCTTTTTCGCGATCGGTCGGTATTTGCATGCTGGTCGTTTCGTATGCACCCGCCCTATTTTCCTAGCCACAATAACCGACCACGAGCAACCAGGACCCCTCGACCGTGCCATCGGTAGAATGCAAATCTCAAATTGCGGTAGCCGGTGCGGCAGTGCGGGATATCTCTCTGTATCTCACGAGACTACCGAAAAAAAAGACGAGGAGGCGCGCGAACGAGGAGCAAAAGGAGAAGAGGCGGTACTGGGTACCAGTGAAAAAGGGACGTTGCAAACGGAAGAAAAAAAAAAAAAGTTGGAAGAAGGAAAGGATCTCGGGTTCGTCTCACGTGTCACGCTCATATAAGAGCACACCGAGTACACCAAGTGTGATTTTGCATCCCGTTCGGGATCGGTCGGAGACCCTCGGCCACGCTCGGACGCGCTTAGGCGCGCGCGCGACCCGCTGCCTCCGTGGACCGCTAAAGCGTCAGTGGTTACCGTGCAGCCTTCACGGGATAACGCATTCCTAGGACCTTACCCGGGGGAAGGGGAAGTCGTGCGACCATTCACCAAACGGGTGCGAGAGAGACAGATGGAACGAACCCAAACGGAGGTTGGGCGCCAATCCTAGGGAAGGGGCAAACTTCGGATAGAGCCACCCTCGTAAAAGTTGTCCGTCAGTCGCGCTGAACGTTACGTCGGCCTACGTCGCGTGGAACCTACGTCTCCAAATTCGACGAAACGTGCTTTTTTTCGATTGGAGAACGCGTAAAAAAAAACGTTGTATTTATAAAAATATCCTAAATTTTGGACGTTTTCACCTATTTCAGTGGTGAAGAAACGATGTAAATGTGATGTTTTAGTTTGGAGAACGGAAGAAAATATAATGTGGTAAAGTGGAGTTGTGCACCGCACTCGGATACCTTCGCTCTAGGTATTACTACAATTTTTGGATTAAGCTGAATGGATATGCAGTGAAATATTTGTGAAACATCCGCGAAAATTATGCCGAACCTTAAAATGCTCTTGATGGATGAAGGAGGCAATTAGCGCTAATGCCTTTTTGTAAATAGACGCATGAAGCAGATTTTTCATTTTTACGTAAATGGGAAAAGTTTAAGGAGTTTCTTACAGGACTTTTGTTTTCTACGTTCGCCGAATGGCATCCCATTTAAATGAAATGCACCGAAACTTATCTGCTCGGAGTAACGACTTTTAATGTTTACGAGCGGAGTCCCACGTTTTGCAGAGATCCTACGTGATGTCACGGTGGCACGCTCCGGTCTTTTGTATGTTTCGCTGAAATTCATAATTGAAAAATGTCCACTCATCCTGGAGTTAAGTGTTGCCTTCGGATGCAATTGTTGGTATCACTTGAAAAAACAGTTGCCTATCGAATCGGACATGCGATCCTGTCATTCGCATTGATAGACGAGAGCTGTTTTTCCCGATCCTCGTTTCTGAATATACCTTTCGTATCGACTCTCGTGATGGGATCACTTGAAAACAGTTATTTTAGTCCAAGTGATTAAATTCGCTACGAATGAAGGTTTTGTTCCATCTGAACTCATTGGAGTCTTTTTTTAGTGTATGGTGATATGGAATTGATTAAAATGAATATAGTGTTGCATGACTTTAGTTTTGAATTTACTAAGGTTGAAATAAACAGCCTTAGCTGAAGTGCAATACTTTGACAGAAATCGTACGGATGATGTTTGGATTACTATACTTCTGAAGTGTTTTTGGATTCATGAAGCTTCATGATGTTGCTTCAATATCAGAATATTTATCTCGTAGTTAGTTGAGATAACAAAAGACTACATCATTGCATCAAGTAATGAGGTTTTCATTCTTCTTTGACCAAGTGACATTGGTTATCCCAATATGTTATTTTTTGTCATTTATCAGTTTGTTAAAATTGATAAGACAAAAATGTTGACAATTTTCGTGAAACCGAATAAGTTTTGACAATTGCTAAAGTTTACTCCTCTGAATGATGTTAAAATTTTGACAAATTATGGCTGTGTATTCTTCTTCTTGAAAATAGCATCTTGATAACTTGAATCACTTTACAATTAAGAGTTAGGAAACTATATATTGACTTGGGTTTTGTTTTGTCTGAACTCATTTGACAAATGTCTTTTTTTGTAGTATTTGTGGATATGGAATTGATTAAAAGAAATATGATGTTGACTTTATGTTTATTCTTACTAAGGTTATAATAGCAAGTGTTAGCTGTAATAGTTTAATACTTTAACAGGAATCGTCCTAATAATGACGTTTGGACTATACTTCTGAATTGTTTTTGGTTTCATGAAGCTTCATGACATATTCAATATCAGAACATTTACCTCGTAGTTAGTTACGATAACAAAAGACTACATCATTCTAACAAGTAAGGGGGTGTTCTTCTATGACAGAATGAAATTTGATTATTCAAATACGTCATTTTTTCTCATTTTTATCAATTTTTTTAAATTGATAAGACAAAAAGGTTGAAAGCTTTCGTGGAACCTAATAAGAATGTTGAATATTTTGATATTTTGATGGAAGTTTTGACAACTGTTAGAGTTTATTCGTTTGAAATCATTCTTCATGTGAATGAAGATGAAATGTTGACAAAATTTGGATGTTCATTATTCTTCTTAAAAATACATCTCGATAAATTGAATTACGCTACAAATAACAGTTTAAAAAGGAGTTGCCCATTGACGTGCGTTTTGTTTTGTCTGAACTTCTTTAAAAATTTAGTTAGGTTAGGTTCGATAGGTCGCTTGTGTAGAGCAATAGTTATGTAATTTACAATTTATTCGTTTTAAAATGACGTTAGAATTAATCCAAGTGATATAATTCGTTAAAAACTTTTTAGTAAATAATTGTTGAAGAAGTTAGATATTTATTCTTCTTTTTGTAAAGTCACATTGGTTACTCCAGTATGTTCCTTTCTTCATTTTGTAATTAGTCGTATGAAAATGGAATAATTTTCTGCTTTATTAGGAAAAATAACTAAAAACTTTCGATTTGAGTCATACAAAATCCTGCGGTAAAAATCGTTGTTTTCAGTAAAGATGAAGTTACATTCTTCTCCTTCAGTGATATTTTGGTCACTTTTTTCTATTTTTATCAATCATTCAACATTCACGATATAAATAGGTGGAAATATTGCATGAAACCTATTAAAAATGATGCGTCTTTTGAAACATGGATGAGATACACTTGTGACTGTGTAATTGCTTGAAATCAATACAAGATTTTGTACTAAATTAGAATCAAGTCATGATGTAAGTTAATAGCGAAGTTAGGAATTGCTAGTTATGTTCTTACTTCATAGTCATATACTTATTAAGCTTGAAATACGACTGCAGCAACTCAATTTTTTCAGGATCCGTTCTGTTGATGAAGTTTAAGATTTTGTTCTTCTGTCTAAAGTAATACTAATTCTAGTTACTTTACAAAAAATAGTATTAAAAAAAGCTCGAAATGGTTTTATTATATTATAAGTTTTATTTTGACTAAATTTCTTTGCTAATCTCGAACTTTGTTAATGATGATTCGAGATTCGAAACATCACAAACTCTTTACCATATCACTTGAACATGGTAAAAAAAACGTAGCAATGCATTGGGAGATTAGTGATTACTAATTTCAATATTATTAAATTTGCTATCGAATAACAAGATCTCGTTAAGAACTTTTTTTCGTTAATCATTCAGGAAATTATTTTCGAGTTTTCATTCTTCTTTTCTCGAGGTACATTAGTTGTGGGAGAATATTTCTTTTGCATATTTTAATTAATTGGACAATGAAAACATTTACTTATCGTTGGGGAAGATAACTTAAGTAATTCAGTATTGAATTACATAAAATACTACATGAGGATTTGCTTCTCATGAAGGTTTAGTTACATTTCTTGTTCTTAAAAACTGACACGGCTGATTTTGAATCATTTAGTATTCATATTATAATGAATTTGTTAAATCTAAAAGGGAACATCGATTGAGGTTAAGAATTTTGCGTTTTTCGCTTGATAATAAGAATAATGTATACTGACACATGAATGTTAGTATTAGTTGAGGCAGAACTTAGGATTCGCTTATTTTAAACTTCATAAATTAGAAATCATGGTAGAACACGTCATCCTTAGTTCAAGTGATTTAATTCTTCAGGCCCAAACTTTTAGCCAAGTTTTACTTTTCTGAAAGTGACTTACCGTAGTAGAGAATTATGGATTTTCAATGAAATAACATTTACTTTATCGCTAGTTAATACATCTAAATATCTTCACTATTGGATCAAGTGAAATACTGATCTGGAATGTAGTCGTATTTTCTTCTTTTATTCAAGTGATTTTCATGACAGGTTATTTTAAAATCTTGAAATTTTTTAATAAATTATTTATATGCATTTCATGCACGGAAATGGGATCACTTTGGTGTTCGCCAACTATTCACTTTTGTTATTTAACAATTCCCTTGAAATGACGTAATAGTTATTGTTGTAATTCTGTCAGTTTTGGTAGATCATGTTTTAGATCTTTCCGATTATCTTTGACAAGGATTTTTAATCTGGTATACTGTTATAATCCATTGAAAAATCGAGTCAATAACATAATCTCTCGATGATCTATAATGTTACATCACGAATAGATGAAGATGCTGCTGCTTATTAAATTTCCACACATTTTTTCCGACTGTATTCCATAAAAAGTCTCTGACATTAGTTTTATCGCAATCATTTACGACAATAACATTCTTCTTTTCTTCATCAACTTAAAATTATTTATCTATTTAAAATACTCGCGAAACTTGGATTAACATTTCCGTTCAGTTATATTCTGAGTTTTTCATGATTCGTCAATTTTTTGAAAACAGTTTTATGCAAAACAAGAGTTTTAAACCATTGTTCTAAGTAAAATCTTCATTTTACGAAATTACAAATCGAATTCAAACATTTCCTCATGAAATTCTTATTATTTTTTCTTTGAAAGAAGGCCATGATAACTGCTTATTGAAGATTACTGAATTTTTACTTTGACTAAACTAATTGCATACTTAGAAGTACGACTAAATCATTGAAGCAATAATTGCATTTCATCTTTCTTTCTTCAGTCGTGAATTTCAGTCACATTTAAGTTAAAAATAACTTAATTTAAATCGACTCTACTTCAACAAAAAATTTTCGTTGTTAAAAATTATTTTGCTGTTAGCGATCGTAATACCAGTATTAATTAAAAAGTTTAATAGCATCAAGTTTCTACGAGTTTTCGAAGCGATGGTCGCCAATTTCTAGTAAACCTCTTGTTGGTTTTCTCAATTATTTTTCTGTAAGCATCTATATAGATTTTTAATAAACGAAAGTCATTTCCTGCCGTTGAAATTGTTTTGTAATTATTCTCGTAATACATTTAATGAATAGCTATACATCGAATTTGAAATTTGTTCACCGCTTGTAGAATTGCATAAAGCGTAAATACGCGCTTTTTAGACTGATTAACCGCTACATTCATTTACATTGTACTTTTATTATGATTAAAATGTTGGACATATTTTGAAATGGTAATCAGTATTGGCTAAATATTAGTGCATTTTGCCGGTGTAATATTATTTTACTGATCCAAGTTTAATTTAAACGCGAATTAAATTTGTATTTTCTTTAGATATATAACGTTTAAAATTACATGTTTCCAATGGAATTTATGTCGGGAGTAATGAATTAACAGTTTACAACATTTTCGGTTTAAACGATATTTTAAATATATTTCGAGCTACTAGTATCTTACTATAAAAATGCTATTAGAGTGGTTTTACGAGTACATTGGATGTGAAAATTCGATACGCTTGGATATTTGTAGCTTCAATGTCACACATTCTGTTTAACGTGAGATCCTCTTCAAAACTATTGTGCTTGAAACAAAGTAATTTCTAATCAAGTGATATATCACCCTTGAGTTAATAAAGTACGACAATGTGTTTAAAACTGACCTACCTTTAAATCAGCGACACCATCTCTCACGACTTGGTGATGTATCGATTGACACATCCCTGAAATAATGAATTCGTTCCCTTTCACCAAGAAGACATTTTTCTTCCGTGACAGGCGACTCAAACAAATACTCAATTTTTTACCCTTCGAACGCACTGATGGACTACTTTATTATAATTAAATGTCACAACATTTTTTATAGCTTCCCTAAAGTGATTTTACCACCTTTTTACATTCGTCTAGGAATACTTCTCTTAAGGGTCAAGATCGTTTCTGGAAAGGAACATAAAAAAGGGTTCGCTAAAAAATCACAGAAACTTCATTATTGATTTTCAAGTAAATTTGGAGGTTAGGTCCGATTCGAAGGTCTTTGCGAGAATTCAATTTCAGATTCGATGCCGACTTCGACTCCAGAATGCCGGTAGATCTAAATGTGGATTTAGAGTGAAAATAGGACAAAATCCTCTTAACTCGTGAATCGTTTCGAGGTGCTTTAATTACAGGTGTTATTGCCGCTTTTTCCACAAACACGATCAAAATAATATTTGAGCAATTACCATACATCGTTTGCATATAAATGAAAAATTACACGAGGAACAATTATGTTTATTCGAACAGGAAAAAATATTGATTGTTCATTAAAAAAAAAAAGCTCTAGCACATAAAGCACGCTATTTTCAGCGGATTTAAATATTTTGATTGCGATTGGCATTTTTTTTCCTCGTTATTTTGTGAAAGCCATCCGGTAAGTTTTCATCCAGATTCGTCATTTACATGCCGTCGATGGTCCAACAATGAAATTTTATAAATTGTAACCCAGTGGTTACATCCTCGAATAATAAACAATTTCGCAGATTCGCCTCGAAAAGGGTATTTTACATAGTCTCGACGACCTCTTATTAAATCGCGCCAATTACGAAATGCGGATGTTTCTCCGGGATCCAATTTGTACACCTGTCACGGCGTTTTGTTATAAAAACTCTCGACGCGGCACCGAATAATAATAAGGGTTTACGTTTCAATTAGAGATACCAGGAAATTCCAAATTTGTTGTTTCCAAATTATACTTCCTTCGGGACATTTACATCTATTCACTTCAATCATTTCCCAAAAAAATGTGAAAGGGGTATAGGAAAACGCATATTTTGTTTGCTGCATCTTTCCTGCATGCGTTGGCGCGTACTCATCACCCTTCGAATAGATATTCCAGGGCTGCGGAGAACTCGGAATACGATATTCCGCAAAGTTTAAATATGTATTAAACTTTCCCTTTATCTCTGTCTCACGAAAAATTGAAGAAGACTTGAAAAATTTAAAGTTGCATGGAACTATTATCATATGGCGACCTTTCACTTGGGGCGTCTTTTGAAAACGTAATGTGATTGAAATCTAACGAGGAAATTAAAAGTCGGTGAAGAAGTTTCGGAACGAAAATCAAAGTGCATTGTAGAGCTATACTGTGAATAATGACATTCGAATCACTTTAATGCGTCTCTATTACCCCACACGTTCTTGTCTCGAAACAATACAACAATGAACCGTTAGGACAGTATCTTCAGTGTCGAGTCAGCATTTGACTCAAGCACCACTTGGTCGTGAACGATCTTCTACGAGGGCAGTAATTAAAAATGTAAGCAAAGAAGACGACCTTGATCGATACGTTGGATACGAATACTTTAAAGACATTCATGAATAAAACCCTCGTTTGTACCGACGAATAATTATTAGTGTATGGCGATTTATATCCAGCCAATGTCTTTAAATGTTGTCATTAACTTTATTGCTCTTTTAATGTCCCACGCCGGGCAGCTCCTTGCCGGCAGAAAAAAGCTAATCATTTTAACCACAATCTACGCGAGATTAAGTTCTTGATGTTGGAAGGACCAAAAAAAAATTAGTTTCATATTGCGGAAGAGTGATTTTTATTGATGATTATTTCTTAACTTTCTCGATTGAGGAATTTTCGAATGACCTACTATATTGAGTAGGGGAGACCCAAGAGGAAAATAACAAAAATAAAATTGTGGAAGCTTAACACGATATATCAGAGAAGTTCTGTCTACTATACTCGAAAGTTTATACCTTCACCAGATAAATAAAATTTGAAAAAACAAATTCATAATGACTTCTACCTCCACAATTGGACTTTTTCACGAGCTCTCCATTTGTTATTTTCCTCCTCACCCCTTAAGATGAATGTAGAAGTATCTGGGAGGAAAGTAACACTACAAAAATATCCCAAATGTGATAAATTAAAAAAAACTAATACTTCCAAATAGTCTTATTATGAATGAAGTCATTTTATAACGAGTCAAATGTAAAATGCTAAAACATTATTTATAAGGAAAATGCAGAAGTGTAAGTTAGGTCAGTAAGATTAGATTAGGTTAGATTAGGTTGACCCGTTGAGTTACGGAGTTTTCGAAATGTCCAATTGATATGAAAATTGTTACTCACGGGATTTCTAAGTCGCTGATTAGGATACTGAGGTTAGTTTTTCGAAATACAAGATGGCGAATCCAAGCTGTCAAACAAACATTACAACTTCAGTTTTGTAATTCAGCAAATTAATGAAAATCAATAAATTATGAATCTTAGATTATCTTTGTATGCGAAAGTCAATGACAGTTTACTTATAATTATTTATAATTAACTGCACAGGACCATCACAAAAATTTGTTTCGAGATCACTTAAATCAGAAATAGTGGATCTTATAGATTTTTGTTTGCTGAAAACGAATCCGTCATTCGATTTGGCCCATCAGGTCAGGATTTTAAGATATCCGATCCGAAAAATATTCAAAACATTTAACTATAAAACTGCGACAATGTAAAATATTAATTTTTACAATTTATATAGAGATAGTCTTGAAAATGGCAGCGACGCTGTCGAAACGTCGACTACGTGAACAGAACAAGTCCAAGTGTTCATTTTTTAACATTCCTTGACTCGGATAATCGATCTAACCAATTTTTCTAATTTGAAAACTTCCCGGAGTGTTAAATTCATGAATTATATTTAATTCAGAAATATACTTTTTGGCAATTTAAGGTTAGGATATGTGAAAAATCTGAAATGATGATAATATTTTTATATTATTATATTTTCGCATTGGGATCAAATTTTTACGTGACACTAAGTACTGAATGGAATCTGATAATTTTTTTAGTCATAAAAATTATGCATCAATAACATTTTTTTCTACAAAATCCCGCAAAAAGTCTAAGGGTATTTTATTTTTAAAATTATATTGCTTTCGTACCTTGTATTAAAAATGCTGTGATGGCTGATCTTACAACTGAAGATATCCTTAGTTAAGGTTTAGGGTATATAGATATTTAAAAAAACAAAACAATCTAGATTGCTGAAATATTACGAAATATAACAAAAACTGACTAGGAGCTGGTGGACATTTTAGTGATTACTTTACACGCAGCTGTAATTTTTTTATGTGCGGCTAATTTAGACAGACTTTACATGACTTTTCAATAAAAATGACAAAGGTTCCTCGAATTAATATTTCGTTTCCTGATTGTATCTGACAACAAAAGATGAAGTGTCCAATTAAATAATAGAATGAGTGATAGGCTATCTCATTTTTTAGGATTACTCTTTCACACAAAGTTATTTTTTTTTGTGTACAAATATCTGATCGATTTAGACAATTGAAACCAACAATGTGCAATAATTGATGAGAAAACTATGTGATTTCTGCCCTACTGATAGGTTTCGTCATCTACATATATCTAGTCGAAATTTCAACAAAAAATATGTAAAAGAATTATCTGCCGTGAAGAAATTAGTTGCCGAAAAACTCCTGCAGTGCTTTCGTCCTACTTTTCACCTTCTTTTGATTTAACTCTGTTTTTCTTTATTTCTCAATTGTAAAGACGTAATTAAAATTGTCTATTTTTATCTTCTAGTCTTTGATTATTAAGTTAGTAATCTTCTTTGATTTGATGCATGTCAACTTTTTTACAGTGCACATGAAATTTCACTTACGATTCTGTAGTTATCAAAATTTAACGTAACTTTTAAGGTTTGATTTTTTCTGATATTTTGATTGATCGGAATCTGATGTCAAGTCATCTTGCAATAAGGTACTTCTTACAAAAATCAGTTTTTCAAGGTTAACGCGAAATTTAAAAAATGTATAAATATTTCAATATAAATGCGGATAACATAAGAAACGATATTTGTACGCGAAATTTGACAGTAATTGACGGTGTAGTTAATGAGAAATCGTTAATATGAGTTTTAATTTTTGACTATATAGCAGTTTATAGCAATGTGGAATTTAAACTCTATAAAGACTCGTTTTGTATAACTTCCCATTTATGACATTCATAACGCGAACAAAAATTGTCATACAATTAGATTAAACAATTATGAATATGAGTAAATTTGAACAGCATTTTTCATTTAATTTTTCAATATTAAATAATGATTAAGCAGCAAAACTTTCGCATTCACCGCTGATTCATCAAGCTGTTCAGGTGTTTCTTTGAGAAGCTTATATATATAAACCAATCTAGCAATTAATTCTGTATTGCGTTCTAAATTACGTAATATATTTTAAGAAATTATAATAAGAAAAAAACAGGACAAGGCTGTAAGGCAACTATAGCTGTGTCCAGCCTTTTGTACTATTTTATTGTACAATAAAGACATTTATTATTAATATTATTATTATAAATTCGATTATTTTTATAATCTCATCATAAATAAGAAATTCCCTTTAGCCTTGAAATTTGAGATTTATTACTATTTAAATATTATTGTCACAGCCTTTTACTCTCTTTTCTTTTCTGCACAATGTTTTAAATATATTCTGCAATTCATGACGAACCAAATATTGTTCATAACTTTATTTATTTATTTCACGCTTGACTTATTCAGTATAGGGCATGAAATACCTTAAACGGATTTTCATAAGATTTGTAAATCCTGTTACATATGTCATATATGACATTAATTCTCATTGGATATACACATTTTGTGATTCCAGTCAGGATCTAAATACATATTATTTCTTTTTTCAAATTGCAAGATCTAGTAAATTATATATATTTCAGTTTCCGAAAATGAAGATTTTTTCATTATTTACCCATTTAACATATTTAAAACTTTTGAAAGGATCTAAAGTTCAAACTTATAATACTAAAAATTACCAGGCAGTATGTATAACTTTTCGAATTAATAATTTCTTCGAAAAGTGACAAGGAAGTTGAGATGGTACATCCTTAAACGTTGCATCTTCTAAGTAGTCTCAAGCTAAGCCGTCAATAACAGTTGATAAAGGAGATTTTAAACACCGACAAAAAATATCTATATTGAAGTAAATATTTAGTTGATTAGTCGCAAGCGTAAAGATTTACTTGCATTTAGAAAATATTTGTTAAATATAAAAAAATATTTTCTAAAATATTTATTAATAAATCTAATTTATTTGAAGGTAGTACTAATTAAAGTAAATATTTATTGTAAATTAAAGAATTTTTTTTTTCTGCATAGCCATGTCGTATATAGTTAGTATTCAGTACGAATTATAATGCTTTCTATAGGGTTTTATACAAATAATAAGTACTTCTATTGATACACTAGTGGACATAGTTGTAACAAAATTTCATTGCAAGTTTATACAGAATTCTAAAACTTTAATTTCTTCTCGGGATGTAAAGAATTACAATCAATATTATCAGGTTCAGATTTGCGCACTATATTATTAAGAATTTCTAGGGAAAATCTGACTCCATTTTAGATAAAAGAATGAATTGTGGAAATTATAATTCAGTCATTAAAAGTAGTTTGTTCTATTATTTTGTAATTCATATACTTCCCGATTCATTGGATGTTAAATTTTTATTATTTTCTGTTGTAACTGTGAATATCCACGAATATCCAGAATTTATATCGAATATTTTATTAATTAACCTGATATTTTGAGAATGTTAAGAAAATACAGGATATTTCTCGAATATACGCGGAATAGCACATTTTTGTATATTTGTCGATTATTCGAATTTCACTTTATAGCCTATAAAGCTAAGAACAATTTCCCGGATATACAGAAGATAATGACGAATATTAGCAAACAAATATTATACTATGGAGTTATACTTTTTTTTTAAATGCTTCAAATCGGCCGGGGAACAAAGGTTTTGATTTTCTGAACTTTGTTCCCCGGCCATTTTATCAGACACAAAAAAAGGCAGACCGTGTAATTTTTAAAACTTTAAATCCTGAAATGGGACAGAAACAAGTAACATTACTTTATAACAATTTTCTAAAGGGTTAGTATGCTACAAAGACTTGTAATAAAATGTTGAATTTTAATAAGAATAATATTTAAAAATCGAACAGAAAATATGAATTGGTTGGCGCATGGCGGAAAGCGAACGACCGCGGTTCGAGACCAGCTAGGGAAATTTTTTAATTTTAAACCATGCAAAAAAAAAGTAGTTAGAAAAGAAGTAAAAAATTAATGAAACGTTTTCAACCAAATATTGATGCCATTAATAGTTTAAAAAATATGTCCTGGTAATATACTGAAAATGGACTACAAAGATCACGTAATATATTATACTGGTCATATTCCGAGTACTAAAAGAGACATATATAAGTTTTATTAAATTTGTTACGTATTAAGTTGATTTTATTAGTTTGTCCCTGTACCGATACCTTACACCACAACTTAGTCCAGCCTTTGGTTGACAGTTTTATCAATTTTAAGATAATAATAAAATAATACGAGCAAAGTTTAGTAAGTCAACATTTGAAAAATGAAACGCAATGTCGATTTTACGGGTGTTTTTTCAAAACAAAAATGTTCCATACTGCGAAACACTCATTTTAATTGATATTGATATCTTAAGTATTGGAGGAGAAAAATTTTTTACCATCCAAAAAATATTAATATCTATAACTAACGTTTAGTTCACGTTTGTCTGTGCCCTCCATCAAACGAGAGTTTTAACAAAACAATCGAAATTTAATGCGTTGCCTTCTGATAATTGATTTCTCAATTTCAAAAGGCAATTTATTGCATGAAAACATTTCAGCCATGAAATAACATATTCAGTTTTTGTGCACGATAAAATTACTCACGATTCGTAATATTCCTAGCTCCTTTTTCAACATTGACTTATTTAGTTAGTAATCAATCATTTTTGTCAGTTAATTTCGTCAATTTAATCATATCTAAACCCTCTGTGTATTCTATTTTCATTACATATTCATGTACATTGTAATACACTAACTTGTAAGGATTATTTTCGTTCGTAATTCGAACGAGTTTAATCAGAATTACCTTTGTTCGAGCGGCATTTTCGTTGTCTACACTTTTAGTAAAAGCTTTTAGTAGGTTTAAAACGCGATTTTAAGAGGCTTTACGATACCCTTTTCAGGAGAGTGTGAAAAGTGCAGAAAACAAAAGCAGTGTAATTAAGTGTTGTTCCATAAATTTGCATAACGACTCGAAGCCTATTTTGAGAAATAATTATGCTAATTAAACCAACGCGTTTAATTATTTTTTAATAACGGTGATCTTTGCGCCGTAACACTTGTCGGGACGTTCTCAACAGTTAATTGTATATTGCACTTTTTAAATCGATATCCGTTTTCGTGCGTTGGGAATAAAGTTTATTTGCTCCCGTTGCTAATTAAATCTATTTTATTACATTTTATTAAAAGCTCGCAATTGTAGATTGATATCGGAATATGGGATTATTAAATCTTAAGGCGTGGAAAAAAGTGTTGGACTAAATTTATAATTAGTGGAAGCAGAATATTTAACCGCAATTGCGATAAGCCGAAAGTTTGCCGAATTTGCATGCTCCGCGCGAAGTCCTCCAACTTATCGGAGTGTACCCCAACTTAACAAAGTTGCACTTTTTATTGAACATGTAATCTTTCAGGGTGCTCTTTAGTGACTACACAACGAGGTGGGATATTAAGCTCTGTGGGAAATTTCGTCAAGTTTTAATTTAAAACTGGAAATGAAATTTTATAGGCTTCAAGCATGGAACGATAACTCGTAACTAGTGATAGGTACTAGGAAACTACTAACAAGTAATTAAAAAAACTAGTGAAATGTATAAGGAATGTAGAAAAATGTATTTTCTTTCGTAAATTATGAAGTGTACGCAAGTGTTTATTCTTCCTTATTAGTTAAAATTACTTAGTTTTCACTGATTAATACCACATTAAGAGAACTTAGTGCTACTAAAATTGTTTAGGAATAAACGTTATTCCACTCAAATTATTTCAGCTACATAAAAATATCAAGGCATTTTCAGCCAAATAAAACGACGGGAACAATTGTGTGGGGTAAATTTTTAAATCATTTCGGTAGCGCTACGATAGATGTCTGTGAATTCTCCATCTTTTCTCGCACGCAAGAGTTTGTTTGAATAGTATATATACAGTATTCTTGGTGTATATTATTCGGGTAAAACATAGGTTTTACTCCATTTCTACTCTAGATTTCTTATTAGCTAAAAATAGTAAAGTTTGTTAATTCGTTAGTAGTGATTACTATGGTTGGATTTTTATTACGTCAAAATTAAATGTCTTTTCATTTGGAATTTTGGCATTCAGTTTGTAAGAAATGCGACTACGTTAGAGATTTCTTATTCGTCTGCTGCACTCGTTATCAAGTTGGTAAAAAGATTTTTTTCGGGTTCGATTTATCGAAGATTTTCGAAAGGAAAATCGCTTTGACAAAGGAACCGGTCTTAATGAAGGGGGCGTCTTAAGTCGTAATCTGTGAATATCGGCTTTCAAGTCACGACTCTGTAGTTACCGTCCCACGCCTGTTCATCAAACACTTTGCCGCGCGTGTTACAACCTAGGCACAAAATTTACATGGTTGCCCAAAGTTTAGAAACTATCATAATAATAATGGGATTGAAATGTTTGCCAACCAATGAATGAAGCAGTGACTATAACTCAAACTCACTCAGAGTGATAAATAATAGAATAAAGTTAAGAATTGAGAAGTAATACTTGGCTGGAGAGAAATTGGTGACGACGTCATTGAGATTCTCTTTTGCCTACGTTATACGTTTCGTGAGCAATATTTCAAAATTTCGTGCAGCTTTCATAACACGTAATTTTACAGAAGAACACTTTCGAGAACATTTCCACATTCAAATTTTATGAAAAATTCTTTATAAAAGCTTGTACGTGATTTTTATTTTGAGGTTTCATTAGTTCGATTTAGTGACGACTATTTTCAAATAGTCTTCATTTTAATTATTATTATTATTAATTTGAGACTAAGAGTATATGAATTTTATGATTTCATTGGGTGTGTAAATACAATTTTATTTGGTGCGATTTAGAAAAGGTAAAAATTAGTGTTTTAGTGCAAATTGTCTGGCTGCACCTTATACTCATTAAGATATCGAGATTAACATCAATTTTAAACGTGAAATTTATATTTTTTTATGGGATCCATACCTGAATTTTCAGCTGCATTGAGTAATAGTTATAATATTCTTATTCTGACAATATTTATATAATTCTGCATTTTATATATTGTAAATTTTCACAAAATTAAATTGTCGAAAAATCAATATCCCTATTTCTTAGATTGAGTTCAGGAACAAAATAAAAAAAGAATAATCGAAAAATATTGGTGGAAGAAGAAGTCTTTTCCACGTTCTTTACAAATATGTTTGTCTCTAATTGAGACACTCAATTTTTTCTCATATTTACAATTCCTCAATGCCCATACCCTTAATTGTTAAGGGGAATCTAAGAAACAAAAGAAAAAGGTTATCCAAAAATACACCAAGGTTAAAAATTCCGAATGAAAAATATTCCAAAAATAAAATATCTGAAGGTGTAAAATTCCGAAATTAAAATTAGTAAACTTAATTGTAAATTAAACGGTGTTGGTGCAGCACTGATTTTCCACACATTAGTTTAATATTGCAGTTACGTTTTTGTAAAAGGACGATCTTAAAGCTTAACTTTTTGTTAAGCGAAACGTTAACAACAATCCAAAATTAAAAGTTTATTTTAATTAATTTCAATGATAAATTAGTTAGAGTGGATAATTAGCATCGCATGAACACTGATTAGTATATATTTTTTAGAATTATGAATTTTTTATGTTTTATTTTTATTTTCATTTTTCGGGCAGAAAATATTGATAGTTTTGGAAGAATATATTTTTTGTACTTTAATAAGTATTTATCATTTTATAAATAATGTGATAGAACGCCAAAGTTTTTTAGATTAATCACTACATTATTTCAGAAAAAAAAAAGTATTCTAGATATTTTTAATCATTCCTTTACATGGCTAAAAATTCTCTGTGGGTTCACATGCAATTTACAATGATAGCTGTATTTACTATGAGCATTTTAAATTTAAGACAATAAATGAAATTGTCCGATGTAGTATTTCCTTCTCCAAGTAAGTAAAGATTACAATATTTAAAGATGGTTTTAGCTTTTACGGTACTGATTCGAGAGTATACCGACTCTAATCCTCCACATAGTTCTGGTATTTGCGGCAATATACTTTTTAGTTACAATAGATACAGTTATCGTATTTTAATATGTTTGTACATATTTGAGAAGATTTTAATATATTGTTTATGAACTTTCATTCGAACATCACTGAACCCTTACTAAACTGTGAATTAAAATATTACTAAATTTCACTACCCTAGTAGAAAATTAATCCAGTTTTTGGCTAGTTTCGATCCAGTTTACATTTTTCCCATGTTAAAGGTAGAGGAAAATTGGATAGATTTCTAACAGGGTATTTTTATAGCATATAATATGAATAGAAGTACAATTTAGAAACACTTACAATATTAAGTAGCATTGTTATGATACTGCTTAATAACAATCATCGAAAGTGTGGATATTTTAGGTGTAAAATTCATTCGAACATGACTTATTTGTAACTTATGGATAATGAGAAAGCAATTTAGTATTCTCAGGAAATTGTTAGAAAATATTAGGATAATATTCAAATTTTCCAAAAAACTCAATAAAATGTGCAGTTTTCCCGAAAAATGAGAAAAAAATATTTGTAAGTTTTTCATATCAATTATATTCGAACATTTGGTCATTATTACTAACAATAAATTTTCTTTGAATTTTAATCACTAATGTGAATACAGTTAAGTACAGACTATTGAGAAATTTATTTTAAAAATAAATCATAGATAGTTAAAAAGGAAAATAGAGCATGACTAATTCTAAATATAGAGTACCTCCTAGCGCAAAACATTGAGTTAGATACTATACTTAAATTTCAGACATCCCCTGGTCCAATTGTAGGTTAGATATATTTTGGTATACTCTAAATAAACATTCTTCTTTTAGTAACTGAAACTCGTTTAAAGAAATTGTTAACTGAATTAAAACTGACATTCACTTTCGATTATTCAACTGGATATGTGCTTAAATCTAGTTTTGTTTTAGATGAAGAAACCTTCGGTTATGTATATTAATTAACAATGCTAGATTAACTTATTAAAACTCACTTTATTATAAAGTGAATTAACACATTAATAATGTACATACATTGCAGATAACAAAATAAATAACACAGAATGAGTAAGAATCTTTTTTTGCGACTCCATTAATCACCATTAGAAACACAGCATATATTACTTGCGGGAATATATTAGAATAGCGCCTCTATCGGATACTTATCGAAGTTCTATCTAGAAATCATTTCCAGTAAGGTCCTATCATTCTGTTTAATAAATGAGTTTGCATTTGTTTACAGCATTATTTTTTTATTTACTGCAAAGGATATTATATATTATATCGTAGATTTTTCCATAGACCAAACAAAATTTAATGTTTGAATTAGGATAAACTATCGTAAATAACCGGAATGTCATTTTTTTTGTTGACGTAAATCTCATTTTATTTTAAGTTCCACACAACATTACAAAATATTACTTTATAAGAAATAGAAAACTTCATTTTGCGTCGTATATAACTAGATCTCTTTTACGTTTCCGTATTTTGAAATGCCATGTCTTTAACATTGGAAGTTGTATACATAATGTAATAACTGCTTATTTTATTCGACACCCGAATAGCTGTCGCTTTAGTAAATGCCATAATATGACGTAATATTAAAAAAAATTATTTTCTAAATGACAACTTTAAAGTCAATAGTATTGTGGTAAAGCATACTATTTTAATAATTTATGCAACCAAAACATTTTATAATACTGATGCGGAACAAGAATGATGTCGATCATGAGGATGGTGGTAGAGATATCTTATTATGATGTCTGATTATACTATTAAATGAAAATGTCATACAGTAGATAAAATAACCTCGATCGATGTCGATATCACGCGAGAAAAATCGTACCAGTGCAGGATCATTCAGTAGCAATTGATGTTAACTTGATTGGATAATTAGAATGATTTTACAGTATGTAATCTGTAAATTGGACGTTCATAATTAAAAACATTATTACTTTGGTAAATTGAACATTGGAGAATTTCATGACAAAATGCTAATCCGAAAAGAGGAAATTATTACATTAGTCATTTATTGATTTATGGAAATACTTTTCAGGTGATTTTTGACAATTAGAAATTACGCGAGAAAAAAATTAAATGGTTGGTTTTAATATTTAAATTGTAAGCTTAGCTACATAATTTTCCGGCATCACTATTTAGGTAGTAAAATTAACTAAAATCGATGACTGTGTCTTATTCTACTATCCAGTTAGTAGTTCCAAATATTTTATTTTTTATACGCAAACACCTGAGGCAAAAAATGTTTAAAAATGTAGAAGTTATTTTTTGATTATATAAGAGACATCAAATTATTATGTACGTTTAATTAAGTATACTGTAAAGACTGGGCTTTTCTAACGATTCATTAAGACATTGTATACTACGGAAATGTCTTAATATATCCGGGGTTTATCGACTACGAATAAGATGTTTCAGTTTCTTACATCTTAGGCTGGAGATGGTCTGCAGTTAAGACTTTTTAGCTAATTTGAGACGTTTCCATGTTTATATACCAGTAATCGACGGTACAATGTCGATTGGAATATGTTCGGCAATATTCGGCAACTCTTGTCCGGAAAGTAAAAGTGTGCAGTAATTATAAGGAATAAATATTCACTTGTAGGCAAAATTTGAACTAAATTGATGAATGGCATTTTTCGCAAACCGCAAACCCAATAAAAAAAAGATGCCTTAAAGATATCAAAAAGATATCCTTTAATCCGCCAAAGATATATTGAAAATGTCGAAAAGATTTCCAAGAGATGTATTTTAGATGTCATATATAACAATTTCGGATATTTTTTACATATCTATAAAACATCTTTTAGATATTTCGAAAATATAGTTAAGAAGGAAATTAAGGATAGAATAAAAAACGTATAGCTAATTATGACTCTATTGATTTAAAAATCAGTTTAACTATTTTATTATATATGTATTATTGGAAACGGAAACGTCGAAAATTGAGTGAAAATTAGAAAAAAAGGTAAAAGACCATTGTATATTACTTATTTGAGGTTATGAATGAATAATAATGAGATTGTGTCTTTACAAATGATAATAATTATTTTTTCATCCCCATTCTCCATGATTTCAACCGTTACGTGGTCAAATAATCGATAATTGTGCGAGAAAATGCAAAATTATAACTTGCAGACGCCGTATTGAAGCCGCCACTTTGTGTTTTGCAAAGAATTCGACAGAAGAAGAAAGGGCTGAGCAAAAAGACGCTACTAGTATCTTTTGTAATGGTCAAAATTACTCTTTTTAATGTCAAAAAACGCAATCCTGCGAAGAAACGTCAAAAAAATGATCATAACTTTTTTCTTTGAAATTGTCGGCTAATTCTGACTACGGTATTCAAAAGAGGAGGTCCAAATAAAAAAAATTTGACTTATTTCAATGTTGGAACAAAATTTACAGCGTTGAAAGTTCTGTCCAAATTCCTGACTTATGGAACGAAAAGGGTGAAATCCATCATCTGATACGTTGATTGCCTGCGGGGGTAAAAATTCATTTAACGCCCTTGTTAAGAAAATATCAATTTCACTGCTTACTAGTTTATCGTGTAATAAATTGATTAAAAAAGTAAGAAAATCTAGCAAGAATTAATGATGGATGATAAGGGACGACATTAGCCTTCATCAATCTATCCTCGTCAATCAATCACTATCTTACAATTCCATACATAATCACTTGTCATAGTCCTCTACTTGTGATAGTCTTCCTTCATCATGTCATCATTGCTCATCATCAGAAGCCAACATTACTTGCTGTTAGTAATTAGTTGCTATTATATTTGTTCAACAAACAAAAATTATTAGTTGGGGTACCGAATGCTTAGTGCTATTAGACATAAGAAATTTGTTGGGACATTAAAGTTTGGTTTAACTGAAAAATAGATTGGTTACCTGCCAATTAATTGGTAAAAAAAGTGTAATCAATTGGTTATTATAACTGTTTCCTAAGGTAATCTTAATCAATTTCTAACCTTACCTAAACTAGCCAATTTCTCGTACGGTTCAGAGATATTTAAGCGATTAGTTGCCCCAGCAAATCTGAACTGTCATCAGCAATGTCACTGGACATTGGTTATTTGGTTTTCATCTGCATATCTAGTAGATAATCTCAAACTATTAAAATTCTCATATTGGCTATTAACTTCATAAATCTGGAGATTAAAGTACCGCATGTGAACTTTAAACTCAAAATTCTGTTATCATCTCTGCAAAGCTATTACATTAACAAACCCTCCTCATAGGGCGATTTACCAAATTGAATATTTAGTCCTGACCATCGGTGGGGTCGACATAATCCGATCACTTATTTAGAAACAGATTTAGAAATTGATTCATGAATCACTTTAAATTGTTCTATCGTAATGACATTGCGACTGTACCGATCGGGGGTCGCAAAGCACATATAGGGTGAAAACAGGGAAACTGTTGGACCTCTGTATACCGTGCTTCGTGGGAAATTAATCGCAAGGGAATCAAACGTATATCGATGCGTGGAGAGTATGTCTCGTTGAAGGAAACGATACAAATCGGCTTACATTTCATCGGTGACAGGGTATAGTGAACGGAACGGACTGGTAGACAGGGCACGTAGGGTTGGCCGTTCATGTACCGTGGCATTTGCCGGGTATATACCCGGTACACGGATAATGTATCCACCGGAATGAGCTACGGTGCAGAAATGGTCGATACTCGATAATGCGGAGGCCGACAGGTGGTTATAAATTCATAACGTCCGAGAAACCGCTGCTAAGATCAAAGCCTATACTGCTGCTATATTTTCTTTTCGAAAAATGAAGGGCAAGTAAATTCGAAATCGAGCGCCTCGCCTGCCAGTTGAATTAAGCTAAAAATAGCATCGGAGGAGCCGGAAAGTCCTCGGCTGCGGCCGTAATAAATCTCGATATTATGCAAATATGGGAAACCTTTAATTCGGCCGGAAAAAGGCGCATTATGTCGTTTAACTTTACGATATCGGATGTGTAAGTTTTAATTAAATCGCTATTATCCGTCTGGCCGACAAACATTTTATTTATTACACTTTAATACACGAGGCTGCCGTATCTGATCGATTACGTGACGTTCGTGTTTGTCCAAGGATGGAAATTACCTGTTTATTTTTTGTGAATTTGATTAATGGCGATTAAAGTAAACTGTTCGGCGAATTTACTTTAATACGAGTAAATATTTTTTATTAATAACTGTTGTACATTTAAGCCAATCTATAAAGCTGCTGATCATCAAAGTAAAAAACTTCAAAAAATTGGTTTTTATGTAGATCACTTCCCAAGAAACACAGAAGAGCTAGTGCTAGATACAGGCAATTCCACAAAACTTTCGAAAAATAAAATATATAGGACCAATTCCAAATGATTCTTTGATTCTTTTGTAACTTCAAATTTCATGGGATACGTGTTTTTTATTTTTTATTTAAAAATGCTTGAGACTCTGTGGCGGTACGCCAAACTCTACTTCGAAAATGCGGTTTTTTTAAATTTAAATTCACATTTTTTTCATTCACATTCACATTATTGATTCGGGACAAATTTTTTTTTTTAATTTGCGGAATTTCATCGACTTTAACTTGGCTCTGCCATATTTTGAATTACTTAAAAAATCGACGAGATAAATGGGACTAACTAAAATAATTTTTTTTTTTTCAAAATGGAATTTCTTCAAAATTCACATGATATAATTTTGACATACTGCTAAAGATCCGAAATGTAAGCCTCCTGGCTGTCCCCAGGTATAAATAACACGTTTTCGATCACTGTCATTCTCTTTTATGTGAATGATTAAATTTCTTTAAAAGTGATTATGATCTGTTTTACTTATAACAAACAAATAGTGCTGTGAAAATTTCACTATAAAGTTCCTGAAAATTGTTATGGCTTTGTAAAATGTGTCCCCATGTTTTAAAAAATAAATGTAAGTACAGAATACATGCCATTTACAGTACAAACAAAAGTAAATGTAGATACAGGCAATCGTTCTACAATTTCGATTACTTTTAGACTATGTTTTGTGTTTATAATATTACTGATTTCAAAACTAATTTAAACTCAAATTTAGTTATATTGTTAGAACTAAGGCCAGTACGTTTATTCCTTGTAAGTCTCCTGTTATATTTGCGACGCTAATTTAGCATGTTAAGAAAGCGAGTAATATCTTAAAATATAAAGAAAAGATTAAACTCTTATGCCTTAAGTGCATTTGACCGAAATTTATTTTGTTCTTGTGTTAACCTGGTTAATACGTTGACATGTAAGCTCCCCTGTTATGTAAGCCTCCTGGACAATTGCAGTGATTTACAGAAATTCCGTTCTAATTAGTGATAGAACGGATTTTTATTGAACTTAACATCAAGTTTCTTAACTACTTTCAGTATTAAACGCGCATCATCAGTAATATGCGATAATCAAAGCTTTTTTTCTTACATCGCTGAAACACTAAACATATCACTTTATAATTTTCCATAATAATTTTAACTTTTTTGAGTTTTATAAAATAAATATTATTAAGTTACTATTTTTATTCCTACTCTTTATGAGTCACTCATTCGCTAAGAGTGAACATTTCGCCATTTTTATATAAAATTTTCATTAAAAAATTAAATTACTTGTATATTTCACGCGTATCGATGGCTGCTGCATTATTACTTCGTATTTACGTAATTAACAAGCCAATGAATATATCTAAGCTTTAAATTTTAATTTTTATAATCTTTTATTTTGTGGAAAAAAAATACGTCGATTTTACACTTTTTCGAAGAATGACCCATATCGAAGCAATATCAGTATTTAATGTATTTCCTGACATTTTATTGGACGACTTTAAGTAAAATAAATATGGTTCTTTGACAAGCAGTTTGTTTGAAATTATGAAAGCTGCACATAGAATTTACTGAATGATGACAAAAAATAAATGAAGTTTTCTCTAAATATTATTTAAACATTAAAGAAATTAATCATTTATAGAAATCTTTCCGTGATTTTCTAAATTTTCAGTTTCTGTAATAGTTTAGTAATATTTTGATATTTTGCTGACACTTTGCTTTAGAAATGTTCGATAAATCTGTGCGAGAAAATACTTTTTCTTGTGATATACAACACAGACAATTTCAAAGGTCGATTTTGACGTTTAATTATCAGGAACAAACATTTCATTATATTTTCTGACTGGCAGTATTGGACATGAAACAAAATTAATATATAAACGATATTAAACTGTACAGACTTTCAAAGATAGTGTTTTTCTTTTAAATTAATCAGTTTAGATTGCATGAAGTGAATAATTATATTAACCCTATATAGTAAGTGATTTCTAAGCAGCTTTTTTGTTACTGGATTTACAGCAAACATTTATTTTAAACATATTTTAGGATCTGATAACATATGAAATATTCATTCTATTTTCGTCTGAGATTTTGAAGTAAAACTAAAAATGTTAAGACTAAAATCTAAACCGACTGGACGGAAAGTCTCTATTATGAATGTTATTTAGTTAGTAACTGCATTTATTTTAAATGAAACCAATCGAAAGCCGAAATTGAAGTCTTATTTGCTATTTTCACAAATTACATACATTCGATTACAGTGTGACAAAATAAAAAAATGTATATATATTTTTAACGGGACATAGTAGACCTTGTAGGGCACGAAAAACTGAGAAGAATAATATGGTAATTTTTTCTCATACACCCCAAAATCTCATTTTAAACTTAAAAAACTATTTTTTGACATTTTTGTTAAAAAAGTACCCCACAGTTTCAGTAGTTTTTACTCGATTTAAAAGTGTCTTCTTTATTAGAAAACAGGAAGAATTTGCAACGCTATGTTATTTACATCGATATCTTAAAGACTCAAAAAGATCCAAAAGATAATTTTTTAGAAATTGTCAGTTTTATTCCATTTTTTCATCTTTGACAACAATTTCACGATATCAATTGATCTGGAATATTATTTTCGTTACTATATCTTGAAAATATATGTAATTTCGATTAAAATGGCCTATTTGTTTACTTGAATTGGTTACAATTTGACTGAGATTACTGGATCTTACGATTTTTTTAATTTTAAGCAAAATTTGAATACTGTGAAACTTACTAGATATATCATGCACAATATCACGTAATAACAAAAATGGAAGATGGTGAGGTTGAGAAACAAGTATTTACAAAATGTCATAATTAAAAAATGTTTACTTGATCATTTGAGTTTATAAAAATGATTATTTGTTTCGCGTTTTGAGTGACCAACAGTAATCTGCAAGCATATCGATAGAGCTTTTACCTTGAAAACCAGGGAAAACTACCAATTCCATATGCAATCTTTTACCCTGCTCGTCATCGAGTCGGCTAAGATTTTCGGGAGAGAAATTTAAATGCGAACGCAGAAAATGAATCTTGATCGATATGTTGCAATTCATTGCATTGTTTATTGGAATTCAACAATACGTGTACTATGTTTACGTAATATGGACTTTTGTTATTGCCTAAAGATTTATCGCACAATGAAATAAAACAAATCAAAGCTCGTCTGTCAATAGTATCCAGTTTGTATTCCTTATACTGCATCATTTTTCGAATTTGGCGCCTAATTAAGATTCCTAAAATTTTAGTACATAAATACTTTTTCAAATGATATGAAGGGTGTAGCTGTTTCATACATACAATGGAACTATTTGACACAAACTAAGCATATTCTTGTTTAGAAACAGAGACTGCAGTTTGTCCGCTTTCCGCGGAAATTAGATATTGACCGAAAGAATGAAAATATGAAATCTTAATTAAACAACCAAATTTTGCTTAACATTACAAAAATTGTAAAATCCAGTCATCACGGTCAAATGTTAAGCAATTCAAATAAACAAATAGTTCCTTTTTAATCTGATTTACATATAGTTTCAAGATATGGTAACGAAAATTACATTCGAAACAAAATAATATCGTAAAATTCTTGTCAAAGTTGAAAAAATTGAATAAAAATTAAAATTTCTAAGATATAATCATTTGGATCTTGGTGAGTCTCTAAGATGTCGATATAAAGAACATATTATTAAAAAAACGCATCCTTCCCTTTTCTTAATAAAGGTGAAATTTAAAATTCCAGTAAAAATTAATGAAGCTGTGAATTACTTTTTAAAAAAATGTAAAAAAAACGTTTTTTAAGTATAACATAAGTTTTTAGGTCTACTATGTCCCTTTAAAAGTATATTTTTACTGGCACCCGTATTATGTTCAGATTTAAAAAAAAAGACTTCCGAAAGGAATGCTTAGTTAATAAAAAATTCTGTTTATTTATGGATTTCGATTAAAACTTTTTCTCGATTTTACATTTATTAAATTTAAATTTATATGGATGTAAAGGGGAACTCCCCATTTCGTTGTACACGAGAGAAAGAAGTAAGCTTTAAATGAAAAGAAAACAAAAAGTTATTTTTATCGAGACGAATAATTTCAAATGGGAGCCTTGGATTTTTAATCAGAAAGGTATATGCTTTGAAGATTAAGTCATCATATGTAACGATTTATGAAATCCACCCTCGAGCGTTTGTATTACGAAACGACTCGATGGCGATACTATTCGTAAACAAAACAGATAATGTAAAAGGTTTCTAAAGTTCAATTTTTTATCAATGATTGAATTTTTGTATATAGGATTTTAAATATATTTAAAAATACATATGGTATCATAATTAATTAAGAAACCCAACGTTTAAAAAATTGTACCTTAACACATAAAAAAAAAGTCTTAAAATTGTTACATATTCAATTCAGCACCGTAAAACACTTAATTTCAGCCTAAAATTTTATAATTTTCTTCAATTAAGTCAATATTTGCGTTCAAAACTTTGGTTTTTAGTTTTGGAAACTTACCTTTAGTCAATATTCGGGTTTGAAATAAGAATTCTCTAACTTAGGTGTAATAAGCTCGAAACATTTTATTAAGCATAAATCTCGACTAAAATTAAATTTTGCTGTCTGAAAGTAAAACATTAAGCGCAAATATTGACTTAATTTAAGAAAATTAGCTCTATTTTAGACTGTAATTAAGCCTTTTACAGTGCTTAATTTGAGATGTAACAATTTATGACTTTTTTTTTACCCTTTAACGGTTAAACGTTATTTTCAACGCTACGATGAAAGTAAAAAAATGTCCAACAACCATTTCTTATGTATTGGGACTTGGTCTTTTAGAATCTGCTAATGAAATTTCGAGAAAATAAAATAAAAAAATTCTGGACATTTATTGGGAAAAACAAATATTTTTGCTTTTTAAAATGATTTTATATTTTATATAGTAAGTAACAGAAAAGCAGAGTTTTACCTCAAAATACCGCATCCATGATATCCTTTTACAATTTTCCTAACCAAAAATGGCAACAATAGCATTTTCTTTCTCTACAAATATTAATAACCAGTTTGTTAGTACTAATATTCGTAAGCTTCTCTTAAAAAATTGGTCACTTTTATGCTAATGAGTATCTAACTGTTTTTGGGTCTCTGATCAGGAATCCGAAGTCAAATAAATTCAAAATGGTGGTTTCAATATGGCGGGCAATTTGCGTCTCCAGGTATTAATATTTCTGACAAAAAAAACCTTCAGTGACAATTTTCGGTCTACCATCTTGAAATATTTAAACGTAGGTTTCGCGTTTCTGAAGGCCGGATATTCCGTGCACGATATTATCTGTTAAAAAATGCTCTGGTTACTTGTTTTGTGAACAAAAAATGGTTTTAAAACAAAATTTTCTGAAAAATGACCATAACTTTTTTACACTTTTTTTTGTAATGTTTAATTAAAACGTGTAAGAAATAATTCTTCGAACGTTTTTTTACGTTATTCGGAGCATAAAAAATTAAATTTGGAAATGACTGAAAAACAGAATTTTATCCAAAAATTCTCTAAGAAGAATGAATTACACATTAGGCTATTGTCACTGATATGGTCAAGACGAAGATAAAAGTTTTCATTAATAAGGATTCTTGTTGAGCTTCATAAAAAATCGTGATTTGAAGGTAGAATTTCAAATCCCATTGCTTTTGTAAATAAACTGGTTACTGCACATCATTATTTTGAGCCAGTAATTAAATTTAATGGAAATACAAAGTAAATAATTTGCTGTCTATTAATATTGATATTTGTATCATAGCATCTGTTATAATTTTAAAATAAATATTCAAAATGAATAGTTTATCTGTATACTTCTAATGAAGTAACGAAATTTTCATTCATGTTTATGTGCAAAATATTTATATGTATTAAATCTCAATATAAAATATCCATAAAACTTGCTATCAAGTACATGACCCATATACTTCAAATAAACAAAAAAAAAAGAATACTTCAATTATTGCATTTTTAATCATCTCCTTCAAAATGAAAAATGAATGAGACAAACGTAAAATAGAAATATTGTTCCACTATATAAAAACAAGTTTAATGCATCTCTCGGGAAATTTCAAGAACAAATCGATGAATAAATTAGTAAATGCCAGCGAATTAAAATAAGGCTGATAGAATTTCGAGACAAAGAGCGAGAAAATTTACAGCATTTTATGCCGAAGCACGTTTGACACTTTAGAATATTTATGAATTCTATAAAAATTTACTGTCGAGTTTTTAATGCGTCAGGTTCTACTTTCCATTGTGACGGATAATTTTTTTCTGGAAAACCGAATTTCGATGCTTTACATTTTCATAAGTTTTTTGAACATTCTAGATTTAAGAAAATTTTATGTCACAGAACCATTCCGGAGGAAAAATTTAAAAATTATATTGTTGCAGAGATGATCTTTTTATTAAAACGTAGCGATGTCGCCTTGGCGGTTTTATAAAAAAGTAAATATTCATGTGGCGAAAGCGGTCGGAATTTATGTTTCACGAACGTGTAGTTAACCACAGAATGGCGGCTGACAGTAAATTCGTATAGTTACAAGCGATATATTGCACAGTCGGCATAAAACTACATTTTTCTTTCGGTGCGAAATGGTGCACGGCGTGGGAAATGCTGACAATATTTTCGGTCGTTTGATTAGATGTTTTCATAATTTTCAAATGTTGCGTTGAAATTGATACGTTTTTGAATTTCTCACGTTTTTCGATCATATTTCGAATGGCTGACTGAAGAGATGTCGTAACAAATCATTCGAAAATTTGATTTCTATTTTGAAAAATCAGTTTTGTTTATTCAGTAGTTTCAAAATATGTAAAATTTCTGATCAAAATGCTTCCAACAAAAATGTTCTTCGAACTCAATAAAAGTTTGCCCTTGTGTCAATTTGAATGAATAACTTAAAGGTTTTGATTTTTTTTCTTATAAATACATTAAAATTGTTAACTTACTAATTAAATATTTAAATTATTATTATTAGAGGTACTGCGAAGAATAGATAAACCTGAAATACCAAAATAATAAATTGAAATTAATGTACTAAAACATGCCCCGATCGCTTTGGATATTATAATTTGAATGGAATAATTATCTGATATTTGAAAATTTCATAGGAAGGCAACTCATCTAGTCGTGATAAGCATTAATTACCTTCATGAATAGTATAGGAAACGAGGACTTCACAACGAAGGGACAAGTTGACATATTTCAATTTATTCCGAGGTATGATAGGTTGAATCAATTTCGGTTTCGCAGTTCAAATTAATATATGACACCACTGCTCAAATATTATTAATATTGAATATTATATATATTATTTAAAATATTCTATCATGGCACATATCTATTCACAACACTTTTTTTAAGAATAATCGCAATTAGCGTTCATACTTTTAAATATATTAGAAAAAACTAAATATTTTTTGTTTATTGCGATGTTATTTCTTTATTGCAGATTATGTACAACATAAAACCAAAATATGGGTTGTTCTACAAAAGTTTGGAATATTGTGTGGCTCTTGAATTTTATACTTTATTTATTAGAATCAATAATTAGTTTATACTTAATATAGAAGGATGACACTACAAAATGAGGTGTCCTAAACTTATTGATTTTTTTGTTTTTCTCTTTGTTTCCTTGTTTATCTTAAACAAAGAACGAAGGGAGAAAAGTTAACTTTTCATATGCTATGATATATATAGTTTACAAATACTTTTAAAAAGTAAAAATATTGACTCCTTTCCACATTTTTTATGACAATTTTTTATACAATTTCTCGCAATGAAGGTAGTAATTTGCTGAAATGACTATATCATAATAGTTAAGTCTATTTGTCTATTATGATACGTAGCATGTTGAATCACGAAACAATAGTTAAACTTTACTATTTCAGTTATTTTAACTATCACCATGCATAGTCCTGATTTTATACTATGATTTATAGTAAAAAGATTGTTATATCAACTACTTTTTTTCTGAGTGTATTAAAAAGAAAATAGTAGATGGATCGAGTATCGTAATAATTGTCAATTGTTTAACACCCATTTCTCGTGTATTTTCGTGTTGATTTTTAACGTCACGAACATAACAAATATAGTTTCATATAATACAACAATCATAATCTTTTCTTTTGTTAAATTGATTGGACAAATAGAGAAAGCTGACGTAGTTCATTAGAAGGTCTGTATAAGTAAACGATTAGTGATGTCCCAGGTTAACCATCGACCACGTCTGGAAATGGGAAAAGTGATCTATCCCAAGGGATAATTTATCGAGCTCTTTTTGTAATTTAGCCTTTTCGTAGTAATTCCGTAAAAGAACTATTTAAGTAGGTGAAATGTCACTTATCGTTGAATTTATTATTATATATTAATACGTGAAGAATGTGTGATCATGTGGTAAAAGCTTTCTTTGTTTAACTGTATCAGCACGTGAGGGTCACTGCAATTTATACGGTTACTTCCATCGTATTGTTGCAAAATATCACCACAGATAATATTAGCATACTATTCCATTTATTATCAAATATTCGAAATAATTATTGGATTTATTTACATACTACATATTTCATAGGTTTATATAATTCATCAATTCATTTGTATGTCATGCATGAAATCGTATTTACGCGAGATTCTAATTTATTATTAATTGTTAATTATTATTCATAATATCAATTTCTATGTTATCAGGTTGATTAGATAATTATTATTGTTTTAGTGAGTTATAGTCAGATAATATTGAACATACAATATAGTTACAAAATTATTATATAGCTGGGATTTGAACGTTTTAAATTACATTGACTTTTGTTTTAAAAGCTAATTAAGGGAAATAGCACGGAGGGAAACTATTTGTAGTTAAATTCAGAATTATCGATACTAAAATTATGAAATAGTGGGCATTGTAATAAACTTCGTTACTAATTATTTTTAATAACTATGTACGGATTATAAGTATAGTATTGGTCCTTTTATGTACTTTGTAGTCGCATAATTATTTATAATCCTTACAGTTTTATTATATTCATGTCTCCAAATATTATAATAATTTCCATAAATTATTCGGTACTCTCTAAATCTTGATTAATTCAAAACAACGAATTAATAAACCAAAAATAGATTACTAACTGAATTAGTAATCATTTTTACTACCAAATAAATGAAAACTACTAATTCTAAAAACTACTAAATATTCAATTTCTATATTGTTAGATTAGTAGAATTTTATAGACAAAAAATAAATAGTTTTCTTATAATTTTCTAGTACAAAAAGGACTAAATATTTATAACCCACTTTTCGTTTTAGATTAGAAGTTGGTGTTATTTAACATTTATTATTAAAATTAGTAATTTCCTATCTTTTTCTCTTGTAAATGTAGAAATTCTTAATAATTCTCGATACTAAATTTGTTGTGTTATATTAATAGTGCATGTTTAGTAGTACATTAAAATCACGTAATTATTAATTTTATTTTATTTTAAGTAGTCATATTAACGTATACAATTATTATTGTTTTAGATTAATATACTGCCATGTATTACAATAGAGTCCAGGTATAATTGCATCTCGCTATACTTACGTCCCATCATATTTGCCTCGTTCCATTCCGGGAGAAGCGGTGTTCCCCTTCTTTTGGCAAATATAAGGAAACGGGAGGGGAAAGCGAGGAACCGAGCGGGCAAATATACCAGGAATCTGAAAACTGTATTTAGATAAATTTATTGTCTTCTAACATTCTTCATTATTTAGTAAAAAAGCCATAAGTTATTGAGTTCATCTCGTTAGAGATGAAAATTTTCATTAGATCATTAGATCTCGGTAAATCTCGATCAGTGTTGTTTTTCAGAAAATAATCGCCATGATTTTAACGTATCCGCATAACCTACAGAAGCTAATATCAGTTGGTTGCAAACTTAATAACCTCGATAAACTTCATAACGCTGAATAAACGATAGTAAATTCATTATCAAAATTCAAAGGTGAAGCAATTTCAGTGCGAATTAGTTAGCGATTATTTAAAATAATAAACCGCCAAACATTTACCAAAGTTTACGTTTAAGTTTCGAATTCGGAGTTTGACGCGTAATTGGTGCAATCGGGCAACGGAGTCTCGCGTTACGGAACAGCCACTCTGGTCCGGGCGAGTAAATACGATTAGTGCGGAAATGAACTTTGAGCAATTCGTGGACAAGTTGTTCATCTCTGGATGTAGTTGATGTACATATTCAGTAAATAAATATTCCATTCATATCGAAGATAAGCGGGCACCAACTTTGGTCCCCAGATTCGAATACGAGCTTATCAAAAATTGATTTCGGATTTCTTGGAACATTCGTGTAGCTTCATATTTTCTGATGCATTCCACCGAATTAATACATTTTCTCTTCAGTACTATGTACTTCAATACAATTTACTCAATTGCATCAAAATAGAAATACGTTACGTATAAGAGATTGGTCATGTTCTTAAGACATTCCAATGGTGTCTAAATTCAAGACATGAAAAATGACTATGTGAAAGGTGTCTCAGATATTTAAATGTAGTAAAACATCATAAAACTGAACTTGTAATCCAAAAAAGTAGCGGACAGTGACAATAATTATTCTTACGAACATTTTTTTAAATCAAAATGTAGAAAAATAATGGTCAGTTACCAATCTTTAGCGAATGATTTCTTCAGACGCTCCCTAATTTTGAATTAATAGAAATCTGACAATTCAGAAACGAAAAGTAGGTTACACATCCAATAAATAATAGGCTTTGTTTTTTTTTTCGTTGTTCTCTTTTTGTACACTTTGGTCGCGATAAGAGAGAAGTGGGAACGTTCTTCGAGCGCTCCCATTGTGAGGTTAATATATATTTTTTTTCCTTTATGTGATAAATAAAAATTGAAATACTCTTTAATATTAGCAAAATATAATTTTTACTATTAATAATAGAATGAACACTACGCGTAATATAATTTTAATAATATATTAACGATGTTTTAAAAACAGCTGACATACGTGGTAACTCAATTTTCATATTATAATTGCATTTTTTACTAATTCACAGTTCGAGAGCGTGTTGTTTTAGATCAACAAACAATTTTTATTCAAATTTATTGAAATTTCATATTGCATATTGTTGCAGTATGAGATTGCCAAAACTGACCATGATTTCTACTAAATTTGGCTATTTGACTAGGAAAATTAGTGAAAACGAAAAATATTCTTCTGAAAATTTATTCTGTATTATTAACCCTTCAAGGCCCAAATATACATAAAATTAAGTTTTACAGTTCTTTTTAGTAGTTTGTGAATAAAATGTTGAAATTGACGATTCTTATTCCCCAGACCTTGCATACTCTTTCGTATGGTATATCTAAAAATGAGGTAAATTTAAAAGTAAAAAAATTACGAGCATTTATTTAACAAGAATCAGGAATTATTTGTTTTTTTTTTTCATTTATTGTTATTTTTTATCATTTCCCACATTAGAATACCACAGATATTTATAAATATCTTGTCAAAAATGCTTCGGCTAGAAGATATAGAACTATTGTAAAAAATTAAATTTTGAAATAGCTGCTCAAAAATAGCTACTGCTCTCAATTTTTTTTTAATCACAGCCGCATGCATTATTCAATTGGCCCGAATGAAATCACTTCAAATTTAGTACTCGGCTGTTGGGTTTGGGGTCTTTGAGTCCAAATCTGATGTTAGTTTTAAAAATTCAAAATGGCGGTTCCACAATACGGTATCAGTGACTTCAAAGAGCAGCAAGTACTAAGAATGAAGGGACTTCGTTTGCTTTTAGAACATACGTTTGCCATGTTGAATCCATCTTTAGGAATTTTGGAAATTAAATTCAAATTTGGAGTCAGCGACACCAAAAAACCCGAGAAACTCGTTTGAAGTGATTTCATTCGGATCAGTCGACTGAGTACACGCGACTATGATTTTGAAAAAATTAGCAGACATTTTTCTGCCGCCATTTTGAAAGTTAAGTTTTTGCACCAGTTTTATCTTCGAGCCCAAACATTTTTTACGCGATATTTATAAATACCTGAGGAATTCTAATGCGGGAAATGATAAAAAAATAATCCTACAAAAATCCTTATTTTTGTAAAATAAATGTTCTTGTTACACCATTTGAAAGAGCAGGGTTTGAGCTATAAAAACCGTCGATTCAAACATTTGGTTAACGTAGCTTTACTACTGAAAAATAGTGTTAAATTTACGTTAAATTTATGTACATTTGGTCCTTGAAGGGACGTATTGTATTGAATGGAGCTTTTTTATTTTGTTTCGCAATAATTTGCAGTCGGCGATGGTGATCATGATTTATTAAAATTTCAACATTTGATCACAAAAGATATCTACACTGAAATTTTATTATTACAAACTGAACACTTCTCTAGCTGAACATTTATTAGACATAACATTTCGAAACGGTTGTTTAAAAAATACGTTCAGGCCGATTTAATATGTTGGACTGCGAACTTACTTTTGTTTTTAAGTTTGGCAGTAAGAAGAGGAACCATAAGAAACTTCAGCGCTCCAAATCTGAATTAGCTAAAAAGTACTAAGTTAAAATGAAAAGTGGGTTACTATTAGTAATTTCTTTATTAGAAAATAGTAAAAATTTCGAATTTAGAAGTAGAAATTGAATATTATCTTTTAGTAGTTTCTATAATTAATAATAAGTTATTAATAATTAGTTTTTCATTATTTATTAGCAAAAATAATTAGCAAATGAATTAGTCACCCACTTGTTGTTTTTTAATTAGTAGTTTTTAATTCATTCGGATGTATAGAGAAGGAACGCGATAAACAGATGTAAAGTTAGCCGTAATATCACACTTATGACGTTTAGTAGCATAACATTTAAGTGAAGACCTGGTTCGTATTAGTCAAAAACTTTAACGTTTAAAAGATCACGAACATCGTTAAAAGAAAGTCTGAATTCCCACACAGCACACTGTCCTGGAGACATCCTCAGGAGCTCCTCAGGACGTCCAAATGTCCGCTTTTACCATCCTGTTAACGTCCACAGGACATCCTCGGGACACAGGACGCCTTGAGGACGTTAATAGGACCATAAAAGCGGACATTTGGACATCCTGAGGAGCTCCTGAGGACGTCCCCAGAACAGCGTGCTGTGTGGGAATAGTTTTCATATGGGGTTTAAACATTCAAGACGCCATCATGAGGAAAAGGTTAATTTGTTTAAAACTAAAGAAAATTCGGAAATAATATCCTCGAAATCTATTAGATATTAACTTTTAAACCATTTTACTTATCACTTAAAACTATGACATGTTATATCATCCTGGGTGTTATAGAGTTACGGAACATAACATTGTTATTCAAAACTTGTAATTAAACTTCAGATATTTAAAACTGTACCTAAATATATCCATTTCTCTAAAGCACACCAATATTTCTACATTACACCATTTATATAATAATAGCAATTACGTTAGTACATGATACTGCCTCGAGGTGTTACTTTTTTCCACGAATAATATAGTAATCCATTCGTCGTACTAACATTTTTTACATTGAAATGGACTTCGTTAGCTGATGATGTTGAACCACTAATAAATGGAGGTTAGATCCCAAATAACTCCAGAGGAGCTCCCGAGGACCAAAAGTGGACATTTGGACGTTTTTGAAAGCTCCTCAGGACATTCCGGGGAGGATTATGTTGTTTGGTATTATATTAAAATTCGAGAATTATTAGACATGAAGTTCTCTGAAGAATTTGTTTATTTAATTTATTTATATAAAATATTCTGGCAATTTATATCATCCTCCATGTTATTAAGGTTAGGAAAAATGATCATGTATCTAACTGAGAATGACTAAACTGATACAGAATATTTGTAGCACGTAACTGAATCTCTTGTCTCTTAAAGTTTCAAAATATTACCAAATTATAACAAAATTTTTTTGAAACGGTCAGGGTAAAAATTTTCTGTTGCATTTTCAGAAAATTCAGAAAAAAATTCTAATTGTGTACTTAAATTAGGAACACAATTATATCATAAGTACTTTACACGGTAATAATGTATTATCCATGTCCAGTTATTCTAGTGGCTAATCAATTATCATGATTTGTCTCCATAACTAGAAGAGAATAAACATGAAGAAAGGAACTAATGTTCTTACTACTATCAGCGAAACATTAATACCACGTGTCTACTTGTTACTTACTATGTTTGCGTTTCCGTGTAATCATGTAAATTACATAAATGCGAGAATAGCTGCAAATTTTCGGTCGAGCGTTTTTCAACGGAAAAGACTCGTTTCAATATCCGGTGTGTCACACGACAAAAACTAGTTCGATGTTTAAAACTCGTTTTCAAAATTACTTTACCGTTGAAATATTTCTGTCTTTACGTGCGCTTTTTATCCTTTTTGTTTCAACGTGTACACGCGAATAGAAGGTATAATTAATTTCAATTGAATGACGTATTTTGCTTGTAATTATTTCTAATAGAATAAAGCAACATTTAAAATTTAAATTAATTATCCCGTTTGTAAATTGATTATTTTTATGTAGTGTGGAATGAGATACTGGACGTTTTGTAGATAAAAATTGATTAAAAAATATTTTGTAGCATCTGAAAAGATTAAAGTAAAAAAATTTAGAAATAATGTGAAGCCCTCCAAAATAAACTTAAAAAACTTTTAATTTGTTACCTGTAAAATTAAAAATCGTGAAATGTTTGCTTTCATGTCAATAATGTTTTTAAAATTTAGTCAATGTGAGGCTTAATTTTAATTCAAAATTACACTAGTTTTTGAAAATTAAATTAATGTTTTAGCTATGTTTGATACTAAACACATGATGCACATGAAATCCAATTTAAAATTAAAATTTAATCGAGTGTTTCAAATTATTTAAATAATCTTCAGCAATTCAGAATATCGATGATAAAACACCATTTTACATTGACTTACATTTAGGGATCATAAACAACCATCAAAGTAAATTCTGAAAACATACATGATCATATTTTTTTGCAATAATAAAATATAATTTTACGACCTTAGATAATAGGATATTTATAATGTGCAGTAGAATCGAGGAGCAACTTACCCATTAACACATGTAATGAAATTGTAAGAAACTTCTAATGACAAGCAGTTCGTGTTTCCGACCGTTACCTGATAACGTTCGAAATTAAATACTCCATAAAATCTTTGAATTATTAAAATGAAATGTAACACAATATGTGTAGTCAGGTTATTTTAAATTGAGCAATTATCGAAAGACTTTTATTTCGGTAAATAAGAGAATTACGATTCTGAAGAATATCAAAAATAACAATTTTCGACGTTGTATGCAAAGTTTTTGTATAGTCGGGATTAAAGAACTGGAATAAAATCGGTCATTTTTTACTTCCCGGTATTTGTTGCATCCCGTTTGTTTTTGGAATGTTGGGATAAAACGAACTTGAATTCATTTTTATTTTACACGTTCGAATTTTAGAGAAAAAATACTAGTAGAATTTTGCGACCTATATTTTCAATGAAGGATGATATTCAAACGAATGCATGTTTTGAGAGGAATTTAATAAAAAATCATAAAATTTCCTCTCTCAAATTTTCAGTAAATTATTAGGATTATACCTTCAATAACATTTCAAGTTTTGCATATTTCACCATATGAAATTATAAACCAAATAAAAATCACTATTTGTTTTCATTATTTAAAATACTATTTCAACTCCTTAAAAGCATTTAGTAAATTCTTAATCATATATACTAAAATAAATATTACTGTCAACATGTTGATTTTAATTTAGACAATTTTTTGTAATAAAACAGTTGTTTATGACAATAATTTGAATGTAGAGAATTCGCTAGCGATCGCTGGTAGAATTGACCAGTTGCTATTCACTAGCTTTGTTCAGAAACTTTACAGTTTCCTTCATCAAGAAGGAGCTTCTTTTATCTTTACTATTTCCTTAGTGTCCGTATCTTTGATTGCAGTGACCAACTACAATCCATTGCTCTTAGATAGTATCGCATACTGAGTAATCTATTGTCTGAAAGTAGTTGGCATAGAAGCATTCAATACGTAAATGGATGTATTGTATTCCAAATCATATGAATCTCTTTTCCTCTTTTCGATATTAAAGGGTTTAATGTTTCCCGCTAGTATTACATTATTGTAAATTTAAGTTAATCGTAATTACATCCATAAAACTATTTTTGTCCGTCGCTCTGTGGAGCTGTTTCGAATAATTCCGGCGTATTGATGAAATTTGTATTATGTAAGCCAATATTTCATGGTTTCCTTTAGCATAAACATTTTCCTATTTTGTCCGCCGTATTGGATCCGCCATTTTGAATTTCAAAAATATGGCAACGGATTAGTGATCAGGAATCTCAAAAACCCCCCTATATACATTTCTACAAAAATTTATAAAAATACGAGGATGTGGAAAATCATCTTTTATCAATTAATTTTGAATGTATATTCATTTACAAAAGTATTACAACTGAATAACGAAAACTTTGTTGAAATTGACGACATTTTGAAGCCACCATTTTGAATTCTAGGCTGCGCATCACACTATCTTTTGATGTAATCAATTACTCCACCAGATCTAAAAGTAGGAGTCGATTGGACTATAGTTTCATACAAAAAAAAAAAGGATTTCAATTTAAGAAACTACTATTTTTTGCCATTCTGGGCACCATATTGGAAAACGACTAAATATATTGGAAAATGGACTTCAGATTCAGAAATAGCAGACTTGAAACCTATGAGACATGGTTATAAAAATTCATTCACCATTTCTATGAAAAATATTTGGCTAAAGGCGGCGAAAATATTTGCAAATTTGAGTGTGTGGTATTCCGACACAGGTTCAGTTTTTTGCTTTTCCGAATCTTCTGTTAATTTCAGGATTCTGTGTATTTTAGAGATTATTGCATAATAAATTCCGATATTATATAACGAAAACAGATCACGATAGATATAATGCTGATAAAAAACTTACCATGTTACATAAATCTTACAAAGATTTGAAAAACCCTTAAAATTCCTAGTTTCTAAAAAGACTTGAGAGAATTCTTCATTCGAAGATCTGTTTTTTTATTTGTGGGATATTGACGTAAACATAAGATATGGGGTTTAGCACTCCGGAAACAAATACTTTACATCCGTCATCGTTACAAACGTAATTCTTTTCAACAATTCATAAACAAACAATAGATAAGAGTAGAAAAATAGCATCCAGATATTTCCAATAAACATCGGTAGCTATAACCACTTATGAAAGCACAACAGATATGATGTAACTTCTCAGGAAACATGATGCTCACCTTAACTTTATCGAAACTTCTATTTCCGGAGACCAATACCCGATGCATTATTCTTGTGCATTTGAATATTTATGGAAAATAAAATAATAATTCGCAGTGGAAGAAATGAATATTAAAAATGGCGACATAACTTATTTTGTAAAATCAGAAGTAACACTGTTCAGCTGAAAATTTCAACCTATTTAGATCAAACAAACTATTAACTACTAATTAATCACTTGTAAAGTTAATAAATTTCCTAGTAAGCTACTTAAGTAAACTCATGAAGTAAAAATAGTGAGTCATAGCAAATTATTGACTTTTGAAAGAATTTTAGTACAGAATAATCTTTTCGTAATTGGTCGTTCGAGACAAAAGGAAAAGCAAATAAAAAAGGACAATATGGTAATAATTTTGTAGCTCCTTGAAAATTTGCGATATGTCAGTAAGAAAACTTTATACTTACCATGCTAAACAACGAAATAAATATATTTAAAAAACATAAGACAGCCACGAATTAAAAAATATAATTATCGTATGTGACATCAGTAAAATAAATTTATTACAGATATTTTGAAGTCTATAAATTTCATAACAATAACAAGTATACACTGAAAAAAAAACGAATAGCTACTTATTTCAAGAAGTTATAGTCGTTCAGAAATTTTGCTCCACTCCAAAATGTCATTTGGTGATGAAAATACAGATTTCATTCCAGCAAATAAACTTCAAGTAAACCAGTTTACTTTGGTAAAGTAAATATTTTCTTTCTACCGCTCAATTCTTTTCACGTATGTGTTTTCATGCATTTTTACAGAATTAAATGTACTTATATTTGATATTTGGACGTTTTAAAACGGTCTGCTATTTTCGGACTTGTAATGCGTCATCGTTCAATTAAAAGGAATTAGAGCAATTCACTATTCATTATTAGACGGTTCCGGGTCTATGATCGAAAGGGTTTATTATACTGCGTCTATTAACTAAAATAATGGATGGTTTTTACTCAAGATTTGCGACATTGATTTAACTATGAATTATTTCGTAAAAAGTAGATAAAGTTAAATTAAGACAATTGTTTATTTGAAGAAAATTTATCATTTGTAGATGACTAATCATTTTTACTATCTGTATTATCGAGGGTAGAATTTATGAAGTAGTTATTACTAATACACTGAACAGACGGTGCGCTTATAAGTTATTATCAAAGCTTAAAACAACCAAAATTGTCTTTCAGGTATGTTGTCCTTCAGATTCTGAATTTTTATACTACCTTATTTGATTCTCGTATTATTTCTCTTTGAAAATTCCAAAACTTTCTATACAGTTTTTTCATGGGTCAATTAGGCTTCTTATTACTAAATCCGTGTATTCCTCTAAGTTTGTCTCTTTTCCGTCATATATTCCACAAATACAAAGATAAGTAAGGGAAAAATCAACACTTTGTTCTAAAATATCCTGCTAAAAAAATCTGCTATATATTTTTAAGATATTTTAAATCCCGTTCGTATTCTGATGCTATATGCAGACATATACCATGATTATTTAATATGACAGTTTAAGTGTAGAAAGATCTTATAGTAACAAGACAACATAGTTAGTGAAACGATCTCCAGGATGTAGGATTCAAAATTAGCTGATAAGCGAATGAGGTTAAAGTATTTATCTTGGAATTCTACGTACTCAAGTTTCTGTGGTTTCTTGAATACAAATCTGTTATCAGATTTACAAAGTGCAAAATGGTGGAATTCTGGACCGTCACTGACACATTTTTTAGGCCACCAGATACAAGAATGCACCTCATTATAAAAACAAGAATCGGTTAATCTGCAGCTAGTTGCCGAAAGATTTGAAAACATTAGCGAAATGAATAGTCATAATTATTCCACAATTATTTTTGAATTTTTCCTAAGAATTAATCGAAAATAGATAAAATTTAGGACATTTCACTAAGAATGATTAGTTAATACTGTTATTTTAAGTTTCTTATTCCTTGTAAATAGGGATATTTCTTTATTATAATAACACTGGTTGAAGAAAGAGGTTGTTCATCCTAGAGATCAGAACTTAATTTTTCGAGAGTTACAATCTGCCTATTGGCAATGGATTCCCAACCTAACCTAAAAGTATAAAAACATCATAATAGCATCTTATCCTATGTTTGAGGTTATGTACTATTGTATTTTTTCATTTACAAAAAAAACCAATCAAATAAATGGTCATCAAATTATTCTAGAATCTCCCAATTGGCAATGGATTTCCAACCTAACCTAAAAGTATAAAAACAACATAATAGCATCTTACCTTATACTTGAGGTCATGTACTATTATATTTTTTCATTAACAGAAAAAAAAACAATGAACTTTATCTTAAAGTGCAAACTTTTCCCGATCAAATGCCGTTAAGATTGAAATACCATATTTCAGCGAAAAAAGAAACAATTAAAAATATTCAATGGGATTTGAAAAACCCTTTAAGATTTTGTTAAAGGGGAAAGTAGGATAAGCATCATAACATTCAGGAAAATTTGTATTTCAGGAAAATATTTTTATTAGTATTTAAACAATGATTAACTTTAAAATATGAACTAATTAAACGAACTCTTCGCACTGCATTTTCTCTTATGATATGATTTATAAGTTCGCATATCTGATCAGTTTAAAGAGCAGTGTATGTTGAAACTATTTTGTAAGATCTCTTATCATCTCCTTTGTTTCAAAGAAAACATCAAAACCGGAATTAAATCTTAAAAGAAAATACAATTTTTTGATGGATGTTAATATCGATTTTTTAAATTATGAATAAGGCGTATTTACACATTAAAATAAACAAAAACCAGAAAATATTTTTTTTTACGCTGAATTCAAATTCAAAGTTATAATCTTTTAACCTAATCCACATCCGAACTGAAAAGTGCGAAATCAGCAATTTGAGAATAAGTTGCATGTCATTTTTTTTGCATAATTCGGCTATAAATGCCATCTAAAAGTATATGCCCCAAACTTTCCACTGACCTTTTGTTTGCTTAGTCATCCCTCATTTTAAACTGGCATTTTGATATTTTCAGGTTTATGGTGGGTTCACAGATGATAATCAGATAATAATTACAAAATGTGATAGTTTTACAGAGCTTTGATGGCTGTTTTTGCACTTTTAGGTTAAAATAGTTTGACAACCAGAGCCAATTGAAACGTTTGGATTTTGTACATCAAAAACCTATTAAAAAATATACTGTGATTATGACGATGATATGAAGTGACTTCAGAGGCAGAATCATGGCAGCTTTCGATAGCTGCAATTTTAGAACCAGTAATTATAATGAACAAAATACAATAGTCAATGTACAGTAAACATAAAAAATCGTCATCAATCGTCATCAATTGTCACACAGTAGTAGTCAAACTATGAGAGTTTTCTGAACTCGATATCATTATAAGATCATTAAAAAGTATCGCATCTGATTTTTTTTAAGCATATTTCGATATAATTTTGTATTAACTTTTGTTTTGCTGACTGGGAAGATGAACCCAATTTAAACTCCAAGGAACTGAAAATGCAGTCGCAACGGGCTCCGACTCCATTCTCTACACCACGAGCTGAAAAACAGTATAATAATAAAAATGAATTATTTTTTAGTGGAGAATGATTTATGTTTGGAAATTTAATCCAGAGCTTAGGAAATTTCACATTTTTCACAAATCAGTGTATTATATCAAGAAGTATTGAGCACATTTGATGACAACAAGTGCTTGTGAGATAATTATTACTACTGATAAATGCCTAACGCAGACGCAATATTTCCTCGATTGAAGAATAGTGAATACTGCGAAATCATGGGTAATAAGGAGCGTGAAATATCAAGCTCTCGACAGCCGTCGCTCTTTGGGATCCTTTGGACTTTGCAGCAGTTAAAGCCGGCGTGTGATGTTTTAATCCGTCAGATGAAACCAGAGGATTCTATCGCCCTCCCTACCAGGTCGTTAATAGAAATGTTCTCTGAGCATCAACTGTACACTGCACGCTTGTCGAAAGCTTTGAATTCAACTCGATTACCGTTGACAAAATGCCACTTTTGAACGATAAACTCTTTTTACAAATTATTGTCTTCGAAAAGAATCTATTTTTCGATGGCCAGGCGAAAGCATATTATAATTCTTCGTTGAAGCTGTAGATGCTTTTGTGGACCACATAATCTAATGGCCTATCTTCATGACTTTGCCATATTATTTAGACAAGAAAAGGAAAAACATTTAAATTCCTGACGGAAACGTATAGGGTTGAAACAGTAATTTCATGGTATCAACTTGAAAATATTTGACCTTGGACATCATTTTCAAGGTTATGTCTGGGTCAACTTTAATTTCTTAAATAAAAACCTATATTTTTTATACTTTCGATTACCTGGTCGACAAACAATGACTTGCATTCTGATTGAAACATCGGAATAGACCCTTCTTATAGATTTTTCTTCACTGAACACGAATCTGACATACAATACTGTCAATCACGTCGATATTTTGAGAAAAATGGGTTCAAAAACTAAAAAATCCTGATTTTTTCAGATTTTGATTATGTGTAAAAAGTGAGGCTGATGTGCTACAAGTCTCTAACTGGGATTAAATTAAACCTCGAACCATCAGCTAAAAGAGTCAAATTGATGAGTTTCATAATCATCCGATGAAAGAAAACATGAAAGTAGTTCGTCCCAATAACTATTATGACAGTTTAATCTTTTCATAGTTTTTCGAGCTGATTTGGCACAAAAAAATAGTACTATCTTTTTTACTTAACTGTTACTGTTGAATTGGAGGAAAAAACTGTGTTTTGATTCGATATAGTTTCTTACAATTTTTTTTAATGAATAGTCCTAATGTGTAATAGTTTTAGAAATGTACTTAACAGTGAAAAATATAGCGTCTACTTACGATAATGAATATTTACGAGGTCTCTATTCTCGATTCAATTGTTCGACCGGAGTTCATAAGTCGAAACGTAATCAGCGGATTCCTAAGTCGCAGCAACAAGTCTTCGAATTGTTATTTGATTGCTTCAATCCCTGGGACGGAACCGTGTAATGAACTTTGGCGAATAATTGGAATTCGTTGTAGGAACGAGATAACCGAGGCAAAATAAACGAGTTAGACTATTTCCCACCAGTTTTTGGCCATGCGATAGTACACATTTGTAAAAGCTCTTAGAACTCGGCGCGAACATCTGTGTTTAACTCGGGAACAAGCGCGACAAAAAAGCTGTACTGCTACTGGGGATACGCGTTTTCACACAGCGGCAGGAACCAATCAAATTTGTTGGCAAATTTATAACTCAGTTTTCTTCTTAACTTTACTTGTGAAAAAAATTATTTTCCTTCAAATTTTGATTATTATTACTGAACATCAACAAAAAATTACTGGATTTTAACTAAGTTTTCTTATTATATATGAAATTCTGATATGTAACGATAACATAAATCTATGATTTCTTGGAGCGTAAACCCAAAAAAAAAGAAAAAAAAACGTAAAAATCAGTATAGTGCCAATGTACGACAAAAAATTATAAAATGAACATAAAGTATAGTAAAATGTCCTTAACTGTCGAAAACGGTTCTGACAATGACGCCATCTGAAATATTTCTACTTAATTAGTTCACGTTTAAATGTTTCGTTCATAACTGGAGCAAACTAGTTTTACACGAGAAGCAAAGCAAAGAAGGTAAAGATGACAAAATTAGTAATCTTATTTCATCGGAGAATTTTATTTTTGGGAATGGGTAATACGGAAGAACTGTTTAGATTTACAAATAGGAGAGGCCATAAATTCGAAATGCGATAAGGAAAGTGGTTCCGTAGAACAGATGATGTTTTAATAAACAAATGATAATCTCGTCGGCGACGTATATCGCTGCAAACATACTTACTTACATCTAAGACGTTATGAATTAAATGTTGACTAAGAGTGCAACTTGCATAAAATTATAATTACATTAATAAATAAGCTGCCATTCCAGGACTTGCGAGAATGTGAAGTACCTCGCGCCATCTATGGGACGCAAGATCGTTCCCAGTGATATTTAAATCGGAATGAAGAGAATGATTCATAAATTTTCCTTTTATTTTTTCTATAAAATTTGTAAAATATGATAGACAGAAAATCGATTGTGAAAAATGGAAAATGCGTAAGCTACAATTCTTTTGTATAGAGATGCAACTTTTTCTGTTTGGATATAGCAAAATATACGTAATTTTCATACAAAATATTCTGTACCATGCAGAATTACTTACTTACAAACGTTATATCTAAGTATTATGGTAATTGTAAATGGTAATTTTAATATTTGTATTAAAAAGTTTCACTCTTCTAGTAAAATATACTACGAAATTCAAAATGATATGCATTTAGTTATTTATATACTTTTTAAAAGCTTTTTCAAGTGCTAAAATGAGTAGGCAAGCAATATAAATAATTATTTATATAGATTATAATCTTTAGTTTCTTATTAGAGTTTGTGGCCTCTGTAATATTTTTCTGACTTTAAGGACGTATGGAGATACAATTCTAGAAATAAGAATGAAGTTTTATTATTTACTATTTAGTTTTAGATTACATGGTCAGAATAAATTGTTACTAATAAAATTAAGAATTGATAATTATTTTAATTCCGAAAACTGTAATTTTATTAAACTAATTAAATGGAAGTACTATTTATAACCAGGTTTTTTAAATGAAGATCCATTATTTACATGTTTAATCATATATTTTCCTCAATTCAGAAAAATATTACAATAATCAAAATATAGTTCGAATAATCATATTTGATTATAAAAATAATATGTCAAGTAAAAATAAAATGAATCATAAAATTGTGTTCGTTACATCATCATACAACTCAACATCAAATAAAGCTAGAGGTGGAGACGAGACGAGACAAGACGAAACGAGACCTGATAAGACGAATCGAGAACAGACAAGAATTCGTGAACCTCGCTCTTGATCTCGAACACACTTGGAATACATATTTCATTCTCGCGATTTCGAGATTCTCGAAGGTCTGTTCTCGATCGCGTTCTCGATTCTTGATGAGATCTCATGAAGCTTATTAAGATTAAGGTTTTAAAAGGCAGCTCGTAAAAATCTGGTAATTGAAACACGATATTCAAAAAGCAAACACTGGACATAAAAACAGTTTATGATTATACCAATTAATGTAGTAATATATAAGTCTTCGATTGAGAGATAGAAGATATTATTCCACAATATACAGTTTTATTTATTTATTTGTGTACCCAAAGAAAACATTTTTATAAAAATAACATGTCGAGATTTGGATGGGATCTTTGTGAGAATCCGGAACTTGTCATGGCAATTGCATATCTCAATCTGCAATACTAGATCTAATTTGTTCTCGAATCTTATATCGAAATCCAAACAGGATCTCCTCGATATCGAGAATTTTCTCGTCTCGTGCGTATTTCTAAATAAAGCATCATTTTGGTTTGAAGTATTGGTACGAATTATCTTAGATTAAGCAAATGTTTACGGTATATTATATTCAGTTATTTCTAATAGAATTTGCTGTCTTCTTCATTTTTTATTGTTGTAAAGTTCATTTTTTTTAATTGTTTTGCATAAAGTTTCTTTTATAGAATGTTATTTTTGAAATTATTTTTTAAGAATGGGCCCGTGTAACCCTGAAATTTGTCTTTTCCACAAGTTGATTTGTGCTACATTAGAAAAGTAGCATGGCGATAGTCGAAATTCAGATTTTTATTCTGTGTGTCCCGAGTCGAAAATTTCAGTCATCTGGTTTTTGAATGATTGTATCTATTCGCCATCCTTTACATTCTGAATGTAGGTATACTTATTATCTTTTAACTATACTTTTTTGTATAAATATACTACATTGATTTTTGTCAAAATTTGAAAAACTACTTGTTTATCGAAGGAAAGTAGCTAATTTTGCATACTTGATGGTAAACGATTCTTTATGATCAGTTTTTTGTTCAAATATTAGTTAATTCAATGTTTTTTGGGTTGCTAACTACGAAAAATGCATCTGTAGATATTACTTCCTATACAGATAAAATACAATCAATTGAATAATATAATATCTATGTTTAAATTTGCAATCAGCAACTCCCAAATCCTTGTATTAACAAATCTCACAGGAATTAACTTGAAATGTTATCGCTATATTGGATCCACTATTTTAAATGTAAAAAAATTGCCCAAATGATTGCAGAATCGAACTTGGAAACTTCAAAAAACCTTCAAGTAACAATTTTCAATTAAATCCGGTAACTATTTAAAAGTTAGTCCGATATATTGCGCTTGCCATTATAATTATTTTTTAAATGTAATTTGCGATTCGTAGATATCAACCAAAAAAACATTGGAGTGACAAAGTAAGAAAAATCTGATAACGGTGAGCCATTTTTTGTTTTTGCAGCCCCATCTACTTTTACTATGATAAAAAGCTTGGTAAATTAAGTTTTCCCACTACCAGCAGTGACTTTGCACTTTTGCAACGAAAATTTCACGTACTAAGCTTTCATTTTAGACCTATTAGGAATTTTGAATCTCGTCGATTTCAGTTTTATTGTTACTCAAAAAGTGCTAAAAAAAGCCAATGATTTCTTTTGTTCTTTATTATGACATAAGCATTCAATAAATGCAAAAATGTTGACATAAACAAACCTTGACCTTTTTTCATGACCAGGTGCTATCAATGTATTACATTTTTGTGTTTAAAAATGGGTCTCTTAAATTCACCAGAAATTTCCAAAAATTTAATCGCAACATGGTATGCTTCTCGTAACCGTTTATTACAGACACGGGAGGCATGTACATTAAAAATTCGGTATCAACTGTTTACATGAAGGTACCAATGAACACATAAATGGCAGTGGTAATGAATGGTATGAAGGTTATTTTCGAGATCGTTCCATTCATTGTTGATAACGATATTAACGAGTAAATTTTGCATTATCCTGTTATTCAGTAAAGAATTCAAATCGCGGTATCGAATAATAACAATAATAGCGAAACGATTAATATATGCATCCTTGGTCATTAATAATTGTTTTAAAAACAGTAAATTTGCGGTATTTAGGTACTCGACGCTGCAATGGATTTACCGAATAATGAGACTACAAGTGTTATAGTTTAATGAGGAGGCTAAATCCCAAACGAGTACCGACTATTATTTTGAAATTTAGTGGGAGTTTAGTATTGATACAAAAGAAGTAACCATGCACTACTCGATTTGTTGTATTTTTAATCTTTGTCATTTTTACAAAAAGCGTCTACGAATTTTTCCAGTATTTAGGAAAAATGGTAAATCTCAACACATTTTTGGCCCACACGTCTTTCAAGACTTGCAATAAAATTTAGTCATTTTTACAAGCAAAAAATGGCAATTTTGTCCACTCTATAAGTCTTTCCCAAAGTTACCACTTGAAATAGTAAAATTTCCAAGGAAATTTTTTCTCTGTGAAGGAAAGTTTTTAGTTAAAGTATATTTTACTTCGCTGTCTTCAATAGTTTTTATTTGTCATATTTTTAATGAGATTTATGGGGAAAAAAGCAAAAGCTCATTAAAAGTTTCTTTAAGTGAAAAATGAATCGTTCTTTCATTAAATCATCAGTGTTACTTATCTCGAGAGCTATATATGATGCATTAAAATATAAGCTTTCTACTTACGAAGAGTGACAAATTTAACTGCTAAGACCAACTTGAATTTCTCTGACAGATATATACAATCAAAGTGCATTTTTTAAGGTATAAAATAGTTTTCATGCATTTACATTTGTAGATCATAAACATTAATATTGCATTTGTTTGCATTTGTTAGTTACACGATTATATTAATGCAATGTTAACAAATATTATTCTTGAATATATATTCGTATGAACATGCGTGCTGCTTTCGACCAATTATAAAAAGATTTATTTTAATAGAAATATCAAATATTCAGTGAGTTGCAGCTCGAAGAACGACAGAATTAGTCGATAAATTTCTTAGGTGAAAATTGGGTACCTTCTATTATTCATTCTATCAAGACTCAAATTTTAATCTTTCGAGGATGAGCAAAATTGGTTTCGCCTTTCAAAGCGTGTAATTTCACTTTTACAAAAAACGTAAAGCCGATAAACGAGTACAGTTCAATTTCCTTCTTGAAATTTCGAGAGGAGCTCATATAAAGACTTATTGATTTACGAGAATCGAATCTCATGCAATCACATTTATGCATTTTATTTCATTAGTTTTAAATAATTGATTTTGTGAATTTTATTACCAATTTGGACATTTAATTTATACGATAATGTTCAAAGAAAATTGTTAATATTTAAACATCGCCTTTTTATATGGAAAATATTGAAAAATGCGACAATTGCGCGAATAACGATTACACTTTTTAATGTCGTACGTTTTACTCTTTAGCGTTTGTAAAAGTACTCATGTGAATAATGTGCCATCATTTTATGAGGGAAAAATTTATTACATTTAATAAAGTTCACAGCAATATATAAAAAATTATATTTTTTAAATTGCTGTCTTTCAAATTCTAAGGTAAAATTGATAGTTAGACAGTTAGTAACGAATAATTTTTTGTTCTGAATATTATTGTAGGTAATTTCCTAGTGGCTCATTTATGAATATTTTGATTTAAGGTAATTTCGAGGGCCCACTTCAAATTATGTCAATGTGTATTATAATATCCCATACAGCACATACTTCTTAAAGTGGTTCCCCAAAGCCCAGTCCTAAGATATCGCCAGGAAGACCTCTTGAGGAGGTCTAAAGTATGATAATCTATAAAGCGAGTTCTTAAAGATGTCTTACTTAGGACTTCTTAAAATCGTAATCTCGAAAAGGTCTTATGTTTGAGGTCTTAAATCTATCTGTGTTTCTTCCAGAGACACTAGGTGGCTATTGAATCCAAAAATAAGATCACGCGATATTTACTTCATATGCAGACCGATAGAATATAAATTGCTCTGACCAAATAAGTGCCTTTGCGATATTTAGCCAGTGTTATCCCAGTTTTGTATTATTATTCCATTATCCCATTCTATTGAATGTAATCACCATCCAATATATAACTACACAAACGGTAAAAAGGAACTTAAAAATTATATAAATTAATAATTAAGTTACAAAAATAGAATCTATAATTTGATTTTCATTTATGTTTTCTAGTTTACATGTCAAAGTTCTCAAATAAGACCTCTTTTCTGAGACCTCATATTTGAGAGGTCTTGTGGAGCTCTTAAACTTGACGCATAAGACTTTTTTAAAGATCACTTTAAGAGCTCTTTCTGATAAATATTTAAAACATCGTACAATTTTTAAGACTTCTTAAAGAGCTCTTTAAGATGTCATTTGGATGTTTGGGATACTATAATATTATTTTATTTAATTTTTTGTCGAGCGAATTCTTATCCAGAAAACAAAAATGGACAGACAATAATATTTATAAGAGAAGATCGAACACCAATAAATATTTACGGGAAATAAAGTTGTATCTTAAATTCAGTAAGATCCAAAACGAAGAAGAAATGGATTATTAAATATAAATAAAATTCTTTCAATTCGTTTAAGTCTTTCGCAACTGATTGTTTAAGTAAATATTTGTCAATGTTTTTTTAGTGCATAACATTTAACATATAATTTTAAATGTTTCTAGACTACGGTTTTTTCTGGATATTAATAATATTCAGATTATTACGAATATATTTTTCATTCTATTTAACGTTATGAATGTATTTGTAAGTTTGGAGTGTAAAAATATTTTGGCAATATTTCCATCTGCATTATGCATTTTTCGAAAATGTTATACATATAGTTATACAAAAGTTATACAAATTTTTTATGCAGTTAATTTCCATGTTTTGAAAATATGCTTTTCTCTGGGTTTCTTAAATAAAATTGGAAAATATTTACATATGAAAAAATAGGAAATGCATCTAAAATTTTTCTAAATACTTACATTAATTTCATTATGTTAAATAGAATGAAATATTAACAAAAATAATGTATATGTACAGAGCCTGGTACTTTGTATTTTTCTCTAAATTTCTTGGAGTGAGAATTCACTCTTTAATTAGTGAAAACCGAGCAACTCTCGTGAAACAGTGAATATTCAACTCTTTAAGAGTGGAAATTCACTCTTTCCTCCAGAGTTGACAACTCCACGACTCGGAGGGAAAGAGTTGAATATTCACTCTTTCACGAGAGTTGCTCGGTTTTCACTAACCAAAGAGTGAATTCTCACTCCAAGAAATTTCGAGAGTTCTAGATTTAAAAAATTTAACAACAAATTCTAAGTCAAGTATTTTTTAGCTTGTTAATATAATCGATAATCATTTAGTCTGCTGGATATTCGGTTTATTTATAACAATTATGACATATAAATCTCAAATGAAGTATACACTAGGTCGTATGAATTTACAAATCACATTGCAATAGATCATGTAAACTTTGCGATTATTTAATTTCACAATTAATTACAATATTGATGCATTGGATATTTTTTAATGGATAATTAGTGAAATTCATTCACTAGGAATTTGTAGATTGTCGATAATCTACGAAATGCATCTATCCAATGGCTTAAAAAAACAATTAGTGCTTTGTAAAGTGTTTTAATGTTCTTGGGATCATTTTATCACCCGCCAGTACTCCCTTGTGGCGTGGTATTCTACTTTGTGCAGTTGTGTAAAGGCATTATTTTTCGATTATTTATGCATGAAAAACTTTCTAATCTGCTAGGCTATTCTGGTTCATTACTTTGCAAATACATGAAAACGAAACACAACAAACTTATTTCTCACAATATACAATATTATATTAAATTAATGTTAAATAGTTATCTTTGTTTAAATGTAAAGATTCTTCTTGGAATATTTGAATATAAACACAATTAAGTTTTACTGCGTTTCAATATAGTCTGGCCAGTGACTTATTTTTTCCTCTTCGAGAGCTGATTACAGCCTCTTGCACATATGCTGATCATATAGTAATTGTAAGATACGGTCGTCCATAATTTATTATTTATTTTCAAGGTGACACGATATACAAAACATTAAAATTTTAATTAGCAAACTTTCACTCTTGAACTCCCAAATATGCACGAATTGCACATACATTTGAGCATAGCTTTTTGTATGCAATGCTATTTTTTTTAAAATGGAGACCTCCGCATCTCACTAGTTTTGAGGTAGCTCTTTCCAATGATATTGATCAAGAAAATGTTGCGTATGGTTTAAAATCAAGGGAACTCTTAAATTTTTTGTCAGATTGATCAATATTCGCATTGATTGATAGTCGCAATTTTGAAAACAGTTAGTTAAAAATGTTTGTTTAAATTTGTGAGTATTCTGACTAGCCAATTTTCTCTAAAGTATAGTTTTCACGCAAATAAATTATTAGTCTTGAAATCTAGAAAAGTTTAATAATCATTTGTCATGAAAACTACAATCTTCAGAGAAAATTTTCTTAGAACAAAAATGACGTAGAAATGGTTAACGAATATTATCAAATTTTTTAAACATTTTTTTTTTTAATTTCGGTGTTACGAAAAAAAAAACAAAATTGTAACAGAATATTCTGAAAATATTCGTAAGTATTCTTCAACTCAATTAAAAAAATTGTGAAAAAATGGTTAAATTTAAAAAATAAATTAGTCAATGCGACTGTTATTTAGGATCTGATATCGTACATTTCCAGTATATACTAGTGTATCTTTTAACCCTTTTTTGCCCAAAATGAGAGAAGCAGGTACGTCAACATTAACTCAGTTTCTACAATAGAGAGAAATTATTTTAATTTTCGGAAAATACATTTTTGATACACGTGTCCGTAAAGTAGACACTTTACGGACTCCTTTTAGTCCGTAAAGTGTGATTTTACGGACTGATCTCTGCACTTTACGGACTAAAAACCGTCGGTAAAGTGCCTACTTTTGCGAACAGTGTATCAAAAAATAGTGTTCGCTCCTCGACCGGCTTCGCCAGTCCTCGGACGCACAATCTCCACTCGGTCCGTAAAATTGAACTTTACGGCCTTGGACCGAAATAGTACTATTCCGACTATTTTGATGTGTGCTGTATCGATGCCCGTCGAGATAATGGCCCAAAAACGACTATTTCTGCAAAAATGTTCCAAAATAAAAAAAAATGCCATGTTTTCTAGATATTTTTTTTTTATTTTCACGATTTTCTCCATCTTGTTATAACATATATGGTATAACATATAAATGTCCTTCTCTACATTTTTTATACATGCATTTGATTGGTTATAATCCGTTTTCGGTGAAACGCATTGCACACAATTGGGACTCATCGCCCTCGGTGCAATTACTTCGTTGCCGCCCTACATACGTAATGTACTATTTTAAATAAAATATATGCAAATATGAAATTTAACAATAAATTCAGAATAAGGAACATCCATAGCGGTGCATGAAACATATAGTAGTTTGAATTAAATTTGATATTGAACACTTTATATAAGTTATATATACTTTTACCAAGAAAATCCTATATTTCATATTCAAATTTTAAGTCGGTAACAACCAAATAATTAATTAACTGCAACCGCGAAATTTGACAGAAATCATATAATGGCATATATCTCGAGGATGTTCCATTTAATAAAATAGTTTGGATTAATAATTCAATCACCGCAAGCTGGAACTTCCTATTACTCAGAACTTATAATTAATTAAAACTATTTTCGATCGACTTGTCGGTTTCGGGATTATTGCGAGCAGATCGAACCCTGGTAATGTTTTAACAGAGGAATATTTATATCTTTGGTACTTTGCGCAATTCGCAAAATTAAATCAGTGCATAGATTCATCGGGGCGATTTAATTTTCGATGCAACGTCTCGCATTACGCGCCAACAAGTTCCGACCGGCGTTATACGGTGTGTACGGCCGTAAAAGCGCATCGATTGAATTGCTTTCGTAACAGATGATTTTCAACAGCTGGGATAACGCTGAGTAATCGCTTAATTAATCGCGATTTAAATCATTTAACGAAAACAGATTCCGATTTCCTAAAATCTTTTGTTGCTGGGAATGTTACGACTTTTTAATTTGGAACGTGAATTACTGCCGTTTGTAACGCAGTACAATTACATTGAAATATGTGCACTTTAATACATTTCGCATTCATCGTATCCATTATATTTTTTTCCATGATACTGCCATACAAAATTCGATAAGTGAAATATTTTAAAATAGTACATGATCATGTTAAAAGGACTAATCATCCAAAACAGTTTTAGAGTACCTTTTTATATTTAAGGGATACTAAAGTGCGCGGCAGATAAGGTAGGAATTTTCACTGAAAAACGTTAATAAAAAATTACTGAATCTATTTTTCGAAATTCAGGCTTTGCAAGGTCAATTCTGATTACTATAAGTGGTTTCCTAGAAAATACCAAACACATTAAAATAGAATTGACCGAGAATTTACGTTTTTTATTAAAACTTCCTACCTTACCGGCGGACCGCTTCAGAACCCCCTTAGGTACTATACTAGTAATTTAGGACAGTGTTTTTTGTTTGTTTGACATCTCGATCGTTCAAATGGCAGATTAGTAAATCTGATGAATTTAAACGTAAACGAACAACATGTAACTAAATAAAAACCAACATTTTTAATCTTTCTTTAACCTTTTGACGTGTTCACCAATCGTGCCAAAAATGTTCGAGTTTTCAGATGGTTAAATTTGTTTTCAATAATGAAAAAAAAAATGAGTCTAAAAGTGTTTCAGTGAAGGAAAACAAAGTTGTAACAAATGTAGAATAAATTATACCGAACAGTAAAAAGTATGCCAGTAAACTTATAAACTCATAAAAACGACACTTTTACAAGCTGTCATTCTTGTCAACAATTTACTTCTTGCCTTTCCGGATTTGTAACGAATTCCAATAAAAGTTTTACAAAGCCGCTTCCTATTGCGGAACGTAAATCTTACAATTTAAGTGTGGTACATTTCATACTGCTAGGTAAGGAAAATATTCAGGGCAGTTGCGCCGCGAAGAAAATTTCATTTTCCGGGGACCTGAAACTCCAGGTACGAACGAAAGGAGCTGCGCAACGTCGCCGCTAAATAAGGAACGAACTTTCGCCTGTTTGCGAAGTAAATTTAATACATTCGTTTCTTCCACAGTTTTAAGGTTCGTCGTTAATTCACTGCCACGGACCTTCTCCAAAATTTTCGAGACGCCAGTGTGGGGACACAATGAGAAAAGGCCTCTTGACGAACTAGTTGCTGAGAGCGTCTCCGGTTAGTTCGTATTTATTTAAATTATTTAGCGCGTGCACCAAAACTTTTATTATCCTGAGAAAGGCTGGCATCCTCGGATATTATTATGTCTCTTCACAATGTCCAAGTGCGAATTTTTCCTTAGACTTGGAAGCGGATGTCATATTTCTAGATGGATAGAATGAAAATGGGAGTGAATTATAATAGTTTTAAATCAGTGACTTTCTTAATGGTCTCAAATCTGTGCAGAGATTTAGTGGAATTTATTTATACGGGTTTGGTCCAAATACTTTCAAAATTTGACGTGACACTGCCTAAAATGCTTTTAAATGAAAATTATACCAGCGATTAACCTGACTGGCAGTAACCAGAAGAATCTTTTTATGAGTTTGTGAGTGTAGATCCTAAAGCTTAGCTTACCACTTAGCTGCGTTTCCTTTTAATCCATTGTCCCTACTTAAACAGGTGCTTTACAGGTTTCTCAGGTTAAATCTGAAGTTAGCACATTGAATCATGTTATTTTTATTATATGTAAGGAAAATTGCCGTAAGTTTGTAGAATGCACATTCAGCACACGGATTAAAAAAGTAGTAATAACATACTTATAATATTTTAATCATAAGTAAGAACATTGAAGACAAAATCAAATTTAAAACATGCTAGAAAAAAATTAAAACATCTTGCATGCTGCATAAAATATTAGTTCCGTAGATATCGAGAAAGTATTACAAATTCTACTTCGACTATCGCAAATCAATAAATTTTATTTGGGATAAATTTAGAGGGTAATGCAGTTCAGCTTCCTTAGACCCCTGACAATTTTCCGCTTTAATTTAATTTACTTTAAGCTTTCCATACAAAATGTACACTTCTTATTTATTAGTTATAACAAGATCGTCATTTAGTGATGATTCTCGAGTATTCTAAACGGAGTAAAAAACGGTTTTGGTTACGCTTTAAACCTAGCAATATCAATAGCAGCGGGATAAGGTATTACACGTTTAAATCAAACAAATAGTAGGTCTAAACGTAGATTTATTGCGACTCGCGTCGTAAAGTAGTTTTATTGGTTTTTTAAATTTTATCGGTTTACCGATTTCCGCCGAGTTTGATGCGCGAATAAAATATTGCATTTTGATATTGCGTATAATTTTATGCTTTTACGAATTTGTTACGGAAATGGGACCAATTTAAACGTCCAAGTTCATGGGAATAAACTTTTATTGCATTTCAAATACTTATGTTGTTTATATATTTTATTCATAAATGTTACCAAATGATATAAAATTAATAAATCGTGTCGTGAGCATTTGAACTTAATGAGAAACCACATATAGGGAATAACAGAAATAACTAGAATTTTTATTGCCGGAATTAATATCAACCATTTCTTTCGGTAAGTTCAATTCTAAAAATATCATATTTATTCTGGTGTTTTATTAAATCGAAGTTGAAAATATAAACCGATTTTGATTCCACCCGACGTTATATTTTTAAATTCTGGGAAAAAACAATATTAGATACCGAGAATTTTTGAATATATAAAAACGGTTGTTTAATCAAATTAGAAAAAAACTTCGACAAATTGCTGATTAGACATCGTACCTTGGGAAATTTATATATTAAATTATCGCCTCATTATAAATAAGCACAGGTTTTAAAAAATTATTTTCTTTTTGTTATTATTGCAATTTCAAGAACTAAAATGGAATATAGAATTGATCATGCATGGGTTCTCATCTAATTGGATGAATAATGCATTAATTATCTCATTTGAATTTTTATGGATTTATGTATGTCTTCAATAAACCTCCTAAATGGTTAGCCAGTTACATATGCCAATTTAAGATTATACATGGTTATACCTAAATTCTTTTGTCACGCACGTATAAAGAACCGTGCAAAATCGGATATCGCGATACCAAGACAGGACGATATTTTCTATAATCATGGATTTAATCTCGACAATATTGTCACTAACGATCTCATTTTACTCAAAATTAATACTTGGTATTAACATTACTATCGGCTCGATCTTTTCTTCAAAATATTGCGGTTGTATCGTAAAAACACAAGTTATGATTAGTAATATTCTTGTCAATGATTTGTTTTGGACCCCTCAATAAAATAAACTTTGATTAACAAATATTAAAAATTATGCTTAAAAACAGTGATTGACATTTTTGTATTGATAAAATTTATTTATGTTATTTGGTATCTGAACAAATTAACTTTGCTCTATCGAATTTTTTTTTATATTACGACCGAAAGTATGACTCGAGACCGAAATCTACACCTCCAGACCGTTAATTAAAGCCGACACCACAATGGATATTAAAAGAAATGATACTGAGACACGATATTCCAATTTGAAATTGTATCGAGACCGAGACCGAAAACGCAACGATACCGACACAAGACATCTCGATACGTTTCGCCATTTTTAAGCTTAAATATTGCGGACGCGATATTTTCAGGTGAAGAAGTGCTGTGGTGACCAAATTCATTTTTGAAAGAAAATTGTCAAAAATGTCGATTTTTCTTTAAAAAAATTGCTGTGACTTTTTGAAACTTCATTTTTTTGAGGATTTTGACTGCAGACTCTGAAAGAGCGAGGTCAAATATATAAGAAATGGTTCCTGAAGGATTTTTTACATTCATAATCGCCGAGAAAATTTACGCTGAAAATGAACGAAAAAAGTGTCCCTCCTGGCGTTAAAGGGTTAAGCTTTTCCTTTTTTTGAAGATATCAACAAATATTAGTAACCAAGAATTTGTAAAATGATTTGTTTAAAAATAAATCTTGTATTTATAAATTATTCCCCTTAGATTTCTTTTATACTAATAAATACTGATAAACACTCGAAAATAAAATATGAAAGAAAACCTATAAATCCAAACATTTTCAGTAATTTATGTTGAATTCGACCAATTGTTAGTAAGTTTTTAAAATCACTGTTTTTTTACACCAGAAATTCTTATATGATTATAAAATATTGGACCAGGTTTAGGCATATGATTATTTTGACGAAAAGATGTAATACACATAAAACAACAGATAATGAAAAGCTCACCAACATTCCATTATGGCAAATGATGTCAACTGAAAACGTTTTCCATTATAAATATAATAGTAGGAGGCAGTCGAGCGAAGGGGCAAGTACCGCCAGTTTAGTTTAAACTTTGAACAAAGTTGATCTGAGATTTAGTTTATTCAGTTTTAAACGTCAATAAAACGATGGGAATTTGCGGTAATTAAAAAAGTTTAAACGAGGGATTGTAAGAAGGTTTTGCTCCATTATTACAACCAATTTCAGACGACATAATGAGTAATCCTGCTGAATAAAATTTTCAAATTTTATCCGGAATTGATGTTACGTTAACGGAGAGTATCCTCTTTTTTTATCTAGTTATTTTTGTAGCAATTACTAATATAATCGTTCGCTGAACTTTGTTACAACAGTTTAATATTCGTTTTGTTCATAAAAGAGAAACGGATTATCTAAATGTTACTAAAAAAATGTATGTAACCAAATTGAAATATAAGAATTATTATATTATAAAAAAAAATATATAGTAATTAGTGACGGAATTAATCCATTAAATCGGTAGCATCCAAACTTTTGAAATTTATTCGAGTAAAAATTAGTTTAATCGTATCAAAAAGTGATTGTTAAACTCTTCAAAAGTGTTACTTTCTAAAAGTGGACAAATTCCCATTTCTTTTAACGATAAATCATTTTTCTGTGGAAAGAGTGAAGTTTCACTCCAAGATGTACACAATAACACTAACAAAATACAAACCAACAATACAATATTGCTAGACGATAATCGACTAATTTCGACAGCTAATTTTATTGACCATTCCAAAAGTTCTGTAGCTTTCAGCTATTTTTATTGGCAATTACAGTGTGGAATTTAGTCCGGTGAATTTTACTATATTTGAGTATATAGCAAATATTCGGAGTAATTTTTGTAAACAGAAGTGGGTAGGGAATAAAATATTGGTTTGTCCGCCAATTTTTGGAATAGTGTAACTTCCAGAAGATAACTTGGGCTCAATTTTTATCGAATGCAAAAGAGCGATAGCTGAGTCGTCAGTATTTTAATACGAAAATTGTTTATGACAAACTATTCAATGAAGATAGATACACATTAACTAAAATAAATAAAAATATTCTTCCCTTTCAGCGTATGCGACTTGAGAAATATTGATTTTAGGTTAACCCTTTGAAGCATGCATTTTTCTTTACATTGAAAATACCTGAAATTTGTTACTTAGAGCTTCTGGGAGTTGCTGATCATGAATCAGGATGCAGATGTTCAACATTAAAAATGGCGGATCCAAGATGTCGTAACTGAATGTGAAAAGTTACTTGATTAAGTTGAAACTGGGTATTCGAGGGTTTTCAAGGTCGTTCTTTTACGAATCCAACTTTAGATTTTAAAAATTCAAAACGGCGGATCAAATATGGCGGCCATAAAGTTGAAAATTGATCGGATTTGATTGGAACTTCCCAAACAGCACAATCCGTCCCGGGATGTCCTGGGGATCTCTTGAGGACTTCCAAATGTCCGCTTTTGCTCCTCAGGAGCTCCTCAGGGGCTCCTGAAGACATCCTGGGACGGGCTTCTCCTTTTTGGGATTGATACTCTGTTGTTTTCGTGGTCGCTGATTATGAATCCAACCTTAGATGTTTATAATTCGAAACCTAAAATTTCATTATTAACGCCGCTTTTATTTTCAGCGCCAACCATATTGCGATCCCAAAAACCTCCGAATAACAAGTTTCAAGCAAACTCTAATCAAGTCTTAATTTTGTCATCCTCCATATTAGATCCGCCATTTTTATTCCTTCAAAACCGACCCCAGATTCGTTATCAGCAGTTCGAAAAACTTTGGAGAGATTTTTAACGAGTTTCTTGTCGTGTAGTTTAGTCAGAATTACATTTATTCCAAAAAAGCGTGAATTCGTTTATTTATAACAATAGTATGCTTAGCAATATTGTGATATATGAAATAGTAAAATACAAAAAAGGTGTCAAATATATTTAAGAGTCAAGCCATAAAAGTTGGATGTACCCATTTTTTTACATCAATTTGAGCCTCGATAATTCGTACATAAAAGCATTGGGAAAAATTTTAGTGCCTTTATTGCGGACGTAAAATGCGATGCTCTTTAAGAATACATTAATGAAAATTCGATAAAGTTAACCGCATAAAGGTTTTTCATTGATTTTTCAGTTCAATTATCACATTCACCTCTAAATTGGACCGGCATAAGTGTTTAGATTATGATAATATTGCATCCTTGATCATTATAATTCAAATATAGTATGCGGCATTTCGTAATTCAATATGTCGGTTTCTAAAATGGCATTAGTATCAAAAACCTGCAGTCATATTTATATTCTACGAAAAAATGCATATTTAAGTATTGTATTGCTATTTTATTTTGTAAAATTAAACTATTCAAAAAATATTCCAAATTAATGTGCATCAAAATTCTATAATTTTTTACTAATTAATTTTGTCATCAATATTACGAATCTACCTTCCCCATGCTGTAACCTCAGTTTTGTTGCACGATCCATTCTTTTCGTTCGAACGGTGCAGTGTAATAATGACATATGGAACCATACCATTCCACTTTCAAAAATGCCTCCGGTACTCGTCATTACTTCTGATATATACAGTAATACTACTAATAATGCGTACTGGAGAGATATAACGGCAATTTCGCGTCAGTGATTACACGAGCATTAGTACTGGAATCGATTGCAGCTCGATGTCACTAGTCGTATATTAGCGCGGTACCACGCCGCAGTATATGGAAGTACCACTGCTAAACTGAACAGACCACTAGATAATGCAGTCATGTAAAACTTTCACCGTACGGTTATGATTCAGGTATCAAGTGCTAGATGTCGCACAGCCACCCTGAATACAACGTACGATCGCGATGGTATTGTTTCTTCACAGCGCCCGCATTTCTGAATGGCAATGTTCACCATTAATTTCACGAGTGACAAGTACAATTGACAAAATCCTCTATGTTCTGCAGGGAAAAGGGTTTCAGAGTAATCAGTCAGGAATGATTATTTTTGTTTATAATTACGCCAGATTAAATTGGATAATTAGTTGTAGACTATGGATTAACTTGTTATTTTCGAGACAAAAGTGACTTTACAATCAGTACTAAACATTAGTTCATATAAATTTATAATATGGGTTTTTACCAATGTTATCTAAAAACCGATAAGATCAATTATACCCCGTGATCTGGTTAGGGTGCACACAGATCCACTTGCTGTAATACGGAGATTACTCCCCATAATGCACGTTATCTCATGTAAAAGTTCCACCCCAAAATAGATACTAAAATCGACAGATTGTTTGAAATATATCTTATTTACTATTTTCCAAGGCGCTCTTTCGAATGGTGACTTCAAAATGTGAACAAATTTAGTACATACCTATGACTTTAGCAAAAATATATGAAAAATAGTACTTTTCGGTCCTAGGCCGCAAAGTTAAATTTTACGGACCGAGTGGAAATTGCGAGTCCGAGGACCGGCGTTCGTTTAGAGGCAATATATTGCATATTTCATCAAAATTTTATAGTAAAATTCTTATTATTGTAAAATCACGAGTTAAAAACAAAAATATTACATTTTCTGCTCGTTGAAAATATTTCGTTTTTTGCGATTATCTGGAAAACCAAAAATAATAGCCAATTTTGTGATGGAGAAAAAATATCCGCATTAAAATTCTTTTTGATACACGTGTCAATAAGGTAGACACTTTACGGACTCCTTTCAGTCCATAAAATGTGAATTTACGGACCGATCTCCGCACTTTACGAACGAAAAACAGTCGGTAAAGTGCCTACTTTGCGAACAATGTATCAAAAAATAGTGTTCGCTCCTCGTCCGTAAAATTGAACTTTACGGCCTAGGACCGAAAAGTACTATTATTAGGATATATTACTAAACAATTTTTAAAAATCGTAAATATCATTTAAGTTACAAAATACGAATCTGATGTCATTTTTATATCGAAATTCATTAAATTGAGTATTTATAGGTATTCTAGAACAACGCTCCACAATTTCCAATTAATTCCGCTTGGAAAAGCTAAAACTTTCACGAATTATAGAAGGTTTTTTGAATTATCCTATCGTTCATTATCAGACCCGTTGGATCAAATGTTTATTTATACCGAATGCAAAAAAAAACAGGCTTTATCTACCAAACAAACTTTGGTGGAATCTCTTGTCTTGCAATTAACAGCGATATCAAAGCGTTTATTCGAATTTAATCAACTTTTATTGGAGTTCACCCCTTTATGTTGGATTTTGGGTAGAGGTACCCGTTAAATATTTTCCCTTCGATTGCCGATACTATCGCCTCGCTTTATAATTTGTATGCTGTTTGGCGCGTAGCCGTCCCTTTGGTTGTGTGTGTTGTAACGCGTATGGAACCCGGGCGCAAAGATGCGCACCCCCAGGGACTCTATTACTGCGTCGGTCTATCGATGCGACGCCCTCTTGTACATATATATTCCCATATATATATATATATATATATATATACATATACATATATGAACATGTACGTGCAAAAGCGTCACACCAGCTCGCCTCTTTTTCTCGAATGGGAACGAACGTACAAAAGCGCCGTCCTGTCAAGCACTTCTCTTATTGGCCATTTCCGAGATGCACACAACTCAAGGGTGATTCGAGCAACTGTAACCGCTCGTTGACCAAGTACCCTCTGGGGTTTTGGCAAAAACCTGGTAAAAGACGCGAAAGTTTCAAAAGTCGAAATAAACTCGTCCACGCGAAAATTGGTCGTGCGTCCGGTGCAACTAGGTGCATGTCTATATACGAGGTTAAACGCTGGTTTATGATGAAAACGAATTTAGAGACTGGATGATGCCTTTTCATTCGTATTTCAGAAACACGAGAGAGATTCGTAGCTTTTTTTGAATGGCGCGTGATAAAACGATTTTTCGTACAATATAAATTTAATTGAAAAGAAAAGTTGTACTGTATAACACTGGCTGACAAATTTGAAAACCAGAACTTACTTTTCCGAAGGTATTTGACGCGCTGAATTAGAACCCGACCTCAGAATAGCCCCTATACGTCAGTTTTTGAGATATTTTAACCTAAAAGTGCAAAAAGTACTTTTTTTGGGTACACTTAGGTGATGTAACTTTAAGACAGATTTTTTCAAAACGATCGTCGCGGTATCTCAACGTACTGTTTTTGCCCTTCAAAATCAATTTAACTCTGTGTCTGGTTTATTTGCTACCAAACCTGTAAATAACAAGTTTGAAGCGAACATGATGGATTTCTAAAAAATTTGGTCGACATATTAAAACAGAGTCTTAAAATTATACAATTTTGGTGTTAGTTTCGTATTCAGTAACCTCGAAAACATCCGAGTAATAAGTTTGAAGCGAATTAGGTCGATTTTTACAAAAGTTGTTAGCCATATTGAATCCGACATTTTGTATTTTGTTATTCTGACTTCAAATTCCTACTCAGCAACACCGAACATCTTAAGAGCCATTCGTAATTTAGGTCTTTGTGCTTGATTTCTTTCTATTTTTGAAGCTTTATCTGATTCTGCTCAATTTCTGTATATCGCCGAATGCGCCAAACTCAGAAAATTCAAAAGACGATATCTCAGTAACCAATAACGATTTTTCTAAGTTTGAAAACGGATTTTGAAGGACAAAAGCAGTACTTTGACATACCGTGACGATCGTTTTGAAATAAAAATCTGTCTTAAAGTTACAGCACCTCAAATGTACCTAAAAAACGTACTTTTTGTACTTTTAGGTTAAAATATTTTTCTTAATTAGAATATAATAATTCTCTGATTAGAATTCAGCGCGTCAAATATCTTTGGAAAATATGTTCTGGTTCTTGGTTCTGCAATTTTCTCAAATGTTGTCGGCCTGTATAATACACAAACTTGTTTCCTTTATAGTTTAGGTCTTCGGTAATACGCTTACTCATCAAATGGAACGTATCAGGTCTATAATATGTAGCGCTTCAAATTTTGGGTCATGGAAATTTAGTAATATATTATATTGTGAATTTCGAAATTTTTGTCGGTAACTTTTGCATTTTAAAGCAGCAATTTCGCGGGAGTATCGCGTTGAAATTTGGAAGCTCGGTACATGTAAACGCGATTGCAAGTACATGCATGCATCCCGGGATTTTTACGCATCCGGTCATTTAGATCGCGGGAAACGAGTATCGGTTCAAACCATCCAATCGTAAATGTAAAAGAGCAAATTAATTTTTCCATGCGGTGATTGTATTGTGCGCGTTTATTAATTCATCGGCGTAAAATATTCATCGACGGGAGACGCGTTGTATTTTTTATTTGGTTCGTTAATACCGTATTTTACATAATAAAGGAGGAGGATACGATAACGAAATCGAATGGGAAGAGTTTGATGGTCATTTCGTTTCCGCCAAACCCCGCTTTAATAATGGAATGACCGCCAGAAAAATCGCATCTCTCCCTCCCTTCCATTCGAGAAGAGTAGAATGGCGGTTATTTGTGCCGTATACGTAGTATACGGTATAAGCTCATCGAAAAATTGGTCTAAATCACGGCGCCTGATCCTGGGGCTTTGCATTTAAATGAAAGCATCTGAAGAATTCAAAACCTTTTTAAGAGATTGGCTGAGTAAGCGCCGGAAAAGGACTAAGAGTCATTTGGAAATTGCACGCATAACCACGTCGCAAAGACGCGAATGCTTCTTTAGAAACGAGGTCGGATAAAGCCAAGGATTATATTGGGTACTAATTAAAGTGGGCGCGGATTTTTCAGTTCGAAATAAACTGACTTTAGTTAATTAATTAACGTGGATGTGGTACGGACGTTACATTTGCTCAGATCGCTTTACAATCGGAAGTTTCTTCGGAGATCAGCTTCGCAGGTGGATGTCTTAATTACGCGGAAATAGTGAATGGCTTAATTACGAATGAGACCCTTAATTATGAATAAGGATTGCTCCTTTGGTTCCTATTGATCTTTATAAATTGTCATTAAAAAAAAAAACATTCTTTTGTCAACAAATATCCATCTACATTCTAAATTATTAATACAAGTACCGAATTTCGCTCCTCTGAATTGATATTACACTCCCTTGTTCGTTTGACTGCTGCGATGATTACTTCGAATCCTTCACTCGGAGTAATCATATACCTCATCTAAAACAGCGAACATGAACTATTCGTTTGGAATCACTTTTTTGTTTGTAGAATACGCAATTATAAAATGACATAACGATATACGAATCCATGTTTTGTTTTGTCACATCGAAGAACGAATTGAACGAAAAGTTGGAAAATAAAAAATATGGTGATGACTGAATTTCATTTGACCAGACTGGAATGAGAAAACAAAATTGAGAGAGTATAGGTTAGGTTCACTCCAACGCGAGAGTGTATTTTTTATACTCTAAACTGTTCTAAAGCCAATTTATGTACTTGTATCGAAACATTTTTCGGTTATGAAAAAGTTACAAAATGGTAAACTAAGAGTGTTTGGAATGTATGTCATTAAGTGGTATAAAGGTCTAACATCAGCATGTAATCAAATATGGGGATTATGATTTGAATAATCGGAGCTGGTTTATTTTTACACCCATTTTAATATTATTTTTCTCCTGGGTTTATAGATCGCTCATATTTTTAGAGTTTTCAATAGATAAGGTAGACTGTAATCAATTCTGCAGTTCGGCCAGTTTTGAGCTATATTTAGGACTGCTTATATTTTTACCAAATGAATTTATATACTCTGCTTGGAATGAAAATGAAGAAGTCGATTTTGGTTAATAAAGGGGGAGGGGCTTTTGTATCCCCACTCGGTAAAATTTATGATTTGTGAAGGAAATCACATGAAAATGAAAAGAAAATTCTAAGAATAAATTATGTCATTTTAAAATGGAATCGTTCCTATTGTTTCAGAATTCTCCAATTATAGCTGGAGAAAAAAAAACTCATGAAAATGATAAGAATAAGTCCTCTTTTACACAACGTCATTTTTTTATACGCGCTATTTAATAACATTTATTCAACGATAGAAAATGCTTTGTAGTTTTATTTTTGACTGATTCTTTTTTATGTCACACCTACACAGCATATGAACGTGTCTATAAACATAGCAAAAACATTAATTGTACAACTTTGAGAATACATACGCACACAGACGAATGAGGCCAGTTCTAACGTCATGACAAATTTCAAAATGCATTGTTACGAAATTTTACTAAATATTGAAGCCGTAATTTCGACTATACTGCAGAATGTACTAACTCTAAAATGTCTTCTAAAATACGAAAAAGTAATCGAAAGTTCAGAATTCTTTATTTGAAAATGAAACTTTCAGAGAGACTTTAAGAAAAAATGTTTAGAAACAAAAAGTTTTTGTGTTTTTTAACAATATTGGTCAGAGAATACATTGACATCAATGCTTTCAATAAGTTTTCCCAAACTTTTGACCGGTTTAGTAATTTTATATTTAAATACCAGACAGCTGGCAAAAATGTTTAAACAAAAAGTTCTGCGGTTAAATAATAAATTTGTTAAATATTGTTGAGTTCTATATTAATTTTCAAATAAAGAAATTCCGGAATTTTATGTCGACTTTTTCTTGTTTTACTTATTATTTTGGATACTTACACTTTTATTTTCGAAACACTAATACGCAATTTTTTTTTGTTTCAAACAGGTATTTTGGAAGGATTTCAATGTGAAAAAACGAGATAAAAATACACTTCACCAATCCAACTTTTGTTGGAAATAATTATATATATATAGTCTGTTACAATTTCGTTTTTCTAAAAATTTAATCAAAGTTTCTAAATCTTTACTTAATTTTTGTTAGATATTTCTGCTTAAAAATATTCACCTCTTTCGTTACACAACAAACCAAAACTTTACACCCAAAAGAAAATGAAAATTATGAAAGTAGCGTTGAAAATCAAGTTAATCAATACTAGAAAATATAGATATTTCTATTATTGATCAGCAAATACAAGTTCTACTTCAAATTCCAACTTGCTTGTGAATTAAAATAAGTTTTCTTATAACAGTTCTTATTCTTTCAGGAGTCATTGAAAGCAATTAGAAAGTTCAGTTGACTAACGAAGGAAAGAAACTAAGAAGAAAAAATCCTTAACTTCTGCAAGTTTGCACTTATTTGCTGAATGTAGATTGTCTTAATATAAGTAATGGCTGTTTGAATTTCGCTTAGAAAATGAGCAATTATTGACATTTTTTAAACAATTTTAAACGTTTGTCTTTTAGTAAGGGCTGTTAGAGCTTTGATGATATTAAAAGAAAATGTCATAATCGGTGTTGCATATTTTCCTATTTTAAAAATAAATGTTTGCAATTCTTCGAGATTTTTGTTCTGAAAATGAATGTGACTATGAAATCACGTCATTTTTTGAAATTTTAGCTACGAAAGTAAAAACGGTATGTTTAATCATTTTTATGACTTTTGTAAGAATATCAAATTTAATTTTTTGTTGGGTGTGAGTCGAAAAACGGATAAATCAAAAAGCCGACTCGTCAAAAAACCGACAGTTAAAAAACCAACAATCGAAAAGCCGACACATAAAAATTAGGCACATCGATAAGCGGACAGTCATTTTTTTAAGTATAGGTTTTTTGACTGTCGGCTTTGCGATTGTTGGCTTTTTGATTTGTCGGCTTTTTCGACTTGCACCCTTTTATTCTAATGAAAATATCGAATTTTGGGTTGAAAACTTCTAGTCATGCAAACTCACCTACTTAAATTTCCAAAATTATTTCTTAAACATTTTCGTACTATTTTTCCTACAATGGTAGTTTTATGGCGTTGATTAATTAAGATTCTATTAAAAAACTCTTTAGAAATAAGTGTTATTTTGTATTTATTTCCCCAACATTTAATAGATTTTGTAGCCCACAAAACCATTTTCTCACATACGGAAACTTTTTGGACTTACCAAGCGCAGAAATGAAATAAAAATGATTAATTAGCAAAGCCTCTCAGCTATTAACTTTTGGTTACACCATTAACGTGTAGTACTCAAAATGCACCACCAATTTACGGCTCTCATTTTGTATGAAAGAAAAAGTTGAAACATTGTCCGAGATTATTTGTGAACCCAAAATGTGTACTAACTTACAAATTCTGAACTTAACATTTGGTTATGGTTAACTGAAACAAAGTTATGACCCATTTTATCGACGAAAACACTGTTAAGAAAACAAAATTTTAATCCCTATTTTCACACGAAAATCGATTGCAATTTGCTGGTAAAATCCAAATAGCTGAATTGTCAGTTGTAAAAATTCATGGTTACTTATTGTGAATTTAAAATGTCGTCCAAGTATCAAACAAAATTATATAAAGTGGTTAAACATGAAAACACTATTAAAACTTCAAATTACTTTCATCAAAATGGGAAAACATACATTTTTTACAATGCTCAATGCGAATGTGATACAAGTTTTAAAAAATTATAATTTAATTCAACAGGGCAATTATGAATCTGATTTAATTTTTGTAGAGTCTCCTTTTATTGTTGGACACCGTTTTTATAGCCAACATTTTGAATTTCAAATAACCATCGATTTTAACAACTGATGATGCGAGAACAAGATATTTTAGATTTTCATGACAAAACCCATTTGGTTTTTATGTAAGAATAGTCGTTGCAACATTTTTTTTCTGAAAAAAATTGAAAACTGAAAAAGGGATAATTTTTCCGTCAGAAATAGTTTTGGAAAAATTTGGAGTCTCTTTTTTTCTCATTTAAAATCAGAGCAGTAAAGCTGCATTTTGCGCCCTCCTGATTGCTAATCAGTTAAAACGAGATAAATTTACTGTAATTTGGTAAATATTTAAGCCGCTGTTTGTGACCACTTTTGTTTAATCATTTTGAATTCTGAAAGTCCGGAGTTCGTTTGGTAATTTTTGTATTCCAATTCGTAAAACTCATGAATATTTGTCTACACTGCACAATGGACGTCTTACCAAATTGTAAGTATTTCGTGGTAAAACTAATGATTAATTAGATGCGTCGGATTTAAAAGCATTTATCTTGATTTGTAAAAATTAAAATGTATCAATTGAACCGTTTAATACTATGTTTACGAAGAATATCCACAAAATCAACGTAGGATAGTTTAAAAAGATAAGTTTACAAAATTGACTGGGCAGTTATTGTTCTTCAACATTGGATTTAGAAGATTTTCATTTGCAAAGTTTTAAAAATAATTTATATTTTTAACATTATCTCTGTAACTTTTATCACAGTTTTGAACAGTCCAGTCTTGGCAGATTTTGAAAAACAATATTTTTGGTTGTTTTTGTTTCCGTGTAATTTTGCATTTTCTTGGACTATTTTGGAACTTAACGCTTCACTAAATGATATTGAAAGTTTCGACATACTGTCAGTGTTTTGCACCCAACGGTTACGAACGGTTAGCTGTGAGACTCCTAAAGATTTTATAATCATTATTTCGCCATCCCGGGCGCAAAATGCGATTTTACGTTCTCGAAAATTATATGGCTAAGATAGGTGTCCCCTCCCATCCCAGTTTAAAATTGGGGGCACAAATTCGACTTTTATACTCCTTTGGACAAGAAATGTTTACGGGCGTAGAATAAAGCTTTACGTCCTTAATACAAAAATGCCCTTAAGTCAAACATGGATTTAGTCACAGTAATTTTGTTCACAAGCAAATACCGTATGTTGATAATTTACATCAGCATTAGTCGTCAGTTTTACATTCAGTAATATCCGTAACCTCATTTTCTAACGAATGACTTAAGATGAGAGAAAATTCCGCTCGAGGAATGATTTTCCCTCAATAATTTTCAATTCGAAATTTCGACCTTGCTAGGAACCAAAACGGAAAAAAGTTATCAAGTATCCATTAAGATTTCGCACTTTGCTGAATTACTCTTCGCCTGGGTATACTCCGTAATCGTCATCGTTTCATAAGAGTAAATCTATTTTATGACGGCGCGTACCGTGGAAACTCTACCGGGGGCATTCCGTAATCCCCAGAGTTAACTTCTTGCATCCGGAAATTTCTGAAAGGCGTACTTTCGTCGACTTTACGAAATGGTCGTAAGAGTAATACTTTATAAAAGCCCAATCGACCGGTAAAGTGCCAATGCTCCAGAGGCATTCCGTAGGTCCCCTGGAAGCTACCGGTATGATGTATAGAATACAAGGACGTAGAATATCGGTGGGTGTCGGCATAATACTACTCGACCTGCCTTGTTCCGAGACTATTGTTTGTTTTTGAAGCTTATCGCCTACACGGCACTCGGCAGTGTGTACGCATACAACCCGTAGTTTAGGATTTCAATCATGGGTACGCGACGAGTTAGAAGAACGCTAAATTTGCATTTGTCGACCGCTATCCACGTCGATTGTTCATTAAGCAATTAAAACTGACTTTAAATAATGAAGTATACATTGTTAACTTCTTTGTCATTTTCATTTCATGATGAAATCAAAATTATTAGTAAATAATACATAAATATTTGCTGGACGTCTTTGACGCCGCTCTCTGTTTCCCCCACTTTGCGGGCTGGGGCCTCAAGAAGGGCCCGATAAGACGTCACGAACGTAGTGGGCCTGAGGAGAGTGGGAGAAACTGTGCTCCCTTTGTTCTGGTAAGTACAGTACTCCTTCCCTTATTCTAATTTCCCTTATTCTAATTTTCCTTATTCTAATTTTTTATCTTCTCCTATTCTAATATTTACCCTCACTAGACTACACATCTAAGTAGTGGGGGAGAGGGGAAAATTAGAAAAAGGGAAGAAGGCCGCCATCTTGCCTGACTGGACAAATTAGAATAAGAGAAGGACTACTGTATAACGAGACAGAAGGAGAAGACCAGGAACCGAATGAGTAAATATACCGGGACTCTACTATATATCACTATTACCATACTGAAAAATAATATTTTGTATTATTGCAATTGAGAATTAACACAATTATCCTGAATCCAATATGTTTTCTATCATTTAACGTGAACCATTTACGGAAGTGCATACATATTTTTCAAGTATGGATACAATGCAGACATTTAGTACACTCAATCTGCTCTATACAGAATTTCTATGTCTGACGCAACGAAAAATAAATCTAAACAAATTCACAGAGAGCGAATCTGAATGGAAAAAATGATATTCACCAGGTATTATTCGCTTCACGAACATAAATTAAATACCATGCTAAACAAAACATCTCGCTGAATAGCTTTCGTGGAATGTTGCCCGTCGATCTTGAAAATACAGTTTCTAGAATAACTGCAGTATTCGAATACGTCAGCCATTACGCGTCATTGTTGGACTTTTGCCGTTAGCATTCATTATGGCGTCAATTCGAAAGGCGAGCGTACATCTGTTTGTGAAAACATCCTTACAATCTCGAACTCGGAAATTTGTTGACCTTTATTTTTTTTTTGACTGACGGTCTTCTATTTGGAGTGTTTACTTCTCCATGATGGTATGGATGGTCATTTACCCAAACAAATGTTACAAATAATGAATTTATTAATATTGCATAAGAACAATCTTGTTGGCAAGATTTGTTATAGTGCTGCCATATTTTTTTCTGAGTCAATGATGTTAATAGTTTGGACATCTTGAAAGCATCTCAAAGTCATGCAAAAGCATATAAAAAAGGCACATATTGTTTGTAATACATCATACAGATACATTTTAATTACGGGAACAAAAGTTCTGCGGGAGTCATCTACAGGCAATCTAAAGTACTTCGAAAACAAAAATTTGTCAGGTGTCTAAAACATATTTTCAATAAATAACAACCAATTTTTATATGGAATTATAAAAAAATAATAATTATTGTAGTATATAAAATTTAAAAGCAACTTTTAATCACTTTTTATATCCTGCGACTTGTACTTTGATGCACTTTGTACAAAACAATGTTCTCGGTACTCGTTTCGTTTTATGCGTAGACATACAGATTCTGAGCGAGATTGAAACAAGATCCAGTCAAGTGTCTCCAAAGTCACGTACATTCCGCCATGTATCTCCTGAAAGTTTCGAATGCGTTTGCAAATTTCGAAAGTTATCTCATGACAATATTAATTTCGGTTCAGTACTTTCGGGTTATATAATGTAGATCGGATTACGATCTCACAGACTACGCGCGTAGTCATATCAATAAGCTAACGTCCCAAAATGTAAACTAAACTAAAGCGAACATGTTTATTAACTTTACTACTGGGCTTTATTTTTGCTCGACATTAAAGTGGATAATAAATACGATGCATTTCGAGCAGTTATGGGTCGAAAGGAGTCAATCAGAAAACGCGATTTTACTATTACACGAGAACCCGTTGACATGTCTACAAACAATCGGTTTAAGCCAGTCATAATTCTTAGTCGTAAATTCGCAATATGAATTTCAAGAAATGCATTTTACATGAGCCATATTATAACGTAATAATGCCGTCGCACGGAATATACGGTCTCGACAGTTGACTGCGCACCGCCGGCTAGTGTATGAATGCGAAGTTTGTTCGACTAAAATAGAATTTGAATGTGCTAGTGTGCTTTAATTGATAATTGAGCCAGTGATTGATTGCGTTAAACAATATAATATACATATATGCCGTGCTTCCGTGCTGATTCAACGATATCGTTACCAATCTCGTTGTCCGAGTTGCCCCTATCCTCAACCCTCTATTCTAGGATGACGCATCCTTGCACGCTTATTTAGGAATGATTTACTAAGTACTTTATTTCCTCTATCTGATAAACCTTACTCTTAGACATAGGTAACATTTCCATTGATTCGGACAAACGTTTTGTTGCAACAATGATAACCGCACTAAAATTTCAGTTGAAGGAGTCATACAATATTTAAGTTCGACTCCACAGAAAAATAAATTAGAGTTTGAGTTTGTCAACAAAATTTTAATTAGCACCTTATACAAATAATTTTTAATTCTGGTTTACGGGTGAAGCTTACTTTATTTATACGATTTTTACATTCAGTTTGCGAAGTTACTTTCGAACAAAATAAAAAATCAATTGAGTTTCAAACTCTCATTTATAGTTTACACAATTATTTCCTATTAACAACATAATTACTTAATTAAATTTGAACTCACATTGGTTAATTTTCATTAATTTATTATTCGACATATATAGTAGAATTTAAGTAAATTAATAGGAAATATTTGAACGCATTCTTAACTCATCATTTAATTTGAGAAATATGCAATCGGTCAATATCATTAGAAAATGAGTTCAAAATAGTACTATAACACAAAAGCAAAAGATTTATTTCCGACCATTATTTGAGAAGTGATTTAAAAATGAGATGATAAGTTTATGTACATATTTTGCATGAGATAAAAAATAGTCACTAAGTGGTGCACTTGAAATGAAACTGTATGTCTGAAATGAGTTCAAAATTGTATTTTAAATATATTACGAATTCGTATTCATAATACAATAATACAATCATTAAGAAGATAAGCCTGAAACAGTAAATATTGTAAATAAAAAAATAAGAAATTATGATGATTATTTAGATGTGAGTTTGAATCAAATGTCTAATTGAACTCAGATATTTCTCGTCATATAATTTCATTTCGTTAAATTCAGATTTCGATTGGTGTTAAAACAAAATGCATTATATTATCGATTCGTTGAACTGATTTTAATGAATAACTAAAAGCATTCATTTATAGTTTAAAAAATTATTTCCTATTAACAATATGATTTCTTAATTAAATTTGAACTCGTCTTGGTTAATTTTCATTAATTTATTAATCGGCATACATAGAATTTAAGTAAATTATTAAGAAATATTTGAACTCATTCTTAACTCATCATTTAATTTCATTTCTAAATTCAGTAATAAATGAGTTTTGACTATCGGAATGTCAGAAATTTATTTTTAATTCATATTTGAATTCATTTTCCATGTCGATTTGTTGTTTGTTTCGTGTTTTTTATTTATTACCCTATTACTAAACCTTAATTGTGATCAACGGGTTGATAAGATTTTAGTTATTGATTAAAATCAGTTCAATTAATCGATAATATAATACATTTTGTTTTAACACCAATCGAAATCTATCGAAATTGGTTTTAACACCAATCGAAATCTGAATTTAACGAAATAAAATTATATAACGAGAAATACCTGAGTTCAAATTAGACATTCGATAAAAACTCATATCTAAATTATAATCAGAATTTGTTAATTTTTTATTTACAATATTTACTGTTTGAGGCGTATCTTCTTAACGATTGATTTATTATATTATGAATACGAATTTGTATAAATATATTTAAAATATAATTTTGAACTCATTTCCATACCCTTTTATTTCAAGTGTACCGCTTAGTGACTATTTGTTAACTCATGTAAAATACACATAAACTGGTCATCTAATTTTGAAATGACTTCCGAAATAATAGTCGGAAATAAATCTTTAGCTTTTTTTTTATAGTACTATCTTGAACTCATTTTCTAAGGATGTAGTTCGATTGCGTATTTCTATTCAAAGTAACTCTTCAGCTAATATTTAAATTGAATCAGACCAACGGAATCTTTAACTCGTATAATCGTTTTTGAACTAATTATTATACATAACTCAAGCATTGGCATTGAACTCATTTCTGAAAATATCTAAATATTTGCTGTTATCTTCATGAACATTTATTTATTTGAACTCGCTGTTTTATTAAATAGAATAGCTTCTGAGTTATAATTTCTTTCTGCTTAATTCATTACGCGTTTGATCTTCTGTTATTCCGATTCGAGTAATATACTATTTATAGCTCAGTTTCTTTTCAACTTTAAATATAAATTATATTATAAATTGGGAGCTGGAATTAGAACTTTAAATTTGTCTAACTCTCTATAAATTCTGTCTGTTTTAAATTTTTATGAATAAATTTGATTTCATTTTTATATTTCTAGAGATCAACCACGAGGAACTTACAGAATAAAGAAGAAAAATTGTATTTTTAAAAAATAAATAGCATGAGGTGATGAAATTATAACTCATAAACAAATGATCTTATTTTTATTTGCTTCGTTACAAATAGCATATTTTTTCAAATTTCCTTTTTTTTTTCTTCAGAAATCTAAAATAAAAACACTTTTTATTCTAATTGCGTCTTCTGTCATTTTGCATGATGATAACATGAATAAGATATAAATGAGTTTGAAGACGCTATAAATTATTGAAATTTTAATTTTGAAATACATTTTTTAAATATAATTTTTCTATTACATCATGTACTCTTAGTACCTGTTTTTCATTGTTTCGAGCTTTTGCGCAATGCTCAACTGTTTGAAGTAAGCGATGCGAAAATTCGCAATACTTTATGCAATCGACAATATGACGAAATTACGTAAATGAATTCCGGTTTAATTAAAATTTTACTGAATAGTTCAAAATGTCGTTCACGTACTGGGCGACACAAGTTCAATTAAAGCAGGTAAGTGTGGACAAATTTTTCACTAAATTCTTTAACTTCTTAACACTCTTCGGAAAATCGTTATAGTTAAGTCGAGAATTTGTTCAACCCGCGACGTCCCAATAAAGAGCAGAGAGGATATACAGCGTTTTTCCATTCGGCCGTTCGATTGTTTCGCCCGAACGACCTGAATTCGGTAGGAATTGAGAAAAGAATGGAAGACTTTCTGTTGCAGAAAGAAGTGGAGACAAAATTATAAGACCCCCGAGAAAGACTCCCTCGAAAGCCTTTAAGACGTACAGCGTGCTGTTTTATTTTGTAAAATTTTCTACTCCTGAAAAATGGCTTCTAACTCAACAACACTTTTGAGTCGGTAAAATTAATCGTGAAAATATTATTAAAATTTAAAAACGTAATTCTAAATAATACAAAAAGAAAATGAGTTTTAATTTATTCTAAAGAATTATTACCATCATAATAACTTGAGGTTTTTGGAGAAGTATTAAGAAATTTTGAGAAATTGTATTAATCTGGTATTAACTAAATCTTGACCATCTAAAAATAATTTTTTATGAGATAGTTTATTAAGTAATCACTTTATTTTAGGGTAATGATGATAAAAATAAATTAACGAGATCCCCGAATAAAATGAAGCAGATAATGCACTATCCTGAACTTAAATTCTTCCATCCATATACTCGTCCACAAAAAACATCATTACAAAGGTCATAAAAAAATCGATTCTTATGTTATCATACACGGTATACATTAATGAATTTAATGAGTTTTTAATGGGAGCTTCTCGCCAATCAGGCAATATTTATTTGCTCGTAAATGCAACCGAAAGAAAACGTTAGCTCATTTCCTGTCGTAATCTTGAGGCTGATCTCGTTGGCAGTGTAGCACGCGTCACGTCGAGAACGCCGTGCGAAGTGTCGAGATAATGAAGTCTTCTGAAGTCTCGAGTAGTCTTCAAAATACCGTCAAGTGCATGAAGTCGCCCTGAAACAAAAAGCATCTCAAACCTTGAGTAGTCTCCTATCTTGTTCGAAGGGCGGTGTACAACAAAATTACAGTATTTGACTTTCCGACCCACGGTTGTAGTGTCGCCATTGTTCAACACCATAAATTTGAATTTTTAATTAAGTTGACTTGAATAGAACTCTGGAAATTTTCATCGTCCTAAGTGTAGTACGGATGAAAATGAATAATTGTTATTTACTGAACTCAGCGATGCTAAGGAATTTTAAATAAATCGTCTATGAAAAATCTATTTAAAAAAATAGTAAAAACATTTACAGATTAATTTGTACACAATGGAGGCTTTGGGTATATGGAATAATTAGTGGGACTGTAATTCTCCCATTGAGTATTGATACAGTCCCACAAGGTAACGCAGCACCCTCAGGGGGTACACTCACCGCTCTCGTTTGGGACTGTCAGCGCCCCAGGGCCTTCCGGTGCGAAAGTTGCGCATCAGTATTTCAAGTAATTTCGTTTAACAATCAAACAATGTATTGGAGAATATAGTAGACCTCGAGACATAACAAAAAACTAAGAAAGGCTCTGTTATTTTTCTTACCCATACAAATATCCCATCGACAATTTTTTCTCAAGGTTATTGGGTAATTTTTCAAAGGAAGTTCCCTATGCCAAATGTACAAACTTAATAAACAAACCATCGAACAAACAAAGAAATTGTTTAGGCATGTCGGCCTATATTTCGTTGCAAACATAAATATTGCGTTATTTTTCGAGATATAAATTTAATTCCAAAACGATCGAATAATTTGTCCATGAAAGAAACATATTTGCATAGAATTTAAAAGAACCTCGAATGTCATGCGGAAAGCCAAAAAACAGACAAATGAAAAAAGTTTTAAAAGTTATTGAAAATGCAGAAATTGATAAAAAAATAGGATTGAACGGGATTAATAGCAATCTCCAATGCACTTTTCATTCCCCCATTTCTAACGAATTTCAACATTTCCAATTTCCTTCAATCCTTTTTCGTTTTCAGGGATGCCATAAAGCTGACATGAAAAGACCGGTATACAAAATACTTCGAACTCGAACAAAACTCGTTATATTAATTGGGTGGAAGCGATAATGTAATATAACATTCTGCTTTTGTGATGTTGACAAAAGAACCACTATTACCTCCGCGGAAGCAAACTTATCGGTTATTGATGGGTCGAAAATTTGATACGGAATGAGAAATGCGATGATGTATAACTTTTATGGTTGAAATTTTTACTTTCAATCTACCTACCGAAGAATATCTATTTCGTTCTATAATTAAATTTCATTATTAAAATCTCCTGTTTTCAATAACCCGGGATTTACGGTGATTTTTAATATATTCATATTGCAATAAAATCTCATTTTCCTTTCATGGGGGAATCAGCTGGTTTTTTTTATTCTCTACGTTCATCACGACAGGATGTCACTCTGGCGAATCTTGTTGTCTCATAATAATCCTTTTTCAATCTTCCGTTTATCATTTTCGTATAAATGGAGTGAACCTATGACGTCGTGAGCAACGACACAATAAACCCGCCACAGTATCATATTGTCGAGGAATCAATACTCCACTAAATATATAGAAGGTTTGGAAATGCCGGAAATTCAAAACTTTCGCAGAAAATCGACATGATCCTATTTTCCGGTTCGCGGCACCTTTGCTATTGCAACATACCAAAAGCGGAGTCACTGTTTGCCCGGTTCATTATTCATGGTCGACACTCCATCAAATGGTAATTGACTTCCTAGAAGTCTATTTACCCATGAATAATCGCGATAAAATGAACGATATTTTCCTAATATCCTGTTAATTCAATAGTATCTAATTTCCATGATTGTTTTGAAGAATTCAATTTTTTAGGACTCGCGTGACTTTACGACGTCATTTTGCACATTTCGTGTGGATTTAACGCCGGTTATCGTGACGATACCGACACTTTTTTTCCCGAAAAGATGTTAGCATTCTAACGAGGCTTCCGCCGTCACCATGTTATTTCGGCATTTGCCTCAGGCCAGTGATTCTCCAAAGAGTTGGAATGGGGTGACATTACCTAATAAAAGTCCAGGAGTGTATGTGTATATGTGTGAGTCTACATGACGTGAGAATTTTTCGCGATTATCGCAATATCTTTTCTGATCTCAGGGAGAAACAACGATAGAATTGGAATGAGGAATAATCGATCGATATGATCGTACTGACCAAACAAGCTAAAAAAAATGTCGTTACACAAGCCGTACATTATCGTCACGTATTTGATGCTTTTTTTTGCATGTGAAATAAGTAAATTTTGAGATCTGTGTGGCTAACGGCTATCGCGTATACCATGTGATTAAAGCTCGTACAATTATATGTTCTAGGTTAGCTGGTGCGACGAGAAAAGGAGCAACGTTGTCCAGGGAATAAGAATAAAGTGAAAGGCGGCGGAAGAGGAGACGGAAGAAAACAAGCAGAAGCAGTGGTCTTCTTTGCACGAGACCTGCTATTAACTCACCCTGCGGGACATTGGAACAAAGTGGCCACGAACATGTGGTCGTCCCTACATGTACCTATACATGAGCATGGATGGACCGTACGTGGATGGTAGCGAAATCTTTAAAGTGGTGTTCGGGAGTGGACGTAATAAAGCACGACGCGAGAATGCAAAGTCGGTAAAGTGGGCTTTCGAAGCTGAAAGCGTGTCGTCTTCCGTCGATAGACGAAACTTAAGTGTCATTTACCGAAACGAAACTCGGGCGCCGGTACAAGTCAAACAGAAAGACGGATGTCGCGAAACGACGGCGGCTTTCGAAACTTTTCGCCAAAAACATTCTATTTGAGTTGCCTGCAAGTATTCGGGAGTTCGGGAATCGTGCACTCGCGAGTCTTATATTAAAGCCAGTGAAATGCGTGAAAGGTAAATAGAAGGATCATCATCGGTGAAAATAAAGCTGGCTGAAGCAAAATAAATTGATCGAGGTAAGAATCGGTTGGATCGGTTCGCCCGGTGGATTCGTGGACAGGAACCGGCAGGGAAGAATGGATGTCGGCCTGGAGGCGTACGAGAAAAATAAATAAAAAGATGGTCCGTTTGGCGTGCAAGTGATGTAGAGTTATTGGGAAGCTAAGTGCCGAGCGGGAAGAGAGGAACAAAGGAAACGACACGAAATGAAACGGTACGAAGAGAACTGAAGATCCGAAGAGAGAAGCGAAAGAGTGGAGTTGGCTAGACGTCCAAGAAGGATCGAGAGATCGAAAAGAGTGCAAATGCGAAGCATGCCAGGCTATGATTTGCCAAGGGGTGCTGTTGAATGTGTGAAAGGAGTGACAAAGCAGCGGAGGGAAGAAGACGGCTGAGGAGTTTAGATAAGGGGAGCGAAAAACAGCAACAAACTAGACGTCGGAGGGTGTAGGGTGCTGGTGACGCGACGTGACGCGAAGTGACGTGTCAAGGCGTCGGGACGTCGGGACGTCGAGATGCCACAACGACGACGCGAAAACGAGATGGGCGCCGAGGCGTGTCGCGGAGCGATCGTGCTTTTTCCGATTCTTCTGGGGATCCTTCTAACCCTCGACATCCTCGGCTCCTGCGAAGCAAGGATTACCAATCAAGAGATAGGTAAGTGCTACTATAAATTCTCGTGATCGTGGAAGCGTAGAGACCAACGGACCAGACCGTCCGTTACACCCGCGCACTCGAGTACTACTCTACCAGGCTATATGTACCCTTGCAATTTTTATCCCTACTAGGTAACCCAAAAGATTCGAAACCTCCACTCGATATCCCGCCACTACCAGCTCTCGAGACTACGGTAGTGAAGGAATAGAGACGGCAAAATTGAACGCTCTTAAGACGTCCGCCATGATGGTGGGATGCGGCAAATAACCAATTAGATTTACTGTAGAAAAGTGGTTGCTGAAGCTTTCATAGTAACATTTATAGGTAACCCCCATATGAGTAATTCTACAGAACTTTTAACTTTTCAATATTGAAAATCATCAATAGTATATTACGATCCTAGGCCAGTAAAAAAGAAAGTGCTTCAGACCACATGAATTTGTAGACGAAGCCGAGTCCGACAAACATGTGATCTGAGGCTTTCTGTTTTATTGGCCAAGGGCCGTATACTATTTTTATGCTCGACGTAGCTGGAAAGCCGCAACGTCGTTTCGCGCAGCTGCCAAGAAGTTGCGGTTTCTGGCCGGAGGGCAGAAAATATTATTTTTTGACCCTCCGGCCGGAAAACTCGATTTCTCGGCCTAGGGCGAAAGCTTCGGCCACGAATTATCGACTTCTACGACAATCGGATCAAAAATTACATTATTGGACTCCGGCGAAATATCGATTTCCGACGAGTGTCATTGTTACCCTCACTTCGCTCGGGCGACAAACTTCACAATCGTCGAAGATCGATAATTGCGCTCTTGGCACATAGTCTACTATTAGAGGCACACTAATGGGACACATTTTTTTGGTTTTCGCAGCACTTCAAAAGTAAGAAACAGTTGGCGTAACTCGGTTTTGAATAAAGTTGTATAAAGTGGAATAAAGTCAAACTTGAAACTAAACAATAGCCTAATGGTAGATGCAGGTGTACTTATATTATATATCTTATAGTTTTTATATTTAAAGATATTTAAAGGTACTTTTTACGACAAATACAGTTTTTTTACTTATTATTTATTACGCTAATCAACAAATTTTAGAATTAACTTTTTTCAATTTTTATTACGGGAGTCTAAAGACATCAGCCAAAACGATTGTAATCTTTGTTTATTTTCAACATAGAAAAATGCTCATTTATTTCTAAGAATGTTTGTCTCCTATGTAAACATTTTTTATTATTGAAATGTCGATTTCATGGTGTAGGATAATCAATGGCAAGTTAAACACATGCTAGGAGAATTATAAGTACTTTAAAGAAGAATTTACAACGTAGTTTTAAGCTTGCCTAAACGCCCTTTAAGTGTGCCACTCGAAAATGTTGTGTATTCGAACCAGTTACGCACTGATTTGATAATTTTTAGAGGCCTCCTAGTTAGTTTATGAGGCACACGTATACCGTGCTCTTATTTTTTGGGGCTTTTAGTTGAGAATTATTCTATGAAACTAAGAGTTCAAGAAATTAAAAGTTATTTTCTCCACAGTGAAACAAGTAATAAATTCCCGAATTTGGAATAATCGGTGGACCCTTACATTTTAAGCTGCACAATTTTTTAGAAGATAAGCACACTCTTGGCATATTTTTATTGAAACTCCAAGATTATACGAAGATTCTCTGAAATCTTCAGAGTGATTGGATAAGAGTTACTTTTTTTTCGTGATATCAAAATGAAATTCAGTAAAAATCGTACTTTACATTCGTTTTTCTTCTTTCCAGTGGTTTATAATCTTAAAAAACATATAAGGGCTAACATTTTAATATATCATAGAAAAAGAATCTTGATCCTTTAGTTCTGTAAAATTACTCATATGTGTATTCAGTTTCCAGCGCAATAACATTAGCAGAAATTAGCGTCATAAGAATAAACATCGTTAAGTGCATGACCATTCTGTACCAAATCTGTAATTCTTTATGCAGTAACTCAAAAACCCGACTTATAACAAATGCGACCAGTAATTTAAAAAAACCAGGCATTCAAATTTTTCGGTATATTTTGTGAGGTTATGAAAAACGTGAACTAGTTTTGAAATTGTAACCGTGGATTTAAATTTAAAAGTTAAATTTATGAAACATTTGAATAGATCTTTAATAATTCAAAATGACGGATCCAATAATAGGCCCAAAAATGGCGGATATCTTAATTATTGATCGGATTCGATTGAATTGTGATATTTGGGTTTTTTTGGAAGTTAATTACATATTTGGTGTCAGTCGAAAACAATTCAAAATGGCAGATACAATATAGAGCAAAAAGAATTGTAAATTTTATCAAATCCGCCAGAAATTGGCATTTCGTTTTTTTTCTGGTCGTAGGTTTTGTCTAGTTTGTTGTGGATGCAGAAAAATTAGCATCATAAAAATATAAACATATAAAAAAATGAAACGGTTCGTGGAAAATAATCCCATACAAACAATATGGGAAAACAAATCCCTTCTCCATTTCTCTGAGACGCTTTTAATCTCAGAATTCAGAAATTCAAGATGGCGAATGCGAATCTCGTATCAAGTTTTAAAAATTCAAAATTGCCGTATCCAATATGGTAAATCGAAATTATAAAACTTAGTTGATTTATACAATATGAGGCACTCGGGGCTTTTGAGATCGCTAATTACGAATCCGCTGTCCGATTTTCGAATTTCAGAATGACGGGTCCAAAATGGAGCGCCAAAACCAATAACCGGATGTATTTGTCCATGAAACTTGTCAGTTGGAGGTCTTTGTGGTCACTGATTACAAATCCGTGGTTAGATTTTGGGAATTCAAAATGGCGGAAGAAAGTATGTAAAACATTGTTATAATTGCATTTATATTCTGAATATGATATTGGTTTCTTGCGCGACTCACGAAATATTATTATTTATGAAATTTATAACAAAGAATGAATAAAAAAATTCTTTACAATGAAACTAGTCATTAGTTCCGAGTAACGCTAAGAGTGAATTTTTTAACACGAATTCCATTTTTTTCATTATTTTTCCTATTTTCTATCGCCACATTGAATCTGCCATTTTGAATTTCAAAAACCCCATAAAGGAAATGTAATCAGAAACTCTAAAAATCGGCAAATGTCTCGTCCAAACCAGCGAAGAATTCAAATTTTGGTCCTCTGTATTGGATCCGGCACTTTAAATTTCGAAAATCTGACAACGGAAACTTCATTCCAGCGTCGACGAAACCACAGAATAATAAATGTTGATTCAACGGTTTGAAAAAAAAATTCGTGACACGAAGAGTTAATAAATTGTTCAGTGCGGGTTCTAGAAATCGAGGAATATTTTAAATGAATTTTAGCAATTTCAGCCTGTAATTCACAGAACAAATAACATTAATCATAAATTTTACGTCTTTTAATAGTGTAGACCTATAATTTAGTAGTGAACAGAACAGTAAACAAAAGAACCATCAATCAGGTCATATTTAAATTGACACAATCGTTACAAAAGATTCTTAAGACGATTAAGGAATGCGGTAAAGGTAATGAAATCAAGCATAAAGTAAGTTAACGTCATAAATGTTTACTAAATATATAATTATCGAAGAATTCCAACAACAATATTCTCATCATCATTTATCATTTTTCTATGCTAGCGTGAATCGAACAAACAGCCGCAATCGATCTTCTTTTGTGCGCCAGATTTAATAGCGGGTTAATCGAAGATGGTTGTATACTTTCATCGCGATTAAACTCGCCTTTAAACCCGAAACTTGAAGGCCATAGTGGAACCTGTTCCTACTGTCAGTGTAATTGAATCTAGTAATTATATATTGGTTCGAAATATATGGTTAAGAGGGTGATGAAGTTTCGGGACTAGGTAATAATAAAGGGGAACTTTTAATCGTCGCAATTTTCATCTTCGATTGGATTCCGATAAAATCAGAGCTGATCGGTTCAAACCGCCATTAAAAACAATTTTTGCTCTCGATAAAGCAGAATAATTGTGATGGCAGTCTTTACATAAGCTATAAATTTTAACGTAACGTAATTACCTTTTTTATTATTATTTCATTAAAGCTACATACTAATTTATGTCTTGAGTTCCGTACATGTTTTAATGAACTTTCTGCTATTACTCTGAAAATTGTACGTCAAGTTTTTGCCTAAGATTCCCATATTGCCTATGAGTTTATAGAATATTGGTTGGAAATTCATAAAGCAGGTTCGTGCGATCAATTAGCGGAGGATTAGTGCAGAGAAATATGTGTAATATAATACTAGTATGCGCGTATTATAATTTACTACTGTACGAGCAGATCACTTTGTCAATTTTGATGCCAGAACCAAAATGATATTACTATGTAAACGAAAGTTACATTTATTTTTCGATAACAAATTTAAATTAGAGTTGAGGTGAACAGATCTAATTTCAATTACACTTAAGTTATTTTTGTATCTATAAAATTTTCTTTTACTGCAGATAATTTCTGTTAGTTCAAGGTTAGTTAGTTCCCTAAAAAACGGATTTCACAGATTTTCTAGAATTGAAATCTTACTTCTTTAACAGTGAAAGGAAAGAATTACACTCCTGACAGAATTCCCACCTGTGTTCATCCCAACTGCGATTTTTCAACATTTTAACAGCATTTTCAAATCGTTGTTATACTACACTGAGAATAAATCCATAGTTAAATTTACTATATCACAAGTTAAAACTACTATGAAACAGTTAAATTGCCCAGTTTCATAGTAGATTTTACTCTAATTTTGTTATACCAACTATCTCCTAATAGTTGAAAAAGTCAACATAGACTTATTTAAATAAATATGACAAAAATAGTTAAAATAACTATAATCTAGTGTAGTCCTCATTTCACACTATGTCTCGAAGTAAATCTTTATATGTACTATTATTAGCAGTTAAAGTTTGTATTTACTATAAATCCATAGTAAAGATTGCCGCACCGCGTGTGTTTTGAATCCGCGAGATGGCGACGCGGCGTTCGCAGCTTTTTTTCTTCGAGCCCGTGGCTCCCGTTATTGAAGTCGATTTTCATTTGGTAATAAGAAGGACCATTGGGCGTCAAGATATGATGATACATAATGCATGTATCTATAGACTAGTTACACGACATTGAAATTTCTGTGTATAATGGCATTGCATAATACATTTTTTAATTGGCTAGCGTGTGACATTCAGAAACTTAGTGCAGTATTGATATTTTGTTTTTTTCTTTGTTTCCTTGTTTATCTTAAACAAAGAACGAAGGGAGAAAAGTGGACTTTTCATATACTATGCTATATATAGTTTTTAAAAAGTAAATATTGACTCCTTTCCATATTTTTTATGAGAAGTTCTTATACAATTTCTCTGAGTGAAGGTAGTAATTTTCGGAAATGACTATTTCAAAATAGTTGAGTCTATTTGTCTATTATGATGAGTAGCATTTTGAATTACGAAACAATTGTTAAACACTACTATTTCAGAATAGTCATTTTAACTATTACCATGCCTAGTCATCATTTCACACTATGATTTATAGTTAAAAAATGGTCATTTCAACTACTTTTTTTTCTGAGTGTAGATATCATTAGTATTTGATTTTCTAATTTATAATATTAATACAGTCAGCAAAGTAATGATCACTGTTTTAGTAGTTATTACTTGTTCTGGTACTAACTGTAAGATTTAAGTTAAAGTTATCGAAGCTTTTTGATATCATACCAATAGTTAGTTTCCAATGTGGTAGTGGCCAATAGTTTAAACCCAGATTCTTAAACTATTATTACATATCGATATGGGTAGATAATAATTTTAATTGGCGGGTGACAGATGCACTTTATATATCATTGAGAACAATTAATAATATTGAAGTAGTCAATATGTAGCTTCAACAATAACCACTGACTACTATGTACTTATTAGTAATGTCTATATGCACTATCGATCAGGTTAATTAGTAAATTGCTGGTAATTACATTGAATTATACGTGGCAATTATACACCAGTTCAATTGTTATTAGGCGTAATATTTATCCGTAGTGATTTCATACAAATATTTATAAGGTCTTGCAATCATATCAGCATTTACGAATAGTTTTTATACTATACTGACTACTAAATATTGACTACGATTTGCACATTGGCAAGGTCATTATACAGGAATATGAAAGTGGTAAATATTTGAAGAATATTAAAAATTCTAATACACGGAAAAAATAGTTGGGATTACTATATAAATAGTAGGGCCTGATACAACTACGTTTTTTGAGTTGGTTGTACTATTTAAATAGTAGACTTGACTACTGGATTTACCGAGTTCACTATTTAGATAGTAAAATTATGTCAAAACGATGGCTGTATCATATCCTACTACACTCAGAAAAAAAGTGGTTGAAATGACCATTTTTTTACTACGAATCATAGTGTGAAATGAAGACTAGGCATGGTAATAGTTAAAATAACTCTTTTGAATGGTAAAGTTTAACTATTGTTCCATGATTCAAAATGCTACTTATCATAATAGACAAATAGACTTAACTATTTTGAAATAGTTATTTCAGAAAATTACTACCTTCACTGGGAGAAATTGTATAAGAAATTGTCATAAAAAATATGGAAAGAAGTCAATATTTATACAGTACCGCTCAAAAGTATGAGCTCACCCTTGCGGAATTTTGGCTAAATTAAAATGTTGATATCTCATCGCCAAGTTAACGTACGGGAAAAATAAAAAAAGGGAATTAAAGAGGAGACTTTCAACTTCTCAGTCGTTAAATGAAAATTTAATAAATATGTACATATATACATGAATACAAATGTTCATATTTTCTATGTATGTTAAAATAAAGTTCTTTGTTCATTTATAAACCCTGTACATGAATTATTCTATCGCAAACTGAGCATAGTTTAAATGCAACTTTGCATCCGAAATTGATTGTTACACAAAAAATGTTAAAGTCGACAAAATACGGTAAAAAAAAATACCTTCTAAAAATTTGAAAAAAATGCAGCCAATAGATAATTAAAAAACGGAACTTTTTGTTCCTTAAACATTTTTTATATCATGTCAGTTTCCCGAGATATAGCAGATTTTAAAAAAATGGCATTATTTTGTTCAAAATTGAATAAGTATTTTTAAAGAAATATTAGACAAAATCCCGAAGATACAAATTAAAGCTGAAAGGATTATCTTTCGATCACACGTTGTACTTTTCTCCTGCATCATATTTAAAAAAATGGGAGCGGATTGAAAAAGAAAAAAATAATATGAAAAAATGACTGGTAAATCGAGCATAGTTCGTAGATAAATGTATATATAGAAATGAAACCACCGCGACTGAGAAGTTGAAAGTCTCCTCTTTAATTCCCTTTTTTTATTATTGCCGTACGTTAACTTGGCGATGAGATATCAACATTTTAATTTAGCCAAAATTCCGAAAGGGTGAGCTCATACTTTTGAGCGGTACTGTACTTTTTAAAAATATTTCAAAAATATATATAGAATAGTATATGAAAAGTCCACTTTTCTCCCTTCGTTCTTTCTTTAAGGTAAACAAGGAAACAAAGAGAAAAACAAAATATCAATGCTGCGTAAGTTTGAGAATGTCACACCTTAGCCAGTTAAAAAATGTATTATGCAATGCCATTATACACGGAAATTTCAATGTCGTGTAACTAGTCTATAGATACATGCATTATGTGTCATCATATCTTGACGCCCAATGGTCCTTCTTATTACCAAATGAAAATCCACTTCAAAACAGGGAGCCACGGGCTAGAAGAAAAAAAACTGCGAACGCCGCCTCGCCACCTGGCGGATTCAAAACACACGCGGTGTGGCAATCATTAATATGGATTTATAGTAAATGCAAACTTTAACTACGAATAATAGTAAATATAAAGATTTACTTCGAGACATAGTGTGAAATGAGGACTACACTAGATTATAGTTATTTTAAATACATTTGTTATATTTATTTAAATTATTTTACGTAATTGATTTTTTAACTATGAGGAGATAGTTGGTGTAACAAAATTATAGTAAAATCAACTATAAAAGTGGTAAATTTAACTAATTTTCATAGTAGTTTTAACTACATTTTCCAAACTATGTGATGTAGTTAATTTAACTATAGATTTTTTCTCAGTGTATCTATTAGTAATTCTAACCATCTCATTTTTCCATCTACTATTCTACAATTCCTAAATGTATTAGTTGCGCTAAAATCTTTAAATTCTCATGAAATTGTTAATAAGAACAGTTCTAAATGTTCACCTGTGCATCAGGGAAGATCAATGCGAAATACATGAAATCCAATGTTAGACTTCCAATTCAATAAATATCGAAATTTCGAGAGACACACGCGACTATCTAATTACACATGAAGAAAATGACGAATTAATACACGACCCTAATTAAAGCTATTTGAACTGTGGAAAGAGGGAATATGCCAATACCAGGGGTTCCAACTTATGAATTGCAATTAGTTTATTCAATACGCGTAATCCCGGGTGAAATTCCAAAATTGATATCACATATAATCCCCTAGCGAATTTGGAATGATGATTGCAAATCTGCCGCATCAATGGTTAATTGCGAGCTTTCACGAGGCGCAAGAAGATCAAAACATCGGAGGTCGATGCGTAAATTCCCTAAAATTCCTTAACACCTATTGTGTCACGCTTTCGATCATTGGTCGGACAATTTTCTGGTGGTTGGGGTGAGCTTTTATTTCTGTTGTCCTATTCGTCGTATCGAGCTTCAACATCGTTTGTTGCCTAAAGCTATTGGCACGTTAGTACCTACTCAGTTTTGTGCTGACAAAACCGCACGGCAGTTACATCAATTATAAGATTGGTGGAGCTTGCACGTACCGGCGAAAAGCCTGAAAAGCTCGTGTGTTGTGAAAAAGGTGTCGGAGCCGTTCGGGAACTCGATCATTCCCGGTGCACGGCGTGCGCATTGTCCGCTCGTCTCTGTTGGTTAGGATTGCCTTAGCCGTGGGGGAGGCACACTTCCCATTATTTATGTCCTCCCCGCTCCACTTACATAATGCGCATCGATATATCATGCCGGCCACCGACGTTTGGCAAGACTTTCCAAGCCGCGGCATTATTACGACTTTTCAGTGTAGCAGTCTTGGCGATGCCTCGAGTGCATAACAATACGCCGCGTCATACCGGAGCTTTTAACAAGGGACGCCTTGAAGAAGCACCGATAACGAGAAGAAAGTACGAAAATAGAATTTTCTTTTACATAACAACTTTTGTTGTATAATCTGGATCCCTTCGACACGTAGTTCCTGCGAATGCGAGCAGCTTCTCTAGTTCTGATGATGGCGTTTGATATTTTATTTCTGTTTTTTTTTAAGTAATAAAGAAATATCGTTCATTTTTTTAACAATCCAGACGATACTTCATAGGATCATTATATCTTCGCTAATGATCAAATGATTAATGCTATTTAGAAGTCTCGATACTTCTGACACGACATTTTTACTTCTTGCTGCCAAATATAACAGTACATTATGCACCTAGGGCGAAATTGTCAATATTCGCAAGCGAAGCGAACCCTAACAATCACACTCGTCGGAAATCAATACTTCAAACGTGATGTACATACGATAATTTATAATACGACAGGCGTGGGATCTATTATGAGATTCCAAACGTTTAGCCCTAGGGCGCAAAATCGAAAACTGCTCCTGCAGAGGAGCAGCAGATTCTGCAACTAGGGAGAAAAACCTATTCTCCGTTGTTTAACATATTATTTTCTGATATCAGAGCGTGCTATTTTCCTCCTGGATAAACTTATTTTGGTCCCTAGGGAGAAAATGTGATCTTTTCCCCCGCGATATAGGAAATATTATTTTGCGCACAGAGTATGATAAAATTAGTTATATTAGTGGTCATAATAAATTCAAAACACTTTAATCCTGTCAATTCAGATCTAGGATACTTTTCTAGTTCATTATAATGAAATCAATAATTATTGATAGTTTTCAGTTGTTATATACAAGGTTATGTTACTTCTAATTATCGAGTTAATGGGTTAGTACCAATAAAAAAATTTGCGGTTTTGTTATGTATCAAAAATGCATTTTGAAACTCGATCTTTGAAGGTCTATGCTGATTGCCAATCCGGTATTAGATTTTAAAATTCAAAATCTAAGATGACTGACAAAAATATAATAAGCTACTTGCTTTCGACAGAATTAGGTGGTTAAGAGTTCTCGGATTAGTTGGTTAAGAATTGGACATCTTTTTTGAAAAATTCGAAATGGAGGATCAAAAATGGCGGATCTAATAATATGCAAATATTTGGTACAAAAACTAACCTTGTTACGCAGATATACGTATACGTCCGAGAATACGTCCGAACACCACATTTCATCCTGATGATGCAGCTTATGACTTTTTAATCAGCGATCTCGAATCTGACATTTAGAATGAGAAAAATTTAATGTCGGACTAAAAAACTGGAGGAACTATAAGAAAATAAGCAGAATTTCTTGAATTCCTAACTTTTTATGTCGAATATATCACAATTGTACGTATGAGTTTAAAAAAATGTTACATTTTCATATAAGTTACAATATTTCTATCGGCCACTATGAATGTATTTACTAACCTAGGTTTATAAAGCAAGTCTTGAAAAATATTACTGTTCGACATTTATAAACATTGCAAAATACTACATGAGTTATATTGTTTCGTACTGCCATTTTGGATCCTCCATTTTTACTATCGAACGCATTACATTATATTTGTTGAATGTTTAAAAATGATTATTGACAAATATAAAATCCACTATATTGAATTGGAAATGTTTTCAAAATTAATGAAATTTTATAAAGGTTTCCTCGCCATTTTGAATTCGAAATTTCGTCTTCTGAATATAGGACATACTTTTCCCGACTGATTTGTATTTTTGACAATAAATGAATTAAAAAATGCAAAAAAAAAACCTTTAAAATTTGTGTACATTGAAAATGATCTTGCCGATATTTTTTACTATGATATTCGTCATCAGCATGTCAAATTCCATAGTATACTTAATAGGTATCAAAAAATTGAAGGTATGAAGCTTTCGGAAGTAAATCCAATGTCTTATAACTACGTTTATCCCAATCATGAAAATTTTGTATTCGTTAATGTTTATCCACTATTTTGAATAGTGTATAGAATTTTTGAAGTGTAAAATTGATAAAAACGAAGTTACCTTTGGAATAACTACGTCATTGTAACTTTTTCGACACTAGTTTATAAGTTTCATCAAAATTGCTGAAAATGTTCGGCCTTTTCAATGTCAATATAAATTGTTGTTACCAGAACATTTTTATATTTTAGCTTTACTATTAACTTTTCGCACAGCATTAATAATTTATTAATCAAAGAAAAAATCTTCAAATTTGCAATATGTATTGGAAAACTGCCAACATCTGTTCTAATATTAACTATACGATTACTAAGGGGTAAAATAATTATTTTAAGTATTAAAAACGTACATCCTAACATACATATCTCTCTAGATATTCATAAAAGATAAATCAGCAAATAGTACATTATTTGACAAGGGCGCAATTATCGATCTTATGAAGTTTGTCGCCCGAGCGAAGTCAGACATAAATAAGGGTTTTTTCGCCCTAGGCCGAGAAATCGAGTTTTATGGGCGAAGGGTAAACAATTCATTTTTCGATTACTTATAGGGATTGCGGCCTTCTTTTTATTTGGCAGGGGCTGGAAACAGGTAGTAATAGCTAAAATTTTACATTAAAGATAAGAACAGACAATTTTATATTATACAATAAAATGATTTACAGATCGTGTAAATTCTCCATATTTAAAATAGTTTCTCATTTTCAAGTTTACAGTTCGTTAATATCTCAATTCGTTCGAATTATTTACTTAGTAACGTTTGGGTGCTTCATCAAGATACAATGGTATGCAAATCTATTGCATTTGGCAAATCACGAGCGAGCTTCACTTAATACACGTAGCCTATTTCCGGCCTTGTGTAAAACTCATCCTGTATTAATACAATGGCGTTTCAACGAGCAGCTCACGTCCTCATCACACAAAATACAATTATTGTAACTATGTGAAGGGCATTTCAAATCTCTTTTTCGTAGTAAAAGTTTCGTAAAACCTTATGCAAACATTCTCTTACATTTCTGGAAATTAATATAAATATTGTAAATCCGCTATAGAAATAGTTTTTAATAGGATTTGGAAAAAGATCCTAATGTAGGCCATTTCCAGAATTAATTTTTGCATCACATTCTGCCACATTACAGAAATTGTAAAAATATTTTAATTTAGGGGTTTAATCGTCTGTTTTTTTTTCCTTTTCTTATTACGATTAGTAGAATTCCCAAATTCGTAATTTGTAAATTTAATTAGTAATCGACTTTTCTCATTTAGAGCAACCTACCATTAAAAAGTGCAAAAATGAAACGAAATAAGCCTAGGGCGGATGAAAAACTTGAAAATGGACAAAGTGACGAGATTTTTATCATTGTGTTTGAAGAAAGCTTTTTTTTCCAAAATCTTCAATTGTTTATGAAAATTTAAAAAAATGTTGAAAGAAAAATGTAAAAAATACGTTATTCTTTATTTCTCGAGTAGAATATCCTATTTCATCATGAAGATGATTCTTTACCGACCATCGGACTGCCTGCATTATTTGAGATGGATCCAGTCATACCTTCAACATCCTTCATTAGCGGCAATTAAAATATAAAAACAAGCACTTCACGCCAGAGACTGTTCGATACATGTTAAATTTTGATTTGCGATACAGGACGAGCATTCAAAGGCAAATGAAAAAAAAGGTATTAGTAGCTATTAAATCCAAGCATTCTAGCAATTACACAGCATGAAAACCCAGATGACCTACATTTTTTAAAACTACGCTTTGAATGAAGCTCCAATTTTATCGGTAAAAATGGGTATTTCGAAAATTGACGGTAAAATGAAAAAAGTGCCTGAGGATTAATTTTCCGAACAATACTTGTTTAGGTATTTCCCGTCAGATTTCGAGCAGTATGAATGGATTAAATAGACGAAGGAAGTAAGGTTAACGCGCGGTGGAAGACACCGAAGGGAAGTTGCGGCGGTCGCGAACTTACCAGAGTTGGAATTCTCTCGTCAGGATTATTTCGTGGAGAACAAAGGGCGCAAAACGAGACGTCATTAAGCCGATCGTTAAGCAATTTCTTGCTGCAAAGGGAAGCTGGAACTCGCTCGTGTTGTGAATAGCAAACGGAAGCATCGACTTTAGATAATTGAACGGTTAGCTTGCAATGGCTAACGTTCCAATAAACGAGCGGGATACGTTTTTGGCTTTGCCGAACGCAATGTAAAATTGTCTCAGTTTTCCTTTCCATCTCTCTCTCTTGCTCCCCCTAGAATGGCACCCACGCTGCGAACATTCGATGAACAAACACGATTGACCCCGGTCCATTTTACGGGGGAATGTTCAGTGATGTATGCGAACGCATGCGATCGGCGAAAAATGCAGCACAAAAGCTTTTTGTCTCTCCGCTAGTCGCGGCTAATTTTGCGAGCCCCGATTGGATAGCGAACGAAATTTGCTCGATAAAGGGGACCATATTCGTAGAAGCGTTATTACAGAGCGGAATGGCGATGCGACTACATCAACTACCGCATAACTTCGTGGCGGATCAAATGGGGCGTGAATCGAACGAACCTAATTTTTTCGCGCCAAAAAATATGTGGCCGTCCGCGAACATCCTCGGGGCTCTTTTGGCTCTTCGGTGGTATCGTTGGCGAACCTAAATATCCTAGGGTGCATTTCAACGAGTTACGGAAGCTGCTTGATTGAGCATCGGTGGCGCTTTTGTAATCACAGAAGTGTGTCAGCCATTTTGTTAAGTGTTTTTAATTAATTAAGAATGGAGTCCTTTGATAAATACTAAATTTTTAATCTATTTCTGGTTCGATATGACATGCTAGGTTCAAAAGTAAAAGGGAAGATATTCTTTTTTAACATTCCGGGAGTAGAACTCAATTTTGCGCCCTGCAATAAAATCTTCGGGCGCTAATTATTTAGCTCCACGTTTGTCGTATTAAAATAGATCGAATGCAACATGGGCGAAATATCTATCTTCGACGAGTGTGATTGTCACCCTGATCGTTTTGCTCGCGCGACAAACTTCGCACTCGTCGAACATCGGTAATTGCGCCCTTCTTACATAATATATTGTAATAAAAATGAGGAACTACTGTCTTCAAACACGGTTTATTATAAACTAACAGAATCTATCACTAAAAACAAAGTCATCATGAAGTACATGTTCACGCCACTAAACGACTATATAAATAAATGAAGAGAGAAGTATATATATGTTCCAAAACGTGTATTCCAAAATACGACTTCGTAACAATACTATTTGTTATAGTTTCGGTTCACTGTAAATTCTTGATATTAATAAATATAGTATATTAGGATACCAGAGAGGTAAATTTGATCTCGTACGAGTTAGTTGTCACTATTCCGCACTAGTACGGTATACTATTCTTTCAGATACTAGCGGATTTTATTTTGTAAAAACCGTGCGTTAATATTTCATTACTGTACAGTTTGGACGATGATCGATTATTTTTCAAATAATTTTGTTTCTGTAGCATCGTTTAATATTGGACTTTTAATCCTGAAATTCTCAAGAAGGTGACTATCTTCCAAAATAAAATTTAAGGACAAATGTAAAGGGAACTAAATTTTCATGAAAAATAAATTTTACACCGGATCGTTTAAACAGAGTGCGTTTCGAGTTTTTAAAAAATAACACATGCGTGCTTGCTTTACATAAAAACGATTCAAATTATAGTGTCATTCCAGCAAGAAAAATTATTAGGTTTTAAAAAACGATACTACTTGCGCCCCTCGCATAGAAAGTTGTTATTTATTTTAGTGGCGCACGATTTATACAATTTGAAAATCCCCAAAACCGAATGTCAATTTTTGCTTTTTATGTTGTTAAAAGTCTGTCACTATTTTTAAGAGGCTAAGGATCCCTATCGCAAAATAACAAGTTTTACCAAAAAAAAAAGAAGGAAAGTACAATAATTATCCAGAACAAATAAGTTCAGTATAATACAAGCTCATAACTCCAGACGATTTCATCGAGTTTTCGGAATTGCTATAAATTAAATAATTACCATTTTAACTTAAAATGCCGTTTTATCACAATTTTAAAAAGAGGTATTTCCCTGCAAGTGGCTACGGGCCAGCTAAATAATAAGTTTGACAAATAGAAAACAGGATGAAAATCATTATTTTATTTTGTGTTATTTATTCCTTTATATTATAACAGACTATAAGTTGTTACTTAAAGGAATAGTTTGTACTTTAATATTCCTATTTGCAGCTCTTGAAACGATGAAAATAACTTTCGACTTGGATGCGGCTAAAACCAAACATCTTTTTTCTTATAGATCAAATATTAAAAGTGTCGTGGAATTAGTCAGATATGTTCCAACAAATATTTGAATCACATATGCAGTAAACAAATTTTACTAACCCGATTAACTAATTTCGTTACATGCATCACACCTCAGTCATTGAAATTAATAATAATTTAATTGAATCTTTTCATAAATTTATCTACCTGCATTTCCTGAACAATAGTTATAATTTTTATTCTTGCTGATCGCTTGTACTCATATATTTTGTACATTTACTTTGAAACAAAGAATGAAGTTTATAAGATGATTTATATTTACTGGTAAAGTTTAATTTTTAAGATAATCTCTATAATGGAAAAGGACGGAAACGAAATACAGTCACATTGTCGTATGCAATTTACTATTACTAACTTAAAAAATACTATATCATCTATGCTTAATAAACTCATAAAATTACTAAACATATTAAAATATTATCATATTGGATCATCCATTTCAATTTTTCATACTCAATCAGTAACCTTGAATAAAAAAGTTTCGTAGAATGTAATGTAAGTTTTAAAATTTAAGTGTAAGTCATAATTTCATTAAATTTTCATTAAATTTACTAACTATTTTTTCTGGATAGTATTTCATTTAGCGAATAAAATATAAACGGTTAAAAAACGATCTTATTGATTATTGTATGCTATAAACTCCATTAATAAAATGATCTACCATGCCGTATAATTTAAAGCGATGCACGTCGTATAACTATGTTTAGTAGATTGAATAAAATTTATAATTACATTAAACGGAATATATTCAGTACACTTAGCCACCTCTCGGAGTGTTTTAATTAACCGAACATATCAGTCAAATATTTGTTCAAGTTTTAACGCAGTTTGGTTTGAATACACCTTTTAGTATTTGTCGACATAATTTTCAAAAATAGAGTCGTCAAAATTTAACAATGATTTAGTAATTATCGAGTACTCTCTAATCTGTATGTATCTCGAAATGTAAGCTGCAAATAAACGGGGGGATATGGGTCAACAATTTTTTAATATAAATTTAATTTTACGTATCAAACGATTACTAACGTTAGATGTAGTCAAGTAATTGCTAACATTTCAAGGTTCCATGAGAGATGAAAATGTCAAATTGACGTCAGAACCATTTTATGGAAATTTTACTATTGGATGCAATATTTCTTATTACACTTACATTTTCTAATAGAAATAGATATGGACAAATCCACAGAACTTTTAACTTTATGCTTTATGAACAAAAATATTCAGTAAAACTGCTAGTCAATTTAAGGTAATATACTTCCGGTTGTACTACCATATTTATTCATTTTTAACAAAAAGTGACGAATCAACGTAGAAGAAAGACAAACACAACATAGAAGGAAATCGGTATATATTATTTACATTGATTTAATTTTAAGTTGTATTTGACAAAATAGCATATTTCAAGATAAGTACGCAAGTGCTTTTTCTGCGAATGTGATGTTTACTAACACGACCCAAAGGCCAAAAAATGATTCGGTAGCTTCAAATTTTATCGAATTGAAAAAATGGAGACTTTTTCACCTATTTCAAGTCACCCAAAGTCACATTTTCATTATCTCTGAAGCAAAGTTATAGCGAATGTCAAAACCTCTTGAATACCCAATTTGAACTATTTCAAGTAACTTTTTAGGAATTCGGTCTGCCATATTATACCCACCATCTAGAATTTTGATTATTTGTCCACGGATTCATGATCAGCGACCAATAAAACCCCCGCATAATTTGCTGATCAACTATCATGCAACACGAATTACTATACCATGAAAAGCAAGTCCTTGTTTGTAAATAGTAATGTTTTATAGATATTACTGTGCTGTTTAGTTAAAGTGAATCTTAAAATTTCATAAAATCTAATGTTCTTTGGATTTGGCCATATAAGAAATGAGATTTTTGGTAAAGAATATAATTTCACAGGGAACTGAAAAATGGCAAATCTAATATGGTAAAATAATTGAAATATCTATAGAATAATTCTTGAATCTTCTAACTACCTTCGATTAAAGTCATCTCTAAAAAAAAATTGGTTGTAGGTTCCGGGTTAATGTTGGGGTTTGTACAGTCGGAAAAGAGAAAAGTTTCGTGACATTTTTCTAGATTTTCTGAAAATGTCTCTAACAATGGTCTAGGCTTTTCGCAATAGGGACCAGGTAATGACCAGAAACTAGCTTTTCGAAATGATTGTTATTTGAAAATTTACGATAAGAAATGACAATAAAACACAATTGTAAAGAAATGCATCTTGAATGTTTAGAATTTGAAATAGAGGATAAATCTAATCAATTCAGCATTAACCAGGATTAGGGATAAGTTCATTAATTAATAAGATACCAAACCTTAAAAATTATGATGGTCAAAAAATTATTCGAAATTTGTCGTACTGTTGTGTTCCGCATCGAATACAAAATTTATTAGTTATATATCGTGTACATAACTAGCTGTACGATGTTTTAATGACACAAAATCTCAGAATGTATGACTCGGTGTTCATCAATCAAATGTAGGGGTATTTTTTTTTTATTAATGCATTTAACCTTACATAAGATTTACAAAATCTTACAAATAGTTGCACACTACACAATTAATTTAAACGTTTATGTTACATTTAGATATCTTGGAAATTTAAATTGGAATTGTTCAAACCTGAAATAAATAATGAACTTGTCGTTAAATTAGATGGTAAATGACAATTGTTAAACAATTGTTTGACACGACAAAAACAAAAAATTGACGCGCGGAAAGTTTAGAAATGTCCGTTGGACTGATATCTCAAATTCATATTTCAATAATACATGAGAAAATGTATGCGACTAGTGAAAACGTCTAGTAAAAAACTTGGGTAAACGCTGAAAACCGAAAGGTGTCCGCGTAATATGCGCTTGAGCTAATTATAAGTCGTATCAAGTCAAATATCATTTAAGCTTGGGAGACAACTGAAATTATAACTTCGGTGCCGAGTACATTCATTTGTTTGTCTTTTGTTCCACTCTCGAAGAGTGGGACAATTTATCTTGATATTCCCAACACGCGTACGCGCGGTTGTCTCTTCGGCCAAAAAGAATAACGAAATCAACATTATGATACAAGGGTAGGACAGAAAAAGAGAGATGGAGAAAAAGAGGAGTTAAGAGAAAGGCGCTTGTAATAACGTACTACGGCGAAACACAATAAACAGAGTGAAAAAAAAAAACAGTATTCTATGGTACCAGCGAACATCCAGGGCGCAAAAAATACTGCACGTTACAAGCGTTATTGTCTCTGACCTGACGGTATAATTCCAAGAGTATTTCTACATTTTATTTCGATCTTTTCATTCGATTGTCATCTGTCGCTTTTCACTTTGGACCAACAAAAAAAAATTAAAAAGGAAAAATCGCGTTTAACAGGAAACTGTCAAACATCGATGAAAAGTCCTCTACATACAAGAAAATGTTCCTTCAACATGAAAGTTTTAATTAATTTATCAAAGATTTGAATGAGAAAATAGGTTGAATATTTCATCGTTCGCTCGACGTTATTTAGCACCCTGCTCTAAGTAACCTGCTTCAGGCATCGTTAAACAGGGGTTTTTGTCTTTGTAACCGTTTTTTTTTTACTTGAATGGACAAATTAATAAAGTATCTTTCAACGAAGCCTGAAATTAATCGAAAAACTCAGTTGGACAGCTCAATTACTTCCGACGCCTAATATAATTAAAATAAATTGTTTCAGTGATTTTTCAACGGTCATTTTAATACCGTATTGGACATTTTCAATCGCGGACACAAAAATCTATGGCAAAATGTAATTGATTGTTGAAACAGTAAATAATTGTGTTAATTCCCAATTGCAATAATACAAAATATGATTTTTCAGTATGGTAATATTGATTTACAGTAGAGTCCCGGTATATTTGCCCGGTCGGTTCCTCGCCTTCCCCTCCCGGCTCCTATATTTATCAAAAGAAGGGGAGCGCCGCTTCTCCCACTCTCATCAGTCGCGTTAGGTTCGTGACGACACAGCAGGCCCCTGAGGCCCCAGTGCGCAGGGTGGGGGAAAAAGAAAGCGGCGACAGACAAATATAACGAGACAGAAATGGGAAAATTTGGTGGGATGTAAATATAGCGAAACGTAAATATACCGGGACTCTACTGTAAATTATTTGATATAAGAAACCTCTCACAGAAAATTCGTGTTTGAGTTTACGTTCATACTTCACTGTCGAACTAACTTTTTTAAACTTAATTATCCGAGTTCAATTAAAATCAAAATCAAAATTTTATAAAATATAAACAAATGAAAGTCATTGAAGCATGAATAAAGTTACCGTTAATTAACTAGTAATTAATTTGGCGGATATTGCAATTCTAATTATCAATTTAGTATTGCTCCTGTAAACACATTAATCGAAGAATAGAAAATTAGTTTACAAAATAAACTATTTAATATTCATAAGAAGTTCGTGCAGCCGTACGAATGGTTCTAGTGTTTATTTACTCGTATTGTGTAATTACCTAAGTACATTATAGAACATTTCTAGAATAACTAAACTAACTAAATTTAGTATTTTTGATGGTTTACTGCAAGAATAACTGAAATACGACCTTTACGTTTAAGTAATTAATAATTATATGTAAACTAAGAAACACGGCTGGGTGATAAAAACAATGAATGATTCGTGAATTGCTGTCCTTTGATTACCATTTGGTATACAATATTTTATATAATGTAGACGTAATCATGGTAATCCCTGAGAATAAATCGCCGCAAATTACATAATAAATCATCATCATGTTTAGTTTTCATTTGAGCTTTATTTGAGTCCTGATGTCATGTCTTATGTTCCCTAGAGATAATAATGTACTTTATCTGCCCACTTATGTCTGTTTTATTTTCCCTAGGACAAGAAAACGTACTTTATTAACTTTCTTACGTCACAAGGTCATAATGACCGACTTCTGTGTACCGGAAGTATGATGAAAAATAATTTAGAAAATGCCTTCAAGACATTCTTCCCTTCCTTTTGTATTTTTGAAGTAACTGTTTCAATAGTTGAGTCTGTAGAACTTACTACAGTCGAAATTCCGTTAATGAATACGGTCAGGACAATATGAGACATTTAAATTTCTGGTAACGAATATTTGAGTACGAAATATCGTATGAGCCATATCATCAAAACGTCTAAAGGTATTTGAAATGGGGATACCAGAAAGGGAAATTATTCGTTAACGGATACATCAATTTTCGACAACGAAAATATTCGCATCAGAATATTCGTTAAAGGAGGTTTGATTGTATATCACTTGAGTGGTTCAATTTTTCCTCCAACTTATAGTTATTATTCGTAGAACTTTATTCGTTTTTAATATAAATCGTACGATTATCATCACAGTTAAATTTTTATTATGTTCAATTACATTCAATATAGCCATTAAATAAATTTAATTGTAATATCAATTCTGTTAACTCCATCACGGTTCGTGGAGTAGATTGATTAAATTTTAGATTTCTGTTAAATTTCTGTAGGTAATTATATTCTTTATGAATGCGAGAGTAACCGGTATGTACCGATAGTGTATCTGTAAAATGATTCTTAAAAATACTAACAATTTTCGACACTACTTTATTTTCTTGCACAAACAATAGTTTATTCCACGTAATACTAAAAAATGTTATTATAAAACGATTTTATATAATAAACTCCATTAATAAAATGTCCATCTCCCGTATCGGCTATTTTTAAAACGCAGCATGTGGCATAACTATGTTTAGTATATTCAGTTAAATTTATAATTACTTTAAACGGAATATATTCAGCACACTTAGCAATCTGTCGGAGTATTTTAATTAGCTTAACATATCAGTCAAATATTTATTAAAGTTAACGCGGTTTGTTTGGAATGGAAATATCTTATTATAGCATTTATTGACATAATTTTCAAAAATAGAATTATCAAGTATTATCAAATCTCGGTCTATTTCGAAATATTATCAGTAGCTAAAACAGAAACTTTATTTTGTGTATCAAGAAATTATTTACACTAGATTTGGTAAAAATTGCTATTATTTCAAGGTTTCTTGATTTCAGATTCGTAATTAGCAATAACGAAAATTTCTAGTTATGAAATGTCATAAGTGATCAGCCATTCTGAATTTTGTCGAAGTTGAGTAAAGAATTGCAAAACCTCCAGGATCAAACTAGAAAAATCCAACTGCAGTGGAAAACTCTATGGGAAGTTTAATAAGATTTAATAACGAGTAAAGTTAAACAAAATATTTTAAAGAATATAACCTCAACAATATTAATATTTCCAAACCAGAAAGTTTAACAATTCTGTGTACATGACCATATGTACGCTATTGACGGATCGAGAATAATGCAGATTACAGATTAAAGCCTGAGTACCCTTGATCAAGAGCCATAGAAAAAAGTCCCCTACTCAGCAGCGAAAAGCTCGCATCTAGTAGCAATCGTGCTCTATAGTGTAACCATCGAAACTACGCACCTCGTAAAAGTTCCATTGTCGTCAGAAAAGAAAAAAAAGGAAAAATACGCGCTTGCTCTATATCAACCGTTGGATGCTTCGTAGGATGGTGCCCTTTTGATGTAAATTATAATATCCATCTTATTACTGTAATATTACGCAATATTCTTGTACATTATTCCTTGCATAGAGTAGGATGAGATGAAAATGAAAATGTCAAAAAGCGCAATGTTATTGGATCCAGACAGACAAAATTAATGCCGCCTACTGCAACGAGGTAAAAAGCGTCGGGTAATTACATTCCGCGGCGCTAACGTTGAGCATCTTCACTGGCACGGGCCGAGGTGCTGCTGGATTTCGCGGTGATATTTATCGCGGCATTGTTATGAAAAGTAGCCTTCTTCACCTGCTTTATCCGGATGCGGGTTCGAGGGGTCCATCGGGACCAGGAAGAGGCTGCGAACTTGCGAAAACGGGGGCGTTTCCCCGTGCAGCCGCAGACCGCAATTTTCATCGCCACACGCGCGCCCCCAAATTAATTTTTCCCGATTTTCCTAGCTGATAAAAGTTTTCCCAACTGTTAATGCAGTTCCTTGCACCCGACGTGCACGCCTATATCCAGGAAGGCACCTACTCCAAGTTTTCGAGGTACCATCATTATCACAAGGAACCTCTTGCTAACGTTCCGACAAGACTGCACGCGGTCTAAAGTCGGGCGAAAGGAATTTGCGACCTGTAAAGGTATTCGCTTTTTTCTTATGCGGGCTTAAGGGCCGACGCTCCGCCAACTTTTCATAATGAAACACGGCAACGGAATTAACTTTTCAGGCTGCGAGCGGACCCGTGAAACGTGATTTGCACGTAGGCGCGGATTACACGTATAACGATGCGAAAGGCAACATGGACAGTTGAAGGGTCCAAAAGAAGCGATCCAATTTAATATGGACTGGAAACCATCTGATCCGAATTCTTGGAGGCGTTAGTCTGGAATTATAAAAATCTGAGGCGAATTGATCATTTTGACATATTAATTAGGCTAATTGATGAACGTGTGAAATTATAAGGAGGTTCATAACCAATCTAAAGTTGGTTGGTTTAAAGGGACATTATCAGCTAATCGTTAACGCAATTAAGCATGAGAATGTTTTAAATAATAGCTTATTACTTATATTAGTATCAAACAAGATTACTGTGAGGAAAAAACAAGTTTGGATATGAGAACCAAACGGTTCGGTTAGAACAATTTGTTAATGTACACATCCATGTAGTCTGTCGAGTTTCTTTCTCGAAATGTAAATTCATTACGTATGCCAAATACCAAATGAACCGAGTGTAGGTAAATCTAGTTTGGTTCACATAAATACACGTTGTTTTTCAGAACTAATCGTTTGATTCTTAAAACCAAACGATTTTATTCTTCGAACGAAACAGTTTCATGAACCGAACCAAACAGTTTTATTATCGGAACCAAATAGTTTTGTTGTCAGAACCAAATGGATATTCATTATAACCCAGCGGTTTTATCATTATAACCAAACGGTTATATTATTATACCCAAACGTTTATACTATTATAACCAAACGGTTATATTGTTATATCCAAACGGTTATATTATTACAACCAAATGATTAAACTATTATAATCAAATGATTATATTATTATAATCAAACGGTAATATTATTATAACAACTGGTTACCAAACGGTTTTATTATTGAAACCAAGCGGTTTTATAAACCGACATAAGTGGTTTTATTATTAAAACCGGACGGTTTTACTGTTGGAACGAAACGGTTTTATGAACCGAAACAAATGGTTTTATTATCGAAACCAAATCATATTGTTGTTAGAACCAAATGGATATATCATTATACCATATATGGTTATATTATTATACTCAGCGGTTTTATCATTATAACCAAACGGTTATATTACTATACCCAGCGGTTTTATCATTATAACCAAACCGTTATATTATTATACCCAAACGGTTATATTATTATTCCCAAACGGTTATATTATTATAACCAAATGATTAAATTATTATAATCAAATGATTATATTGTTATAATCAAACGGTAATATTATTATAACAACTGGTTACCAAACGGTTTTATTATTGAAACCAAGCGGTTTTATAAACCGACATAAGAGGTTTTATTATTAAAACCGGACGGTTTTACTGTTGGAACGAAACGGTTTTATGAACCGAAACAAACGGTTTTATTATCGGAACCAAATCATTTTATTGTCAGAACCAAATGGATATATCATTATAACCCAGCGGTTTTATCATTATAACCAAACGGTTATATTATTATACCCAACGGTTTTATCATTATAACCAAACCGTTATATTATTATACCCAAACGGTTATATTATTATTCCCAAACGGTTATATTATTTTAACCAAATGATTAAATTATTATAATCAAATGATTATATTGTTATAATCAAACGGTAATATTATTATAACAACTGGTTACCAAACGGTTTTATTATTGAAACCAAGCGGTTTTATAAACTTAATCGGAACCAAAACATTTTGTTGTCAGAACCAAATGGATATATCATTATAACCCAGCGGTTTTATCATTATAACCAAACGGTTATATTATTATACCGAGCGGTTTTATCATAATAATCAACCGGTTATAGTATTATACCCAGTGGTTTTATCATTATAACCAAACCGTTATATTATTATACCCAAACGGTTAGACTATTATAACCAAACGGTTATATTATTATTCCCAAACGGTTACATTATTATAACCAAATGATTAAATTATTAAAACCAAATGATTATATTATTATAATCAAACGGTAATATTATTATAACAACTGGTTACCAAACGGTTTTATTATCGAAACCAATCGGTTTTATGGACCGACACAAGTGGTATTATTGTTAAAACCAAACGGTTTTACTGATGGAATGAAACGGTTTTATGAACCGAAACAAATGATTTTATTCTTGAAACCAAAGGGTTTTATTATTGGAAACAAATGATTTTATGAACCAAAACAAATGGTTTTATTATCGGAACCAAATTGTTTCGTTGTCAGAACCAAACGGTAGTATCGTTATAACCTACCGGTCAAATTATTATAACCAAACGTATATATTATTAAAACCAAACGTTCATATTATTAAAACCAAACGTTTATCTTATTATAAGCAAGCGGTTATATTATTATAACCAAACGTTTATATCATTACAACCAAACGGTTATATTACTATAATCAAACGGTAATTATATCATAAAAAACGGTTATCTTATCATCACCAACCGGTTTTTGTATCTGAACCAAAATGTCACTGCGGTTCGCAGAATTTATCGGTAATACACTGTGTCGCATCTCTCAAATATTTGTTTGTACACATCCACGAAACCCAAATTAATGATCAAATTGTAGTCATACTTTAATCGTGGTTTAGCATACTGTGTTCACTACTTATGTTGCTAATAGCACATTCCCAAACCAAACCGGTTCGGTCGCAGCAACTTATCTTTTTCACCCAATTAATTGGTACCACAATTAACCAATGCGATTTAGTCTACAGCAACCAAACTTAGTAGTTGTAGCTGCTAAACTCTATTTACGTAAATCTACGTAATTACATTAATTAATTTACTTTTGAAACCTATCATACGAAACATAAACAAAAAGATATCAAATTTGATGCAGACTGAGAATCCACTGTTATGAATTGAGATGTATCGATTAGGACGTTTACATCTGGATTAAGTTAATATTAATATGTCACCAACAAATGGTTGGTAGAACCAAATGTCTTGATTATCTTTCAACATTTAACAATGAAACCAAATTATAATCACAATTTATTTTGAATATGTTTGAACTGAACTGAATGGTTACTTTGATTTTTCTGTTAGATGAAATTCTTCAGCATCTATTTAATATTTTTAATAATATTCCATCGTCTAGAATATTTTGGACCTTGATTTAGTACTAAATATTGAGCAATATATTACCCTTCATAAAATTACAAGTAACACGTAGAATTGGCTTTGTGCCAGCACGTGAATTACCGTAAATATTTACATTAAACTGTGGTTATTAATGACAAAATATTTTGAAAAATTGCTAGTTGCTGGATACAAATAAAAACAGTTCCAGAAGATAACCATTATAGAATGGATGTTCGAAAACACAATTCAAAATGACACAAACTTTTGTGTTGCATTTTTATGTACTATATAGGGAGAGAAATGTAGAATTAAAAAATAGAATAGAAAATAATAAAAATCAATACGTTGCGTAACCTTAGATTAGGTAGTATTTGGCAATCACAAAGGCATTACCACTGTTCCCTGCAAGTTTTTGTAATTTTTTCACAAGTGTAAATAAAAAATACCTTTAAATAAGGTATTTTCGAAATGACATGAAGAATTTGGTATAATACATTTCATTCAACAAAAATAAATTCCTCCCAGTTTCATTCAAAAAGTAAAACTATTATATTATGATCTAAAATTCAATTATCAAATTCATCGTTGCACATAATGATTCAATAAATTAATTAGCGTACCAGTTGCTTTTAAAAATAATTCATTTACATAGAAATCTGACGTGTCAGTCGTTTGCAAGCATTCACAAATGATAATCCGTTTTAGCACTTCATTACTTTTGCATTAATAACCTACGTATATGAATAAATGAAATATTATACGGAATTATTAATAAAATTTTGCTCTTTTCTGCAACCGTATAATGCTTTCGGTATTTAAACATTACAAAATGATGGATTAATGTTTCCCTTATTTCGTTCATTTTATTAAATGCAGTTCATTAAAATCTCATGCGCAGATTTTCAATCAATTCGATGGGACCGTACGCCATCGAAATTTATACGGTTTTGTGCGTCCCTTTTATTTCTTTATTGATGCTTTCGAATCGTGTATGAACTGAAAAACGAATCGCTTTAATATTGCAATGTTGATAAATGTATTCAACATTTGCTTATTTAAATACACACTGGAAACGAACACGTACTTCTGCTGATTTTTCACGTTTTACCTTTGTTTGCGTACGTCGGATTTTAAATTCAGTTATCGTTTTTCACTTATTTGTTATGTGTTTATATTCTTAATTTGCGTAACACGAAAAAAGTTACTGTTTTTCAATCATTTTTAATGTTTTTTTTGCACAATGTTGAATCTTACCTCTGTATATACTTTTATTCATTCTTGATCTCTTGCTATTTGATTAGAATGCAATTTTCCCTTACTGTGTTTTATTATTGGTTTTACTTATGTTCAATAGAAAAAATTATTGTTTGTTTGTAATTTTAATCGTTTTTAATATTTCAATTTTGAATTTTCATATTGTTTTTCAAATTCCATTTTCTATTGATTTATTTTTTGAATCTTTCTTGGTTTCTTTAGTTAAGATGCAATTTTCTACCTTTTGGTTTCATCACTTCTTTATACTCGTCCGCTGTCTCTTTTCGTATTCCATTATTCCTTCTACGAACTTATCTCGCCTTTTCTGCAATGAGTTCTTTAACTTTTTTCTTCGATTATCATTGATCGAAATTTCTTTTTTGTTTGCGCTGTCATTACACTGCACAGAAGATATCTTGTTCCTGCAATTTTCATCTCATTTGATTTTTCACTGTTTTATAAACTTTTTACTTTTTATTATCACATCTTCTACCATAAAGAACCTTTGATCTATCTGTCTGTCTATTTCATAGCATTTCTTTTGATGTTTTTCCAACGAGTTTTAACATTTTCAGCAGACAGTAATAAATTTCATCGTATTTACTCATGTTCATTTTAATTGTCTTAAATAGTATTTAATATCATTATAGTATTTAAATTTACCATGTTTTACTAGTAGACTTTTTTGTATTCAACTTAACCTAACCTAACCCAATCCTCAGTCGAAAGTCTGTTAAAAGGCGTTAGTTTAGAATAAAAATCGTTGAAATAAAAAATTCATTTATTAAAACCGCAACTATTTTACTGATTTACCACAAATTTTTGTCATTGTTCAGAAACATTAGGAAAATATTACAAACACGATTAAAAAATAAATATTCGCGTAAAATAACCAATAATGCACGAACTCAAATAATACTTCGAAATCGTCTGTCCATATTGTGTAAAAGTTTTAAGAATGAACTCTCTAAATTTGAATTAGGGAAAAGTGGGTTACTATTTGAAATTAGTAACAAAATTTATTAATTATTAGTCAATTTTAACTAATTGAATGAACTAATCAAATTATGTTACTCATTCAATTAGTAGAAATTGACGATTATTTAGTAAATTTTATTACTAATTTCAAATAGTAACCCACTTTTCACTAATTCATTTTTAGAGAGAAAAGAAGTTTTGAAAATTGGAAAGAACTCGGGGTAAAAAATGTTAACACTAATATTTCGAAAGACTATTAACTTAAAGATATTCGACTGTTTATCTTATCACAAAGGCTATGTGTAGCAGATGATTTTAAGATGCATTTTAATCCTTTTATATAAGTTTCAAATAAATATTCGAAAAATGAGAAAGTATATTTAATTTTCATGGGGGATTCGAAGAGTTTCCTTTTTTTCAGAATTCTTTTCATCACAATGCAACGAGCCATCAGTCAATTTACAAAGGTAAAAAAAATAGTTGAATTATTAAAATATATTTTTTAAATATTAAAAAACTATCATCATGATCACATAATGGCGACCGCAGTGAAAATTTTCTAACTTAACAAATTTTTTTCATGAAAACTGCAAACTCTACAAAAAATGGTGTTAGAATTAACCTCTCTTAGAATGTGTCAAAGAATATTCTGAATTCTTTTCAGAATGTGTTGATACAATTTGTTATTTTTTCGAAAATTAAGAAAATCGAAATTGTGAAAAACGTAATTTAAGAAATCTGAAAAAAAATTCAGAAAAATCTTTGACTAATTCTAAAATATTTTTGTTGTAAGAAGGTTTTCTCAAAAGTTTATAATTTTTGGAAAATAAAATTATTAATCATTTCTAGATTTCAAGAATAATAATTAGCTTTTGTTGAAAACTATAGACTTCAGACAAAATTTCCTTAGAATTTGTCAAATAATACACTACAATTTTATTTAAATGTTTTAAACGACTTTTTTAAAAATTTCGTTTCTCCGAAAATTTAAAAATAAAAAATAATATCAATATATTCTGAAAAAAATTTTCAAAATCATAAACTCATTATATACTACTTATTTCCTATACTATTTTATAAGATATTAACAAAGATTAATAATAGAATATATCAAAACATACTGTACATTAAAAATATATGAACATTTTATAAACAAAAATAATAATCAATAAATAAGATTTTACTTTTAATATCGATGAATATCTAATCTTAGTAAACAACTAGCTGATCGTCTATGATATTTAATTCTTTCAATAGTTTAATATATAATGTGTAGACAAAATGATTTCAGTTCTTGTTAACCTGCCTGTTGGTACGCTTATCAAACTTTTCGGTTCATCGGTTCAGAAAATAATGAAAAGCGTCGAGTCGTCAAATTCATTATAACTTCCGTTTCAGGATGCGAAACGTTCACGAACAATTTTCAGGCTAATTAAGGACATTTTGCCTAAGAAAAAATATTGATCGCTGTTGCCACAAGGTTGTTACCTTAATACAATTTATGCATTATCACTCGCTCTAGATGAATTTGAATTAATAATGCATAAAGTACATGAATTAAAGATCGTACTACTTTAATAGTGCAATAATTGATGAATTCGATTATTAAACGATTCAATATTATCGATTATCAGTTTAATCTTAGAAATTATTTATTCATAAAGTAACTAGTGTGTAATAATAAAATATTAGGCTAATTTTCCATTGAATATTTCAGAGAAAACTGATCTTTTTAATCTGAGACGTGAAATTTACAAAAACTTATTGATCGTATTAACAAAATTTTTTAAAAATTAAAGAAATATTTCTTAATTTTTTAGAATGCATTATACTCCTTCTTCTTCAAGTTTCTAAAAAACTTGTTAGTTTTGGTTTTATATACCAAATAATAATTTATGTTCTAGCATTATTCTCCTCTCTAAATTAAAATTAGTTAAAGCTACTAATATTTGAGTGAAAGGTCGAACAGTAATTGAATTAGTAATTATTTTTACTAATACAACGACTAAAATTCAACCTTATATTAGTGATAAGGTGTTAGAAATACAATGGTTGTTTTTGTAATTTGTACACAAAAATTTGTATTTCATGTGTACTGGACAAATTTTGAAAATTTTGATAAATACTAAGGTTACGTTACGAACGTGACTAATATAAAAATTTCTATTCATGTCAATAAAATAGATGACAAATAGCGTATGAAAGGTAGAACATAAATGTTCATTATACTCACATATCCGGTAGGTCTTTTATTCCATTTTTCGCTATTACGTAAAGATCGAGATTTTCATAAAAAAACTTAATATAATACACATTTGACGAAAGCATAGTCCATTTTCATGGTCAAAGGAAAGGAAAAATTCCAACAAAATATCTTAGTAACTCATTTCGTTTCACAATAAAATATTATTAAATGTCATTTAAGTAAGCCCCGTCCCGAATTCAGTCGTATTAATACATAATTTAAACAAATTTATATTCTGGCACTATTTTGAGTGAGAAATAAAGCAAAAAAAATGTTTTAGAAATTTTAATATCAAATACAGGAAACACATTACATTTTGTTGACAGTATTTCTCATCTAAAACAGTACCAGAAGACGAACATTAATTTTTTTTAAATTATGTTTTAATGTAGGTGAAAATTTAGGAATTGGTCCCCTTAATCTCAATTAGATTTTTTATTCGAAATTTTTATAGCTTGAAACTACGATTGAGTAATATGCAGACACACAATTTTTTCCATATTTTTTTTTAAATTTTGAAACGTGAAAATACGTTTTGATAATAACATATTAACAATAAATCAATATTTTTATTTTGCTTTCTGGCATACTTAGAAAATCTATATTAACATGTTTTAGTAAAAATACGATCATAAAATACCATTTTATGAATTATGAAAATAGAATTTTATATTATAAATAGAATTTTCAAACATTTGCATTTTGGGGTCTAAATTTTTTTGGAAAACTAATATTTTAATTTTGATAAACTATAAAATTTCCAAGCAATAATAGAATTTAACTTAACATAAATAAACGATACTAATTCTAAAGAGGATTACTTAAGTTTTGTGGGTTAAAAATTATTTTCGTTTTGGAACAAACAGAGAATTATTCGAAATCGGATATAAATCAAGTTCGCGTCCCGCACACGTTACAGAATGTCTCTTCCAGATTCAGCTGCGTTACATATTCAGTGAGTTGTAATTTCAATTTTCCGAGCGATTATGGAACTGTCGTGATATCATGAGGTTGTTCAGTAACTATTCGCCGATCTTGAGGCAATGTATAATTCCTAATGCTCGTCATATTTTACTTTATTGACATAAATTTATGAAATATAAATTATGCATAAAAATCCAGAATTGCATTCTATAATTTTGCAGTGGCTCTAATCGTTAAGATATCTCTGCTTTCGATAAATTTCATGATCAAAATTGTAACTTGAAAAGAAGATGTGCTATTTACCACCTAGGAGAATGAAAAAAGTAAATTTTGAAAGGCCGCAAACTTTAGATCTAGAAGATTTATACACACACGGAAGAAAATATTGTATTAATTTTAATGTGGTACTAAAAATTGCTGTCATAACCGTATATTTTCAACTATCTCAAGGATCCCTCTTGAAAAAATATGTTATTGTAGCAATATATCACTTTCAAAAACTTAAAACTCACGTAGAGACCGAAAAATATGATTTAAATTAATGATTAATTTGTCTATGGGAATAAATTATAAACTAAATATAGTAGAAAAGAACGTCAAGTTAGGATCGGTTTTTACTTAATGAAAACAATTTCAAATTTGTAAACAGACGACAAGTAAAAGTGTTTTTCTCTCTCAATTTGAAACAGTGAAAAGTCACTGAATCTCATAGTATATTTACTTATTGTTTTAGTTATAAATTAGTCTGGGAATTTTAGTTTTACAGAGTGATTAAAATATTTTTAATTTCACTTGTTATTCAGTAAACTCACACTGATAAAAATTTACTTGATAAATTCAACTACCATTGAGATGTTGAGTCGAGAGTAGTTAAAAAAAATACTTTTTTTGTTAGTATAATTTTACTATTTTTACTTAAGTTAATATTATTTAACCAGTAAACGAAAAAGTATTCCGAATGATTGGAGATCAAGAAATGCGATATTATGCATAAAACTCAAAAAGGCATGCACTAATATAATAAAACAACCACAGTAGCTGGATTAAAAATAATACCACTAAAAAAAAAATCTCAGAAAAATTATTAGTTGATTTTACTACTTTTTTACTACGCAGAGTAGTTCGATACATATCAAGAAAATTTTCTAAGTTGTAGATACTACCGCAAAAAAGTTAAATCAACTAAAAATGTAGTTCTGCTAAATTCAATTCAAAATATATCGCTCCAGCATGTTGAATAGATTTTAGTATACTAGGTAGACTCTACAAACTGTTTTTAAATGTGGTAGAATTAACTGCCAAATATCGTTTCCATAACTATATTTTTTGTCGACTTAATTCTTTTATGGTTGTAACTATAACCTATAAAATTCCGTTGAGGACCTATGGAATACTTTCAGTAGTTAAAAATTAGTCAAATCAACTAAGAATTTTCTTCAGTGCAGTGAAAATGACTGATTAAGGAATTAAGTTTTCACTTACTGGAATTGAGAAGGTTCATATGAAATTAATAAAAAATTTGGATTTAAAGATAAACTGCATTATAAAATGTTTTTATAGCAAGAGACATTTTCTAAATATATTCTAAAAACAACTTGAAATTGGATTTTTCGAATTAAAAATTTAAAACTGAATAATCTTGTAAGAAATTGTGAAGAAACTTGAAAATATTTTAAGTATACTTGATAAACTTATGAATAAGAAATGACGATAAATTGTAATGTATGACAATTCCGACACGACATAGATTGGAAGAACGATGGTGATTTATGTCATCGTTAATCAGTACTGCGCTGACGTACTTAATGATAGTCAAGTATGGCGACACAAATAGACGATGTTATTCTCTGCACACCGCGTCTACTAAGATCCGACAATTCCTTACATCAATAACCATTTTCCCGCATGATCCAGAGTGTGGTTGCGGAATATAATTCCTGTTCACGTGAAAATGTGTCACGTCTTACGTTCAATAATATCGAAATATCGTTACTAACGTGCACATTTTTACTAATAATTGACAATATATTTTGATGTCGATTTTAAAATATTCTTTTCGGAATCTCCACTGTACAATTCAGAATAATTTGCAGAGATATGGAAAAAATTCTATTCTTAGCAGAATGATATTGACAAAAATGTTTTTATGATTTTTACGGTTATATTTATTTTTTAAAACAAAAAATAAGTAAAAAATCGTTTCAAATTTATAAAAAAGTCAGCCTTAAGTTGTATATCCGTGTTGAGCGAAGAATGAAGATCGATGATTCAGAAATCTCTTTTTTAACATAATCATATTAAATGAGAAAAAATACAAGCTAATATAAAATAAACAGTCAGCTTTTTATCAACTATTTATGAAAAATTTACATTAAATATTTAGTTAGCAAATTAAATGTTTCTCATCTAAATGTTTATAAGTTATTTATTTTACAAGCCTCTTATGAGTGTTATTAACTCACAAAATTAATGTCTCTATATACTACTTTTAAGGTGTATAAATAGTTTCGTACTTTCTAAACTTAAATTAATAAAAAAAAAAACTTATCTACAGCAAAAAGTGGGTTACCATCAATTAGTAAGTTTTTTTACTTACAAATAGTACAAAAATACTAATTCATTAGTAAAATTCTTCCAATCTTCAGTGCGCGGCCGCATTCTATTATATATTATTTATGTTCAACAATCGGGATCACTTTTTATATATCCATTTTATTAATTAAAATCCGTTTCGATGGAGAAAATCTTCAAAAATAAAAAAAAACGAACTAAAAAACATGGCATTTTATTTTATTTTGAAAAATGTTTGCAGAAAGTTTTTCGACCATTTTCTTGACGAGAATCGATAAAGCACATTTCAAAATAGCCGGAAATGTATTTTCTAAACTTTAAATAAATTCTTTCTACTGCAGATACTGAGCTGAATTGATGTACCTGCTTCTCTCACTTTTAGCAAAAAAAGGTTAAACGAGTAATCACGATTATTTCAAATAATTGAAATAACTAAAAAAATAGTCAGCTTGACAAACTTCAAATTTTTTAATATGTTCTGCCAATTTCCAGGTTCCTAAAAGGTCTCTAACCCTTATTTCCATAATAATTATTCCCGTTTCAACTATTTATTTGGATTATCGTAACTGCCTAAAAATAGTTGGACGTAGTATATGACGTTACTAAGACATCAAAGAAGATTGTCAATTTTATCATTTTTTATAGTTAAAAAATTTGAGAAATTTAAAGTAGTTCTTTCAACGATTGTTGGTTTGTCATTTTTACAAACTAGTTCGTTATGTTAACTATTTGCGAACAGAAAATTGTCAGATAGTTAAATCAACTACTCTCTTTTTTTCTGTGTAATTATTGGGAAGCCATATTGGTGCCGTCATGTTAAGTCGACTTTTATAGTAAATTTATTTACCTATCTCTAAATCTGCATTAGTAAACAATACTAATATAAAATAAAAAATAGGTTCTGTGAATTAGTCAGTTTTCAAACAGTAAACGCCACCTATTTATTAGTAAAATTACACTAATCGAAGGGTTCTAGTGTTCTAATAGAGCAAAATATAATATTTGATTAATTAAAAGAGTTTCCCACTTTTCGTTTACGAATTAGCAGTTTTTAATGCCTTCAAATTTAATGAGTAAGGATAGCTGTAGGTTTACATTGACATATTAATCAATCATTGCATTTGGATAGTGAATTGAAGTTCGTTTTCAATATAGAAGAAATTAAATTTTATAAATCTCTTGAACACGCACTTATATTATCTTCATTGGATACTTGTACAGTTTTATTATCCATTTACTAGATAGTGTATAGGTATATATTAGCTAAGAACTAATTAAAGATTAATCTGTGGTCACACCAGGGCACAAAATTAAAAAAAAAGTTGGTATTCATTCATTCACGAAATTGTGAAAAAAATAAGTATTAAATATACTTAACACAATACCTCAAAGTGTTTAAATGTTAAACACAATTGCTCTAAGTACAACAGTAATAGTACAATTTCTCTAAAGCCGCATTCATTTGTAGCGTATTCTACGTGTCCTAAATTGACGCGATTTTCACGATAAGTATAATTTTCATGTAGATATTTAAAAAATTTTTTAATAGTATATTACAATTTTTCGAAAAACAATATTCAAGCGAAATTTGACTGTATAGTAATTTGGAGTAAGACGCAAAACATGATTACACTTCCTAAGTAATTATTCATAGACCTCGTGTTCTCCTGGTTACAATGTAGATGTTTAGAGAATAGACAAACGAGGTCTCAGGTAAGTAACAAATCTAGGTAGCTTATTTACACATAAATTGATAAATTATAATGTAAAAAATGTAAATGTAATGTAAATGTAAAAAAATCTTGCTCACCGAACATTTATGAATATTTTTTATATAATTCATTTTATTCAAAGTGTTTTTTAACATTTTTATTATTAATATATTTTTTACTTTTATTTATTTATTACTTAACTAATATGAATTGCAGTTACTAAGAAAAATGAAAATATTAACAAATATTTATTTTTGAAGCCTTCGTGGATACAAACTATGTACATGACAAATAGTTTTGTTTTATTTTAATATTGTTTTAACGATTCTGTAAAAGTTTAACACTTCAAATATGAATACGGATTTTAACACTAATCGGACTTTAAACCAACAGCAAATTTTGTTAATTTACAAAAATTAGCATTAGAAAAATCGTTACATAATTACGAAATAAAGTTACGGAATGTACAAAGAAATCTTTCATAGCTCTTAGGAAGATGACACCTGAAAAATTTCAGATCTACATGCGAAGATTTGTTCGACTTAGACGGTTAAAAAAACTGGTTTCGAGAAAAACGGATTTAAAGTTTTAAGAGGAAATGATCTCGGAGTCGCAACAGAATAGAAAAATTTGACATTTAGATTTAGCCACTCTTGATCTTTTGACATATTATTGTTAAACTCCATAAGCCCCTTTTAAGAAGAAGAAATCATGTTCGGTTTTTAAAAAAATTCTATAGTGGTTTCCCCTTAAAGCGATTTAAATGCTAATTGAAGCCATCGTTTGAAGAACAAGAGTACGTTTTACGGGTACATTTTCTTTAGTCCTTAGATCCTCGATTGTTTGAAAGTTTTCCATATCCACTTTAAACCACTCACCGGAACTTTTAATGACGAACTTTCATTTTCTAAATTTACCGACGAAACGTAATCATCCGGCTATAATTAAAACTTGATATTGAATTATGGTTCATTAATCTAAAATTTGATTAATTAAATGTTCATGTATTCAATTTTCTTATTCATTTGAACTGATTTATTTTCAAGCAGATTTTCATACTGATTTTCCGGAGATCGTAATAAAAAGTCGGTTTAAAGCTCAGGGCGCTCGATTTCTTTTAATTTACCTACGATTCCGGAATTAGGGGCTTATTGCATTTTCACATGCAAAAGCGAAAAGGCAAAACGTATTATAAATTACGCGGCTTCTCTTGTTGCCGAAGGCGTGCAAGGAAAAGGTATTAAGATAGGGTTGAAAAATATATTTATCCTTCCATCTGGTGCGTGGGCATAAAAATGTGGAAAAAGGGCGTGCGATAAATAGCGAATTATATATCACGTCAGAAACGGTAACATACTATAGTAAAATCCATTAAGGCGCTTGGGGATATCGTGGGAGCGAATAAAAACGATGAAAATCACTGCGTCTAAGTAGGTTTAATAAGGGCTGGCGCCTGGCTTTTAGGATCAGCTGGATTCTGAGTATTTACTTTTTTTTTCTACCTGGGATTATTACCCATTACCCGCAATGTTTGAAAATTACCGAGAGAACTCATTTATCGCTAAATTTGAGTCTGGACACAAAAGGGGGATTTTTCTTCCGAGCGTGCTAACTCGAGTAGTTGTTGGTAAAGTTGTCGATTTAACGAGATTTTCGCTGCACTTCCGGATAAACTTCCTGTTTGGTCTACATTATGTGGGTCAAATATTTTGTACTTTTAATTGACATCGTATAGTTTAGTATGGTATAATTCAGAACTGGTTTTGTTGTATGATTAATTTTTCATTCACAGAAATTCAAATTAAATAACTGATTGTTTAGTTCCTTAAAATATGAAAAAAATTATTATTTTGGTACTGATATGATAATTTCTCACTTCATTATTGATGAATTGTAATATAAAACCATCTCACTAGATTGTGAAGTCTTCCTCGCCCAGCGTTTCGACCTTTTGTAGGTCCTCATCAGGGGCATCTATTGTAAAAAACATAATTCATAAATAAATCAGTTAAAAACGATGCACAATATTTTCACGGGTAAAAATGATAAATTAATACAAATATAACATTTTAAATCCCACCAACTATGAGTCAGGTAAATCGAAGGCTAACTAACAATATAAACATCATTTAATCAAAACTTGAATAATTGTAATATAAAACCTAAAATCTCCATTTATCGTGAAAGAGTTGCTGACTAATCTCGTAAATTGAATTTATCATTTAGCGTCCAATTCTCCAATTAAGTATCGAATCAAACTGGCAACTATTTGAAATCGCTGTGGATAGACTATAGACACATCAAACATTTCTTTTCTGATTAAAATTGCTGGTTAGTTGTAATTTTTAGTATCTTTACTAATTGTACTTTTATGACCGGAAGGTATCAAACTAACTGCAACATTAAACGTAAATGTGCATTCGTCATGTTTACACCCTCCATCAATAACGAAAAGTTTTCATTTCTAAAGTTACTTCACGTTAATCCCGTAAACGTTCACAGCAGTTGGAAAATTGAGAAAATTTGCAGAAAATATAAGAGGGATTATGTTGAATCAAGAAAAAAGCTCGTCTATTTGAATACCGCCCACGAGAGATATAGTTTATACGCATTTTCAAAAGAAAATTATTTCTGCTTTTTTTACATTTAAAACATGATTTTCTAATTTAACTTTGTAAGGTGAAGACGTCAAAAAAATGAAAAATAAAGTAAATTTCTAATAATTATTGAATGAAATTTTGAAATTGAAATTGTCGAATATTAAGCATTTTCTGTAAGATGAATTTGCATTACGAATAATTAGCGAATTTACCTCGATCACTAATACTGTAAATCCAATATCTAACATAAAACAGCATTCTAATGAATAGTAGAATTAAACCAACTTAGGCATCGGCATATTGCTTCCACATATAGTAATACCCTAATATTCCATCGAGAGAGACATTCTGTGCATAAAGACCTGTATTAATTTACATTGATATTTCAGGGCGATTAATAGATTGATATATTGGTCGAAATAGATCATAATTCGGAAACAGATTGCAGTTCACGATCTGCCTAATTCTAGGCACTGAAATGACCATTCATAGGAAGGTACCCTTCGTTAACATGTGTACGTTGCCTTTTGATATTTATTTTCATTGATGAATTCAGAATTTTAAGGTAGGATTTTTAACATCCGAAACGGATAATGTCTGATATGACACTTGGAATGGACAAATATTTTCAAGTTATGGTGTTTAGTAAATGTATTAATAATGCATTTTCATGCTAATATTTACTACCTTTAGTATATTTATGTTTGATATGGCTACAGGACGTGATCAGGTGTCTCATAAGACACTTACATGATCATTTTTAAGACATTTCTTGGTATATTATAGTAGGTGTCTTGGATGTAAGACACGCATAAATGAATAAACTAAGCAACCCACCTCAACGTCGATTTTTGTTCAATATTAAACGGTTTAAAATGAACATATCCACTATGTTAATGGATTTTGAAGTTTTAAGTTATGTTTAATGTATACAATGTATTGAAAGCAAAAAACCAGTTTTGCGTTGATATTAAAACACTTTTAATACAATTAAAATATCATAATGAAACACCGTTTTGACTTCAACAGTAAAAAAAATCATACCTGCCGAAATATATTGAGATGTCTTTTGGAAAAGTATTTCATATCCAAAAAAAAGTAAGTAAATGACTTAGTTATATACTTTTCACAAATGGCTTACTTTTGTTTATACGATTCGAAAATTATATGTACAGAAAATTACTCTGAATATCAAAGGTTTCCTAGTAGCAAATGAATGTACAGTTTACATTCCTTCATTAAAGTATAAATAGGAATGAATCATACCTGCTTCAATATTATTTCGCGAAGGGGATTCGATTTCCAGTAGAAACGTAATTTATATAAAATTAATTTGTTCTCTGCTTTAATCGCTGTATTTTGTATCAGGTTTAATAATTTTGGCCTCCATTTCACCCTCTCAATAATTTTCTTTAACTCTTCATGTAACATAAAAAAAGTACTAGTTTTGAACGAAATCAAATTCAGACAATCACCGTGAATTTTTATAATAATTTTATAAATGTGACGTGAGTATATAGTTATGAACAAATAAAATGAACTTTTGCATTCTACTGAATGACAGAAATTAATTGCTGTTGGTACAATTTAAGAAATTTGCGATGATGTCACAGAAAAAATTGAATTTTTAAAACGACAGTGAAATTTAACGTATTTTTATTCCTTTTGCTTTTTTTAAAATAAGGTCAAAATTTAAGAGTTTCTAAAGATGGAGTCATTACCTGTTGCATTATGTAGAAACGGTTCATACAATCACCGATTAAAAATACCATTTTCAATCATCAAAATAAATGAAAATTAAATAAAAAACTAGTGTTGGCGTGGTGCCTCGCTCGCTTCGCTCGCTCAGAAACTTCGACCCAGTGGAGAGTCGACTATTCCTTAAGACTCGTTTGTTTACTACAGTTTTCAATTATATTATAAAATTATATTGATATTTGGGGGTCCAATCATATTTAGGTCCAAGTGGCTTCGATAGATGCGTTACAACAATATAGTGTTTCTTATATGTATGAAAATTGAAAATGAGCATTTTCAAAACTTCGACCCCGACAACAGGCCAGCCGAAGTATTAATAAATAAAAGTTGCAAAACACTTACTTCATGCACTTGTATTCTAATAGACCATTCGATGCATATTACATGTTTACTGTGTTTTACTAAGTACTGTCTGTATTATTATGATATTATATATACATATAATTCGTCAAAGATATCTTGAAAGTGTCGAAAAGATCTATGACGGATATCTTATAGATATCTATAAGACATCTTTTAGATATATCGAAATAGTTATTTTCGTATCAAGGGCGTAAAAGAACTTTGCGCCCGTAGGTGGTCACCGCGCTCGAGGAGCTGGCAAAGACTACTCCTGGGGGGTAGTGGGTCGAAACGTCGAAATTTGATGAAAAACTGTAGGATAATTTTTTTTCCGCGATGACCAAATTCAATACTTTTTCAGACAATAGTCATAAACATTTTAAACCAGTTTTTATGGCATTATCGTTGACTTTAGGAAGAAAATGCATAGAACCTTTTTTGTAGAGAATTTCATGCTCTATCTTTTTTGTTTGAAACATTTTTTAATAAAATTTGTATTTTTCAAAATAAATGCAAAAAACTACAAAGAAACTTAATTGGGGCTAATTTTTTTTTAGTAATGGACGGGTGGATCTGCCCCAAAATCTAATCAGATTTAAGTTATGCCAAGACGTGTATTTAAAAAAAAAATTATGTCAATACGCTTATCCGTTCGCGAGTTATAGCGAGACAAAAAACGGGACGTACGGACGTACGTACGTACAATATCTCGGACACAAATTTTTTTATTGTTGATTTGGGTTCCTTAGGGTCTGAAACGTCGACATTTGATGAAAAACTATATGGTAATTTTTTTGCCCGAAGTGACCAAATTCAATACTTCGTCCAGGCCTAGTCTGGGTCGAAGTAATTATCATAGATTGTTTTCATTATTAATAATACTTGTAAAAATATTATAAATGGAATACTCTCTAAAGTTGATGATACATCAAATCACCGTATATGTTCCTAACAAAAAGTAAAAACAAAAAGAAATATTTCTAAAATGAACAGAAAACTAAAGAAATTATAAAATTGATTGTAACATTCAGATATTAAAATTACATGAATTAAAATAAAATAATTTTTGAATAAAATTATAATACGTAAAAAATCGAATTATAACATTCCTTTACCAAATCAGTATTTTATTTATTTATTTAAATGAAATGCCGAAGAAGAAAAACTTTTCTAAGCGCAAGAAAAGTTTTTCGATTTTACATTCGGTGCAAAGTTCGGAAATAAGAAAATCGTGAAATGACTTGACGTTAGAATTTACTATGCGACGTTGGCAAGCAATATTCGGGTCACTTGGATAAGTTAGTTTATACAGTTAAAGACTACATGCATGAAATGTTATTACGTTTCTTGGAAGCAGTTAGTATACAATTTTTAATACAATTTCAAAGTTATAGATTCGACTTTTAATATTTAAGAGTGCGCATACTATTGGGCATCGGATTCGAGCATTCCAGTTTTTTTAATGTTACCTGATGCAATATGAAAATGCCTAAAAATTTTGACGCACAAAGGTCGGTTTAATTTAATTTATCGGTTTAAATAAAATTATTTAAATTATGGTGAATGTCAAGAATTCTTTAAAATCTTGAATGTTAGTAGAAAATAACATAAACATTTCAACAGCTGTTTTCTACTTTATATTTATAACATAGATTATAAGTTATTTAATTTACACCAAAAAAAATTTCCTCATATTCGAATAAACTTAAGTTCTATTTTAAGTCTTAAGTTCATTTCATAATAACTAATTACTCGTAATTCCTTTCACTATAATATTTTATTTATATTATGACATCGAAACGTGCAATAAACTACAACTTTTCTGACTACACTTAAAAGTTACAGGACAGATTAATTAATTAATTAATTAATTAAGGACCTAAATTCCAGAAATATGTAAAAACAACAGGAAATAAGTTACTGCGATTTTTGAGATTTTCTTTTGCCAAAAATTAAGTCAATCTTTATTCTACGATAATAGATTTGGAAGCCAATGAAGCCAGCAGAATTTTTTTCGTCCCTGATTTAGTTCTAATTCGTGGCATTGAGAGCAATTTTGTTAATAAAATATATAATAAAATAGATCATATAATATGAAAAATTTTTCAAAATGTGAAAAAAAATGATGTATGAAATTCCTTTTTATGTAAATTTCCGTCGTCGGCATAAACATTTACGTATTTCAAGAAAATGTAGGTAATATCGACTAAAATTAAACGTTACATGATGCTGAATTTACGGTGCAGTCTGATTTTTGTGCGTAAATATCAGGAAATGCCTAATATAAATATAGGTATAAAATATCATTTAGTAAAATATCAAATATAATTTTAATACACTTATTAATTTCATAGTTATAAATGAAATCCGTTGACAGTTATTCGATACATTTCAATAACTGCAAAGTTGGATTTCAAGGGCCTGATGGCAAATCGTTTTCATGTCTAAGAGTTCGCATGTTTTACGAATAATTTCTCAGTCGGAAGTAAGCGGCTTCTATGATGAAGTACGTACTTTGCCTTGAGTCTTATTTAGATTCTCTCTAAGTTTAATGAAGATATACGGCACGTGTCTCAATTTCTTGGCAATCGCATTAGCGTGGTGACAGCATAGTAGATGGCTATCGAATAACGCATGCTAACGCCTAAAAAGTTTAACTTCAAGTTCAACAAAGTTTTACTTAAACGGATTATGTAGGTTGTCAAATGTTCAAAGAAAAAACTTTTAATATACTTTAGAACATTCTATTATGCTGATTTTTTAAATTTTGTCAGGAATTTTAACTAAGGGTAGTTTTAATACAGAGAAACATAGGATTTATTGTGTTCGTCCGATATTAATCTAAATTATATTAATTTTTAGGCCTTATTACGAATATGTCGGAGTGCAGACCTCAATTTTTTTCGAAAATCAAAAAAAAAAAACAATAAAAACTAAATCCAAAACCCGAGTTTTCTTTTCATAAATCAATGTAGGTTATATGTCTTATCAGTTTTCATCCACATTTAATATTTTTGTCCTCCCTACAAAAGTTTCATATGATCATAAAGAATTTAAAACCAAGAAAACCATTTGTTTCAAGAAATTCTTATTAAATAATATTAGGTTCTTCTTCTCTTTTTTTTTCTTTAAATGAAAGATTCTTGTATGTATTTATTTTTTAATCGGAATTTGAAAATTATGTTTATAAAAACAACAATTCTTTTCCTATCACTTCAATTGTTCCTTTTGTATTAAAAAGTTTGTTTTGAATGATATTCGTTTTATGGATTATCCTAATTTTTAGATTCAGTGTAATTTCGTGTTCTACAATATTGTATTGAGATAAGTATATTCATTGATAATGTTGTACACTCTATTTCTTTTAACGAAATAACATTTTTTTTCACTTCTGACCATCCGAATCTTAATGGAAGCTTAATTATTCAAAATTATATTAACAAATTTACGTTTACTAACATTTTTTGTGATGGTAATATTCGTAAACTTTGAGGTTAGGTTAGATATTTCTCTATAATCTTTAAAAATTTTCCTTTTTATTAAAGCAAAAGTTTGTTTTTAATCACTATATTCAGGAATATGCAATAGATCAAGAGACTATAATTGCGAGTGATTTAAGTCAGTAAATAGTCGAGCGTCATTCGTAAAATGAATTTATTTACATTCTTAAAAAAATAAATACTACCAGGACCGACGAGGTTTTCTTTAAGAATTCAGTTTCAAACTACATGAAAAATTAATGTTATCATATTTTCGGAAATATTTTTTTTATTGTTTATACTTAAAGTTATAATTCTAATGTAAGAATATTGTTTAATCTACAGGGATTAATAATTTGCTGAAAAATTTATTTGCTAAAATATTTTTTCTTTAATATTACAGTATAATTGGTTAGTTTCATTATTCCAAAGTTTACACTAATTTCTTGTCGAGAATTTTCGCTGTCAGAATTGCAAAAATGTTTTAAAAAACATATCATAATTTTACAGTAAGTAATCAATAATTTAAGCATATTGGCATACCTAAATTACTACCTGAGGTAGTAAAATTTCAGAGATGGTATTTTCATATTTATTAAGAGATAAAAACACACAAGACAAAACGACGAACACAATGACTAATAAAAACAAGGTAAAAACGTAAATTAGTTAATTAATGTTATTATTACTATTTTTAAATTCGAGAATATACCTATCGAAACATAACTTTATTGTGTGTGATTCACACGAGATTAGGTTAGGTTCCGTTAGAGTTTCCAGAAGGAGGTAATAATGTATTTTAAATTCATGAAATTTAAAAGTGTTTTTTGTCAGCGTGTCTTTTGTCACTGTATTTTTTATCGTTGTGTCTTTTTGCCTTGTGTTTTTTGTAGTGTACTGTTTTTGTATGTGTACATTTGTCATGTAACCTTTAATTTAACGAACTGCGCGTTAGATACTATTTAAAATTCTAGTAATAACAAAAATGAAAAAGACTACTTAAAATTAATGAATTTTTAGATTTTATTCTTAAATTCCTCCGAGTCACTTAACAACTATACATATTACTCCAAATTGTTTCAATTGAAATGGAATACGTATATGAGTTTAACACATTATTATTGAGTTTTCACGAGAGACAATCGCTTTGTTTTATCAATAACCTTTTATGCTTGCAACGATTGGTATCATTCTAAAGGTTTTCGTAGTGTGTTTTACAGAGTGGTTCTTTTCAAAACGTACATTCTACGACAATGTTTAATAAAATATTGAACATTATCAAATGTAAGCCACGTTTATTATCAGCAATGTTTGGTTATTATAAAAGTGGGTATATTGCGATGTTAAATAAATTTACACTGAGAAGAGAAATTGTTTCCACCGAATAAACGTATTTTGTTAGCAATTTGATGAACACATCCATTTAATTCAAATAAATATACGAATAAACGTACTTTGTTAGCAATTTGATCCACCATACATTGTGTTTTATCATATCTTGACGTCCGACGGTCCTTCTTATGACCAAATGAAAATCCACTTCAATAACGGGAGCCACCGGCTCGAAGAAAAAATCTGCGAACGCCGCGTCGCCACCTGGCGGCAGCAAAACGCACGGGGTGCGGCAGTCTTTACTACGGATTTATAGTAAATACAAACTTTAACCATGAATAATAGTAAATTTAAAGATTTACTACGAGACATAGTGTGAAATGAGGACTACACTAGATTATAGTTATTTTAACTATATTTGTCGCATTTATTTAAATCATTCTACATAGTTGATTTTTTAACTATGAGGAAATAGTTGCTGCAACAAAATTACAGTAAAATCGACTGTGAAAGTGGTAAATTTAACAATTTTTCATGGTAGTTTTAACTATATTCTTCCAACTATATTATATAGTCATTTTAACTATGGATTTTTTTCTCAGTGTAGAAAGAATTGCATTTTTCCACTAAAAAATGTTAGTGTTTACGAATTTGAGAAGTAGAAACTCTATTGTACACGACGTTACTATTATTACGATATTTGTTATTTCAATTTCTAAATAATCCTGTCGGTAATTAGTATACGTGACTATCATATAGCACAATATAGAAGCTCAATAACTTCTGTAGAAAGTTATAATCGATGAGAAATATTATACAATAGTTGTTCAATATCTCGTTTCAGGTAAAGTTTCAGAATGTAGAGATTACTTCTATTATAATGGGTATACCTGATAAGTGCGTTGAAAATACCTTGCTTCGATTAAACACCCTTGACTAGGGATCAATCGGGAATTACCCTTTCCAAAGTGTGTATTGTTCTTATTTATAAGCCGATATGCGTTTACACTTTGCAAGCTGACAAATTTGTGTATTATCTTGGATGAATTTATTTTGTATTTACCATTTTAACACGTCGATGCGCGGATTTTTTATATTTACTCTTGTACATTTAGTAAAAAACAGATACGCATGTGTCAAATGGACAATTTCCGACTGTTGTTAGGGTCACTATTGCGATTGGAGTCATTATCTCTCCATATGTAATATTGCGAAATATTTTTAGCTGACAAGCGCCATTTTTTAAATAAAAAGTGCAACCTTGTTTTCAAAGCAGAACTATCAGAAACACGTTTCTGATACCTTTTTTGATACTCTGATTGCGATACGGTAGAAAATGTATAATATATACACAATTTTTTGGAAAATTTTACATGACAAAAGAAACTGAAGAATGACACATTAAAAGTACAAAAAGTTTCCCGCGTATATTTTGAACTTTTAAGTGAAAGATCTGTTATATTTGTGAAGTCTTTTAACAACTGAGTATAAAATGTTGATAACTTAGACGGTGATGATGATACGTGATTAAATTACAAAACTATTTGTGAAACGTGATTTTTTGTCATTTTCCAGGGAACATAACGATAGAAAGTCGATATTGAAATTATTAAGATGAGTGTATAGATTTATTTGTCAAGACAATAAATTAATTTATGTTAGCATTGACAAATATATTAATACGAAAGACATAATACCTACGACTAAAACCATTATTTATAGAGTCCATAAACTCTACTCGCGCCGTTTAATTCAATTTTCGACCGCCATCAATATTAACAAAAAGTTTCACAAATATAACAAATCAGCGGTCCATTAATTTTGCCACAAGTTCTTTCGCATATATTGATTTCCAAAGGCACACGTGCAGAAAAAATTGCGGGCAATATAAAAATAATGCAAATTTCAATAATTATCGTTGAATAATTCAGGTAAGATATAATGTCCTGTTAGCACGACCCACCTGAACCGTGTGTCATTAAATCCCATTTCTTTTATTATTGGGAATTCGCTAGGCCTCCTGCCCGCGAAATACATCAATGTCAGTATAAATCGACTAGAATCGAACCGCCTGGAATAACGATTTCGAATTAAAACAAGCCCGAGGCGCCAGTTTTCGCTCTCCCTCTCAGAAATTCAAAATGACGAATATTTTCTCGCCGTATTGAATTTGGTCACCACGGGAGGTAACTAGGAAGTGAAAGATTACTGCGGCATTTTCTTGGAGGTACGAAATACCAGTTTTACTGAGTTTCGCAAAGAGAAAAAGAGAAAGAAATATTTGTCGAGTAAGAGAAAGTGTATGTCAGGATGAGAGAGAGAGGGCTAGAGAGGCAAAGTTCGGGTATCCGTCGACGATCCGTGCACACACGTTTTCGAACGTGTACTTTTGTGAAGATCGCTCTTAGGATGTCGAGTCACCCCTGGGAAATTGGTTGTGCGCCTTCCAATCGTCTTTCCTAACTTTTATTTTCTCCCGGGGACCGAGCGACAAGAAAATAACGCGAAACTGAGGTGCTTCAATACTACACCCCAGTTTCTCGCTATTCTTTTTGTCTTGTCATTGCTTAACTCGCGTTACGGTGATCTTGTCAATAAGCACAAGCTTAAGAGGATGACCCAGTCTCTATCCTACCAACATTTCCTCTAACAAGGTCATTCTGACGTTTGACTAATGCCCGGGAAAACCAATTGCTTTAAAGAACTTGTTTGGACACGACGGAATTGACAGCCAACGTTTTCATGATTGACTTATAGGGATTATTTTGAAAAATTTTTTAAGAATTTTCATGGAAAATTTCACCCCAGGAATGTATCGCTCCAAACAATAATCATGTACAGGAGTAATGTCTTATTTAATCCAGATTGGTTGGAACAAATCTATGAAGGCTAAGAAGAATTTTTCGTCTTTTTCGAGTGTATCTCATTTTTTTCGATGTCTACCATTTTTATGTTTCTTCTAAACTCTCAAAATCAATGGAGATCGTGAATGAGTGATGGAGAACCCGTAGGAAGTCCCATCACATCTTTTTCGACTCCGTGCCCGAAATTCAATTTCGCACATCCTATTCAATGCGTGAAAATTTTCTCTCACGAATTAAAAGGAAATACAGCAGAGTCCCGGTATATTTGCATCCCAGCATATTTGTCCGCTTCCGTCCGGATATATTTGGCCACTCGGTTCCTGGCGTTCCCCTCCCGTCTCCTTATATTTGTCAAAAGAAGGGGAGCGCCGCTTCTCCCACTCTCGTCAGTCGCGTTACGTTCGTGACGCCACAGCAGGCCCTTCCTGAGGCCGCAGCCCGCAAAGTGGGGGAAAAAGAGAGCGGTGACTGATTCTACTGTATTATAAACGTGCGAACTCTCGTTTCACTTGTGCGCAAATCACATACTTCCTCCACTTGTATCGCAATGCACTATTATGTGATTGTTATAATATATTTATCATTGGATTCTATTATTACACTTATGGAGGTCCTGATGAGCATATCGAAACGTTCAGATCTGTCTCAAATAATTTTGTATCCTAATAATAATAATTGATATTTAGTCATTCTGAGGAGCATTTGAAGACATCGTCAGCCAAGTTCACTATATATCATATCGAAGAAAACGATTGCACTGAATAAACTAATTATTCCCATGAGTCATGTAAGGACGTCATTATTGAGTTCTAGAAATTATTTATCTTTTTGGTCACTGAGTTTGCAATGACCCCATTCCTAATATTAGGTATACCTTAAGAAGTTCGGCATAAATTATTATTCAATGTCATTGTCTTCAGTAATTGTTTCGTTTGCCTAAAATCTTTTGTTTTCCATTCTGATATCTTATCTTTAGTTCTTTTACAAGTTCCCAAGTTTCCAAGTTCTCTTTAATTATCGGCATGAATGAAAACGTGTTTTCGTTACAAATTATAAATATCCACAATGTAGCATTATACCGACCTCAACGCGTTATATTTTATTTCGCTAAATATTCGCTTCCACCTCAATTGCATGAGCAAAAAGTATCCCTTATTCAGCTTTGAATGAAGCAAAATGGAGAAAAGGAATACCTCCGGTGCATCTCTTGAGATTCCCCCAAAATAAAAAATACATCGTTCCCATCTATATAACTTGGGAGTAGCACGTAAACAAAGTATAAAATGCAGGTATTCAAACCACGTTGCGTAAGGTGCATACAGATGAGACAAAAAGGAGTATTTCATTTCCTTCTATATTCGTGACTTTCTCGGTACGCCGATATCTTCGAGATTGGTGTCGGAGCTACAATCCTCGTCTCCAGGTCGAGAAATTCTTGAGTAATAATAATCAAACGTGTCGACTAGTCGGATATCAAATTACATTCTCGCCTTGATCCACCTCGATTTTCTAACCCTCGAAGAGTTCCTCTATAGGTATATACCTGACAGGCTGATTAGTTGATTACTATATTTCCCCGAGTTTGGTCCAGGGATCCGGAGCCCCGGTGCGCAGCTCAGCAGTCACTGAAACGTAAAGCAAACCTCCGAATCGTGAGAGCCCTGGTGTAATAACGGCCTTGTTTATGACCGCTGAAGATCCTCGAATCCGCGAGCGCTCACTAATAGCGAAGTAACCGTGAAAACCACCAGCCCAAGAGAGAAAGGGAAAGGTGAAAATGGCAAGTGCGAGAGAGAGAGAAATGGAGGCATCGAGATAGACGTGCGGTGCTCCAAACCCGCATTCTCGTAACAATCCGAGTTACGAGTTGCACCGGGCGATCGTTACCTACTAGAAATACTGAAGTTCCTTCCGACAAAAACTTGGCCATATGTACTCCCCTGGTCCATGCAGCCTCCAATGTGCGAGAGAGATACGCAGAGGCTGCAAACACTGGAAGTGACGTAGTTTCCGCTTGGAGAACTCCTGGTAATGCTGACGAAATTTGACGCCGATAAAAATGAGAGAAAACCGGATTCATAATTTGCACTCGCATTTTGCACGACCGTTTTTTTGAATAAGAGAAATCGGAGTAAGTTCTCTTGGATGGGTATAATTACATTGCCGGTGGAGGAAGGATACGTTTACGGTAGTAAGCGTTACATTTAATTATGTGAAGCAGTTCTGAGCAAGAAAGGTTCTAAATTTTGCTTTTTCAAACCGAGCGGTTGATGTGGATATAACCGAACTCCACGGTTGCGATTGGAATAAAGTCTCCCCAACCGAAGTGGTTTTTTGCTAATTGTTTGTTCGGTTGATGCATCTTTATAGTTTCGTTGATGGCTTTTTTTCCTCGTTGCTTCCTGGTGAATCCTCCTACTTGTTTACTTCTTGTTCTTCTTGATAGGTGGATCTTCCTCATTTTAATAGTCTCCACTTTCATTTTACTCTTATTTCTTCGCGTGATCGTATTTCTTCTGATCTGTAATATACTGAAGTTTCCTTATAATATATTACCTTCTGTTGCCGTGATCTATTTTGAATGCTGATAGATCCTTTGAATTATCCGTCCACTTTTGTCTACTCATCTGTCTTTTCCATCATTTTGGCTGAAGCTTCCGCGAAATCCACTCCAATTATTCATGTAAATAATTCGTGTTTAATATACATAAAAAGTTGTTTGTTGAGTTTATCATTTGATATTACAAATATCTTGCAGTTTCTTTCCTATTCTCTTTTTTAAGCTTCATATTTTCTAACCTCTATTTCTCGTCTTAATTTTGTCTCTAACAATACTTTAGCTTCTGTTTTTATTTTTTACACTCATCTTGTCGTTTTAGCATATATAATCCAGTTAATTAACTATGTGAATATTCAGACACGATGTTATCGACCATTCCATAATTTCCATTTATTTTGGTCGTTGAATACTAATCCCGTTAAAGCATTTCCGGTTTGGGCATTTTTCGACCGTAAATTTTATTAATGTTGTTGTGCAATCGAAAAAAGGGTTTTAACAAAGAAAAATCATTTAAATGCTGAACTTTTTAATGGTAATTATTGGTTTATGTCCATTCTTCAAATATTCACACACAATACCACCAGAGTTTCAAAAGTTCAACGCAAATGATGGAATCTAGTTATACAGGTTATCTTCTGGTACAAGATTTGGCTACTTCCTTTATGTGTGAGCTTTGAAGGAAATACCGGATTCGTTTTGGAATTTAGAAATTGATTTGGTTTTTTAGTTCAACCTGTTAAACTCCAGGAGTTAACAATATTCCCAAAATTAGTTTTATATAGAATGTGCAAAGTTATTGATGGAATTGTCCAAAATGATGATTTCTTCGAATTATAGTCGTCATATAATTCTCTTTGATAACTTTTTTTCGATAGATCATATGAAATTTATAGTGAAATGTCATAAATGAGCAGGAAACATCATCAAACGAGGTATTTCGAGGTGACGAAATCGGCTCTAGCACATATGCTCCTTGACATGCTATCTTTTATCGTTTTCTTCTAGTAAGCCTTCTTTATTAGGCTTTGCTTCTTTGAATTCTGCTTTATAATATTCTATACTAGGAATTTATATATCTACATATGATTGGTTGGTCTAGAGCAAAGCAAAATGAAGCGGAAATCCGACTTGTTGTTGTGGATTTTATAAAGTGATAGTCCGCAAGTTTCAAATATTTGAATTGTACAATTTCTAACATTAAAGGCCTACGTTATTAATACAAATAAATATAACAATGATAATGCTTTTGACGAACAAATTAGATTTTATGCAAAATTCTTATTCCCTCAGCGGTTTCTCTTTTGATGTTTGGAATTTGTTTGCACAACTCGGAAGTGTTTCGAAGGTGCTGGAAATATTGCGCATAGTGCTATGTATTTTAAATTAATTTAACTTCTTTGTCAGATAAATGTATTACATGATTTTACGTAATTTAATTTGTACTTAATTATGATATCATTTAATACGCTCGCAAATAAACGAGTAACGTTCTGAAAAAAAGAAGAAAAACTCGTCCCGATCGCGACGTGGGGTCGAACCCGGGTCTCCTGGTTACTATGATTCTAAGGCCTTAATCCCTATGCTACGCTAGCACTATGTTGTCAAACAAAAAAAGTTACCTGTAATTAGGGATAGTGGAAAAATATCCGTAAATCCCGCATGATCAAAAATTATTATCACCGTAATAATTTGAATATTGTATTACAATTTGTCATTATATTGCACGGAAAACAATTTTCACAGTCACGTCGTAATTGATGACTTGCAAATCTTTCGATATGCTTGTAACACAATCTTCTGTTTATCGTGGAATATTTTCCTTTTTATGCTACCAACAAGCATTTTTATGCACTGGGACGCCATTATAATATGTGGTGACATACCGCAAAAAAGACCGACAGTGACTGGATTTAAATGAACGGAATTTCATTAAAAGTACATTGAAGTGAATTGAATTTCATTAAAGGTACATTTAATTAAACTGAATGAATGTGCTAAAATCGAATTCCTAATTTTTTTACTATACGTAAAACTAAATTTCATAAACGTAGTCACATCAGTAATCCTTTTGTAGTACATTAACTAAATGCATCCAATAATAATTTTTTTTTCTTAATTAAAGTCCGTTATTGTTCCTAAAACTTTAATGTTATTAATAAGAATGTATTGATGTGCGCAAATAAAATATTTTTAGCAAACAAAAATATGCCAAAACTGCTGAAGTATTTAACTATTCACAGCGATTGGGTTTTGTAGACACTTCATTTAGCCTGGAATTCTGTTGTGGATTGGAAATGATAAAAATGATATGAAAAGTAAAACACAGCAAATACAAAATGAAACGTTATGAAATATTAAGAAAAAGGAGGAAGTGAATTTCATAAATGTTCGTGGCCATTCTTAAACAATTTTCATCCCGCGTTATTAAATTTAAGAAATTTTTGTTAAATTCATGAAATTTTTGTTAAATTTATGAAATTTGTATTAAATTTATTTTAAATGTTATTTATAGTTTGTAATTATTATTATTTAAAGTGACTAATTTCAGCGCTGTTGGATTTGATCGGATTTAGATAGACTGTCGGAACGGACTAACGAAAAGCTATTTTAAACTATGAATTAGGCCTTAAAAATTTATATTTTTCTTACTAATATAAATATAAAGATAAATGTAACTTTTTCTATGTTAAAATTGTTATTTTACAACTAAATAATGTTAATATAACCTATAGACTCAAGAAATAAGTGGCAGAAATATTACCCAAAAAATGTATTCAAAATAAACTGAGGTATTCCAAAAATGTGTCACGTCTGACACTTCGAGAGAGTCATAACAATACAACAGGTCTGTTGACGTATATATCACGACGTGAGATGACTCTAAACTGTCATAGTGATGGCATAACATAGTGACTTCAAATAAAAGTCCGCCGAAAAACTTGTCAAAATTAATCCGGGAAAGAAAAGGTACATAAAAATATTAGCACGTGTTTGACCTGAGTTATGATTATTTATAAAGACATTTTAACGATGCAAAATGATTGAAACGACGTCATTACAATAACATGGTTTTTCTTAACTTTACACAGAAAATCATAGTTCCCTCAATTATAATGAGGATATAATATTTTGCTACTAGAGAAATCAAATATGTGACCATTTGATGAACAACAGCAGACAAGGTAGGAATTTACGTTAAAAACCAATTGTTCTAAATTCAGGCTCTGTAAGGGCAATTTTGCTTTCTATTTACGGACTCGCACAAAATGCCAAGGAAGTTCATTAAGAATTGACCGAGATTTATTGGAAATAAATAAAAATCACCTACTCGATCAGAACTGGATGGTTCAATAAACGTTTAATTTATAGTATAAATCTAGAATATGAAACGTTTATAAGTTACGTATAATTCTCGTTTCGATGACCATCTAAAAAACGTCATAATATACCAATGTTTAAAGGTAATCGAAACGTTAAATAATATATACTAGTTTTAAACTAGTATATCAAATACGAATATATACACCACTTAAATGTCCTTATATAATATGTTCTCATAAAATGTATTTATATTAGGAGCGTAAAGATATTTTGTATACGAATTTTATGTACCTGTTGGTAAAATATTCTACGTATATGATATCCACATAAATTACAATTCTATTTACAAATTATCGCAATACATATCAATAGTAAAGAAATATAAAGGTTTTATATATTTCAGTATAAATATGGTATTGTGATAATTCAGCCCTTCCATATTAACCTTAAATATATTTATAAACTATTTCCAAATGCTCTTATTGGACTTATATATTAAGCGACATTTTACAAACGTAAACCCAAAGGCGATATTTCTCGTGTTATTTTTAAACATTTAATAAACCTCTTGCATTATATTCTTGGAAGGGAAATAATAGATTTAATATTTTGATAATAAATATGGCATATATCAGACATTTTATAAGCATATAATATGCTCCGATGATAAACGTAGTATAAAATCGTTTTTAAGCGGTTATATTTTCATAGATTATATTTATACGTTTAATAATCATAGTGTATTATGTACGTGTTTAATACATCATCAATAAACGTATTTTATACTACCATTTTATTTATATTACATAAACGTATATACACCACATACGTACACCACTTTTATACCATTTTTACGTATAATATTCGTTTATCAAACCATCGAGTTCTTATTGGGTGTTTCTAATACTTCTCGCTCAATTTCTTATTAATTCATTAATTGACCGTATATAGTAATTAGAATTTTGCCTTTACAGGGCCAGAATTTTGACAAATTGTTTTTAATCTTCGATTTTGAGTGTAAATTTATACTTCATCAGCGGATCACTTTATGAATTTTTATACAATAAAATCATAAAAAGTCGTGAAACAAGTGTCGTAATACTTTGTCACTCTTTATTCTTTATAAGATACTTTTAAAAGTTTCAAATTGGCCATCCTCTTGACGACATTGCAGTGCACGATGTTCCTGAAATGGAATTGAATGCAAAAACATAGCACCTCAAATTTTCTTTTAATTTCCATATGATTCTAGAAGTGCTAAATAAAATTTCAGCCAAATCCCCCGAGCCGTTTTTAAGAAAAGTATTCTGGAAGGTTATAAATTAATTGGTATTATTCCAATAAGAAGTAATTTCTTAATTCCCGAATCTTTGAATGCTTTTTCTTCGGATGTTTTGATTCAGATATTTTTTACGAACTTTTACATTTTCAAATCTAATCGGTATTCATCAATGGACTGTATCGAAAGGCAAACTTTTAAATACCCTCCACCGCCATCTATACCAAAATTCAAGAATTAAGCTAATTTTATTGATATTTTGACGATTTCATAATAAATTTATAATAACTGACTTATTTACAAGATTATTAATTAATTTATAACGTTCCTGACTACTTTTCTTAAAAACGGCTCGGGGGATTAGGCTGACATTTTTTTACTTACTATTTAATACTTTTAGAATCATACAGCAAAAGAAAATTTGAGGTGCTATGTTTTTGCATTCAACTTCATTTCAGGCCGTGAGTGATAATATAACAATAAACACACCAGAATAAATTCTATTAGAATTAATGTATAGCACGAATTACTACCTGTACGAGATACTCTTCTCAACGACAGCTTTCGAAGTTGCGGAACACAGTGCCATATAATGATGTTCTTTGGTTACAATGAGCTGTTATATGAATAAGACTCGATGTTACAACTACGGTCCGTATACGAATCGACAATAGGGTCAAGTGATAACGTCAGCAACTGTGAAATTACAGGACACACTGTCCTATGCGACCCTTCTCCCAACCACAGTGTTACAGAATATAATTATCTCATACATGATTCAATTTTTTAAAATTCGGTCTCTGTAAATGTAATTATTTCATACATCACCTCAAAAAGACTAAAAAAATTAATTGAGAATTTAAGGAGAATAGCAAATAAGTAAAAATTATGCATTTTCAAATAAAATTATCTTAAGTAAAAATCACTTATTACCGAAAATTCTCGGTCAGTTTTCAGTTAATTTCTTTGATATTTTTTAGGATACCGCCGATAATAATTAGAATTGCCTTTACAGAGCCCGAATTTTGAAACTTTTATTCAGTCATCTTTTATTTTATGTTTTTTAGTGAACTTTCTGCCTTATCGGCGGACCACAATTCCTTCCGATGTTTCCTAGAGGACCAAAACGTATAAGAATTTTTTTAAGAATCCTTGTGGGAGAAAAGTCGTAGAGTCCCGGTATAATTTCGTCTCGTTATATTTTCGTCGCAGCATATTTACACGGTTCCGTTTCATTATACTTACCTGTTGACTCACTCTTTTTCCCCCACCTTGCGGGCTAGCCCTCAGGAAGGGCCTGCTATGACGTCACAAACATAACGCAACTGAGGGGAGTGGGAGAAACGACACTCCCCTTCTGGTGGTAAATATAATAGGACTTTACTGTATATCTTTTTAATTTTGTTTAACGACCCTATTCTATTAATTTATAATCTTTATATATTTAGAGCTTTTTTGAAAAAAACAAACGCAAAGTTCATCTTTCCACAAACATCGCGAGGATCGATTGCATTCAGAACAACAGTGTAAATACAAATCAAAGCAACAAAGGATTTTGAAAATTCTCTTTTTAGTGAAAATCCAATACGCTAAACTTAGAATTCCGGATGGAGCATTAAAGCGAGACATTGGGTTTCGTCTGTTTGGGTGGAAAAGGCGACGTCGCGAGTTCCTCGAGCGCATCGTCAACCACAACACATAGTGTTCGTGATAGCATGTTGAGGATGCGACAATTGAACAAAGTGGCGACGGGGCGTTAGTACAACTTACGTTCCCTTAATCGCGCTTAATTGCGTGCAATTACTCGAAATGGGGAAATAACAAGTCGGTCGTACGCCCGCGAGTGTGCGCTCTCGGTTTTTTTTTTTATTCTCGAAAGTGGAGGCGACAGAATTCGGAGCAATTAAAAGAGCCGCCTGGTATAGCACCGTTAGTCACTCGGACGTCGAACATTTCGTTGTTTCGAGCATAACCTTTGCTGAAAACCGAGAAATCCCATCATCATCCGGAATTTCAGTAGGGTGCACAAAGGGACCAGGCAGCCTCCCGACGTAAGAATATGAGGAACGCACGAAAATTCTCTAAGATTACGATCTCGGAGTCGAGGGCTTACCGAATGCCACAAAGGCAGCTGACAGACGTTACGTTTGATGCATTGTGGTTTGTAATTCGGTGAAGAATATGAAAGATGTTATTTCTATCTGTGATGAAATTTTCGGGGAAATGTGTTATTTACCTTTTTTCATATCTTTATTCAAAATGCTTTGCATTTTACGTCACGGGTTTGAAGCTAAAGTAATCTGTCCTTAATGTTTGAGGACCGATCGATGAAGTGACATGTGTTTTTGAAGGTCCTGTTGAATGTGGGTAACAATACGTCAAAAACGCCGTAATTTACAAGTAGATTTGGAAGTCATACAGTTCAGTTTTCGGGATGAAGTTTTGAGTTTATTTTTCAGTTTTCAAAAATGAACAACAAATTGGAGATGATATTTTAATACGAAAGTTGTTGCTGATTTAGTAGAGCTGACCTTTCTTATAGTATGACTGATGAATCGTTAGCACATCAACGTCATGTATTAGTTAATTTATTTTATTGTCTTATATGTTGTTATTATTGTCATCTTTCACAATACCCATTATTCTTTTATTGATGTTCGATGTTTAGCTTCAGTTACATTCAGCAACTGATTGCAATATGTAACTCCATTGCACTACTAGGCCAACATAGCGTTAAGTGATAAATAAGTCAATAAAGATTTGTCAGCTTCATGAGTACCAGAAAGAGGGAATATCAGAATTATTTCTATTACTTTCTGAACAAATATTGAGCATTTATCCAGCTTTCGTTCTAATAAACAATTAAATTACACTTAGAGGTCTTGATTATACATATACAAATAGAAACTACTACCCGGTTAATACGGTTGCAATAAAACTTTAGAACTGCGATTTGGTTCAAATAATAAAATTTTAATGATTAATTCTTTAAAATTGTTTACTGTTGTCAACATTGTAATTATAATTTTATTGTAGTTTAAAAGGACGGGAAGATGAATATTGAATACGAGAAAAGCATTTTTCAAAGAGTACTGTTTGTACAATTCAATTTAGTACAAGTAAGCTCGGAGTACCAATTTATCTTTCCGATAAATACGTACTTATTCTCAAAGAAAACATTTCTAATAATCCATCAGGTTAGAGACTATTTTTCATGATCATTAAAATAAATATCGTTAGCAATAAATATTACTTATTTTGCTCCCTTCATTATAATGAAATTTCGGGAATAAAATGGTTTATGGAATTTTTAGATTCTTTTAATTTATTTCCGCAGCTCTCATTGTAGTCCGGCTACGGTTTGCTTATAATATAAATCTCACTAAACAATACATATTAACTGAATGTCAACAATATGAACACCTAAGAAGTGAATTACGAATGCCAAGAGACGCCAACACTTTAATAAATTCATCTAGGTTTCAACCGATTGTAATACGTTTTCTAATGAAAATAGATATACTCAATAATTTGTAAATATGAAATTGACTGTATCTCGCCGCTAATGACCAAGCAGTTAATGCAACGTAAAATAAATAAATAAAAAAAATAATTATAGTCCAATAATTTTTCACTTTCACTAGCTTTAAAAATTGCGCTTTTGTGTCATTACTTGACTGTCATTAAAGGTATTTTAATATTTTAAGCTGTAATTACTCATTTTGAAGCTTTTCTTCGTTCTTTTACAAGGTATACCACACGGAAAAAAGAAATAGTTTCACTATGTTGATTAATATAGTTTCACTATATTAATCTGCGTTGTTTTAGTTACTTTTACTATTTTGATGGTATGCTTGGCTATCTAATTTGTCGATTTTACTATTTAGATAGTGAGACTATATAAAAAAGATGGCTGTGACTTATCTTTCTGTCCAGTCTAGTAATTTGAAAAATAGTTTCCGACTTATCTAAGAAAAATTGACCTAAATATTTTATTTACAAATATTTTTCTCCTATTCGTCAATACTCACATGGTAGTCAACAGTATTAAGAGCTTAGTTTGTTTAATAGATTAATTATCATAATTTTATTATTTGAATCAAATAGCGGTTCGAAAATCTTAATGTTTATATATGTACTAATATTAAACTGAATTTGATTCCGAAAATTAGATTTTATATATGTTATTACTAACGGTGAGAAATTAATTCTGCATTTTTTGCATTACAACTTGACTTATTGGGCATCTCGAAGTAGGAAAAGACAAATTGCCGTTAGAGTAATCTATAAAATAGTTCTCTGTATATTGTAACATTTTCTGTATATCCTAATTTACATAGACGTGTAGATTTCTTATGAAAAGATTAAAATAATCCAGGTAACAATTTGCTGATTTAATACCACATCAATTTTAAACATAACAAGAAAAAAGCAAAATCATCGATCATTCGCTTTCAATAAATTTTCTTAATTCAAAAACAGTCAAAATATTTATTTTTTCACATTTTCACAACTGTGTTTACTTTTTTTTATATTTTATTTCTTATCTGTTTTCTAAGCAAAATATTTCTTCTCTTGTGATTTTATTTTCATTCATTTTAATATGATCACTGTTTTTTATTTTTTCATATGAAGTATTTAAACCGATAAAAACCAAAACTAATTTCGAATAATATTGTATATGAATTCAATTAATATTAAGTTTGCAGTCGCAGATTATTTTTAACATTTAAGGCTAATAACTTCCTTCGGTTTGTTTAATTTTGATGACACTTGGATCTCCACGAGACCTTTTCAGGTCTGGATTTAGAATGGCCTTTAAAACTATTTTTTACATATATAAAATGGACAAATAATTTCAAGCTAAAACCTGTCATCAAAATTGAACAAAGCGTAGCCTGGCATAAGGAAATGGATGCTTCTGGAAATAAATAAAATGAGTCTATAAATTCCACAAATCATTTTATTCCCGAAATTTCATTACAATGAAGGAAGCAAAATATGTAATATTTAATGGTAACAATATTTGTTTGATCATGAAAAATAGTCTACAACCTGATGGATTTTATTAGAAATGATTTCGTTGAGAATAAGTATCGAAAAGATAAATTGGTACTCTGAGCTTACTTTGTATTAAATTGAATTGTGCGAACAGTAATGCCGTTATGCCATACGTATTTTTCATAGACCTATTAAGGCAGTTTATTTTCCAGAAGGCTACCAATGAAGATGACCGCCATGACGTCATACACACCACGTACCTTTAATAACTCTTAATGTGATCTTTAAGAAAATTAATGGTATTAACCATATTCATTTCACTTTAATCAGTACAATATGTTTTGTTGGTTTATTGTTGCTCTATCTACCGTTAGTTATAATCATTTGGATGGTAATTATTATGAACAGATGAGAAATCACAAAAATAACGATACGAAATTTTATACTCTTCGAAACATTCTACTGAAAAGTTTTGGACAATTTTTATGAAAATGTTTTTTGTTGAAATAGTGAAGTTTTCTTGCTGAAGCACGTTAAAGACACATTATTATATATTTGACAGATATTCGTAAATGTTCATGAATTGATTTACATTGAACTTCTTGTTGCCAATCATTCCATGATTTGATTAACTTGATATTTGATTCTGGAGAGTTTTCGAAGTTCCTGATTACGAATCTATGTTGACCGATTTTCGAAATTCAAGACGACGGACTGAAATCCGAACAAATTTTGAATGTAACCGAATAGAAATCGGACTGCTTTTTATTTAATTTACTACACAGAGAAAGATAATCAACAAATTTGAGAAAAATGCAGATATATTCAGTTGATACTGTTATATTTGTGTAATTTTTGTAGATCCATTTGTAAATTTAATAGAATTATCTACAAATATAACAGACGACTCTGCTATTTGTGCATACAAATATCTATTTGTCAATCCAAAATGAGTTTTCCTTCATATATGCGTGCATATTATTATACATTTTAGGGGGTTTGGAGCAATTCAGGGATCAGTTTCAACCCTTAAACCTTCTTATTTGCTGATCAAAAAAAAGGGAACGATTCCTTTTCGGAGTTCTAAAAAATTGCAAACTTGCAGACTTGTCACACTTGTGTAGTGCTACTTCTTAGTACAGTAGCGAGTCCTAGTAAATTATAAATTGTTAAAGGAATAGGTTGATATAGAAGGAGTTGCTTATTAAAATTATTAGGGTCAGCGACATTGGATCAGAGAAACTAAAATATATAAAAAGTAAGGAAACATTTATGAAGTCGTATAAAAAGGTCGATTTACGATTAAAATCGCAATGTGTGTGTTGAATATTCTAATCTATAATATCTCAATTTTGTACAATAAAAGAGCAAAAATAACGATTTAAATAATTTTATTTTAAACGAACACAAATAGTGATTACGTTCAAAAACTGTCATTGTTTGAAATTTCGAAAAACCGATTTTGTTCGCTAGGATTCTACACGTTCTATTGGAACTAATCAAGCTACTGTGTTTTGTCGAGGGTAGTTTGTTACAAAATGAAGCGAAACATATCTATCCTTTGGGAATATGTGTTCAAAGCACAACACAGATTATATTACCAATCGCACGCACTCATTTTTGTTATGAATAGTACAAACATCTGGTGTATCGACGTTTTCCAGATAAAGGAATGAAGCTTTCCTACCCCAAATAGCAACCAAATTATTAAAAGTTCATATGCGTACTGTAATTTTCGCTTAGTAGTGTTGAATTTTTTTATTTTTTGTGTTTTTTGTTTAAAAAACGCTTTGAATTGTGAGTTTTTAATGGTCTCATAAATTTATTTATAAACACTAGCCCTGAAATCATAAGATCAGCCTCAGACATTTTTCTGAGATTATTTGGTAGAATACTATTTTCTTAGAATAGTTGACGGAATGACACTTGAGCGTATCTCCGTTCCACATCCGCAACATCTACAGTCGTAAGAGAAACTATAAAGTTAATTCAATCAACTATTTCCGTCTTAGTAATTAGGGCGTTTTTTCACTAGATATGGGCGTGTATGTCAAAATGTATACTGGGAAGACGTTTCTGCAGAAGAAAAAAAAACAAATACCAAAATTATATGGCTTTCTCGCTCGCTCTCTTCACACCTTTTTTGTTTTTAGTTTACTCGAAATGAAGTACCGTTCTGGCAGTTATACTTTTTTTAAACCAAAATGTCTGGAAATAATATGGTATGCCAAGATTTCATTACCTTATTCGTAATGTTACTCTGAAACAATGAATGGTGTTTTATAAAAAATCTCTGCTTTATTTATGTCATAAACTAAAAAGTAACGTCGTAAACGAGCGATTCTCTACACTATTTGTGAACATTCTAGAAACGTTAACATTTAATATTCTGAAATCGAATGCAGATTGGTGTATTGCTATTTGTACCATCAATAAATGTTATCGAAATAAATCCTTCAGGAATTTTCAGGATAATATGTAATCTTTTTTTAGTCCGGAGCAACGTTTTTAATTTGATCGAGTTTACAAGCCTTATAAGGATGAACATTAATTTGTACCTGTTCAACTTTCAATTTGGGCAAAAAGTAGGTCCAATGCAATATTTTGGTGTACATATTTCGGTACTACGACTATGCAACACACAACTTTTAAACATACGATATTTCATCACAGAAATTCAACATACGACAGTTCAACACAAACATTTCAACACATGATCATTTCTACACGCGAAATAATACAAAAATCTAACCTAACCTAACCCACCTTAACATAACATAACCTAACCTAACCTAACCTAACCTAACCTTATAATCTTCTCTAACCTAACTTAATCCATTTTTTTTAAAATGTTTAATATGTTATGTTGAAATGGTCATTTGTTGAAAAATGTTACAATTAAATATTTGTGATGAAATGTTTATGATGAAGTTATTTTGTGGCGAAAACATACGTGTGTTGATAAGTTATGTGTTGAATAGTCGTGTCACCACATATTTCGATTCTGCGGAAAAAATCCTACCAGAATTGACTTACTGTTGGGGCAGCCGAATTTTTTACGCCTTTGATCGTCTATATCTCAAAAACTAGAGCCAATTGACTGTTTTTGATGTCATATTTCGATTCTGTTGCCAAATTCATATCAGAATCGACACATTACTTATAAGGCAACAACACTTTGTTGGGATGTGTAAATAATTCTATAATAGTTTTTTATTTGATTATTTGGACTAAATAAGATTATCCAAATTCTGACCTGCATATAAACTAAAATGCCATATTTTTCAGACTTTTTTTTTTTGTTTTCGAGTGTTATACCCTTTTTAATCACTTGTCAAATACTGTATGAACATTTATAAAGTTACTTTGGGTTTTTTGCAAGTTCGAATAAACTAGTTTAAAAATGTCCATTACGCTTTACCTTTACAGATGCATCTTGATAATAAATCAGAAAAATTGAGACTTAGTGAAAAAATATTCACCTCGACTTGATTTCCAGATTGCTACATTTCTTTTTCGCTGATAAGAGCAATTTCAGGATCGCAGCAAAGCGGGACTTTTCTTCTCTGCTAGAAATCGATTTCTCTAGCGGAACACTTAATTGAATTATTCAGAAGTGCTTTCATGTAATTATGACGAAGAATCGCAGATAATGTACAAATTCTAGGAAGCACTTAGCAAACGTCTACCATTGGGGAAGTCTGGTCGATCGACATGCAGAAACTCGTTCTCTGGTCTTGTTCCAATGCGTGAAGCCGAAGAAACGCATCATATCTCGTTAAAAAATGATTACTCGGCTGTCAGATGAAAACTGTCAGTAATTGGCCGCCACCCGTTGCGATAGATTTGCATGTATAATTCGAATTCGCCTCTGATTACTGTAATCGTTTCAGACGAGAATCATGAACACGGTAGACAGCGCCGGTATTTAAGTCGTCACTATTCGTCACTAAAGTCGTCGCCGATTTATATGGCACCAACGGAGGCGCACAACAATTTCCGGTCGCTGAATCTTTCCCGGCCTCTTGGTAATCACAATAATTACAAAGGATGCGGAGGTAAACATTCTCGAAAGTTTTCGCGTGTTTGAAAAAAACATACCAGACTCTTTGTTACGTTCAAAAGTAATGCTCGTTCCCGATTCGCCGCAGGTGCACCGCCGCAAAAACGGCGAAAACGCTCGGACGCTCAGAAGTCTCTTAGATTCCGTTCTTTTTCGACTGCACTTGGGGTCTGTGTTTTATGGCTGCCTTTCCCGGCAAGATCGAGTAGAATTTGTACACGCGATTAACTGGAGCAACGCTTAAATCAAGGAAAACATTTCGAGTATGTCCTCGCTGAGTTATCAGTCGTTACACACGATCAAAGCTCACCTTTCTTTTTTTTTCCTGATGTTCTTATTGCCTTGATGTATCTGCCCAGTTAACAAAAAGTCTGGGATGAAACGTTCTTGTGATGTGCGCTCCGGTTCTGATTTGTCCTGAAACGGAATGGGGCGAAAGATTGTTGTGACGTAACACATTGATAACTTTCTACTGGGTAGCTAAGATAAACTCTTAATTACCATTGATGTCTGCAGGGATTAAACTGGACTTTGGAACTTACAACAGCATTAGCCGCCCTTGCCTTGTCTTATGGGATTCTGTTTCTATCGTACAATGCGAATCTAAATGGAGTTTACATCTGCTGAGATGTTTGCTGCAACTGTTTAAGATATGTGCGAGAGTTTGACATTTAAATCTAACTTTCACCGACTTTCTTTCCCATTTATATATTTGTAATGTAAAATGTGGACTTGCAGTTTTCAGTTTTAATCGCCGTTTAATTGGACGATAATATCCAATCACTGACAAATAATAAAAGCTGCGCATTTTAAGAGATTTTTAAATAAATTGAAAAAAATTTTTTGTTCCTCAGAAACAGAAAAATACCAAATGGAATTTTTATAGATAGTCGAACGTTCTGAAAATTCGTAGAAGACATGGGTGGACCTCGTGAGAAAAATTTTGATTGTTTTTTAACAAAATTTAATTATTGTTGAAATCTAATAATAGTAGATTATGCGCCAAGGGCGCAATTATCGATCTTCGACGATTGTGAAGTTTGTCGCCCGAGCGAAGTGTTTTGTTGTGTTGTGTTGTGAGCGAAGTATTTTTTTATCCGATTGTCGTAGCACTCGATAATTCGCGGCCGAAGGCTTTGCCCTAGGCCGAGAAATCGAGTTTTACGGCCGGAGGGTCAAAAAAGTATTTTTATGCACGTACTTAAATAATAACTAAATATTTGATGGACGTCGTGAAAGAGCAAATCACGATGTTTTGTGATGCATACTTTTAATTTTTCTAGCAAATTTTTTTTTTCAACAGAAACTCATCTGCTCTATCAGAAATAATTCAAATTTTACTAGAAACATTCAGATTTTTCGAAAAATAACCCAACCTTTTCATCTATAGCATCATAAAAAAATTATTAATTTTTCTAGTAAAATTTGCATTATTTCTGATAGCGGAGACAAATTTCTGTCATCCGAAAACATTTGTTAAAAAAAAGTAAACATCACGAAAGCATCATCAGTTGCTCCTTAATGCCGTCCATCAAATATTTAATTATTGTTGTTGATTATCAACATTTTTAGAAAGTATAAAAAATGCAACAAAATAAGTCAAGATGCCCCTATATTTGAAAAAAATTTGGTTCTGTTGATAAATTCTTCAGTAACTTGTGAAAAATAAATAAAAAATGATGAAGAAAACTTAAAAAACCAGGATTTCTTTGATTTTTTAGGTAGAAAAATATATTTTATCGCGAAGTGCATTCGTAATACGCTATCACTCAGTCTGTATGATTTGAAATGGATTCGGCCATTTTTATAATTAGTTGTATGCGCATGAGTTCATTATATCCGATTAATCTTTATTTTATTCTACTCATCCTTTTGTGTAAATAACGATTCCCAATGATTTACAAAATGAAAAATGCTCTCTGTATCTGAATTAGTCGAATAATACCAATATAAAATTAAAGGTGCGTTACGAACCCTTAATCAATTATTCACAAATCAAATTGCAAAACCCTACTAATATATTAATAAAATTACATTTATCGAAGTGTTCATGCTGCTAATCTAATAGTTAAAAAAAATATTTGACAAATGAAAAAGTAGTTTTTCACTTTTTACTAGCAAAATCTAGTCAAATGAGTAACATACTTTTTGTTTACGATTAAATAGATTCGAACAATTTTTTTTCATACGTATTTCTTTAAAATTTTCTTTTAATTTTCAAGTACAAAAGTTTAAAATTTGGCAGCTTGTCAATGGTCATTTCCTACGATGACCACATTAAACTATTGAATATCATCAGCGATTGATCCGTATCCTTCTGTTTATACTAGAAAGTTACAACTTTAGCAGATTAGGTATGTTTCATATTATGACCCCAAAAAGAATGTGACGTGATTGAATGGGAAATGACGATTGACCAAACGCTTAGTGTTCTCGAAACCAATCACAAATTGATTAGAGCAATTAAAGAAATATAGTTATTAATTGATTAAATTTGTGTTTTAATTAAATAGTTATTCTATTCATTTTGTAGTGAAACTATTTACTTGGCTGCAATCGATTCTTGTGTGGATCTGAAAACACTGAGCGGTTGATTGCCTCAGTCAATCCATTCATTCCGTGTAGCATATCAGTTTCATGTCCCTCAATACTTGACGATGCCAAGTTTATAGATAGAAAGACGGTTGCACTCCGTCGTGCAATAATATAAATTCTATTTTGTTTTTAATAAACTAACCTTAAATCTAAAATTTAGCTTAAATCTGTTGCAATAGGTTTCTTTATAAACCGGCACAAACTAATAGGTTTCGTCTATTTCTTCATTAGCACTTTTTTCATATTCAAAGGTTTACACGTTTTGACTTCATCAGTACACTAATACACCCTTTGGCCTGGAGTTCCAATAATGTTTATAAACATAGTTAGTATCGTATCTTATGCGTAGCGCAGTTCTTGGTCCACTGTTTTTATGTTTATTAATATTTATTATAAACACTACGTACTTACATAAAAGTTATTGATCAAATTTTGATCAAAGCAGATTAAATTAGATCGATGAAAAACATATCAAATTAGATCCTTTTTTTGAGACATTTTCGCATCTATTTCGATCAAGATTTGATCAAGATAGGATCAAAATTTGATCCAGATTTGATCTAATTCACAGAGCGCATTTGCGATCGCTGTTAATCAGCCATTACACACAGATTTCAACAGCGAACTCTTCTAAATTGGCTGGAATATTATTGAAATGAAATCACATTTCTGCCGCTTCAAAACAATGCCTATTCACTGATCGATCCAGTAAATTTGACTGAAATCAGTGGAATGAAATCACTTGCTTTTTGCTGGCCTATAGTGTTTACTAACTGATAGATTAGGCTAATTTCAATAAAATCACTGGAATCAAACCATATGCTTTGTGCCGGTAATCAGTGGTTTTCATTGGAAAACAGTGTCTATTTGCTGATTAATTCAGCGAATCGGACTAAAATCAGTGAAATAAAATCACATGATTTTCGCTGGAATATTGTGCTTACTAACTGATCAATTGAGCGAATTTAGCTAAAATCGACTGAATGGACTGTTAGCGTTAAAAAATCAGCTCAGACTCATGTTAAGTAATACGCAAAGCTATTAAAAGTATTTTAATTGCCATAAACACTTAATAGTTTCGCGTGTTCCGTGTGTTAAATAGAAGCTGATTTTATAGAATAATTAATCTATTCAGTAAATTTAAGCAAAATCTTTAATACAAACTTAGCTAATAAAACTATGTACACTCCGCTCAAACTATATAGTAGCACCTGCATGGAATTTTATAGGTTATAAAAATGGTTAGAAACTAACAATTACCATAAACGTTATAAATAATACCTGAAATAGATTATTATTCAATTTTTCAGTGGCGTCTCCAATCTAGAATTTTGTGCTTGCATTGGTAACTTGTGGAACTGAAATGAGATTATGAAAACGCAAAAATCAACAAAGAACATTTATTTATGTTCCCATTATAAAAACTTCTCTTAGGCCAGAAAAGCCTGCTCAAATTCGAGGAATAAAGGTCTTGCAGCCTTAGAATCTATTTTATTGAAATTGTATACAGATGTTCAGTTTTATGTAGGATGAAAAGCAAATCACTGGTTATATTCAGTGATCGGTGTTAAAAGAATTTACAACTGAAGAAGAAGTGAACTAATGGGCATTATGGTTGAGTTCTGCAGGAGTTTCAGTAAATACAATATTTCGACTGGTTAAATAGTAAAATCAACTGGTTAAACGGTGAAATTGACTGATTTAATAGCAAAAATTGTTTTCGCTGACATATTTGCCGAAATTTTCACTGATTCAGATTAAGATAGTAAGTTACCAGTAGCGATAATTAACCGTATATGAAAAGTCAAATTTTTAAAGCGTCTCCCTTCTCTCTTCTGTTACCATTACGCAAAGGTATTCAAAAATGGTAATCCGATATATGTATTTTAACCAATTTATTGTATTGGAAAACAATCGTTGCCTTTTACGAAGAACGATACGACTTGGTTACGTGCAAATAAAGCCGTTGAAAATCGATTCAGGCACGATTTCAATCGTTTGGTAATTTCAGCGAGCTATGTCAACAAAAGCGGAAACCGAGTGGCTACACGCGATATCGCAGTTTAGTTCACCCCAAGGCCCCCCAAGGTACTTTTAAATGCAATTTGTTGTTTCTACCGAAATATGTAATGCGAATGGCGCAGAGTCCATGGAACACGCGTTAGTGGCAATTACCCAGAGCCGCTGCAACAGCGGCAGCGAGCTGTTTATTCGCGCAAGAGTTCCATTGGCTGCCACTCGAAGCACTCCGGGCGCCTTCATTTTCATTCCAAAACTTTTCTTATTTTACAACTTCCTTCCTCCGAGTGCAACTACTCGTAATTACTCTCATTGGTGCACTATACGCTCCCGCTCCTCCACCGAAGAATCGGCCTGCCTACAAGGCTGCCTTATAGCCTCACCCGGGTGTACACGAGCGTTAATCAATTCAGCAAATGATTTCGGCCCTCGACGATTTTCTGATTTAACCGCACGGTTCAACAGGTGATCATTCGGATCACAAAGCGCATGCTTTGATTTACGCATTCAACGATCCGCCGCTCAGGCACAACGGTTCTTAGTAATTAGTCCGTGCTGCCTCGTTTATTTATGCTGCGGGATGATGAGATTCGGCCTGAAACGTTCGAGATGAAAGAAAAATTTATTGAGGAGATTAGAGTTTGATTTTAACGTTCGAGTGCAAACGGTGAAAATTAATTAACAAGCAGAGGGTGTACAATTGAAAAATAGTAGAGGCGAAAGAATTATAGCTAATAATCTACCGAAAAGGGGGTTGCCGTCTTCGACGAGTTTCAAAAGTTAGCTTGCAGAAATCGAACTTGCTATATACAAATTATTGTATGACATTTCTTGTGCCCAACTGAATGTATGGGGGGGGGGCAAAAATTTCGAAAATACATTTCTCCGAAGGTAATATTTTTCAAATTTTAATAATTTCGAATGCCAATCGTCCGAAAATAAAATTCCGAACGTAAATTATCCGTAAGGTACAAAGTTCCGAATGACAAAGTTCCGAATTAATGTAGGCGCCACGTATGGTGATGTGGCCTTTTATATGTTCCCGACTATATGAAGTTGATTCTTATGTATTTTGGGCCCCTAAATCCGAATTTTTTGGGTAGAATGCCTGAAATTGGTGCAGTTGATTGTTATTAACAAATTTTGGTAACAATTTAAAAATTTAAATTTTTCGGTCCGAAAGAATTTTGTTAGATTCTTTGGGTCGTTTTGGACAAGAAAAGTCTTGCGAATTTCTCAAAGAATGCACATTTTCAAAAAAATTCCATTTTTGCCATATTCAACATGTTATTAATAAAAAACGGTTCCATGAAATTTAATAACAATCAACTGCACTACTTTCAGGCATTCTACCCAAAAAATTCGGATTCAGGGCATTCGGAACTTTGTACCTTACGGATAATATGCTTTCGTAATTTTAAACCTTCGGAAAAATTGCATTCGGATTTATGCACTTTCGGATAATTGGCATTCAGAAAATATTACCTTCGGATAAATGTATTTTCGGAATCTTTACCTTACTTAGTTGAGTAAGATTACATATAATATAATCTTAATGAATCATAAGGTATTAGCTAGAAAACATTCGTGCCGAACGATATAATGTCTTACTGATAAACTTTATCCCAACTGAAAACAATGGATGTTACAACCAACCTATTTACTTCTGATAATCGATATCATGTGGTACTTGCAGCGAAACTCATTCTTTTAATTACTCGAACTAAAATAGGTTCTACGGCAGAAATTTGTTAAAAAAAAACTATTACCTTCAGTGTAATATGGGATAAGACCTTCTCTCTAAATCTGAATTATTTATAAACTACGAATAAGACAATGAAAAGTGAGTCATCAAATGAAGTAGTAATCATTTTTACTAATTAAAAGTTAAATACTACTACTTTATTACTATATAAACTACTGAAATAAAATAGCCAATATCTACTTGTAGATCAGTAGAATTGTACTAATGAATTAGTATTTTCATATTATTTGTTAGTAAAAAACATAGTACTCGATGGTAACCCACTTTTCGGTATAGATAAGTCGTTTTTTCATTAATTCAAGTTTCGAGAGTTAAATCTTTACCAGGTATATTAATATTTGGAATGATTAGAAGTTGAATAACTTTTATATTGGAAGCACTCACGTAAGTGATCAACAATTTTCTTTCTGGCTGTTGAGGGAACCATACACTCCGCCCCACATTGAGTCTTTATTATTTTAACAAATTCAGTGACACTGTTTAAGTGCATTATATAATTCAATTTACTAATATTTGCATAAGTTTAATAAGCCGAACATGATTAATTCGTATATTTTTATAATTGTAATGAAAAAAGCTGTATTTCATATTAATAGAAGCACTTACGTTTTGTTGAACTTTTATCATCAAGGAACTGAAATTATTATTGCTGATGTTCCTTTCATGTTACGTCGTTTCTTGATACGATTTCCAACCAAAACACAGATGACGAATTGAATTAGTAATGATTTTTACTAATAAAGAGTAAAAAGCGACTAATTCGGTTGTTATGTTACTAACTTCGACTTAGTTATTGTATTTTTTTAATACAAAAAATGAATTAGTTAAAGTTGACTAATGAATTAGTAGTTTTTAAATGGATATTAGCAAAACTAATGTTTATAATGCCCCGAGTTTCGAAGAAAAAGAAGCAACACTGGTTACATGAATGGTCTAAAATACGTAAAATATAAATATATATTGTTTCATTCTAAATAATTAGTTTACTAAATTCTAGATGAAATTCATTTCATACCGCGGTTGTACTAAAAAAATTTAATTTAGCTGATCTCGACAAAATGCAAAAATACTGGTGTGATCTTTGAAAAAAACCGCATTTTTTCTCCATGACAAACTAAGTAGAGAGAATCTGTTATGCATGATGCTGCAAAACTTGATTTGTCTTTTGTGGATGCGGGTCGAAATAATGTAAGGGTTACCAAACTTTTACGAATATTCGTTAATTCAATTCTGTAATATCCTTTCGTGTAGTTAGTTAAAATAATAAAATAAATAACGAAGAAAAATTGGGCGACCCCACCATTGTGGGACGGACTGTATATAAAAAAAGAAAAATTAGTGAATTATGTATCTGAATTGACGTAGAATGACGCTATACGAAATCTATTGCTTAAAGTTGGCCCAAAATGGATCCATAGTTATTTTACCGATATGACACTTTCTGTCTTAAGAAAAGTTAAGTGGCAGTAAGTAAATAACAGTGTCAGTGAACTCAGTCCTGGTTGAAAATGAGGTCAATTTTTGACCATTTTTTCTGCGGCCTTCATCGTAAGCCGATGGCTTACAGAAGCTTTATTGCTTAGCCTTTACTGTTTTGTACATTCAAAAGGGCTAATCCTAAAGCCACAAAATGCATCTTGTTTGCAGATACCTAGATTTAACTTGGATCTCTTACGAAATATATATTATTGGTTAGACTAGAATGCATTGTCTTGGTCGAATCCTCCTGTTTTGATGACACTCTTGATTACTTTGACAGATTTTATAGTTCATGGGCATGTTTGATTGATCATGCCGACATTCTTTCTTTTGTTGCGTATCAGTCTATTCAAAAATATTTCTTATTTTAAATATGGGAAAACTATCTGGTTTTAAAAATAAATTTATGAAACAGAAACACTTCTCGAATGAGCTGAATAAAAATCGAGTGCGTACTGCGCAAACAAGTATTCTGTACTGTGAACTTCTTAAAAGATTTTGGTTACCAATACAATAACCAATACGTTCTTATTCCATTTATAGTGAAAATATTTCTGGTCTACTATTTTTCTTAGCCGAACAAGTCGAAAACACAGCTACCACTTCTCTAAAACCTGAGTTTACAATATTTTTACGTATTAAATTCTTCATTTATATTATATTTACTCACATATATTTATATTATTCAACTAATTTATTGAAAATTGTGCTGATTTATAATTTTAAACTCACTTTTCTCATATTTTATACGCCAGAAAAAAAAACTAACACTAACGAAATTAGTACAAAAAACAAAATAAATTTGGTTTTTTACTACTTTATAGCAGTTGAAGGAATATTTCAAATTGTAGTATCTAAAAGAGTAGTAGAAAATAGCAAACTTGTTGATTTTCTGAAATAGTTCCAATAGGCAATTTTTTACTTATAGACAGATTAAATTAACCACCATTACAAAGTCTCTTCCTTTAAAAAGTCGGTTTAAGTGACTGAACTGCCAATAAAATTTTTACGATAACAAAAATCAAACTGAATAATCAAATATCAAATTTCCTATTGCATTAAATTTAGAAAGTAGAATATTCTACGAAATATTTGGTATACGCCTGCTATCTCGTGAAATTAATCTACCCCATGACGATGGAAAAACGAACGGACCTACTTAATTCGAACCTGGGTACTAACTACAAGATCCTGCGTTTCTTTTTTAATCCCCATCATAACCACACTCTTCAAAAATGTCAAGAGGGAGACGGGATCTTATATTACTTCTTTGAAATCTGGATGATCTCATGCGTCACTTTGTTGTTTTTTTCGTTACACGACCATTTTCCAATCTTAGTTCAAAAACCTTGGGTCTAACGTCGTAGAACATTTGTAATATGATAACATATGTGATCTGCAAATTCGTCGAAGTCGCATTTATTATGGAAAGTCGAAGCCATAGTATTTAAAGGGTTGGTATGAAATATGCTTAAGTAATGGATATATTAATATTGTGAAATATTTTGAATCTGAGACTCTTCTTTAATGGCTATATATTGAGTAAAATGCCTTTATCGTGAGCCTAAAAGGTAATATTTACATATTCTCGGTTTGCCCTACATACAGAGAATTATGGGTAATGAATTACAATGCGTGTGGTAATATTTACAATTATAACTGTAAATATTACGATACTTGTTATAAATTTTACCATACATACATAGTTAGTTTAACTACGTAATTATTTATTCAAAGTTATACTCATCAGATTAGTTTTTCTCCTTGTAGATAATCAGTTACTTTTTTTAAAGACTGAATCAGCAAAATTTATGACAACAATTAAACAGGTTCTTTGTATAGTTATTGTCTGTAAAGGAACGTTAAGAAAAAATCATTGGTTCGCATAACATTTGCTTGTTTCTATTCTTTTACTATACCCATAGAAAAAGACGATTATCAATTATATATAACTCCACATTATAATACCATACTTATCCAGAACAAATAATTTCCGCGTAATAAAAGCTCATAACTTGAGACGATTTCAGCAAATTACTATAAATTAAACAATTACCATTTTAACTTAAAAAGGCTGTTTTCTCGCAATTTTAAAAATAAGTGTTTTCCTGCATGAATCTCACTCGATACATTTTTAAATTCAAACAATAGAAACCAATGGTAAATATAACAATTATGAATTTATTGTGAAAATATTGAGTTACAATTATATTTTTGTATTTTATTTTTCCAAAGAAAAATACTTATTTGTTTTTATTTTAATATACATTAAAGATAAATGTAATTGTTTTTTGAAATGAAAACGTAACCGAGTCGAAATAAATACGGGATTTCATTTGTAAAATATCCCTCAATCCACGCATGACTCTGTGTACCAGTGCGTGAACATAAAATGTGCATAAAATGCCTATTGGGGACAGCGTAAATATATGTCGAGAGAAAAATTCAGTGGAATCAGAAAGCTGGAAACTTTTTTAGCTTGTTGGTAGAATTTTGAAATCTGTAATTTTTCACACAAAAAGGTCGGGGTGGTTCTTTGCATATTACTACTGAGAACAAAACGTTTTTATTCTTTTAATTATTTTTAAAAATGTCATACTTTTGTTACCTATTAATAGTCAATAAATTTTATGTTACAACTATATTTCTAAAGCGGTTAACAAATCATCCAGTAACCTGGTAATGTGACATAGAAAAGAAGCTGTCAAATTTATGCCATTTTGAACTAATACAAAAGAATTACTCTTATACCATTGACAAATTCCGAGACTACAATAGTTAATAGCAGGTACGACTAGTTAATTACAAAGTTTTGAAAGATTTTGCGAGGTCCTAAGACGATTATCTAGGTCTTATCTTTATTTAAGCGTATGCCTTTGTTCCCAGACCATTTGGCTATCGCCTGGTCATCATACTTAATAAAGGTGCTAATCCTCCATGAAAATCCCTGTATATTAGTTAGGCTAGCAATGTTTATTACTCTTAGATTGAACTAAAGAGCGCATTGCATTCTAATAAAAATCGAATTAGCGACCAAGTAAACGTCATTAAACACAATAGTAAATTTCTAGCTTGACAATCTCATATTGTCAAACGCATTTGCGAAACTCGTTTACTGATAATTGTTCCGAAAGTGCGATCTCTTATATATGATAATAATGCATATAATTACAGAAACTATGAAATCGTGATATCAGATATACCGCACTATAATTACTGTACAACTAAAGTACCGATTTAACGCGAAGTGTAATTACTTTCGCCGTACACTATGCCTCATTGCAATATTCCGTAATGGTAAATAACGGTAAAGATATGCTGCACGATAAAATCATAAAATTTTAAGATATGCTGAATATTATGCGAGAAAAGTAGGTAACGAATATTTACACAATGCGATTAAAAAAGCTCAGGAATTTATTTGATTTCGTCCGGTCCGGTAAATAAACACAAGATTATTGGCGATAGAAATTTCGGAAGTACATTAGATCTAAATTTACTTGTCTTTGAGTAAAAGTAAAATTATTTACAATACGATGATGCCATTAAATAAATCCTACAAATAATTTAAGGTGCCCGCATTGTATTAATAAATTAAACTACAAATGAAGGCCTCATGAGAAACAAAATTTTCTTGACAAATTCAACTACCATTGAGAAGTTGAGTCCCGAGTACTTAAAAGAAGTACTTTTTTTGTTAGAATAACTTTGTTGATGTTGTTAATTTTACTATTTTTCCTGAAGTTAATATTATTTACCCAGTAAACAAAAATGTATTCCAAATGATTGGAAATCAAGAAATGCGATACTGTGCATAAAACTCAAAAAGGTATACACTAATATAATAAAAAAGCAAGCGCCAATAGCTGCACTAAAAATAATTCCACTAAAAAAATTTCCAGAAAAATTCTTAGTGGATTTTACTACTTTTTAACTACGCAGAGTAGTTCGATAAGCTTCAAGAAGATTTTCTAAGTTGAAGTTACTACCGTTAAGAAGTTAAATCAACTAAAAATGTAGTTCTGCTAAATTCAATTAAAAATATATCGCTCCAGCATGTTCAATAGTTTTTAGTGCACTAGGTAGTTAGGCTTTAAAAAATGTTTTTAAATGTAGTAGAATTAACTGTCAAAATGTTGTTTCCATAACTATATTTTATGTTGATTTAACTCCTTTATGGATGTAACTATAACCTATAACATTCCGTTGAGAACCTATTGAAATACTTTCAGTTGTTAAAAAGTGGTCTAATCAACTAAGAATTTTTTTCAGTGCAGTCAATTGCATAGACCAGTCTCGAAATAAAAATTGTAAATATTTTATATTTAATAATATGATTAATGATAACACATTTTTTCTATAAAATCGAGAAATAAAGATTTTATGCTCATATCAGCACGTTTAAAATTATTAACTCCACGGCATTGTCTTAATTTTCAATTATTGTACCATCAACATATTCGAATCATCCACGAGTGAATACAGGTTCAGACAAAAGGTGTCATATGAGGTCGAGAGAATGTGACGCAATAAAAAGTTCGACATTTTCAACGTATAATTAAATCTTTTGAAGAAATATTTTGAATATTTTAATTAATACGTTTATTTATTATGTTGGATTTTAATATTTATTTCAAGGAACAGCATGTGCTGTTTTATTGACGTTAATTTTAATAGCCTCTGAGAATATTAAAATGGGTATTTCATATGTAGAAATAGATTACAATTGAAATACTTTAATTTATTCTAGAAATTCGTGTCAAATGACAATAACTTTTTATACAAATTTTATATTGAATACAAAAATAATTTGACATAGAAAAGAAATGATATTTAATATTAGCGAATATTATTAAAATGAACATTCAATAACGAATCTGCAATCTGCACGTGTAAGCATTATTGGAAATACTACATGATATTCGGTATTATTGAATTATTAAATAAATTCCGAAATAATTATTATTGATATAATATGGATTTAAAGTAAACTTTTTTTTTTCGTTAAAATTAAATATAATCTTGGTGATATTAATTCTTAATATGGTACATGGCACATAAACAAAACTTAATTTAACTTCAAAGTTTAATATCTAGGTTAAATTATCACAGGTTAAAAAGTTTTGGTGTATACAATTTTGTGTATGTACAGTTTTCATCTGTATGGATCACAATCGAAGAGAGAAAAAATGAATGTTAAAAATATTTAGTTCATTACTTGCGAACTGGAAATTAATAATGGTAGACTTACTTCATTTTTGATAAGGCAAATATAATTTCTGAAGTATTATTTTGTGCTGCAAACGATGGCGCTAGTAGAATTCGGCTAGCACGTCACACAAAAAAGTAATAAATGCTAATTTAAAAAAAAACATTGCTAAATGATGTTTACAGTTTCAGATAATTAATTTCTTTTAAAATATTGTATTTTTAAATTCAAAATTTATGAATATTTATACATTACTCTAGGAAAGTCCATTAATTTTTTTATGATCATCAAATGGTCTGTTTTATTTAATTTATTGGCGGCACCCACTAAAGTTCGTATTAAAGTGAGGTTTGAAGGAAACAATGGCACTCCAATGAATTTATATATCATGTAATTGAAGTAAAAACTTGGCAATCATACTGACACATAAAACCAGTTTCTTTTTTATGGATTGGCAGAATAAAATATTGAAAAGTATAATACATAAATGAGTATGTTTAACAAAAAATTGTTTATTAAAAATATTTCATAAAAATTAAAGAGTTAATTGTACCTTTTTTAATAAAATGTCGAATCTATTTAGTTCTTTATATTTATCAATAAACATTTAGATGAATGTTCAATATATATAATACTTTATGAAAAAAATACACATTATAGAATGGTTCGAAAAGCATATTTATTTCAGTCTGTCGTCGACGTGTTGAAATGAAAATATATAATGTCACTTTATCATTTCTCTATATAAACGATTATTGCTCGATGACAACGATTGATAAAACAAAAATGAAAATAAATAAAACTTGTGGTTTTATACTTATTGAAGTATATATTCATAAAATTATCAATAAACCAGGGTTGTTTCTTTTTTTTGAATAATAATTAAAATTAATCGGGGCTCTGGAAGAAGATATAAATTAGTTATATCAGTAATATTTAAGCAAAAAATAATTAAACTTATTTTAAAGTAATAACATTCAGAAAACTCAAAATTAAAAATTCAAATAGACTAGTCTCGAATGCCGGCCTTATAAAAGATGGAAACTGTTCAATTGTTTTTCGGTTTAAACAAAAATGGTCCTCAGTTTTAAAAGTTCCATCTTTATCATTTTAAAATGTATGAACATTTTCCTAACAAAATTTACAATACCTCTAATCGAGTAGCCACATGCTGCCACTGGAGGAAAATTAGTTAGGAAAATTAAAATAATATCAGGGTTAACATCTGCATTCGATTGTTATAAGGCAAACTATCCCATATTTGTAAAAGTTAAATTAAAGCATAACAAATATTTGTACTATAAGTAACTATAAATAATGTTTGTATGTAAAAAGTAAAAATAGTATTCATTATTAATAAAATATAAATTCATACTAAAAAAGTTGAGTAAAACAAATTTTAAGAAATCAAACTTTTTATAATGACCAATATTTAATATGCTTCAATAGCAGTTTATTTGCAGATTTATTTTTTTTCTGAAAGCCATCACATGTAACTCAGAAATAATACAAGCTATTTTTCTTTAATTCTCATGAGCTTTCATAGAAAATGACTGAATCCTGATTTTCTTGTCTATTTTCGTAATATATGGTGATAAACTAAGCAACCTTTTATTTTACTTTGACCACTAGCCGGACTGAGCACGTCAGTTGCAAACTCACATGTCACGAAAATCCACTTTATTGTTTGTTCCCTTCGCCTTCTCAATTTAGCTTATTTGTAAAATGACTGACAGTATCGAATACGATGTAATGCGAAGTTATCAATATTGCATCGATTAACCCTTTAAGCTCTGTAAAGGCAATTTTAATTACTGTAGACGGTATCTTAGAACATACCAACAAAATTAATTGAGAACTGACCGAGAATTTTCGAAAATAAATAAAAATCACTTATTTCCGAAAATTCTCGATTAGTTCTGAATTAATGTCTTTGGTATTATTTGGTATTTAAACCACGTCGTTAAGCTGTAATAGATTTAATTTGTCCTTGAAGGGTTGATCCCCGTATATTGCTATTAAAAGGTTTTTGGACGATTCTAATCTTTTGATCTGTTAAAATTTTTTAAATTTTACTAGATACTGCGTTAACGTATAAAATACTAACGGTTTTTAATAGTTTATATACTTTTTGAATGTTAGTTGAATTATAGAATTTATAAACTCTTTTCTTGATACTATCGTTGATAATATGCAAGGGATATTATCCAGTAAAATTTGTTTAGCGATTTTTAAATTCTTTTTCCTATAATTGTGATCACATAATTTATAGTTCTATCTATAATACCATAAGCCGTACCTAGTTTATAACATAAAGGATGGTTCGAATAAAGATTCAAATATCTACCTGAAAATGTTTTTTTATGATTCCAATCAGTTGGAATTACATAGGAAAGGAAATACGATTATGAAATCCTTTAATTTTAAATAAACTGTTAAAAATAGGTAAAATATTATTAATAAAACATGAAGGAATACTAGTAAAAATATCATCTACGTATCGAGAAATAAAATGGTAATTTAATCGGTAATTTATTAATAAGAATATTTTCTATAAAATCCATAGTAATATCAGTAATAGTGGGTGACAACGGTGAACCCATCGGAAAACCAAAAACTTGCTTGTAAACATTATTTTTAAATTTAAAGTTGAGTTTAGAATTAGGTTTAAACCTTTGTTTAATCTATATATTGAATAAGATTAATCGATACATTAGTAAATAGAGATACTACATCTAAGGGTGTTAGGATATAATCATCAGGTAAAACAAAACTCTCTTAATCTTTTTCCTCGTGCCTCAAATATCTTTAATATGTCTAGAAGGAGTAGTGCTTATTGAAGATAAAATTGAACAGTAATAAGCTAATAATTTGTAAATCGGTGAATTAATCGTCAAAACTATAATTCTTAAGGGATTATTCGGTTTATGGATCTTAGGTAGACGGTAACATCCACAGGAATTAAATATCCTTTGATATTATATACAATGGATAGTAACTTGTAAAAAATGCTTTACTCAGTGTAGTTCCTTTTTATCGACCGTAATTCAATTGTTTGTTGAGCGAAGGGGTCGAAATAATTGAAAAATTAGACAAATTATTTTGGGTGGGGCAGTTTTCAAATTTGAGAGGAAAAATATATCATATTGACCCCCATAACTTTGATTGTCTTTTAACATTGTTTTTTCCTCGTGAGTTTGACCCGATAATAATAGCTGGGAATAATGCTTCTAATTGTTATTATTGATAAAAATAGGAGGAAATAAATTAGTGTAAAAATTTCCATGCAAATAAATAAAAATAATGATAGTGTACTGTAAATGACCTATCGATTGTGACATAATTATAAAACTTTTATAGCATAGAAATAATTAAAAGGTCCACGTGAAGATATAATCAATGCATTATCGGCGTCCAAATTTGGTAAAATCCGAAAATGCATTAATAGGATTAAGTTTTTAATCAATAACACGGTCAACGTTGTGTTAACAATGATAATTACACGAGGTAACGCAAGCGTGCTCGGTCTAATAACCCAATAATAAACCATCGCTTATTGAGTTCACGAGCCGTTTCAGAAAAGTTGAAAATCGTCAGGAATTGGTACAAGTGCGCGTTTCGGAGAGTTAACGGCATTTTAAACTTCTCACTTTAATAAATGTGTAGTTAATTTCACGTGCGTTTCATGCACGAATAATTATTAAAGTTGCAAAGCATTAACATAATTCGAATTAACATGTATCGAACGCATAATTCACGTCGAGGGCCGTTTCGCGATAAATTATAGGGTAAATAAACCAGGCAAAATCGACGTATAATGAAAATCTTTTCATTCCCAGGGTAAACATTTACATAAATCTTGGGTTTCTAATAACGTCATGCAATCTAGAGGTTGAAGTTTAGAAAATCCGGAGCGTCCATTCTGTAGAGCAGTTTTTCGCTAGTCCCGCGCGTGAAACGGTCATAAATATTGCGTCTTCGAATTCCACCCCCTAACACTGGCAGCCAGTAACAATGCACCCGCTTGGCCATTGAATAGAGTGGTAGTCGATTCTTTTTACGTCTCCTTTTTTTTTACGTATCCTTCTCTCTCACTCTTAGTCACCTTCTCTCTCAGACTCCTTTTTAGAGTCGGCGCAAAACGTACAATACAGACGCGTATATATTTACCAGGGGCACCAACACAAGAATGTTGCAGGACCAGTTCGCTGCCTCGATTCGTAAGCATCCCTCCGAATGGAAGTGAGGCAGAGAACGACCGATTGTACTTCTGACGTTTTCCAAAAAAAAACGTCCACGCGGTTTCTGGAACGCGTCACAAGTGATATAATATATTTGCATCGATGTCAAACGTATTGTAAAAAAAGAATTTACTTTTGTAAAAAAATGGCACATGAAAATAAAAGTTACCCGGGGTAAACATTGTAGTGATAAAATCTATCACTGCGGCGCGCTGAGCGATCAAAAGAGAATAATTTTATTATGATGTTCAAGAAAAGTGTTCTTAGGATGTACAATTATTCTATTTAATACAACATTATCATCATCATCACAAAAAATAATAATTAGGTAACAAGAGATCGATATTTCGTTCGTGTTTTAATACGACGAGAGTGGGGCTCAATTTGCACCCGAATATTTCACTGCAGGGCGCAAAATCGAGTTTTACTCCCGGAGTGTTAATAAGTCATATTATTAAGAAATTGTTTACATAAATTATTATTGTTATTTACTAACTTAGCCAGTGTAACCTTGAAGATGTAGTTTTTTTTTTAAATTTTGCATTTAGCTGAACTTTACATAAACACAGAGACGAAGAAAAAAAATTAAAAAATGTATTTCTTTAAAAAGCGGTTCCTATTTTTTCTAATTTATAAACAAAAGAAACTAGCTTGATGAAAATTTCAATTAGTTTTTTAAATTCGTTGGCCATATTCGATTCGCCATGTTTAACTTCTAAGAAAAAACTCCCAGGTACCTACTTAAAGGATAATTCAATCATTTATCCGCCATATTGGATTCACAATTTTGAATTTTGAATTTCTTTATGCAAACATGTAATCAACAATCCGAGAAACCGTTAGAACCTTATGTATATGAATATCCAATAGTTTCAATAATGTGAACTTTATTGGAATTTATCGGTCATTTGCAAACAAAAATTGAGTAAAAGGTAAAAAAAATAAACAGACTTAATCACTTCACGTCGAGCGCGTTACTTGATCATCGTTATGTAAAATTTTGGATTCGATAGCTATTGGGATTGATATTACAAAGAAAAAAGAGAAAACATCCGTCTAGCGCTTGAAACTGGAACTATTGTCAAAATGTGTTTCGCACCAGAATATGATTTTGTGCTCTTCAGCAGGGGTAATGAGATTGCCCTGGACGTGCCGCAGTAAACAAAAATCCATTAGATTTCTTTCAAAATTCGTCCATATTTGAAATTAATAATTTATGCGTATTTTTTATCAGTAAATATTGTTCATATGTAAATTTCAGAAGAATTGTAAGACCACTTTTTAACCTTATTAAAATGGATTTTATTTCTTTAAAAAACATTTATTCTCATTTTTCTGAAATTTTACAGTACATGTTTAATATTCCAGATGAAATTTCTTAATTTTTTTTTTAACCGGGGAATTGAAAGTAAAATAGGAAACTCAGAAGTCAACTAAGTTATACACTATTTATTAAATAATTTTTGGACTTCTTTTAGTATCCGCTCATTCTTCTAGTAAGACGATTTTAAGTACACTTTAAAGAGCTGTGAAAAATTGCACACACACATTTCCGTAATATTCGAGGACTAACGCACTCTGGTAAGTAATTTGAATAAGTGCATAATTTGATTTATTTTTATGAATACTAAATAAATTAAGTAGCAATTTAGAGTGCTGAAGAATGAAAGTTGATCTCATCTGTTTAGTCTCTTAAACGAGGCGCAAAGGAGGCATCTTATTGATCGAAACGAGCGCAATAGAAAGAAAGTGTTGCTACGGAGTATCAATTACACGAATCCTTACGCACTCACGAAGGAGATACTCACACAAGCCACTGGATCGAATGAGATGATAAAATTACCTCTCCTTCAACGTCCGAATAATCTCGATATTGCTTTTTTATTCCCTTTGTGTACACGAGGATTTTAAATTAATTTCTGACGTATTCAGCACTTTATTCGTGATCTAAACTTCCTTAGTAGTCGTTTAGAAACTTAGAATCACACAGCTGTAGAACTTTTGCAGCATTGGAGAAAATATGTATTTGGAAATACACAATCATGAAAATCTCATAGAGACAAGGGAGCAAAATAAGATTTTACAGCCCATGGGCGGTTGGTGGACATCGATCAAAAGGTGAACAATGTGCACCAATAATACGATTATTATTTTTTGTCCCAATCCGTATAAAATATGATAAAGTATCTATTGTTATAATTAAATATTATATATGAGGAAGCTCTTAAACAAAATGTGAAAAACGACAAATTTAACCTGTTGATTATATGAATTGTGGAAAACATATATTCTGGGGTGTTTTTTATTACTTTTTTTACTTATTTTTTTATAACTTTTCTTAATTGTTTTTAATTATACTTGCATAATTGCAGATTTTTACGAAAGGTCTCCCTGTATTTTACGTAATAGTTAAAATATGGCAGAATTTTCTGTTATTTTAAGGTTTCGTCTCGTATTCACCAGTTGGAGAAAGGGAGAACGAATAACTTCCTGTTGCTCATCAATGATTTCATAGTAAATATTAAAATATCGAAATGGAAGTATTAATAATTCAGGATAGGCTTAAAATAACAGGAATTAAAAAATGAGAGGGTTTCAAGGTATTTTACTCGAATTCTGTTTCAATTCTGCGCCAGAAGATTTCGCTGCAGGGCGCAAAATCGAGTTATACTCCCAGAGTGTTAAAAAAACACTTCACACAAAAGATGCTTTACTTCTGTACACCATGTTGCGCAACATCAAAAGTTCCTTTTATCAACTCATCATGTATTACTTGGCGGTAACTAAATATCCAATAATCTGAAATCATTTGAAATGCATTCAGACTTTCACTGCACTACGATTCATAATTTTAACGTTAAATTGTTCAGAAAAATATTGAACTCAATTTAAATTTTGAGTGCATTAAATTCCAGCTTAATTCAATATTTTAACCATAAACATATCTTCTCTTTTTTGCTTGTCTGTCAATTCCAACGTATAGATCTGGAAATTTGTGACTACATCTCTGGACGACCACTATACACCCATTATACGTACATATTTTGAACGCAGATCAATGGACAAAAACGTTACGTCCAGATGTATACATAATTACATATCCAATTTTCGATGTCAAATTGATTCCTTTTTCCTGGATATATAATGTACTTTTTCTATCATCAGTTGCATCAGTTTCTATGCAACTAAATATAATAACATTCGCATAACAATTATATCATTGCCTCAATGCGTATTTGTTCTCTTAATAATTTTTTGAGATCTTTGATGCCGGTGAAGATTGCAATTTTTGAGTTATAAATATCCAGGGGCACTGCTTAAGAAATAAATTAAACAAGATAGCAGAGTGTGCCAAGCTGAAAACCTTTTTTTTTACACAAGGGGTCCTTCCTATTCTATAATTTTAATTGCTATAAAAATCTTTTTGATGATGTAAACACGTTGACACAGCGACATTTTTTAGGGATTTTAGTGTATAGCAAGATTAATCATTGACAGTTTAGCGGAAAGAAAACTAAAGTTATTATATAAATAGTCTTCCGATATGTACACTGATAAAACAGTTTAGTTAATTTGCCTCCCAACATCTCAAATCTGAGTATTTATTTCGAATAAAAAGTTTCGCCTTTTAAATTTTTTACCACTTCCAATTTGAATTTTGTAACTCTTTCTGCATTAGAGACATAACCTAAAATCTATTTTGTATTTGGATAATAGGGAAGCTGTAAACAGATTTCAAGTCATTATCGACCGACTTCAAAAAGTTATAGCAACGCAATATAAAATAAAAGTAGTAGTCTCACAGCAAAGTTTTCGAAAATGAATAGAATGTGCACTTCTGGTAGGTGTTACATAATATAAAATTGATTTTAATGGTGGTGTTTCTGAATTGAAGCATATATTTCATTGAGTTGTTGTATCAAGTATTTTAAAGGAATCGTCATAAACCGCTCGGTCTCACAAAAGTTTCATGGATTTGACCATATATTTATCAGAGTGTACATGTTTTTTAATTTATGGAAAGTGCATTATATTATATTTGATTAATGTATAATATTTTAATTTGTTTCAGGTAAGTGTCTCCCGCTTCATGTTACCATTAGTATCCATAGTTGGTAAGTGTAACAAAATTAATTTGACCGACAATAGTGCATGGAAAAGTAAAATAGTTGGAACTATTAATTATGTAGTAGAATAAGACACATGTATAGTTTTTACTTAATTTTTCTATCTAAATAGGTCTACTATTTACATATCAAAATCACCTAAAAAACATAGTGCTGCGAGATTACTCTATTATTTACATAGTGAAATAAAGTATTTATTGTTTTCCTAGGTTACAAATTAAGGTAATTTTGCCAAAGGAATAAATAACAAAATTTCTTCCTTGATTTCTGATCATGTTATCTTAGACAGAAATTAATTCTTTACTATATTTTCATGTCAGTGGTTTTAAATTTAAAGTAGAAACAATTAAAATTGCATGAATAGAAATTAGTAAAATTTAACGAAATTTTATAACATCTTATTATGTGCTCATTTTTAATTGTATTATACATTACACGGATTACATTTTTGATTTCTGAAAGTAGCATTGAGCTACACAGCCTTTTGTGATGTTAATTCCACTATTACACGTTACAAACGTTTCTGTACCTTTTTTCATGGCTGATTAAACCCTTTTTTTATCCGTACGAATGGAATTTACGTAATTGAATATGTTCATAATTATTTCCCTGGACAATGCAAGGTAATTTCGCCCTGCATATATTTATCATTTGAATACATAATTAACAAAGTTAATTGACACTTCGACTTCACTGGATTATAAACGATTCTACAAATGTGGAAACTCTCAATTAGTAATGTACACAGTAACATAATATAAGCGTGTACAATATACCGCTGAATTTAAGTAATTAAATATTTCTTTACACACTTTGTAACAGAATTTAAACATTTTGGATTTTATGAAATTCAACGGGGTGACCTGTAACGTTCGACCAATGAGAATGTAAATTTTCGAATAACCACATGAACTAGTTAACGAAACAGTCTTTAATAATAATTTCACTTTCGAATTTATGCAATTAATTCCGATGGGGATAAGGTAAAGAAACATAGTTTTGGAAATCAAATCCAAATGTATTTCATTCAAATACGAGTAATATTCATATTTTTAATCTATGTAGTTGCAACAGAAAATTAATCATACTATTCAATTAAAAGGTTATTTACTTAGAAATCAGTTTATCAACTACATTATGAGTTATATTATCATCGGATTACGTTTTCTCAAAATGTGAATCTTGTTTGCACTCAGAAAAAAAGTAGTTGAAATGACCTTTATTTTACTACGAAGCATAGTGTGAAATGGGGACTACACTAAATTATCGTTATTTCAACTATATTTGTCATATTTATTTAAATCAAGCTACATAGTCAATTTTTTTAACTATGGGGAGATAGTTGGTGTAACAAACTTGTAGTAATATCGACTATGAAAATGGTAAATTCAACTATTTTTCATAGTAGTTTTAACTATATTTTTTCAACTGTGTCAAATAGTCGACTTAACTGTGGATTTTTTTCTCAGTGTGGATTACATTTAATTAAAACCAATGCCACTTTTAGATTTATATTCTGAAAAATAATTTATATAAATCTGGGATGCTGTGATTTCATTATTCTCGATTTCCTTTATGTATTTATTTATTATTCCTTTTTGTTATTTTCAATAATGCTTGCATTTATATATGTCGATGGTAAATTGGGAATTTCTTTTGCTTTTGTTGCGTATAGCTATATTTAAAAATGTGGACTGTTATTACTCGCATCATGAAAATAATGTTGATCCGTGTAATTATACATCACCGTAAAAAGTTTTATTTTTGTTTTGACCTTCTATTGTAACTTTTGAGAAACAAGTCGCATTTTAAAATTTGACAGTTGTAGAATTCGTCACAATCAATTTTTTGACTATTTCCGACTTGTGTTTCATACGTACTTTAGTGCCAAACAATCTGCTTTATAAATAATTACAAATTATGTATATAAGTTTTAGTAACTAAAAACATTTCACACTCGTTTTTTTAATGACTATTTGTTATTCAATAACTACTTTAAGAATATTGTAATATTTTGACGTAGTTAAAACATTTTTCAAGATGAATTCAAATCTGACATCAAAGTTCGCAAATTCAAATAGTAAATTCAGCTAAATATATTAGGTAAATATACCTCAAAATTGTTTTAGTTCCTATAAATATTTCCAGTTTATTATTCTATATCTAACAAAAAAAGTGTAAATAACTATTTTAATAACAACGCAACTACTTCAATTAGTTAAATGATAACTGCTCTGTCCCCCTTTAACCAATTAAAATAGTAATCACGACTATTTGAAATAACTGATATAATTACAAAAATTGTCAACTTAACTATTTTGTTGTTAGTAGTACATTACTGGCGTTAGAACACTGACAAAAATCAAAAAATATATTATGGGATAATGTATAAATTTTTCGACTCAATGAAATAATATATTATTCACAAGATTAATCATTTTCAACATAAATGCAAAGAAATACAAAATATCGCGATTTTTGTACATTTGACCTTGAAGATGACCTCGTAGCCAATTTTGACTACAATATTCATAATCAGCGCGTCAAAATACGTGGTTGAAAGTATGTTAAACAAATTTTAGATATGGGCTTCAATAAAAATGCAAAAAATTACAACATTTTATGTATGGGCTTTTTGGAAGTTTAAAAAAAAAAACGAAAAATTGATCTTAAATATTTAAACAAAAAATATTTATCTCATAAGTAGTATTTAATCTGCCATTTCGAATTTTTAAGAACTTGGTGCCGACTAGTAATTACCGAATACATAAAAATTACTTGTTCATGACATTAGTGACTTTGGGATTCCACATTGTAGGCAACCATTTTTTTTTGCAACAGTTGCAACAATTACATTTATTGCAACTAATGTTCCTATTTAATTTTATCAAGTTTGAGAACTAGAAATACTAACTAACAATAGGAGTACTATAATCTGTTCGAGCTTAGATGTTTAATTAATTTGAATTTTCTAATATATAATTAGCATAATATCTAAACTTACATTTTGAAGAACTGTTTTTTAATTGCATTTATCTAGTTTCGAGGTTAACTCGGTAACGCTATTGTAATGACTTATAAAAGCTCAGATCACTTTTAAGGCAGATATTAAGTACAAGTATTTCGTCATATCTGCGTATCAAATTATAACATCTACCTCAAAGGGCAACTAAAAATGAAGTAAATGAATGATATCACACTTAACTGGCCAAGCTTGTTCGTTCTCATTCGTATTCAAGGGAGGTTAACTTTAGTTTGGTCAGATCGACCTGACGTGGTGTCTGAGTAATTATTCAATAAAACAAGTTCATGGCATAAGCGATTAACGTTTCTTAAAAGATTAAGATAATGCGTCCCTTTATCTAGTGTACATTTGAAATAACGTAATTTCATAGCACTATATATCGGTACTTACATATTAAATGCATTTTAAAAATAAACATTACTTAACCCATTAATGCCCGACTTTTTAGGAAAGTGTAATTTTTGACATCTTTTACATTTAGAGGTTTTTGGGTCGTTAATTACGAATCTGGAATCAAATTGTCGAAATTGAAAATGGTGGATCCAATAAGGCGAACGAATTTGTTAACATTGATCGCATTCGTTTAAAACTTGTTACTTGAGTGATTTTGGGGTTGTTGATTACGACCAAAACAGAACAAGACCATCTGAGGACGTCCTCGGGAACTCCCCAGAACATTCCGGGACGGATTGTGGCGTATGGGGAATGATGTCAGTCTTTTCAAATTTAACATGCCGAATACAATATCCAGAACGAATCTTTTAAAAATTTGTTTTCAGTCATTTTCATCACATGACCAAGATTTGTTCTATGCTTTAAGCTGATGTAGAAAGCAATTTTTTGTCCATAAACAAAATGTTGTACGAGTTGACACGAGTTTCACTATATCTAAGAAATGTTGTAGCAGGATGAAAAATTTGTATGTCGAGACCATTTTATCACCCTTAATGTTTTAATATATTATGTCTAGTCCATAAAAAATCTTTTTAGAAACGAAAATTCAAGTTGTCAAACATTCTGGTATAATCTGTCTTCTTAATGGGTACAAAAAGTTCAATAATGCTATCCTAACAGCAATATCCGAAGTCAATATCGATTAATTAGATAGACTAAGCTTGTATATCTTATACAAGGGATCCATTGCGAGTCAGAAGTGCCTCGCCACCTTTCCAGGATTCATTCCGTATGTATATATACATAAGTCGAAGTTCAAAAGCTCGGAAGTACCAAGCACCAGTCAAAGTTACGTCTGGTCCCGTTCTCGATGATACAGTTGACACTGGCTGCTGTTGATCGATCATCTCGTTTGATTGTTCTACGAGGTAGTGCGACAACCTACAACTTGTCGCGTCCCTAATCTCGAGACAGCTTGGGTAACTCGGCTGTTAAGCGCCGAGCAAACAATGGCTCGGAAGCGAAGTTAACTTCGCGCTCGTTGTCGAGTCGTACCTAACGCGCGTTAACATCGACCAGACTTTATCCCCCACTGGAGTCACTCTTAGGACCATAACTAAAAAGTGCTAAGATTCCAGAAGGAAATGACTACTATATCATTGAAATTGCTACTGAGAGAACAGAAAAGTTAGGTCCATCAGACGTATAGTTGGTGTCAATCTATGGTTCTGTTCTCCACGACTCATTACCTGCTCGACAATACTAATCTGTTCTCTTAGAGGAGGATTTCTATGAAGTACTGAGACTCGAAATGTACACTGCTGTACCAATGTAATTGCTACATTTAGGGGAATAGTATAGTTGATCAACCATACGACTCAGCAGCGTATCTCTTTTCTCAGTGTAGGACCTCAAATGTGCTTGATATTATCTAGGTTATAGTTGCCACAATTTCCTAATTCATCTTTATATAGTAGAAATTAGGATTAAATTTAGGAGTTATATTCTACCGGTCAAAAGGTTCAGCACGAGATATTTTAGTTTAAACACCGCATTGCTGAATTTGTTAAAACGGAAAAATGTGTGTAGAAGGTTTGAAAGGTTGTGCGGATGCGAAACCTAAGTGGAAACGCATAATTGAAGGTACGGGGGTGGTACTGGCAAGGTACTGGTGCAAGTTTGAATGATAACTTTGTATCATCCAGGTATCCCTCTTCATAGTATTCGCTGCCCACGCTCTAAAACTTTTGGATAGAAACTTAAATCCAAGTGACTAAAGTTTGAGTACAACAGATTTAAAGTGCAAACGTCCCTTACTACAGTTTTTCGTATTCCAGGTATACGGTTTCATAGTTTTCAGTGTCCTGGTGTACCGCTCCATAGTTTTTGGGTGTCTAGGTATCCTGCACCGTGGTGTTCGTCTTCTAGAAAAAACACTCCATAATTTTTGGTTTCCAGGTGTCCTTCTTCATAGTATTCGCTGCCTACGCTCTAAAACGGTTGGATTGAAACTTAAATCCAAGTGACTAAAGTTTGAGCCCAACAGATTTAGAGTACAAACGTCTCTTTCCATAGTTTTTCATATTGCATGTATACGATTTCAAAGTTTTCAGTGTCCTGATGTACCGCTCATAGTTTTTGGGTGTCTAGGTATCCGGTACCGTGGTCTTCGTCTTCTAGGAAAAACGCTCTATAATTTTAGGTGTCCAGGTACACAAGTCCATAGTTTTTGGTATCTAGATGTCCAGAAGGGTGGTTTTTGGACATCCAGATATGCCGCTCCATAGTTTATAGTGTCTAGATGTTCCGCGACGTATTTTTTTGTCGTCCAGAAATACCACTCCAGTATAAAGGAGTCTCGTACCATAGTTTTTTAAAGCCCAGGTGCTCATCTTCATAGTTTCCTACGACTACGTGAATATGCTTTGCGCAACGAAATTTATAACAAAAATAATTCTGCAATTTCGTAACTAGTAACGGCATTTTGAATTTCTCTGGCTTAACAATCCACAAATAGAAATTTGGAGTTCAATAATTTTCAAATATTTAACTTTAAAATATACGAAAATGATTTAAATTAACTGTTTACATAATTACTAAGTCCTTTAGTCCAATATCAAGATTCATTGCATTGCACATGAATACATCCTATTCTGTATAGATCTACCATTCTGTATATCTTTCAGCCATTAAAATAGTTAAAATTTTCGGATAGAGTAGTCAATAGAGTTCCATTCGATTAACTTTTCAGCGGTCTATTTATTAATAATTCCACCATAAGCCACACATACTTATTCTAGTTATACGGGTTATGAGATTTGTCAGATTCGATATCCTGTCCCAGTAAATTGATCCCTAAATAGTAATTGCTATTAATTTCCTGATGCTTGCGGTTAATAATTATGTGTTGATTGCTTCATTTTCACGAAAGTGCGAAATTTTGTGAGTCTATAAAGCAATTCAGAATGAATATTAGTAACTAAATTTTGTTAATTTTAATGAGAATTCTCAGTATAGCTCATTTAATCTGAGGGCACCCGTTATAAACTGTAATATTTCTATCTTTTGACATATTAATGTTTTTGTTGACATTTTATCAAGATTAAAATATCTTTGACCAAATTTTTCAAATCGAAATATTCTATTAATTTATATTATGCGTATTGAATACATTTGATTGAAAAAAATCAGCAGGTTGATTCTAGTTGGAATACTTTTAGATTAGTCTAGTCTAAGGATTAACCAATTTTTATCTTTACAGAAAACTTAAATTCCAGGAGCTTGAATAGGAGCTGTTTTCACATCCATAATTCTTCTGAACCATTATTAACAGTTCAGTCTAAATTTTCAAATTAGTTAATGAATATTGTATTATTGCGTATGAATTTAACACAAGTATAAAGTGTTTGATGGAGAGTCTCGTTACTTGCAACACAAATAAATGCCGCACATTTTAATAAATGCAAGTATGTTGACCTAAGTAACCTCAGTAACGAATATTTGTTGCAGGAAAATATAGCAAATATTCTCATTATGCTAGCATATCCTATTAGACTATACATAAATGCATCTCGTGGTAATTTACCTAATGTATTTGCGACTACGTCTATCAACAGCAAATATACAGCTTTGCCATTTAAAATGTAGGTTTCTACAGTAATCAGCATTACCAGATCGATGAAAACAATATTAAAAAGCTAATGTGTAGAATACGTAGTGTTAGAAATTAGTAGAAAATTACTATTGACACATATTAATCAACAATTTAAAAACAACATTCTGGGTTTCATTGCATTCCTAAAAGTTTCAAATGTGAGGCAGTATAAGGATAATTTAAAAAAATGAAACTTACTAACTAAAAAAACGATGATTTTAAAAGATTTCATGTGATACAGATTTAATAGTGTAGGGTCCATATTATTAGTTTAAAATTAGAAAATAAAACATCAACTATACTCGAATAAATATTGAAATTTGTTACTCGAAATAAAGAGACAGATCTTACAAAACTACAATTGTCAGGTGGATTATGAAAAACTTTTCCACTTTTTTTAGTTTATCTAGTGTGTATTTTGGATCCCTCATTTTCAATTTAAACATTCCCCCAAATGCAATGTTCTTGTCTATAGCAAATTGACGAAACCGAATAGTATCATATTAGGATATAAATACCGTATTTATTAAACGTTTTCTTAGTTAGCAGAATAGTCGTAATAGGAGTTCCATAATGTTAGCGTTTCCTACATCAGTTTTTACTCACGCCACCATTAGAAAAAATCATATTTCCCAGGACACAATTATTTAAAAAACATACCGAAATATACCTTACCTCATGTATAAAAAACTTTTACCATGAACTTTCACTCCCCTGATCAAAAAATAATCCTTCGTTGTCAGTATTTGTACTACATTTAAAGTATTTCATTCGACACATGGTATGTTTACCTTAATCCTTTATTTCCCGAGTGACAGTAAATACTCGCTATTTGACCTGAATTTTTGATGTTAAAAGTAATGGTAGATGTTCCTACAGAATTTTTACGTGATTTTTTCCCCGAGAAAATACGCAAAACCATTGAAAATTAAAAAAAAATGTTTCAATGAAAAAAGAATACATTTTTTATAGATTTAATTCATTAAATTACATGTTCAGTTCTTAAAACGACAGTTGCGGTCTTATCTGATTAAATTCATATTTCAATATCATCGTCCAAAGTTGAACAAATACTAATTTATATTAATCGATTTTGAAAACAGAAATGAATGCGTTGAATGTCGCCTGCGGATTTTCTAAATCCACAGTGACTTTGTAATTCATTGTGCCGTTTCCTAAATCATACAAATCTGCTGAACTTTGGGGAAGTCCAACCGATTTGTAGATTCTAGAATAGAACACATTACTTTCAAAACCACGTACACTGAAACACAAACTTGTATTGTCACTCTTCCTAATTTCCCACCTATTCTAAGCTCATTTAGCAAGAGAAGTAACAAGACATGGTGAGCTTGCAAGCTCCAGTCGTGACGGATTTAATATTAGACATTGAAGCATTTAAAAACTCACAATTGATCGAAAATCTATTTAGATACTTTGTTTTATTGAAAATTAGTCACAATAGTAGTCTTTAACGCTTCTGTGCAATTAAACATTTGTACACTTTTTAATATAGAAAGTCTGGATATGCTGATTTTGAATTTTCTTATTTTCAATCATCCAAAGTGCATACGCACTGAATATACACAGACAGTTCTCGTATACCCTCATTCTTTTGTTCATTTTTTGACCTAATTTTCTTAGAAATCGCAGGAATAAAAAATAGTTCATATTTATATTAACAGCTGTAACAATTATTTTGCACTTTGCAGAAATGCAAAATTAGGAAATGGAACTAATGATTTTTATAAAACTTAATATGAAATGTTATATCGGCGTATATAATGGGCCATTTAAAAGGGAATATATGTTTGTCTTCTAGTATCATTTGCGGGTCAAAAATAATATATACATTGAAAAAGTATCTCCTCATTTAATGTTAATTTTTTTAATTTAATTCCAAAGTGGTTTTAGTACTACTCAGTGTAATTGAGTGGTTCAAATATTTTAACCCTTGGAGTGTACTTTACCCGTTTCGTCCTGAAATTTTCGAATTTTCGTCAATCATATTGGATCCATTTTAAATTTCGAAAATCTGATAACGAATTCGGAATCAGGAACCTCAAAAAACCACGTATACTCCGTTTTATAAAATTTGGTAAAAGTTTTGAATTTTTGTCCATCATATTGGACCCGCCATTTTTAATTTAAAAAATCTGAATACGGATTAGTGATCAGGAACCTCAAAAACCCCTCCATACACATTTGTACAAAAATTTATAAGAATATCACATTTTTGACCGTCATATTGGATCGGCCATTTTGAATTTTGAATAATCGAAAAGTGATTCGTGATTAAGGATGTGCAAAATCATCTTTTGTCAATTGGTATTGAATTTATGTTCATTTACAAAAGTATCACAACTGAATAAGGAACATTTTGTTAAAAGTGACGCCATTTTGAATTCTAGGATGTGCATTACACTATCTTTTGGTGTACATAACAATTACTCCGCCAGACCTAAATGGAGGAATCGATTGGACTACAGTTTCATATAAAAAATCGAATTACAATTTAAGAAATTACTATTTTTTTCGGGGTTTTTACCATTTTGGACACGGTCTTGGAAAAATAACTAAAGATATTGGAAAATAGTCATCAGATTCGGAAAGAGCAGACTTGAAACCCATAATACATGCACTTATGTAAAAATTCATTAACTCTTACTATGAAAATTACTTTACGAGGCGCAGATTATTTACTCCAAAGGACTGAACTTGATTTTTTTAGATGAAAGGTTTACTTCTTTCGATCTGAAATTATTGATTCCTGGTTCACCCGATCGATTTTTGTTTTTATGGACTAAAATTCCACTCCACCAGTTTTGGTGTATAATTGTTTCATTTTACGATTTTTTGATTTTTTTATCATTTGATTTGTCAAATTAAAATTGTTCGCTTTTATAATATGCTCTTCAGTATTTTTACGTTTTTGACCTTAAGTGTCGGGGCAATTAAGAAACAAAATGACAACTTATTCAAATTGCTAAACGTAAACTACAGTAGTTATTTGTAATATTTGTAGTTGATGCTTTTATATTAGATTATGTAATGGATGGATAACTCTTCAACATTTAAAACTACTTAGGTATTTGTAACAAAAAGTAGAAACTTCTGTAATAGATTATAAAGTATGCTTCAACTATTTCATTCCATAATATCAAATTATTTCACCATTAGGAGACTATCTTAGCAGCTGATATTGCGACTTCAATGCACGATTCTCATTAATCATGAAACAGAGTATAATTGTTACAAATTGGTCTTGATTTCCCTTGATTTTACACACAAGGACTCTCTTGGCTTCAGCCATCCTTAGATGTATCATTACATTTCTTGCACAGTTTCGTCGAATATGAAATGCTTTCTAACAAGAATATCTTTTCTTTTTCTCGAGAGATCCAGAGTCTGGAATTTTAATACAAAAACAAAATTAATTTCAAATATTTCCCAATAATACATTCAAATATTTTTAGGAATATCAGGCCATTCATCAGTTTTATAAGTTAGATAATATCGGGAATTGACAGATTTTTAGACCAAGAAGTCTTACAATGCCAGAGAGTTAGTAGAGCGTTAATAATTTCCCTTCTAACATTTAAATAAGCACCGCATAAAAAAAAGGCTACTAGGTCGAAGGATACATTAAAACACTAGAAACCAATCATGATGCATTTTCGCACCGAAGTTGCCTTAGTAAATTGTAAGTAAATAAACATCGCCACATAATAATGACGATTATCGAAATGAAAGAACAATGAAGAATCAACGAACCAAACGCACCTCATTAGAATTCACCAATTTACCGGTAACCGAAAAGCGCTTGGAATTGTAAACGGCCACAAAATACCTGGGTAATACCAGAATGTGCAAAACGGCATTCGTGCAATTCGAAATTTATCAGGGAACAAGATCATATCGTTTCGCGCCGGACAATCGTGCTCAACCTGAACCGTAATCTAAACCGTCATCCGCCGATGGAAAAGTGAGTCCTTTACTAATCCACGATGTTATCAACTATCGAAGGCTATTGGATATAGATTTCGGGAGATATAGCTCTGCCCTAATCCGATTTCTGTGTACAGGTCGTGTCCAGAATCGATTTTGGGCGATTGATCGAACGCGCTTGATCGGACCTCAGCTTAACGGTCAAGCTCGTGTAACGCAACGGGAGACAAATTCAAAAGGTTTTTTCCAAATAATACAAAATGTCGTCTACCTGCATTTCTGGGCGAGAAAAGCTCGATCGTTTCACGACGGGATGGAAAGTATCCGTGAAATCCAGGGCGGCCTCCGGGGTGCCCTTCATCGATCAACGATAATCCAAAGATAAAATCGCGAGAAGAAAATTGGTTATCTAAAGTCTCGTTTCGTCGAATAAGCCGAAACGCTAATCGTCGCGGATCCGGTTTTCAATTTACAAAGCTCGAGACATTTAATATTCATGGCGGAGAGTGTAAGATCCGCGAATTGTGCGAAATGCATAGTGCTCGAAGATCCCTGCTAGTAGGAATTATGCATATGAGCGTAATCGCACATCTTAAGTGTGGCTAAGTGGTAAGAACAAAACGAGCATTTTTCGACTTAATAACGAGGTGTAAACGATTATTATAATTTTGTGTGTAATTTTCGACGCTAAAGCGGATAACCGTAATGGATGTTGATACTTTACGCATTCATCACCACCGTCTTAAGTCGTTCGTTTAATCATTGTATTATTTTCAGATTAATTAAAGCACACGCTTACATGCTCTTGCTATTTGCTCGTATATGAAGAATACATGAATGTCATTTGTTTGAATTATGTTACATAATGACTCTTGGAAGGTTTTCAGACCAAATCTATTACAAAAATTATGTAAAAACGTACAAATCTGTTGTGAAATAATACATTCATAATTAATTTCTATTACATGTTGTGAAATTTCGGAATTTTTAAAACCTTTTGGCAAAAATTTATGTTTTATGCCTCCGGCTTGATATTGACAACTTGAGACGTAGTGGTCCAAGATATTCATCTGCTGGAATCAGAATAATTTGCATTTTCGGCTGAAAAAACATTATTGTCTAAATTTGTATGATTATATTTTAGTTGGCAGAGCATTCAATCTACAATAGTTTTTTTTAACGAAATGAAGTAGTGATTAAAAAAAATCCTAAAGTATGTTTATCTTTCCCTTCAATTTGACAAAAAATATTTTTCCAGCAAAAAAAAAAATTGTTTGCAGCATACAAGATTTTGACGTCAGAATAAAATAATATTGGAAAAAATGAAATATTAACGTACTCCCTAGTAGAAATTTGTCAATTTTTTTTATACTGGCCATTTTCCCTATACCTTTAACATAATAAATAAGAATGTTATAAAATAATTGTACAAAAAATGTTTTCATTTCTACCAGAGCTGTAATATAATATTCCGCTACTTGCACATCTTGAATAAAATGTGGAATAACAAATATTTGTTTAGATTTACTCACAATCAGTGACGTTTCTAATTATCCACATTTACTAACATTTTATTTTGTTAATATTTGAAATTCACTTGTTGAAAAGTTGCTGTATAGAAAGAAATAAAAAAAGTAAAAAAAAGCCTCTTAAAATAAATATTTTTCCTCTTATTTTACACGATATTTACGTGACCTTGTCATATTTACAATCAATAACGTTTCTAATTATTCACATTTAGTAACATTTTATTTTGCTAATATTTGAAATTCACTTGTTGAAAAGTTGTTGTATAGAAAGAAATAAAACAAAGTTTCTTAAAAAAAAATATTTTTTCTTCTTATATTATATGACATTTACATGACCATGTATGGTAATGAGGTTCGGTCTCTGTTTACAAATTTGTAGTTGGGTTTTCAACATTAATATCATTAATATAGGGATTTACCAATCACCGACTTTAATTTACGTCGATCACTTTCTCATCAACTCGTCATTTTGGACCCACCATTTTAAAGTTGCAGATTTCACAAAATTTTACTTCCTGCATGCCTTTGACAATCGCGATATCATTTTCTAACACATTTTTCAAAAACTTTTTTCACGTCCCATTTTCGAGACAAGTGAGGTTAAGTATGTGTTTTCGGGCATATTTAAATTGTTTCTGTAGCAAAGCAAAATTTACTTTTCACAATCGTAGTACCGTTGGATTTTTTGCTGCAAATTGTTGCTTTTGACAAGCTGTTGTCAAGTTTTATAACCCACAAAGCTTAACCCATTAACGCCCAAAGCACAACTGTTTTTGCTTTAATTTCAATCGAGTATTTAGCATCAAAATGGATATTCAAAAAATCGAAAGGTATACATCACCTATTATTTTCGAGGTCGCTCTTCAAGATTCCGAGGTCAAAATTGAGTTTCAGCCATCAGACATTCCCATATGGTGCCGAAATTTCAAAATATTTCCCAAAAAATTTGGAAATATTTATACTTATCAATTTTTTTCGAGCTATTAAAATATTGCGATTCTATTGAAACTATGCATAAAGATGCATAAAATATTTGAATTGTAAGAACAAAATTTACTCTTATGCCTGACTATCTCAAAATTCCAACAACAATGAAAAATTTGTTGTAAAATTTCTGGACGCCCCTACTCATAAACTATGAGTTTTTTTAAAAAATGCTAAGAATAAAAATCTCTTAGAATTCATAGAAAAATATAGTGAAATTTTTTCAGAATATTTAATAATATTTCAGATTTTTTTTTTCAGCATTTTTTTCAACATTTTAATTTATTTACGAAAAATTTTGAAAAAAATATAGTGTATTCTGTGATGAATTCTAAGAGTTTCTTCAAATTTTTCCCAAAGTTGATAGTTTTCGAGGAACTGTTTATCCAAGTAAAATTATTGGAATCTTTAAATGGTCTCAAACTAACCATTTATGAGTTTTATAATCAATTTTTTGTAGTAGAATGTCCATCTGTTTCTGATTTCTAATTACGTTATATTGTTATTAGGTAATAAAGTTATAGAGCTAGAGATTAATAGCGTTATCGGGTTATGAGTGCAGTCATAAAATCGAGGTGTAACAAGATTTTTGGTTTAAAATTGTTTGGAATTATCGGGTTTAACATTTTAAAATTATTTTTTAGTCTTTTTTGAGGTTATGGTCAAACTCTGACTTGCTGGGGTTGAATCGACTTCATTGTATTCCGATTCATTGGCTACAAAATCATACACATTTAAATTCGCAGTAACGAATGCTTGAGGAGGAAATATCAACTTCACACCTCCAACTTTCCCTTATTCGTAAGAACCTCTATTCCAATGTCCAATATCCAAAACGTCTTAAGGGGTTTGGAGTGGGAATACCGACAGAAGAGAAATTATTATATTATATTATTGTATTTTATTAAAAATATTCGTAAAAGGAGGTTAGACTGAATTATTTGCAGCCAAATACCACCCAAGTCCAAACAAAGATGTTTAGTTGATTTTGGATTTTTTTTTGAGGATATGACTAAACCCTGACGAGCTGAGGTGATTAAGTCGACTTCAGATTCGGATCCAATGATCCCAAAAACATACAGAAGATAGTAATTCCAGTTATTATTTATTTCAATAACCATAATTAGTTTGTTTAATTAGTCGAAACAAGAAAATACTTTCTTAAATTCTGCAACATTTTTTAAAATAATATTTAATTTATATTTTATAAAATTATTATTTTATTAAATATTGTCACATTAAGGATCAGCGTAATATGTGTATAAATATTTCAAACAAGGTATTGCGGATTAACGAAATAAATTTTGAAATTAGAGGAATCATACATGATAATGAACAACAGCGTTCGCAACTCTCGTCTACATGATAATAATTCAGCCTTCGTAAAATATGTTTATTTTAAATTCATGTTGTCATAACTGGATAGTATACATTAAACAAAACATTTTTTGAAAACATGTATATTCGTAATGTTTTTAAAATGTAAAATGTACCGTAAAATGTTATTAAAAGAACATCATAAAATCCAGATTGATAATATCTGGAAAAACAGCAGACTGCATTTTGCAGGAAAAAGCTGAAACGACAACTGGTAGAACTTTTATGACTACGACTGCCGGGGTACGAAACTTTGGCGCTTGCATTTAAAAAAATTATCATTTCAACTTTCGTTCGTAACGTAAAAGTTTATTTTCATTTTTAATCGAAAACAAAAGTTTGTTTCGTATTTTTCTATCGTTTCTTTGTTACTGTTATAGTATCGAGGACCATTGATGTCGATATAATGTATTTATATTCATTGTAGCCTTTGTGGGGATTAATGAGTGAGTAACGCTAAAAATAATGTCAGCCCGAACGAAACCGCAAATGGTTTTCCGTTCAGGTTCCCAATGTGGCTGCGCATTATTCATGGTACATGGGTCATCATCTTCGCTTTTCACGCTCATGAAACATACATTAAAGTGCCATTGTTACTTCCCCGTTATTGTCGCACAAAGCAGTTTGTAAATCTGTTTAAATATTAAATCGACCGGTTTTACGGTGATGTGCAAAAAAAATGTCGCCAGGACATTTCAGCTTGCAATGCTACGACAATTTATGGACTATTTTGATGTTCACACTATGTACACTGAGAAAACTGACGTCAGTGTACGGAAGTGTACATTTACAACAAAACCACATTTGAATTAATGCAAATATTTTTATGACGTACGAATATATGCTAAACAGAAAACTTATCGATAAAAGTAATGCAGTTTAGCTTCTTTCTATTGCCGACAGGTGGCAAAAATTCAATTTATGATTCATTTTTTCTCAACAAATATTTCTCAAATATATAGTGCTACGTTTTAAAATACGAGAAATAACATAAACTATTAAATAATTTTGAAAACACAGAAAACACATGTTGGTGGTGGGAAACATAGGTTCATATACTTTATATAGCTATAAAAAATCTGAAATGTTGTTTTCGCTTATTTTCTACCGTCGCTTTTTCGACTTCTAGGGATATCGGACTCTTTCCAAAATATTACTTCCCAGAGTTGTCCCCATAAAGTAAATTCTAACAAAGTTTCAATTCCCAAACTCTGACCATTCGGCGGACGTCGAATGAAATCTATATTTTCGATAAAAATGTCTTATTCAAGGACCTGCTTAAAAATGACATCGTAACTAACGTACTGGGACTTAAAATTATGATTTTAAGTGTATTCCCTTTGATAGATCTTAAACAGATTTATCAAATTTTTATTTTGCTTTTAACTTAAAAATATCATTTTCAGGCAATCTAAACTTTGAAAACAGAAAGTGCAAGAGAAATTGGAATCTTTCCGGTGTAAACTTCTATCTTTGCTTTTTAAAACTTTCGATTTGTTAAACATAATTTACGACATTCCATTAATCTTTCACCAGGCACTTTAGATATAGTAAAAGATCAAAATTTTTTTAAATGGTAATCTTATGCAATTTGGTGTTCTGTTCTCAAGATCTAAACAAGAAGAAAAAAGTCTTTGCGACTTTTACAAATACAAATTTAACAAAATCGTACTTTAGATAAAATGGGTTAGAAATAAATAAAAGAAATAAATAAATAGAAATAAAATAACCTAATTTCAACGGTATATCCTTAACGATTAACTTTACAATAATGAACGCGACATCATATGTTTGAGTTGATAATACGAACGACGCAAAACCTGCAGTGTTATTTCGTAGTAAGGAAGAGGGGAGATATTGGGCGGGGCATAGCCCTTCCCTTTTCTTCCTAGTATGACTCCTAGCCAGCTGTAATTAGCTCCGCCCATTGGACCCCCTTCTTCAATATTGTAATCTCGAACAAGATAATTGTCATTAATAATGGAAACCATTTTAAATTTCGGCCACTACTTGAAAACATTTTGGTCGCCAAATTGCACAGTAGTCACTTTTCACTAACTTTAACCAAAAAATGAGCAATTGATTGAAATTAATCAAAATTTTGACAAATCGAGGTCAAGAAAGTAAGGTTAAAAGGGTGTAAAATGAGAATTACCTCCCCTTTCCTTGTTTCTGCAACTTGCATTAAATTTCGCAGGTCCTACTGTACCATTTGGCGCCCAAAACGTTTCCGTGTAGCGGCAGAAATTTCACATGGTTTCCATTGTTAATGACAATTAGGTTGTTAGAGATTACAATATTAAAGAAAGGAGTCCAGGGGGCGGAGCTCATTACAGTTGGTTAGCGGGCATACTAGGAAAAGGAAAGGGAATGGCAAGAAATTTTCTAATCAGATTTAAAATATGAGAGTTTCAGAAGTACACTCATGAATATTTAACCAGTTTATAGTAAAGAACCAGAAATTTATAGGTAATGTTTATAAATAGATACGTTAAGTTTTCCTGCATTTGGTAAAAAATATAGGGGAATGAATTAGTGCCCAGCATCAGTTATAACTCTTTAACTAGTCTAATTTTAGTCTAGCGGTGTATATACGTTTCGAAAAAAGCAATACTGATATTTGGCAATTAAAAAAATGTTAATAACCATTCGCGCCCGAAGAAACAAAATTAAAAAGCGTTATCAGTTGTGAAAAGAATTCCATTATTGGCGCAAACTGTATTCGCTCGTCGTAAATTGACGTTTTCTCGAATAAAGGAATTGCAGCCAATCGGTGATTTCGACCTTTGTGTCCGGCCATTTTCGCGTTTCCACGTTTCAACGTCGGTGAAACAAAAAGAAATTCGACTTTCTCGTTAGTATAAAGCGGTTCGATATTCCGCCCCCTCGGACCCTGCTCCCGGTTTTTCCGGATCTGCCGCACATCGTAAATTTGCGCCGGGTATCCTTGATGGACCGAATGCACGTTTCGTGAAACCGAGAAAAATTATAGCGCAAAGGACACGCGGCGAAAAGGTAACGGGGAAAATGCAGGAGGGATCGCGTAGTTCCGCAGTCGAGAAAACTCAATCTACGTATAAATCATTCCTGTATCGATCACCGCCTCTCCTGCGTGCGCTCCCCCTGGAGCGGGGCGACGTATCAAAGATTCATCTTGTGAGGCGGCAATAAAAATGGACAGTACAAAAATTCAAACTATACATCAAACTGTCATATAACATCGTATTTGTACACGTCCTTGATATTTCCGCCAATCCATAGATCGACGGCGGTTGCCGCCGCCGGGCACTTTTCCGCTTTGCCACCTTATCGTCACCTTTTTCTCCGAACTCGCGAGAATATTGCGTTTCGATTTCACGGGGACACTGATTTTCCGAGAGATCGAAATCGGAGGATTTCATCCCCCAGTTGCAGATAATAAACGAAAAGAATGAAACGTTAGAAAGGCGAAGATCCCTTTTGGTAATTTGATCATCTACATACATTGGGAGGAGATGGGCTGTATGTTGTTATAGTAACATCATTGAAACGTCATAGTGCAAATGTGAGACATTTGCGATTTCGCGTCATTAGAAATCTCCTGATTCTTTCAGCCTTTTTTGTAAAAGGACACCTTATTTATTTTTTCTTTTATATTATTTATGTCGACTTTTTTGAACCCATATGGGACTAAATCGCGACGGGTTATTATGAAGGTGGTCCGATTAGACACTTACATAAACAAATACAGAGCGTATCCCGATGACAGGTGGCAGAGGCCGGGAAGGAAACCTTATTGTCTATATTCTTTGTTTAACCAATTAAATAAATATTTCGTAATGGTATGATGAATTAGTAGTAACTAATATTTTTATAAGAATTGCAACTATGGGAACTACCAGAAATCATGGATTTTGAGAATGGTGGGGGAGTAGTAGTTATCTGACCATAAAACATTACAAGCATCTTCTTGAAAACCAGTCGACTAATAATGGCTAGTGATAATATTGATTCTAGTTGACTGGTTAGTGAGAGTGAGTCACTGAAACCTCCCTAAACTTTTCTACATGCATTCCACCAAGTGTTTTATACCTTAGATTCAGTATTGATTTTTGGACTTATTAGCGGGGTTTTCTACTATTTTATTCAATGACTTTATGTTTCAAGTAAAAAGTGTCCTTTTTTAAGAGTGTATTTTCCCTACTTTGCTGGTGAAAAGAAGAAACCTATTAAAATTGTTATTTGGTTAAGTCAGTATTAAGTACTCAAACAACGTTCTGCATCTAATTGACGTATTTTTCATCTATTTCTATAGCTTCCTGCATGTATACAATCTCACAACAACGTACAACGTTGTCAACCACTGAATCGAGTAATGAGTACCACTGATGAGTATTTTTTGTTATTTCAAAATATATGACTCTTAATTTAGGCATTTGAAACCTACCAATTGAAATTGTGACCACATTTTTAATTAGGAGTAAAGCTACAAGACAAAAACTAACCATACGTTGACAATCTATTGTATGCCAAATATAGTGAATTAACTCTATACGAAAAGCGTTTGAAAATGGTTGGTGTGACAAGGAATGACATATCAACAGGTCTAAATTCCAATTCAGCACCCTACACATGCCTATCCTAAACGTTACCGTTCACCCAACAAAGATGAGGGGCGTATCAGCCACTTGAAAATTATAACATTTTACTTAAAATTAGATTTGTTAAAACCAGTTAGTATCAATTTTTAGACTCTCCTATTCACTTTTTTTTGTAATATTCTTTTCATAATATTTCAATGATATTTTTTTATTGTAATTTATCAACATTATTCGCAGCTGTCACTCAGAGTTTTGGGCGCTGGTAAAAAAACCGATATATCAAAAAGTCGACCGGTAAAAAACCGATAGTCATAAAGCAGACAATCAAAAAGCCAATATGTAAAAAAAGTAGACACATCGATAGGCGGGCAGTCATTTTTAGAAGTGTTGGTTTTTTACTGTCGGCTTTTTTACTGTTGTTTTTTTGACCTGTCGATGTTTAGCTTTATCGGGTTTTAGACCCGCACTCAGAGTGTTTAAAATAATATGTCTTATTATTAAAAAAGAAAGAAAACCAAACTATGAGGGTTTTAGTGTTTGAAATTATTAATATTTAATATTTATCCGAACGAGGTAATTGCCCATAAATATTAGTTAGTGCATTGTTTGTGTTCGTGTATTTATAAAATTTGTTTAGTTCTGATGACAGCAGTCCCTGCCTAAACACCGAATTTTAAATTAAATTGGATCTAAAATACAAAAACCCTCCTACGTTGGTTTTCTTTAGTGTTTTTGTTTGACTCAGGTTATATATCTATAAGTTCAACTTTCGAATTAATAAATTCCACTGGGTGATACATTCAACATTACTATTTAGTATATTGCGTTCAGGCAGAATGTTGCTTACATTCACTCACAGAAAACATTTTAAACACATTATTCCTTCCTCATCCATAAAAATACTTTAATATACTTTTACTATGAGCAATTCAAGCGAAGTACTTTTTCAGCCCAACTAATACGCAAACAAAGAAATTACTAGTGATGAAGAAACACTAAGTGATTTTGTAGTCCTAATTAGAGATGGCTTGAGCTGGTATGTTGCCATCCCTAAAATGTTAATAACAACAATGAATAGTTTACAATGGCTGCTGCAAAATGTTGCACACTAAAGCAAAGATACCGCACATAGCTAAATATATTTGATGTCAAACGTTAGTCATTTCTTAGCCGTGTTTCTTAACATTTAGTTAACTTTTATTTTCGTAAAAGAAAACAAAAATCTAGCGACATTTATACCAACTCCTGCACCTTCCACCTGTCTGCCTTTGCATTACATTTCGAGTAATAGAAAATACTTTATCGCGTGTAAAAATAGCATTAATTAACGTCACCCCGGGCATAAATTTGTTCAGACTAATTAAATCTTTATCAATGTCTGATCAGGCAATTACAAGTACGCAGATCGAGCCTTGATCAAGATTGAATGATGACTTATCAGGTGTTTAATTTATTGTTTGATAACTAATTTCGTATTCACAGGTATTACCTACTGATGAGGTTACGGTAAATGCGCAACATTGAAAATAAGATTCAACCAATTTTTAAATAAAAGTTTAATTTTTTGCAAATAATTTTTGTTGTTGAAATAAATGTCAATGGCACCTAACTAGTTTTTATACATTTTACGGATGATTTGGCCCTGATTAAACGAAACGTTACTTTCCTAGTCTGACCACCATGTATACACGAAGAGAAATTGCCACTTATTCTGATAAAAATTACTATAAGTTCTTGAAATTTTTACAACTCAGATACTAAACATTACAATAAAATTTAGCAATTTTTACCATGAAAAATAGTAATTTCCTCCACATTATAAGAAAAATTGTCACCATATATTTATGTAGTTTGATGAAGACCTGGCTAATAACATATCAAAATCTTTACTATGGAAAGTTTACTCAGGATTTTAATTGCAATTTTGTATCCTTGCAGATCAATTTGACTTTGTAGTTTGATGTCTGCTAAATAACGAAAAGTAGACTATTTATTGTCGCACGTTACGAAAGCAGATTTTCAATGCATTACGATTTATAAGTAGTGACCTCATGTACGAACATCCTGGAATCCGGAATTTATCTGAACTCGGAATCAGACTTTTGTTCACATTTACATAAATCAAACTATTCGTTTTCTACTCCACAATTTCGAATAATACGCATTAGGATAAATTGATGATGTTCTTCGCTAAATTTTTAAAAAAATTCGATGATGTCCAGAAGAAGCTGATGATATTATGAACTATCATGTTATTGCGAATAAAGTACGATCCTGCAATCGAGCTGTCATTTTTGGCTATGTTATTTTTGTCATCAAGCTGCATTGAGTTGTTCGCCTTTATTTTACCAAGTCGATGATGAATAATACGGAGCAAGGAGCATTACATTTGCTTACTTGTATCCCATTATCTGCCAATGGTATTAACCTATTGAATTCTTTTTGCTAAAGTTTCTATACTCTACGTGTTTTTCATAAAATCAGTCGAAGTCGATTGAATATTTCTTGAAAGCTTTTTTAAGTTTAACATTCATGTTTGTTTTAATCCCAAATATATAATCCAGCTAGTTTTTCAAATCTCCATTGTCTAAACGAGAAGTGGACAAACTTATTACGTCATGATTAATAGTAAGGGCGCAGTTTCTTTTCAACAGTATAATCAATCACTTCAACAGAATATGTATAGTTCATATGTTTGTCTAATTAAAACGAATAATAATGTAGGTATACTAAATCATTTGAGTTTCCAATACAAACCTTGGATAATGAGAAGAAAAAAGTACACGACCCGGCTCTGTATAATCACCACAACAGAACGCTTAATTTTATCGGATAATGCCCGAAAATGGTTCCGAATCTGTCGTATTGTCGTATGAGTCATTGGAATCAGACACCAGTCTCGATCGAGAAAGAAATGTTGACATTTGATCCTTACTAAGTCCTGTTCAACCATAATTATACCATGGATAAGCAAGTCTTACTTAGGACATGATCATACAGGGCCAGAAAGATATTTAGAGGTTATGCTGGTACCCATTGATATTCCTGCCATACAGATATGAGTTAGGCCCTTCCCAGACCCCAGCCAATCATATCTAGAGTTACATCACCTGAGCAAAGGTCTGACCTAGTTAACTGTCAATGTTTCTACTAGTGGAATTCCTAATAAGACATGTCTTATGAAATGGTGATCTAATCAGGTATAATTAAGAACATCATAAGACGGGCGTTATCACAACCTGATCAGAATCTGATTAATGTTCAGCCAGAAAATATTTCCTCTGCGACTGTTCAATGCATGCCTTTTTGCAGGTCTTTTAAGCAATTCCTACAGTAGAAGTGCAGGAATGTTAGGAATATTAAAAGACGTAACAAAATATTCAGGTCATAAGGTTACTTTGCACAATCTCTTACTGTCATTTTGCTACTCAAGAAAGACTGCATTCGAAGCAAAGTTCAAATGTTGAATAGAATTCGCTGTCGAAAAAACTTAAATGGGAACATTTTCAAAACGAACATTTTCTAATAGCCCAAGCAATTATAAAGACACAATGTTCCTCAACGAGCGAGTTTCTTTAGCCGCTAAAAGTGCCATATATGTATGTGCCGGATGTATATGCAAATGAAACGTTCCGTAAGCCGGAGGAAAAGCGTCGTGATGAAAGTCCATTTCAAAATAGTGCTGCAGCATTTCGCCGGAGCTTTTTGAATACTCGCGGTGCAGAACGCGTATACGTAACGTGTACCGCGTACGGGATCCCCAAAAATGTGATCGTTGAAGGGGATTACGCATGCGCGAAGCTCGATTTCTATGTCCGATAGGCTTTCGCCGAATCACTCGTTTCCGGCAAACTTTTTTCGCTATCTCTCGGAAAATTTACGTGCTCTCTATCCCTGGGAGCTTTCAAAGCCGCGTCGTTGTTTTTGCCAGTGATTACGCGCGTCGACATCCGATACGTCTGATATTTATTTACTGAATCGCTTGCTTCCTATCGTCATTATCACGGTTAACACGCGTTTTTACCGGAGGAAGCTCGTCGGAGAGTAATGGTCTGGCATAATTTTCCCTTCGAATCTAACCGAGCTTCACAGGTTTCTCGAGAATTTATGATGGAAATTCTGGTTTTATCGCTGGAAAAATCGCGCGAGAAGTTCAGAAATTACCGAACAGGATTGTTGGCCTTGTTATTCCGTGAATTTATGGGTCTTTCTCTATTTAGTCGCGAATGTCTCCGTGACACGAATATAGTTTATATTATACTGTACGAATTATCGATCGCTCCAGTTGGGGACCGAAATTGTTCAACTTGATTCCAGGGCAGAGGAACTTTCCGATTGTGCTAGAGGCTCTCGGAGCGTTACATTTTGCATCTGTTCCGAAAGCCAATAGCGCAGCAAAGAGTTGCTCGAGAGGTACGACCACTGCAGATGTGACCGATGAATAACTCACAGCACTCGTTTTTGAGATCCTTTCGCTCCCTCGACATGTTTTTAAGACTTACGTAAGTCAGCATATTACGAGGTTCCCGAAGAAATGAAATGTTTGGAATGGTACTATTCACATTTCCAATATTTCATTCTCCAAAAATTACAACATTTCCAAGCGAAATTTACTGTTGCACATGTCTACTACTTACGTGTCATCATTCGTTTCCTACAAGGTATCATTTTGTCATACGCTTAATTCGCATATATAGTGCTCAAAATACCTGCAATACAATATTGCGGAAAAACATCTAATATAAGGAGGTGTCATACATTTTAAAAGAATTCAAGATGAAGGAGCCAAAATCCCGACTATAATAGCATAAAATACATAAGTCTTTTTTGGGTCCAAAATGGTACAGTATTCCCCATCCTAAGTTGTACGATGTGTTTTTATAAAATAGCGGCTAACTGTCCAAAATTATATCCCCTCCCTACTCCCCACTGCAGCATTTTCGTTTATGTTCGTTGCGAATGTATGTGTGATACGTGTATACCCGAAGTGTTTCCATGTTTGCCGATCCTTGCCGAATATCGTAATTCAAATTGTGGTTTACACGTGTGTGTGTCTGTAGAGTGTCGCTACTGTCGTGACTTTTGTCGCGACGCGTCAAACGAAACGTCATGGAGGGGAACAGGCTGGTATAATTTTGGAAGGGAAAAATTCATAATGTAATAATAATTTAATAGACTTAACAAAATTGGTGCGATGTTTAACCTGTCAGAGGAATTGATGAGGAATTAAGCATTCTCCTTAAATGACGTATCAAAGATTTAATACGTCAAAGAATATTTTTTAGATGAAAAAAGGAATCGTAAATAAAACAAAAATCCATTTACGTTATCATCTTATGGAAAACTGTGATTGATATAGATTCGAAGCTGAAATTCAAAGCAGACATAAAATATAGTAACGACGAACGTATACCACACACGTACGAGTGATCGACTACCGGTTCCTCGCTCTTCTGAAGTATGATTTGGAATTTAAGCTAAATGTATTTCTGGCATGTGCCCAGTTTACGAGAATGAAATTTGGCTATGGCAAGTGAGCAATCTACCATAGGTCCAGATTTACTTGCTTTTCCAAAATTATTTCGGACAAACGAGTAAGACTAGTATATGAATGATTCCCCACGAATTGACATAAACTAAAATATCGAAGATCTAAATGAATTTGAAAATTTTTGATTGATTTGTAATAACTATTTTTAGAAAAAGCGAGTAATGTAACGAGTTTACTTTTCATCAATAAAAGTAGACATTTTTATAAACCTATTGATGGACTATTTATAAAATTTATTGGATATAAAAATAAGATTTCAGTTCGGCAGGGAAATGTAATTTTTACGAATTAAATTGCATTTAAATCCAACCAGTCAGTTTCTCGAAGTGTGAAAATTACATTTTATTCCTGAATATCAGTTTTTCCTTAATCTCTGACAATTTCTCTTCTTTCGAACGGATATCGATAAAAGCGTATTAAAAAGCGTCACTTCAGCATGCGTATTTCAATATGAGAGAAAAAAAAATGGAAAGAGGATTGATAGGTTTAGAATATATATCAGGAAATATTGTATTCAGCCAATGGGTTTTAAGGTATGATCCGCTCTTACCGTGAACTGGTTGTGGCGTAGTATTTCTCGAGCAAGAGAAGAAAACAAATTTCTATCATCCCTTCTTGTCTGCAGTAGCCTGATATTTGAAGGAAGACTCGAGAAAGCTGGAAACACGACGCGGTATGGCACGGGAGGTTGGGAAGCAGAAAATAAATCTTTCAAACCATGAATACCAAGTGGTAGTGCAAATAATGAAATCTTAACTTTTACTTACAAGGCGATTCGTTTTACAATTTTCCGGTATGTTTCGGGAGCATTGGTAATTGACGAATACTAAACGCGCAATTCAGACCCAGTAATAATGGCGAAGCACTCAGGCTCGATTTCATTAGTGTTGATTAATATTTAATCTCTTTTGAGTAAACGTGGCTACGTGGAGCGGACGAGTTATAATGCACATTTGCATGCTCGTTAATTAACAAAAATATTATCATCCGGTTTTTCCGCGGACAAATGTACATATTGCAGGGAGAAAATCCTCTCTCAAAACTTCGCCTTATTCCCTTTGGTTTTATACTATTTACGGTGTTAGCATAGTCATGTTTTCAACAAATACTCATAAAGATTTCGGATTCTATTAAAATCCGCGGCTGACTAAAACGGTCATATCTGCTGGTAAAAATTTCGAAGTCATTTTCGACTCTCCAAAGTTTTTTGTAACAAATTTTTAAAATTCGCTGGAAATCTGAACATTTTAGATTTCATTTATTGATTTTTGTGGAGATTTGTGGTTATATTAAAAAATATAAATACAAAATATAAGGAGGTCCTTGTAGTGGATGTCAAATTGACGTGTCTGACCAAAACGACAATATCTACTTACGACGTTACCAATGGGATGTAAGGCGATATTGAAATCCATGGATCCTTTTCAATTGTCGAAGAGTTTTTTAAAACGAATTATTTGAAATGAATGATATCTTTTCATGGAGATTTGTGGTTCTAGTAAAAAAATTAAAATATGTAATATATGAGAGTGGCTGACCAAAACGGCAATACCTACTGGCGACGTTGGCAATGGGATGTAAGGGGATGTGAAAGCTCTTGGATCACTTTCAACTCTCGAGGACTGTTTCAAACGATAAACATTGCAAAAGTACAACAACATTCGTGTACGAACGTTATCACCCAGGATTTTTTATCGAAGAATGCAGAACCTTGTAGAACTCCACGTCGCGAAGTTTCGGGAAACTCCATACTTATCTCGGCGCCTGCTTTTGTTTCGCCGTCGAGCGAAAGATTTCAACAAGTATTCCAGAGTCACATAGATAGGTACTATCTCGTCGGAAACATCGCAATTGCCGGAAGAAAAAAGACGAATTTTCGATGAACTGTTCGTGTTCGCCGGTCCAACAATGGGAAGCTGACTTCGCGGCCAGCTCATTTTCCTACATACGCCCTGGTACACTTGTCCGCCGTGTTTACACACAAAACCCCGCCACGAATTCTGGCACGATATTATTATCAGGCCGCATGCACATTTAGGATTTTGCGGTTGTGTCGGTGCATACGATGCCGCATGTCGCTCGCACATAATCGCCTCACGCTTCGATTATCGTTGCAAGCCCTGCTCGACTATCGATTACAGATAACCGATGTTGTACGATCCCGACACCTCCAGGGTACACGATGTAGCCCTCTTCGAGCGATATATATCGGCAAAAAATCACTTCGTGGCTATATATACTCTAGCAATTCCATTGCGATGCACTCACGGCCCCCTCGGTACTATAGGTGGCTGTACTTTTTAGCGGCTAAAATTGCGCTGCTCGGAACGAAGTGAATTTTCAATTTCAGGAAATATTGAAAATATCTGCCGCTGCTCCGCACCAAGAGCTTCTGTGACGATTTACTCGGATGAAAAGGGTTTTCGGCATATGGCTAGAAAATTGTTATAATTTCTCGTCGATTCCGCTGAATTTTTTGAACCTAAAAAATCGCTTCGAGAACGTTGGAATTGGTCAGCTCTCGTTACGGTATTTCTATCGATTATTCGGCATTGAGCCCTTAGGACAATATGGATAACGTTAAATTGTGACGTTTACTTAAAGCCTTCATAGTGTTAGAAAAAGGTCTACCTTAAAACCTTAATACTAAAAAAACAGATATAATGTTACTCAGTTTCGAACGTCATTCTCACAATTGTCAGGAGGGAACTATCAAAGAAAGAATAACTTTTCTAGTATTTTCGCGGACACCTATTCAGAATCTGGACTAAAGAATCATTTCATTTCAAACATAAAATAAACTATGGCCGATTATATATCAAAAGATGTTTTTCATGAACGTTTTTTTTTCATTAAAATCCATCGTTAAAATTTGGATTAACCTATGAGATCTTGAGCAGCGATGGCTCAGTTGGTAGAGTATCGGCATCGTAATCAGAAAACCTTGGTTCGGTCCCGGCCTCTGCCATCTGCCATCGGGACACCTCTGTATTTGTTTATAAGTGTCTAATAACGCCAAAGCTCGGGTGGTTCGGATTCCACCTTCATAAACTGTAGGTCCCGTAGCGATTTAGTCCCATAGGGTTCAGAAAAGTCAACTTAAAATAAAAAAAAAAAAAAGACTATGAGGACACTTTTTGATGCATCAAATGAGTTTCGATATATCAAAAGTATCCACATGCGATGTTTTTGAGCCACTTTTACGGTATTTTAACGCACCAAAATTTTCGAAGGAGTTGGTGCGATTCCGCTGGTTTGATGACCATTCGGTAAATCAATATGTCTATAAATGCAACTCTTTATTTGAGTCACCAGTCTGATTCTTACAACAAGCGATTTTATCAGTTCCCCAAAAGGGCGCGCAATCGATAAGTAACTCAATTGATGTTCTTACACAAGTCAAATCATATTAAAAATGATGCATATTACATTAAAAATATTTAGTAAAAAAAAATAAAAGGTTTAGCAAGAAAAATTACTCTATCAATCTCGATTGGCAGAAGACGCTCCTGAATTTTGGCAAATATAGATGTAAGTGAGACATCTCCATCAGGGGTACATCGAACGCGGAGAACCATTTATCTACGTCCAATCGAGAACCTTTCTAGATAAAATCATAAATCAGGCGAAAAGATTTAAATCTCTCTTCTGTAGACTTACCGTCGAAACTTCGGCACCTGAATCTTATCATTCCTTTAATTAATGCCGGCGTGGGTCAACGGTTTCTTGTTTTTGTTTTGCCACATTGAGACTGCATGTACAGTTCCTTATCGAACGGAAGTCTGGGTCACCTTAACCGGAAGTGGAAAGGTCGCAATGAAAATTGAGTGTGCAAAATCAGTAATGCGATTCGCGATGCGCATTTTCTGAGGATATTTTTTTACGAAACCGGATACGTTTACCGATATTATCCGTTCCGTTGCTTCGAAAGAATATTGGAATCTCGACGTCCTTTCTCGCGGTCTCCCTCCAGTCGATATTAAACGCGATCTTTTCTTTTCCTTCGAAGCTGCTCCTCTTTCGGCTAAATTCCGTATCTTGCATGAAGCGACGTACTCGTGCGGGTACGAATACCTATGAACCGGAAACAATAAATCTGGATAATTTTCTGACATCAGCCGGCAAGAAGAAGCTCGAATGGATTTACGTCCTTCGAATTACGTCGCCTTATGCGACAATAACTTTGATATATATATTTTAAGATTTCTTTATCGAAGATTAACATTTATTACCAGGTATATCGTAAGAAATACAGTTAGAAATATTAGCCTTGTAAGACTCCTTGGATAAATCTTGTTTAAATCGATACGGCATTTGAAATATATCGAATTCAAGTGAACTCGTTCAGATTTCTTGTTTCGATTTCTGCATATGAATTCCAAAATTCGGTTTGACCTAGTTAAAGAAAGATGATCAATATATGATCGATTTTGGATCAAAACCGACGACATCAATAAATTATCTTAATATTGGAGTTATTTAGAAAACTGTTTTCAAATTTAACTATTTTAAATATTGTTTAAAGTGAAATTTGTTCTAAAAATATGCATGTACTTATCAAAACATTTTTCTTTGTTACAGGTAAGTGTCCCACGCTCATATTCCTGTTCATGTAGAGTCGGTAAGTTAAAATAAAAAATCTGTTACAACGAATTACCAAAATTTAATTAAAAGGGATAATGAACTATTTTCTGTAGAAATGAGTATGATTAGTTTATTGCTTTAAATAGTATCAGGTTCGTTGTTCCTGACAATATACTACGTAGACTTTTGATAAATATCATCAATATTTTAATCTGATGTTCAAAGCTGAAAAGTGACGATATATTATTTAAAAGTACATCCGTAGAATCGAAAGTTATTTGTGCTCTGTGAGTCACAGTGAACACGATGTTTTATTAAAAACTCTGAAAATGTAAATATATCCAATTCAGGAAAAATATTTGTTATGATCAAAAGCAAAACCATGTTATTAAAAACAAAGTTAATACTTATTATTATCATATTTTATTAAACTTGTATGTTAATATAGATTACGACTTTAAACAATTTCATAAACTTTATTTTTGCCGAATTAATTTCATTCTGTTTTCCTCAATTTTTAGCATATCAAACCTGTCGAGTTTTAAAAATAATTTGTATTTTTCAATTTTAAAACAACCAACGGGTTGATTAATTTATAACAGGAAAATTTCTAAAGCGTTTCGTTTTTCGAAATATTAATTTCGAAATTTGAATTTTCTAGCAAGCAGCTCAATTTACCTTAGTCGTTTGCCTAGTACCAACCGTTTGTTAATTATTTTAGCTCATGAAGACAACTAACATAGAATTCGTGGTCGCTCAGCGTATTAAACTGTCATGCTTTAGTAAGATAAGATAAGTAATAATGTAGCACCCCAAAGATAATACTTGAAATCAGCACATGTGTGCAGTAAATTCTCAGCTAATTAGCGATATTAGGTATATATCATAAGTAATGGATTGCCCGATAGTATGACCACGACGAGTATTTGCAACAAGTATGGACTATATGACAGGTTTCGCTGCATTACGCTTTTCATGTTTTATGTATTTCATGATAGAATCAATAGTGATAGTCTTACTCAAATAATTTGGGGTCTTTCATGAAACTTATAATAAAATTGGAGGGAGGGGACAAAAAGGCCAACAAATAAAAAAACCGACAATCAGAAAGCCGTCATTCAACAAGCCGACACGTCAATAACCTTTATTTTTAAAACCGATAAGTTAAAAAACCGACAGTCAAAAAACCGATAGTCTTTTATCTTATCTTTTCACGGTATACAAAATAGGTTTTCAGGATCACGCAAATCAAAATTGTAGAACGCGACGATGAAAATCTATCGGCTTTTGATTGTCGAATTTCTACCATGTTGGTGTTTAGATTCCCTCCCAAAATTACATAAAAATAAGTTTCATAATTTTTTATTATCTAATTACAGCTAGTTAAAATATTTTAATTTTTCCTGCAAGGTTATTTAATTTTTTAATTTTAATTATTTATCATTTGTGTTTTTATTCGTGATGAAATATATTATTTTACTTACAAAATAAAGGAACACGTGTTTTTTTTCTAAACATTTTTTTAGTTATTATGAATTACTTAAGATTTTTTCAAGACAACAATATTTTTGCAAAATTTTATTCAGAATCTTTGAATGTCCTCAATTTTGAAGCTTTTCAGTCTCCGCTTATTTTTTTCATTTTCCATACTTTCAAAAAATATGTATATATGGATAGATGAAAAATGTCGACCAAAAATAATAATTAATTAAACAAAAGAAATGCTTCTCAAAAACCTCACCTTTTTTTCTCAAAATTGTTTAGATTTGTAGACAATCGTTCGTGCAACTTAGGATAAAAATTTAATTTGGTATTTTTCTGTTCTAAATAAAAAAAAACTATTTTCAAATTTTATAAAAATCTCCTCCGGAACAGCACAATCCGTCCTGGGATGTCCTGAAAAGCTCCTGAGGACGGCCAAATGTCTGCTATTGATTCGTGGAAGCTTCTCAGGGTCTCCTGAGGACATCCTGAGACGGGTTTATGCTATTTGGGCTAAATTCCTCGGTTGTTATGATGTCTAGTTGTTCATTGCGTATTTCTTTATAATTGTTAATACAATTTCTTGGTTATATAGCAAAAATTACAGCAGAATATGGATAAGTGTTACTCATACCTACAGTTTTAAAAAAGGGAAACAAAGTTATTTGTAAAAAAGACCTTTTTTCTCAAAATTTTTCTTTTATGGCAACAATAATCATTTCTAGTGAAAAAGAATTTTTGTTTCCTAAATACAATTTTTTACCTAAAAATTACAAATTATTGGTGTTACTAGAAACGAAAAATTTTAAGAAAGATGGTGCCCTATTTTGCACATAATTTTTTGTTTTTCTTTTAAAACCTTTGGTATTCATGACATTTATCAATATTCAGAAACTTTTTACGGTATATGCAAGTAATAGTTTTGGAAATTGTAAAAATGAAACACGCAACGAATAAATACAAAGCATAAATACCACAGATTTTAGTAGATTTAACAAAAATTGAAATTTATTCTCCTCAAAAACGAAAAATACCAAATGAAATATGAATACTAAGTTGCACGTGTGGTTATCTATAAATCTTAAAGATTTAGAAAAAAAAGTTGGGGTTTTGGGGATTCTTTTTACAAAAATTGAATTATTGTTATTGGTTTTCGACAGTTTTAATTATTCGAGATCCATAATTAAAACGTGAGAACAATACAACAACGTATATCAAGATGTAACAAAACTGATAGAAAATTCAGGACATTCCAAGTTTTGAATAACAAATTTTCAAAAATCTCGTTATGTTGACAAAGTCTTTAGTAATGTGTAAATAATAGTATAAATTTACTTCATATGTTTATTCCCAATTCGAAACGAATCTTATTTTATTGTTAAAAGATTAGCTAAGATTAGTTGTATATTATATGAAAGCTCCTCAAAGACATGAACTTGCTTTAAAAAAATTCTAGTTATTGGAACTAAACAGAGTGTTCTATCTCAATACCTTACTGACTAAAGTTATGATACCTAAATGAATTTGGTTGGAAAGCTAGGTTATTATTATCATTCTTGTTTTGAGTTTTTATCTTACAATATGTACGACTAAATGAAATAGTCCGATCAAGTCTTTTCTGGCTGCCTGTGAACCTTGATTATGACCTGATCGTACTTCAAAAAGCATGTCTTTATCCCGCGTTCTTCGTTAGTACCTGCTCATTAAATTATTAAGCCCAATGGTCACATCATAAACAGTTTACAATAAATCGCAGGTATGGAATTAAATATCTGTTATATTGGATAAGTGGGTGAGGGTCGAAAAACCGACAAATCAAACAGCCGACGGGAAAAAAAACCGACAGTCATGAAGCCGACAGTCGAAAAACCGACAGTCAAAAAGCATAATAAAATAGTCACATCGACAGGAGGACAGTCAGTTTTTGAACTGTCGGCTTTGTGACTGTCGGTTTTTTGACCTCTCGGCTTTTTGATTTGTCGGTTTTTCGACCCGCACCCGGATAAGTAGATATAGGGAAAAGCTTTTATAGTATATCTTTTTAGTACGGAAATAAGAAATCCTTACTATTGGTTTCTAATTAATCAGATACATGACTGAACAAAATTACTGTTATATTTTTTTTTAATGTTTTGCATCAATAGACAAAAATTTAAGTGAGAGCTGAGAGACCTTTGACAACTGCCTGGTATCGGACAGCCCTTTTAGACCTCGATCTTACATTCCTGATATTACATTTCTAAACAGGCAACCGAGTGCATTCAGGCAGTCTGATTAGTGCATGACTACTGAATTGCAAAATTTCTACTAGGGCGTAATAAAATCCCGATCATTAAATAAAGGTTTAAAAGAAGATGTACAAGGGTGTGGATGACTTCGGCCTGGAGGTGGAACCTCCGAGACTCACAAATACGAAGTTAGAGTACGATGAGAACTGTTAGTAGCAAATTCTATTTTTTAGCACGTGGGAAAGTTGAAAAAATCCTTTTTGAAATCGCGGGTTATACAGAAGAAGTCTGAGTAGAAACAATGTACAAATACTATAAACAATTCACGGTATGGGCTATTATTATTTAGGTTACTGCATTTATCCTATGTAAATTCTTCGAATGTAACAACGCTACCTTCAACTTTCTCATGTGGTAAAACAATCGAATTTTCTTTCAGGATACTAGATATTAGAAGTATCATCTAATTGAATTTATAAGTTTCGGATGTTCCATCTGGAGGGCTGAAACTAACTATGCCCGCCGGCATTCTCCTTTGCACTAAACACATGGGATATTCAATAAACACAAGGTTAGTGGGAGAAATGTGTCGTTGTCAAAAGACGGTTAAAAGACGTTTTTACATCCTGTGTTTCTATTTGTGTCAAACCATTATTGCAGTGGCTAATTAAGAGTTTAATAACGGTTTATTATTTGGTTCACGTAATTTAAGGTAGAACGTGCTCAAGAAACACTCTTTACCGACAAAGCTAAGCAATCTCAATTCTAAACATTCTTAAAGCAAAGAAAAATACTAATACCCAGCATTGTTTTCTGAAATTGTTAAGATTTTTAGTTAATTTTTTTTCTTCATGACTTTCTCCATTGAAACAGGTCGTAAATAATAAAATTCACAACTCAAAGTTATTATAATTTTCGTATACCTCAAGTAGAAATTTAAGCTTGAAAAAAGTCAGGCCCTAACTTTTTTTCTTCATTCTTACTTGGATCTGGCCTGCAAAAGGACGGACTATATAGGCTCTAGCCAAGCCTATATAAGCTATAATCCCTGCCACGGCCCTCCTACAGCCCGGGTTTCCTCCAAGTCTACGTGGCACTGAATGTTACGGATAGCTGATAACGTAGCGGAATTTTCAAAGGTGCATGTGCATATCATACCCGAGAGGAAAATTATTCAGGCTGGAATCAGGCCCTGATCATAAAGCCTGTAAACAAAATCAGGTCCCTGACATATCGTGTAACGCTTTTTCTGTTAAAGCCCTGTTCAGACAAATATACCGGACTTGATCAGGACCTTACAATGCCCAATATTTTGCATGCTTTCCAAATTTCATGGTGTAAATATTTACAATAGTATTACGAAACAATAAATTAATTGTTAATGATTTATTACTATCTGACAAGTAAAAAGGCTGCAAAATAATAAAATATTATTTACACATATATACAAATCGTATACATATCAATCACATACAATGTATAAAATATGCTGTGATGAAACATTTCTATAAGTAGGCTAATATACAAAATAGAAATACATTTCCTTAATAGGAATGAAGTAGATGCGCGATCACGCCTAGTGGCGATTGAACGAATTACATAAAATTTAGAAGTTAAAAAATTCAGACGTCCTTATCAGGCTCTGAACAGGCCCCCTGATGTGCCCCTGATTTGAAATTTCTAAAGCAGTTAGCGATTCCCGGAAATGGAAAATAAGGCAAGCCTTATCAATTCATGATTTGGTCTTGATATGGAAATTCACAGGCTTCCCCATGTCAGTCATACTTTATTTTAACATAATCAGGGTTTAATCAGGGTAGATTAAGGTAACCTGAAGAATATAACTTACTGGAACCTGACCAACTCCTGATCTGAGTACATTCAGAGTACTTGATCAGGAATGCCTTAATGGAGCCTGCTCAGGCCCAGGTATATATTTAGGCTGCCTTAATAAATTTCCCCTCGGATATTTAGGCATGGTAGAAGAATCCTTATTATAGCTTCTAATTCTTCCGGTTGGTTCTAATGTTCTACTGGAATTCATTTTTACTGAAATTGTTATAGAACTAAAAAATTCTCCACGGTCTCTGTTTCTAGGAACTAATCGCTTTAAAGACATTTGTTTGGCTATGTGGGCATTTACAAAATATGCTACTACCATATTGTTTAGAAAATCACGGAAAATTTAAGAAAAAAGACTGGAGGAACTGAGCTGAAGTTGACGCACCTGATTTTCTTATTTTGGGACGAAAGGGGTTAATGGGAGCCAGAACTTACTGACTGGTGCTATAATTTCTTTCTACTTTAAGCTTAGCTTAGCTTAGTCAAGGTACTCCTTAAAATTTATAAGCATTTGCAGCTTCAAAGTTATTATACAAAGCTTTGAATACTTTGAGAAGTTTGATAACTTATGTTGAGCTGTCAATAGCCCCGATATATTAATTTGTAAATTAGGGCAACGAAAATGTGAGGTTTGATACAGAAGCTCATAGATCACATCCTCAACGACCATGAAAAAAGGAAAAGCTTTTATAGCATATGGTATTCATAGCCACTTGAACGTCAGTTCCTTAAAAGGAAATGTGGAAAAGCCAATGATCGAAAGACAAACGAGGCGATCAATCAGCGGTGCGTGTGCATTTGCTCCCATATGGGTAAACGTGCGTATATGAAGGAGTTTGGAAAAGATTGGAGAAAAGGCAACATAAAACGCATTGACTCATGTCTGGAAGGTTCGAAGGAAGTTTATGGGGAAGCGCAGTGCGGCTATAGCCGCAGGCGCCAGCAGAGGCGAGACGGCGCCATAATGGATGGAGCTTGGTGTCAATGGGACCGATTCGTGAAGAACAGCCGTTCCTTGCAAGCGGTGTTCGGGTGCAACCTATACGCTTTACAGCTTGTTAGTGCATTTGGGAAAAGACGTTTTCCATCCCGCGGCACGTTAAAGGAGATCCCTTACCCGAAAAGCTCTCGCCCGCATACCACCACCCAACCTTAACGTATTTTATGGCCGATTTTATCTCTCTGTTTTTCCTTTTCCGTCCTTTTCTCCAGCGATCTTCATCTATCCTTCTCCCACCAACGCAGCCTCCTCTCGACTTGTAAAATCTTTTTGAAACCGTCTCTCTCGTACTCTTTCATTCGGTGGGTCTCCCTCGCCTCCAACTCCGCCTTAACCATCTCGGCGACGCAATGTGGGAGGGGCAGCGAAACTTTGAGAAATTGCTATTGTACGGAGCAACCGTGCTATGTGACACACTGACGGAATACAAGCAAAAGGAAATAGGTACTTACTGCAACAATACTTTACAAAAGTGTCGGTATTTTTATTGCAACGCCGCGGCAGCGACGGCGATACTGGAACTGAGTGAGAATTCTTTATAATATTTCATAAACAGGAAATAGTATAATATAGTACATTATAGCAGGAAGCGGGGCTTGCAACGGGGGGAAACGTATGCGAAACGTTTACGGCGCGCGGGTGCCTTTTGTGAAGAAATTTGCTTTGGACGTAGTAAAAGTTTTTGCCTTTGACTCTTTCCACTCGCTGGCATTTTTGCGAGACCACGGTCGAGTTATAGCTCGGAAAGTTACGGTCCTAATAATAGCTCGAATTAACGAGCTTTTAAAGTGTGTAATGCTTATAAATAAAATTGGTACATCTCGTCCGGAAATTAGCAGCCTTTTAGTTGGAAGCGCAGTTTCGTTAATAACGTAACTGAATGTTTCGACGGGCTTTGCAAAAAAATATTCAATTTCAAACTCATGAGGTCATGGGGAAAAAGCTCATCGTTATAGTCCAATCCTCAGGTGTGGAATTTGAATATTTGAGACTCATGTTCCCCGTTGCATTATTTTATTAAAATGTTGATGTTCATAACAAATTTCAATTTAATTTTTTACCCACTGTGCAACTGAATCCATAGTCATCAAAATGTAGGAATATATTCTTTACTTTTGTCTAAGAGGAGTTAGGACAAGAATCAGGAAGTTCCTTCTATTTGATTTTGGTTAACAAAACCATTTAACTAAAAAATTGATAACTCGGCTTCAAAACGTAATATCCCCTTTTATCAGGTATCATTTTGGAGGTAATTTTCCAAACTCATATATCGTAATTTTAGAATTTATTGCAAACAAATTTCGATAAAAAGAAAACTTTTTGCTGTTTCTGTTTTTTTTTGTTTTCCATTCTACCTTAAACTGCAGCTATCAATATACATTCAAGATTGGAATATTAGCGGATGACTCAACATGCGTTTTCTCTGAAGATTGCACATTAATAAATAAGTAAAGTTTGTTTTTTGCACGTAAATGTCCATATAAAACTCGAATGCAAATCGACCTAAAATTGTTAGTACTCTATATTTTCATAAAAAAAACAATTTTGAGGGGTGGAAAGAAGGAAAGGAGGATCTAAATGTATTAAAAATCAAAATTAATCAAATTGTTTTATTCAAATAAAAGTTATACTAAATTTTTTCAACATAAAAATTAATCAGATTTTTGTATTAAAATAAAATTTTATAGTAAATTTATTCAAAATAAAAATTAATCAAATTTTTTTTATTAAAATAAAAGTTTGCCCACGAATATAGGTGTTTTCCGCCCTTCAAGTGGAACCTCCGAAATTGAAAAATTCGGGTAGACTATGATGAAAACCAACACCTAATGCAAAATTAGATTATTTTATAATCTGGGAAAGTTTAAAAAATCATTATCAAAGTCGCGGATTATACATAGAAAAATGCTGGAATTTAAGTAGTAACAGTCAACAGCCACTGTGAACAACAGTGCGGCCTATTACTACTGAAATTACTGGATTTTCCTGTGTATAATCCGCTAATTTAAAGGCGTTTTTTAAACTTTCTAACATTATAAAACAATCAAATTTGCCATTGGATATTAGTTCTCACAATACTCTAACCGAATTTGTTAGTTTCGGAGGTTCCACCTCGTAGACAGAAATCACCTATACTCATGGGCATCCACCTTTAATTTCAAGAACGACTCCAGTATATTACAGTCTTAAATAAAAAGGAATTTATTTGAACAGTGTCAAAAATGTCTGCTAATTGGAAATGAAGAATATAGACATACATTAATAATGAAAACTAAACTCATCACTAAGTACAACATTGATTAGAACAATCGGGGATTTTACGTAGGAAAAAGCAATAATCTAAGTAGTAATAGCCCTCATGTCGCATTTTCGGATTGGGAATGTACTGCTACTACTGAGACTACTGCATTTTCTTATGAACAATAGCTGACCTTCACAACGACTTTTCCATGTGAGAAAACAATCTTATATGCTATACAAAATAGGTGGTGATTGCATCAATCAAACATTTTAACATGGTTGAAATATTTTACAAGCGTTATATGTCGGAATCATTTCTATTCCCGAACAGGTGGCTTTTTTGAAAAAATATTTTTAAAGAAATACGTTAAAAATGCTGACTTGAGATGTTAATTCTATGAAAAATATGAAGAACGCAAAAATATGTGAAAAATTCATTAAAAAGAACGTAAAAAATAATCTATAAATTTCATATTATTACATAAACAACACAAATTTAATTAAGAAATCGTTATGATTGCCAGTTAGATTAGATATTATGGAGTAAAGAAGCAAATACGCTTTCTTAATCGGAATTTCGAAATATTTGGACAGATGCAACTTCTTCCGCGCCGAACAGCGAAAGTTAAATTCAATTAAGTGCAAAAAATATCGTTCACATTCCGTGTCGAACAAAGGTTTCTGATAACTGTCAGCATAAATTATGTCAGTGCCTACTAAAATGACACACCATGAACTTATTGAATCGACATTACATGCCGTCGCTCTGGAATGTGGGGGTGTCAAATATACAGTGACGAATCAGAACCACTCTCCCCTATGTCATTAATGCGAAATCTTTGGAGATTAAGAAAAAATCCGGATATAATGAACCAAACGGACTTCAGAGCGAGGAACTTAAAGAAATAATTTAATTAAATTTTTCTGATTCCTGATGACTTCAAAATATCAATTGTTGATCTCTTAACTTACTCAAATCATTTTATATAGTAATAGGATAATAAAAATGGTGCTTTATTTCAAAAAACAAAATTCCATCAACGTCCAACTGTCTCTAAATCTCATTGGATTTATAACAAGCTTTGTTACATAACAAGTAATTTACTCCATCAAAACCGAATAATTTTTAGAATAAACCGATCACATAAAAATTTTGAGTCACGTCAGATTATGTATCGGAAAATGGAATGGGTTAAAGTACTGTCCAAGATTGAAACAGTTGTTTTATTGGTTTCCCCATGTAGTACTATTGAAAACGACCTATTCTACGATCACTAAATAGTTATCGTCATTACAGTTTAGTGATATTTATCTTAATAATTTCGATAGTATTCATATTTGATAAAAGGGTTAATGATTTCAGTATTGATATGTATCGGCACAATAATAATTAAAACCGGAGGTAGAAAAGGAATTTTAGAAAAATTAGGGTTAACGACTGATAAGGTGTAAAATATACATATAATTTAGGGAGGGTGATGAGAAGAATTTTTTGCCTCCGGTTTTAATTATTATTGCGCCGATACATATCAATACTGAAATCATTAATTATTTATAAAACGGCCGAGTAATTCCATCCTAAAAAATTTGATAAAAGGGGTTGAGAAAAATTTCATGATAAAAGAAACAAATGTCTGTGGCTCACTAATTCCGATTTTTATCACTTCTCAGACAAAAATAGCACCATTTTGTCAGGTTATAACATTTTGTTCCTCCCGGGCGTAAAGTCCGGTTTTACGCCCTAGAAAATTACATGACTCAGGTAGGACCCCCCATCCATCCAAGTTAAAATTCGGGGCACAAATTCGAATTTTATACCAGATGAGAAAAATACATTTGTATATTTTTAAATTTCGTAAACTGTAGATAATGTCTAGAAAGTTGGATTGTCCTTCAGCTTTCATGATATCGTACATTAATGTAGATTTCTCAAGGAATTACATCATCAGAGAAATAGTATTCAGACGAAATGCAAATCATTTCTATTTTTGAATATTAATTATGTTATTGCTTTTATTCTGGTTATAATACAAACGTTTTTAAATCTCATCGAGTTTATTCAGAGCGCATGTGCAATAAAATATTGCTCCAATAAAATAATCTACGACAATTCGAAAATATAGGAACCCACCTACATTCGAAAATATATGTTTTCTGCTTCAATTTTTATCAACTCCAAAATCTGTGAAAGATTTAAAACACACATACGTTTTTCATTCCCGTCAATATTTCCCAAACGTTGTAAGGTATTGGTAATATATTACACCGCGTACACACGATTGGTTAAATGCGCACAAATCCATTTTTCATAAATTATATGCAAACGTATTTCTTTTGTAAAACGATCCAAATTATTCAGTATTTATTGTTCTCTATATCATAATTGCCTGTGACCAGTACTGAAAAATTACGCTGTATATTTAATGTAAATCAAGTCTGCAGGCATGCTCTATAATTTTATTAATTTCTATAGACAGTTGTTTGACGTTGCTGGTGTATTAATTCATTATATTAGGTACCACAAGTAAAGTTCCTAAATAGCTCAAAGATGTACTATTATGTTCCAAAGACTATGAGCCATTAAATCTTTTTTTTTTGTTCATTTCTAGTTGTTTTTTATATTTGAAGCAGTTGTTAATTCAGATGTATAATTTTTTTAGTAAGTATACCTTTAATCATTAACTCATTGTTTATTGGTTTACTGACGAAAGGCAGCACTGTAAACATCAGAAACACTTTGAATTAATGAGTAAATTTTATGAAATTTTGTGATACATTGCAGTCAACAAATTTTCACTCCCCTTACGTTTAATTTTCCAAATTCACAATTACATGGATAGCAAATGGATCAGCGTGAACAGAAACTAAGTATGGCGCGTAATCGATACTTTCATATTTCAAACCTCTATAAAGCAGTAGATTTACCAATTCAGATTTACATTGGTCATTAATCACAAATCCTAGCAATTTAAACGTCATCGAATGAATAATGACAAATTCGTTTTCTGTAAGTAAGTAGATGAGAATTTAATGTGCCTCGTCGGTATCCATGAATATTTCATCCTGCAATTCAGGATTATTAGAGTAAATGTAGATTACAATTTCTTGCAGTGGAAGAGTACTTCTTCGCTTACCTCACTCATATTGCTGAATAAAGAGAAGAATACGTAATGCGAGAAAGAATGAAATGGGAAGGTTTCGGTAGAACGCTAAAAAAGATGTTTCCGGTGTAATTTTCAATTCGTGACAAAAAGTAATAAAGATGTACCTACAATAAGATGCACAACACGCAAGGATTATTATTGGACAGTAAATTTTTAACGAGGAACACAGCTATCAGATCATTTGGAGTTTCTTGCACTTCTTATTATGTTTCTGATTGATTCATGTATAATTAACATCCATGTAAACCCTGGAAAATGTAAAAAAATAATAATAAAAAAGAATAATTATTAACAAAAAAGTCAACATTTTATACAAAGTATTAATCTGAAAAAATGATCATAAGGAGTAAAAAAAGCTGGACCACTCATCTTTTTAACAAAGTGATTTTTAAATCCAAAAATTAGAAAAACAAAAATCTGCGACATTTAGAAAGTTCTGCAAAGACTGAAAAAAGTATCTGTTAGACTCTTTTCATGTATTTTTACCTTTTGATTTAGAAAAGTGCCAGTTGGAAAACCGACAATTGAAAAAGCTGGCAAGTCAAAAAACCTACAGTCATATGCCCGACGGTCAAAAAGCCGACACATAAAAAAATAGACACATCGACAAGCAGACACAAATTTTTTTGAATTGTCGGTTTTTTTACACTCGGCTTTTCGATTGTGGGAATTCGATTGTCATACCCTAGCGTAATATTATCGGCCGGGGAAGAAAGTTCGGAAAATAAACACACCGAAAGGCCAAAATTTTGACATAGCATGGCTCCAGCGTGATTGTCTCCATTTTGTCTTTGAAAATTTTACAAAAAGAAAGCAAATTAAAATGACTTGAACTCATGCAATATCGAAACTTTAATTTCGTGCTCTGTAAATAACACAATACTTTTAGAGTAAATTTTCTACTTTATTGTTTCATAAATGAAGTGATTTATGAACAGTTAATGGTTGCTAAAAAACAAATTAATAAAAATTATATCATTTCAAGTGCATCCGGTAACCCCGTTTCAGTAATTTTTTTATTGCATGATATTATATATTTAAAGCACACATGTTCGGCAACAAAAATTATATTTTCATTGTCACGTTTTGATGTGATCAACACTGCGTCGAACTGGATCAGTTAATATGAAAATAGGATTGTCAACAAAATTATGAGATAATGCTTGACCGGATTTTTAACAAAATGCAGGAAAATCATAGTTAATAGTTCAATCATCACTTAAAAAAAGCGGTCACAAAAGGACAACACTGGGCAGTGTAATACAAAACTGGATAGGTTTCTATCAGGGGCAGGATTATGCACGAAACAAACAAAGAAACAAAATTATTATGTCATCATAAACTGAACCGCTTTCAAAAAAAATTTTAGTGTGAAATACATAAAAATCTGAAAAGTGACAATTTATTTCATAAAATTCAATGAAAACAAAAAAAGCATAATTTTTCTGCAATAATAATTCATCGCTCGTAAAATATTTTCAAATTAGCGTAGGTTATTAATTTCTTGATTTATGATTATTGATAAAAATTAGCACTCACAGTATTTCAACTGATTGCGAAATGAATTATTGCCTCGAACCGGTAATAAGCTTATCTATACAACAGTCCATTCCCAATGCAGCTTGGAAGTATTTTCAATCAGTGCAATAAGATCGACTGCATCACGAAGGAAAAAGTTCGCTCCCACATTCGCGGCGGAAATGGCATCTAACGAAAGATTTGGAAAGAACTCGTCGGGATAAAGGAAGCAATGGGTGTTGGAGATATTGTGGGAGGGAGACAAGAAAGGCGAAAAAGAGTCCAACTCGAAAAAAAGCGAAAGCCAGAGAAGAAGAGAAACGGGAAATGCGGAATAGGAATGCGGGTAGAAAAATGAAACGAGAAAATTAAATTCAACGAAAGGAAAAGGAAGAGGAACAAAAAGGAGCAGCGTGAAAATAGGAAAAGAAAAAGAGGCGCGCTTAGGAACGGATGGCAACCAAGGACAGGAAACAAAGAACAAAGGACGAAGAAAGCATAGATTATGTGCATATGGTTAGGTACACTGAAAACCTACCGTCTCCAGTAAAATAGTGAATTTCACAAAGCTGCAAATTTCAAAGCTCACTTCATTTATAACAAAAAGACAATTTTCCGATGGGGATTCATGCATTGTTTAAAAACAATGCGTCCTGCTTCAACTCCCATAAATCCTTTTCTCTACATTTAGCCACTATTGCTGACAAATATATTGTAACTTATGTCTGCAGAATGTAATCGGAACATCAGTTTATTCTTGTATAATACGGAAAATGCGAATTTTACAAAATTATATTAGAATATGTATAGTACAAACAAAGGGTTTATTGGTAAACCCATCACTTTTGTTCTGAAATACCATTAATATAGACAAACGTATACGCACCAGGCAAACATCAAGATAATATTGCGGCTTGTACATCTCAACCCTCATCCGAACATCGAAAACTTGATCATTTAGAAATCGAACAAATTATAAAGACAGACCTCAGAGTTACAGTAGAGTCCCGGTATATTTGCACGCTCGGTTTCTCGCCTTCCCCTCCCCTCTCCTTATATTTGACAAAAGAAGGGGAGTGCCGCACTTCCCTCACTCCTCTCAGTCGCGTCATGTTCGTGACGTCACAGCAGGCCCTTCCTGAGGCTCCAGCGCGCAGGTGGGGGAAAAAGAGAGCGGCGAGAGAAAAATATAACGAGACGGTGCTGGACAAATATGCTGGGACGTATATATAGCGAGACGCAAATATACCAGGACTCTACTGTGTTTAGTAGTTTAAAAAATCTGACAGGTTCATTATTTGACGAGTTCAAAATTTCCGAGTGTTGACGAATTTTTGACAGGCAAAATGTGTTACAAATCAAATTTCCTGCTAAAAAATATTGTTTTGTTGATAGTGTCATAAACTAAAAAATAATTTGAATGATAACAAAATTTTTGGCGGCGGCATGTTCACGTGTGAATATGGCAGCCGTCTGCGTGAAATTGGGTACATTTTTTAACACGAACAATTTCATCGAGGAATAGAGAATAGATGCAGGAAAGAGGGTGCGGTGAAGCGCGACACGACCGTGCATCTTCAATATTGCCAAATCCTGTCGAAGAAATAGGGCGGAATGGCAGCGTGACGCAGGATACGCTGGTGTCGGCGAAGTTATATGTTTTCCGCGTGGCCATTGTTCTCCATATAACAATGGGAATGGCTTCTTGGACCAGGGACGCGTGTCTCCAAGTGCGTCGAAACCATAGCTAACCGGCCGAGCGAGAAATTGACGACTTGATTGTTCAACTTCCGATGTTCCCTGGCGCCTCGGCCACGATCGATCATCAGTAATTAATGCGTGAATTCCCCTGACGAATAGTTTAAGTTAGTGTGCGAGATTACGTCGAAAGGAATTGGTGATTTTTATAGGTTATCCCAGTGGATGAGGGATGCTGCGTATCCAAGCGTCGGTTGACTTGTGTTAACGGCAGAATTCTCGGATGCGCAGACTGTGACTCTACGGTCGATCCGGACCACTGGCGCGTGATACGTGAAACAATTCCCCAGGAACCAGATTTGAAATTAAAATCACTCCTCGTCATTAATATTAACGATCGGTGGTAAAGACTTGTCCTTCTGCTTCATTTGAATCGATTCATTGTTATACCGGCTTGTAACACTGCGGGGATTTAGGGATGACTCAGAAATGACAAGTATTATACTAAACCTATAATTTAGCTTGTGATTGTTTTAAGAAATCATTTTGAATTCATTCGACGACGTTACCGGATAATTTTGATAATAGATTAATGGGGAGAATCGTGTCAACAAATTGCGCACAAATTGTTCCGAAAGGAGTCACAAAAATACCAAACATTCGTGGAAGAATTACAACGCAGAAATGGTTTAATTACAGTAGAGTCCCGGTATATATACCCATATGGTTCCTCGACCACCCCTCTCGTCTCTTTATATTTAATTTATTCCCCTCAATCGCGTTTAAAAATGGGACATAATTTTTGACAGTAAAAAATAATCAAGTTGGTCAATATGATGCCATTCGATAAAAATTGAGACATTGAAAAACGGCTTGATATTTGCAAAACGCGATTTTTTACATTCTCTGGCTTTAAGAGTCTTCTCGTGGTCTCAGTTTTTATCGAATCGTATCGTATAATAGTTCAAATTGTTCATTCTTCCAAAGCTAATTATTTGTGATATTATCAGCTATTTAGCAGAACGAGTTATTCGCGAAAAAACGGAAAAAGTCGGTACTTTTTCCAATTTCTATGGCTATCACAAGAGATAAATTCATTATACGCAAAAAACCAAGGTATATTATGGAGCTTAAAAAAACATACCTTAAAGACTAAACGTATTTTACAGATGTAAATTGTAAAATAATATGAAAATTTTTTTGCGGTTTTTCTATAGTAAAGTCGTGATGTTTAACCAAATAATTAAGTTGAATAATGCATTTAAACTCTGATGATAAAAAACCGAAACAAGATATAATTCTTTATTTAAGAAACAATATTGACACTAATCGTTTCAAGATTTGGTTTGTAAGGTAATTTCAAACAATTTAAGAAAGTTGTTAATGCGAGACAATAAAAAATGTTTAATATACCCGAGAAATATTTTCCTTGTCAGTTACTCGAAAAATAAAATAGATCATTATAAATATGACGTGTATAATCCAATTTCACCGGAATGGACGTGTTGACTCTTTACCAATTTTATACTTTCCCGGTTTTCGCACAAATCAATGAAAATACATTAAAACTTTTAAAAAGATCTTCGAAGCCTCTTCGCAAAGTTTTGTACATATCGACCGTTTGTTTACGATTAGGTTTTCGACGCATCTCTCACGAGTTTCGTAAATGCGAAACGACAATTCGGAAGAATCACTCAACCAATATCTTCCGTGAATTTACGAGAAAAAGTAAAATTTCACGAACGTCCATTTATGTACTAAATTATTTCTCGTGAATTATTCATTGGAGTGACAAAATGGAAAATGAACTAAATAGAATTTGTAAGCCATAAAACAGTATATCGTGTGAACTACGGATGCAAGTTCCTGCGTCACGGAATTAGACCCATAAGTAACCCATATTTCACGTCTTTGACATGTAACATTGTTTTCGTAATAAATATGAAATCGGAAAATATCCGTACTTTCGTTACGGTCAATATTCTCATCGACTACATACGCGAGTAATAATAAATGCAACGAACATAAATTTTGCACGTTGGAATTTATCAGCGTGAATAATTGATTTATTTGACCCTTGCTTGCCCGTGCGTACTCTAGTATGCATTAAATCAGTATATAAAATTAATAAATTTACGTATATATTAATCCGGATTCTCGATGCCTTACGGAAAATCGTTCTTTTCAAAACGCACTGTCTAATCCCATTTTTTATTTACCGACACTGTTTGCAGTCAAAGACCAATACGGAATTCTTAACGTAGCGAGAAACTGTGACAAATCCCTTAAAAGTCTATGAACGACGTGCTGGCCGGAAAATGAGATCATAAAATCCAGCAAAAGCACCATGAATGTAAAGCATGTGACTTTCTTAATATTTATAGAACTCTTCTTAACCCATTAAGGACGGGAGACGCACATATTTACGTTGATTTTCGACCTCCATTCTCAACAGGAAATAAAATTAATATTGACTTAAAAGTGACCAACCCTACCATTTTCGAGTATGCTCTTTCGATTGGCGTAGTCAAAATTGCATTTAAATTGATTTAAAAACCAATATGGCGCATTTTAAATAAAAAAATGAACAAAATTTCGTGTGTTTCGTTTTTGTGAATTTTTTTTCCTATCAATAACGTTACCAGATCGATGCCTTTCTGCAACCAAAAGTGCACAAAATATATGAACTTCAACTAGGAATTTTCTTGTTTTGCCCTGAATCAACATAACCTCTTCAAAACGTCAATATGTCGAAAAAATTGATGAATTGTTTTGACAAATTTTTGTCAAATCTAGGAAAGTTTAATAATTTATTTTCTCTAAAACTATAGATTTTAAAGGAAATTTCCAAAAACAAAAATATCTTAGAATTGATTAAAGAACCTTCTCAAATTTTTTCAGATTTTATAAATGACTTTTTTCAAAATTTCGATTTTTCAAATTTTTGAAAAATCAAAAAATGCTTCAACGCATTCTGATAAAATTTGAAAGTATTGTTTGACTCATTTCAAAGCATTTTTGTTCCTGGCAAATTTTCTCTAAAGTCTATAGTATTCAAGACAAAAATTTGTCAAAACAATTAATCAATTTTTTCGACATATTGACGTTTTGAAGAGGTTATGTTGATTCAGGGCAAAACAAGAAAATTCCTAGTTGAAGTTCATATATTTTGTGCACTTTTGGTTGCAGAAAGGCATCGATCTGGTAACGTTATTGATAGGAAAAATAATTCACAAAAACGAAACACACGAAATTTTGTTCATTTTTTTATTTAAAATGCGCCATATTGGTTTTTAAATCAATTTAAATGCAATTTTGACTACGCCAATCGAAAATGGTAGGGTTGGTCACTTTTAAGTCAATATTAATTTTATTTCCTGTTGAGAATGGAGGTCGAAAATCAACGTAAATATGTGCGTCTCCCGTCCTTAATGGGTTAATTCACCTTTCGAAGTTTTGAAAAATTTGTTGAAAACAATTCTACAATAATTGTTCATATCAATCCTATTGTCTGTTTTGTATTTAATTCAATGAACCATTGGTCTAATAAGTAAATTAGCTGGAAAAACTACTATCAAACAATGTGGAGTAATTTTTTTCAAAAACGAGAGAGCAAATAATCAAACTAATATTGTATTTAAATTATTTTTAAAAAATCTGCAATATGGAACTGAAAACTTTTACTGTTTTTAATAATTCCTATTTAACTACCGTCCATAATATCGCTCATATGAAAATATTTGTCGGATACATCGAAGTAATTAACGGTTATAGTTAGTCTCGAAAATCCATTAAATAATTCGTCTAAATGAGGGCTGTCGCGCATAGCATTTTGTCGAAAACGATTCCAGCCCGGTCCATTAAACAATTTATATCCTACTCCACAAAAATGTAGCGTTTTAATTCACCAGAGTAATTTAGTAAACAATATTGACCAACGAATTTGTCGCCGATAATTGGGGGAGAAATTATTTCAGGCAACAATTCCTCGATACAATTAGTGGAAACCATTCTCTGACTTGTATTGAATCATTTTAACCAATCGTCAAAATAAATTGTCCGCATAATTTTTTGAAACACAATTTTCGATGTAATTCGTGCAAAGAAAAATGGATCTACATTAGTTATTTCCATTCATATTCGAAATTATTCCCTTCAATCGCTCAGATGATTAATCGGTGCAATTCGAGTAAACATTGTCGTAAATTATGTTTTGAATTCGATGGTTTAGAGCAATTGAAGAGTTTTGATCAATTTTCTGTTCAATATTTGATGTATTACACTCAGAGAAGAGCATATGGTTAGTTTAATTAAGATTATTTATGCCAATAATAGTTCAAATAACTTTTCTCGTACTAAAATTAAGAACTAATTAAAAATTGATAATTGTAACATTTTGGTATTATTTTCGCATAAAATCATGCACTCAGAAAAAAAAGTAGTTGAAATGACCATTTCTTTACAATAAATCATAGTGAGAAATGAGGACTAGGCATGGTAATAGTTAAAATAACTATTCTGAAATAGTAAAGTTTAACTATTGTTTCATGATTCAAAATGCTACTTATCATAATAGACAAATAGACTCAACTATTTTCAAATAGTCATTTCAAAAAATTACTACCTTCATTGAGAGAAATTGTATAAGAAACTATCCTAAAAAATATGGAAAGGAGTCAATAGTTCCTTTTTAAAAATATTTGTAAACTATACATATCGTAGCATATCAAAAGTTAAGAGAAACAAGGAAACAAAGAGAAAAACAAAAAATCAATACTGCACTAAGTTTACGAATGTCACATTCTAACCAGTTAAAAAATGTACTATGCAATGCCATTATACACACAAATTGCAATGTCGTGTAACTTCAATAGATATACGTTCGTATATGACATGCATTATGTACTATCATATCTTGACGCCCGATGGTCCTTCTTATGACCAAATGAAATCCACTTCAATAACGGGAGCCACGGGCTCGAAGAAAAAAATCTGCGAACGCCGCGTCGCCACCTGGCGGCATCAAACACACACACAGAATGCGGCAGTCTTCACTATGAATTTATAGTAAATACAAATTTTAACTATGAATAATAGTAACTATAAAGATTCACTACGAGACATAGTGTAAAATGAGGACTACACTAGGTTATAATTATTTTAACTATATTTGTCATATTTATTTAAATCATTCTACACAGTTGATTTTTTAACTATGAGGAGATAGTTAGTGTAACAAAATTATAGTATAATCGACTATGAAAGTGGAAAATTTAACTACTTTCCTAGGAGTTTTAACTATACTTTTCTAACTGTGCGATATAGTCAATTTAACTATGGATTTTTTTCTCAGTGTAGTAAAAATACCTTAATGCACAATTGCCAGACTTAATTAATCAGCGATAAGGCGAAAATTCATTGCTAATAATGACCGAATTATATCCTTAATTTGCTATTCATGTATAAATCACGTTAATGGCGGATTCTGTCCCTTTACAATTATCATTTCTCCTCAGATAACATCTCGATATTCTCGTCACTTAGGCTGTACGTCATTTACAGTCAGATACCGATGTCGTTTATTCGCTAATTTCGTCGCCTAGTAAGAGTCCAGTTTACGAGCTAACTGCCATGAATTCTTATTGAAGGCTTATAATCGCAGCATGCAAAACCGGTTGGTCCAGGTATGAGTGAGCGCGAACCGCGATCGGACCGAATCATTCTTTTAATTAAGGCTTCCCACGGAATCCATCCGGGCACAGGTGCAGGCAGATAAATAATTGTAAAGTACACAATCGCGCAACGCTATTTTCAATTTGCAATTTAATATAATTTTTAAAATATACGCCGGGATAATTGAAGCCGCGAAATCGACCCAGTCGTGTAATTGTCCGCATTTAATTCGGGAATTTCTCGCGAGATGGCGCGAATTCCTGTCGAATTGGTGTTTACGATAACGGTGGATCAGGGCAAAACCTGTTACTTCACATTAGTCATTTACATAAGCGCTCGATATATCAATATTCAATAAAATCGAAATATTTTCCAAGTTACTTCGATTCGAAAAGGACGCTATCTTGCAACGCTGACGTTAAGCTGGATGTTAATTAAGATTTTTCGAATCCTCGAGTCGTTAATTCACGCGATATAGAATATTTGTAAGGAAGTTTAATTGGAACATAGATTCGTCTGTACAACATGCATGTACCCGCTACTGGAGCAATATTATATTTGCATGTTTTTTCCTGTTTCGCTTCGTTAAATATTCAATGTGAAATTTAATTTATTACCGCCATTAAAAACGTAAATTTACGTCATTTTCCTCCGGCAGGGAATATATAAAAATATTTTATTTTGTGATTTATATAAAGGCGTAAAAAGACAGTCGTTTCGCTGCGTTTGCTTCAAATTCATGATCGTATTGCTGCGGATTTTTTCAAACCATGAATTTCAAATTATCGTTATTTTATTGAGTTTTTTATATTCAATTATTCTTTAACAATCATGGATTGAAAAGTTTAACCTAATAGATTACTTTCGTATTATGTCTTTGACTAAGTGATTGGTGGAATGCCACTCGACTTTAAGAATACTCTAATTTCATTTGAAAACAGTGATTACACAAATGTTTTCGAGTGCTGTTTATTTCGAAATTTATTTCATTAATTATTTCAGTAATTAGTTGCGCTTACATAAAATATTGATATTTTTCATGGTATCTCAATTTGAAATCATTAATGGTTCAATTACGGAATTTCGATTTTGTTAAATCGTAATGAAAAATGTATTTCAAGAATTTCTATAATACTTTATATATATATATATATATATATATATATATATATATATATATATATATATATATATATATATATATTATCTATGTGTGCAAGAAAAGTGCACTAAAAAAAATTGACAATATCAATCAAATATTCAATCATTTTCATTTACTTAAATGAATGGAACTGCAGTTTATAAAATGTCTAACCAGACCTAACTACTTGCGAAGTCAAGCACCTCAATGTTGAGCCACCTAGTGGTAAACCATTGTTCTACCAATAAGGAAAATCAAAAAGAGGTATAAAAATTTAAAATAAATTTATGTTAACTGTAGAATTTAATAAATAGTACACATCAAGTAATTCAGTGTTTGAATCAAGTAAAAAATATACATTATATATACATTACCATTTTTGTTTTCCTTATGATTGTTCATACAATAAATTCCGTTGAGTAAAGATTTACCGTTGTACATTTTTTAAATATTACATGTTGACTATTTTAACTCTTTAACGCCCCTATGTACAGAATGTTGTCATGAAATTGGACAGTATATTTGACACTTTTTGGCATTAATATGTAAAGGAAACAATTTAAAAAATAAACAAATTACACATTGTTAAGTAATAAAAAAAATATCAGTTTTAATGATTTTCTTTTCACTTGGCATTAGTATTAGAAAATACATTTATTATCCATTAATTTTTATTATACTTCTTATTGTTTACTTATTATTATCTTTAATTTTTTTTTACAACAGACTATTATAATTTTAAACAATACAGTTTCTCGGCCGCTTTTAATAATTAGAGATAATACGAGTATTGATGTTTAACGGCAACAATTAAAAACAAGGGGTTATATGTGAAACAAGGAGATGATAAAAATAATAATAATAATAAAAAATTAATTGAAAAGTTTTTTTAAAAATAGGGGGGGGGGGAGGTTATATATTAAAACATAAAAAGCTAATAATAAATTAAAAGGGGAAATTTAGCTTGACGTTTCGACCCGTGTTTGGGTCATCTTCAGACTATTATAATACCAAAACTTTAAAATATATAAATGTTGATAGAACCAAATATTGCAGACATTTCCAAGGACATTTCCTCTTTTTGATTTTTCATTTAATTTTTCATTCGATTGGATAGTGCTATATAAAGTAGTTTAATAGACTTTAATGCGTAGTTTGCAAAAATATCGTTTTTTTATGTATGTATTGTTAATGAACTAAAAAATTTCTGTCTACCGGGATCTAATGCATCTAATCAGTAAATTACTAGCCCAAATTGTTCATTACTTTTGCATGAATTTTGTATTCTAGAAATACAATATCCAATAACAGATCGTCTGCTGAAATTCAATGAAATTTAATGAAGTATGTGAATTTAAAAAGCCGCATCATAAACGGTTGCAATAAAACTTAGTCTGTAACTATAATACCAAAATCGGAAATTGACATAAATGACGTTTAAACACATTTTAGTATGCTATGATTCATTTACGCGTGTAATTACTTGAACCTGTTTCGGTGCATCGGATTGCTCAGAGCACCACCTGTATATTAACCTTACTTCTGTACTTTTTCAAAATGTTGGCAATATTCTTGGTCAATGTAGCATTCTATGACCTTAAATAATAATATTAAGTAAGATGATTTTCTATTGTGTTAATAACAATGTTGATATATATAAACATAATCGAAACAAATTGTGTACTATTGGCTAAATTCGATTTTTAAGAGTATATACAAATTGATATTATGTACTCAGGAGTTTACAAGGTCGCTGATTACGAATCGGTTACCAGCATTCTAAAATTTAAAATGTCGGATCCAAAACAGCTGACCAAAATCGAACATGCCTATTCGAAATTAATGAAACTATGCATAGGGTTTTTAGGGGTTTCGATTGCGAATATGTTATGAGACTTTCACAATAAAAATATGGCCCATCCATTTATGGCGCATTAAAACATGAAACAATTTCTTACGGTTTATATAAAACACGTCACTGGGGTGTTTACTGAATACTAATTCGTTGTAAAATTTAAAAAATTCCAAATTGGACCTAATACAACGATGGTCACGAGTTCATCGAGTTTTTTGGAGTCAATCATTTTATAATCAACAATGTTTCATCGTCAGTGATCTCAAAAACCCAGGAGGAACTAGTTTCAGACAATTTCAGTGATTCGAATGGAGTTTAGAACTTTTGTACACCATGTTGGATTCGCCATTTCGAATTTTGAAAATCCGACAACGAATTCGTAATCATCGACCTCGAAAACCCCTGAAAAGTTTTAGGTAATTGGATGAATGGATTAATTCTTGTCCCAAAGGGTTTATCCCCATATCACTTGACAAAGGCTTTATCTGGAATGAACAGAAAATTCAAGGTATATTTTGAAGAAAAAAAAATTAATTCTGCAATACTTTTCCTAAAAAGTCATCTTTTATCCATTTTTACATAGAGAGAAAAAGGTTAATGGAACCACGAAGAAAAGCTAGAAATGATTATAACATTTCATAATAGTACAATTATTAACATCGTGAAAAGTTGTAGTTGACAGAATCTTATTTTTATAATTCATAAATGTTGTAAAATATAACATACAATAATTACTTTTTATGATGATAAATAGTTATTTTCGTTTAATCACTTTTACTAAATCTATTTTTCTAGTCATAAGTCGAGTGGCTATTTAACTGTAAAGCTATGGTACATTTGAGGTTATGTGCTATGTTGCATCTTTAAGTATCTGGAAATACTAAACGGAACAATGTATTTGTTTTGTTTTCCTATGGAAATGGTTAATCAAACCATTATTTATAATCACGTATTTTACTTTTTTAAAATGGTTCCATTAACCTTTTTCGTTCTCTCTGTGTAGGTTACGGACTAAATTCTAACATCCTAATTTAGCAAGAACGTTTGTATTCGATAAGAATAATTTGTTGTATATATTTAAAAAATAAACATTTATTTAAACAGAAACACTCTTTTTGTTTATTCCAATTATTTATAAATATGACTCGTTTTATCGAACTGTAATTGTAATATACCACTTCCGTGAAGAGCAGAGAAGAATTGTTTGGGATGAACGAAATAAACAGAGTTTTACCTCATAAATGACGAAGGGAAATTTTTAATGGTCGGAAATTACATCAATCATTTTTTCAAAAAGTACAATGACAATGATTATGTATCTCACAACTTTTGTATGTAGCTCATCAATAAGGTTATTATCCCCATGCTACAATTTGACACGCTTCCAGTCAAGTTTTCACGAATCCTCAAATAACTCTCTTTTCATGTCCACTTCGCTGTTACGAGTGAAACAAGTTTCAAGTGTTTATACGTAATAACGAGTAATTTCCCGTGGACGATGCACTACGATGGCTCATCATTATAACAAGCAATGAAAAACGTCGAAAATTTAATAACCACGCGAATTTCATCGACGTTCTCAATAAAAACATAATTTTCGTTTGTTTGCATAACATTTTGACAAACAACGCCTGTGTTATTTATGTAAAGCTTTTTGAACAATCTAATAATTCTGTTATATTTATTGTTTAATGGACACGTTTTCCGTAAACAAACGGTTTATTACAATTCACGTATAATTTTAATTAAATGTATGTTGTGTTTCCATTAATTTACCACGAATTAACATCCTCGTGTCTTTTGAAATAAAATTTAAACTTTTTTTTTATATTTTTCAAAGCCAGAATTCCTCTTTAAAGAAAATTTCCACTTGCATAAGTTTAAGTAACTTTATACAACGAAATCAGCGATGTGAAGTAAATTAAAATTACTCCTATTTTGTTCATAATCTGAAAAATACATATTTAATGTACGTTTCGTGCGACATAGCATTGATGAAAGTCGAGCGACGCGATATAATTCCGCCCATAATGCCTGCCATTTTCGAATTTCCCGATGGTTCAAAAAATCTGAAACGTATAAACGAATTTTCTCGTGGAGTGTAATCTACTGAAGCGGATGGTAAACCGATTTAAAATTGAATTCTATGCAGTGTTTGCTGTCGATTGTGCGTCGAATTCTGTGCAAAGTGTATCACACGTCACGGTCAATCTCCTTGCAGCTAAACACGAATTTAAGCTGCCGAAAAACATGAACGTACAAAACAAATAATATAAAAAGTATGCAACGTTACATTTAATCTGCACCGATGTGCGTCGCTGAGAATTTTCGTCTATTGAAATTTTTTTTATTTTTTGGAAGATACAAGGTAGCTTTTATCGGTGATGTACTAACCGTAACATTTATTTAAAAAAGTAAGTCAATGCTTCGATTATATGACTTATTATAAAACAAGAGTTTGTTTCAACGGCGGATTTCGTATTTCACTGGCAAAGAATATTTACCCTCCGTTGGGCGCCAAACAAGTATTGTTCTTAGTCGTCATTCAATAAAAAATTCTGGGTAGATAAGTAACTTTAATTATTTAATCGTCGTAACTTGTGAGTTTCGTACCCTTAATAATAAATTGTCTTCATGATATTCCACGAAAAGTCAGCTGGCAGATTACAAGCCTAAAATTGTTTCCAAAAGTTTGTCCTATTTGTTCTGCTATGGAGTTCAAAATACCTTTATTCTGGTAAGTTGACTAATTACCTTTAAAACAAAACAAAAATCGCCCCGATATAATATTTTTATACGGAGATATTATGTGGAGTTCAAACTGACACATAGTTGGCTCCTGTGTTGTATTGGTTAACCCGATACCCAGGGGCCTTCTTCTTTTACCAATTTATGGAGCTTTTGGGAGTATGTTTCCCATGGCCTAAGACATCAAAATCGGTTTAGGAAATTTTGAAACATTTTTTCACCTATGTGTAATTCATTATTTTGAAACAAGTTCACACTATGTTAAACTAAACTCAGGTAATTAGGGTAAGATCATAACCAACAATTAAATTACTTTCTACATTATTAAGAAAATAGGAAAGTTAAATTTTCCGTGGATCAGCTCATACTGCGATGCCAGCGTTGAATATTCGCCATTGATTTTCGTCATGTATTTTGCGCTCTCTTCATAAAAATGCTAATCGTAATTTCTGAAAGAATGAAAAGTCACTTTCGGTTGAAATATTACGTACATTTGCGTATATTTTCCCCCTCGCATCGTCCGGTCTCGAATTTGTATTCATCCGACTCGAAGAACGGAACGTCAAGCTTGACAACTTATTAAACTTCAGTAATCAAGAATAAACGATGTTAAGTTAAAAAACTCAAAACTAAAAAAAAAGAAGTTCTGTTGCACCGGCGAACAATGGCTTATACAAATGAGCTCTTCCCAGGGATTACATTCGTAATTACGAAAATATATTGCATCAATCATCAAGCCGCGATTACAATTCCATTTGCGTATTTACAATGTACACTTTGCATTGATTTCCCTCGCGTATTTGCCCGCTCGTTATAAGAACGCTAATGATAGTCCTGGAAGAATGAAAAATCTCTAACGGGTCGTAATTGCATATCGAGGTGACAAATGGAGGAAAGCTTGGATCTTGCTTTCGATGGGGTTTGGGGAAGAAGAGACGCGGTAAAGTGGCTCCGAAAGGCCGCAAATCGATCTGCTGAGAGATGGCGGCCGTACGCTCCTTCCGCTAATTTAAATAAATTAACATTTATTCGAGCAATCGATAATCGATGGTACGGTGCGTATCGCGAGGTAGCTGATAATAATTGGGCATGAATTATAGATAATCCTAAAACGAATCGACCGTTCGAAAGACTTGATTATCCGGACGGGTATCAAAAGCGCCGCCGCCCATTGTCTGTATTTTTTTCTACCTTTGTGCCGTCTGCGAAAATTCCGGAAAAGCTCGGAGAGATACGGTTTAAAGGGTATGGCAACGCATACCTATGTTTCAACGGCGGATTTCGTATTTCACTGGCAAAAAATACTTACCCTCCGTTGGGTGCCGGATTGCAAATGGTAGAACAAAAATCGCGTTACGATGGAAATAAAAGCTCGCCGTGTTCAAAACTAGCGAAAATAGGTAATAAAAGCTCCGATGCTTGAATGGTACACGATTAAGCATTATAAGTACATCAATTATATTCTCGTCGACACTGCGTAATGGGTGGTCGATATTATCCCGTAATTATGTTTAAAGTTCATCTACGAGCTAATTGCATATTAATAACTCGCAGAAGCTCCCAACAAGAGCGAACGTCGAGAAAAATGTACCGCCCAGATGACCTTCCGACGAAGTTTTGCCTGTCGCAGATAACATCGCGTTTAAAATTGATTGATGCCGCGAACGTAAACGCACCGTTTCGTTCAGTTTTATCTTATTGCAATATTTACGAAACTCGTGTTTCTACGCGAGCGACATATACGCCTGGCTTATTTTGTATGTTTTATTCAGTCCGTTCTAAATTTTTTATGCGTTTTTGCGCAAAGGAAGAAAAATCAAAAAGATCCGTCTAGTTTTTCTTTCACTTTTTGCGATCTCGTGTACGACCAAGGTGAGAGACGCTTTCACGCGTAGAAATCACGTCTCGGCAAAAAATCGAACCCCTTACTTTTGCGGTATCATAAAAAATTTATGTTCATTGTTGGAGATGACACCTCGTAAGTCTCTTAGAAAAAGCGCGAAGCAGATGTACGTCTGGAACTTTTATACGCTGTTCTTATAAGATATAATTTTTTGCAAACCTTGCGATTTATGGTTTGTTTTTAGGGCTTTGAGCGAAAGTAATAAAGTATGTAGTAAACAGGGGAGGGTCCCTTGACAAGTAATGATGTCTGATTGCGGTCAACAAATTTGCACAAATTGTCACCTAATCCGTGAAAGAAATGTTGGGAGCTTCATCGTGACAAGGGTTGATGCTTTAATCAAGAGGCATTAACTAAGGACCGTTGAGCAATGTTCACTTTTTTATCAAGGGGATAATATCATTTTATTGCCTTTTCGTCTTGCCAGAAAATCGATTGTTCTATACAAATTGTAAATAAAAATAAAAAACTGTTTATTATATATTAATTTAATTATGATTGAATTATGATTAAATTATTTCAAGGTCTCGAATTAAGTTTCTCTAATTCGTCCGAGTGAGGTCTGTCAATCAAAAGTGAAAGGTGCTAATTTTTTTGTTTCAAAACTATTTTAAGAAATAGGTTATTATTTCATGTATTTGAATTAGTATTTCAAACGAGAATTTCTTTACTTTTCGAACCATTTATTACTGCTTTCTTCATTGTTTTTTTTTTTTATTTAATTCATTTCCTTTTCTACTATTTAGTACTATTTAATATTCAATACTACTTTAACCCCTAAAAAAGGCTATTAGTTACTTAAGTCACCTTTTTTTCTCATATAGTTACGGTCAATTGAATTTATGACATTTATCCCGGTGTTTCACTTTGTGAGAAGAAAAAACATTTGCAAGGGTGAGAGTAGTATCGAATGTTGAAAAAAGTAATGAAGGCCACAACAATTGATCCTGCCTATTTACGAAATGGAAAGAAGAAAACGCTGACCGAGTGCATAACTTCAAATATCTCAAAATTTTGGGTGCGGATCGAAAAGCCGAATGTTAATAAACCAACAATCGAAAGCCGATAGTTAAAAAACCGAAACTTCGAAAATTGACTGCCCGCATGTGTTTATTTTTTTATGCCTCAGCTTTTTGACTGTCGGCTTTAGGACTGTCAGCTAGTTTACTATATCAATTGAATATTTGTCAAGTTCTAATGTATTGTACGTGTATGTTCAAATTGTACTATATATTGATTGTATTTTTCACTAAACAGCTTTCATTCGTTCATAGGTAATTTTAAGGAATTGGAAGCTTATTTTTACTGCAATATATCAAATTCACTCTACTTTATATAATAGTTAATTAATAATAGTTAACAGTATAAATTAAATTTTTTAAACGAAAATGAGTTTAAAATAGTCAAATATGTACTGACACATTTGAAAAATATTTGCGTATACTAATTACTGAATGCATTGGAGAAAGAAATGAAATATTATAGAGAGAACCAGTAAATCGACTATTAGTACTTTCGCATTGCTTTAAAAAACACTAGAAAATTTTAATTATTTACAAACGACTAACAATTTGAAAAATGGATCAACGTTTAACTATAAAGTCTTAAAAATTAATCGTTTATTAATAACATTTTGCTATTGTAAAAGTGATAATTGAATTTCTTAAAAGGATCATCAAAGAAAATTAAATTTACTAATTAGATAGTAGTGTTTTACTACCCATTCGACAAACTAATAACTAGTTGCATTAGCGATCCACTTTTCGTTCTTATTAATTAATCCGACATCACAAATTTCACACCATTAGTTAGTTATGCTATTTTTAGACATATCTGATCACAAATGAATACATGTTTTTGCACTTTCATATACACATGATGATTTGCGCTACCAGCAGCGAGACTCGTAATGTACTAAATTCGAACCCACCTCAAGTAATGGCAATGGACAGCGCATATAGTGTCGTCGGCAGGTATTGCAAGGAGATATACGACCTTATATATACATAACCGATATGGACTTATGGCTGACGTTTAATGATGAACAATTAAAAATTATATTATATTTCTTAAGTATGATTACCTCGTAAAAGATTTTTTTCTCTGATGTTAGAAAATTATATAATTTATATCTAAAATTTTCTAAACCATTCTTATTTTATTGTTAATAAAAAGAGATAAATCATTCTGAATTTATATATATATATATATATATATGGTATAAGTGTTACCTTGTTACCGATAGCAAAACTGACATTCATAATTGCATAAAAACTAATAACATAAAAATAAATTTGAATGACATTGATAATAATTGAAAAATAATGCATACATTTATTATTGACAATAAAGAACCGTGTTGAGAGATGATAGAGAAAACGATGAAACGCCGTAAGGGAGAATTAAAAGTTGCAGTGTATAAAAATGACTACCTTCGTAAGATAAATATTCTAATGTAATACAATTTTAGATACAAATGCATATATAAAAATAGTATATTAATAACTGCTTCAACTAAAAGAAGTTAAGGTTCTAAAGTGGTCCGCCGATAATGTAGGGAATTTCACTAAAAATCGTAAATAAGAGATGACTGCATAACATTTTCGAAATTCGGGCTTTGTAAGGGCAATTCTAAGCACTGTAAATAGTTTTCTGGAAAATACGAAAGATATATTAATTGATAGCCGACCAAGAATTTTCAGAAATAAGTGATTTTTGTTTATTTCCGAAAATTCTCGGTAAATTCTCAATTAATTTCTTTGGTATTTCTTGAATTACTAATTTTTTTAGACTCTGTAAAGGAAACTCTAGTTACAGAAGGCTTCCCAGAAATTACCAAAGATATTAATTACGAACCCAGCATAGTCGGAAGTAAATAAAAATCATATATTTCTATAAATTCTCGGTCAGTTCTGAATTTATTTCTTTTGTACTTTCAGAATAACGCCAATAGTAATTAGAATCATCCTTCCAGATACCAAAAATTGAAAAATCGATTCCGTAATTTTTTTATATTTTAGTGAAAATTTCTACATTATTTACGAAACACCTTAAGGGGATTTTTAAGTGCTTCGTCGGTAAGATATTATGACATTTTCACGAATTAATTCGAACACCTGTAATCAAATTTCCTCGCTAGTATGGGACTTTTTCACGGATATATAGGAAATATCGGCATTTTCCGTGTACGGAAAATTTTTCAAAGAAAATTTTCTCAGTGTGAAATAGCTAAAAATTTTAAATCAAATAATTTTACTATACCTGGAACTTACGGATTACGAATAATTATTTTTCTTGTATATATTTTAGAAGCATCTATACAAACATAAATATTTGCTGAAATAGCTGAAACGCTGTAATAGTACTTTTTGAACCAAGGGCGTGAAATGGTCGTTTTATGCCCCGAATGGTGATTAGGCGCCCGAAGGGTCGGCGAAGCTACTAGCGTTTATTTGTATTTACAATTGTCGTTTTCTATTGTCTCCCATCATTATCATAATGTAAAATAATGTAGAAAATTATAAGAACTTGTATTTATCGGCTTTTTTTTCGAAAAATCGTCTATTTTCAGACTGATTTTATTTTACGCCCCCTAAATAGAAAATATTTTTACTTGCATTCCTAAAGAATTTTGTATGATGTATGTTACGGAATGTCAATAGCACGGCAAAGATTAAATCGATTCAAGCTAAAATTATTTTCACACTGGAAAATGAAAATAATAAAATAATTAATTAATTTGTTAGATTTACTTTTCAATAAAATAGATAACGTAATTAAAATTTGGTAAGATAACAGCACTTTTGCAACAATTTTAATTCCAATGACCCTTGAAGTTATAATATAAATGGGGTGTTATAATTTTGAACTAACAGATATGTCACTTTAACAAATATTATATTATGTAAAAAGGACATAATTAACCGATCTTCAACGAGTGCGAAGTTTCTCGCACGAGCGAAGCGAGGGTGAGAATCACACTGGTCGGAGATCTATATTTCGCCATGCTGCAAAAGAAATTTTTTAAATCGAAGAGCGTGGGGCTCGATATTTTGTGCCCGAGGATTTCACTGCAGGGCGCAGAATCAAGTTCTACTCCCGGAGTGTTAAAAGTAAATTTAGAGAAAACAATATGAGATAAAAAAGGCATCAAACGTGTATGCTTAAAAATTATGATATAAAAATTCTATATTATTTGCAGATGAATCAAATATGTTTAAGAATCTCACCTCAATTTGGCCATTACTATTTATTTAATTAATTTATTTCAATAATGCATTATCTGGGGGATTTGGGGATTCCGCAGGTTCCATATATGTCAGCAGAATTTTCAAATTCAAAATGGTAAATTTAATAGGGCGGTCGAAAATTTAAAAACTAACTCGATTAGGACGAAACTTGAATTCGAATTCTAATCAGAAATTCAGAATCAGTAAGTCGAAATTGGTCCCTGTCAACATTTTAGATTATTGTGTTAAGATGTCGAGTATTTTGAGAAGAGAGAAGGAGAGAAATCAATATTTTCAAAAATATAATACTATCTTTTAACCTAATATAACCCCATAGCCCCACCAACTGGGCTTGTAAGTGTAACTTAACAACTTAAAATGGAAACCACTATTTTTTATTGTAGATATTCCTATATCGATTTTCGAAACTGAGAAACTGAGAAATAACCTTTCAAATTTGCGTATCATAAAATTGTCGGGTGTCTCGTATCTATGATCTTATTTCATCGACGTATCCTCAAAAACCATAGAGTTTTTTTCTGTGGGACAGTTTGAGCATCATTTGGCTTTGAAAACGTTTTCATAATCAAACGTGCTACTAGTTTAGCGCGACGAGAAAATATATAGAGAAGTTCTCAAATTTGTAGCCAATTAGCTGCGACCAGCTAATAAACTGGGATGAGGCACAATGAGGGTTAACACCAGCAACAAATTTAATTCATTCATGAACTAGGAAATTTTTAAGAAGTGTACTTAGTCCTTTATGATTGACTATAATAATTAACCATGAAATAGTTATGCCAACTATAAATTCATACATGAAACATTTTTTGGGAGGAGTCAAATAGGATTAAATTCAATGAATACCATTTCGCGATGGGGTAGAAATGTATGGCTGTTTACAATTTTGGTTGAGTACCTCTGAAAAATCAGATTTTTTGTTAAAAAACACAACGTTCAATCTTGGAAGTCATTGCAGTGTATAAGATAAGACAAGAACAGCTGGTGGCAAGAAAATAGTCAAGCTTGGCGGAGCCATTTAACTTGCGCCGTACGTGCCGTGGAGGGCCCATACGTATATACGGCGGCGGGATATCGCCCTCGAGTATGTTTTACTTTTGCCAGTTTACCCGGGCCGAAGAAAAGGGAAGAGAGAAGTATCGGGGTTATAAATTCGTTCTAGTCCAAGAGCTGTCCGTGGGCGACGCAGTAAGTGGAGAAAAGATTATTGGACCGTACAGTTCGGCGGCGAAACTCTGACGGCGTAAAAATACCTTCTTGAATCCTTCGGCGCCAAAATGTATCGGCCTCGTTCAACAAAAGGACTTACGTGTAGAAAGCGTCCCATTTGCCGATGACGTACAATGCCGATATATACACTTCCCCAGTCCCTTAAGTGACCACTTTATTGGAGGGTGACACCTTTCTTTATAACCTGACCGAATTCGTAGCCTCAAATGCTCTGGTATTATTGATTGTTCCCTTTCATGTTTAACCGCTTCGTTTCCAGATAAGCTGCTTTAAACCTTCTTCACTTTAGATAATATTTTAAACTGTTTAACTTCATATGAAATAGCAGGGTGTTAAACCGATATCATTTTTTAGGCTTTCGAATTATCATCCTTATGGTGCAAAGTGCGGTGTTTGCTAAACGATGACAAAGCAGACGCACGCTAAGCGACGATAACCAGGAAAAACAAACTGATGAACCACCGAGCCCTTAATGTATTCCTTCGGCTTTACCAAAATGCATTTGTTTCACCAGGTTGCTTTTTCAACTCGTTGAAAATGGTTCCGACGCCAAATCCGATAATTCAATTCATATCTCCAAAATCCTTTTCCAATGTTCATTGCAAAAAAGCAAACAATTTTCTAGGAGAGCTGAATTTAACTGCACCCTTAACAATTCCGTCTATTCTCTTTAAGAGACTCGTGAAACGACTTCCGTTGTTCCCAGATTTCACAATATGTCGCTTGTAAAAAAAAACCGGAGAAGAGAAGCATTCCATTTAATTTCAATCTAAACTGCAATAGCGACGAATGTCATGTAAGGTGGAATACCCGGCACTTTGAAAGCATCGCTATTTGGCCGCCTGGACGTAGCAGTGGTCGGACTTTAGGGTAGGGGTCCATGACTACCAACCGTTATCGAAGTCTTGAGGCGAAAAAGCTTTCGGTCTTTTTAGCGGAAGATATTACTATTGCTCCCAATGGCGTTGTTAAATCTGTAGGAAGAAGTCTGGTTCCAGAAGGACGGAGACTACGTCGCGACACGAGCGCACGCGTGCACGCTTCGTATACATTCGCGGCTTCGTGGAGTTTACCAGCTCCTGTTTCGACTCGACCCTTACATGTATATAGATATATATTTATACAGTTGCACTCGTGAGAATGCAAGTGTCCCGGCTGCACTTTTGCCAACTTGGAGAAAACAGGACGGCCAAAGTTGGGCAGTGTTTATCGAAGCCGGAAGTTTTTTCGACTCTGAGAAAGTCGATTAGTATAAATGTTTATTTTCCGTTAAATTACGTACATCTCAACATAAATTACCCGACGATGCGTTTCGCAAAGTTCGGGAGCCAACTTTTTTCTTGTTCCGCGAAAATACGCAGATAAACGCGCCCTCGGACCTTCCCCGGTACTTCGCGGTAACTAGGGACATTTGTTTACGATCATTGTTTTTCGTGGACGTTCAGCGAAAAATTCGCGGAAGCTTAGCGAGCGAAATTTCGCGGGAACACCGGTCGTTCTTCCTGGAATTTATGTGAGCGCAAAAAATTCCATAAACAAGTGTTGTTACGTGCGCCCACTTACAATGTCCGCGCTTACCGCAGACGCCCCCCCCCCCACACCCAGGGTAATGCATCTTCGTGTTCGGTGGAATTTTTCAAAATATGGAGGTCTTGGAAAAATGGGAACCAAAATGGCCTAAAAGCATTTTCTATTATTTCGACCTTTGAACTCTTCGAATTCATGGGACATTTTTTACCGCTGTTACGACGATGAATATTGCGATCGTCGCCCGCGAGAGAATGCAAGTATCCCGCCTCTACTTTTGCCAACTCTGAGAAAACACAGTGGGCAAAGTTGGACAGTGTTTATCGAGCGCGGAGCTACTAGCTCGACGCCGGCGGCTTGCTCGTCGGTTTCTCTCCCTCGCGTCCGAATTCACCCCCGCAGGAAATGTGCAAAGCCAGCCAGGAGGTGCGGATGGAAAATTTGCATTCCGAATCGATATATGAGCTCGCGTATATTTCACTTTTTTGTTTTTTATTTCCAACGTTCTACGACCACGATGCAGATAGAACACTCCCCGAGCTGCACCGAGAGAGCTTTCTCCCTATATAGATTAGAACCGCGACCACTAGCAGCGGTGACACTCGGACAAGGCGGATTTGCCTCACGGCCAGATCTACGTGCTGAAAAGCCGATATATCCTTTTCGCTTAACTTCATTACTCGATTTTGCATATTTAAATTGTTTCTCCTTTTAATTGAATGTAAAGTACCATTTTATGACAGGACTGATGGGATTCTGACTTTCGCGCCGCTAGAAATGAAATCCCAATTAAACCAACATGGTTGCTTCTGTCTTGGAATGCTGATAACATGTATTCTACGCCTTATTTGTTAAGCCAAGCTTGATTTGTTAGGCCACAGCAACTTTCAATTTTGTATTCCTCTTGAACTAGGGACAACCTCCCTTTTTACGGGAGCTAAATCTAGAGCACGAGAATCGTGCCCACTTTTTTAAGTTGAGCTTGTGCCTCCCACATCAATGCCAATTCTTGGGCGTAATCGCCTTCCTTTTAAAACCCATAATCTTGTGACAGGAAAAATGGTTGAGGACAGAAAAGAGGAATAGAACTTTAGAGCAGTTAGATGATTAAGTTAGCTGGGAGTGACCAAAGTGCTTGGCGTGACATCGTGGATTAGTTTTTCAAAATTTGCTTAAAAACTGGTCAAAAAGAATTGTGAAGTTTGAAAAAGCAATTTATGAATATTAGCATGTTCTCAACTGATTATGTTTCCCTATTTAAAGCATTCCAGGTAATAGATTTATTGCACATCCCACAAGATCTGTGCCATTATTGACTGATAGATCCATCTTTGTTCGTCTGGTGTTCATACTGAACTCGCTACGATTTTGCTTGTTTCTTGGTGGCTAGTATATTATGATGTATCGGTGTTTCGATCATTAGTACAAAAAGGCTAAATATTGGGAAATATTTCTATGAACCATTTACATGTTTGTAATTCTGACTACTCGTTTAAAATAGTCAGGCATTTCTTACATTTTGGTGATGGAGTGATTGGACAAATTTGAAAGCGAAGTCAACTTTTTGCATTTAAAGATTCACGGGGGGAGGGGGGGGGATAACATTTGGTAGTCTACTAATGAATGGCTTTGAATGGAACCGAAGCAAAAACTGGTGACAGTGGCGTTTTGTGGAAAGCAACCAATTCTATGAAAGAGTGTAGAGTAATGTATAAAGAATTTGACATTTTCATTATCTACGAAGTTGGAAAGTAGTTTCGAAATTGTTAGAAAATGTTCTGAAGACCACTTCGCCGAATAGTACTTTAAAAACTTGCTTTCATCCTAAAAAGTGGACAATATCCACAAAGCGCTGCGCGATTACTGAATGTAGTTTAGCAAAGTGCACAACTTTTAAATACTAAACTTATTATAAACTGATCTAACGAACATATTTTGACGTAATGTTGATTACGTACCTGTAATTTATATATGAAAATCGCTCCACATTATCAGTCACAACAGTTTGATTGCTCGAACCATGTCCATTTTTTGCCATTCATGTAATCATTCAAAATATGATAAATAGCAGCGGTGATCTATTTACAAACGGACTGTTTTGATTCGGATGTGATTTTAATGGATCCATTTATTCTAGATTAAAATACAAATTTGTTAATGACGTTTTCCACGTCAGGGTACTTCCAGACCCAGTATTTCACATCGGCACGATTGTCCAATCTGGACGGATGGACGAGCATCAAAAACGCTGCGCTCGTATTTAAATATGTAATTACCAGGAATGTCGCTGTATTCATACGGGGTTGGAATATTGGTGAATCGAACGGGGGAATAAATAATGGGCATCGCATTATTCATTCATTATGTAATCGACCATTCAGGCGATCGCAGCCGAGCATTTTATTTCGTTAGTTCAATCGGGGTATATATGTATAGTCCTAGCCACATCGGGGGAGGCGAGTTTAAAACAGGACTACCGACTTTTTATGAACATCGACCGATGACTAACGAGATTATTAGTTGGATGGTGCTTTCAATTTTCATCTCGTAAATGCCAAGCCGCTACCGGGATGGAGAAACGTTTTATTCGCCGCCCGGCGTTATGTCCGGTGTGTTCCGAAGCGTTCGCCGAGTGTTATTGGCAGCTGATCATTATCAGAAAAGCGTGCACTCGACAACTAATCATGCGCTACGTGCCGCTTATGTTATATGAACTACGGTAATAACGGCAGTTATAATTTATTAATTAATAACTGCTTTACCCGTCCCTGCCACCGACGACGACGCGTAAGTTTTAATTAATGCAATTGGGCTCTCTCATCGTCCACGGGGAAAACGTGATCACCATTTTGCGTTGTCGCCCGTCGTAGATACAGGTTTAGGCTGAAGTAACATTTGTATAGATTCCACTTCGGATATTAACGACTAACGAATTAACGCGAACTCAAATTTCCCGTCGCAGTTGTAATTGCGTAAACCAGTTTCCAAGATCGAGTTGCGGGCTGAATGATCTGTTTATATTTTCTTTCGCATAGTTATCTTCATCTAATGAATCTTCATTTCTATAGTTTGTATATAGGTATGCCATGTATTTTCAAATTTTGGTATTTCCAAAAATTGAAAAATTCATATTTTATGGTTGCTTGTTTGTGCAAGACCGGAAAATCATAAGCGCCATAGGTGGCACTTAAACTGGGCCATAAAAATATTTTTCGAAGTAAATTTACTTGAAACGCATCTAATACAGAAGCGCAATTTCTATCAGCCAAATTAAAATAATTGACACCGATGAAATTTAGTTTGGTATCCAATCTAATTTAATTGATCTCTGACGGATTGCTACTAACAATAAGATATTAACGATTATTTTAAAATTTTAAAATTTTAAAATTTCTAACATTCTTAAATTTCGCCTAAGCAAAAAAACGATGCTTTAGAGTATAATATATTTCAATTTGAAATGATTCTGATGAATTTCTGTTTGCAAGATCCATAGCGTTAAAGATTCCTCCCTTCAAATCATATAATGTTGTTCTTTGTTTTTGCCACGATGTAAGCTATTTTTAAAAAATAATATATCATTCGTTATAGATGCACATATTTGTTAAGAAACGGGTTTTACCACAATGTACGAAAATAGCTGTTTTCGACTTCCTTGGTACAGAGAACCAAATTTAAAATGAGAAACGTAGAAGCTGAATATCTCAATATCTATTATTTATTCGATAGTTCAGATTTTATTTGAGTATAAATTATATTTAAAAGAATCTATTCACAAAGTTTCGAGAAAATCCAGATAAAATCCAGTTTTGCCTGATTGGAAGAATCTATTTTCTCTTATTTCCATAATAGAATGATTAAGTCTATTGTAAATGAATCCTTTAATACCAAAATAACTGTCTCTAATGTTTGACATGTATACTTTTGTCTAGATAGTTTTCTAGCTTCCCGATTACGAAGCTAAATTCTGAATTTAAATATCAAAATTTTCCAACGTCTAATCCAAGGTGTAAATAGTTTGACTAAGGTGAACCTTTGAACTCAAGGACTTCTGGTCTCTGATCACGAAAATGGTCCCAGATTTTCAAAATTTTAAATTTAGATTTATAAAATTTATTTAAGGTAAATTTAGCGGCTATAAATTAATCACTTCGTTGGCTGTTTTAAAATTGAAAAATGCATGACATTTTTTTAAAACTCGACAGATTTGATATGCTAAAATTTGAGGGAAAAATAGAAGATAATTTATTGAAATTTAAAAATGGATGAAAAGTCATGTTTAGAGTAGTAATATTGATTCAAATTTAAGTTTAATAATCAGCAATGTTATAATCAGCATTTACTTTGTTTTTAATAACATGTTGTTTTTCACCATAAAAAATATTTTTCCTGAATCGGATAAATTTACATTTTCAGAGGGTTTAATAAAACATCGTGTTCACTGTGACTCGCAAATAACTTTCGATTCTACAGATGTCCTTTTAAATAATATATCGTTACTTTTCAGCTTTGAATACCAGAAGGCTACATGTTTGAAATTGTTGATGCATATCATTGTTAAAAAATATGATACGGAAAATATCTTTCTGGTAAAGAGGTTCAATTGCCACTTTCTGGCATTGTAGGAGAGCTCTTGGTAACAGTTGGGGTTTAGGACCGAAACAGCTGCTCTGGATCTACCAACAGATTGTGTTACCAAGGATTACCTATGCCTCGCCAATTTGGTGGCAGAGGACAGAAAAGACCCAAGTTCAACAAAAATTGAACAGGGTACAGGCTATGTTCCTTAGGGGCATTTGCTCGGTAAGGAAGAGTACACCCATAGCCGCAATGAGGTCTCTTTTGGGCGTACCGTCCATGGCTCAGGCAGTAAAATGCGAAGCCATGAGAACTGTGTATAGACTCAAGTGCTTGGGAAGCTTGACAGGTAAGCAAGATTGGTTCAACAATCTTTTTCAAGGAAACCTGAGAGACATGTGGTACCAACCACAAGACAAGATCCAGACACACCACACGGGGGAAAACAACTTTAAGGTTTGTTTCCCCAACAGGGAGGACTGGAAAAATAAATCAGCAATACCCAGAAATGGCATCATCTGGTTCACAGATGGGTCCAAATCGAACCAGGGTGTAGGCGCAGGATACTGCGGACCGAAGCTGCGGGAGAACTTTTCCCTCAAGCTCAACAAATTTAACACTGTTTTCCAAGGAGAGGTGGCGGCAATCCTCATGTGTGCCGAGACCCTCATGGAGAAAGAAGTGACAAATAAAACGATATGGATATGCTCGGATAGCCAAGCTGCATTGAGAGCGATAGACAATCCAGTCGTCAAATCAGCTTTAGTCAGAGATACAAAGACCTGCCTACGTAACCTGGCCGAAAGAAACAAACTCAGCCTGACCTGGATACCTGGCCATATGGGCTGGAAAGGAAATGAAAGAGCGGACACCCTTGCCAAGTCGGGAATAGTAAATGGAACTGACTTGACTGGGAGGGTGCACTGCCATTTCAAGAAGGACTTAACCTACTGGAGAGACAAATGAAATCCCAACAGGTTAGAGAATGGATCAAAAACAAAAAATGCAGCACAACCAAAAGCCTTGCAGGAGAGCTGCAGGCGGACCGATGGGCTGAAAAACTGCTCGAATTAAACAGAACAGAAATAAGAATCTCCATCGAAATCCTAACCGGACATGGAAATTTAAACAAGCACAGTCACATCGTAGGAAGGAAACCTTCACCGATGTGCACTAGATGTGATGAAAACAAGGAGGAATCATCAATTCACTTCCTATGCGAGTGCCCTGCACTGATGGAGAGTCGAAGGAGATACCTGGACTCTCCACTTGTAAGCAAGGAGGAAGTCAGGGAGCGGAATCTCGGACAACTTCTGAGATTCTGCAAAGCAGCTGGTTATCCAACGGAACCCTGAGTAGCATCAGGAATAGCATACAAAGGCAAACAGCTAAGTGTGCTGATTTCTGGGGTTCACCCGAGCCTGATGAAGAAAATACCAATACCAATACCAAAACAGGTTCAAGCGAATTTAAGGAAATTTGATGTTTTTGGATAGTTAATTATGAATCCGTTTTCAGTTTCTCAAGATCCAAAATGTCGCATCTAACGTGGCGAACAAAGATTCATAATTTTTTTTCAAAAAGTAGGCATCCCCGTAATTGATTTTTATGACCGATAAAAAGGAATTCGTTTAGTGAATTTCAAAATCCCAAATGGCGATAAAGACATCAAAATTATTCATGAAAATAAATGAAATTTATATAAGCACGAAAACATAAATAGGATAAAAAACAAACTGAAAAAATAAAACAAGAAAAATAATGACTCAAAGCCTTCAACTTTCATGCAGTGGAAGTTGACTCACATCTTAGAATGGCGGCCAAAAGTAGGAAAATGTGAACAGTTTATTATGTAATTTTGATTCATATTTAGGTTACTAATCATCGATCTCAAAAACTTAGGTCCACGATTTTGGGTTTTATAAAACCACAAACGAATTCTAAATTACCAATCTCAAACCCCCCAAATATTAAGTTACGTACATTTTAGAAAGAAAATGTGATGCCTTGGCCGTTATTTTGGTTTCGTCATTTTGCATTTTTAAAAAAAGTAAACGAATTCGTAATCATCGGTTTTAAAAATCCCCAATTATTGAGTTTCGTACATTTTAATTGGAACTGATTAAACTTTCTTTAAAGCCCGATGTTGAATACATTTTTAAAATAATCTGGAGGACCGATGAGACAAAGGTCAAAATAACCCAATAGTATCCCAGGTGATATGGGTCCCCAAAAATTACTTTGTCAAACCACGTTTTTACAGTTTTTTGCAATTGTAACCAATTTTTACAAATGGCGTCAATTTTGTTTATGACCATCTGAAAATAGACATTTCAACGAATAAAATTCAATAAAAAAACATTCAAAAGTCTGAAAGTTTAAGGCGAGAATATGCGGTTGAAGTTAGAGATAATTTTTCGGTTTTAATTCAATATAACATCTAAAAATGAATATTTTTATTTAAAAAAATCATACTTTTTTTAGGACATGCAAAGGAAATTGTCTTCCAAATTTGGCGAACAAATATTTTGTTTTGTGCTAGAAAAAAATTAAAAACGAAAAAACGTGTTTATTTATTTATCTCGAAAATTTGGAGGTTATGTGAAAAATGATGCATACAAAAGTTATAGATCATTTTCATATCTACATCTTGTCCATGAAATATGTTTTGATTGGAGGAGACCTTTCATGGAAAACAAAAACAACTAAAAAATTCTACGTTTTTTGATACTTTATCGCGATTTTTTTGAAAAGGGCCCGATAAAATATTTTAATTTATTAAGTTTCTAAATAATTTTCACATAGGTTAAACAATTTCCAAAGTACATTAGATTTTATAGTTTTAAGAAATTCTTTATATAAAAGCATCAAATTCGATGATCAAGTCTTGATACATGGAATACACACGTAAAAATCCATCCAATACAACTCGTACACAATATTCGAAGGAACATGAAAACAGTATTTCTGTATTTAAAAACGTATGACCGAGGGCAACTTGGCACATCGAAAATAAATACAAACAACGACGTGTATTTTAGCGTTATGCATGATTGGTATAAACACGCGTGTATACCTACACAAAACGTGGATATACCTTTGATGTTATGAATATTATGTAATTTGTTTCGGAAAATATTATTGCTCTTGATTCTAAATATTTTGCGAACCGAATTGTTATTACTTTATAATATTGAACGGACATTTACGACAGAAATTGGTAAATTGAAAGACAATGGAACTAACTTTTCCGAAGAATCGTATTGTGTGATTTCAAAACAGTTACATCTTTAACAAAGTTTTCAAGCGGTTTTCAGTAGTCAATTGATGTCACTGGGTTACGTGGATGACAATAGTTCCGCCAAGGTACTAGCGCGCGAAACCAAATCGTGTTTTGTATTCCAGTACTGAACTGAATCCGAGAACAGAATTCGAAATTTTTTAACTATTTCAGAGGAAATAGAATTAGATATTCTAATACAAAATGATTTTATTGAGTTTTAAAAGATACTAAAAGACCTTTTTTTGGTATTTGAAACTCTATATTCAATATCTGGAATTCCATGTTATTTTTCGAGCAATATCAATTACCACGCATTGCGTATCAAAATATGACATGAAAGTTGTATTTCGAAAATTGTTTTTATACACTCAGATGTCGGAATAATAAAACATAATATTTTAGCTCCGTATATTTTCTAAAATTATATTAGTTTCTTTTACTTCTATAACCTCAGAAAAGAAATAAATTAGATTAATGCCCGTTAAAACTGCCAGGAAATTTTGTTCCTAAAATATTCTTCCTTGTTTACTCATTACCCGAGTATTCCATTACGATTATTTTACTTGATGCAAAACTTTTTGTCAGAAAGTTACCAAACAACTAGCAAACTAGCAGACATTACGATGTTAGTTTTCTGTTATGGTTTATGATGTAATTGTGACATGGACTCAACGATGCGTAAATGCTTGCTTTTTGTAAAAGCTTCTAGTAATAGTAAATATTATAATTATGCGGTTGTAAAATAAACTAGGTTAAAAGGAATGTGATGACACTTTGAGAAATTTTCCTATAAAATTTAATGATGTTAAGAAAACTTTTTAAATGAAAAGAATAATGTGTCAAATTTAAACTTGATGAATATTTAGTTAAGAAAAACGTATTATCTTCAAAAAACGTTATAAAAGTTTTCAGTTATTATAAAACACACAAGTAATTAGTAGGTATTTACATTTTATTTTATATTTTCTATGGAGATACGTACAACATAAAATATACAAATGTTTCATATCAACTCAAGTTCTGATTGTTTTAGTTTGTCACATATTTCAACAACGCTTGTGAACTTCCATTCCACATGGAAAAAATGGTTAGTTCTGCTAACTACGTGAAAGTAGTATGCACAAAAGTCAATGCAATAAACAAATTCGTAAAACCAATAAACCAATATTTGTTACTACCAGTCATTTCAAATAGTTACACTAACTATCGGGATTTGTAACACCTGCTCCACACTACTTTTTGCAGTTAAGGTAACTAACTTTTCCTATTACTCACTGTTAGATTGATTCAAAAGATGTTTCATTTAGTGTATTTATTAAAAAGGTAAAATTTGCATATCTCCTACTTACTAATTGCAGTTCATTATTAACTACATGTCTATTTATTTTTATACTGCACACATTTTAACGAAAAGTTTAATCATTTAAATTACTTCGGTCATTTTGAGGTCACATTGTAAATGCAGTTACTTCTAGCAACTAGTATATGAAGTATTATTATTAAATAGTACATGTGGAATTTTAACTGTATTCCATAGTTTAGTCAATATGCAAAATATCTAGGAACTATCTTCACTGTCACTGTTCGTAATTTCCATATATAGTTAATGACATTATTTTATATCGACTTTAGTTGAAGGGAATACAGTAGAGTCCCGGTATATTTGCGTTTCGCAATATTTATGTCCCAACTGAACTCTGCTGTACTAGGTTATTAGTGACAATCTTTTGTAAAAAATAGTACTTTTAATAATAAAACCGCTTATAGTAAGGCACTAAGTGAAATGCTAAAACTTCAACTAGGGATGATGTTTTAATATTTTATATATGCTACTATGCAAATAATACATGATAAACCAAAAAGTTTATTAATAAACCACGATAAAAAACCAACTAAAATTTAACAAAATAAAGGAGTTTTTAGAAAATCTTTTAAAATTATAGGATTATTTAATTTTAGGTACTATGACTATTTAGATCACCAGCTATCAACAAATGACTTTTTATCGCGAGAATTCAACAAACGATAGTTCGACATGCATTTTCAACATATGAATATTTCAATAGAAAATTTTCATCAAATTTGACGGATACTGAACTGCAATTGCAACGTATAGTAATTCCATTGCCGTTTAAACATTTCAAGCAGTATTTTGAATTGCTTTCTGTCGAAATCATTTGGATTGACGAGTAACAGGCATTTACGAACATTATTTTTAAAAGAAAATATTTAATTGCATTTTTTTAGATGCTAATGATATGAAAAATATGAAGGAAGCGAAAATGATGAAAATTAGGAAAACATAACGGGGAACTTGAAAGAACATACACGAATGAAATGAAACTAAAAACAAATGATTTGATATATTTTCTACAAACGTAAGCATATTATTTTGAAAGGTTAAATTATTGTAATATGCTAAATTCCATTATAGATATCCCAGAATGAAAAAAAGATGAAAAAGTAAACAAAGAACGATTTTAAATAGTGGAGTTACAAAAATTAATGTAGTATTAATTAGTTGCACTATGATACATTATCAGGTTACGAAACAACTAACCGGAAATACAGTATGAAAAAAGTTTTCTAGTTTACATATTTGTTATTTAGATACTACTGTTTAATTTCTCCTGCGAATATACATCGTGCTTTTAGAACATTGGGACAAATATTTTATTTAAGCCCTTTTACATTGAGTTGTATTTTTTACGCATCGTTCATAATACCAGATCGCCATCAATAGGGGCACTTGGTAAACACAGTGTAACATCATGTACATGCCTGATTACGACTACAAAAGTAAACATTGCCACGATTTTTTTAACATAAATATTAACTGTAATTTGTTTAATAATGGAGGTTCGAATATAAGTTTTGAAATGTTATCGAAAAAGAATTGTAGTTGTATATTTTATCATGTAACGGCAGCATTGTGGCAAAATACAAGAAAAACTGAGTATTAATAATTTTATTACTTTCTGCTACCGACCACGCTAATTAATCCCCAACTAAATTGAATTTACTAAATTCCTATTGGACTTCCTGTATAACTTCTTCAATATCGCTGTGTATGTATATTTGTTAGGTCACCCTAGGGTGCAAAATGCCATTTTGTATTTCGTTATATTTTGTAACTGGAAAACGAAGTTACATTAATTTTTTTTTAACTTATTTTTACACCTACTGTCTAAAAAATTTTAATATGACAGACGCAAAATAACGCTTTACGCCCTGGATATAAAAAAATAATGCTTTATATCTCGGAACACTAAAAAACTCTGAAACAGGATTTGTGCCAGTGTATGTACAGTAGAGTCCCGGTATATTTTGTATCGCTATATTTTTGTCCCAGCATATTTGCTCAGTTCCGTCTCGTTATATTTGTCTGTCACCGCTCTTTTTTCCCCCACCTTGCGCGCTGGGGCCTTGGAAAGGGCCTGCCGTGACTTCACGAACGTAACGCGACTGAGGAGAGTGGGAGAAACGGCGCGGCGGGAGGGGAAGACGAGGAACCGAGCAGGCAAATATACCGGGACTCTACTGTATATTTCTGTACTAGTTATAAGCTAAACGATATTTTTAAAGATTTCTGTCTGCGAATATTAATCTGAAATAATTCTTGTCCTATAACATCAGCAGAAAAGTGAAATAATACTAACCACTTGGTATTAATCACGCTTTATCACGTTCATACTTTTGTAATAATACTTTGTCAGATATTAGTTATAACATTATATAATAATATTAAGTCAACAAAATTAACTTGGTCAGAAATTAGTTATGAATTTATATTCTTGATAAAAATAATGCATTACTCGACCTGGACAATTGTGGTCCCAAAAAATATATAATGCAATCTTTATAGCCTTTAATCTTTGGTTGGACCATTGTAGTAATTTGATATTAAATAAATAATACAGGCTCCTAAAATTCATCAGTCTTTCGGGTAGAAGAAAAATGATGTTCTAAATAACTCAATCTTCATCAGTGAGGACATTCACAGTTTAGTTAGAAAACAGTGGACTAATTACTAATACAATTAAAATACATCTTAGTGTTGGAGTTTAGAAAGATACTTCTATGACGGCGAGTAAATGCAGTTAATGAATTCCATGAAATAATTTTTTACTAAACTTTCCACATTCCGGAAAAGTCGATACCTAGATACATGATACCAATACTTCAACATAATCACTTCCGAGGGCAGGCGAAAACATAAATCTCTGCGGACGATCTACAACACATGTCTCAAGATATCGATCTTCTTGAAAATGAAAGAAGTCGAAATACTCGGCGAATAAGTCAACGATTTTTCTGATTTTCCTTGCTCAACCTGCAAAGATTTGAACTAGTATCCTAAAATTGAATGTCACATGAGGTGATGATGTATTGGATGAAGATTTAACTAAAGTTTGATCGTCAAGACTCTGCCGATGAATACAGGAATTTTAAAATACCGTCAGATGCGTTAAATACAGGAAAGTTTATTGCATGGCAAATTTTTATAAGATGAGCCAATGTTTCATATAAATATGTTATAAAGGTACTATTGCTAGAGGTTGAACGTTAGAGACTAGTACCTTCTTCAGTCCTAGTATTGGAAATATCTGTTACCAGAGGAAAAGAAAGAAAAGTACCTACTTCCTTCCCGTCAAGCTAAGCTGCCATGCTTTCTCGGTCGACTTCTTGACTTCTATTTGCGGTGGCTTTTAAAGAATTTCGTTTACAGAAGGCAGAAGCTATCGAGAAAGACTCAAAGAGCAAGATCGACGTGGCATCCGCCAGAATAAGCTGACGGGAACTGGAAAATGTCTTCGTGTGTACGTTCAGCGAACGCCTCGGATATTGCCTTGCTCTCATGGACTTTGTAGCGATTAGGAGGATCCTCCAAACCCTCCCACCCCAACGCCCTCCAAAAAATTGGATCCATCGAATCCGTATGTGAACTCAACATACAATACAAGCTCGGAGTCATTACCATGTTCAATATTTGCCGAAAAATTCACAGTGAAACCATTTTCATTTGCGGCATCCTAACCGCGAACCATGTGCCATCGAGGTGGAGTTTCGATTCCGAATCCTTCGTTCGCAAATTTCCCGATATTTAGATTGAATTAACCTCTTGCACGAAAAAAAATCAATTCAATTTGCTGACTGACAAAATGCTTTTATGCTAATGTGTGGTCAAACAAATTACTTTCTTTTAAAGTCCCTGATTTAACAATTGAAACTACAGCGCGTAACTTTTAGGATTACGAAATGTATCTGAAAATGTAATACGGCTGTGAATTTATAAAATTGAAACGTTTAATGGAAAATTGTATAGGATTTAAATCTCGCTAACCGCACTTTATAGTTGGATATCGAAAGAACTTTCCCTCCTTTTTCGATGGAAACTAATAACTGCACGCATGGGATAAAAGACTTTTATAAATCTACAATATAGATCCGATAAAGGATTCATAACTTTGAATAGAAAATTAAATCGCAATACTCCTTTCAAAAATACCTTTATTATTGATATTCGATGGTTTTTGAACATAACTCGACTTCTAAAGGTTTTTAAATTTTACGTTATGTCCTCCAATAGAGAAAAGTCCATATACTATTTTAAGCCATTTTCTTCCTATTCAAAGCTTTCCCATCATAATACTCCGCTTATGACGTAGTATTGCTAGAACAGTAATCAATAACATTTTGATGGATGAAGATTTAACTTATTAAAAAAAATTATAACTGAGTTAATACGAGCAACAATTAATCACTTGATGAAACATTTCGAAATTGACACAAATCTGTACTGAGGAGTACGTGGTTTGGCTGGCAATGCGAGTGGCGACGATTGGTCCCCTTGCGAAGTAAGTTGTTGCAGGGGTTGGGGTAATTTGCTACGTCCTTTCCGAGGGGATTTTCGTAATTTTCTTGGACCGGCTTTAGCAAATGGCCTCAGATCAGCAGGATTGAATACTATTGCGAACATATATATGTGTGTGTATGCACGCGTAGACTAGGTGCTTCTGGCTGAATTCCAAAATACCTAGTCTCACAGTACAGAAGTTGTGAAAAATCCACTATTATTATTCACGGTAGCTTAGTGCTTTATTACGCTCATCTCATTCGTCCTTGGAAGTCCACATTATTAAATGTACCAATCATGTATCATTTTTTAAAACAATTAACATAATTTATGATCCAATTCTAAAGTTGTTTCGCTTTTTAAATTAATTTATGGCACATGCAACACGAAGGTTCATTACAAATTTGGAATATAATGGCGCCGTGAAGACGCTTCCGCTCCTGTCAGAAGCTTGCACAATAGACGAACCGACGTGCTAAACTGACGTTCCAAACATTTAAAATTAATATCTTACTAGTATCCGTTAAATTTTACACCCCAAAGATATTTAATTCAGGATGGAGATAAAACATACATTGTTTTTCGTTTTAATCAGGAATACGTTAAAAGTTGCGACACTACATCGTATTCGTAAGTCTTCTATCGATTTCTCTACCGCAAGCTCGTATGGGGAAATGATAATGGAATTTTTCAGCTCGCAAGGGGAAGAATTCATGAGTGCTCTCAAAGGTGTCGCTTTTTGTTATCTTAAAAGAAAGCTGCCAAGCATATTTCATAGATCGTGATGCGAAATTTTTTTAAGACTTTACAGGACGCGTATCCTGGCGTGTTTTAATAAATTCATAACTTGAAAACTGGAAAAAGATTCATGTACCTTTTTTACGTATAAAAGCAACCAGAAAAAGACACCAGGACGTGAAAGTGTTTTAAAGAAGGTTTTGAAAATGTGATCCAAGATATAGTGTGCTGTTTTATTATCAGTTTGGAACTGACGCAAAACCTGTGCAATCTAATAGAATACCTAACAAAGCAGAAGATTTCCGATTTCCTTGACGACAATTGGATCCTAATTTTGAATTCATAACCATAGATGATTGATGATCCATAGGCAATAAGACAGGAACAAATGTATTTGTCATTTCTTCGAGATTCTTGCAATCCGCTCGCGTCTCTGAGTTCAATTAAATACCAAATTCTTTGGCTTCCTGAATTGATCCTATCCAATCTGCCGCTATTGCTTTCCCGTTATCATCTCATCACCCACATCTTCATTTTCTACTAGCTAATAGGAGAAATGCCTATTTTTCATCAAGTTTTTCTACTTGAACAAAATATGATATTCTTCATGCTTCATATTGTATCGGGTTGGTGCATAATTGCTTCCTGCCACTGAAAATGCATATTAAATTATTGGAAATCTACACTCATCCAACCAATTCCCATCTGTTCTGCGGTAGATACCTGCAAACCAGGGAATAAGTAATCGATTAATCTTTGACGAACCATTCATGCGCGTCCGATAATCATCGTGGGACAGCATGGAATAAAAGTCGACGTCTACTCACTCCTTTTATTCCCCAATCCGTACAAATTCGTCGAACGCAGTAGTGCCGACATATTCTGGTGGAAAACTTGATTGATTTTTCGTACGTACACGGAAATTTTAATGGGATTTTCGGCTCGTAGTGAAAAAGCGCGACACCCTTCGGGGGCACTCATGCGTAGAAAATATTCGCGAAGTTTGTCGCCAGGCTGCGCTTATTTCAGTCGTAAAGTTCTCAGTTTCCGGATTTCTTCTTTTTTTTGCACCAGCAGTCTTTCACTTATGGAGGCGCGGGAGTAAATCTATTCGACGTGACGCGAAGAGACGATGAAATAAATCCCAAACGGACTGCGAGCGAACCAAGCATATTCTAATCCCTCTTGGCGTTCAAAGTGGCCTCCTCCACCGAGCACCATGATAATACTCTCTTACTTCGTCTCTATCTGCCACTTCGCGGTGGAACATCCAGACTGTTCCTCGTTCCAAATCGATCAGGCAGCGAAAACCTCCATTAGCGCTTAAGTGATTAAAGAAATATTCGGCTGGAGAACATCCCGCCGTTGCTAAATTCTCTATCTAATTTTAATGTAGCATAGATTAAAAACATAAATTTATATTAGCTAAGTTGCTATTCACATACACCGCTCGAAATATAAAGCTCCATGAAATAATAAAGGTCTGAGGCAGGTAAACCGCTTGGTCGTATTGGTTTTATCGTGTGCTAAGTAGCTAAGACGAAAAAGTTTGTTTCAATTATTCAACGCAGTCCCGGTATACTTACCCACTCGGTTTCTCGCCTTCCCCTTCTGTTTCGTTATATTTCCCTAAAGAAGGGGAGAGCCGTTTATCCCACTCCCCTGAGTCGCTTTATGTTTCTGACGTCACATCAGGCCCTTCCTGAGGCCCCAGCCCGCAAGGTGGGGGAAAAAGAGCGCGGGGTCAGGTAAATGTAACACGTATGGTGCAAAAATAGAGTCTTTATCTTTCAAATACCATTATGGGAAAAAACATTTCGCATAGACATTTTATCAACATTCAAGATTTTCATATCACTTCTGTTTTACCAAAAAACGCCGGATCTTATTTCGATATTAACCATATAAATATACATTTTAAATAAAATAACACCTGAAGGATGTATCAAATCGCAGAAATTATGTTTTCTAAACGCGTTAATTAGTTAAACAACTGATATGAAATAGTTGTAAGATCCTAAATAGGTCCAGTGTAAGGACTGAACTAGTTTGGACATGAACATACGATACTATTATCAAAATGAAGTCTAGTAGAGTTCCGGTATACTTATCCATTCGGTTTTTCCCCTTCCCCTCCTGTTTCGTTATATTTTTATAAGACGAGGAGCGCCGCTTCTCCCACTCCCCTGAGTCGCTTTATGTTCCTGACGTCACAGCAGGCCCTTCCTGAGGCCCCAACGCGCAAGGTAAGGGAAAAAGAGACTGGCGACAGACAAATATAATGAAAAAGTTTGTATTGACTAAACTCTTTCGATTTTAGCTTCAATCTCCAGGCTCTGTATAAACAAGTGCCTTATTTCAAGACACTTCTGGAGTTTAAGACACGAAAAAAGTCTTGGAGCAACACATATATTGCGTGGTAGACAATATTAAAATAAGGCAGTGCTTTACAGTATTACTTCTTTTTTCAGTGCATATTCTGATTACGCTGATAAGCTGACCTTCGTTCTGTACTTCTTAGCAGCATTTCGGCTGGATAGAATGTAAAACCGACAAATTAGACCAAATAGTTTTAGAGATTTTGGTTAATCTTGTGATATATCTTAATCGCGAACATCATTACCATTATTGTGATAATAAAATTTTCCCAATATCTTCTTCACCATATCAGATTTTTTAATAGTCAGACCAGGAATCTTTTACTTTTTTCATTTATAATTTTATCATAAAAAATGTTTATCCGATTTTAAAAATACAAAACTGCTGTTTAATAACATATACGTGCCTTATTCCATTGACTGTTTTACCATTAGCAAACTCCAAAACACCTGATTAACGTTTCATGTTAATTAAAAAGAAGTTTAAAAAAACCCTACACGGTAATCACAGATCTTTGAAAAAAGCAGTCACTGATGAAACGACGATTTATGCTTATTGGTAATCAGCAATTAAATAGGAGGAATTCCAATTTTTTTAAATAGTAGGGGGCAATATACAGGAAAAAATATTTTTTGTTATGATTTATTGATGCTTTAATAGTTCAAGAATAATTTCATATTTAACTTATTTATCAAATGTTTAAAATATTTGCAGTTCAAGTATGTATTTGAAAAACTTAGTAAATGACTTTTGACGTTTTTCATATAATTAATATGCATTAGAAAATGAATCTCTAAATTTTTCTTCATGCAACGCGGTTATTTTTTTATCTCTGGTTACAAACCATGGTCTCTCTTCAACAATGTTAACCCATTAAGTCCTGCATGGACATTTTTTTCACTACAGCTTCGGCGGTTGTATTTGGGGTAAAAAAAGATCCTGAAAATTTCCAAGCAATCATATATGACGTAAAAATAAGTGGACTTTCAGAATCTTTTATTAGATTTTTAGAAAGATGCAACCGTAAAAAACTATATACATATGTTTATTTCCACAAAAACATGGATTTTTCAATTCTATGTTTTTTTTACCTCGTCTTTTTACATTGAAAACGTTTTAGAATTCCTGTTTAAAGGTCAGGAATTTTTATTTGCATATTACAGACTCTCGACAAAACTCTTAACCAAATTTTATTTAAGATTTATAAATCTCTAAGAGATACATTTCCATGTTTTATAAAATCCACAATTTATATAAAACCTTACAAGTATCTGCAAAGTGTAATTTTTGAAGCCTTTCGATGATAGTTCCAAATCTTTTTTATTTGTGCTCTGGACAAAGAATTCAATAAGGTTTCTGAGACTCTCTTTTACAATGAACAGTAACTTGATAAAGTTTGGCGATCACTTGCCAAGTGATTTTCTCCAGCACCTGCTGCTCCGTGACCCCAAAAATCACTCCCATTTATTAGTGAACAGTTGAGATATTTTAATGCAGTTCATCGTATTGGAGTTGAACAATATTAGGCTAAGTATTGTATTCATCTCACGTAGAATAAATTATTAATTACAATCATATACACTATAAAGTGGGTTGAACAGTTATGTATTGGTTCTGGAACTGCTGAATCCAACTATTATTGGATGAACGTTTGACAACTTTTTGCTATTCTATGTGAGTCTGATAACCTCACAATAATTTAGTCTTTAAAAGTAAATTATTTCTCTTAACATGTTTTTATTTTCTATCCAACAATAATCAAGTTAAACGTACTAAAATTTTTCATGCAAAAATATGTTTCAATTATGAATATTATGTATAATACCATAAATTTTGTCTAAAAAAAGTGAAATTCTGTTAATGATAATATTTAAATGTTAATTCTTCTATTAAAATGGCTCTAAATACTTGTACATTTGCTGCTAGTCGAAACCATTAATTTTTTGCATTTTTGTAAATGTTTGTATTCATATACAAATTCACGGGTTCATGACTGTACGATATTTATTCTGAAATTGTTTACATTCAGTAGCAACAGCCATTAATAACTGAATTCATAACCTTATTTCCTTTCTCATTGGTAATTTTTAACTAATTAAATTAGTCAGTAGAGTTTACTAATTTGTACAATCAAATATTTAATGTATTTTACACTACTTAATCATAGATATTGAAAGAATCCAAAAGATTAAATCCGTAATATATCATAGTTTATACGAAGTTAACTATATTTTTATTATCTGCAGCTCTGCACATATTCGTGGTAATTAATTAATGTGCAGAAATCTATACGCGAGCCAAACTGACTTCACCTTACATAGGAAGGTCTAGAAACGGAAGAACAGAAATTCAATATTTGCACCATCCGTCTTCATAATATCATCCTTCAAAACATGTTCGCACAAGTACGGGATTAATTTAAAATGTGATAGTCACCGTAAAAGGATTCGTAATTTCATTAAATATAATGCACATAAATTCTGGGTATTAACAATAATTACATAAAACATGCTCATGTTCTATAACGCTTTTAGCGAACGAATATTTAATGAACGAGTTTTAATATACGGCTAAAGTTCAAACAAAGTATAAAATAACCTGAGGAAATTTGTACCTTCCTGAAAATTTAGACGGGTAAAACATTCTCTTTTCAATCGTTTCGTTTTTATGAAAGATTGATTATTAATCATACAAAAGTACTAATTGATTGTAGATGTTTGCCATGTACAACTATTTTTAGACTTAATCTTTTTGAAAATACTCTATATTTTGATTAACGAAACTCAAGTCTTCTTTCGATGGAAATAATGTAAATAATCCATAAAAGCTTCCATTATGAAGCTGAATATTAAAGTTTTGAAAATAAAGGGAAATATACTTACAGGAGAAAATTGTTTGCCAAGTCACAAAATTTAATGTTTTTATTATTTAATATTTTTATATGTCTTTCGTGTATGTTATATAAACATAAACTTGTAGGTTCACGGAGAAAAATGACTCCGCTGGATTAGCTGATTCATATCAGCTAAAATTTTCGGCTGGAATTGCCGAAAATATATGCAATTTTAGCTGTTTTGATTCCGCTAATGTAGCCTTAACCCTACTCAATTCGCGCTTAGCTCTAAATTTCCGCTACATAAGCAGATTTGTTCCATTAAATTTGCGGACTTTTTCAGTAAATTTAGCTGAAATTATCGGCTATCCCTAACGGAATTCCAACAGCTGTCCCTATAGGATAAAATTGGTAGAATCTGCGGATTTTTCGGCTGATTTTGCTGATTATTTTTCTCTGTGTTTCTATCACATCGAAATCAACATTTTCAAGCAGTTGATGAATAATTTCAACCTGAAATAATATTTACGTCTGCTGAATTTTTTTAACTGAATACTGAAACAAAAAGTTACCACTAAAAGTATGCTTTTGAAAATTATTTAGTATATTTTAGATGATCAAGAATCCAAAGTTAATACTTGATAATTATTACTAAGTTGATATATATTTACTAAACTATCCTTGTCCGGGGTTTTATAATTATAGTCACGAAAAGTTCTACATTTTTATAATATGTATACAAATTTTTGAACCAGTAAATAATTTTATTTTAAGAATTCTAACCATTACGAAATTATGAGTTTATTCCGACACTATTTTCAAAAAGTTCTATTGTTAAAACTGGTTTAAAATTCACTACGATCATTACTATTTGCTTTATATGAATTTTATCATAATTTTGTTTTAACTTTCAGCCATATTTAATGGGGAATTTTGGATAATGACTTTTTGTCATGGAAACTAAAGCTAAATAAGCAAATAAAACCGTAACATTATTTAATTTGTATATTAATACCATAATTTCAGCTGTCTCTACAAAGATAATCCGCTAATCCTTCATGCCATGAGAATTAGAATTTCTATTATTTTTCCGTCAAGTAGAGTAAGCTAAAAAATTATTTAGATCCGCGTTGCTCCTATATCAGTGGAAAGATTGCGAATGTTGGCGTAAATTTACGGGATTTTCGAGTTATTGCTGTGCATTCGTTTTGAAAAGAGGATGCTGTGATTAATCGAAACCAACCGTAGAAAGCTCCCAGCTTTGACGCGAAGAATGACACGAAATTGAAAAGCAACGATATTTTTTTAAAATAGCCAAAAATTCTTTAATTTTGTATGTCAAAAGGACACTAATATATTTATGATAATAATCGATTATTTAAAATAGCTTTAGATTAACAATTTCGGAAATCTCTACAAAAACAATTTCAACATGCTCTAATAAAGTAAGTTGTAAAAAACGCATCGCTTTGTAAGTCAAATAACTTTAACGTCTTGACTACAGGTCATTAGAATTATTAGATTCAAGTTATTTAGTAAGACGGTTCTTTAACTAAAATATGGAAAGAATAATTTAAATTCTCAGGTTGTTGAATCAACCACTAAATCTGAATCAAGTGTAAATTATCTGATTGTGTATTATTATCGCAAATAGAACTGTTGATTTCTTGGGCTGCATATATACTTGCTTTGAATAACTTGACCACTAACAGGTTCGGTATCCCTCTAGCGATAATATAGAGAAATAAGTGCCTAAAATAAAAAAAAAATACTCGTTTCGTCCTGGAATGTGAATTTAGTACTGATTTTCTATTTTCTTATAACTGAACATTTAAGAATATTTTAAGACATTTTTTCCTTATTTTGTCGGAATCCAACAAAAATAATTATTTGTTAAGTTTGCATATAAAATAGACAAGTAAAAGTGAAAAGTTTATAGAAAATAAAATGGAACTTTATTTAAATTTCTTGTCTATCGGTACATTCTTTTCAACATAAAATCGGTATCAAAAAATACAGAACCTAAAAATGGTGGGCTCTCGAAGATCGATTACAAAATGTTCCGATATTTAGTTATCAAATAATAGCTATAATATATATGTATTGATATTTATTATCCGATTCACAGTTTGAAGCTTTAGAATATTGTAAGTATTTAAAGACAATGGTAACGTAAATCCTAACAAAGAAAATTAAACAAAGTAGTGGATGAATTTATCTAATTGTTAGTGCAGAGTGGAAAGACATAAATATTGCTCAAATGTTATGAATTTTGGATTCATGGATGGTCTATTTCACCAGTTCTAACTATGATATATTGAGAACAGTGAAAATTATACGGAGAGAAAAAAAGTGTTAATGGAACCAAGAAAGAATAGTAGAAACCATTTTAACATACAATATTATGTAGTAAAAATAACAACATGAATGGTTATAGTTGGCCGGGGAACAAAATTCCGAAAATCAAAACCCGAAAGGCTAAAATTTCGCTATTGCGTGAGTCCAAGGTTTTTTAATTAGCTTTCTTTTTGCCAAATTTTCAAAGACAAAGTGAAGAAATTTTGGCCTTTTGGTGTGATGATTCTCAGAACTTTGTTTCCCGGCCTTATAGTTGATATTTGAAATTATGTACGAATGATTTAAGTATAGGGAAATAATAAATGGAACAATTTTATTGTTCTATTTACTAACGAAATAATTAATTTAACTAGTTTTTGTAAAAAAGCGTTTTACTATTATAAAATGTTTCCATTAACTATTTTATTTCTCTTCGAGTACAACAATTTTTTGTTCACACTTACCGGAATTCTGCTTTTGTTTTAGGTAAATAAATGATTTGAAAACAGTGTATTTAAATGCAACATGTCGTAAGAATATAAATACTTGTGGAGTTTTATGGTACAAGAATAAAAAACAATTAGACGGTTATGTCATGGCTGATTGCGTTAAATACAGACCACTTCTAAATATTATCAATGTTCAACACAGATTCAATCTCTCCAATCAAATACATTAGTTATTAAGTAATAAATTCCATACGTATTTGAAATGATCGATTTGAACTAATTAAGTTAGGATCGTTCGTGACTATGCAGACCTATTCGAAACTGCAGGAAGTATCATTTACCCAGGATTAAAATACTTATACTCATTAAAAGAGAGTATTGCACACATAGAAAAAATAATATTTAATTTACTGATATGAAAATCTTTTAAAAGTATATCGTGACATATTAACATAACCTCGTATACGGATGAATACCGAACGTTTGAAAAGAAATATGTTTGAACGGTTAAAAATTGTCACTTTTCGTTAATATATGTGGACATTTCTAAGATTAGGTTAAATGGCCTTTGTTCTCTTCAGCACAACGTACATAACCTACAAAACAAATGAAACTATAGAGAACAGTGTCAAGTTCATTTAATAGAATTTCTTTTAACCCTTAATACACACATTTTAAAGATGATTATATTTTTCACTAATGGCTAGGAATTTTAGAAATATTAAGTAATTCAATTGATATACGCTATATCATCCTTGATGTTAAAAGGGTTGTTTAATTACATATAGGATATTCCGCGCTAGACGGGTTATGTTTCGCAAAAAGTTTTGTAATTTTATTTTTAATAACTTACCATCTTTGGGCATTTAAATATAACAATGAATTCGATGAAATCGAGAACTACGAGTTATTTAATAAATCTTTCAGACACGACATATATGTAATAAAATGTTTAAATTTATACTTTTCATTGTTTTTCCAGTCTTTCAGAAAAAATATTTTTGTTAAATTATCTTTGTATAATGGGGATCAAAAAAGCTGTTTAAACGTCAATACACACTTTCAAGGCGTCTTAAAAATTCGTAAATTTACGAAATATAATATACACTCAGCATAAAAATGATAATACAAGAATTATCTTGGGACTACAAAACTGGGGACTCTAATTCTGATGTTTAAACGTTCATATCTTCGTTGCCAATTTTCGAATCGGGAAATCTTTTTTTTTATTTTAAAGAGAACTTAATATATTCTCATTTTATAAATATAACGAAATATGCATATTTATTTCTTGTGTAAAATTCTAAAAAAGAACACAAATAACGTGACTTGTCTTCCAAATATATCAAATAACTCGCAGCTTCAGAATCCATTAAATTCAAAATATGCCATAAATATTTTAAATGTCCGTATTAAATTCCCATATATAGACAAAAATAGTGTCTGCATATGCTCTAACGATGGCAACTACCTGAACGACAGTTTATGAATTAAGATGATCAATGAACACCTTATTTTATTATAATATGCTAAGTAGTAAAGCTACGTTAGTTCTATTTCAGAATAGGTCTGAATCATTTTTGACGAATTTCATTGGTTCAAATCGACTAGTTCAAGTACGTAGGGAATAAACTATAATAACAAATTAAGTAATGGAAGACATTTTGACTAATTAATTGTCCGATTAGAGAGGTTCGACCTAATCCTGGTAGAAAATTGATAATATCTTGGTTGTAAATGCCAGTATTTAACATAATCCATCATATAACAGTCAAACTGTTTTTTATTCTTAGACCACATGACTGCACAAGTATTTATATTTTTATATTTTTATGATATCGTTTATTGCAATATTTTATCCAAGCCTCAAAATAAGAAATGTGCGGAAAGATAATGTGTGTTTTCATAATTTCACAATCTACTGATTCCTTCCATTCTACAATTTATTTACCTAAACGAGAAGCCGAATTCTGGAGAGTGGTAAAAATATTGATTTAATTTTCAGGTCGAAATTTGGTAACACAAAACAAAATTGGTATTTCGAACCTAACCTAGAATAAGATCAATTCAACCGTTTTTTCTTCCTCAGGACATTTTGTATAAGCAACTATAATATTCTTTCACTTCAAAGTGTTCACCATTAAATAAATATCATTATATACGGTTAAAATTTTAAAGGTAAAGTTTTGGAAGACTCCATTAATTAGCATAATTCTTTAAATATATAAATAAATAAGCAGTGTCGGTATCGTAATATCTTAAGGAACAATTTTATAGAAAAAACTTGACGAATGCAGTAGCAGAGCATGCATAATCCCTTCTGGCATATTAGAGATTTGCTTCACTTCATCCTACATCCATGAATACGAATCTGCATATATGTGTAAGTAAACACTATATACATTTCTCCATCATCACTTTGTTCTAAAGATGAATCAAGGGAACTTCTTGTTTCGCTGCTACCGACACTGTGCAGACAGTATTACAAAGGATCCAAGCTTGAAACGCAAACGTGTCTGGCAGTCGGTCGCTGCAAGTTGAAGGGAAAAAAAGCTAAGATCCCTTCCATCCGGTAAGTCCACGACGCGAATACGCTGTCCGCAGCTCTTTGCGGCTTTGCTGCAACCTACGAAGCGTGTAAATGCGGTATTTAGACATCATTCTGCAAGAAATATTACGTTACTCAAGAGTAAAAGTGAATCTATTACCGCCTTCGTAAGTTGATCCTGACTTTTACAATATTACTTCGACCTTTACTGGACAAAGTATTGAATTTGGTCATTTCGACATAAAAAAATTACACTATAGTTTTTCATCAAATGTCGAATTTGTTGACCCTTAAGATCACAAAAATGCAATAAAAAATTGTTCCCCCTGATCTTGTACATCCGTCTGTCTGTCCATTCCTCCGTATATGTCATTATTGTTTGACACGCTCTATCTCGCGAACCATTCGACGGATTGACCTGTGTAACCTCTTTTTGAGCGTGGCAAGGCGTAACTCGGATCCTTTTAGATTTTGGAGACAATTCATGTTTCCGGTCTTTAAATAAATCTTATAAAACTATTTATAAAAAAAAAATGTTGTGGTTAACTATGTTCTAAGATTGACAGCGGGTCAGTAAATGTTCAAAACACACTCGAGTCAGAAAACAAAACATTAGGTATCCTATTTTTGCAAATTTTCTTTATGATAAATATGCATCGAATAGTATAAAAATGCTCATTTTCAATTATTGCGACTCAGGGCCGAGTTGTTTTTTCAATTAAGTAGAAATGTTAAAATTGAAAAAGCATCATGGTGTTTCTTAAATGAAATTCGATTTTCAATTTTTCCAATGAAGATTAAGTCCGCATTTCGTGGGGCTTATTTGTAGACGTTCCGGAAACATCGTAATCTTCTTCGATAAAACTAGATGTAAAGTACATGAGGGAACTTGGAAAACTTTCTGATCAATTTCCTCCTCCAAGGAAAATCTGTTTATGAAGAAACAATTGCATCCGTCTAAATGCATAGGGTCCACCGGAAAATGCTTACGCTATACTAAACCGTCTCTCGGACAAATAAAATGATTTGAGGTATCGCTGAAATTGGACCATCCTCCGGGAAACAAATGGATTTCAATCAAGAAGACGTTGACAAAATGATAGGCAAACTTACAACCGAGAACAAATAGCGGTGGCCCTTTCGTAGGTAAGGGGGAGTACGGAGAGATTTGATTGAGTCTTTCGCAAACACGCTGGAGGAAGTTCTCACAGCTCTTGGAATCCCTCAAGGATTAAGTCTCGCAGTACTCGTCAGAAGCGTACAAATTCCCATGTTACTACGGCAAAGTGTACACGGTAGAAATCGGGAAGAAGATCAGCACACGGAAAAATGGGATACGCTGCAGCAATATTCAAAGTGGAAGGTGTCTAAAGCAAATAGAGATTTGTGGAAAAAAATTTATCCCCGAAAATAGAACACAAACCGTCTGTTTGCTCTTCCATGGCACGAAATGTAAATCGTCATTCTTCCTTTGCTTGCACGACACGCAATTAAGAAAAATGTATTTGCTTACCGGGAGATAACTTTTATGGTAATGTTGAGCTGGGAAATTTTTTATATAAATATTTAAAATGCCAACATTTTCTTATTTTGCTTTGAAGCATTTTAAGTTTTCCTTCGTACAAATTATGAAAATATCTTGAATCTTTTTCTAATCTTTGTTTAATAATGTATCGTAGTAATCTTAATCCGTTCAGTCACCAATGTTTCCAGCAATGGCTTGTTTATATTTTGTTTATTATCCTCCCCTTAACTTTAAGTTTCTCCATTCCTTTATTGTGCGTTTCTAAAAATTTTAGGTTATAAAAATTCAGAACGACTGAGCCAATTTGACGAACCAAAATTTTGAAAAATGCTAATATTGTTTTAGATTTGTGGTTTAATGAGGTTTCATGAGTCTTCAACTACGAATCTGGTGTCTGATATACAAATTCATAATGGTAGATCCAATATGGCTGAACATCATTTTGGAAACCTGTAATTTTTTCTGAATATTTAAAAAAAATGGAATACTCAACGCCCCTCCCCCCGTCCAATATTTCTCGTGAAATGACGTTAATTTCCGTCTGTCAAATCAGCTGAGTTTTTAATTCATAATTTATTATAATCATATGAAGACGTTACAGTCCCAATGTGACTGAAAATATATACGTAAAAAAATTTAGTGTTCTATTATGAATTGAAAACAAAATTTCACAGGATTTGGTTTTAGTCGTTGTAACTTATACATATAATAATCGAAGATAATACTGCTCACGTATAGTTTTGATGACGCCCTTAAACGCCGTACTTGTAACATGATCTTCTTGTTATCTTGGTACCTTGGCTTTGATATAATTTCATATACAAAACAAGGACTATGATTGTTGCATGCAATTCATAGCCGTGGATTCTGTCGATCAATAATAGATTTTGTAAATTAATGAAGAGCCACGTTGTTAGGTTAAAAATGATTAAAGCAATTAATCTTTAATAAACTGAAAATTTAAGAACAAAATTGCGTGCAATATTATGTGCCTACTTATACATATTTATATATAAATATCATTATAATAATTATTGAATTGTGGAAACATTTGATGAAATTTTGGTGTAAGTAAAACATTTGCGATTACTTAAATATAAATTCACTTCATTAAAACCTTATTTTCTATGTAGAACCAAAATATTTGTCCGGATTTCATGTATTTTAGTAACTATCTATATTATAAATGCCTAAAAACCGAAGGACATTTTGTATTAAAAATTGCAATAAAAAATGAAACTTAGAGATATTGAAAGTACTTTTGAATTTCGTACGAGTAAGGAAAGTTTTTTGTTTCAAATTTTTGAGCTACAATATTATAAAAATACATGTAAATAATATCTTATTGGCGTAAGTAAAGTATTACGTTATTTAGTACTTTTTATACGAAAACTTAGTATACTTGATTAAAATGTTATAGAAAGTGGGAGTAATGATAACGTAACAAAAATCAGAAACAAAAATCTATAAGAATAATAAAATTTGACACAAATAAGTAATCCTTCGGAAAGTAAATTGGAGAGAAATTTGTTTGGGTTTAGGCCTAAAATATTGACATTGAAAGCCAACATAAATGGCCTAGAAAAGACCGCATGTGTTTTCTCTCCCATTTCAATAATCAATCTGTGGAAAGATTAAACACAGTAAGAATAATATTTAATTTCATTCATTACAGCAAATTTTAATTTCGCACTAAATTTTGAAACCATTGTAATTTTAATTGGATTTATTACAATTGTTAACAACTAAAGAAAAATAATATGTTTATCCTATTATTGTTTTTTTTTAATATTCTTCTATAATAATTTAATTATGATTTTATACGAATCTGAAATTTACAAATGTATAATTTTTCTTTTTATCTCCATAGAAAATATTATTTCGACATTATTTAAAAAATGTTGATATGACTGAAGTAAAAAATTACTAAATAGCTCTTCTCGTAATATTACAAATACAGATAAGAAATTTCTGGTTTTTATGAAGTATTTTAGTAACTTTTCAAAGTTTAGTCAAAAACATGACATTTTTTACGTCCGAGCTTTTAAAAGCTTCAGTAAGTTTGATGAGAAAATGTTGTGTCTACATGTACGTAAATTCTTTCATTGCTGTTTGTTAATCTCTAAACTTTTTATAGAACACTATCCGCATATGAAATAGTTTTGAAAGACAAAGTTTCTTTCAAATTTGTATCATTCTACGATCGTATAAGTAAAAATAGCAAATTTCCATTATTTTATTTTGATTGAAATTGTTTGCAACAAGTTACGGTACTTTGATGTTTGATAATTGACCATCATTTTCTTAAAATATCAATTATAAATTTATGAATGCGAAAAAGAATTTCTCTTCTTTGAGCGAGCACCCTGTTCACTCCAGGTTTGGAGTGAAAATTTGACTTAAAAAAAATTGGAACAGATCAATGTAGTTAATGGGTATTACTAACTAGTTATTCTATAGAAACTGAAGAATAATTATACGATATTTTAATTACAGTATTACGGTTTATTAATTATTTAGTAAAAATATTTTATGCCAAACATTTCGTGCCTATTATATGATCGGAAGGAAATTATCCTTGAAGGTTGGGCAACTCATTCGTACCTTCCTCGAGAATAATGACAGCAATTAATGCCATTAATTTTCCGTATAATAGAAATCTACACAAACGTAATAATGGATTGGAATATATCGGCGTATATGAATCGTGACTTAGTTAATTCATTCACGATCGTGTTTGATATGCCGTAGGTTTCGGATTTCCGTCCAGTCCCGTATTCGGGCTGTTAATTCACGAGCCCGACTACCGGTGATATCGAGTATCTATTATATCACAGTAATTTGTAAATATTTATTCAAAACATTCCCAGCAATGCATTTTGATTATAACAAAGATATTTGCAATGAAACATAATTTACAAAATGTGTCTATTCCTACTAACGGTTTCAGCTTGAGTACAAAACCAATCAGACTTTGTAGTTATCTTACAAGATTAGACCCTCCTTGTATTCTACTAAGAAGATTGGAATCGTCGGAAGCTTCAAAAATGTTTAATTTAATCTTAGTTTAACAATTATTTTGTAACAATTTTGTAAATTGTAATATTTAAATATTGATGTGTAGGTTACAACAATTCATTATCTTTGACAGTTGGAGTCGAATATAATTCCGAAGGAATAAAAATCGAAGGGTTGAACACGAAGTTTTCAATCTTAAGATCTAGATTTGTGGACCTTTGAAATAAATAATCTTTCTGTAATTGGAGGTTCTATTTATGATTGGAACCGTCGAATTCAAAGTATTCTCCACGGGATTACAATATTGTAACTATCTTTATTATACTGAGCAGTTTACTACAATCGGTCTAGAGTCTTGTATAAAAGTTATTGTATCTAGATGTTATAAAATTGAAAATTAATTCTTCTTAAAAGCGATGGATTTATTTGTAATACCGATTGTTATTATTATTAAGAAACTTATAGGTGCAATTTTGCTTTCATTTATGTTTGTCAAAACTATAATTATAATACGATCTTCGTGTATTCGCGTTTCAATTTTTTAAATAACTTCTTTGATGAACGATGTAATGGTCTGTATGGGAAAATATATTTTATTTAAAAGAGAAAATAAGAAATTATGTCCTAATCTATATGTGTAGTTAAATATTCAACATATTATGTCGACTGGAATGACTTTATTTACCAAATTTCTTTCATTTTGAATTTAATATGTTGGTGATGAGACTAATTTCATATGAAACCTAAGCTATCTAATTTCTTGACAATTTAATAACGTTATTACAGAAAAATGTAGTGAAATTCGTAATTTAAATTAGTATCTTATATTATTTTAAAAATGTTACTTCAGAGCATTTTTTAATACGGAGGATCGTAAAAAAGAAGTGTCTGCGTGATAATGTTTTTACTTATTCATTTATTCACTATATATTTTTACAACGAGAATTAACTATTTCACAAGATTCGCTGAAATTTCATTTCAGAAACAGTGAATTTAAAGAATATTAGTGCAGTTATTTTTGTATTGCAGATGCATATGAAAAGTGAGTGTCGAAAAACTGACAAACCAAAAAGCCGATAGGACAAAAAACTGACATTCAAAGCCGATACCTAAAAGATAGACATATCGACAAGCGCACAGTAATTCTTTGAAGTGTCGGTTTTTTATTTGTCAAAAATCAAATTAAAAAGCCAGGTCGACAAAAAGAGAGTAATAGAAGTGACAAAAAATGACTGTCCACTTATCGATCTGTTTATTTTTTTGTGTGGGCTTATTATTGTCTGCTTTTCAACTGTCGGCTTTATAACTGTCGGTTTTTTGACCTGTCGGCTTTTTGGCCTGCACCTATTATAAATGGTACTCCCCATTAGCTAATAACATAAGTTAAAGAATTCTACATGTAGATGTAATAGCGTGCAAAAATTAATTTATCGGGATTCTGGAATATAAAGAAATGCAATACATATTTGTATCGTTATTGTCGAAGAGTATATTGGTTATGCTATCCTACCTTCAAAATTACTTCTTCAACAAAGCTATTATGAAATGCAGTGAATAAAAGACCTCATATAAATGCAGTGTCATATGCGGATTTCTTTTCAAGTCTCGCTTGTGACTTGAAAGTGAGGTGTGTTGTCATTTGCATCACTATGATTCTCTGTTTAATATACACATAACTGAGAATACAATGTGGTTGTCACAAAAAATGGATGTTTCATAAATTTATCCATTGATCGACAACGACTTCTTTTCTTGTAGGATTTGCACGAGTACATTCTTCAATTTCAAACGAGAAAAGACATGTAGTGATCTTCAATGTTTATTAATAATATTCTATTATATAAGTAAAAGGAGCAGCTTATTATTTATTGAGTTTTATTCATGTAACTTGCTGTAAGAAAACTTTAGGTCCAATTCTACATGCAGTATTGCGTTAATAGTATCCTAGTTTATGGCCAAATTAACTTCGTTATTGTGAAAATTGTTATATTTGTAGTAAAATTAACTATCTTATAGTGTTAATTAACATAAATATTTGTAAATTGTCGTAATTATAAATTTCACGGTGTGCTTCTATTAACATTAATCTGGTTATGGAATTGGTAAATACAATTTAAAAATTTAATTATGAAATTCTCATAATTATTTTTTCTTGATAATTTAAACAATTATGTTGTTATCGAAAGGATTTAAATATCGGATATAATTTTAGTATAACAGTTAGTAAGCTACGGTACCAGCAGTCTAGTAACTTCCTGAGACAACTGGGGATATTAGTTAACCATCCTACACAAGAGTTTTTAACAAAAAAGTTATTTTACCATCAAGTTATTTTGCAAAAAGAGTATCGTAGAATTTGACATATTTTACGCCATCATTTATTAATATTAAAGATCAAAATGCATTTTCATATGTGTTTTAAACTTATTTTGTTCACATATTGTGAAGAAAAATGTTAGGACATTTATTGACTTTATTTTTTGTTTCTAAACGAAGTCATGGTGTCTAAGATATAATATTTATCTTTTCCAATACGTTAAATGTGATTTTACAGCGTATAAGCATCGTGATTTAGGATACTATTTTTGTTTATTATTTAAATATGGGAAATAATTACAATAAATTATATCCGCAGCTAAAATTGTTATATTAACAAACTTGTAAGTTACAAACATGCTATATGAGGAAGAATATTAATATTATTTAAGTTACCGATTTACAATTTATTTCAGAACTATTCATTAATTTTTTAATTAAAACATGAAATATGTTAATATTAAATGTACACTGTCTATAAATATTTCATTTAATATAATTCCCATCTAATAATGTGACGGACAGTATTGATCGTATCAATAAATTTTAATTCTTCGTATAATAATTTTACAATCTGTATTAGTGAGCATAATTAAAGTTATTAATGACTAATATTATATTACGTATTCAATGGCTGTATCATAAAAATAAATACCATATACGTAATATTAGCAGATTTTATATTATACGTTATTATTATATATTATATGTAGATTATATATTGCATATATGCTATTTTTTCTTACAAACTTGATTTTATTAATTTTAATAATTTACTGTCTTAGGTTAAATAAAGTTTAAAACAAAAATAATTACAGGACATAAGACATAATATGGCCTCACAATCTCTTTACAAATACAAAGTAGATCTTACAAATATTAACAATAAAAACTGAATTTTAAAAGTATAATCCTTTTACTAATCTATAATTATTTCATAAGCGCATGAAATATAGTGAAATTACTGGATGGCAATGAATTTTATATAGTACGTAATTTACTAGTCGTATTTTAGGGGAAATTAAAAAAAAATGCCGAGAATGTAACGAAATTAAATTTTATGACTGATTTCCAGATTATCGTAAACGATTCTATAATCCCTATATTTTTTATTAAAGCCTCAGGGTTTAACCGCAGTCACTAATTTCACTTTCATTTTTAACTGATGAGAAATATCGATCCAGGTCAGAAACTGACGGCACTGTGTAATACCTGCAGAGACATTGGATTAAGCTGTGTACTTAGTGGCCAATTGATAAAGCAGTTTCTAGTAACAATTAAAATAGAATACAATTCCTACGGTATTAGACCCATCCTAGATTATGTTTTATAAACAATTTAAAATTCATCTAAAATATTAAATTCTGAAGACAACTAAATGTAGATATTGAGGCATTCTCTGGTAACAACAATATTCTACAGCCGGAGAGCAAAATAATTTGGACATTGAATGTAATTTTCGAAATACATAATGCAGTAATTTACTAGTAGTATTTTAGATCGTGTTCACTTGATTAATTTGATTTTCATAGTCCAACAAATACTTTCATTATGGTGAAATAATAGGAGTTTATTTAGGTTTATATTTTACAATAAAACTCACATTGTTTTATGAATTTAGATGTAACTTTAATTTATCATAGACTTCTAATACTAAGCATATGTCTAGATTAAACTAAAATAATTAGTACTTAGTTATATTGTTACCTAAAACGTAATACAGTACACACTTTTTAATTCAGCGATTTTATATATTAGTTATGTAATGCACACATCTGAAAAAATGTTGTAAGATATAGAATATTAATGTAGTTGTACAATAAATTAATTTACTCAATTTTTCTTTGTTTCAGGTAAGAATCACACTACTATTATCTCATATTTATAGGTAAGCTAATTTGTCAATATTTTTCTCCAATTACCTTTTGTGGTAGGGCTCATAAATAACCATTATTAAAATGTTATGACTTCGTATAAAATGTCCAGATATTATTAACATAATGCCAACATGGAAATCTATACGTTTTAGAAAGGAAATTAAATAGCTATATATTACATTTATTTTTTTTTATTGACCTTTCTTTTTCATTTATTTTAATTTTCTTCATCTAAACTCTTATAGAATTTTATGTCATTTTCCAACATTTTTTTCTACATTGTAATCCTCGTCCTTCAATTTCAAATTATAAAAATACAGCAGTCCCCCCCCCCCCTATTTGCCTTTCCAATATTTGCTACATCCTAAAATTTGCCATTAGGTCCCTCCCAATATTTGCCTTTCCCCTCGATTGCTGTTCCCCATCAATTCTAGTGGAGCGGTAATTCTGTGGAGACATCACGCATGCACGATTGTTTTTGGAAACAGAGGAAAAAGAGGAAAAAATCTTTCTCCTCACTAAGCAAATATTGGGAGGGTTAGAAAAGGACAGACAAGACGGACGAGGCAAATATTGGGGGTGACCACTGTATTGTCCGTTCACATTGCCAGGTTGAACTCAAAAATACTGAATATATTAAGGAGTTACGTTATTGAATTTTGGATTCCCATTTAAAGCATTTTTTTAAATACTTTTAAAATCTTTTTTTCCTTTTGTCTTTTCTTGTAATTTTATCATTCATCATTGACCGAGGTACATCATCGATATGAGATTGGCAAAACTAACTATTGCTTAATACAGTATATTTATTTTTCGATATGTAAAATTCGTAATATCATATTTATTTCGAGTTCATTGTTGAAGTAGTACTGTCTTTATCTATTATTATTAGCACTAATTTGGTATTAATTTTGTGTATATTTGAACAGCTTAAACATAAACTAGTCCAATACATGTTAACTGTACCCATCAAAAATACATTTTTTATTCAATGATACCAAAGGACATGCAATTAATATTTACAATTTTACAGTTTTTATTATTTATATTATTTCATGTAATAATATTTCTAAGTTAATTCTAGTCATTTATTTCTAAGAAAAGTTTAAACCAGTGGATTATCTTGATCCTTTTTTTAGTCTACATAAAATACATTTACATTTTGAAAAAAGAATGAAGTAAACTATATAGTGCTATAGAATGAGCAGAGTTTTCAAGAAGTTATTTCCATATATTTTCAAATTCAAAACATACGGGTTTAACTTGGCATTTTTTACACGAATTTAAATTAAGTCTAATTATTTTACTGAGACTTAATCGTCAAATGCATGTGTCAACCTAAGAATGAAGTTAATCCTGGTCCTTCACCCGGATCCTACAAGAATTGTAACACGGACCAACAAATCCTACGATCTAAAATTAAAAAAATTGTTTGTTTAATAGTTAAACTTAAAATACATTCTAATAAGTCCAAAAAGTTTATTTTGTCACTTTTTAATATCTCAGTTATAGACTTCAAAAATCAGAAGATCATTTATTTGTTTCGTAATAGATTGTGTAGTATAATAGTGATTTTTTACAACATATTAACTGAAGTCAGTCTGTAAAACAGCATCAGCTGTGTCTCGCCTTTTGACATATCTGTTTATATGTATATTTATCGTTGTAACCGTTTTATCAGGCCAATAAAGTCGTAATTATTATTATTCTTATTATTCTTATTATTATTAACGGTAACTATTCGTTTAATTCATTACCAAAACATTGTAACCAGCAAAGTTACAGTTCGTGTCGAGCTTTCAGAAGTTACCAATGAAAGATGATATTAGATTTATTGTTTAGCAGATGTATACAATTATACATATTTATAACCTTTTTTTTAATCATTAAAGATTTGGATTGTAAAATATGTTTTATTAAAAATATGTTTTGTTGGCAAATTTTAAGAAACGAATTACAGCACTAATGTATAACGATAACACTTTTCTCTATACCATTACATAAATGTGGTATTTGGATGTCACATAAAGGTGCTGGAAAAATCACAAATAAAGTTAAAAGTATGCAGTCCAATTTACGCATCAAAAACCAAATTAGTCAGCTTAATACATAATAGATTACACAATAAAATAATGCGCAGTCAACCACGAACAAAACAATTATTCATTAATTGCCGTAATTTCTTCATGAATTATTTTCACCCAATTTTCTGTACAAAATTGCATAAAAATTCCCTACGGTCGTGTGGAATATCATACAGGCGTTACACATGCACGTTTATCAAGATTAAACCCGGGTACAATGAAATATCACGAATTACGACGAAAAAATGCCAAGATTATAAAAGAAATTATAAAAGTTACGTTGGGAGGACAAGAACTGCATAGAGATTACGAGTATTACGTTAGCCATTGTCCAGCTGACTTATATCAGACTTAAACGCGTGACACTTGGGTGTAAAAAGTACAGTCGCGAAGATATTAAATCCACTAGTCCACGATTTATTACCCGATTTAGATGCATAGAGTAAGCAAATCATTTTATTTTATTGGCTAGTCTTAACCACTGTTTTTTTGCTATTGTAGTCATAAACGGTTATTACGGTTTACTCCAACTTTCATTTTTTCTTTGAATGCAAATTTTGATATTTTGAATACGAAAGCTGCGTGTACTTCCATTTCTGATAATAAAAAATTAAAGGTTTTAAAAGTTTATGGTTTTAAAAGGATGATGACTATGAAACACTGGAGAAAATTGCAGTTTTATTCTTTATTTTGAATCATATCTTTCTAAAATATGCATTTTTAATATATATATCAGATCTTTTAAATTTCATGTTATCGAAAATTATGACATAATATGACATTATGATTATTAACTAATATTTTATAACATTAGAATTTAAAAAACCTTTATGCACTTTAAATTTACCATGAGTTTGATGATGATAAAACATCAAATATAAGAGACGAATTTTTTTACATAGTGACAAATTGACTCCAACTGTTAAGTTTCTAAACGTAACTTATTGCAAGTAATGATATATTTGAATAGCACAAGTTGTGTTCAACTTGTAAATATTAAATCTGTTATAATATCTTCAAATTTATTATAAAAAAATTCTGCAAAATCGTTAACTTGTATACTGACCATAAAAACCAAATTCGTCATCATATTACTGACGGATTTTAACAACATTAACAGAGTCCAAACTAATGATAAAATCGAAGTAACGATTGGAAATTAAGAAAAGGGCAAAATGAGTAAAAAAGATATAAAAAAATAAAACAGAAATTTTTGTATTTTTTTTAAACAATAATTTATTTTTGAATTCCACACTGTGGGATCGTAGATTTTGTATTTCTATATTGATTCCTATTGTTTAGTGAACAATCCCAACAATTCTTAGAAATCATATTTCCATAAGGGGAAAAAATATAATATTTAGAAAATGTATAATCAGACCAACATTTAACTTGTTAGGAGTTAATTTAAGACTTATAATCACCGATATGAGAAACGCTAAACTATACGAAATGGAAAATTGTGTAATGGAGTCCATCATACACGATTCAGCATTTTGAAGTTTGAAATGTAGACATTAAACGTCTTATATTTGACTCGAAATATTAGACCATCAATTTTCTAAGTAAATTAAACGTTATAAAGGTAAAGAGTAATTTTACACATGTTATTTTAACAAATTAAAAAACTGATTTCCGCGAGTTCTTTCCTATTCTCGATAATATTGCCGATGTGTATTGTTGATATTATCAGTAGAATGACACCACAATTCAACGATAATTCTCTGATAAAAAAAGGTATTTCACTGCGGCATTGATATCCAAAAGGAAATGTTGTGCTTTCTAAGAAGATTCGGTGTTAACACACACAGTTTTCTTTACAAATAAAAGCAATATTACAAAAACTTTTTATTACGTTTGGAAACTTCCATTTCATGTTGTAATTTTGTTCATAATTTTGAAGGAAGCATGCCAATGTTTATGCAAATACTAACGAAAAAGCATCTGCTTTTATTGGAGTGGTATAGTATACCTTGTATGTAAATTGGAAAGACACTTGCCATTTTTTTAGAACTCGCAAAAGTACGAGAAGATTATTGTTTTATACTTGCTTAGACGATGTTTTAGAGGGCGAAACCGCCTCCTAACATTTCTAAACTCCCAAAACAACACATATTAACATCCAAGCTCACCATCTTGGATCCATCATAATGTATTTTTTAAAATACCTCAGATTCGTTATCAGATACCTAAAAACACCTTAGTAACACCTTTCTTTTTTGTTTCTTGGAAATTAATTATATTTTTTAAAAGCCTGAGTATTATTATACGATTTTTTGTGATATTTAGCAACTTTAGGGGGTATTTACGCTCCTTATGTATAAATATGTCCACATGTATAAAAATACGTATCTCTTATTTCTGCAAGTTCTAAAAACGTGCCAAGTTTCATTAAAAACAAGTGTAACATTTGGGGAGGTTTACTTGTAAGTGATTTTGTTGAAATAAAAAAAACAGGTTTGTTTAATGTTTTAGAGGTAATATTGTGCATTGTCATTATTGCTAAAAAATTAATTTAAACTAGATGCCTTCGACCCGGGTGCCTACAATTTTGGCTAAATTCGTATTGCAGTTCCCTGACGAAAGGCAGATGCTTCCGGGAATATTCCCATTTTAACACTGCAGGAAAGAAGGCGGCAGAGGGTAGTTCTAGCATCGTTAGGTTCGAGTAGTTTCTATACATATATTGTAACAATATCTTGTTCCTTAAATGGGGTGAATATGCCAATGAATGGACGGTTAAGCATTTTTTACACTTTGATCGATTATAACTTTTGAATTCTTTAATGAAAATTTAATTATGATACCACTATTAGAATCCGCGAATCTACACTCTTTATGACCGTGTAGTTCAACCTTTGATTTTATTTAATTATTAACCTCGTCTTCATACGTTTGTAAAAAAATCCGCTAAACCCCAATGAATAGACGGGTTAAATCAAATGGGACGTTTTCAGTACCAGTTTTGGATGGCTTTAAAACTTTGCTTTGATTTTATTTAATTATTAACTTCGTCTTCATACGTTTGTAAAAATATCCGCTAAACCCCAATGAATAGACGGGTTAAATCAAATGATACGTTTTCAGTACCAGTTTTGGATGGCTTTAAAACTTTGCTTTGATTTTACAAAATAATAAACACTGGAAGATCAATAGTACTGTAAATATTGTTTTGAATGTTCAAAGAACATAAAAATATGTATTTTGTTGCATGTTGTGCATCATACATTCATAAGAAATAGAAATATGTAGAGAATCGTCCATTCATTGGTAGTCGTCCATTCATTGGCATATTCACCCTATATTAAAATTGAAAATGAGCATTTTCAAAACTTCGACCCCGACCGGAGATCGGCCGAAGCACTGACAAATGAGCACGTGTTGTTCACACTGATGCTTAAAAAAACAAAAATTAATGAAATTTTTATACTAAAGTAAAATTTAATGAAATTTTTAAAGTTAGCCCCCCCCCCCTGATACCCGCCTCACTCCCCTGCTTCCTCTGTGTCTCTGTTTTTCATGTAATGTATATAATATACATACATATGCATTGTATATGTGTATGTACAATTTATGTTAATTTGCTTTTTACGGCATTATCGTTGATTTTACGAAGAAATGAATACAACCTTTTTTGTAGAGAATTCGATGTTCTATATTTTTTGTTTGAAACATTTTTTTGTACGATTTGTATTTTTTGTTACAAAATGGAAAAAACGTGTTTTCTGATCGTTTTTTCTAAACCTCCCTATAATCTAGTATGCATTGTCTCCAAAAACTAATCAGATCTAAGTTTGGCCAAGAGAAACCCAAATCCGTTTGTACTTTTTAAATTCGCCCTGCCAGTCGCGAGATATCGCGTATACAAAATTTTGCCCACGGACGGACGGACGGACGGACGTACAACCTAACGGACACCAATTTTTTTATTGTTGCTTTGGGTTCCTTAGGGTCTGAAACGTCGACATTTGATGAAAAACTATAGGGTAATTTTTTTGTCCGAAGTGACCAAATTCAATGCTTCGTCCAGACTTAGTCTGGGTCGAAGTAATTACATCAAAATGCATATTAAAATTTCGTAACCAGTTGAGTGTAAGCGATTTGAAAAAAGAATTCACAAATATGGTGCTGGTTTACACTTAAATTACTGTTAAATAACTGTAATTTTGTTTCCATATTTTCATATATATCATCTCGACCCTCTTACGAAAAGTTACACGTATGTGTGTTACTTTAAATACCAACGTGCTAGTTTTCGTACACGGTGTCGATATAGGGTGAGTAAAAATAATTGAAAATATAATAAAAATGAAAAAAGAAAAAAGCACAAAAAGTCGTCATATGCAAAAAGTGTCTGAAGTCCAATTTTTGGGAAATTGAGATAATGATAATTTCTTATATTTTAAGTTTATACGTAAAACTATGTTTGTATTATTGCATAAAAATGACGATTCTGTTGAATAACCTTTATATTATTCATTCTGTATGCAAAGTACGTAAGTTTTTCATTTTTTCAAAAACTATTTAAAGCTTACTTAGTACCCTTTTCCATGGTCCTATTCAAAAATATAAAAAAAAAAATACTAAAGAAAAGGATTGCAGAATCCTTAATTATATAAAATATTAAAATCGAAATAGTCTCCATTCGGTATTGACGGGTTTAAATTACCATATTCACATTCAGTTCATAATCAGCGATTAAATATCGACACTCGTCCTGAATGGATACGTATTTATCGGTGTATAGTCATACTGGAAGAAGTGTAGCAAAGTTGCAGCAGCCATATTGCATCCGGCATTTTGTATTTCATCATTCTGATATCAGATATAGATTCGGCAATTCAAAAAACCTTGGTATACCAAGTTTCATGTGATATGATTAAAAATTTCATTCAAGTGGTTAATTTCATATATTTGGAGGAAAACTATATACAAATTTTTATAAATTATTTATTAAATGGTTTGTTATCTGACCATTCGTTCATATTAAATGGGTTGTTATCTGTCCATAAGTTAAAAAAAATGTTGTCCACTGCCTGAAAATGTTACGATGCTATTGAACGAATATACAAGCTTCGTTAATATATATATTTATATTTAATACTAACGGTTAAGTTTCCCACTAACATTTATTTTTCGCCGCGCATTACCCAAAAAGTGCATCAAGTGGTACATTTACACGGAGTCGTCCTGGAAACCTGCTTCCACAGTGGTTCCATTAATTATTTGTATCTATGCATCTCACAGAATTGAAGATCAGATTAGTAATTAAGATAATTCTTCAAAGGACTTCACCTCCAAGTTTCGATTAAAATAAGAACCAAAAGTTCTAACGGTCATTCGATTAACTATAAACAGCTTTTTTTCAACTTTTTCTCAACCCTTTTCAGCATTCTAGATTAATTGTAATCGCTTAAATGCGGTTTTCTCTATGCGTTCGAGTCCTCTCTTTCTCGAGCGACTTAGGTTATGTAAAGCTGTCGAGTGGTGCACGGATAAGTACGCGAATTGCACTCTGTTAAAAGAGCGAGATAAAAGGAGTGACTTGTATTGTAGCACGAGAGAGCGTTTTTACAATGCCGCAGTGAATTAAAGCCGGTTTAATAAAAAGTAGCGGAAGCGATATACTGCCGTTTCGCCGCATTCGCGCTGCTGTAAATTAGGCGAGGTCGGCGCTGCGGGGCTACGCCTTATACACTTTTTGAAAATACTGGAGGACGAGAATAAATCGCAGTTGTCTCATTACCAAAAAAAAGGGGACTTAATGGACCCATTGGAGACACATCATGCGATCCTTGCAACGAGCTTAAGAATCAAGAAGAGAGGGTATTATATTTATAAGTCGTAAAGCTCCAGAGCACGAGTTCGAAATCGAAATTTCCATTTTTTCGTCTAAGTCATTAAAAAATCTTTCATATATTTTCTACTATACTCTCCTTTAAAGGCTGTGTTGTAATTTTAGATGTGATAAATTTAAGTAATTATCAAATCACAAAACATAATTTTACGTTTTATAGAATAGTAACGCTAATTATTAATAAGTACAATACACCCATAAAATATTAACAGTAGAATTGTCGACGATGTCTACAGAAAATTTGTACCTGGCTGCAGGCACCCGATGTAGTTGCTAACTTTTGAGCGAAAGTGCGGTATTGTGGCGTAGTGCTACAATCTTTATTATAAGTAGGTCCAGGACTATCCAATAGATGGCACGAAGCTATTCTCGCAAGTAGCTTAATGATAATTTGCAATCTACAAGAGCGTGATAAATGAGAAAGGAAAAAAACGGGAAACAAGTAAACATACTAGTAACATGATAAATGTAGTTTTCATTTGGAAACTTGGTAATAAATATATTTATGAAAACATGATTAATGTCGGTTGTAAGAAGAAATATTCTTTAATTTTATGAAAGAAAATTAGCGAAACAATAAAAAATGACAGCAAGTTCCTTAACCCCGTGATATCCAAATACATATTCCAAAATGAAGATACTTGGTTGATTATCTTAAAAGACAAAGTTAAACACGGAATATTCAATGATTACCACGAGACTTTGATGTGCTTAAAGAATTTAGTTATGATCTGATCCGATTAAAACTTATTGATTAGTATTGAAATACATTTGTAGGATCATTTCATTGAAATATTTATCGTAACAATTTTTATTTGATGGCATTAAGAGAATATGTATCGAGGTACATCTATATTTGTAAGCATAAACACATTTTTATTCGAGGAAAAATTTGTATAACCCAAAATATTCGAGGATTCTAAAGTGACCACAAAATATGAAGATCTTTTTAATTTTTTGTAGCATAACGTGTTGACGCTAGACGTACAGTTGTAAATTCTGTAATTACATACGTAAATTTCGATAATACAGACAAATTACATGAAATATGCCGAAGTTTTCTGCCCAATGCCGACTTTGGCCGAGGACAAACGAGAGCGTGAGTAAATGCTCCGCCCACCGCGTCTGCTCGTCGTATCAGAATAGCTCTGTACGCCCACTATTTTCTGGAGATCGTGCGGGAACCTCGTATGCACTCACTTGAGCTTTATACGGAACGTCAACGACTAAGACTTGTCTCCTGCCAGAGATTGAATTTTCACGCATTTTTGAAAAATGTTAAGCACATTTTTATTACTGTATGCATGTTTTAGTTTGTGTGCTTTTTATTTAATACAAAACACCAGATAATTTTTAAAAAATCAAGATTTATAATGATTACTAGTGAAATACAACGAAAAAACATTTTTCACAGCACATGTAATATTCGGAAACAGAATAAATGTTGTATCAAGCGAGAACACGAAGGTAAATTATTTTCACAGTTCTTTAGTTGTATTTCCACTACGATTACTTTCGTTTTACTTGAGAGAGAGGCAGGTGGGAAAAGTCTCACCACCTTCGCTCTTGATTTTCATGCTCTAACTTCCCTCGGCACATTTTATTCCCAGAGCGGTTTCTGGGACCAATGTTACGGTTTAAGTGTTAATTCGTGTGCGGCGGCAGAATTACTGAAAATTGTAAGGAATCGTTTAAAATTTATATTTTGTTACCGAGTGCTAGGTGTGGTGTAGGTTTAGCACGACAGTTCCAGCGAGGAATATGCATAGACTGCGCTTTGGGTCGAGCTGGGAGTTTCAAACTACGTTTCTGGTTTACGACCCGCGGAAAGTACGTTACGTGTACGTAAGGTGCGGTACCTTGCGGGACGACGTTTCGCTTTTGTTTCTCTCATTGTGGGCTTGATATATACATGTCTAAAATATTTCTCCCTCAATCGCAAAAAAAAACGTGAAAAAGTGCCTGGATGAAGCCACGAAAAATCTACGACAAGATTGTTACCGGCTTTTATGATTCGTAATAAGGGTTTTTATTACCGGCACGAACTATAAAATCTCCGGACGTGCTCGGAAAAAAAGTTACCTAATTACGAAACGAGATGAAAATGGCATATTAAAGCCAGCAACTGTAAAAAATTTAAGAAATTCTAATTCGCATTATTGGCAGAAATTGTTCAAAGAAATAAGTTTAACAGGGTATTTTTTCTTACAAAGTTCATGGGTTATATTATAGAAAAGGAAGATAATTTTAGAATATTAGCGTTTTTTGAAAATACTTTTAAAGAAAATTAGGTGTATTAGCTACCTATCTTTTTTTTGGTAATTATTCCAACATCTTTAACTTTGATATGGACACATTTCGTATTTATAGAGATTTCGATCATTCATTCAAATATTGGTACATTCTAGAAAATGTCTTTTGCGATTGTTGCATTATACAAGGGCGATACCATTGGAAACCTACTTTCGGTCAGGGATTCAATTGAATGTCCGATGTCTAAAATGGTGAATTTTACAAATGTTCACTTAATAATGTAGAGATCAATTTGCATCACAGCCAACCGCCTAGCGGATAGATTTGTTCATGGTAATCCAAATACCATTCGGTAACTTTTTCCCGACCTCCCACAACATGCGAAATTGTGAAATGAGATTCTTGTTTTGAGACAGGAAATGACAATTTTACATTTTAATTGAATGTAGTTATGCACGATGGATATATTATTAATAATATAATATACTATGAATATAAACTAAATTTAAAATGTATTTAAACATTCCTGTTTGGAGATAAAAAGTAATTTTTAGTAATATACACGTCAGAATTTGCTATTTAAAGTATAATTTTAAATAAAATATTCAAATTGCACAAAAACAATATTTATTTTCAAAGGCTTTAATATATGATAATTTGGGCAAAATTTGGAGAAAAATGGCTGTGTTGATTGTACTGAAATTTGACGTATATTTATAAACAAATCTCTGAAAATAAATAGTAATAGATTTAGCTCTAAAAATGTATTTATTTACGGTTGAATTTGAATATTTTAGGTTAGGAATTGCCGTTACCCGTCGATAAAGTTGCACCTTAACCTGAAAAATGCAAAACTAAACAGAAATTATATATATTTTTAAGTCCAAATATATTTCAGTGCTCTTTTACGCTTTTTAAACGAATGGATATCAAAAACGAGATCGATTCAGAAATAGTCGAGAATTCGGAAGAATAAAAATTTGCAACAGTTATACAGTTTCCGAAATTTATTCTCGCGAATTCTCTTTCTTTATTACTTTGACCTTTTGTTCTTTTTTATAAATAATGTACTTCGTCAGTTTAAAAGTACTTCAAAATAGTAATTCATTGTGGATTCACCTTGTAACATATGTTTAAGGAAAATACGACGTCAGTAAAAGTGAATTTGATTTTAGTAAGAGTTTAATTAGCCTCCCAATAATGAAGCTTTATATCCAAATTCTTTAAGCTCAATCCATCCTTGATAGTATTGAACGAATTGTTTCATTATCCCGAAATTACAAAACTTAAATTTACAAAACAGAAAAACTATTTTCAGAAATATTTTACATTTTTTATCTCTAAGTCACACGAAAATAACGAAAGCGAAATTTCATTAGATTTTTCAATAATCGTGATTTACATTACACGATGCATTAAAAATTAAAAACATTTTTAATACTTTTGCCATGAATTTTAGGTAGTTATCTCTAACAAATACGAATAATTTGAGAAAGATTCGCAACATTTGATTGGTTTACTGCAAGTTGAGAACCGATTAAGATTAATTTTAGACATGAACGAGAAATTGTATCCACGAATGTTTCTTTCTATCTATTTACAGCAGAGTCCCGGTATATTTACCCAATCCGTTTTATTTACTAAAAGAAGGGGAGCGCCGTTAGAGCAGGCCCTTCCTGAGGCCCCAGCCCGCAAGGTGGGGGAAAAAGAGATGATCGGTAGATATGATGAAATCGGGCAAATATGCTGGGACAAATAATAGTACATAATATGCCTTAATTCATAATATTTTCATTAAATTTTTACCTTTTGTTTGAAATTTGTACTTGATATTTGTGTAGTTCGCTCACACTACATAAAAAGGGGGTTATTATTTCTATCAGTACTAAACTAGTAAACATTGAAAATCGATTATTTCATTGGCTAAATATTATTTCATTCTATATTACATTAATAAAATTGAATTTTTGTTAGTATAATTTTAATAATGTATTAATTATTTTTTAATATTTTCTTGTTAAAGATTGGCTGATTTGCAGATGAAATTTATCGTAGGTTTTATCGCAATTTTTTTTTTAATTTACATTTAGATTTCTTGACTAATTGAAATTTAAGGTGTAATCGAAATCACATCGGCAGTTCCGATATAAATGTGCTAATCCATTGAAACTTTTTACGATGAAAAATGATTAATTTATATTAATAGAACATAAAAAACCAACTAAAATTATGAACGAATGTAAGAGAAAATTACCAAAAAATGTTCTATAACTAAGAAGAACGTTATTATTTCAATCATGACATTGCCTTTAATTGTCCATTTTCTGTACTATATTTTAATATCTTCTTATAATGTTATTGACATTAATTCTGAACATATCTTGATTAAAATTCGCACACATACGATCCTACCTTTCCTAATCCGATTATATTGTTTGAACTAAATCTGCGATAAATTAGAACATACATTACACAATAACTGAGAACGCCAAAATATTTTGTAACACCATATAAAGAAGCAGGTTTATTTTTATTCTCGACACTGTAACCTGAAAAGGGTTTGAATAATCTCCCCTACATTTCTTTCGACAATAATTTGACCAATAATAAGTGTATCCCGTCAGACATACGAGATCTGCATTGAAAAGGGATGTGGATGAAAGGGAAAGATTCAATGTCACTCAAGACTTTGAACCGGTTACTAGATTGAGAGTGTTATTAGTGACTGCGTAACTAATGACAGGTTCTATTGTGCTCAGCTTTCATCCGCTTTTGATAATAGACATTGAAAGATTTTTACTGTGTTTATCACAGTCTATTAAAGTAAATATTTATTTGAAATAAAAATATTTTTCTTAAACTAGGCAATGTTTTTATAAATTAAGATGTGATTTGTATGAAATAAAAAAAATAATTACTTTAATACATAGCAAAATGTAAAAATACTTACCATACAAAATTTAAAAATTTCAGTTTTATTTATAAAATTCTTAGGAACTTAACGTATCGAAATTCAGAATATAAAAATGGTAGATACATGTCCTTTTTTCAAGTAAAATATGAAATTTAAGTATTTAGTTTAATGCAAACTCATCATTACATTAAAAAAGTTAAATGTGTCTTTTAAATGGTTCAATATTTGCATTTCTATTTTATATTAAACCAAAACCACCGAGCTTGAATTCAATCAATGTGTACAACTAAACAAAATGGAATGGAGACCTAAGAAAACTTCTTTACATAGTGAAAATAACAAAATGTAAAATTTTACTATAAATCCAAATTTTATTTTACTATAAATAAAACTAACAAGTCTGTAAATATCTATTTATCACCTTTTGCAATGATTTATATGTGAATGTTATTTAAATCACATGTTCTGCTAAACAATAAATTTGAGTATAGTACTTCATATTACTAAGAAAATAAAAAACGGAGTACGAAAAATAAGTTCAATTGTAAATTATAAGCATTTGAAATATTCGAGTGTAATTATAAAGTCGTAAAATGTGGCGATGGAGTTTCAACATAGAGAATTTCCCCACGTGCATACCGTTTAAATTGATGACTGAAATAGTGAAGAGGAGTTCCGTATAATTGCGGTTACGGAAGGGTGTCAAAGTCCCCTACATTAAATTACCGTAATTCTGCTGCAAAAAACGTGTCCTGTTGAGGACGTGAAATGTAATTGAATTCGACTAGGTTAAAGATAATTACGTATGATTAATTTGAAATTATACCTACAAAATTTCGCCATATGTCTTTTTCTAACCAGAAAATGCCAACAGATACGAAACTCACATTATTTCTAAATTTTAAAGAGAGATATTTCATTTTGACAAAATTATATAACTTTTGTTGCAATTAATCCCATTCAAATATAATTTTAAACACAACTAACATGAAAACGTTAAAGAAACTTTCAGAGTGGCGGAATTACTAAAGTAAATTTAGTAGTAGATGTACCATGAAAACATAACTCATTAAAAAAAGTGGTTAGGTTAAACATCCACGTAAATTTGAATTTTGTAAAAATTATATATTTTTGTCAATTTCTTTTACAATATTCGACTGTCATTGTGCAAAATCATATTGATTACATTTCATCGTTTAATAGATCTTAATTCACACAATGGGCAATGAATATATAATTCATTAATACCATTCCAGAATTTAACGGATTAAATTCGATTACGACCCACGCACAAACTCTGTTACGCGACTGTCGTATATCCTGCCCTCCAAATTGCATTGCGAGGATATGCATGTGCATGGGCACATGTATAGATCTCCTAACCAACGTTATTTGGCGACCTACGACCCGAGACTTACGAGGAGCTGCGTGCGAAACCTTAACCGGGGTTAATATTATCCATGTGCATTGATCTGCGAATCCATTTAGTCGCTTTTTAGATTTCAAATTGTCTCTCGAATTTACTGCATCCGTTTTTTGTTTGTTGGTCCATCGAGAATTTCAATTAATATACTGAAAAAATACTATTATTGAATCTGACCATCCCATTTTTATTTAATAGTAGCACAACATGAGTTATTTCGTACATTTCTTCATCACAGATATTAATCAGGTTACATTCATGTAGAATTATTCTTAAATCATTTTACCAGTTAACAAGTGAGACTGATTTCAATTAAAGATTGTTTAATTATAATGGATCCAAATTATAGTAATTGCAAATATTTAGGTAAAATGTTTGCTATGAAGTTTTTTGAATATTTATGACGAGTTCGTTATAAGTTTTGTCGGTATTCTGTGTTCTTCGGCTGTATGGTGATTCTCCGAAAAAATACAAATTTGGACCCCTATCATTGACCTACCTGGTGATACTATTAACATCATGATCATCATCGCCATCGTCATCATCATCGGTATTTTAATCATCCACATCCTCGTTATCATCATCATCAGCAACAAAGACATCAACAGCATCATCATCATCATCATCATCATCATCATCATCATCATCATCATCATCATCATCATCATCATCATCATCATCATCGTCAGGAACATTAGGACTGTAATCACCGACATCGTCGTTACCTTCATCTACGTCATCTTCATCATCGACGTCTTCATCACCGTATCATCACCGACACTTTCGACATCGTCATCATCAACATCATGTTGTATATCATGCACTCATTCCGTTGATCGTTTAAATAATAAAATCACTTAAAACGACAGGTTCTACTTTCTTTAGGTAAAGAATGGAATCATTTATTTCACTCCAAAAAACTTAGAGTAGATTTATTCAATCTAATTTGTTAAAAACTAATAACAAATTTCCTTGTACCAATTGTTAAATGTAGATGCTTTGAAATACTGTATAACCAAGAGGGATCGAAAAAACACAAGAATCTCCATGTATTTGAGATTACTAAATTTGAAAAATGCATCGTGTTTATAAATAACACAAATTAATCGACGATTGAATATGACTCTTTTTAAACTAATCATAGAAGTTGATTAAATTTGTATGCTCTATGTATTCAAAATAAACTCTGAACATACAATTATAATGATGAAAAAAATGGATTGAATATAACGTGAATTTTGTAATATAATATTTAATTTCATTATAAGCAGCATTTCATTCAGAGCAGCTACTTCTAATTAACTCATCTTAGGAATTACTGCAGTAAATTGAGATAGAATTTGTAATTGGTAATTACGCAAACAATGTTTGACAAAGGGATGGACTAAATTTGATATATATCCAAATACATATATAAGTTAAATATTTTAAAGAAAAACACCTTTAAAAATAGCCATACAAAAATTATTAGTATTTTATCAAAAAAGAATAAAATTTATTCAAGAAATCGAAATGGGGAATCTTCTTTAAAAGGTCCAAAATGATACTTAATTAATTTTCATCAGGTACATCAATTCAAAATATGTAATGCACTTCGTAATTCAAAACCCTTGTATATTTTTTCTCACATTAAAAAATCGATATTTAATTTATAAATGGATGCCATGTTAATAACACCTCGATTGCAGAGCTGCTCAGCTGTGTACCCTTTGGTGTCCTTAATTTTGATCTGGAACAAAAAAATAAACAAAATTTATGTGAAAATGTATGTTCCAACTTCTAGTATATGTCAGGTTTCTTACATAAAACGTTTAAATTTCACTTTGATTGTATTTATATTGACAACAGCTACTGCAAAACAAAAATTAATATCATCTAGTCCGGAAATTAATTATCTAAAAAAATATGTTGTCATAAAATCGAAAATTGTTTCGAAAATTCGTATAAGATATTGGAAACTTAAAAATTCTATGTATATATAATATAATTTCTAACTTAATGCGGTCTTGAACTGAATAGTGACTCCAGTTATTAAATTTTATTTCATTAATTATGACACTTTTTCCCCTTCTCAAATAACTAGTGAATTAATTATATCTAGAACTATTTTATAAAAGTCTATTTTTGGTTTTCGATAAAGTAAAATTGAATTACCAAACTAAATTATTAATTAAAGTTTTTAGTTGATTATTATCAATGGGAATAATATAAACACACAAACCACAAATCACTGCGAAATAGTTGCGGTGACCAAAGTCCAGTTAATTTTTGCTGCAACATCACCGCTGCTACCTCTGATACTTAGATAATATCAAATAAAATGAATAGTTGTCGCTGGAATACGCCTTTGGCATACAAATTAACTACTGTAGTAATCAGCATTAGTATCTAGATGCCAAATACTGGTAGAGAGTAATCGGAACTGGGTACCTGGATAACCTGTACTGGCATAAAAATCTTTCGAAGTTTACGCTAAATTAGCCTTATCGTCTTGAGAATAAGTATGAGGACCTTATATGCCAGTCCAGGTTATATACGTACCCAGTACCCATTACTCTCCACCAGTATTGGACACCGGGATACAAATACTGGTAGTGCAATAGAAATTTAATTTCAACTAAAGTAATATTTTGACAAATCGATTTAATACAGAAGGAGAAGCCTTCATTTACGAGTGTCATCGATTTAAATTTCGATAATGTCTATATTTTACATTTGGACCAAATCAGTTGACTTTTACTTGTTTCCTATTAGAAAATGTGAGATCCTCTGTTTACAAACAATATATAACACATCCGAGTATCGTTATCGGCATCGTCACTAGTCTGAAAGGCCTTTACAGACAATTACCTAGCAGGTCACTTTCCCATTGAAAAGAACCCCATTCGAGTGTGCAATGGCGTGGAAAAAATCTACACCAGTGGGGAAAAAATCCTACTACGCGTATCGCAATTTGTTAAAAAATCGATTCTGTTCGTAATGCTGGCAGTTACTTAATATACACATTTAGATCTGGTCTCGCTACATAGCTACAGATAACTTTAATTACAAAAGTTAACAAAGCTTCTAGTTTCCACTATTCTTAAAAACAAAACATTCTCGATTGAATATTGGGAAATAATTTGCAGTTTTTTTTTTTATAACGGACAATTTATGCATTTATGAAACTTTTTTCCAACGTCGATATTTAAACAACTAATGCATTGTTTAATTAAATCGTGAGATTATTAATTAAACGATGTTAAATTATTAATTTGGTCATAGCATTTCCATTAAATTAATAACGTCCAAACGACACTTTTATTGCTTAAATTTCAATCACTTATTTGGTATCCAAATCGAAGTTGAAAAAAATTGGGGTAAGGAACATTTCTTACTAATTTCAAGGTGACTCTTCAAGAATTCCAATTCCAACTTCATCAGGAATTCCACTGTAACGCCAGAGAAAAAAATGCCCAAAATATTGGGAAACATAGTATTTATATTTTCCATAGAATCTGGTTATCAGATATGGCCCTTTTTTATCATTTCAAATATGTAACAGGAACTAGTTGCGTTACATGTGTAACTGAAACTTAACTATTTAACCAATTGATTAATTACACATTATACATACTATTTAATCACAAACAGAACACACAATCGTTTGAAATATAACAATGATCAAATGTATTGTATGTGGTTATAATTAATTAATTAATTTTCCTTTGGTATATACATGCACATACGACGATGAGATAATTCAGGCAGGAAGATGAGGATGAGAGGGCAGATTCAACTTACACCAAATGTTGTGCTACGTTATTCAATGATTTCGACGCCATCTGTATTATAATTATAATTATTATTAATACAATTGTCAATATTTGATATACACAAGATCACTGGAATTGTATAGGTGCTGGTAGGGGTTTTAGGGTCGCTGACTATAATAAGAGAGTGGGTTTACCTCCATCCCTTCAGTTTCAAGGTCATCTAAAGGTCAAGTGGAGAAAAAATCACCAGAATATCTGACAAAATTGATGAATACGTTTGTGAGGTCTCTGAATCCAAATTCGGCTTAATCACACTTTGGATTTATTCCTAAAGGTCAGTCAAGGTTATTTCAACAGTTTTTAGGTGCTAAATATGGTGACAACTCGGACCAAAATATAATTGATTAATGGAATAGCTATGTCCAAATTCATATTTTAATATCATTTAAATTTCTTTTAACGCGAATGGACATCTTTGACGCTAAATGCAAAAATAACAGTAAATTTATAGCGGTGAAAGTGTATATATTTAATTTTATCATGCAGTTGACTCAAACTAACTTTTAATGTAAAATATATAATCATCGAATATAGGATCGAGGAATAGGAAATTAAATAAAATACTTAACTATATTTTGTACCAACTAAATAGCATAACTTTGCTTTTGAGAAGTGATGAAATTTAAGGCGTACAACATTCCATGCTCTTCTGTAACACTCTTTCCCTACACAACACTATTAACAAACATCCGAAGAACTTTGAAAAATATGCTGGCCTCCCTAATACAAGAATTGTTTTATACACGTTAATAGGTTCTGCGATACTTGACAATGCAAAATTAAGGCTTTCACAGCTTTTCCGTTTCACGAGAAGGTACCGCAAGCGCAACGTTACATTAGCACACTGTTTTATTATTAGCATATTCTCCTTTACAATTTCCCTTTTAATATATAATGTATTTTCACTTGGTTATCCAAAAATGTCATTTACATAAATTTTTCACCGCTCCTTATTCAGAAACATCAATATCCTGTCAGCTTAAATCAAATGGCTACTTTTAGTATTCTCTATCATTTCCTAAACTTTTCATTCAGGATCTAAATATATTTTACATTTCGATCTAAATCGTCCGAGTTTATTCAAAATTAACTAACCTACTTGGTTATTTCCTACAAACTTAATCAGAATAGGATGTAATTCGATAAAGCATATAATAAAAATATAGCGAAATTTATCCTGCTGAAACTGGAGGTTATTAACCTTTAGCAGACAATGGAATATACCATGGGTAATTTTTAATACAACTTATTGAAGTTTATCTACATATGCGCTGCAACATCATGCAGTGATGCCAATTTAGCGGGATTTCAAAAGAAGGTTCTGGAAGGAATATACTAATGTATGCATAAGCCACACCCCCCACCTTGATACAATAGGTATCCATCCCGTCATATTTGTCTGTCGACACTCTCTGTTTCCCCCACCTTGTAGTGTATCCGAAAATCTCTCTTAAATATCATCACTGGCTGAGGATGAGGATGACTGTGGTGGAGAATATGCTAGCAGGAGGATTGGGAAAGGAGCGATATGTTGTTGGGACTAAGGCGCCATCTGGCGCCACCGACGAAGCACTAGTGTGGTCCATAATCAGTGGAATTCTTTGCAAATTAGATATGCTCATTGGATGGTCCATTTGTGAAAAATTCTCCGTACTTCCCATGTAGAAAATGTAACACTAGTCTGGTCAGAATCCGGTCAGGCTTCCCTATGTCTGACCAGGAAATCACAGGAATTGTAACGCTCTGCCGACAGGATTCTGACCAGGATAATCCTACCAGATTCCGATCAGAATCTTGCTTCTCCGACCAGGTTCCGATCGGATTCCTGCTTTGATTCCTGGACCAATCACTTGAACCTAACCTAAATCTACCTCGGTAAATTCAGTTAGAATCTTGTCAGATTCTGTTTAGAATCCCTAAGAAGGGTAAATGTGGCCAGATTCTGGTCAGAATTATGGAAAATCTGAGGAAATTTTCACACGGGTTATTCCATAATTTCCAAACAGAAATTATACCGTTTGAAATATTGTAAAATTGTCGTATGTTTGGGATGGATGAATTCGTAGCTTACTCAAAAATAAAGAAAATTACACGCATTTTATTGTCGCTGCAAATATCGCATTAGGGAAAACGAGTGACATCAACCTAGGGGGTCATCAGCATTGGATTCGGCGGTAATGTCTCACTTGTCGGGAATTTCTTCACGGTACATAACCTGTAAACGAGGGTGAAGAGCAGAGCAATGGAGTCGGTCGGTCGATCGCAGGAAGGACGTTGCGGCGAAATAGCGCGGCGCAATGCGTGAAAGCAAGGTAAACCGGTAATTTCATACATTCGCTCGGGAAAACCTTTTCCTCTTGGAACAATAATATTTGATCGTCTCATTGCGGTTTAAATGTCGATAACTCGATAATTACATAGTGGAGAGACCGGGCTGCTACTTTGCGATGCGTTCTACATACACACCCACACGTAGCCACGACCGCCACGGTTGATTGCGGTGGAGGGTTTCACGAGTCTGAAGCCCCGAACAATTATTCGTTCAACTACCAACGTGTCCGGCTTATACCAACCGAGGGTGCTCTAAATTGCAAATTTCAAACATGCATTTTATCCATTTATTTTGCGACGGGCCGAAAATGCATTAAATGTACGACGTAAGCAGTAAACGACGGCGTAAACATGCGTAATAAAGATCGTTTTCGAAAAAGCTGCATGCTCCTACAGACGCGTTCGAACAGTGGCGGAGGTTGCTTTGAATATTTTTCACATTCGTTATTCGCAGGTCGTAGTTAAAAATGTTATCCTCTATTAACGAAGGTATCGGCGTTAAACTGTCCGGGCTCTGCTCTTTACGCTCCCCTGCCCGTTTTTCACGCATATTTTATTAAGATTTCATTATACTTAAAAAGGAGGGCGAAAAAGCCTCTCGACGAAGAATGCGGGTATTCGCAAAGTCACGGATATTTTATCTTTTACACGATATAACCTTTTACTTGCGTTAGGTGGTTTTGAAATTTAAAATATTTTCGTTGCTTTTTAACTGTGTATAATTTTCAAAGACATGTTCTCATTATGGAAAATTCGTAAATCAAATTACCTATTAAATCCCCTAACATCCATCAAGTGTTTTGTAATTTCCTGGCAAATAACGAAATTTCTGTATTTTCCTTTTATGGCCAATGGTCCTGTTATTTTGATATTTTTTTCTTCGTCCATAACTGAAACGAGCAATCGTAATTTTACTGATATCCCATGTCCTAACGATTAATGTTTCCTTCGTCATGAATGACCAAAGAGGGCTTCGAACCATTTTATTTAACTTTTGTGTTGATGCAATGACGAATCGACCAGCGGTATTTTTTAGTGATTACAGAGGCCAACAAAATTTATACGCAGAATTCGAACTATACGTTTACGAAGTTTTTCGTTGCGTTTAATCGAATCTGGCCGCAGAATTTTTGTATCACGTCAAGATTTTGAGATATCCTAAACTAAGAGTACGAAACATTTTGCTAATTTTTAGTAAGTTTTGTTTCGGAACAAAGTTTTTGTTCGTAATTTGACAAAAACGAGATTAACGGGCACTTCATCAGAAACCTGAGTATTTTTTTCCGAAGGTTTTTGATGTCCCGAATGTTGAGATATCCTAGACTAAAAATGCAAAAACAAGAAAACCTTTTTTTCATTTTTCAGTAAGTTTTTGTGGCCAAATAAACTATTTATTCGCTATTTGGCAAAAACCAAATGAAACTGCTACTCATCAGCTTTAAATTCCATTTTCTGTCATTCCGATTTGATTTTTTCTCATCAAGTTACTGACATTTTTGTCCAGACACGATTATAAATTTCATTCGACAAACGACGTTTTACCACACAGTTCGACAAATAAAATTCCACACGCGATTTTTCAACATTTCACCATTGTAATAACTACTTTTCATCGTGGAATCATTTCATCACCAACAGTTATATTCTATTTCTTATATCTTTTTTGGCCTAAAAATATACAAAGTGGTGAAACATTTTCATTTTCAACAGTTTAAAATTATTCGTTCTTCGCCTTAGATATTTTATAAAATCCATGTGAAAGGTTGTTTGAAATTACAAAATACCCACAGAAAAAAATCAGTGTAAAAAAATATTAAAAATTGTACGAGAACATATATTTTGTATAGTCAAATTTTATAGTTTTTACACTAAATCAGTTTGAATCTCCTGAAAAGTTTTTTTATTAATATACACTAAATTTTAATACATGATATTAGCCATAGTATTGCTGTCACTTTCTAGGTAGTAGACATTTCAAATATTTCAAGGATAGCATTTAAAATTAGCACTTACCTTTCTCTACCCCTTAAATTTTTGTAAATAATGTCTAAAAATACTGTTAGGAATATTAAAATAAAGATACATTTAAAACAATACAGGAACTTAATTTTATCGACTTATTATGTCAATATTGAATTCTGCTGTTGATAAATGCATTGCGCTTTTCTTAATTACAAACAAGGTCACACATTTTTAATGATTTCGTATTGTAACTTACTTAAAACGAAAAGAGTAGAACCAAAATGATTGAACGAGATTCGCATTGCAAACTCCCCGGTCATTTTACCGGGAAAGTACACTGAAGTTTTCAACCGACTGCATTTAACAAGATTTATTATTAATCAGCCAATCAGATTTATTCATTGATTGGCTGGTCAGTTGTAAACTGAGAGGATGATTTTCAGAGGATGAGTTCACTAAATATCCTAATTTGAAACAAATGATATCAAGTGGAGGGAAATCCCTGCTCTAAATGATTAGTTGATTAATGAAGAAATTTAATTGGCAATTCAAGTAATTTATAGTATGGATTTCGCTCGAGGTCTTTAAACAGTGACCAAACAGCAAATAATTCCAAGAGGTTTATAGAGCTCTGAACAACGATTTCAAAAAAGACTTGATGATGAAATTTCAAATGAATATGTACACGTAGATGCAGTAGTCAATTACTAATTTAAAGGGTTTTAATTCGCCAAAGCTATAATATTGTTTGAGGATCTTTAAAAAAAAACAAGGTTTAGGGTCTTCCGGTTCCTTCATGGGTGCAGGTCCCAAAACCGACAGTCAAAAAGCCGACAGTAAAAAAACCCAAAAATCAAAACAATGTTTTCCGTAGTTGCAATTACTTAATTTTTTTGCTGTCGGTCTTTTAAATTGTCGGTTTTCGGTTTGTCGTTTTTTTTTATTTAGCGGTTTTTTGATCCTCACCCTTCTTCATAAGGGAATACTGTAGTTTCCCCATTTAATTAACATTCGATAATTTTAGTATGTTTTAAGGCAGTAAGTTAATTACACTAACGCTTAATAAGATCTCACATGCGATAGTCAGAAAAGGAGCCCTTAAGGCACTCTTACTTGTGAACTCTTAAAGAGTAAACCAACTGTAGTATATAAAAAAGTTTGTTTTTCGGGAAAATAACGCGAAATTATAGGTTTAAAAGATTTTATTGTCGATATATTCAAGATTTCATGTAAATCTTTGCTTACTCTCCTTTTGTTTCTTCACCGTGTGTCATCAATGCAGGACTGTACTGTAGGAAACGTTTTTCACCAATTATAACTTTGATACAAAAACCCATTTTTTTGTAATGTTATATAGAACAATCTGGAGAAATCGCAGGTTTTATTTTTATGTCAGTTTTTAGAAAAGTGCTAGACATTTTATAAAAGTGTTTTTTTTTAAAACGCTAAATCCATTGGATTTATTTAATTTTGGATCATCTTTTGTTCAGAAAAACAATCAACAGTTTGAGCTCTTTCTAGAGAACTAGATGGCCGTCAAATCGAATAATGGACTTCCACAACATTTACGTCATACACAGAGAAAAACTTTCTTGGAAATTTTACAATTTCAAATGGTAATTTTGGAAGAGACTTGCAGAATGAGATACGTTGCCATTTTTTCTGACATGTTGACGATCAGTTCTTGGAATTTTTACTATTCAGATAATAAAAGTTACAGTAAAATTGACTAACTTTTACGAGGAAAAATGGCATTTTTTTCCGTTCTACAAGTCTGCCCAAAATTACCATGTGAAATGGTAAAATTTCTAAGAAAATTTTTCTCCGTGTATGATTATGCAACTGGTACTTTTGCCTTTGACAATCACAATCCCATTTTCGAGCTGATAACGATGGCATTAGAAGAATTTTTATATCACGTCCCATTTTCGGCAAAAGTGAGAAATTCTCTTTTGAGGAAATTTAAAACTCTTGACAACGATTCATGACATACTTATAATTAACAAATAAGTCTTCTCAAAGCTATTTTTGCTAATCGGGAGGTCAAAGTTGCAAATTAATTTCTTTAAAAAGCACAATTATAACATTCGAAAAATAAACAAAATTCATAACGATAAATACTCAACAATTTTCACGTTTCCTGAACAGTACATAGGGACCAATAAAAGTAAACACACTAGAATCACTCCTGTCAACCGCTCACACAAAAGATTATATCGATCTGTAAGCTCCCGATCTCGCTGACGTGCAGGAATATTAAATATTCATCGAATGACTTCCATTAACGTAAAATTCATGGATGTAATACAGCCCTCGCGTGCAGTTTGCGTTTGCATCAGGACTTTGTTTCTAAACTGTTTAAACAAAAACGCCGGCGGGAACCAGCGGCATGGATCGAGACTATATATAGGGGCATGTCAACAGGGCGCGGCGACGATAATATTCGATAATACTCGAGCAGCCGGGGGTAGTATTACTCGCGCACAGATTCGATGAAGGGTGCTTTTCTCGCTGGCTGGTAGGTACATTAATTACGAAGATGTTACATGCATGTTGATGCACCCCCGCATACATATATGTATGAGTGTTGGCGGGGGTGCGGTTAAGTCGCCTTCCTTGTGTATATGGAGCAGGCTGCCGTATATACCGCGGGGAATACCCGCCAGGCGTTGATGCTACAAGGTCCTTTGAATTAGTTTATCATATTCCGCAGAGTCTGTTATGCAAATATATATAAACGGACATCGGACGGATATAACACTATATATCTTACGACCTAACGTATATGTATATATACCCGGCAATTTTGGTGGGCGTCTCGCAAGGTGACCGACTGCGGGGAATCCCCGAAGAGCTCAATTCAGTACGTTCGTCAGCCCGTGACCCAATTTCCTCGAGAACGTAACCCTTTGTCAACGACAGTCCTGTCGGAAACGATCGCGTTCCTTAATATTAATTAACGTTTATAAAATGGCTCTGGTGCACAATGCTGTGGTTTTGGACAGCAATTGAAAGGGGTTCATTGGCGGTTGGTCAACTGGACAATTCTTCTTCTGGATATTGAAATGGGTCTTTCAAACTGATTGTATTTCGGTTTCATTTGGTTAGGTGTCATAAAATAAAATTTGTTATTCTACTTCTCATTGGAAATCATTGTAAGATTCAGAAATATTAATATCTTTAATAATAGTCCTTAAGAACTAGATATATTAATAGCGGATCTAATCAATTACACTTAAATATGCCGGTTTCCCCGGTCCCTATTCATAAGAACTATGAGATTAGCAACGCTCGCCTGATCGTATATTCCACAAGGATAAGGAAGTCCAAACATACAAAATTCATAACATCAAAATGTATTTGATTTTGACCAAGCCAAAAATTTCTTAGATCAGATAGTTCGTGCGGCCGATCACGATTTTATATTAGAACTCCTGAAAATCCACGTGATATCTCATTCCTGAGTAGTAGCATTGGTTGAGGTGAAGACATTCTTGCATTCTTAAATTTTTGCAAAATGATAATCGATGTAGTTACACGAAAAAAAAGGATTGGTTGAAGGAACCAGTTCTTTAGTACTCTCCAATCCAGATAAATTAGTTACTTACACTGTAAATCAGTTGAACATGAACAAATTGGTTAACACAACTATTTCTTTTGTTGCCCTAACAATTTCTCAACTGTATCTGAGAGCACTAAGCGGTAGCTGATCCCAACCAATCCTTTAACCGTGTACATTTCTAGCCAAAGCAGCAAATGAGCACTTGAGATATCTGGGTCCAAGTAACAAAAAGATCTAAACCAGAGAGTTACCAACATTGGATTAAGATGGCGTATGAATCAGCACACGAGAACAATGTCCATTTTGGTGACGCAATTACCAAAATGTCTTACAAAGTGGTTTTATCTAGTTTGATCAGCACAACCAATATTAGGTATTAGAGCAAAGTGCTAAGTCCCAATAATTAAACAATTTAGTTGGGTAATCCAAAACAATAAATATCAGAAACAAAACACCCGATTAACTACCCTAATGGAGCACCAAGTTGAATAGAAACTTACACGATCTGTATATGTATATGTCTTTGGACATTCATCACATCATGTAATGCGCAATTTCTTTGCTCATCTTTTCGTGTCTCGATTCAAAATTTGTACATCAATGCGGTTCATTTGAGGTAACATGACTCTACCAACCAATCGAGTTTAGCTACCCACATAACTTAGGTCAAGTGAGTATATAACAGTCAAAGGGCTATCAGTATTTGGACTGAAAGAATCAAGCCCTTTTTGGGCTACCCTAATTCCAATATTCAAGGGCATCATCAAATTATCCAGTTGTAGTTACACTTGTTCATCATAATTTACATCATTACATCAGTTCCTTGACAGTTCCTTGGTCATTTTGGTGGGAGAATAGTTACGGTGTATTTTGTGAATCAAAGCCTTGTTGAAGTAAACTGTTGAGTAATCGGGAATCTCTAATTCCAGATGATCATCTTAAAGAATGGGTTAAAAAATATGTTTCAATAAAAAATGTCCCGAAATGTAGTGGAGCACGATGACAAATCAATCTGTACCATAAAGAAAGAACATTAGCAGTAACGAACAGATTCTAGTTATTACCAATAAAGCACATTCAAGAGTAAGTCGTAACTAACCATTCCCCTACATCCAAACTCTATTCGGTTGTAGCATTCCAACGAAATGTCCATTCTAGATCATACTGACGTGTTTTATCGATCACAATATGCAACGGTAATGGTAGATCCTAAAACGCAACATACGAATTTCTGGTAATTCCAATGACGCGTGGGTCATTAGTATCACCTCCTCTTTCCAACAAAGGGCTAATAGCCTCGCCCCCGTAAAAGCTGCCTCCCGTATAATAGGTGTATGCGACCACATATATACGCACCTTCATTTAGGTCAACTCGAATATTACACGGTATAGCTGCTTAACGCGAAAACGGATTAGCATTTGCGCCTCGAAATCTGCGTAAAATTATATCAGACGCTACGAGAGACGCATATCACCGCGGAAGTAACTTACCGCAATGAGGGGATACCAAGGGGTAAAATTAATTGTCTACAGCTTTATTTTTTTTTATAGAATTTAATCCCACGCAATCCGAGATCGTAATAAAACACTCGGCGGTGTTGGGCGTTTAATAAAGGGCGACGATATTAAATATGAACGTTATCGCGAAACAGAAGAATGCGACACGCGTCAGGACGTTTGTGCTTAATTATTGTAATGCAGTCGGCTTTACGTCACTAACCCCGTCGTGCGGGGGCCATAACAATTCTACCAGACACACCTGGGGCGATGGCGATGAATGCCGGGCAAATTAATGGCATATGGTTGGACATTTTTAGGTTAAATTCTGAACTACAAAGGTACGAAGCATAGTTTTCATGTCGGAGACAGGGACCGAGATAGGGGCGGGAGAGAGAAAAAGGGAAGTGCACTTTTAGTGCCGTATGCGTGATTGCAGAATGTTGAACCTTCCAAACAAAGGATCCGGAGACAATGACTATTTTGTTTGGATGCAGTGGAAAGGCGCGCGCGGAGCGTTCGCTCGAGTGCAATGACGACCTCGTGGTGCGGCTGGTGCGGAAAATTCCGAATTAATCTCTCTCTTTTCGTCATAGCTTGTTCGACATCCGCGAATTTAATTCGTCTTTTGCCGGATTGTTTGCCCACCCTCCAACGAGAGCCGTAATTCATCGGCGAACCAAGTCCCGGTGTCGATGAACCGAACAACTTTAACCATTAACCAAACTCGATCGAAATTAATGACATAATTACGGTGTTACGGAGTCGAGAATTCCCAATCTAGTTTTCTCGGAAATTTGATTTTTGGCATATACACTACGCTGGTATTGCACGCTAATCGAGCATGGTTGAAGCACCTGGGATGCGCCCGTTGTTAATGTAACCTAAAAATTTAAGCTTTATTGTTGCTTTTATTCTGATGGCTTATTGTTAGAATTTAATAGGGGAATATGGAAGAAAATGAATGTAACAGATAGTTGTTGCTAATAATGGCTCTGGTAACATATTAGCTCAGTTTCTGAAGAGTTTTGTCATTTTCCATGTAAACAAGTATACAAAAACTGAACAAATGTTACCAAGGACTTCATGCAAGATCAACATGAAAAATATCAGTTATAGCCCCTATGCCATGAATCTAAACACAAACTGAGAATGGACCTAGAAGTCATCATGCCTTATAGTGAAAACTCAACTTAGAAAATAAAAAACCAACAAAATGCAAGAAGTATATAACAAATTTCAGAGCAGTTATATCTTACCATTTTAAATATGGAATTTCAAACCTGAGTACGGGTCCAAAAACCTATAAATCAAAAAGCCGACAGGTCAAAAACCGGCAGTAAAAAAACCGACAAGCTTGTCAGTGTCTCTATTTCGTTATGATTTTGAGAATGAATGTTCAAGGTACAGCGCCACCAAGCGGTAAGCATTCGATACATCAGCATTTTAGGTCTCTCCACCATTACTACGACAATCTGGCAACAGGAAAATGTAATATGGCCGAACGGGTTCTAACCTCACTTTTATGCTAACCTTAACCCTTAGTTCCGACGGCTATTTTAAAGCCTTTTCCTCCCACTACCTGGATCAAATATGTCCTGCCGCGTGAAAATGCATATAGTTGTGCAATTTATAAAGTACAATTTGAATTTTCTCTGGGTCGAAAACGACCCTGGAGTCGCGATTAAGGGTTAAAAATGCAGTTGCAACGTAAAAGCGACACTATGTGCAGAGGCTAATAGTTAAAAAAATACTTTATCACAGTAAAATTTCAAAAAATAGTTTTGAGATAACCTAAAATCCATATGTAATTTTAAAGTGTGTATTGTTTTTATCAATAATTAATGAAATATTTTCAATATTGCGTTGCATGAGACGCACTTAGCGAGCGGTGATTAATAGAGACGTTGTTTTCCCGAGCACCCAGTATGTGGATCCATTTGGTCCCGTGTGTTCAAGGGTGACTCAGCCTCCGTTGTGCGCGACCTGCGTACATGCGTATGTAGTCGCTATCAGTAGCGCAACGATTTCGATCACAAGTCTGGCCTGTGTAATTATATTGCCCTAGCGACAGTCTAATTAAGCGAATTATGCAGCGATATTCTCCAGGCTTGCACGCCAACGCAGTAATACGTCAGAGGACTATTCAGCCCCGAACGCCATCCGTCCGTAAACTTGAAATTTCAATTTTCCCCAGATTTTACCGGATGCCTTTGCGAGGCTAACTTTCCGTGTAATCGTACACAGAGGGCTCTGTTATTTGAATATAAATTATTGAGTAATTTCCACCGAAAGAGGGCACTGTTTTATTTTTTTTATTTTCGTAAATGGTAACGTGAATGCACATGATACAATATTATTGTCAAATTGTATTTCTGTTTTTTTTTTTTGTATACTGTACAAATTTTAAAGGTTCTTAATACTGATCTAAATTACTCTTATTATATTTGTACACAAATTTTACTATCCTGCCTATGCCTATCAGGATAGACCTACAACCCTTTATAAATACATATTTATGTTTACAAATTAAATTAAACAATTCTGCTTATGCTCCACCAACGAAAAATCTATAGTTTCCCCCTGTCGGATAATTATAAAAGAAATTCAATTCAGTTTTAAGGGTGGCAAGAATTTCAGGGACAGATTAATTTTTGTATTCTGGATATACAAAGAATTATCAGAGATTCAAATAAGTTAAGCCAGATATTCCAGTAGGGTGTATTCCATTTGCAGAACCGAAAAGATTATTTTGACTTTGAAATGACGTTGAATAATATCATTTTTTAACTATATGTAGTTGTTCTATCATCGCTATTGACCACACCTCCTGCGAAGGATCCCTATAATCTAAGTATATTTTCCGCTCCTGATCTTCATAAATTTAAACCCTGATTTGGAATTTGTTTGACTTTGGTATGATTATTAGAGGTCATTTTGTCCCTCACATGACGAGGTGTAGGAATGTGAAATTTCCCGCTCTTCCACAGCAGGATTGAAAAAAATCAACAAAATTTTATTTAAAAATCATTATTTGTCCTTGACATAACCTTCAAAGTTCATTTCAATGTTTTGGTCAAGGCTATGCGACATTCTTCAAATGTAGTTTAAATCGTATTTTTGGGTGCGGGTCGAAAAACCGACAAATCAAAAAGCCGACAGGTCAAAAAACCGATCGTCATAAAGCCGACAGTCAAAAATCCAACAGTCAAAAAGCTGACACATAAAAAAATAGACACATCGTCAGGAGGACTGTCATTTTTGAAATGTCGGTTTTTGAACTGTCGGCTTTTCGGTTGTCGGTTTTTCGATTGTCGGTTTTTCGACCTGTCGGCTTTTTGATTTGTCGGTTTTTCGACCCGCACCCGTATTTTTTGTATAACCATCCCTTCCAACTTACTTCGACCGATATAGAAAAATGGATTATGTAGACAAAACTATAATAATAATTTATGTTTTTGAATAACTTGATTACTGAGCAAGAAAATTGAAGTTTACACAACTGCGCATTTTACGTGTTTAAAAGCTTGTTTTGATAGGTTAGTTTCATTCTTGAGTCCTTGACTACAATGAAATGGAAAATAATAATTTGCTTATTTATTATTGTCAAAGTCCATGAAGTAACTAAAAGTTGTGAATAAAGTCTTCTATGCATCTATTACAGAACATAGTTTTATAACTACAAATAGTGTGAATTTAAAAATTTGTTGAAAAAAAGGAATTTTATCTTCTCTAGTAGTTGGAAAGAAATTTACCATAAGTAAGTTTGAGCAAGTTAGTTTGAGGTTAAGTTGAACATTAAGTTGAGTTTTTGGTTGAAATAGTTCTTAGAATAGTTAACAACCTAACCTTAAATTGCAAAAGAGTTGATTTCAAAAGAGTTAATTTCAAAAGAAAAAAATGTTCCTTAGAAGGGAGTGGCATATTTTTATGATGAGAAATTTAAAAAGTTACAATTTTAATTTTTTTAAATATAATTTCAGAATGTTACTCAATAATTATTAATTTCCATAATAGTACTTTATGGAGTTCCATGTACTGTATTCAGATACACTACTGATATTTATAGGAATAAATATTTTATTGGACATATATAGTTTCGAGGTTAGGTCGACTACTATTCGGACTTTTCTTAGTCATTTATATCATGATTTAATTTTAAAATATAAAGAATTTAATTATATGCTTTTGAATTTTTATTTATTTCAACGTTTTCACATTTGTTTAAGCGTTTTGTTACGAATGTGTAAATTATTATTAATGGCATATGCTTCAAATATGAGTACAGTAAAGTCAGCAGTGATATAATTGATATTGTTAAAATTGGGGAACAACAAATGAATGTCGTCAAATTTTGTAGTACAGAAAAGGTTATGTTTACTCTTGATTAATGAATGATAAAATTAACCCTTTAACGCCAGAATTATTTTCAATCGTCAAATTTTTCCTATAAGTATAGCTAAAGGTTTTCGGCGTCGCTAATATCGATTTTGAAGTCATATTTCAAAAATTCAAAATGATGGATCCAAAGTGGTAGACAACAAATTAAAAATCAATGAGATTCAGCGAAAACCCCCGAATTAAGTTTCAAGCAAATCTAACTGATTTTTTATTCTGAAAGCGCTCTTAATAATTCTACCGGCATGCTTAAAAAATAGATATATGTACTAAACAATTATTTGTCATTCTTTTCTTTCACTTCTTAAAATGAAAAGATATCATGAATCTCTATAAGTAGATTATTACTGCACGAAAAAACATTTCCGCGTGAATTTACTAATTTTAATAAAATTAATAATACCGCAACATTATTGGAGGATTTATAGAAATGTCCTAAAATTTACTAAATATTTCAAAAACTGAAAAATTCAGTTTCAGGAAGTTCAGCAAAAAACCTTTTTCAGATATAATTAACGTCCATATACATTTAATATAATATAAACATCAATTTTCGCAAGAAAATATTTTTATACGTGCTAATAGCAGCTTATGATACTAAAAGGACTGTTTTCACAATTCACTAATTAAGTGGCGAACTCTTTTACGTATAGGAAAACTAGTTACAAAGTAAGTGCACCGTATCCTCGTATTTAGATGAACTTTGGAAAGTAGACTTTCACAGAAATGAATGCAATTTTATTAACCATATGCGAAATTCTGAGCACAGTAAAACAAAATAATAAACTGAAATTCGCAGTTCTTGTTGCATTTTTATTATGCCCATTAATATGAAATTGCTAAAATGGAGTATTTATACTATTTCTGCAGTTGCCTATATTCATTAGGCTCGCAGAATAGATGAATAATGATGTAGAATGTAAATTTATGTATGAATAATAATCAACAATACAATTATAAAGCTCGTACGCGTAATTTTCTCGACAAGATTATCCAATTACTTTTCCCTAATAAACTGGTCGACCGTGAATAAAATAAAAACTACAAAATAAACTCGACTTGTAACATAAAAACAAATATTTTCAGTATAATATGTCTCATTAAAATGAAAATTATAGATTATATTATCTGCATAAATTATTTATGTCCTTTTATATTATACGTCAGTTAGTAATGATATCAACATTTTTTGTTGATATTTGGTAATGCCACAGTACTTGTAATTTTTAACTGCATGATTTGTTTGGAGAAAATTTTCATCACTGGTCAAGGAAAATAAAGAAAATTATTTACACTTATTTACGAATTAGGTTTCCAATACATATGACTCCAACAACAATGAAAATATCAATACTGCTTAAAACAGACCCTTGAAATATCAATTGAATTCTGATTACTTCATTTTAAAATATTACATATTTTAACCTCAAATATGTCAAAATCCTGATGTGATGGGACACTTCACTTCGAAAATTATTAGCCTTTTCTGGGCCAGATCCCACCTCCCTATAAGAGATCTACAAATTTGTATTTTTTAACAAATTTTGATCCGCCATAGTCGATCGGTTATTTTGAATTTTTTCATTTCATCATCAAATTTGTCAGCGTCCTCGAAAATATTCACATACCAATTTTTTAAAGATCATCACATCCTTTCTTGAGCAGAAAACTCGTGGAATAGTGTTTTTCGAATACATAACCTCAAATATCTCAAAATCCTGATGTGATGGGCCACTTCACTTTGGATTCGGATTCTTGGCATAAAATTGCGCCGAAAATGACCCACAGCTTCCCAACAATATCCAAGGTATTTGGAAGTATTATATTAATTTTTTATTGACCTGTGCATTTAAACAATAATTATTTTGAATTCTAATAAGAAATACTTCTGTAACAATTCGTACAAAGTGTAACTTCGAAATATATACAAAATCACTGCAGATTATACACAAACATGAATTTTCCAACGAATTGATGAAATAGGTAAATTGCAATGAATGAATCTTGGCATAATGGAATGGTCGAAATAAGAAATATTGCAAATAAATATAATATTTACGCGGCATACTTAAACGATTAATAAATCTTACATAACGAGAGTGTTGTTCGAAATGCCAGCCAAAGATCTATACACAGACGGGCTTCTGAATAAGCCGATGTCATTTTCGACACGGCACTTTAGCTATAATTCATTTTGATGTTTTGATTATCGATCGTAATTGCCGGCGCCGTCCGAATGAGTTACGATCGATAGAAAAGCGCCCGGAGCCTCGAATAGCCTTGAAACTTTCGTTAGCGAAACGTGTCGATGAATTATATTTTATATTACTTGGAAACCCGACGAAATATATTGTATTTTCATGCAAATGAATTATGTGCCGAATATTCTCGAGGGAACTTAACGCTTTTTAATCGATTTCATTATAAAGTTTCGCGGTCGGATAAACAGAATTGTCTCAGGATTTCTTTTTTGGTATAGTTTTCAGTGGTAAATTTTTATCTGCATGATGTTAAATTTGCATTGTCTCGTATTTTACGTTTGTATAAATAGTGACTAATTGCAATTCGCCAATTCCAATTTATTTCCAAAATCCAATTCTCCAGTTTTTTCATTTGGCATACACTTTTCCAAAAGGTCCGAAATGATCAATATGGATTTTCTAAAATGTCCTTGAGGAGGTCAAATGTGGAGAATCGTAATATGTTGAAAAATAAGTGTTTCATAGTCAAATGTATTCAACAAAAGTTGTTCAGGAAAAAGGGGACATTTTTCGGTACTATTGGTTTTGACCTTCAGATTTATTTTCAAGGTTACTTGAACGTTAACGCGTATTTTTAGGGGGAACCACTGCTTTTAAAAACGGAGCCGAGAAAAGCAAACAAATTTACGTCTAAAATGATCATTATTGATTTTCTAAAATTTCCTTGAGAAGGTCATACGTGGAGAGTTGTAATATATTGAAAAATAACTGTTTCATAGACAAATGTTTTCGACAAACTATATTCTGATAAATAACTAGTATGCCTGAAATGTCATACCGTAATTTGACGGTTATTATCTTTTTCTTCTACGACCCTTTTTGACACATACTACTCTTGCCGTGATTGTTTTAACAACTCACTTTCCCGCACAGCCCGGTTAATCCTGTTTTTATTCTGTAATAATAGATTTACCATCATGAATACGCGTACATCAAGCGAGTGTGCGTTAATGACACCTGTCAGTTGTCAAACAATTCAATGTATTCGACACTGTTATAATTTTGTTGTTTCAGTTGGTCGTGGAATGATTTATCAAGGGAACAAAAATTAAATTGTCTACCTATTTCGCAGGGCTAACCACAAATGACCCTCACTTGGCTGCGTAACATCCAACACGCACATCCGTGAATAATGAGTGCGCTGTTGCGCTCGAACGGGCACTCGGAGTTCGTCACGTCGAGATTAAAGATACAAGCTCAGTGCTTCTTCATTTCACCAGGGCTCCCAGTGTCGAGTGTTACGCGATCGATCGTGCACGTATATATACTTATATATAAAATCTTTGTATTTATGTCTGGATACTCTTGCCGCAACATATCGAGACGCTGAATCGAAAACCCTCCAAGGCATCTTTCGAATGCATTTCGTGACGATCCTGATACGATTTTGATTTATTTTCATTTTTCCCTTCAGGGCTGGGGAGAACACGAGCTGGGCGACAGGCGTCAATCAGATCTACCATTCAATTAGAAAATTCAACACGATAATCCCAGACAACTTTGCTCGTTTTTTCCAATATTTGCTAGTTCGAGGTATTCCGAATAAGCTTTCAGTATCTTTTCTTGCACAAATAAACATGTATTGAATTGCACTGTTATGTTTCTAAATATTTACATCAACAATATTTACATATGAGTAGTTTCAACACCAGATCGTTCTTATAGTTGTATTATATTGCTAACCTCCACATTGTTGATAACTGGTGAAGAGAAGTTCATTTCTGAATAAAAATGTTGTTAAAGCATGTTGATATGATGACATTTATTTCCAGTATTTTTTCATCTAAAACATCGGAATAATAAAGTAGAAGTAAGGCCTCAAGTGATCTCGCACTGCCCCAAATGCTCAGGAAACCGCACTAAGGCATAACTGAAACATTCTAATCGTTTAATAATCTCCAGGGGATTTGTCCGCAATCCCCGTACATAATATTTACATAATTCAAACGCGATTGTCATAAGACGCGGCTCAGAATCGCGCTTATTCAGCTTAGCGCAGCAATGGCCATTGAGAGCGTTAATCTCATTAGTAGAAATTCATCCGACTTGGCAATTCATGTTCGAGACGACAGAAGAGTGATTTTCACTTTTCGAATACCCCTACTTTTTTTCAGGGTGGAATTATATATATGCATCTATATGCTCATCTCGCGAGATGTACGCACACGTAGACATTTGTCGCGAGAACCGGCTCGTTAGAGTAATCACGAATGCAGCAATCGCATTTGCGACGCAGCATTCACGCTCAGACGTCGACTCGATCTCGCCGATGCATCCCTGGTTCTACGTATCTACTTGCTCTAATTGGGATCAGCCTCCGACCACTCGGCACGTCACAAATGAAAGGGAGTGTACTGTAAGTTCCTGAAGGGCTTCCATGCGAGTTGCGTCTGGTACAAGGGTCCCCTTGCGGGGAGGAACTTATTTTTGTTTTCCATGGCAGGTTCCCGTTAAAATTGCCACCCTGCTTTTATGACGAGACATTTTTTAAATCCGACAGCCACGGGGAGATTTGCGGAGCGACAGTGTAGAAGAGACCCGACAATGTTTCGACTGCATTTCGAGCAGGGACTCGAAACCCAGAGACTGACGGAGGGGTGCGCAGCCTTCAACGGGGAAAGATGAATATCGTAGGCGGATTTTATTTAAATGTGATGGGGCGCGATGATTCCTGACGGAACGGATTCGTAACGTACCTCCGTGACTTTGCGATAAGTGCAATGTGCGAATAGTCGTTCGATTAAATGTACCTTCCATTACCATGCGGACATAATATCGAATTCCGTTGAAAGGATCACCCTAAAAAAAAGGGATGATGGTTTTCGGTTACTGTAAGGCGGATTCCCGTTCGAATTGAATGTCAAAATGAGAGGTTACGGGTCCGTCATACCGTTTCCGTATTGTGCATGGCCCTTGAACCGGTTCCTGATCGGATTTTCTCGAAATTCGTCGGCGAGTGCGAAATCCCGACATGTTTAATGAAAAAGGAATATGGCTGATCCAAAAATGACCAATAAAAACGTTTTTATTAAAATTTCTTTTCTAAAGCTAACGTTTCATTCGAAACTTCCATAAAGGTCTTTCAAAATATTAAATTAAATGTTTTCATCTTTTTGGATTCAACAAAATTTAAGATTAATTAATAAAATCTATTGGCAATATTAATTTAGTTCAAATTCATCATCTACTAGTTTTCTGTACTTCCACGCTTTTCATCACACCGACCCCAATGTCCGCCTTTGGAGTCGCACCGCCTTTGTTCTTGTTTCCCAATACTGTACTAAAATTGAATTGCTATAAGCTCGGTGACCGCTGTGGGAGCGTGTTGAAGGACGAAAACGTTAGAGATAGCTATGCAAGGAATTTCGAAAGACGAGGAATTTGACTGTGATTGTTCATTCCTAACAATCCGAATTCGATAGGAGATATCCTTTTAGATGCGTTAAAGGAAGTCTTTTCAAAAAACAATATCTTGGTATTTTTAATAATTTAAAAAAATGGTGTAGATCCTTTTCCTTCATACATTTAGAAAAGAAGTTGTAGCATTCGAAGTCCATGGACAAACAGGAAGATGTTGTAAACGACTGTGTATTTGTGAAAATCCAAGTATGGTACAAGGGAATCCTTTGCAGTTCTAGCTCCATCTACAAAATATATCGTCATTATGTCCAATTAATGAGAAAATATGAAATTTTACTTTGAATGTAGCGATTTCTTTTTCACAATGCAATTTTAATTTAAATTGGCTTGAGCTCAAGTGTGGAATATCATGATTTCAGTTACTGATCAAGTGAAAATTTAACTTATTTAATTTAAGAGAGTGGGAGTATTACCTACGGGTTGATAAGAGAAAATGAGTAAATTAAACAAAAACATAATATTATATGTTCGAAATTTTAGTGGACAATACCTACATTAGTACTTGTGCGTCCACTGGGTCGTCTTTATATGGCTATAGGACGCCCTGAATTCGTATGGTATATATTCAAGCACGTCCATATTACGTCCTTATGTCACTGGTATGTACGTCCAATGAACGTCTATCTTTGGGCGCCACCAAATTTAGACGTACAATGGATGAATTATGGGAACGAACGAAAGAAGGGTTATACAGACATTACATTCAGAAGGTCGTTGAACATCCAAAAATCTACGCCCAGTGGACCAAATTTATACATCAAGTGTACAGATTCAGAATTTAAAATAGATCAAATGTATTGGACCAAATTTTGAAATCCAGGATACATAAAAGGACGCACAATGTGCTTTCGGGGTCCAGAGTACATGCAATATAAGTAGGTACAACAGATGTACAATGGACGTACGATGGAAGTCCATATATAATTGGACATATTATTACAGGTGGATTAATTTTTAAATTAACTTTATTTTTATATTTTTTATATATTTAACTACGTTTGTACATGGTAAATTCTCAAGAAATCCGCCAATTACACGAATTTTTTTCGTTTTTGTTAATGGTGGAAAATGGCTACTATTTTCCTGGAAATTTATTGCATTTCACTTAGATAATACGTTTAATACGAAATTTGAGCTTAAACACTCATGGGTACTGTAAAATAACTACTCTAAGTTAATGGAGATTACAATGAGTTAACGGAGTTTACAGTTAAGAGACAACAAAATATTAAATCGTAATTCAATAATATTCTGTTGATTATAAATATAAATATAACCTTATTTTTACATAAGTCAGGGGTACAATTAACTTTATAAGTAATTATTATAAATACTTATCAAGAATAAAATAATAGAAAAGGATCAAACGTAAATTGTTTAATTAAGTTATAAATTGTTTTTTCTTTATTCCTAATGTTTTTTTTAAACAACTCTAAGACATTTTTATTCTAAGAAAATTTGTTTTAAGTTTATAATTTTCATGAAAGTAAAGTATTAAACTTTTCTAGATTTGAAGACTAATAATTTATTTTTTTGAAAACTACAGGCTTTAGGGAAAATTTTCGTGGATCAAAAATGTCTTAGAACCTCAAATTTTTTCAGATTTTTTCAATGACGACTTACAAAATTTTGTTCATTTCAATTTTTTAAAAATCAAAAAGTATATCAAAAGTTAATGCATTCGGATAAAATTTTAATGTATTTTTTTATTCATTCCAAAGCAATATTAATCTTAGAAAATTTTTTCTAAAGTCATAAATGGGTTTTAATGTTCATGTTTTATTAAGTATAAATATGATGTTGAATGGCTTTTTGATGAATAAATGAGATGGAATTTTTGCAACTAACATATTTTTCTAAAAATATTTACCGTCTTTATTTATCAATATAATTCTTCGGCATTTTTTCGCAACGCTTCTAATCTGGCGGACAAGTTTCTGACTTCAGAAGGAAAACAGCCGAAAAAATTACAAAATATGTTAGTTGGACGAATACATTTTTTAAGCTATGCAAAAGAAATACGAAAATATATTTTTGTAACTTAGCGCGCAAAAGTTAACCGAGTTACGTTTTTTATGTCTAACAATTTTTTATTAAATGAATAGGGCTCGTAATTAATATTTTTATCGTTGCCTTTATCGTATGGAGATATGAAGTATCTGGGCAAAATTGTTGAAGTTTTCTCATATGTCTCTTTATGTAAACTTTTTCAAAAAGAACGTAATCGGCCATTTTTTTGAGAATTCACCGTATATTTTAAACTGTTTTCTTATGTTTGAACACCTACAAATAAGACAACCTAGAATAAGGAAAAACGACCCGATGTAGGATCGAACCCGGGTCTCTCACTGTTACGACACTAACTCTTTAACCACTCATTCTGCACTTCAAATTCGGTATTGAACGAAGTACAGTTACTTTTACTAAAGTATAGAAATTGTAGGAATGTGACACCTTCCCGATCACGAAATTATTGTTATCCTTAGAATCTAAACCCTGTACAATTTGTCAGTAAACTAAGATGTGAAAAAGGTTAAACATAATCAAATAGGTTAAATATAATTTCACATAGCAAATGTTAAGTATAAATACTTCACTGCATTGTTTGCGTTGAAATCTTACGCTACTCATTCTTACAACAAAACCATTGAGATACTGCATGGAAGAACTTCCTAAGTCGATTGTCTGTATTGCAGAAAAAGTGCATAAACGTGACCCCCACTGAATTGAACCCATATCGAGGTCATTACTTCACGCAGCCCCTCAATTACTTTCAAATTGGGAAGCGTTTTAATATAAATTTTCTGACCTCTACACGTCTAAGACACTATTATTTATAAACCAAAGGCGTATGTCCTGTTAAAAATGTAAAAAGTTAATGATTACTGTCACTATAAATTTTAATAAAATCCTCAATAATGGTGGTCACCTTGAAAGTAAAGGAAGAAAATAAATTTCTGTTTCACCTCAGCATTGTAGTCATCATGAGAATAAATATTAAAGCATAAAAATAAAATTAGGTAAACATTAAAAAAATAGTCCCAGCGATATAGAAATATGTTTCAGTTGTAGAAATGTAGGAATATTAAAGTATTCAATCTAGATTTGTGTTTAATTTACTAAAACTAACAAATTATTATTCGAGGTGTGTTCACAAAAATAAAATCCATTCTTGGTTAACAAATAAATCGGAATATTATAACTGTACTCTTTTTTATATTTAATACATCAATTATAAAGAAATTTATTTTAGATATATTAAGACACCCATTAAATGAAAAAATTCGTAAAATATAATATGGATATTTAACAATTTCGACATTTTGTGCCTGCAATCAAAATATCTGCATGAGAGTAAATATTTCCTAAATGTGGTATATTTAACATATTACGTAAATTGCATATAGTTATTGTCCGCAACATAATACTATTTTCTATTTTTGCGTATTTTAGAATTGTTATTTCACAATCGATATAACCGCAATAGAATAAAGCATTTAATAGACTGTCAGCATATACCTTTTCATTTGATTGTATGCATCGTTAAATATTGGGATTTCAAATATTGAAACGAAAACAATCGTTTGAATGAACTGTTATTAATTTTCGAAATGATTTTATGGACCGAGAAGAATTCACGAAACTATTATGCGAATCACGACCTTCTGATTTCATTGGTAATGCATTTCAAACACTGCTAAAACTAAAAATAGATAAAATCTGTCTGTGATATAAAGTGCCCTAAAATTGGGATATTATTTGTTTTATTGGCAGTTAATAAGACCTTTTAATATATAACTTTTTTAAAATATAATGGAGATATTAAAAGGGTTTGCATTTCAGTAATTCTACATAATTTGTGACATTTTCTTGCTTACACACGGAGACAGGTCGAAAAATCGACGAATCAAAAAGCCGACAATTCAAACAATCGACCCATTAAAACATAGACACAACGACAACTGGACATTGATTTTTTAAAGTCGGTTTAGCTTTATGATATAAATGCTTATTTGCAACTCATTTATGAAACTATTGTTTAATGCCGAACGTTTTTTATTATGTGAAATATAAAATAGCTTTCTTAACATCAGTAAGCGTAATATCGACTTACGAATTAGGATATACTTTTTCCAATTTAAACTGATAATGATAAATGTCATTCGAATTGGCAGTCTTTTGTTCCAAGCTTCATTCCGTAGGCATCAGTGGCGAATAGAAAATTCCCGACTGCTTTATGTAAAACGAGTTCCTTCCGCGTCATCAAATTTAATGGCGCTCCATGAAATAATTAAAGGATGAAAAAAGGCCCACTTCTCATTCAGATTGTTCGTGAAAGTAAAGGACCTTTTGGGGGATAGTGTTCGTAATTCGATCCGGAACTTTGATCAAAGATGCTACAGCGCGTCAATCAGTCAATTTCGCGATGCCCTGATTAAAGCTCCTCCAGACGTACCGCGGAATCGGCCGCGGTAACACCGAAACTTTCCCAGATTTTCAACTACAATTTTACCTCGAAATTCCTCCTTTTCCGGCGGTTATAAAGTTTACGATCTCGAATTTGCAAGAGTAATTCCGCGGGAGTTACGACGATTCAAAACTTTATCCACATTGGCATATAACGTAGGTATAGTCGTAGAAAAAGTAGCGATACCTGTTCATATCTCCATAGTGGAATAAAGGCACTTTTCTTGGTATTTACGGTAACAATAAATTGCTGGTATAAAACGTCCGATTCAGTTTAGATTCGGAACAATCGGTACTTCCACGCTGTTCTTCCACGGTGCAACGATAGCGCAGTGTTCTTTCAAGGGAGAAAAAAAATATCTCTCAACTCCTACATCACCGGAAACACAAAGGACTCGAATTAGCGGCCCGTTAAAGAGCGCCGTTGAATGGCTGATGGAACGGGTATCCGACATAATGATGATGTGGGTCTCCACTCACAAAGAGGCCACGTGCACCGAGATATCGTATGAATGTCAGAGAAAAAGGGACCGAAAATCACACTTTCAGTATACACCCATACAGGAACCGTGCAAAAATCGATCAAAAGTGGGGCATACTTTCTAATTGACCCGCACGCACTCGAGAACTCGTCGGAATGATGCGCAGTTTCAGTTTTAGCAGCTCCCTTGCGGCCGCTAAATATTACAACTTTGGACCAAGAAGGAAGGTCGGTGAAGAATACATATACGTGTATGATAAACTTCACCAATTTCGTAGCCGTGCTATGTAACTAAGATGTTCAGTGGAGCGAAGTTCGCGCAAATGCGTTTCCACGTCATTTTCTTCACTCAAATAGCACAGTAAGATTAAGATACGGTACAACACCTCTCAGGTTTCCGGCTGACATAAAGCCGCATCACAAACGGTTGTAACGGAGATCGTACGTACATGCTGCACACGCTCGTAGTTACTAAGGAAGTTCCATTCCCCCCCTTCGGCTTTCTCTGTCCCTCTTTCTCGCAATCCCTTTCAATGGGAACTTCTCAGCCGACAACTAATTAAATGTTTCTGGACTAACGGCTGCTACAGAGAACAGGAGCGGCTCATAAAATCCGCAGCTCGAAAATCGAGTTTGCGAAGAATCGTAAAGGGGAGGCTTAAAATAGATAATGAACGTAAAAAGCCACAAAGGTATTTACTTTGAGCATTATGTAAAGCGCGTTTCGAGCTTTTATGCACTAAACAGCATTTATAACAAGATACCTTTCCGAGTAATTGCATGCGTACATGAGTTCTGTTTTCCCATCGTTTCAATTGCGCTTGGCAAATTATTTTTATGAATTCGTAATCGAAAGTATTAAAACCGTTTCACGATGTTAGGGCGAGTGCGTCAATATATAATGGTGGCTCACTCCAACTCGGCAGCGAAGTTCCCTGTAGTAAATAAGTAATAAGCACCTAGAGGCTCGTCTTTATTCGAAAATCGGACATTGAAGTTGGCAGCTCGAAGCGTACGTGGGGGGTTTTGATAAGTTGGCGTGATTTCGAAAGCGAGCAGCAATTCTGCTCTCGAACCCATTCAATTGCTGGGAGGTGAGCACGGGGTATGCGCTGAAAGCGTAAATCGTATAATTCAATAACCAGAGGTATTGTCCGCTGCGTTCAACACCTGGGCGCGCTTGAAAAATATACGCAAAGGCTTTTATTGGAGAGTTCATTGGGTTGAATCGAAGGGGCGTTCGGACCCGTCACAATGATCGCCACCAACTACCCGCGAAGACAAAAAAATTTACATCATCAATCGGCCGCTCTGTGTACCGAAGTCAGTTGCCGTTGGGTAAAAGATAATTGATAGTTCGGTTCGGAACGAAATATCGAGGGTGGCGACGCGCATTGTTGGACTACATCGTGAATAATGAGCAGGGACGTTTTTCTACCTTCGAGCTTTCAGGCTAAAAGGACGAATTACCACAAATATTTCAAGATTTACTCCAGTTATTTGTAAGACGATTCGATGCGGGTATACGGGTTGGATGAAATATTCGGAACTCTTTTAGGGTAAGTCGTCGATCGTCCCGTTCGTCTTCTTGCCATTAATTATGCCAGCGTGTGATTTAAATATCGGCGAGTGCGATTTCACAGATTCCTACAATTTGGACGACGTTCCGAGTTACGAGGAATTGATTTTACGGGTCGTGAGGCCAATTGATTCGTCGAATTAGTCGGAATACGTAATTCGAAAAGCTGATCATTAAATTGACCCGACAAAGTAGATTCTCCTTAACAGCCGGCTACGTCGAAAGCAATAAGAGGAAGCGACTAGTCAATGGCGATCGAGTAGAGCTTGAAAGACGTTTAACTTGATGTTTTAGTGGAGAACCGGATACGACAGATGATAGTTTCCGGTTAACGTTCAACGATTTACTTCCCATTAACCTCCTATTTACTAATCAATGATTGGGCAAACTTTGGCACATAGAAAATAATTAAATTTTCGTTATCGCTTCACGATGCTACTATTGATTGACTACATTATTGCTCACCTAAAGCGGGAGAGGGAATACAATGGAAAAATAAATAAATTCCTTGTCAAAACTGTTGGAAATTGTTTGAAAATATCGTAATATCATTCAGAAATACACGAGGAAATAATAAATAAATGATTCTTCGTGAAGAATCATCCAAGCATAGATTTACTGCCTGCAAAACTACCAACGTGTAAAAACTTGTCAACAACCTGTCAATATCAGTAATAGATCGACTTTTTAGGTCTTTAAATAAAATGTTCAATAGTATCACACTTAAGGGACTCGAGGACCTCGCCATTGTGTTTCCAACCGAAAAAGATCGAGGTACGATCTTTGAATGGATCGAAAAAGCAGTCTGTGAATTATAGCTCCATTCTTCTTCTCAGTCGCATCTTTATTTCTATTAAATCGACATGAAAAAACAGATGACCGTGCGTTTCTGTAGATTTTGCGTGCGATTGAATCAATAGACAGTTTCTCATTCATTCCTTCGAAAAGTGACGTTTACAAGCCTCAATGTTGACTGAGGAGTCTGTAAACGTGCGAGAAAAAAAAGGAATCGTATCCCGCACGAGCGAACGCTATTGGTGACTGTGTTTGCCTTTGTTCCGACATAAAGCACTTACGTGCTAACTTTGAGAATATTTTCGTCGAAGTTGTCATATAACGGAGCAATAAAAAGCGTCCTATTGATCAAAATGACAATAATAGCGATAAAATTAATAAGATGCACTCTACAACAATGAAACGTAACGCGAAAAGTTCGTGGATTCGTTGTGTGCGGAGAGTGAGATTCGGACGGAAAGCGATAGAAATCGGATCGGGAAAAAAGCCTTTTACGCCGGAGGAAGTCGTTGAATATCCAATAGGAGTTTTCGGAACGCTGATTTCCGCAGTGATCAAAAGTAATCCGTCAAAATACGGTTTTAAAGTCACGAATGAAAGTTGTACGTGAGTCTCCCCTTCGAGTTGTTCAAAGAACTATTTTTCAAACTTGACGATTCTCGTAATTGTTCGGAACTTGACGTATCCTGACGAGAATAATACGCACTTCCTTCGGTGGACGAATGCAAATGCAGCAGAGCACATAGTTATTCGGGTCTCGGAAAGATTCTAATCTTCGTTTCCGGTCTAGAAAAACCGCCACCGGGCCACTCGTCGGTGCAAATCTCGAGCCACGTCCGGATATCAAAAAACGCGTACGATCGCGATCATCCTTGTGGAAGCTGATGCAAGAATACGCGCGACAATCGTATCTCATTCACGGGTGCCTCAATGAGAATTCGAGGGCTGACGGGTATAGGCGACATCTATTATTTACTAATACGGGGGAGTTTTGGCGCCCAACAATGGATCCGGCAATGGCTCCAGCATCCTTTCATTTGTGCTTTACGCCATATCCTCCCCGCGACAATGCAAGCTCGCCTGCACTCAATGCGAGACTCGCTTTTCATTTGGCTAATCCCAAGCGCCATTTTTACCCTGGTCGTACTTGTGCGAAATCCGGCGATCGTTCACCGGTGCCAGCCGCGTCGGAACGAATGACGCTATTTTCTATCTCTTTCGAGATTTGTTTTTGGGCGAGATATTTCAGACTGGCGAAAGTGCGGGACTATATACGGGCGAGAAAATATGAAAGAATTGCCAAATATCGATCAACCAGGTGGCGAGGTGATGGGAACCAATGACATTCATCTTGCGAATGGGCTGTGCTCCGATGGAAGGAGGCAACGAACGCTCGATATCGTATAAGTCAAGCTGTAGGAACCCATTTGAAGGAAAACATACAAGACGACTTTCCCGGCACGAAATATTCGCTCGAATTTATTGAAAAATGAAATATCCCCTGTATTCCTATAGATCGTGAAATCCTGTAGCTTGAGGAATCTGAGAATGGGAATTTATGGAACATATTTGGGATGTATTATTTTAATAGAATAGAAGAGGTCCCTAAAGTTGTCACAAGCGGATGTAATATATTTATCAATTTTGTTGCATTGGTGAATATAAGATATTGTCTCGAGGCATTACACAATTTTTCAGCACTGGTATTGGCCCACCCTAATATTCTGTTCTAATAGGTAAAAAGTGAAAAAATGACATTGGAAAAAAAATATAGAAAATCGATTGTAATTTCCGAATAAAAAAATTAGTCATGGAATAATATCACGGTATGTCTCGCGTCTATCTGTTTACGGAAGTATCGCTAAATGGCCAATGCGATACTTGAAGCTATACTGAATGCCCATGATCCGGAAAGTATTGTTAGTATCGCGAAAGTATCGGGCAATTATTGCGGATATAATATTAAAATCATGAATTAAATCTATTAAGAAACTGCATTAATTGAAATTTCAAAGAATTTTAATTATTTCTAAATTCTATGTAATAGAGAATAAATTTGAAAAAAACATTCTTGTATCGGGCGCGCATCTATCCACTCCGATACACTTGACGGTACATAATGATCGAAAAGATGTGACACTTGCAATTCGTATCGATTGTTTGTATTAGAATACCAGCGGTGACAGCCAAGGTTTTTTTTTAATTTATTGGCGATTATATACAATTTCTACTTATGTATAATTGTTTAAAATGTTAATAACTTTAGTTTATTTATCGATTTCATTTTAAAATTAGATACTTCCAATACTTGCGCGATACGTTGCGGTACATATTTTTTACGTCGATACGAACGACAATTTTCGATTTATGAGATATCATGTATCGCATTATGTATCGACTGTGCTGTTTAGCGATACTTCCGCAAGGTAATACACACGAGACTTGATGCGATACTGTTGCAGCACATATTTTTTAAGTCAATTATAAACTGTAATTAATATTCTACTAAGTCAATAATAAATTATTTCAGCTAACCTTTAATAAAAGTGATACACTAAAATAGTATTCACCGTTTCGCATTCGGCATTCGGGAAGTAAATAATGCATTTCATGTACATATGTTTTCAAAATGAAAATTCATCACGTATTAAACTCAGTAGGTGCTCATTTTTCACATAAGATCCCATAGAATATGAAATTGCATGCCTGAACATTTTAAAATAAGAGAGCTGTGTATAATAAGTAGAATAATTTTATTTCGTCCCATTATTCCTTAGCGACGAAAATGATAAAAGTTCCATTTTAATCGTATCTCAGCCGAAGTTTTGAAATTTATCCAACTAAAAGTATTACAGAAAGAGTTGAAGAAAAAGCCTCACAGTTTTATACGTTTTTATATCTTGTTTAAATAATTATTTTTAAATAATAATTATCTTTTTCTCACATTTAACTACCTTGAAAATTATATAACCGTGATAACAAATGCACATAGATTAGACTATAGAAAACGCACTCAGCACAATCCATTTCGGGATGTCCTGGGGAACTCCTGAGGACGTCCAAATGTCCTGGGATATACAAACGTCATTTTCATATGCACACTGAAAAATTTAGGTTCTGTCACTCACTTAATTCTTCTTACGATGTCGATTAGTTTCATCCTTTGCTCTGTTTCCGTATGCAAGGCCGAAAACGGTAAAATTTACAATTACTATTCTTGCTGTTATTCTTACAGTTGGCAATATGTTCATGTCAACTTACAGTTGGCAATACAAAATGTTCTATGACTCAGTATTTCATTTTTTATGTTCAAATCCAATAGGACAGTCCCGGTGTTTTTTATTCTTAACACTATGGGCGCGTCGATCGTTTTTTTCACCCCCCCCCCCTAATCACTTGCATGGAGCGAATAATGTAGTCTAAAAATTGTTTTTTCAATGCTGACAAAAACTGTTAAATTACCTATAGAGTACGAAGTTTGTTCACAATAAAAATGGTAATTGAAAATGCGAATAGAAAACGGTTCATAAGTAACAATAATTCGATGCATGTTCAACGTAAATATGTTAAAAATTGTTATACGTATATATACAACGTCAACAAATCAGCCTAAAGAGAAAAATGATATAGGTTTGAAAAAAGAAGAGTTACTAAATTAGAAATGAAGTAAAACTCTGATGATGCTTTATTATTTGCTGTCCGAGGTTAGGTTTGTCTATTATTCAAGTCGTAACAATTGACATGAGTTTGATTTAAATTTTAAAATAATATCAACTTTAGGAAGTTTCGTGGAGGAACTTTATTTTTAACAGCTTTAACAAAAATCCTTAGCATTACAAATGAATATTAAAAAAAGGTTTTTGTATACCAACATTTTTAATTTTCATTCTTTATTTACTATTATGTTACTTTTATGAATAGGGCTACGAACTAAAACCGAAAACGTTAAATGTTGTTTTTGTAATCTGTTTATATATGAATCTTTTTAGACGTTTTTTAATATATTCGTTATTGTTTTTGTGATTTTTATGTGCGTCTTTTCAGACGTCGTTTTTTTAATATATTATGGCGACCGTTACTTAGATTTTAATTTATTTATCCATGTAATTAAGGTAGTTTAATTTTAGTTTATTGACCCATTTTTTGTGTTTTGTATTTTCTAACGTATTTAAACCGAAATTTTCGATAAACATTGAATAACTCTGAAGTCTTAGTCATGCAAAGGTTTATTAGGTTACATGCAACTAATATACGATACATTTTCTAGGTCTGAAACTCTATTGTAGCTTACAAGGCAACATTTAGGTGGAAACGTAGTAAATTGTACTTTATTGCGGAATTCTGTATTTCACTGCGTCGAGATAATTAAAATTGATGCTTCAATGCACACACGACAGATATTCACTATTTTTGTCAGGAACACTTAATTATCGATTGATATATAATTTGAAAAGCTATACAAAAACTAATTCCTATTAAAATATTCTTTATATATTAGTCTAGTATAGATTTCAAAAGCATTTTTGGCCACTAAAGAAAAATTTGCATTATATATTTGTGCCGTGAAAGTATTATATATATCTTTAAAAATATTTAAATATTCCAAACAACGGTTTTACTCCTTTCGTTCTCGCATAACATCATCGTAAAGATAGATAATCATAAAACCCATTCGTTCCTGTCGATAAACTACAGAAGCCAGACAAAGATGGAACATCTTGTTTGTGTCGTACAATAGGGAAGAAATTCACGAACTTTCGAATTTCCGGTAAAAAAAAATCTCTCGAATCTGACATGCCTTTTGCGAGATGACGCACTGCCCACGGTGACCTAGGGCAACGTGCCGCTTTTTTTTGTTCCGTTAACAAACACCCTCGCTGTAAAAAATATCCCGGACGAAAATATGAGAAATGGAGACGTAAAGCGTAAAATATGAAACTCGTCCCGTTCATCCTCCCGGCATTTCCGAGCACTTCCGCTATTATCAATTTCCTCGGTTCCCGTGCAGGCGAACGTCGAAAAAGGGATTGTTTATGATATAAATTTGAAAGCACCGGACAAAACTTCCCTACAAGCATTACGTAGTGTAGGATTGCGTGTAATTACAAAATCTGATATAAATGATTGCGAATTAACAATTATTAGCACTCGTTAATAATTTGGAATTTAGACAATTGATTCTAATGCACTGATTGATATTCAGTTAGTTTAATTTTTCATTCAGGGTATCTGTTAAGGCCTTTTTAAAATGAGTTACCAGAACAAAAGGATGGACATAATTTGTTCACTAATGTCCAATTTGCTATGAATAAAATCATCTCACACCAATAATTTCTCAAGATCATTCGTCAACAATAGGAGGATCATTGCAATGCTGGCTTACCGATTCAGTTGAAGTCTTGAACATGGCCTGAGACAGAAATAGTTAATCGTTAATAAAGTGTTCAAACGTTTTTTAAACTTGTTTTTGTTAATCCTGACTGATAAAATGATCAAAGACAACTGTAATGTTCAAATCTGCGCGAAATAACAACCGTGTTGATCATCCACTTTCAACACCCTATTAATATCTATTTTCACCATCCCAAAAATTTGGGTAAGGCATATTCTACTCTTTTCAAAGACGTACTATTGATCTGTGCTATTTAAAAAACGAAAAAAATTGTCAAACCCGGATTTTCTTCAATTAAAGAAAAAAAAAGTAGCTTTTACGGGTATTTTTTAAAGTCTAATTTCCAATGCGAAATACACCATGAAATTCACTAAAATAAATTAAAATAGAACGGGTGAGGTCCAATGTATAAACTTACGTCATGTGGTTATATTATTAGATCGAGAGCGTGACCACCAAAATATTAGACTATGTCCTTCCCATATTTTTTTGGAGTGTGGAAATAGGTAATACGTTGGTGAAAATTTATGTTCATTATGACCTCAGGCTAATTTAATCTTGTACCTTCGAAATATTTTGTCCGTATTACAGTATGATGTACTAGGCGTTTTTCATTTAAACTAATAAATACAAACTTGGAGCGTTCTTTATCATAAAAAACAAAGATAGACATCTCATTAGAAATCCCTTGTCCCAAATATTATTTTCAATAAACAGCCATGAATTGACAGTAACAAACCTTTTTGTCCTACGGAAAAAAATAATATTTTGCGGAATAGTATTAAATTTGGAATGAACACAAGCATAATCAAAAAGAAAAAGGAAGCGTTGTTTCGATGTATAAATCATAAGCAAATGCTGCTGATATTCAAGATAACCATAGATAGTAACAAGGAAATCAATAATTCAAAGTATTGAGCTCCACTTTACATAAGTTTAGAATTTGCTAGTATTCAAAGAGGACAGCTCTATTTTGACCTTTTTTTCAAATATATTATTCCGCGTATATCCATAATGCATGACTCTCGTGTGTAGCTCGGAATAACTTGAACTCTGTTTCTTTCATCTTCGCCATTATTCACAAAATACTACATAGTAGTGATAAATACGCGTGTTTTTCCGACACTCAATTTTAGGCGTGACTAAGAGAAGGCTAGACCGACATTCCGCGAAAATTCGAGTCTCGCCCGGATTTTCTCCAAGACTTGTAGCCCTTTCTTAATTAAAAATTTGTCATGCTAAATTGAAGTGGAGGAATAAAAAAGTGCTGGATCGATCGTGTCGTTCTGTTGCGACATTGCATGCTGGGCAATAGCGACAGGCATGTAATTCATTTAGGCAATAATATATTTCCATCGTCCTACTAAAAGAATTTTACTTGGGTGATTGGATGGAACAAGAAGTTAAGTGATTTATCTCGCTACATGATTTAGTATCTCATAAATTTGTACGGATTTCCATACAATACTCTCGCATAATGGAAATCATGAAATGTTTATCGTTATCACGCGAAATTGGTATTATTGCTTACACGCAATGAAAATCCTGGGAAATTATAAATTGGTGTTACGCGACTCATTTCAGTATGCAACTGCCCTGACAGAATTTTTATAGCGAAAAGTGCAACGAGGCATAAAATATCAGGGATATGCTGGAGTACTGTATTGATATTTCGTATTAAATTAGGTTTAAAGTGTTATTACTTTTTATACAAACTTTGTAAACATAAAAAATAATTGTGAATAGAAATAATAATTTTACATCGTTCATACTGTCGTTGAAAGCTCTTAATAAATTGATATATTTTTAAGGGACATTCTTAAGGGTAATATAATATAACAGGGCGCAACATACTCTTTTTTCTATTTAGAATCACATTTGATTGTCTTAATTAGCTTTCGACTACCTTTTACTCCCACATTTGGGAAAGCAGCGTTCCCAGAAGTTTTTCTGTGCATAGAGCAGTCTTTGATACATCTACAGTTGTGGCAACTATCCCCCACAGAACATGGATATTCCTGTAAGATTATGATAACCTTGTAGTCTTGTAACTTTATGCGGAGGTTGAAAAATTTTCATTCACATAATCTTACTCTAAGATAACATTAACGTGAGAATCATCGATCAAACTTACTTCATGGAGGTTACAGGATAATTTTAAATTAATTCTGTATAATCTCTCTATAATATGTGTGTAATGTCCTCTTAAGGTTAACATTTTATATATATCGGTGTGTATTATTGTACTTATAAATATGCGACGTTTCATACCAACAGCGCAACTTTGAATGACAACAGTTTTTATTTCTACTTTACTTATATATGCTTCAAGAGCCTTGGCTTAAATATAGCAACTTGGACCACTAATAACATACAAATTTCGACTTATGATAATTTTAATAGGATGCGATATTTCTCATTGTAGAGTTGACCATTGGTTATCTTTATTTTTACGGAGAAGAAAATTAGTTAAAAGAGCAAAGAGGGAAAACAATATATGACATGAACATTGTACATTTTTAGATGACGTTTCTAGTAAAAATATTTTATCAAATATGTGAATAAATTAATGGTAAAAAATGTAACTCACTTATTTGTTCGTACCTTCCAAATATATCAAAAAGAAATACCGAAAATTAGCTCATTCAAGTACGAAACTATTAGTAAGTGCAGAATTCTGGTATACGCAACTAATACATACTAAACATAAGTTGAAAACTGTTAGAAAAGAAAGTCACTGGATTATATGTAAATGCACCTAAAACAGGGGTCGTCTTACTCAAATATTCAAATAGGCGTACCTCCGTTCAACTACAACATTTCTAAACAATTTTATTTTCATTTGAAACAATATTCACTTTCCTTTTAATTAAAAATATAATAATTACTATTAGAGGTGTCTAACTATATCAAAAGTATGCAAACTTTCAGTCACAAATTTTTCACGTTTATCGCCAAATTCTAGTTTTTTGCTCTTTTCTTCGTTCAATGCTGTCATATTTTAATAATTCTGTTCTTTCAGTATATTATTTCACTGAAACATTCTGTTTAAATATCCATGCAATAGAACAAATGTACTCAGTCTATCCGTATGTAATAATATATAAAGTTCTGAACCTAATCCGGGAGCTAAACAGAGCTGCAAGAGTTGCTATAACACCTAGTGGCGATAAAACTAACTAGGTCGGTCATTTTTTTCAAACGGTTTGTTAGCACCTTATATTAACATAACATATTAAGTATGTAGGTTATAAGAAACCTTATTTCAATATTATGACAATGTTTCGTTTAAATTACTGTAAAAAGCACTTTATGTATCATTGTCATAATGTATTTTTTTCCTGATTCAATCTGATAATAATTTATTTATATTACTGTTTTTGTCACAAACAAATTTACTAAACGCTGCGCATCTTTTCGTGCCTAACTTGATTAAAATGAAGTAATTCAACCATTATTAAAAGCGTATGATATCCGAAAAATAATGTCAGTATATTATCTTCGTAAGTATAATATGGTGCGATTTAAAGTCTCAAAATTTATGTTATTTGCCAACCTGAAATTTGTTAGAAAAAGAAATTCTGAGCATGCCATCACTTTTAGTACTAAAAACTACTTTGTAATAATACCGAAATTTATGAAATTAAATTATAATTTACCACAATATCAATCAAAATATGGCATAAAAAAGCTACTTTATATACATTTGAACCCTTTGAAGGAATAATCTGTCCAAAAGAAAGTTCTAAACATTGTCAAAGTAGAATAGTTCTGGGGTCCATTGTAATATGATATTAGTTTTTCAAAATTCCAAACTACGGATCCAATATAGCAAATTTCGCGGAAATCAAGTTTTTTGGGACAGTGAATAAAAATCTTATGTTACCTTCTTGAAAATTTTAAATGACGGATTCAATATGACGGACAAACATTTTTAAATTCACGCAAAGTTCCCGAAAACTATTACTTATGTGTTTTTGGGGTCGATGAATATTAATTTGTTGTGAATTCGTAAAAATTCAAACTCTCCGATCCAATGCGCCTTCAGCTAATAATAATACGTTAGAAATGATAATTGTACATATTATAATAAATAAATTCTCTTTTGCTGCTGGAATATTCTAAATCTGGTCAAAAACAATAATTTGTATAGGTTAAATCTTTGAAAATATTTAGCAAAATTGTTTTTTCAAAAAAATACTTTGGAAATGACACTACGTTGTGACATTGTTGTTGACATGTCAGATTATCTAATGCTAAAATAATTATATAAATAAATAAGTAAAATAGAGTTGTATAAATAAATACTCCAACCGATCACGGATCACCGAAATTTTCACTCGTGTAGAGTGAATTTTGACCGTTATTGAAACCGTTCAATCCTAAAGTTGATCGGTTCACACTGTTCTTGATATTAGCTTCAAGAAATTTAGGGAGGTGCTTTTTCAAAATTCAATATATACATAATGTAGTAGATAATTTTTTCGAAAAAGGAACAATAAAACCCTTCTCTCAAAATTTAAACGAATTTTGATAAAATCCAAATATTTTCTGCCATTTTTAATCAGATATTTCGAACTTCAAAACAGAACGAAACAAAATGGACTGTACATTTTTAAATAATTAGTTATACTCGATGTATAATTTCACATTACGAATTCGATGTCAACTTTAGGGAATTAGAACCTAAAGAACCAATGTGTCGGGGGAAAAGTTTAAAAGTTCACTTATACACTTAAAACTGACTATTCCAAATCTCCAATGCATGTTAATTGCAAATAATTGGCAATTTACATTTCAACACTTATAAATATCTATTACATTTTTAGAAAGTAACGCAAAGCTATCATGTAGTACCGAATATAGGATTCCTAACTGTTAAACCTGTAAACCCCTTTTTTCAAATGTGAATACAAACTTACAATTGCTGATATTAAGTGCAATATTAGTAGCAATTAATTTTCAGAAAACTCTGGGTCGTTGGCGCTTTAAAATTGTTGTCGTTTTTTGCACAGAATGCAGAAGTAAATATTTTGTTAAGGTTCGTAATTTATACTACATCAAGAGACAAAAAATGTTGAATTGTAAACATATACAGACTTTTGATTGATCCGTTCATTGCACCATAATAATTTCCGAAATATACTTATTTGTTATTATAGCAGTGTGTCTCCTCATAATAATTTCAAATTCCATCCGATTAAAGTTAAATCGATTTTTTTTTCACACCGTTCACTTTGTCGGAAGTGCTTTTTACATTGGATTCGCTCAAGCATTTCGTGTCCCCTGTTTCCTTTTTCTTACACATTCTTACTTCGTCTTAAATACTTTTCCTGCACTACTGCAGCTTCCTTGTTAAATAATCAATGACCCTTTCTCCTCTTTTGCGCTTTACGTAAATAATGGAACGCATCTCGCAAATAAAATGCATGATACATAAACGCGTGTAAAATACTCAGATCGATACGCCTGCACTTTCAGTATTGATAATTTAAATATTCAAAAGTTAGGATCAAACCGAATATAAAATATGACTCGCTGACGAATTGTAAAAAGGAGCAAATCGAACGTGTTTATGAATATAGACTACTTCATCAATATGCATCTTTTAATTAAAATAACTTATATTACATCGGTATGCATGTGTCTCAGTAATTATTGATCGATCTTGCAAAACTGGTGTTATAATTCGTCTGCATCATCGATGTGAACGAGAAAGGTGTCAGTTTTCTTCATTTTTTCAGGATTCTTCGAAGTTCGTAAGTAAAGGTTTACAAGAAAAATTTATCAGAATGCTTGATTGGGAGAATGTAAAGAATGTTTTGTAAATTTCTTTTCCAATAACAAAATGTATGCTATGAAATTTAAGTATTTCGAAGTTAACAGGGAGTAAGTGGAAAAAGATTAATTTGATAATTCGGATGAGATTGATTTTCTGTTGGATCGACGTGTTTATTAGAGAGAAATATGTGCTGTGTAAAGTTTTGCATCTTATCCAAAGAATCCGAAACCTTAAATTAGTTGGGAAAAATTTAATTACACGATGCCGAGTCTCAAAGAATGAAAGAGCATCTCGTTACGAAAGTTTTACGTTAGCGTATGCCAGTTTTCAGTCCTTAAGCATCATAATAAAGTAATTCATTTTCATGAGCTATTATAAAACCGAAATTGAGAAATGCAAGTTTTCTGAATATAATGTAAGAGGCGAATTTATTTTTGTAAATGATTATATTGTCTAATAGATTTTATAGCATTAAATACTTTTTCTGATTTAAAAATCAATTTTCAAATTTTTATCTAAACTTCTATTGGTTATATACTCTTTTTTATTTATTATTTTTATTATTTGTAATTTTAAAATTGTAAACATTAGATTTAAAGTCTCTAATTTTAATAAATTTTATAATTTTATCGTACAGTTAATGCAGACAATTTTTTTTTCCTAAAGACACGCACTGTGTTTATTTATATTTTACATTTTAATCTCAGAGAATTTTAAACTTTCCTCGTTTATATAAAACAACTACATAAAAAAGAACACTAAATATTTTCAAATATTGTATAAAAATATTTCTCTTTATCCACTTTCATTTTTTTGTTTTGATATCTATTGCATTGACGGCGATCAACAATTCAGCAGATAAATCCTAATCCTAAAATCTTTATACAAAATCGTTAAAAAAAAGATGTCACAAAATATAAAGAATTTATAAAATTGTGCCATAAACTTTAATTCTTTTAGCATGAAATATCAAGTGGTATTCTTATATTCACTCAGTCGCAATAAAACGTGAAATATATCCGAAAAAATTGAATGAAGTGTAACCTGCACGAGTGAAGGTTTTACCTTTTTAGAAGAAAATTTACTGTAATAAAAATTCACAATTTTGATGTAAATATCGTAAAATTGATTTACTCGGTTTCTTTATGAGTTTTGGAATAATTGTTCTAACTTTAATTAAAAAAGCATATCGTTGTATCGATCCTTTTTCATTACGCAATTTCTCTGGGTTATGAAATTTTAAAATATCATGAAATATTTCATAAAATAATTAGTCAATACTTTTGTGTTTAAAAGTTAATTAACAAAATATTCTTTATACTCATGAAATGAAAAAATTATCATTGCTACAAAAAGAAAACTTTTATTAATCAATTTTAGCGGCATAACTAAGAACTGATCATATATTTAAATGGATGGTAGTTTAATAAATCTACTTTTTAATTGTAAAAACATAGTAGCTGGAGTCAATCGAATTTAGTAAAGGTGTATAATTTTTTTAGGTTTACTAATTGGTGGACATATTTCATAACGCGAAAATTTATTAAAAGTATAGAAATTTTGTTAGTTAATTTTTTATTTACTTTTTTAATCGTCGCGATATCATCCTATTTTTCACTTTTCCCAAATTGTTTAATTCAAAATACTTATAAATCCTTCGGATTTACGAGGTCGAAATAAACAACTCTTCGATTTAATCTACAGATTTTATCTAACAAGGAAATTAATATAATAAATATTAAGCTAAATAAATTATTGTACATTCAAAGCGACAACCTCGTTTTTTAGGATGCCCATTTTCCCAAGGTTTACGAGGTATACATAGTTCTTAATAATCCCATCCCTGGTAGAAAAACAGGATAATTTCCAATTAGTTTTTCGGGGCTCCAATACTTGTAATATTTTTAACTCATAAAAAATATACATTTTAATAGGTACATGAAAAGAAAAAATCAAAATTGCATTAGAAAATTTAAGTTAATTGAAATAAAAAATATGATAACATAAAGAGAATAAAAAAACATCATAGAAATAAAAAAGTTTAGGAAGAAAAATAAACCGATATCAGGATTACGAATATGATTAAGCGCATGATTAGCATGCAATCAAAATTATAGTCAACTGGTTTATATGACTATAAATAAGGGTATTACTGATATTTTCAAACAAATTTTCAAACCTTATCATAGAAATAACTTGCTTTGCATTACTGTCTTTTTTTACTTTAGTAATGATTACTAGATTCGAAAAATAATAAAATAAAGTTCAAATACACCTATAATTATGATTTAGGGAAAATGCAACCTGAAAGCCAAATAGCTACAAACGAAACTCAAACAATTTGAATATCGTGAAAATTCGTCTCTGTTGCTCTTCAATGACAGCTCGATTTTCAATTTGTTTCGCTCGTGCGTTGGTCCTTGCAGGAAATAAAAAGTAAAATCGAAATTCTCTAACTACAAAAATACAATTTTTCTAAAAAGTTAACCCGTTGATGTGAATAACTACACGGAGAAAAATGACTCCGCTGGATTAGCTGATTCATATCAGCTAAAATTTTCGGCTGGAATTGCCGAAAATATATGCAATTTTAGCTGTTTTGATTCCGCTAATGTAGCCTTAAGCCTACTCAATTCGCGCATAGCTCTCAATTTCCGCTGCATTAGCAGATTTGTTCCGTTAAATTTGCGGACTTTTTCAGTAAATTTAGCTAAAATTATCGGCTATCTCTAACGAAATTCCAACAGCTGTCCCTATAGGATAAAATTGGTAGAATCTGCGGATTTTTCGGCTGATTTTGCTGATTATTTTTCTTCGTGTAGAGAATTTCATAAAACATAACATAATTTACTTTATTTGATTTCATATAATAGTACAGATATTAATGGAGCAATACAACTATTGACAAACTAAATATAATATTAAATATCCAAATTTACTAATATTTTTTAATAATACTGATTTTCCTGGATGCATGTAATAATGCGAAACTTTACAGAAAGTAAACAATAAAATAAAAATTTCAATTAATTTTAATGTTTCGAGTAAGCCAAAATTTTCAACTTTCAAACTCTTTTTTATGCAGAACGTGTAAATATAATTCCTCTTTTTGTAGAGATATATATGTTATTTTAAATTTTATTATTCGGACTAAAATTCGAGTCAAGAACATACGGCCAATTTTGTTTTTAAACTGGACAATTTGTTGTTGATAACATGAGAATAATTATCGTTGAAAGATGTTAAAACTGTAGGGTAATACCGACCCATAATTATTTCCTAATAATTTTAACCCTAGTTCATCGGGAATATTTACATATATTTATGACAAGTTACTACGAGGTTTGAAAAGATCTGTAGATGTACTTTATCATTCCGGATCAGCAAAAAAAAATGTATATGCTTTTGTCGTGTAATCTATAGAATACGTATTATTTTCTGTTTTATATAAATAAGTAAATATTGTAAATTTGTTTCAATAAAAACCCCAAGTCTTTGCGTCTTAGATTTGGAAACGTCTTTTAACAGAATTTTAAGCGATAAACAAAATAACTTCGCCAGATGACATGATTTTTTCCGATCATAGGACTGCTTCCCGCATACCCTGATAAAATAGAAACATTGACACCTGACATTTAAAAAATCAGGCCTTAATAAACACGAAAATTAAAAAAATCTATATAACACCGCTAATAAAAAAAATCGGACGATTAAAATCCCGGAGAAAACCGTCAATACAAAAAATTTATTTTAAAAATCAGACATTAAGATTACCTACATTCAAAAATGTCAAAATTATAAAAACCGACATTAAAAACCCCGGCATTTTAAATACCAGACAATAAAAATGTTGACATTCAAAAACACAACAACTGTAAACCTTGCACTTCAAAAAACACGTGAATACAAAAATCCAGCACTTTAAAAACTAAATAATAAAAATCTGGATATTTCAAAAATCAGACCTTAATAAACAATAATTTAAAAACCTGATGTTCAAAAGCAGAAAACTAAAAAACTGACCATAAAAAACCCGAGAATTAAAAAACGGGACAATTAGAAACCCCGATTAACAAAACATCTATATTAAAAAAAAAACGAAAAAAAAACGATATCGAAAAACCATACAATTAAAAAACACTTTAAATAATAAATAATAATCTCGACATTCGAAAACACACGAACTCAAAACCCACTTGAAAAATCGGACATTACAATCCCCAAATTCAAAATTTGATGACTATTTAAAAAATCAGCACTGTACAAATCAAAATCAGTAAAAAAATAGTCAAAAACGTTAAATTTTAAAAATTAGCCCTTAATGAAAGCAAAAATTCAGACATTCAAAAACACATCACTTAAACATCCCAGCACTTTAAAAACAAGACAATCAAAAGTGGGCATTCCAAATAATCAAAATCTCGAAATTCGGTCTATCAGAATTTTGAATTGCCGGGTTTTTTCTTTTCTTTTTTTTCTTTTCAATTTTAAGGTTTGAATGTAGATATTTCTATTCTATAATTTGGGTGCGGGTCGAAAGACCAACAAGTAAAAAAGCCGATAGGTCAGAAAACCAACAGTCAAAAAAACCGACAGTTCAAAAACTGACAATCGAAAAGCCGACAGCCAAAAAACCGACAGTGCAAAAAATGACTGTCCTCCTGACGATGTGTCTATTTTTTTATGTGTCGGTTTTTTGACTGTCGGATGTTCGACCTGTCGGCTTTTTGATTTGTCGGTTTTTCGACCCGCATCCTCTAATTTTCATCGCGCCATGTTTTTGAATGTCGCGTGTTCGAATATCGATATTTTTATTGTCGGTATTCAAAATGCTATAAATTGTTAAATTATTGGCCGGGTTTTCTAATGTCGATATTTTTATTGTATGGTATATAAATCGCATTGTTGTTGATTTGTTGGTGTTTATAATGTTCAGTTTTATTAATGTCCGGTTTTACAAATGCTCAGTTTTTCAATATTGTTTTTTTTAATTTCCGGGATTTAAAATATCCATTTTTTTAATTGCTGGATTTTAGTTAGTTGTTGGGTTGTTTAATTATCAAGTTCTTGAATAAGGAATTTTTTAATTTTCGGTTTTTTGAATGTCCGGATTTTGATTATCGCTTTTCGGAGTGTCAAGTTTTTGAGATGTTTCTGAATAATTTTTCATTGCATCTTATTAGAAACGAGATAATGCGAAGGTCGGGATAACCCCAGAGATCGTAATTACCCCATCTTCCTAACTATTTCTTGAAAAACTCGTTTATTTTTCAAGAAACTAGTGAAAATGCATCCTACGCAACTCATCATTTGCGCCATCAATTATCTACCTCGGAAAATTGATTGAACCCGTAGTCATCTAATCCGGTATGGTAATAGTTCTTATTACTATTCATGCGAACCGCAAGATGCCACGCAATTAGTCAAATTTCGAGCTTAATTCCTCAGTTCATTATTCACGCGGCGCACACGCGAAATGTATACAATACTCGCTCCTCGTTAATCCGAAAAGCGGCAATATACGCCGTTCTTTGTATGCCGATATCAGATCTCAGGTATCGGCGATAAATAGCAACCTGTCGCATCCCTCCGGCTTTTCGGGTTTATGCCCAATATAGGCATGCATTCACGCGGGGGCGTAATCGAACGAAATAAATAATCTGAAATAATGCGCGCAATGTTCTCGCCCCAAGACGCTCCCGGCATTAACGTGCCCTTCGTGGTTCAGCTGGGGGGACTGCATAAATTGAACTAATCAAGACATTAATCTACCCACCTAAATATACGAGTATGTAAATGTAGTTCTAATTCCTATTTTCGCCGGAACCCGGGAAGCATCGTAAAAATGTAAATCCTGCTTTGAATAATATCGCCCTCTCCCTACTGACTTCGGTTAGATGGCAAACGTACGCTAGCCACCTAGACAGGTTGCTTCGAAAGGTAGTTAGGTATGTATAAGGTCCTACCGCCGCGGGGCGCACCGACCGCATTAAACACTCGTACCCGCAATTGCTATACCCATACCCGAACTCCCTGTTTACGGGAAAGTTTGAAACGCCATAATTTTGGGACTAGGCATCTACATTTGCGCCTCCGCAAGCGCCATGTGCGTCAGAAATACTCATGATGCGTGTACGGTTGCATGCAAGAAGTAACCCAACGCATACGTTAATTCCGTCATGCCTCTCTTGTGTCCTAGCATATTACAAGAGCAAAGTGCAATGGAAACAACTGAATTTGTCACATATTTAACCTGGGCATATATCGCTGGTTAAACATTGCGATGCGCTTAACAGTTTTGACATTAATACCGAAAATACAACGTGTATGCACTGCACGGTGATAAATTTTCACGCGTTCCAGTCAATTCTTTTTTAGGGATGTTTACGCGAAAACAATTTTCGAATTTTCAAAGGGCGTCAGTAGCGATTAATTTATGTTTCTTAGCACATTACTGTCGAAGGTCGATACACCCTTTTTTAATTTTACCGTGGTGTTAATCCAGCATTTTTAACTAAAGACCTATGCTGATAATAAATAATTAGTGGAGACTGAGCTAAGGAATCATCATCAAAATGTTTGCCACGAAAACATTGTGGAGAATGATCTCCGGACATGAGCGTAGTAGTCGATTTATGGTGGTTCTAGCTCATATTTGTTGAAGTAATTTTCGATGTACCTTTATTTGTGGATCCCTTCATCGGATTATTTGGAATTTTAACGCAGGTCTCAGAATCTTTTTGCGGACTTTTACACCAGTCAGAAATTGTGAATCCCTAATGTTGTTGTTAGACGGTTAGACCATTAAGCAGGGAGCTTTCTGCTGCTATATAGTTAGAATTGTAATTAACTGTCACTAATTAGCTTCGCTATTTACACGACGTCTATTATTAGGACACCCAGGATACTAACAATGCCACCTGTCAATCATGGCAGACACAACGAAAAGATTAGATTTTCTTCTCAACTAACAGCGGGAACTAGCTTTTCGGCATGTCCTAATGAACTGTAATTTTGAAATATATTCAAACTAACCTTGACTTATCAAATAACATAAAATAACTTATGAAGAAAATGTATTAATTTTACGCTGCAAATTTATAAGAAGTTATAATACTAAGATTAAGAAGGTATTATTTCATATCGAATACCGTGACATCAGGAAAGTGGTAACATCTTCCTGTCACATGCATCTTCATGCCAAGCAAGATAAACATCCCGGCATACCTACTAGCAATTTTTGATACGACAATGTCTTTTGAAAGCTATCGGATAGAATGCTTTCCTTAGAAATCTAGTTGTCCAGAACATACCCAATTTCGCATTCAAACCCATTTTCTTTACACGTCACGAATCGGACATGAAAACAATCGGTGCATGCAGTTGCGATTTCAATTTTCCGACGTGCATCGAAGGGTTGTTAAAGCAAAGCGGAAAATGTAGCTACTGCAAGAGAAAGGACGAGAGGGAAAGCGAGTGAGAGAGAGAGAACTCGGAGAGAAAATTGCCCATCTCGGATTGCATCGCGCATGGGGTGGATGCTGGAGCAGCTGGGGCTCTGAGATATTCTGTCGTGTCTTGTGTCATGTGAGCCGGTGTGTATATGCAAGCTCGCGTCTATATGCCTGCTGGGTATGTACTCACGCCTCAAGAGTTTGCACGGGTCGCTGTTTGTAATTGCTGCGAGAAATGAATAAGCCAACATGGCGTATAGCCGTGCAGTCACGGAACGGCATAATCTGCGTGCCAAATTTCATAAGTATACAAGACGAAGTGCACGCGATGAACGACTGTCCGAGCCACTGAACAGCTATGAAGATGACGATGTCGCGTCTATTATTTCTCACTGTCATTTTCCTACCAGAACCTACATAGGTTGAGTACTAGTAGTTCTCTAGTACTTTTTAGTGCTTTTAGTGTCGGTTCGTGGAAATTTTGAGTGGTTTTGACATTGTAAATGTCCCAGTAGCAGGATACGTACCAGTAAGCGGACAATTAGCGGTATGTTATTAAAATTTGGAAATTACAATATATAATGATAAATGGAATTTTGTACGTTTGTAATTGACAAACTTTTAACAATTTTTGTAATAATTTGTTATGGTTAATAACGCCAGTCAAATGCAGAACAGTCTTCATAATGATGAGAATAATTTTGACACCATCTTCGTAATACTTCTGAATTTTGCAGCGGAGTTTTCAATTTCTCAGAGGAAAAACTACTTGGTAATTTGAAAACTGGATGTTGACATAATGTCATGTAATTGGTACATAGAAAATACATTTAATAAGACTTGTATGTGTGTATTTTTCGAAAATAGATAGTATCGAAATATCATAGCCCAGATTAACTAGTCTCAGTTATCTAGTCTAGTATTGTGGACTCGAGAATTCTCGTCTCGGAGGGATCCTTGACGACACATGGCGTGGAAAGTCCCGTCTCGTTCTCGTCTCATCTTGCCTCCTCTCCAAATTCTCGACTTTTTTTTAATATTTCATTACCCTACGCACTCTATGGTTCTCCCTTGCAGTCCTTCTTTAATAATATCTAGCAGATAATTTTTTTTTCGTCTTTTTAAATGGCGAACACCAGGAGTTTAGTGCCTTCAATTACGGAGTCTAGGGTATCGCGCTGTTTAGTTCTTCATCTTTTCAACTTAAACGCGGGCATTTAAAAAAAGAAACAACCGTTTTGTTTGCTATTTCAAATTATTAGCTGGTTAGTTTCAGCTGAAAATTCTTAGATCAATTACAAACGATAGTAGTTGTTCCTAAATGACAACAACAGAGGTTAAAAATTCATTACAAAGCTCCACATCAAAAAAAGCCCGGATCTGGAGATCAGACTATATCTATGTATTTTTTGAGAAGCTCAAATCATGTCCAAAGCCCATTTCACCATGTCATCTTGATTCTTGACATAACCGCAAGGAAAACTATAAATCAACTTTAAAATATTAAAATAAAGACATATTCTACCCTGAAAGGCATATTGTGTTTTCATTATGTTTTTGGAGTTGCTAATAGTAAATTCAAAATCCACTCAGTCTATTCAACCCCATTGGGTATACATTTTGAAATAACATCAAGAAAAGTCTACCCCATCGATCCCAAAATTTTGAAATGAAGGAATCAAGTCCGAATCGGAAAGTTCGCCAGCAGTGACTACGAGAGTCATGTTTAGCAGTATTAATGAATCATAGAGCAATTTAATTCCCACTTTTTAGCTTTTTATTCATTTAAAATTGCAGAACTCCAGCATACAATTTTAAAACATATGTCTCCCAGACCAGAATCATTCTTTATTTTAATATTTTAAGGTCGATTTTTAGGGTTTTTTGAGGTCATGTCAAGAACCACAGTGCAGTTGAATGGTCTTCGGATATTGTTTCAACGACCCAAAAAACGTATTATAGGTAGACATTGTGTGCCCTCTAGATCCCGACTTTCGTATTTTTGTGGGGCTGTATTCTTATAGATGGTGCGACTTTGCAAAAATTCCACTAAATACCAACGTTTGTACAAATGACAACTACGCAGGGTACCACATTTCAATGCTATCACTAATTTACCCTTTGAAGAGTATGTCAGATCTGGTTTTTCTGAAAACTCTATCCAAAATATATCAATAGAAATCGAGAAATATTGATAGTGATCGCTGGAAAATCGGAAAAGTACGAAAAACAGAATATGGCCGAGATCGAAAAAACATAGTAGATATATTGTGAAAGATGGATAGAGAATGAGAGATTTGAAAGAAGATCGAGAAAGGACTTACAAGATCGAAAAATATTAAATGAAGTCGCTAGAGATTGAAAAATCTTATATAAGTAAGAAAAAGATCCATACAAGACGAGAAGGATCAAACAAAGTCAAGAATGATAAAAAACATTACATCGATGAAGATCGATGGAAATGGAGAAAAATCAATCAAGATCGAACAGAATTGCGAATAATAACAAAATATAAAAATCGAAAGAGCATGTATAAAATCAAAAAAGATCGACAGAGACCGAAAAGTTTAGTTCGAAAAAGAGCAACAGAGATGAAATAAGATCGAAAGAGATAGGAGATATATCGGGAAAGATCGAGAGATATCGAAGAAGATCAAGAAAGATGAACAAAAATCGAGTAAGTTCTAACAAGCACAAGAAACATCGAAAGCCGACGATAGAGATTGAAAAATTTCATAAAAGTTTTTGAAAGATCAATACACATCGAGAAACATCGAACGAGATCAAGACTTATTATAACAAAAGATCACTAGACATCAAGAAGATCGATAGAGATGGAGAGAAATCAATAAGAAAGGGATCCAGAATAATAGACTAAGTTCAAAATCTTAAAAGATCCAAAAAGATCGACAGAGTCCTAAAAGTTTCACGAAGATTGAAAAAGATCAAGAGCGATCCATGGAGATCGAGAAAAATTGTAAAACTACGAAAAAAATGTTTGTTAGATAACATTAATGAAAGAGAGCGAGGGAAAGACGTAAGAGCAAAGAGAGAGTGCAGAACGAACAATTTTTACGGGTGCGAGTCGAAAAACCGACAAATCAAAAAGCTGACAGGTCAAAAAACTGACAATCATAAAGCCGACAGTCAAAATGCCGATAGTCACAAAAAATGACTGTCCTCCTGTTGATGTGTCTGTTTTTTTATGTGTCGGTTTTTTGACTGTCGGTTTTTCGACTGTCGGTTTTTCGACTGTCGGCTTTATGACTGCCGGTTTTTTCACCTGTCGGTTTTTCGACCCTCACCCATTTTTACAATTAAACTGTCGAGAATTTCAAGACGTGATTACATGAGAACGGGACGAGAATTTGTTCTCTTACTACTATTTTCTTCTCGATTTTTCCGAGACAAGACAAGAACTTCTCGTCTTGCCTCTTTTTATCCTGTAACAATTCTACAATGAAGTCATTATTATTATAACCATTATTATTATAATTATTTCTAACCAAAGCGGATTAATATTTTGAAGTTAATGCCGATCAGAAAATGATTATCTAAAATTATTTTTGCTTTTAAGCAATTACGTGTTAAAGAGCCATATTTGGAGGTTTAGGTATCGAAATTGGCATATAAAAACATAGTTAATATAAAAAATAATACCCTTTGAAATATCCAGTTTTTATGAAAATTGCACATTTATGACTTATGGTAGAGACCATAAAGTGAAATTTGAACGCAAAATTGAACCTAAAATGTATGCTAATGTGATTACTGAATTTTATCGTTTAGGACCAAATTTTGATTTATCCCATTTTTATGTTGTATTTTATTTTTGTATAATAGCCTCCCCCTCGTTCTTGTTTTTTAAGTTCCTTCGAGATAAGATGATGATTTCCTTCAATATATCTTGGGAAAGAATAGCGATTCGTGTATTGCCGCGGAAGCCGTTAAACGAAACATAAAAATATAGCGCGTGTTATGTGAGGAGTTCATCGTAAAAGCGAGAAAAAAGTCTATAAAAGCATTAAATCGAAAAATATAGCGAGGAATCATACTTTCACTGGTTTTTATCGACCATAACATTACGCCTATGTTGTAAATCGTTATCAATAAACGGCGACATTGATTGGGAACAAATACGATGTCAAAAAACACGTTTTAGGAGAATTATAAAAAAAAATGTTACTCGTTTGTCACGCGAAAAGTAAGTGCCGTAGAAATTTCACATAAACACGTTTTCCGGTCTGTTTGATCGTGGCATTTTATATTAGATGCATATTTTTCCCGCGTTTTCTGTAACCATATATTGTTAAATCCTTGCGGAAACTCTACTCTCCTACCGTCTTTCTCACGCGAAATTTCGCCTCTGGCGTTTTTCTTATTCTTACTGCGAGCGAGAGAATACTTTTATTTGAGGTACTTTATGCATTTTATATGCAATGTAACTTTATATATGTACCTTTTTAAAAGTGTACGCTGTATTTTTCGCGTGTTTAGAAAAGAAATGGAATATTGAAAATCCGATTTTCTCCGGAAAATTATGTCGCTTAGGAAGTGCCGCTTGTAAAATTTTTAATTTAAGTATCATATATATCTTCATATATGTATATAAAAAGAAATGAAAATGTGAAAACGAATTTTTTGATCATACAGGCCTTTGAGAATCAGATGCTGTTAAGGTGAGATCATCTATTTAAGATATTTGTGAGGATCTACTTAAATCAAAGTGTTAAAGTCAAATTAATATATAAAAGAAGGATCATTCGGTTTTTGGTCGAAGAAGTAAAGGTTATTTTTCTAAATTGTTGACAATTCAAAGTGACAAAAAATGTTAAATGATTGAAGCTAAAAATTCTGATATATATTAAATTTTTTATTATTTTTATTTTTTATATAGTTATCATTAAATGTTTTCTATTAATGAATGGACAAATCCACTACTTTTTTCAGTATTATTTAACCTTGTTTTCCCAAAGAGTTTTGAGCTATTTTGAGCTTCGTTACTCAAGTGGGACATAATGTTGTGAAAGAAAGAACAGGGGCCACGCCCCCACCCCCATTTTTACCACCAATTGTTTATATCAATAAGAAAATCACGAATTTCCTACTGTAAAAAAAATTTGTTAGGCTTTTTCCTGATAACTAAACAGAATTAAAAAAGACTTATAATTAGCGTGCAAGGAAAAAAGTGGGACTGTATTAGACAGATATATAATTTAACCTAAAAATAGTAAGTTCCTTATAACGCGACCACTTTCACAGTATGTGTAAACTTTTGTTACATTTATTATTTCGGAGTTCAACACATGGACTGTCGCAATTCAGCTCGATTTAATACTTGAGGATTTTTTTATTTTTACATGCGGAACTATTTGAATTTTGAAATTCTCTGTGCAGATTCCGATTTAGCGATCTAGAAAACGCTTACACAGCATGAAACTCGAATTCAACGACCTACAAAACGACTTTTAATTTTTAACTGTTGTCATAACATTTTACTTTTATTTTGTTTCAAAACTTTTTTTTGAGAGAGAGGATCATTGCATTGAAAATGCCACAATTCATGTACCAATGTTCGTAATTCAACGATTCTATAACCTTCCGAAACATTTATTTTACTTAATGAATAGTCCTTTTATTTTGCATACTTAATATTGTATGTAATAGTCTGGAAAATAATCGACATATAGGTTCCATAAACATGGTAAAGGAAAATCTCTGGCACCACTTCCATGTGTGTCAACTTTTCTATGCTGGTAATTACTAATTTTTACTGATTGTCTTTTTTTAGTTCATTTTTCTTTACAAATTTTCTATTTTCCACCCTGTATCAGCCATGTTGAATATCATTGAATGACATAGTGATTAAACATATACAGATGTCAAATTTAAATTAAGTTTAGTATTATTCTGTTTAATCGCTCAGTGCAGTAATAAAAAAATATACTATATATTCGGACACGTAGGTAATACTGGTGAAGCTAACAAACTATGAGCTATTAGACCCACCAGCTATATGCAATGATGGTTCTAGTTTTGTTGTATAATGTTACATAACTATTCGTTAATCTAGTTAGTGCCCAAAATTTTAATAATGCATGAACGCAACATTTGGACGCAACTTTCAATTCTTCCGACCCAATTTAAAAAAAACGATATAAATCAAAATAGATAAATTTTTCGACTTTTTTCAGAAAAATTCAGCATTTTGATACTGAAAAACCAATAGTGACCATTGCAAAATCTACTAACCGTGCATTTTATTAATCAGCTTTTTTTTCTCCCGCTGCTCCAAAATAACGCCTGCAACTTGCAATTTTGCATTTTGGCGCAGAAATTTTGATTACAATTACCAATAAAATGTTAGAATTTATGTGCCTTTGACAATCGCAAAAGCTGCGTTTTTTGCCATATTTCGATTTATTTTATAGAAAAACATTTAATTCGCGATTCTCGGAAATTGAACGTAACGGGAAAATTCTGCTAACGCCATCGTCTTCGGCACGACAATTCGGTTTGGAAATGATATTGCGATTATCAAAATTAAATTTTCTTTTGCTTTAAAAACAATCGAAATATGGCAAAAAACGCACATTTTGACACAGTGGGTGCGGGACGAAAAACCGACAAATCAAAACGCCAATAGGTCCAAATAGCGACGTTCAAAAAGTCGTCAGGAAAAAATCGACAGGCAAAAAAGCGAATTGTCATAATACCAATAGTCAAAATACTGACATTAAAAAAACCGACAGGTGGAAAAACCAACTGGTCGAAAAACCGTCAAGTCAAAAAACCGATAACCAAAATATTGACATTCAAAAACCCGACAGTAGTAAACTGAATTGTCATAATACCGATAGTAAAAAAATCCACACATAAATAAATAGATACATCGACAAGCGGGCAGTCATTTTTTGAAGTGTCAGTTTTTTTACTGACGGCCTTTCGATTGGCGTTTTTTTACCTGTCGACTTTCGGACTGTCCGCTTTTTAGAAGTCGGTTCTTCGAAGTGTTGGTTATTTGACTGTCGGTATCATGACCATTGGGTTTCTTGGTTGTCGGTTTTTTTACTATCGGTATTATGACAATTTTTCTGCTGTAGACTTTTTGGCTGTCGGCTTTTTGACGTGTCGGCTTTTTGACGTGTCCGGTTTTTGACTGTCGGCTTTTTGAAGGATCGAATTTTGGATTGTCGGTATTTTGAATGTCTGTTTTTCGACCTGGCGGCTTTTTGATTTGTCGAGTTTTTGATCCGACATATTAAACCTCATTTTTCTTGACAATACGACGTGATAGAAAAATTCTGTTACCACCAACGTTTACAGCATGAAAAATCCGTTTGGAAATAATACTGTAATTGTCAAAGGAAAAACAAGTGTCGGACACTGTTATTTAATCGTCAAACACTGAACGACTTCAATAAATTGTCTAAAAAAGAGATGATTGTCAATTTTGAATACCTAACCTGAAAATGATTCATTACTAATCTGAAATTAAGCCACTATACTCACATTTTCATATGGTTTTAATGATATCCTTATTAGTGGTTCAATAATATTTGTAATACGCCATCTACCAGTGCAGTCAAATTTCATTTATTTTCAAGATAAGTATCTCTAATATCCAACCCTTTTTTTCTGTCACTCCAAAAATGAACTATTATCATCACTCATAAATTTAGCTTACGTTACGATTTAATGAAATATAATTTCAATTGATGAAAACGTAGAGATCTTATTAATTCTGAGAACTTTGGGCGAAGAACACAGTAGGGGTATGATTAATTGTTCGATTATTTAAATTATGAGGGGACTTGCTCGGCAAGGAGGGATTCCCGGAGGACGTATTTCGGCACGCGCCAGAACTCGAACGCGCGCATCCTATCAATTAACTCCCGTTCGTTTACCCAATGTACTAATTCGGTCTATGCAACGGAATTATGGAGTTCATTGTTTCGGTGTGAAATGAACCGGATCGGATCTAGCAATCACGCATATGTCATTTGCTTCCTATATGCCATCCATAATGCGGAGCTTGTCACTCAACTAATTCACCCTTGGACCAGCTGACCACGTCTTGTCGTAATCGAACCTGAAGCGAATGTGACAGGAACATCTGAGGATGAGCGTGCGGATATTCCTACCAATAGTGATTGGTTGACATAAATGAATTAAAATATACTTATGTAGTAAATTCAACCAAACAGAAAACTTGCTATCACAACAAATATTCAGTTTGATATCTGATGCAATTACGAAAGTAATGTTTCAATTTGAGATAGTTAGTCCTTTGGGAACAATATTTAATTTCGATTCCAAAATTAATTTTTATTATTACTGATATTGTTGGCGAGAGAGAGAGAGAGAGAGAGAGAGAGAGTATTACTGTTCTTTAAAAAAATTGAAAGCTTCAAAAATAAATTTATAAACAACCTTTATTAATTACTAAGATTTTCTTCTTTTTGCCAGTTAAGAATCTTTTTAAATTTTAACCAGTGATTTTACCATACGCTTTTTGCTATTTTCTGAAACTAACGTAAATAAGTATATTATGCTCCTAGGGAAGTAAGTGGGCTGTTCGCTCCCGGCAATAACGCCAGAGCGCACAGCTTATTTTCTTCCTCGAGTGCAATATACATTTTTTTTTCATCCCCAGCGGAAAGTTCGTTTACACTGAACCAAATTTTTCTTCATCCGAGCCACGAACCACGCAATATCATATCATATCATACATGATAATCGTTAACAAAGTATTCTAGGATGTAATGAGGAGGATGCTGGGTTGTGGCGAGAAAGGGGGGGGGGTTCGGGGGGGGGGGGGGGCCAATCATTTCTGATTTATGAAAAAATGAAAGCCGAACTTTTTAGAGATTCGATGCCCTGGGATGGTTGTTGGCAAAAAAATTAAAAAATAGCAATTCAATGTTCTTTTATCAAAGGTATTCAATATTGTTTAGTATTACTTATATATTACGTTTATGTTTTGATATTCTATTTTAGAGAAGTCTATTTGTTTCCCTAATATAAATTGAATTTCATTGAATGCATTTTATTAGATATACGATCCAACTTTGATGTATACTGAAAAGTTGTATAGAGAATTGAAGTATAGACATAAGATTGTTGATGTACAGCAAAGTCCTCCGAGAACTTTTCGACTGTCGGTATTATGACAATTTTGTTTTTCTACTGTCGACTCTTTGACGTGTCGGTTTGTTGAATATCGGTATTTTTACGTTCGGTTTGTCGACCAGTCGGCTTTTTGACTTGTCGGTTTTTCGATTTTATTTAAATTTATTTTTAAAACAATTACTACTTTTCACAATTTTTAAAGAATTTTAGTGACCAGATAAAAAAATTTAGTAAATACATTTACTAATGTTGAAATTTTTTCTTAAAAAAAAAAAAAGGCATGGTTTGTTAAAATCTATTTTTTTTTAACTTTTAACTGGGGTGCGGGTCGAAAATCCGACAAATAAAAAAGCCGAAAGGTCAAAAAACCGACAGTCAAAAAGCCAACACATACAAAACTAAACACATCGTCAGGAGGACAGTCATTTTTTGAACTGTCGGTTTTTTTACTGTCGGCTTTTCGATTGTCGGTTTTCTGACTGTCGGTTTTTCGACCTATCGTCTTTTTCATATGTCAGTTTTTCGACCCGCACCCCTTAACTGTCGAGAAGAAGAACGTTTAAATCAATAAAAAAAGTTGTTTAACAAATTATTTTAGCAGGTCTTAATTGTTTTTCAGGAGTATAGTAATACTTTTTCCCTTCATTAATATCATTAGTTAAAATTAATAAAATAACAAAGGATAATCAATCTACCACAATGTTATACAATCGAAGAAAAAATCTCGTTCCACGTATATGCATTAGAATCATTCAGAAAAATACGTATTTTTAGAAATTTTCATTATTTTCACCAATTTTTAAAGCATGAACGAATAGGGAAAAGCAAAATATTTTCTCCCTAACTACAACTGTTTTGTTCGTGGTTGTTAACAATTTTAAGGGGATCGACATACGTTATGAGCTTGTAAAAAATTAGTTTCTACGCGTTAATGAGTTAAACGAAAGTATGAAAGACATGTAAAATAGTTTTTTAACTAAAATTCCAAATCTACTCCAAGAGGATTATATTTCATGATTTAAAACTTTCAGGTATTTATTTTCTGTATTTTATATTTTATACCTTATTAAATTTTTTGTCTACGGTAATGAAGAAATATTATTTTGGTTAATAAAGTTAATATATACGTCATTAAAAAAAGATTATCACTTTTTTAAAATTACTCTTACATCTCTACACAAATTCGAAAAGTTTCAAGTACTTTTTATGAGGAAAGCGCTCTTATCTTTTAATGCATATTTTATGTCTACATTTCTGACACTATATGTCAGACTGGTTTTAAGACGATATAGCAGAAACGGGCTGCAGAATGATAAAAATAAAAGATGTAATTTTTTCAAAATTACACTGCATTTTCATTAAGACATTGTTAAATAGCAAAAGAGCATATTCTAATACCACTTTTATACTTTCTAAAATTTTCATACATGAAAATGAAAGTAATTGTATCATATTTCATAAAATGAGAATTACAATAATAATCAACATTTAATCCACGTCAAACCTGAGTTTTCTGCGGAATATTTGCTCGTAATCTTAAAAAATTAATTTATTGTCGTTTATTATCGTATTATTTATTCGTCTTAATTAAAAGCTTAGTAAAACACTTTAAGAATCTGCTTTGCTATTTGAATCTAATTTTTAGAGTCTATTGTTTCGAATAGGAAAAATAATATAATCATATGGAATTTTCGTCGTTACTGTAAAATATATATTTCATACTGTTTTGTTGAAACAACATTTTGATTTACAAAATAGTTTAAATTTTAGCTTTTACTAAACATTTCTTTTATGAATAATAAGTTTTGTGATTAAAAGTTTGGTTGGTTAATTGTTAGATAAGTATCATAAAAAATGACGTCGTATGATATTTTTCTGAACATGATATGGACTCTTTATGAACTCAAAGTTAGCAGAATCTCAGAAAGTGACGAATCTGATTACTTTAGACCATATCTAAAGATCATTCTAAACTGAATTTTATTGTACTTACAGGGATTGTTCTAATTTTCAGGTTAACTTTTATTTTAAAGCAGGAAGTATTGTAATATGTTTAGAATAAATTGTAGCCACATTAAAAAACATTGATATCAATAATCACTATCGAGTAAATAGTCTGATATTCTATAACAATAAAAATGCATCTATTAAACACAAAATTATTATTTATCTGTGTTTTTGTTATCCCACCTTATACGAGTTAGAAAACTAATTTAAAAAAATAAGTGGTTTAAATGTGAAGAATGGTCACTATTTTTACTAAACGGTTTTTCTAGAGCGCTAAATAACTGTTCGGAACATACCAAGAAAACAACTGTTTTAAAAATTTATTTGCTCTGTACCTCACAGAAGTAAAAATGTCACTCTTTATCAAGAAATTTCTCGGTTTTCACGCGAGAATGTTAAGCGTTTATTAGTAATTCCTAACAGATAAATAAACGATTCTCTGCTTTTTTAAGCTTGAGTTCGAAGTGAACAGGATGCTTAAGTAAAATTCAGAATTCAGATCTGGAATTGAAACAAGATAAAATGTTTAAACACAAGTCCAAAATTCTATACGGAAAATTCAATACAAGGTCTGCATCTACTCAGTTAAACATAACATATTCACTTATACGTTACTTACGAAAGCTTGCACGGCAAATTCTGTCCATAGTATCTATGAAATTATAATGCGTACACACATACCTTTTTGTCCAACTTTTAATTTATTCATCTAAACCCTTCAATTGCCATGTGCCAGCCTTTGTTCCTAGACATTAGTACCAACTACTCGGCTAAATTTCCCTATACTCGCAAACTGCTTTACTTTATGAAAGTTGAACTGGCAAACGCCTGGTGGCGAGTTGATTTAAAAGCCAAATTGTACACCGCAGTGTACAAGTGTATGTCTCTGTTAAACCGAGGCGAACTAAAAATCAATAGCGCCATCGAAAACCCAGGAATTGCACATTATTCTCTAATGTTCCCAAAGTGGTCCTATACTCGAATAATGCAGTCACTTACTTGGAGTGTGTATTGCCTAGTCGAGAATAACTGTTGAATTGATACTGCATTCGAAAGGCATCATCGAATTTAGGAAGTACCGCAGCTGGAATTTGGAGCCGAATAGCAATTTATGATTGGTTTTCCAAAATGCATTTCATTGCTGTATTATATTGTTACCTGGGAACCATTTTGAGAGCATATATGACTTAATGAACTTTCAAAAATATTTCACTATGAAATTACCAATTGAAAATTCGTTTGCACTGATGATTTGATGATTGATGTCATTTAAACAGTGAGAGAAAAAATAGTAAACTTTACTAAAATATGACTACCTACTACAGTAAATTTTCGGAATAACTATTGTCCGTAACAGAAATGCAGTTAGATTACTAAGCGAAAGTCGTGTTTATTATTTGCATAGTAAAGTATGCTAATATTCTGCTTTTTCTCTGTCAATAATTCGTAAATTAACAAAATGCATCAGCTGATCCATTATAACCTATTTGCTGTTACACAATTTTCTATTCCGTAGTACATCTTACTAAGCAAATCGCTAAAATGACTACTTGATTACACAGCCCCACAAAAAAAACCTTAAGTCCGGATCTGGAGGTCAGTCTATGTCTATAATATGTCTTTTGGGTCGCTGAATCCGAATCTGAAGTTCATATAACTCCATCACGTCAAGTTTATGACCTAACCTAAAAACACTAAACAATCCAATAACTAGACCTTAAAATGTTAAAATAAAGAATAATCTGTGGTTGAAAGTCCCTGCTACATTTTCGTGATGTTTTTGGGGTCGCTGAAATCATATCTGAAGTCCATTCAGCCTCATCATGGTAAATTCTTGACCTCATAAAGAAATCTAAAAGTCTACCGTGAAATATGAAAATAAAGAAAAATTCTGGCCTGCAAGGCATACCATGTTTACTGGACAGTCCTGTTTACTACCGGAATGTATAATGGATAGTTCTCCACAATATTGAACTGTAGTGGAAGTACTAAAATATACTGAACAATACTGAACTATACTCGACACTATTATGAAATAAAAGTTATGGAACTGAATATGCTTCACATTCAGTTTCAGCGACCTCAAAAACATAAAGAATACATGGTACGACTACCAGGCGAGAATTTTTCTTTCACTTTAATATTTTGGGGTCGATTAGTAGATTTCTTGAGTTTACATAAAAAATCCGACATGATGGGATTAATTGGACTCTAAATCGGATTGAAATCTACAACCATTTTTAGCACTACACACGAGTGGTCTTTTCTTTCCATCCCTACCATTTGCTGCTAATCGTTTAAAATTGCACAATTCAAACAGACATTATTAAAAGAGCTTCCAGTAATGTCCAGAACTATCTGGTACATTCCAGTACTACCCCGTATGTTCTATTATTGTTCAGTACTGTCCAGTACATTCCAGTATTGTTCAGTACAGTAAATTCCAGTAGAATCCAATATTCGCCATTGATGTCCAGTACATTCAAGTTCAGTACTGCTCAGATGACAGTTCCGTTTACTCCAAACAATTCAAGGAGTAACTACATAGCACAAGCTGTCGAGACCTATTATACATCTAATGAACTTCGCATTCGGGTTCAACAGCCCGAAGAATTAGAAGGAAACATTGTATGGCTTTCAGGTTAAAATTTTCCTTTATTTTAACATTTTGGAGTGGATTTTTAGGATATTTTTGAGGTTATGTCAAAAGCCTGACCTGAGGAGATCGAATGATCTTCGAATTCAATTTCATCGCCCCCAAAAAAATAATTGAAACATGATATGCATTCCAGAACAGATTTTTTCTTTATTTTCATATGTTAGGGTAGATTTTTAGATTTCTTTTTGAGGTTATGTCAAGAACTTAACGTGATGACAAAATATGGGCTTTCGTTTTTTGTGGGGCTGTTTTTTTGTTTTCTCTCAGTTCAATTAATGCTGATCTTTATAAGAGATTTGACTGATTCTATGTTCGAATCGAAAAGGAAGAGCATTTCTTGCTGATAGTTTGAATATACTAGAAAAAGCTTCGTACTTTAGAAAACAAATTATATTACAGTTTCCTAATACTTCACTGGTAATAATAGATAATGTGTTACAAAGGACATTTAGAAATCACTACTTTAAATCCATAGTTCTAGAAATAATCAAGTAACATTTACTGTGCAATTTAAGATTGTTTTCTTCTTCATCATTCGACGTTACTCGTTGACACAAACATTTTTAAACTGAATGAGAGATAACAAATTTAATAAAAATAAATTTTTTTTTAAACCTGAAGTAAATCTAATTTTAAATATGAGACGAAGATCAAAATTGAGTAAATTTAACTAAATCATCAGTTGCCAGTGGATACTAAATATTAATTAATTTAATTCCTGCATCTTCTAGTTAGAAAAGTGAATTACATGTAGTAAAAATGACAAATAAACAATAAGATTATCATAATGGTGGTAGTATTATTTTAGTACAAAATATGTATATTTGTGTTTTATTAAAATCAAATAATTTGATTATGGCATAAATTGGATGTCAGCACAGCAGCATTTAAAAGTATATAATAAAACGAGTATCACATAAATGTAATTTTATGATTAACATATGTAGATCGAACGATTTCGTAAATATACTTGTAGTTGAATGTTCCCTGTTATAACCACATTTAGTAGTTTAACTCGTCCTCTCTATTACAGATTGAATGTATAAAGTTAGGAAGCAAGTTACTAGCGAGAACTAATTGGCGGCTACTAATTGACCCTTAACTCGCAGGAAATTCACGGATAATGAAAACATTTCACTATATCGAATGCATAGAAAGTAATGAAACAACAAAATTAGTCTAAACAATTATTGATTGAGATTATCCTAAATAGTCAACAATTAAATATTTAATGTTATCTTAAATATAATTTGTTTTATAAACGGCACTAAATCAAGGTAAAATATTTTATTTATAAGAAAATCTACGGTACAACTTGAATCTAAAACTACGAATCGAATTGGAGTTAATAATATAACAAATAAATATGCATGAATTAGTTTATCAATCAGTTATGAAAAAATACAAGATTGAGATTAAAAATAATCCAGATTTTTTTTCGTTAAAATGATATGCAATAGTGTTTAGTGGTATTACAACATTTTTAAAAATAGTTTAAAACATAAATCAATAAAAGTCTTTCTAATTGAAACGTAATGAAATAAAAACACACGTTCCCTCAGCAGTTCACAGTTGACAAATATAATTTATCTTGTTTCTGCGCACAAATCACCACTAACGAGCTTACTATTCCATTAATATTATAATAACATCGACACAAGAATATTTTAAACTTGCTGAGATTTATTTAAATTGAATGAACAAATACACTAAAAATATTGATTGATTTCTTGATTGATGAGTTTCGATAAAAAATTATTTAAATTACTTACTCGGCAGGAAAATGCAATAATAAATAAATTTGAACCTTCTTATATTAAATAAAGATAGATGCGACAGTCTATGGAACTTAATTCAGAGTTTTTGAAAATTATTAGCCATCAATTTTATCTATATTTTGAAGGCGGTGGAGATGTCGAATATTTAATCGCAATTTCACAAACGAGTGAAAATAGACTTTTTATTATTTCATATAACGTTGACGAATAACTTATTGATAATGCATCATCCTGTCTGTTAAAGTTTGTCAATCTATTTCAGTATTTTACCATTTATTTTTCATTCTCACGACATGTAATAATAAACACATTCATGTCACAACTCTAAATACACACTGCAACATGTCTGAATCTGTCCAGTTTTTTGTTATATTGCCCAGTTTTTCTATACCTTTAACGCGGGAAATAACGAAACTGGACAGAAACTGGTCAAAAACTGGGCTCATTTTTAACCAAAGCAGATACAATATGAAACTTGCTTTAAAAAATTCAGATAACTTATGGCTAAGTTTGAAATGGATGTTTATTTTTTATTGTTAATGCGTTTGCAAATAACATGATAGGTCGTAGACCTCAAGAATTTTTGCATTATTTCTTATTTTTTCGACCGTCTTGATTAAATAAGTACCGATAGTTCTTGGTGTGATCATTTTCATTATAATAATTAAATAAACATTTCGATGCCACACAACAAATCAAACAATTTCCTGTACGTCTGGAATCAAAAAAGGCGATATTGACGGGCTACCAAGATCTCCTGATTTGACGCCTCTGAACTTCTTTGTGTAATTTGAAAAGCGTAGCTTCAGACATTTGACGAAATCAAGGAAAATTATAAAAACCTAAATAAAAAATTCTTCTAAATTATCGCTATCCACCCATTAAAAAAATTGATACAAATAAATTGTAACGGACTAAATTGAATAAACATACATCACAAATCCATCATGCTACGAATGATCTGTATCAGGAAAGAACAATAAAAATAAATGAACAACCATTGGAGGAAACAATGATATGGTATCATCCCCACGCAGCTTTAAGATCATCTTTCTCACCTTAAGACCTTTAAACCTCATCGTACATGAAATTCGTCGATCTTTTTCGCTAGATCTTTTCCTTCTTCCGGCAGATTCAACGAACGCAAAAGTAAAGGGTAGGTTCGAAAAGCGTGCGATTGTGACGGAATATGAATAGCCACGTCGTGTCAGCCCGTTCGAGCTTCCCCATAAATCCCTTTGAAAAAGCTCATAGGTACATAGGGCACTATGTGTGCCTCCCTTTGCACGTATACTTGTGGGAGGGCCCCGTTCTTAGTTACCGCTCACGTTCCTGGAAACGGAAACTTTATTCGGAGCTTGTCAACTGTATTTATGCAGATACTGTAGCCTAGGAAAACGTCGTCGAACCTTTTGCAATCGTTATAGAGAGATTTGAAAAGTAGCGGGCGTGACCTCTCCCTCTCGGAGGCAGAGCCAACGAAAAACTCTTCTTCGACGCGTACCCACGTTCAAGTTTCCGCTTTGTCGGGAAGTATTATGAAACTTTCGCGGTTTTGCTCCAAATATCAAAGTTTCTTGCTTTTTAAAAAGTGGGGAATTTGTTTTTAATCGCTCAGACGATCAACGTTACTTAGTAACTCGGCAAAAATTAAACGCCCATAGAACAGCGCTTGAAGTTAGGCGATGATTAGCTTCAGTAAAAGTTAATATTCGCATTTTAGGATAATGTATCGAACAATAAATAATTAACTACTTTACTAATAACAAATATTTCATAGTATGTACAATTCCTTGAAATTCCTGATATAAATATAAACATTAAGAAATTTGAATGGAATAATTCAGAAATAAAATGTTGGAAAGTGCAATGGAAGCTCATAACAGACCATATATAATACTCTTATTAAATAATCCCCGAAAATAATCTATGAAAAATCAAACTAATATAAAATTAACCTTAAAGTCCATTTGAAATGCTCAAACTTTACTGTAGAACTGAAAAACATCCCTACTAACGAGGAGATTATTAGTCAGGTGGAACCAGAAGCTAATGAAGTTTGTCGGAGTACTAGAATTTCGACAAACTGCAAAACTACCAAAATGCCATCTACGCAGGGTCAAAATTCTCACACTAATCGTTGGATAGTGAAAATAAAACTTTCCAAAAGTTTACGGAATTTCCAGGTTGGAAGGGATCAACGATTCGTTTAAAACCCGTTTCTCCAACATAAGTATTTTTCCGGTCCAACAAACATCCGCCCTATTACTGAACACAAGTAAAAATAAAAATTGACGTAACTTCAGATCAAAGCCGTTTGTCGATAATCTGGATCCAGGAGAGATATTTGCACTGATTGCAGCTTTAACATCATCTTTCGAACAAGCTGTAATTAATTTAATCAAGGTATCGTCGGATGAGAATTTAAAACTAGCATACCTGAGCAGGGTAGTTTTGAATGTAACTTAATGAAATGTTTGCCTTGAAAAGGATGATGTAGTCAAAAGATGAATAGAACTTTTCGAAAGCCAGTACCACAATTAAAAGTACTTGAACAAAATATTTAATTAATAAAGTCATGTATTGGCTTAGAATTTTTCAGGACCGAAAATACAACAATGTGACGTCAAATTCTAAATACTCCATTTTTCATCAGAGATGCACTATGATAACTATAAATAATTATAGATGTAAAATATATAACCTTGTAGTTGATGCGAGAAAAGATGCGATCAAATATGACAGTAATGGCAAAAAAATGATATGTAAAAGGGTGCCACTATAGTTGCCCTAACTGAAATAGTAAAATGATTAAACTTAAGGAATTAGTAGAATTAAGATAATCTTTTCGTTTTACATTAAATAATCACTTGTAACTTTTGCGAATTCGAAAGGTAGGTAGGAAGATTAGAAAGAAATCTGGAAAACTCTTTTTACGCGCACTGCAAACATGTTAAGTGAAAATAGTCGTTACTGGTCAGCCTCGAATAACCTTTATTCTGGTTTATCCGGGTGGTTCATGTTTTAATACCCTTTGTTAGACTACTTACATCGTATAATAAGACAAAAATATGAACCAGTCCCAAAATAATAGTCGATATAATGAATTATACAAAATTTACATTTTAAAAAGAAACCATTCATTATAATGCTGGGATATTACCTCTTTGAAAGATTTATCAAATTTCTGGAATATTATTTCACGTTACGTGTTGGTTGGTACTCCGCGAATTGTGGTGCTCAATGGATATCGACCGTTTCATTTTATATTTCAATCAGGTTTGCAGCCAATTTCATATCAGACGGAAAAGGAGACTCCCTGTATCTATTTCAAAAATAATAGAAAATTCGTGATGATAGAGAAATGGAAAATGTTAAATATCTAATTTTTTTTTTAGAGACATTAAATATTTTCATACAATGTGTCCTTGGATTTTACATTAATAATTTCATTAAATGAAATCCAAAACCTTTTTCGAATGCTATAATCTGTCCATGTTTATACAAATTCATTTGACATTTTCCAACATGAAAAATGCAAATTTTTCCTGTACTTATGATTAAAGTAGAATGCGATAAGATGGTAAAACGTAATGCGATAGTAGCGCATCTGGTAGTCTAATGTAGAGAAACTCATTTGACTTTGGCATTTTCTCTGACATTTGCAGTGACGATGAGTGATGCTCAGGCGGTGGCTGGTGGAATTGCTCAGCTGCCTTGCGACGTAGAACCCCCGCTCCCAGGAGACAAGGTGCACCTCGTCATTTGGTATAAGGAGGGCGCGGACACTCCGATATACAGGTAAATTTGCATACGAGTTTTTATATACATTACATGTTAGGGCACTCACACTTTACTTTGATCTTATGATATTCCTGAATTTGTATTCTGGTAACAATAAGTTATGAACAATTCCTTGTACCCGACAAAAAAAAACAAAATGCAAAGTTGAATCGACTAATTGAAAATTGAATATTGAAGCATTGATACGCAGTAACCAGTCACTTAGTTTGAAAACTTCACATTCCATCAATATAGAACAAAAAGGAATTAAATGAAAAATAAACTCCCACATTTAATAAGAAAAGTGTGAAGCAGTGCATGGCCGACGAAACGTCTGACTAATATCGGACGTTACTACTAGTAACATTCGTCGCCCGGTTCTCGCCGCGTGGATGTAGATAAAACCAATTTTTTTTTTATTTTATTTTTTTTTTCGCCTTATGATTTTGTTTGTATATATATATATTTATTTTAAATTTGGGACTTTTTAAAACAATTGTCAAAAATAAGCATATGTAGGATATTTTTTCAGAGCTGTAATATACATTTTACGTTTAATTTACGTTAAACTAAGTTTCAGAAAATTTCGTAAATTTTTCATTTAGCTAAAAATCACAAGCGATACTTTTTCTTCACAATATGGCATAAAATAATAAGACATTTTTTTCATTCGAGTAACTTGAAATTTTAGAAATAATGTCCGCTATTTTGAAACAGCCATTTTGACTTTTGAAAATCTGACTACAAATTCGTTATCAGCGACCCAAAATACAGACGGATATTAATAATCATAACAATCGATTAATATTTAATACATTGTGTCCAGCATATTGGATCCGCCAATTTGAATTTAACAAAACCAACAACTGATTCGTAATTAGCAACCTCAAAAAAACCGAAATAATGATTTTGGTTTAACTAGAATTACTTTCGTGCACGATGACAGGTAATTTTGAAAAACGTACAAATATTTCGTCGTATCGACCGCCATTTTGTTAATAAGTCGGTAAAAAACTAATCAAATTTGATGGATTCCTTTAGTAGATACATCGGATGCACGTCTATGACTTATTTTAAGTACATAGAAATGCGTTTTGATAAAAAATTGTTGGAGAAACGATAAAAAATAATTCTAAAAGTCATGATTTTTTAAATATTTTTGCAAAAAATATTGGAAATTACAATTTTTTGAAAAATTTTCTCATCTCCACCCGAAAGAGCGACCTGGAAACAATAAAATTCATGGACTTTCGATTTTTTCCTTCTATGTGTCATGCGAGAAATAAATGCTGAACTCAAGGTAAAATTCCAGTACATTCGGCGGTTAATGGATTAATAAGTAGTGACTCATTCCATTTCAGAGCTATACGGAATTTTTAAACTACTTTCTACCGCAAATTAAGCTGGCAGAAAACTATTAATTTACGTAGGATTTTAAGAGTCGCTAATTACAATTCGAAATTATGAAATTCAAAATAGCTGATGCAATATGATGCTTCATAAATAACGTCAACAACGAAGCAATTGGACAAATTAATGAATATGTTTTAACATTGTTTTCTGGAAATGCAAAATTCAAAATAGCGAACACCAAGTCAGTAATAAATATAACATTATTAATCGTAATATTCCAAAATTATATGCAAGTTTTTGAGGTGATTTCTTAATTTTAGAATTGTAAAATTCATTTCTTGTCAAATTTCGAATGACGACGCAAATGCTGACATCGTGTTTTGCGCCATTTTGAATCAGATGTTTTGATTAAGGAAACCAATTTTAATTGATATAAAAAATTTAGAAGATTGATCTTTCCAATTGGTTTATTGAAGACGTTATTATTACATTTTAATCGCCTTACTGAACTAACCGTTTTTAATTTTGCCATTTTTATTTGGAATTCATAATCAGCGACTAAAAACGCCACGTATTTGTTGAAAAATGACTGTTAATTAATATTTCGTACATGGGCCGTAATTATTTTATTGAAAGCTCAATTTTGCCATAAAATGCTTCTTAATTTAACAAAGTCGGTAATTTTGACTTTGAAGTAATTATTCTCATCACTTTTTGAAATAAAAATCAATATTGAAATTAACCTCGTGAAATGATCTATTTCAAGAAATGTAACGTCTGTAAACAATAATTAATTATCGATTATTTAGTTACAGGAAGTTAATTTAATCCTCGTAATATTTATTTTAAGAATATGTGAAATTAAATATAATGATTTCCGAATGTCAATTATGACAACAAAATTAAAAAAACAGCCAATTATTTTTGAGTAATTATGGCTATAATCTTCCGCGTTTAAAAATACACCTTTGTTGTTTGTTTCATATATTTTCTGGGGTAAATGTAAACATAGTCTGAATTAAAACTTCAATTAATTTTAGGATTATCACAATTACAGCAAGTTTTCGGAATAGCAAAAATACGACTGAATACAATTTATTTTATTGTTTCGAAATCTAAGTAATCTCATTTTTTAGATAATAATGCGGCTGTTAGTTATGAATGTTCGACATTATACACCGAGATATTGAAGGTGAAAAGTATTTTCAGAATCTTCTAAACGAAATTACAAAAACAATAAAATGTCTAAAAGTTACATTTTTACAGAAAAAAAATAGAACATATTATTCATTAACATTTTTTTATTCAGAAATGACACCTTTAAAATAACATCTCAATATCTAAACTTGAAAGCGGCAAAACCGTTTTTCCATTATTATTAATAATCTCAGGGTATGAGTAATATAAAAAAAAGGACTCTTCAGCGCTATTAGTTTAAATGAAGTATTTTAAAAGTTTGTATCGCCCAATATCTGTTTGGGTATAGTCCAGAGTTATACCATATTACTTCATAAATATTTATATAAAATGTAATATAACCCGTATAAGATTTCTTGTAACGAGGTATGTAAGTGCCGTTAAAAAGTTCATTAAATATTGTAGCATAAATAAACAAAGCAGGCGCTATCCGATATCTATTATAAGGTGAAATATGCCGATAAATACCGCAATAAAGTTACATTTAACTAGATCAAGGTTAACAACATTCCTAGCAAACCCTTTACACTATTAATTTAGATCTTCATGCATGAAAAAATAGGGCCTCTAGATTATGGAAAGTTTCAAAAATGGATTTCTATTATAATCACATATGCCCTAACTGTTAATAAGATATCTCTTTGTATGAAACATCTATTTGTTATTTTTTATAATTAATATTTACTGTATTCTTCATTAGTAGTTTTTCTTATTGTTTCTAAAGTATTTCACCGGTCCCAAAACAATTTCTTTTTTTCGTAGTAGCTCAATTTGCATTCGTATTTTTTATGTGCAACATCCAAATGGTTATTTTGATCTCTCAAACTTGCCAATATTTCAATTTCAAAATTTCGTTACTTTTCGATTTACATTTCATCCGTCGATTTTCCTATTTTTCCGAAAGCTTTTTGTAAATCTTTGTCTCACTTTAATTTACATATCATGATAGATAGAAAAAATTTCAAAACATAGAGTCAGATTTATACATATATCTTATTAATTCTCGTCTAAACAAATATTTGTTGAAATATATTGCAGGTTTTATTAAATATTTTGAATATTAGAACAGCTTTTCACTCAAGATACACCATTCATATCGAATATTACTGCTGTTTCGTGTTATTAACGTTCGAGTAAAAAGTACTTCAACGTCACCGAAAACGGAATTCCCGTGCATAAACAGAATTTCCGCACATGATCGAAGTTTTTATGAGGGTCAATAAATCGTGTTTGAAATTTGCGGACTCATATTATAAACGTACAGGCATAAAATTAAAAAAAGCCTGGAAATTCGACGAATATAAAAAGGACGCTTCTTTATATTCACGAACTCGCATGAAACTTGTTCTGACAACAGTTTATTGCAAAATATAATGCTGGAGAATAATAAAACTTTATAAACATCATGTAAATATTATACAAAAATGTGCAGTATACATATCCAACTAGATGCAAAACAAAATCTGTAGTATAACAATAACGAACGTCAATTTTTATTTAAAAATTAAAACTCGTCGATAAAACAACAGAGATTTTAATATTATTTTGAACGAATAATAATTAGAAAAATTACCTTTTTTTATGTATACTTCAAACAGGAAATTATATAATAATATTCACAAACGAGAGTTATTCGCATAATTACCGCATATTACACATACTCGATTCAAAACAATATTATTGCAGTCTTTGTCATATTCAGCCACCCTGTAATCCACAACTCTGTGTGTATTTCTGTACGTGTCACCATATTACTTACGAGTCATATTCTCTAACACACCATTACCTCTTGCGTTGGGTATTACTCTACCACATTGGGCAAGAATATGCATTTGACATTTGGGACAGATATCGCATATTCAAACAATACGATTATGAATACACAACTGAATAATTACATTAACTTATACATAGGTCAGATCCTCTTACTTAATACATATCATTTCGCCTAATAAAGTAAAGGGTTTATTTCGTACTACCTGGTAAAACGAAAGTTGTTCATTTCAGAAACTATTTATTTTCCTGTATTACAAATATTAGTTACCGTCAGTTGTACTGATATTATGATGGAAACAGCTAGTGTTAGTTGCTAAATGCCTTAAAACAATTTCATGTCTGTAGGTAAATAGGCCTTAGCCACTGTAATGAACTAAAGTAGCCATTGGAGTAATTTCACATCATACAATAGTCGCACTTATTAACTACGTAAACTGCATATACTTAAATATATCTTATGATTAAATATATCAACATGATTTCTTGATGATGAAGATGAATCGCGACAGGGTCTTATACATGACATCTTAAATTTTCTTCGGACCATCTTGTTTTTGGCAAAACGATCCACAATTTTTACACTGGAGTCATATCACTATGAATCATAGTGTTTACACTGAAATCAGGATTAGGCATGGTAATAATTAAAGAACTATTTTGAAATAGTAAAGTTTAGCTATTGTTTCATGATTCAAAATTCTACTTATCATAATACACAAATAGACTCAACTATTTTGAAATAGTCATTTCAGAAAATGACTATCTTCTCTGAGAAAAATTTTATAAGAAATTGTCATAAAAAATATGGAAAGGAGTCAATATTTACTTTTTAAAAATATTTGTAAACTATATACATCATAGCATATGAAAAGTCCACTTTTATCCCTTGGTACTTTCTTTAAGATAAACAAGAAAAGAAAGAGAAAAACAAATAATGAGTACTCCGCTAAGTTTCTGAATGTCCAGTGGACGTTCGCGGCAAATGTTTTGGATGTACATGTGCTAATTGGGTACGTAGAAAATATATCCTATAATCCAGCAAAGTTATCCATAAAGCAGAGTAAAAAATAACTGAGAATGGTCTCATAATATGCTATAGAAGGGGTCCGACGTGTCAAATTATTATTAGATTTGTATCAGCTTGAGATCTTAATGATATCATAATGATGTAAATTTAATAAAATCTCGTAATTTGACGCATCTGACCTGTTCTAGAACTCATTATGAGATAATTCTGAACTATTTTTTTTATTCTGGTACCTGTGTCTACATTCTAAAATGATTGGACTCAATTGCGGAGTCCAAGAGAGAGTAATCGGTAAATTTCACTCTCTCGGAGTCACATTCGCTCCTTTAGAGTATTTCATGCTAGGTTTGAATCCTTTACCGGTGTAGTTATATGCTGCAAGGAAGACTGGTTACTACGTGGCCGGCCGACAAACATGTTTTGTGTTAACTCGCTATAACTTATTCAATTCTGAGAATTTTGAAACGAATAAAAAAAGAAATTGTTCGTTAGAGTTTTTTGCATCTAATGAAGAATGAACAAATTATATATCTGAATAAACAATGAAGTTTTTCAGGGCCTCGAAGCACATGACGCGTTGGTCATCGGCTGCCACCAACTTTAAACATTCATTACTTTTTGACTATTAGACCAATAAAAATAAAACTTTCCAGAAAATTTGTTCATACCTTTATGAACAACTTTCTCGCTGACACTTTTCGGATACTCGAAATTTGCTCGATAAACGAAAAGCCAGAAGGTATATATTGCAGTTGAGTCAAAATATATGAAATGGCCCCTTATTTCACCAACATTCATGTAAGATCAAAATCAATGTATTATCTTATAGTATGAGGTATTATAAAAGAGATCCCAAAAGGATTTTGAAAAATTTATTAAATTAAAAAAGTTATAAACAATTTAATTAAATTATGTATCGACGAACGGAAAAAGTTCTTCATGATGCCAGTGCTGTAAATTTATTTAACAGAAAAATGATTAATTACTTGAAAAGTTCTTTTGGAGAAGACAATGTAAAAAAGTCATCGCAGTATAAAAATAGATTTAACATAGCAAATTTGGCTAATCATATCAAAGATTATAAGGTACAAGCAGAATGGAACTTTTTTGCAACGTCGCATGGGAAAGGAGCTTGCGATGGCCTGGGAGGCACGGTTAAACGCCTAGCATATAAAGCCTCTTTACAAAGATGTGAAGATCCACTTTCTACGCCAGAAAAAGTGTTCAATTGGGCAAAATCATTTTTTAAAAATATTAATTTTTCTTTCTGTACGAATGAAGAACATGCGGCTCATGACAAATCATTAAAATCTCGGTTTTCGAAAGCACAAACCATTAAAAATACAAGGCGATTTCATTATTTTCTACTACTTCGTCATCTAATAAAGTTGAATGTAAAATGTTCTCTAATGATAATCTTGTAATTGTTAACAACGTTTAAAAATCAAAGAAGTTAAAAAATAAAGATATTTATTGTACAATATGTATTTTAAGTCATTTTGACTTTTCCAAAGATCGTGGTAGAGCCGCTAGGCGAGCTGCGTGGCGCGGCGCGGTACGGATTATGCAGCCGCGTTGCGCGCAACAAAAACCCCTGTCATTTTCTCGTTAATAGAGATTACCAAAATTTTTTTCTTCGTACTTCGTCTTGAATGTATGACTAAATGAAATGTAAAACAAATAATGTATTTTGCGATTTGGAATAATAAAATATCTCTATTTGTTTATAAAAAACTGTAGAATTTTGCATTTAAAAATGAAAATGTTTAAATTGCTATTTAGTACTTGAAAGTAAAAACATTTTTTGATAAAATCCCGGCATTTATATACGTTTTTTATATAATCCCTTACAACTGCGAATTTTTTTAAAATATGATGCATAAAACTTAAATTGTTTATAACTTTTTTAATTTAATAAATTTTTCAAAATCCTTTTGGGATCTCTTTTATAATACCTCATACTATAAGATAATACATTGATTTTGATTTTTCATGAATGTTGGTGAAATAAGGGGCCATTTCATATATTTTGACTCAGTTGCATAGAAAAAAATTAATAACTTTATTGTTTATAGAGATATATAATTTATTACTTCACCATTAGATGCGGAAATCTCTAACGAACAATTTCTTTTTTTATTCGTTTCAAAACCTTCAAAATTGGCTATGTTATAGCGAGTTGAAAAAAAAAGGCGACTTGACCACAGATTCATAATTATAGACATGAAAAATATATGGATATTGAAAATCACAATAATCGAAGAATATTTCATATTTTGACACCGCCATATTGAACCCTCCATGTTAAATTTAACAAAACGACCCTCAGATTAGTAATCAGAAGCCACAGAAATTTTTGTCAGTCACAAATTTTTTTTTGACATTTCGATCGCCATTTGTTTTAATAAGACAATACGTAAAAAGAATTTATACGACAAATTCCGTTAGAGGATACATTGAGTGCCCGTTCATGATCCATTTTTTTCAATCGAATTGCGTTTTGACAATTAAGCATGCGGAAAACAAAGAAGAACTTAATTAAATCATCTGAGAAATAAATGCGGAAATAAAGATAACATTTAAATGCATTTGAAAGTTGTGTTAAAGAAGTGTAAATAATTTAGATAATTATTACATTATTTGATTTGGCAATGTACAGTCCGACATTGAATATTTTGATTTGTCTGATTTGGTTTGTTGGTCCACCATCACACGGCGCTTCGTTCGCTGTGGTTGCCGGTCGCATTTGTCGCACTGAGGGGGCCAGATCGCTTCATGCTCTCGTCGAGAAATAACTGTACGTCTCGGCAAACGCGGTATTATTATTGTTACCGGTGCACATAAAACCAAAACGAAGCAGCACCAGAATAAAAAAAGCTTTAACCGTACAACATCCTCCACAGCACGACTGAAATAAAGTCGCTAAAAGAACTTAAAGGTTTCAACATGGTCCTTCGAGCCGGATATTTATAGTTTGTTGTTCAGTGAATTCAGTGACTTGGTGCTGTGAATTACGCTGCAACTCGATAAATAACTTTTTGAGTTTAAAAGACGCTAGACAAAACTTAAAAGTTTCATCAACATCTTTATCTATTTTTAAAGCGATTAAATTTTTTTTATATATATGTATTAGTTCACATGAGATTATCTTATTTTATTTTTACTTCAGTTAAAATGATCGGAATAAACGAATATCGCTCGCAAACAAATAATAAAAAATTGCGCCGGCGGGGGATCGAACCCCGGACTCTCGTTTACTGCGGTAACCCCTTATCCAGTACACTATACGCGGTAAAAAGAGGAAGAAACAAAATAACTTCTTTATGTCAGAATATAATATAATATAATATTATATATGATTTGTCAACTGGGTCAAATAGCTCAAATAAAAACATAAAAGGTATTAAATATACATAAATTTACACATAGGAAACATGGAAAATAGGAAACGGGGACACCCTCTACATACAACAGAATTTTTTCGGCCGGGGAACAAAGTTTCGACATTTCTACAAAGTATAGCATGGTTCCAGCATGATTTTCTTCACGTTATCTTTGAAAATTTGATCAAAAGGAAGCAAATTTAAATACCTTGGACTCATGCAATATCGAAATTTTATCCTTTCGGGGGTTTTGTCGGCTTCGTGGCTTAGGTGGTAACGCTCTAGACTACGAAGTCGTATATCGTGAGTTCGACCCCCGTCTAGTGAACAATTTTTCGATTTCGTGTTCAAGCAGCAGCTCGCTGTTGGTAAGACGAGCCACGTTTCAAAAATATTCTTTCTCCGGCTGCTATACTTGTTGAAGGTTTCTGCAGTTCCTACATTTCATACACAAATATGAAGTATGGCGCCATCTAGAAAGTCGACCTGAAGCTCTCGCCAATCTTACGATTGATTATATAATTCCAAAAATTTGTGTAAAATGGCGATTCCGTCCGTTAAATAATAATAATAATAATAATAATAAAATAATAGTAATCCTTTAGACGACTTCGTAAAAGACATATTCTGAAAAAAAATGTCAAATATCTTTTGCAAAATATCGCGAACGAAAAATTCTAAAATTTATCTGTTAGGCACTGATTCGGGAAAATGTTTACTGGGCGATCCCTTCATTGTTCGCCGATGATTAGCAGCGCCACTTAATCACACGATTCATCCAATCCTCATGGAAGCTCGTTTGCTTAATCGCGCGTGCGCCATCAACGCTAGACTGACAACATAAGTTAAGATAGTCGGGATTCTTTGTCACATGGGTGAAATTCAAAAGACGCGGGTGCAGTTACAGCAGTCGGGTTCATAACGCGGAGCGACAATAAATATTGTCAAATTCGCTCGAACGCGCGCGTTCATCCGAGAATAAATCACATTTGCCGGCGTGCTTATTAAAGCATATGCTTGCGAGGCAACGCGACGCGACGGCTTGTTTATATTCGAAATGCCAAGCGAGGAGCTTGGAAATCCTGTCGCTTCGGTAATATCGCAAGCTCGTAACGTTCCTGAACTAATCACACCGTCATTACAAACCTTCCAAGCGATATCCAGCAACTGCTGGCACAATTCTTAAACCCAGCAACCCTCTTATCTTCATTTTTTTTTTGGTGCACTTCGTTTTACAATACACCGATCGCTCACTGTCGCTACGGGGGAACGTACTTTCATATAACAAATGACAAAATTCTTTTCTGTGTTGGAGAGATCGTAGGAAAGTGCACCAAGTCGATGCGAGCATTCGTCTCTCACTGCTGGATCATTGTCGACGCGTGTTTGGTAGATAATTGAATTTATGTCTGCTCTTAAAGTGAGCGATATTGCGAAAAGGATGTGATTGTACTCCCAAGTTTTCAATTATTCCCAGTTCTGTCATAGTTTAATTTAAAGATAACATTATTAGTCTATTTCCTTTGGAAAATTATCGAATGATATTTTCAAAAGATAAAATAAATACGGATATGTTACCACGCGGAGAAACGGTAGTTGCAACGACTAAAGGTACTGTTACGCCAAATATAGTAAATGCAATGAGAAATGCTTTAATAATAGTATACTTAGTGTAAGACGCAATTTTTAAGGGCCAATAAAGGTATGATTATTATGATTGGTAAGTTATGAGATCTCGAGCAAGCAGTCTTTTCTCCCACATTTATTTACAACCAAATTGAGTTTACATAAAATAAAGTCTAGAGAAAAAATCGCATCCAATACACAATTGTTGGTATGAGCTATTCTGCATTAAGTACTGAATATATTTGAATGTTTTAAAAAATTAGCGCTGTTACACATGAGTCAATGTCCTATTGTATTTATTTATTGTGTATAAATGATTAAGAACTTTTTCAACAGATGATTTTTATAGAATTTTTCATGAGTTTTCGATTGTCGTCTACTATTTTCATTTAGTTTTTATTTTGATCAAAATTTTAGCAATTTAAAATTGATAAGAATATCACCATTGGGCACATTTTCTTTTTTTTGCAAATGTTTTCCTACAAAGCACATCAATTTCGCAATAAAATTATTGTCTATTTTCGACAAATTACGTTTCGAAAGTACTGTTTATCTGGCGGACATCGACTCATGACCGTTGCTGTACTTGGTGTAGGTTTTTTGCAGTCCTACATTTATGTGAAGTATGGCGCCATCTCTTAAAACCTGCAGCTCGCGCAAATATTACAATTCAATGAAAAAAAAACTGAGTAAAAGGGCAATTCCGTCTGTGAAATAAAATAAATTTAAAAAAAAATTGAATGTTCTTTAGTCACCTCCCACTGTGGTGCTCGCTATACTTTAACCCAAAGTGTCTTGCATATGCGATTTTTGTTTTCTGTTTGCACTTGTGGGAGGTCTAACGAACATGTTGATACCAAATAGAAAAAAATTCGATAAACGTATTTGTAACATCTGTGTGCCATAAATTAGTAATTCCATGTTAACCGATTACCATTCACAGGATGCAATTTTCCAATCAATTTTAGATTGTAGCCATATAATGAGTGGGATGAAAAATATTTGAATCGAATTATCTTATGTCAAATTGTTAATATCTGTTTATAATGGCGGTTGCTTACATTTTTTCCCAAAATGACTTTTAAACATTAAAAATTCGAAAATTAACGGAAAGAAACATGATTTTCTGGATGAATCATTTTTTTACATTTCATTCTCTAATAGTAATTCTTTTAAAACTCCATTTACGCCCCAATATACGCCCCTGTGTTTGTATAAACATTATTTTTGATGCAGGAGGCGTTAAATATTTTTGCTCCTCAATTTGCGAGCCCAAAATGCCAATTTTGCTATTCCGCACGCTTAAAATTGTTATTGTTGTTTACATTAGGCCATAAAATGCGACTTTGCGCCCCCGTTTTAAGCATGTGCATGTTCCGGGTGACTGAGTGCTCATCGACTTTACACCCTACTGCGATAAAAACCGGGAGCAACCTTTCGTACCTGCGACCACTCAGAGGGATCTCGAGGCCCTTTGAGAAATGTAATTTCGCGCCCTAGGGACAAACAATACTATTTCGTCCAAGGAGGCGTAAAATAAGTTTTCTACGCCTACTGCATCAAAAACATCAGTTTATATGCCTAAAACCTGTGCAGATCACGTCGCCAAAGTAAACATTGATTGTTAACGCAGAAAATGTTGGTGACAAATTTCTTTGTAAAATTAATCAATTTTGTTTCTTGAACTCTTTGTAAACTTTTGAGAAATTTTTCATAACAGAATAATTTCTTAATATTGGTCAAAGAATACCCTAAAATTTTTTTTTCTTTTGATAATATTTCGGTTCTTTGACAAAAAAGTCATGAAAAAATCTTTCAGTATTCTTAAATTAATTTTAAATATCATTATTGACTCGCCATTGGTGGATTTATCGCTAACCTCTGTTTGTCTTTAATAAATTCGTATAATAATATTAATAATAATAAATTTGTCATTGAGGCCGCCATTTTGTTTTAGCATATACTTTTAGAGTCTGCAGTATTTATTTCCTTAAGCTCAGACATCTATGGAGACGATCCAAACTTATCCCTTTGCTCTATGACGAGACGTGGAAAGTCCCATATTCTATTCGTCGGTTATTTGCGTCTTAAAAATATACAAAAAGTTAACAATTTTTTAAAATAAACAATCGTTTCTGGTAAATAAACCCTCATATATGGAACATATATGGAGAACTTGTTATTTTTACGTTAGGGTTGCTGATGATAAATCAGTTGTCAGATTTTCGTTCAAAATAGCGGATCCATTATGGCGAAATAAAATTCGAAACTTTGGTTCTTAAATTTCATTTTTTGAATTATTTTTTGTATTTATCTCCGCCATTTTGAATTTATCATCGTAAATTTCGAAAATGTGATAACGAATTTGCAATCTATGACTCCGAAGACTCCAGAGTATCGAGTTTCCTGTAAATCAATGGAAATGTCGGATTTTAGGGCACCTCATTGGATCCGCCATTTTGTATTTCGAAAATCTGATGTCGGATTCGTGATCAGCGACGCAAAAAACTCTCGGAATAACAAGTCTTAAGCCAATTCAATAAACAACAAAATTTGTGGCTCAAAAATTTATGGTTTAAATTGGTTATAATAATAATTCCTTTTCTAGGCTGCTTTTTACTTGTTAAAACTTCTACAGTCTGTAATATTTTCAATTATTAGCTAAAATTTGCAAAATTATATAATCATGATGAACTGTGGATGAATAAAAAATATCAGATTTTCAATTTTCAAAGTGAAAACTTGGAAGGACAATATTGAGCAAAATTAAATAAAATGGTTTCATAAATAAAAAACACAATTACTAACCACACCAAATAAATTAGTACTATGCACTACTCTAAAGAAAGTGTAAATAACAGGATGTAAAAATACTTGTAAATTCTGTACAGATTATCAAAGAAATTAAATTGAACTTTAAAATATTAAATGAATGAATATAAGGTCTCTGAACAATAATAAACACTAAAATCAGAGAGAAGCGGCGTATTAAAGCTGCTGTTTCGCGATTATTTATCGAAACATGAATAAAGACCACTTATGCAATACTTAACAGCACGCTATAAAATAGCAGTTCACAAAGCCATTATATGGCAGATAAATCTCTATGCTTTACACGTAGGCAAAGTTTCTGAGAATCGTTACTAATAAACACCTGCTGTGGTGCAATCGATACTCCTACTCCAGCAAGAGACAAGCGATGCGGCATCTGCTTAGGACTTGGTGGTTACGCATTTTTCATTTCCGAAATTGGGTATGAGGAATATCTGAGTATTGTTTAAAATAATGTGTTGCTGATAAATGATGGTAATTAGTTATTATTACATTTTAAAAACCCTAGACAACGCCATTCGATGATAAAAATCTGATATGCTGATTAAATTTCTTTTCACTTTTCACTTTCTTTTCGCAATTTTTTTGTGAAATCTAGAAAAATGTTTGAAGAGTTTCTAAATGTTATAAACGTTTAATCCTGTTCATTTCTGAAGTTCAAGAAACCATTACAAGGCCCCACAAAAATGTTTGTCCAACGAATCAGAAAAGTCATTTTTGTCACACCAGCACGAAAAGTCCATCTTTCCGCCCGGAAAAGAGGGCGGAAAGTGCCCGATTGCCGCTCGGTCTGATAAAGATGAGCGTCACCGGGCGAAAAAAGTTTTGCCGCCCGGTGGAGTCATTTAGCGGGCAGGAAAATGTTTTTTCCTCTAGCTTACACTATGTTGATAGTCTTTCATCGAAAACCAACGAAGATCATCGATTGTGCTTGACAGCCTTGGACCACTTTACACACCTGCAGCGCTCTTGCCCTTGCGCGGGTTACGATCGTTGTCCGATGCTTGCAATACCTCTGTTTCCGCCCTAGATACGTAATATACTATTCTTACGTATTTTGGGTCGTTGAATATAAACTCGGAGTCGAAATTTACAAGTTGGTTCGTGTCTTCTTCATAAAATCTTTGAAATGTCTTGAAATTGAAGCTGAATTTGCAATCAGTAAACAAAAAAACCTTCAAACAGCAAACTTTAGGCCAATTCAAGAAAGTGTTTTAATATACTCCGTCATATCGAATCCGCCATTTTGATGTTTTAAGAATGGATACCAGATTGGTGATCAGCGGCCCAAAAAAAAATTACCAAATTTCAAGCAAATCGAATCAATTTTTAAGCAAGCATTGGGTTGTTCTAATAAATTATGAATATGTGTATGGCCATGCAAAATTCTAATTTTTATATAATTACCTACGTTGAAAATGGCATTAGAAAATTACATTGTTGAACATTTTTAGATCTCGTTTAATTATTTTAATTTCTCAAGGAACTGCTAATCATCTATTAAAACAGTATATTTTTTAGACGTCGGTTATATTCTTTTCGGAACTATTTGATATATAAAATGTACAAGTCGTTAAGAAATCCTCCGAACCCCTTTTACTCCGCTGATATATAAAAACTCTATTTCCATAAAAATTCTTTTAGCATATTTTTATGCTTCATTCTTATTTACTTCTCTTCTGATTTAAATATTTGAGTAAAAATAATGACAAATTGAAATTCCATGGCGCAGTAAATCCCTAAATTCACGTATCGCCATAATAAAAGATATTTCATGTACGACTGAATCAAGCACATCGAATTTAATTTAATTAATACCATCCATAATTGGTTTTTCTCGTGTTCCCAGTCTTCTCATTACTTTTCATGTGCCCACGTGAATTGATCGAATTAGCGCCAGCGATTATTCAAACGCCGTATTTATTTATGGAGCTTGCAATAAAACGTTTATCTTTTTTTACAAAAAAATTTTCTCGATAAAACTTGGCCAGTTCAACGCATATAAATAAAATCGACTGCATTTATAAAATATTAATTAATTAGATCTTTTGGTAGGAATTCAAATCAAGGAGTTTTTATGCACATAATAATGGATAGCAAACAGAAAAATGAACCTCTAATACAACTGCGATTAATTATCTAATAGAAGGTTCTTATTTTCTTACATTTTCCTTAATCCTACAAACGCAGAAAGAATTTTTTTCAGCAAACAATCGAATTTTACGGTTTTAAAAACTCGGTAAAGAATCGTTATGAAGTTCTTACTCAATTTTTTTTTAATTGCAGTTTCGATTCGAGAGGAAGAACCGCATTAGACCAAGGAAAGCACTGGCAGGATTCGAGCTTGAACAGCCGAGCATTCTTTCGCCATTCGGAGGATCCTGCTAAATTAAACCTGGAATCCGTACGCGAAAGCGACGCGGGTCTCTATCGATGCAGGGTAGACTTTAAACAATCACCGACTAGGAATAGCAAAGTCAATTTAACGGTTATAAGTAAGTTGATTTTACCCTATTTTATTACATGTTTAACTTGAAATTTATTTTAGCATATATTAGCAGTTATCATAGTCAACATTGCATGTCAGAAAATTTATGACACCTAAACTTACTAAACAATTTTGATAGACCGCAAATTCATGTTACCGTGCCAATAATGACCATTAAATTGTTAGAAAAATCGATTAAGACTTCGCTTTTTATATTGAGGGCACTTAAAGAATCTTTTTAAGTAAAAAATATACCTATTTCAATTTTTTCAAGTATAGTTTAGAATGTTAGGACATTTTATATCATTCAATCCTTCTTATCGTGTTACTAAAAGAATTTTCTGACATGCGAATAAGTAGACTAGATCTTTAAATGAAACATAACGAAGCTATTGCTGACATATTTGCGGAAACATCCAGCATCTATTTTAGAACTGTCAAGGTACACTAATTAGAGTATAAGTATAAACGACAGTTACAACATTTATGACTATTTAGATCCATTTTAGATTCTCCGGACATTAAAATCGTTACCCTTTTGATGTGATTACGTGAACTCGCATTGTAGAGTCACTAATTTATGAATACTATTCAGCCATGAAGAGTTTTCAAAGGACAACATTGTTTTTATATGTTATTTACGCCGAATGTAACTCATTTACATTCCATAAATAGATAGAACTGGAATCCATAAGTGATATAAAACTGGGAACACATGAAACAGTAATGACAATATTCCTGGTCACGAATAATTAAATGTGATTATCACTTATGGGCATGAGTTATCGTAAAACTAAAAGGTTATACAAAGCTACACCACAAATCCTAAATATTTCTTTTCGAGCAGATGTAAAGAATTACTTTGAAAAACGTAAAATTGAGGCACCGGATCGAACAATCAGCCTTGTGGGATTTTAGTTGGCCTCTGGATTTATTTGGCTGTAACTCTGCCATTTCTCAAAATTTTGAACTGAAATTTTATTTAAATACTTCTCATAGCCTTCTGAGTATAATAATACAAATAAGAAAATGTTTTAAAAATATATAACATTACTTTTTGCTTCCGGTAAACAGTGGGTTATAAATTAGTTTTTTAAATTGCTACTAGAGCAATAATTTCATTAAAATGCGAAATCAGAAAATATGAACATATTAAAAAGTGAACAGGATTTTGTATGTAGCGTGTAAAATTAAAATCGAAGCTCCATTAATGTAATTATTTAATTTGAATTATACCTTCAGCGATTCAATTAAATTGTATTGATTTTATTAATTGAGTGTCAAGAAGGCAAAATATTTGATTCGTCATTTTACTGCAGGTTTTCTAGAACAAAGAAAAACACCATTTTATTATTTATCTCAAATTGCATTTAATAGTGGTCCGTTCAAACAATATCTCAGATTTTTTTTAAATGTTTAAAAAGCTCTCTGTTACATCTGGCTTTATTCTACGTTTCCAAAAAAGTACATTCACGGTAGTCATCTTCAGTCGGTGAATTTTTATCTGAAAAAAAATTATTTTACGATCTGAATGTAACTAGTGCTTGGATCAGGCATTTCTTTTTAATTGAAAATTGCATTTTTTAGTCGCCTCTAATACAAGAGATGGTATATTTTATACTAAATTTTGACCATGCAGTGCCCCCCCTCCCCGCCCCCAATATTTGCCTAATGAAGGAAAGAAAATGTTCCCCCACTTCGCCGACATACAGTTATAGAATGCGCATGCGTCGACCAGAAGAAATCAGTTTAACCTTTCCTACATCGCGCATGCGGGGAATAGCAATCGACGGGTAAGGCAAATATTGGGACAGACCTAGTAGCAAATATTAAGGGTAGTTAACATTGGAAATGCAAATATTGGGAAGACTGCTGCATATCGACTTATAAACTGCATTGTCGAAAAGAGAAAAAAGAGAAATCCTAAATAGAATCATTGAATCATATATAAAAGAAGGATATGAAGTTTAAATACAATCGGTTAACATTAGTCAGTGAAAATGTGACTGCCCATTTCAAAAAAGTGATTTTGAGAAAAACGTGTTTAAAGTTGATGATGGAGTAGAGTCGGACTAAATACGATTATTTACATTGAAAAAAATATGTTCTGTAGAATTTACAAAAGTTCAATAATTCAAGATATACAAGTTTACGAAGTTTCTTGTGAGAATTTTTTTATACTATTTTCATTGTTTTGTAAGAATGTGATTTTTATGGAAAATTATTGTATTAAATTGTTGCCTGAAGGGATGTATAATCCCGTCACATGGATTAATAAACTCAAACTCAATTACAGAACCAATATAGTGGGTCTTTCATATTGATTACCGGAAATTCTGTTAAAAAAGTTACAGTGTATTTTTTTAAATTTTACGAAATTTTCTTGTAGTACTTAGAAAATCACGTCTACATCGGCACTGTAATCCTTAGAACAGGCATTGTAAAACTCCATATCCTGAGCACATACATATTTTTTTCAGAGTATTAAGCTAAAACCCCTTTACAGAAATCTTTACAGAATTTCATTAAAGAAAAAATTATCTTGCAACTAGTGAAAATTGTTAAGTAGCGAACTGTTTCGTAGTATAGCATTCAGTGATACTAAAATAAAAAGAATCGCGCTCAGATAAGTTAGAAATTAAGGCTTTATTTCACACACATTTTTAGTAACCAGCACTATAACTTAGTATAAATTTTGTTGTAGACATTAAGTAACAAAATACATGCAATTAATTTTAACAAAATTAGTTTTGGATACAATTTATGTACATTGCCGTGGCCATATTATTATAATCCAGTACTCTCTAAATTTCTTGGAGTGAGAATTCACTCATTGATCAATGATAACCAACCTAACAAGAGTGAAAATTCACTCTTTCCCTCCGAGTCGTGGATCTGATAACTCCGGAGGAAAGAGTGAATGTCCACTCTTAAAGAGTGCAATATTCACTTTTTCACGAGAGTTGCACGATTTTCACTAATTAAAGAGTGAATTCTCACTCCAAGAAGTTTAGAGAGTAAATAGTAAGAGACACTATGATTTTCTCTGAGTGCAACACTTTATTTAGTTTAGTCATAACTGATATTCGAGTTTATTTTAAGGTTTGCATAGCTTTTATATGAAATATTATTATGTGAGAAATTCATAATTTTTACTAAAAAGATAATATAAATACTGGTTTTTAATACTAAAAACTAACCTATAAGAATATCTAGAATGCAGAATTCACAACTTCAATCAACCATAAAAATTTAATTTACAGAATAATCATCTGGAAATTTCGATCGAATATATCGGTAAAAAGTTAAGTAGGGCATATTCTGAAATGTCTTTTTGAATGTAGCGAAGAAAACTTCGTCTCGTAGAATAAAATTTAATGTCTCTGCGTAAAAGTGATCCCGTAAGAACACTTCAAAGAACGAATTTATTAAAGAATTGACCTTTTACTAATTTGACCTATTTGAGTACGTTGAAATGTTTATTATCATTTCTAGACATTTATACGTGATAAAAGTTAATAAGCAATAAATATGCATGTGCAAACTTTGTATTCTTATTAAAATTTTCTTCACAGCCTGACATTCTGGCTTTTATTTCTTGTAACACCCTGTGCAAATATATGAATATATTTCGCCGCGAGAACCTTTTACGCGCGATATCATTCTTAACCAAATATTCTATGCAGAGAAAATGTATGGCTGTAACAGTCATTGTTTTTAAAATCTGTTTTTCATGAGAAACGAATTCAAATATTATATGATAGAAGAATGAAGATATTATTTGTGGAGTTCATAAAATATAATGAAACACTATGTGTTATTTAATTAATAATTCAAATGCAACTCATGGCAAATATGAAATTAATTCAAATGTCAGAATTGAGATAATTTTGTTATTACTACACACTCAAAAACATGCCCGATGTTCAAATCCTTTGCAGTATACTCTGAATCCCATGAAGTTAATCAATAATATTAACCCCAATTAGGAGTTTATTATTTAGTCAAAATCACTGAGAATAGACTGTATCATGACAGAATAATATACAGGCAAAATACTTTTCTATTAATAAATATATTACTCATATATTTCTAGTTTCAGTTTAATTTCATTATTTTAGGTTAGGAAGTGAAATTATCGAGTGGGTCGCTTGTACTTCTCTGTGTGCCATCTGTGTTATATACATAAAATTAACAGACAAGGAACGAATAACACAGCTTATCTGATCATGCAAAAAAAATAGAAATCCTCGCCAAAGAGGCTAATTCGGCAAAAGATTAAACTTAGAGTCAATTCACATTTGCTTAAAGAAAGACAAAATTAACATTCAAAAAGACTCGACAGCTACAGATTCGATTTGGAAATCACCGTTTTAAATTTACGCATACTTGCTTTATTTTGTACCTTTTTTCCAAAATTGTAAATGACACTTTACTGAACCATGATCACAATTTAATGAGTTTTTTTAGTTTTTTTTTTGTGTTTTTTAATTTTTTCATTCATTTTACATTCAACTTTCCGAAGAATGGAAACTGGTCAGAAATTTCGGTTCCGAGGAGTCGGAAATAAAAGTTTCCCTCTCGTTTTCCTTTTTGGAGGTTTTTCAACTTCCTTACGATCCGAGAAATAAATGATATTTAATAAAAATCGGATTTTTATTTTACCGTCCTTCCGAATAAATGACTGACAAACCGAAGAAAGTGAAATTGAAGATTTGACTAATCGTCTTTTCAACAAATTCAGTGCACTCTTAAAAGCAAAACTGAAAAAAGGTATTCTAATACTAATATAAATTATTTCGTGAAATCTGGCAATACTTTATAATATAAATCTACTCGTATAAGAAAATTAAATTATTTTGTTAATTGTCTGTATTATTTGTACAATCAGAACTAAATTCGGTTCGTTGCCACATATAAACAAAAAATTGCAGTTAATTTCACTAAAAAAAAATAAATAAGAGTGTCTATTATCTACAAATTAATTATCTAGCTATTTTCAACCGAAATTGAAATTTAAATTTAGCCTCAAAATTTAGTTGAGAATACTCGAATTCCTTATGAAGAGGGAGTATGTATATGTGGTCAATTAAACAAAATTAATCGAAATGTCGAGGGTGAATTTTCATTTTATCTATGATGCCTCAATATTTTTTGTATTCTAATTATTGAATATTCCTGCACAGGCATTTCATTTATTTATGATTGGTTATTTCATGATTTGATGCCGCTTAAACATACGTATTATAATTATACATAGCTTGTAAATTAAATATTCAACAATATTAACCAGCTGTAATTTTACTTGGTTTTTGCGCTAATTAATCCTAATTATAATGCTTTAAATTCTTTCCTCGACAACTATGAAACTTTAGAGGAAATTGCAAACAACAAAAAATGCTTAAAATTTATCAAAAAATATACCACTTTTTTTGCGGAATTTTCGTAAATATTTGCATCTTAGTAAAAAAAAATTGAAATAAGAAATTTCTGAAAATATAGTTTGAAAAAATTCGAGAATACTCCTCGATGAATTCTAAGAACATTTCATTTTTAGCATTTGTAAAAAGCTCATTGTTTTTTAATTCGAGCATCCACAGATTTTTCAAAGAAATTTTCATTGGCTAGGTAATTTTAAAGTCGTTAAAATGAAGTGAAACTTTTCTTAAAATTGAAATATTTCCTTCACTAGTTTGAATAGTATTGATAGTATGCCAATATGACAAAAACATTTTTTCTGAATTTTTCTGCGGGATTTATATATTTTTTATGACTTTGAAATTGTAATACATGCACCGTTCGCAATAATTCTATAAAAATTCACAAAATTAAAAATAAAAGTACAAAACAAATTTCTGAAAGTTTTTCCAGTGTAGTAGAATTATAATTCTTCAATTTTTGACCCAAATACAGATAAAATTTCGTTAAAAATTAAATAAAAACAAGAATCATTTTTGAAAATTTAAAAAATCGATTTCTTACATTTTTTTCTTATTTTTGAGTTGTTTTTTATTTTCTTTTTCGATTTGTGTTCAATTTTTACCGAAATTGTTCTTGCATTTGGGATAAAAATGACTTAAATATAAATTCTACCTAGTTGGACATATTTTCAACAAATGTTTCAGCAACAATTTTTGTAGAGTTTTCGGGAACGCTGTTTTTCAGAAGCATACACATCGTAGATAAATTTTCTTGGAATATCATCCTAATTACCATAAATTTGTATAGTCCAGTGTTAAATATAATGTTTAAAAAATATAACAAAATAGCTGTATTCATTCTGACCATGTTCAATGCGTGAATATAGAGATGATGAGTGTAATTCCAACATGAGTTTGGCAAGAAGCATTGCATTTTTGTTTTTCATTCTTTTGATAACTAACATGAAAAACACCTTTAATGTATTTAATTGCAGCTTTCCTATTGACCCTGGATTATCCTAGATCTACCTATTACTATGACATAGTCCTTTTTAGATTATGACATAGAGAGATGGTTTGTCGAACAGATTTTGTAAAAGAAGCTTCAATAAAGACGATCTGAAAAACTTGTAAACAAACACAATAGCTCACCAAAGAAAATCAGCACCTTAAAAGCAATATTTATTAGGGCATCACTAAAATATTTCACGATTTAAAAGTACGGTGATGATTCACAAGGGTACTTTGGAGTCCACTTTAACTTTGAAGTGCTCTGAAAAGTTGCTGCGGTCGTACTGACTCCTGATAAGTGGGCCAACAAATAATTCAAATCCTCAACTATAATCGGGACGAGGGGGGACTATTTGACCATTTTTTACTGGAAAATGTAAAAATATGTCATTAAAAAAAAAACTTGAGGTCCATGGTGAATGACGAGACATTGCAACTTGTAAAACAAACTTTTCTTAGTGTAAAGGCAAAAGCTAACGTCTTTTCATAATGAACGTAACTATTATATGGGATTAAGTAATAATAATTTAAAAAACGTAGGTTTATATTAAATAAATGATACTGCTACATATTTCTACGACGTTTCATCTCTCTTGGAGAGACTTCTTTTCATGCCTTACATTTAGAGTACCTCTATAAACCCTGAACGACCAAAAGATAATTAATTATGTATTATATGGTACCATTTTAATTCGGAATAGCATATTTTGACCGGGAGTAGAACTCAATTTTGCTCCCTGCAGTGAAATACTCGGGCGCAAATTACCATGTTAAGCGTGGCTTCGCTCGTTCAACGAACTTCGCATTCGTTGAAGATTGGTAATTGCACTCTTGTTGCATAATAGTTATACTATATAATGGTATATTATACTTTTTAATATGACAGGTGTGGGGCTTGATAATTTGGCCCCGAATATTTCACTGCAGGATGCAAAATCGAGTTCTACTCCCGAAATGTCATCTACTGCAACTTATAGGACTAATTTTAAATTTGTTAAATGTGTCCATGATGTTTATAATTGATAACCCTTTTTACTTCTATGCCTTTGTTTGGATAGCTATTTCCCAGAACAAATTATTTTAGTCTTTTTTGGGAAAATTAATCCTCTTACTCCCCGACAATTTCCAGTCAGTATACAAACTAAAATTTAAACACCTGAACGCCCGTTGTAGAGAAATGTACATTCGATGCCCATAATATCTAAAATGGATTATGGTCTCTAAAACTAAAATTAATCACATTATCGGATCTTGACTCGCACAGTGTGCCCGTCGCAGGCGCAGTTATCCGATATTGTGTAGGAATGTCCGGGGGATGAATGGTGTCAGAAATACCGTATGTCAGCAATACCTCGTGATGTTTCATTGAATACATGGAACTCACGTTGCCAACTTACACATGGCCATGTTCGTTTGAGTCTCCTGAAATAAACATGTGTAGGAAAATCCGCGTTAATTCGAAGCATGTCGCGTTTGATCTTCCAGCATAATCTACCAATCATAAACAAACTTTGCACCCAACACCTCTAACGCGATCGATTTGGGAATCCCCTTCTGTGTGTCTATGTAACCTGCTTCATTGTGTTACAGTACCGCCGGAACAGCTTAGCATATTAGATGAGGACGGAGAATTACACATTCCCCACTACATTCTTGGACCGTATAGTGAAGGTGCATCTCTCAATATTACTTGCGTCGCTGCAGGAGGTTAGTACACGTTTTATGTATTCCATCCTATATGCATGACACAATTTTTATCAAAAAAATCCTTTAAACGAATCACAAATATTCAACATGCAAAAAAGTATAGAAAAATGTCAAATTTCAGCTTTTGAAATGTCTTTATTTCTTTTAAAATATAATAGCAAATGTTGTTGCTCATGTCAAAATATAAACGAGTAACATTGTAGCAGAAAACTAAATTCGACGCGAAAAATGATTTCAATCGGTACTTTTTTCTGTATGAAATTTCAACATTATTTATGTGAACTTATATAAGTCAACAATATTTTAGGACATACACAATGGGTAATTTTTGGCGTGACTTGACAACTTCCGTATTTAGTACTGTAAGTCCTGATCGAGCGTAACAGTGCACTTTACTCCCTTGTCAGATAATATATTATCTGTTACATGAATAATAAAAAATCTAATTATCTAAAAAATAATAAATCTAAATTTCAATTTGGCAGCTTATGCCCTGCAATAGAATCTGATGGTAATTGCATCATTTAAATTATTTCCATTCCCAAACAGGGAGTTTTATGGAAAAACATGGTTCAATTAAAATGTTAAAAATGCTAAATTCAGATGTTCAATATATGAAAAATATTGAGAAACCGAAAATGTGTGAAAAATTCAGAAAAAATAATGGTGAACTTGGAAGTACATTCGGTAGACACCAGGTTATGATTCTGCGACCTTTCGATTACCCGATGAATGGTTCGCGGTTTTCGGTATATTTTTTATATGTTTAACATTTTAATTTAGCATTTTTAACATTTTTATTGAAAAATTTTTTATTCCAAAAGTCCGCTATTTGTGAATGGAAATTATTTCAACAGAGGGCACATGAAAATATTTTAACTGTTTAAATAATGCAATTACCATCAGTTGCTATTACAGAACGTAAGCTACCAAATTTAAATTTAGAAGTAAAGATTTCGGTTTTTTCCCACCAGGCTATATATGCTATAGTTTATTTTCTCTACAAAAATATTTAGATATTGAAGTTATTCGGTATCGACCTTTTCTCGATTTGAAATTTCTTTTAATTTCTTTTAATTTCTTTTTTTGTATCATATAGAAAGTAAAATATGTTTTTCTGTGTAAAAAAATGTCGAAAGAAGTCGAAAAGTTAGGTTTTTTTGTGCCTTTTTTTAAGTGTACTTTCTCCTTCCTTCGAAAAGTCGTATTACATTATTTAAAGTTTTTGTATGGACAATTGGTTATCTAATGCGTATCTGCATATTTAAACAAATAATTCATAACGAAAAGACGTTTTGATAATGCGAAAAATACCAAAAATGCATATTTAACTAGGTAATATTCAGCAGATATATTGTCAAATTCAGTCGCTAGTAATTTGCTTAACGCATTCTATTTTCTCGAGAGAATTCTGAGTATCGAAAGCTCCCGAATTTAAGTCCCCACGCATTATTTTTTTTTCAAAAATAACAAAATCATAAAAAAAAATCGTAATTATAATTTTCAACAGTAACCATTGTTATATTTGAAAATTGTTCGAATCTTACACTTAACAGTAATAGACTAAATAGCAGATTACAATTCGTAGAGTATTAGTATTTGGCAACCATTTGTATACAAAAAAATTGCTATTTGAATGTGAGTACTTTTATTTTCCATCAACTATGTAACGATTTTATACAGAAAAAAGCATCGCAATATGTCGAATGCCACATTAAATTAGAAGCGTTTCTTTTACTAAGGAAATTACAATTTGTCATTGAAACAACATTTTGGTATGGCACTACTAAATAGTTAGACGATTCGAATTTTTGTTGTTATGTGCTTAAAAAAACAGTTAATTATACTTTTTAAGATTGGTGAAATGTTACTAATGAAGGTGTGACTTATTAATTTGCCGATACTATAATTACTTTTTTATTTGCTTTAGTAAATTGTACACAATTCAGATTTCTAAGAGTCATTTGAAGGCCATGCTTCCATTTTAGTCGTTAGTACCTAGTTTAGTACCTAAAAAGCTCTATTTTACATAAATGTCAATTATTAGTTATAAGTTTCATGTCTTTCTACGTCGTAAGTTTTGTTGAGCTTGAACTGACACGTTTGACGAACTCCATAAACTATTTACATCCACAATTCAATTTAATATAATATTGAAGGACAACTAAAGATTACGACTATTTGTCAGTCATACTTAGAACTCTAGTTGTTTTAATAATATAACTTTAGTTCGTTGCAAAATTTTAATAAATGCATAAATATTTATTATGGTTAACGTTAATTTTATGGCAAGATTTATTACGAGACTTGTTATAAGCATCGTTTTGAATACATATTTCAACCTCAAGAAATGTAATTGAAAATGTAATTAATTTAAATGGCGAAAAAAAATTAAATAAAATGAATCGAATATTTTTAATAATAGCGATAACCTTGCGTCAAATGAACGAATTAATTTCATTAAGCGCAGAAGATTTTTATAGTAAATAACAAAATTTTACCTCATTCCTATATGTAAATTTATCAAATATAGGAATAAATGAAAACATATTATGGAAATAAAATTGAATAATGATTGCTACAACTAAATCATATAAACTTAAGCATTGTACTATGATTGACTGTAATCAATTAATTATTCGCAATATCATTAAATTACATTAAATTCATGTGCAATTGTTTATAACAATGCAACATTAAATTGAGAAAACATAACAAATTAACATCAATGACTCACATAATTTGTAAATGGATGTAAAACGACTCCGGGTTTCCGTTCTGTAATTGTCGCTTTAATTTTGTCGGAAATTAATAGGGAAATCTCTTATTCTCTTTTATTTTGTCTAACTTTTAATTGTTTGGAAGTTTTTCTTTTCTTTTTGTTAACAGGCCTGTTGATGTCACTTTGTCCGAGCGTCCGTGTACACGGTGCGGTGGGGTAGGAGTTAAAACTTTGGACGAAGCTTTTAACGGACGTAAATAAAATAAGTATATAATTTCATCAGTAAGAAGAAAATGTTCGGGATAAAACATAATAATTAAACGCATTTTAGCGAGCGTAATGGCTTATTACAATAATTGATATCGGACGTAATTTTAGATATTTTAAATGTATAATTCGTTTAGGGTAGCTCTTCGGAAATCTGTCAATAACTTTCAAATATTATATTTAAACCACTCTTCGTTTAACAAAAAAAATACGATTTTTTAAAATAAATGGTAGCGACAAGCTATTTACAAATACTTCAGACTCGTTGTAAGTTACATTATATCTTAAAATAGGCTACATTCAAGTATCGAAACAAATATTGAACTTATACCCATGGGTTTCTTAGTAAAATTACAAGAAATGTAAAAGTTAGTTTTTGATGCATTAAAATCTTTCTTAATTAAAATATGCATCGTATTAATATATAAAAGAGGATATTTTAAAATTTCCAAAATGTACGACTATTTTTTAAAATAGAACAATCAAACCAGAAGTCATAATTTTTCATGAATCGATAACAATATATTTTCGAAACTTTACCGAATGCCTTATGCAAAAGTGACGTAGTTACAATAAAAAGAAAATCGATTTTCTTTTACATCTCCGCATAGTTTTGTCGCTTGCGAGAATAAAATAGGAGTATTGTTAAGATTTTCATTGCTTCTTTGTTGCCTTACTTTCTTCCACTCTTGATTTCAGATTTTATATCCGTAAACAGCGAGAAAATACACTTTAAGTTAAAAAAAAATGTGTTACTATACCAAATAAATGAGATTCGTTGCATTATATTTACAACAATAGTTGAAATTTTTTTTTAATTTAATTAATTTTCGCGGTATTGCAATTATTTTCTTGAAATAAAATATGCACAATACACATTAAATTAATAATACGATTCGCATGATAATTAATTCGTTAATATTAATTATAAATGTTCTCGAATTATATGAATGCTATATACCATTTATTATATTATTACATTTTTAATGAGAATTACCTTGCATACCTTTATTTTGTTTACAGCATGTTGCTGACATCGTTACTTGTATTCCTGAAAACTGAATACAGAATTTCAATTTACATATTAAAGTACAAATGAAATACTAAAAAGTCAATGATGTTATGAATATTTTTAATTAATTTTTGTTTCGTTAATCAATACATTATTAAATAAAAATTCTTATTTTGAATATATAAATTATATAAAAGTTTAGTTTCTAACTTAATAATGTTAACACTTGAAAGTGGTAAACACTCCAAAAGACTTTGAATAATTCCCTGATAAAATTGTCTATTGATGTCTGCATAATATCGAAAAATACAAACTGTTTTCTTCATATTTTGCCATTTACACACATATCAAAAAAATGTCAGTCAATTAATTAGAAAGAAAAAATGGTACATCATACATTTAGCTACAAACAAATTTAAATTACACTGTTAATTGTGAAACATGAGTTTGGAACTTTATAAAATTTGACACATAGCGGATGTGCAACGGACATCATTTTTCATTATTCCAAGTTTTGAAAACTATTGGAAACTTTTTTTTTTTGCGATTTACCTCATCAGCACAGGAGTGCAATGCATCTCACGTTATTTTAAAAAACAGTTTGAAGATGCGAGTTCATAAAATATTGGCTTCCTGTTACTTTATCGCGCAGTTATTGAAAAAAAGTGTGTAATTCCATTACTAAGTAAAATTTCATGTAGCTGTCGCAACAGTTGATAATTGCTGGGCATGATTGCGTATAAGTTACGAAGCAGAATTCATTGAATTCAATAATACAAATTGCTGTTAAATAATTAATTTAAATTCTTTATCGTTAGATAAAATTGCTGCAATTGCACGTAATCAGAATTTTAATTATGAATTGACTCGAATTACAGTGGGCTTTTTTCTGATTTTTAGTTCAACATGACTTCGTTTCTTTTCATATCATTTTTTTAAATAAGAAATCAAATTGAATGATTTTATTTTCACATTTTTAACAAGTACAATTTTCTAAAGTAGTAAGACTAACAATAAGTTATTATATTTCAGTTAATTTTATGTATGGTTGGATCAATGACCATATTGTATATTTCAATATTTTTCATCTTTGATATTTACTGAGGTCAATAGTAAGATTTACGTAAAAAATTAAGAATTAATCAATTTTAATATATTCATTTTATTTAGTACTGGCACAAAAATGTTATTACCAATAAATTAAAAATCGAATTTCAAACATAATTGAAAATACAAAGTCATACTTCCCAGAAATGCAAAACGGTTTTTGCATTAATGTTTCTCAAACTCATCGATAGTCAGATTTTTCATGACTATTTTTATAGTATACTAAAAATAAGGTACCATATTCCTGTAATATAACAAATTTCGACACAGTTTCACAAGACATTAATTTAAAATTCGAATAACATAATTTAAACATTTTTACATTCCAATTAATTAAAATTGTTTGATGATCTTTTCAGTGTTTCCTTAGAATACATCTCAAGTGGTTGGAGAATCTTGCCCATACTAATGATTAATTTATTTTAATCCTTTAAAGCATGCTTTGAATTCCATGAAGCAAATCATTAATACACCAATTAGTAGTAAATTATTTATTCATTTAAACTGAAAACTTACTTCTATCGATTTTTGCTTCTATGAATTGAATTACACTCGAACAGTCTTTGTAGACTGCTAATTAACTAAAGAAATCCATCGCTTTAATATTAGTCGATTCGGATTTCCTGTTTATGTTTACACTGCCACAAGAGTTCTTAAAATTTTACCTCACAAAATATTAACGATGATAGCACAATAAAGTTCTAACAAAACAATGTGCATCATTCGTTAATTAGATTTTTTCGAGTTGCTCAATATAACGGGAGTATTGGATAGCCTATTTCAATTTTGCAATACAGTCGATGTTAAAGTCACTCAGCATTATGTTCACACAAACAAAGGATAACTTCGCGTAAATATAATAGCCAAGCACGGAAAAGTTATGTTTTCAAAAGAATGTATTCAAACAATCTGTCAGGATGCTCATTGCAAATATGCACTTGGCAAAAAAGCTTTTAACTATGAACTAAAATGAATCAACTTGTATTAATTAAGGAGAATATTTTCATTAGCAAGATGACGAAAAAAGTAAATATTCAATTTAATAACACTCTATGCTGTTTGTACCAGCTGATTTCAAGAAAATTTTTATTTATTTAGATTTATTCACTTCCTTAATTCACTTATTTTTGTACGATGGTGAGTGGAGTTTTAACACTCATATTTAATTATATCTACGAGTACACCAGGTGCGTGAAAGAGAAATACACATACGAAACTCCGCATTTAACCTAAATATGCAAACACGATTAGAGCATTGAAGCATCAAGTCGTTTGAAATTCAGTGCGAAAGAGCATATTTAGGACTTGCAAGATAAAATTCATGCGATATGCTCTTAAGCATAGAAGACGTCTTTTGTATTTGTGTAAATATTTTATAGTAAAATGCTGGCAACAGTAAACATACATTCGTAACACCAAGGGCGAAATACTATTTTTACTATTCACAGTCAACAGATTAATCTGCATTTAACAGGTATATGCAGGTATATGTAGGTAACAATGTTCCGCTGGGGTTAAAAGATTTTCAAAACCCTGAGAGCTTACGCTGGCGATCACCTGTGGTCTATAAATTCAGAATATTTTTTTCGATAAATCGATATTACAAAAAAAAATATAAAAGAAATATTTTTTTTTTGTAGAAATCGAAACGAAAATATATCCACTAATACGATTATGAATATTTAAAGAAATCAAAATTCATTTCATTCAATAATAGGAATTTTTGTAATAAATAAATGTTTTCGAATTAGTAAATGTATTTTTTGTCATTAATTCGTATACGTTTTAACATTATAATATGAGTTGCGTCTGAGGAATATGAAATATGTAGGAACAAGAATATATCTTTTATTTCTATAATTACATTTGATTTAAATACTTCTATGAGAAGTTAAATTTTTTATTCGATAAGGTAGAAATTTAATGTCAATCTCAAAAAATTGAAAATGTTAAGCATTCAAACTCAAATCAATTTTAAATGTTTAAATAGATAACCATATTTTTAAAACAATTATATAAAGAAATTTCAATTTGAGTTGCTAGAAACTAGGTTCATACTGATAAGTTGCTTAGAAATAATAAGTGAAATATTTAAATTGTTGATATTGTACCGAGTGGTTAATGTAATTGATAACTTTTTTAAGAATGCTTTAAGTAAACATTTAATGATGATAAAGCTTTGTCAGAATGATTTTATGGATATTCATACATTTCTCAAATAATGTTTAATAAAGTTATTTTTAAATTATCAATATTCAGTATTTTAAATTGAAGATAATAAATGCGACATATTGTTGAACGATTTTTTTGGATATTATAAAAATCATACATAGTCACTTCAAATTTATCTAGAACTGTTAAAAAATATACACAATTTCTAATTAATGACGTGGTTGATAAGTAAAGAAGTTCACTGCATGTGATGAGTATTTGAAGAGAACACCTGCATCCTGTAACTCATCAGTTGTACCGATATGGTAAAAAATGGCTTCATTAAATTGAGAGTAAAATTCCGTGTTAGCCACTTAGTAGTCCAAACATTTTAAATGTCTTTGATAATTGCGTAGCATAAGTTCGTACAAACCACTGAACAAAATTCATTTCATCCGATAATAGGAATTACAGTTAGCCAATTAATTGGAAATGTTTGTTATTAGTTACAATTATACACTGATAATGTACCCCAATTTATATCACTTTGTATAACGGTCAGGCCGTGAATTCTTTTGCTTCATTTCTTGGCAATTTCAAACTTTAAATTCAGTATAATGGTTGTATATTTTTAATTTCGTCGGATTTGAGGAAACTCATTATTCGGGCTGTCGGAATAATTAATCATGTATTTGATGTTAGAATTTAAAACCTTGTAATGGTGGCTTTAAAATAACGAAAAATTTTCAGAACCAGATTATTGATAATATTTTAACTCGAATCTGGACAGATTTCCACCAGCGATTGGATCCTCGAATTTGAATTTTAAAAATCATATTTAAAAATAGTAATCAGTGATTCTGAGAACGCTGAGAAGTATACACGTTTTCAGGAATTTGGATGTTCTAATAATTTCTTAACATTTTCGAACCGCATGCAGCTTAACTAACAGTTAATATGATTGAAAATGTGTTCATACAATTACGGATGCACTTTGTAGGTACAAATTTCTGAAAGTAGCATTATCAAATATGTAAAAAAATAATAATAATGTTGTATTCGATTCTATATTAAATAACATGTTACATATTAGAGCCGTACCTATTGGTTTCACTCAATGTCGTTATATTTTCAGAAAATTTTTTCAAGTCGTGTGTACAACTGGAGACATTTTTTTTAATTGCGAAAAAATCTTTTAAAAACTTACCTTACTATCTATGTTTGACATGGAATGATCAAAATAGCAAGATCTACAGTTATTCAAATTAGCTTTACAACTGAAGATCGGCTATAAAAAATTAATTCTACTCTATCAAATCTCTTATATACTACCAAAAATATATTTTTTATAGTAAGGGCAACAAAATTGTGCGAGCTATTACATATGTCATATTGGATCAATCATAATTTCGGGTTTCTATGCTACTGGTGTCAAGAACATTTTACAATTTTTTATTTTCAATTTCTGGAAATTCTACTTTGATTTAGTAACGTCACAAAAGTGACGGATATACGACAATCAAGTACCGGCGAAATGTTTTTCTTATAGAATACACTAAAAAAATTCCTGTTAGTAAATCAATATGACTACTATTTGACATTGTTCGATAGGTTTCGGCTGCATTTCATTGGTTGCGGTAACTATCTTAACCAATTAAGATTTTAATGGATATTTATTTATTCAATTTTTCAGCCGTTTCTAATTGGGCACACCTGCAGTACAATAAAAAGAACTCAGAATCTTTTATTCAATTTTTCATAAAATCCAATCCTCAAAAACTGAATTTGATTTTCAAATTCATACTTTTTTTTTTTAAATTTCGTTGTTCCACGTTAAAATTTCAGGATTCCAAAGCATTCAACATAGTGACTTATACATGAAAAATCAGCTACAAATTCACCATTATTTTATTTGAAATTGAGAGACAATAGAAAATATTATTAATGAACAATCAGTTTTTAGAATTGGCTGACATTTTTTATGGATTTATCACAATCCCGGAATCTTGGACAATTATACATTTTTTCCAAATATTCTATGAACATTTTAGCAGTTTATTAAATGTTCATGAGCCTTACGCCATTTTTACGTGACTAAAACTCTATATTGGATACTTGAACCTTTATTTTCATAACGTTAATATCCATTTTATAAGACTCGAGGGCATGATTTGTTTACTATAGACAACATTTCTGAAACGATACCAATGTAAAAAAAAAGAAATATTAAAAGATAATTGTATGTCAGATATCTCCGCATGTACAATTTTTTAAATCTTCATTTTCGATTTAAAGAAGTTAATCGAAGTAAAAATACCGTTACTAGACTGAAATCTAAAAGTTATTTGGATTTAATTTACATAATTACATATTTGCGTAAATATAAATATAACTACTAATTATCAGCTGAAATAAAAATTGCCAAATTTACGAAATTAACAAGATTTACAATTGCAAAAATATTTTTTGTTACTTTTGAGGTCAACTAAACAAAGGTCGTTAAATTTGTCAAATAAATTTTTTTCAGTGTATACTCTACGAAATTTTCACAGTTGTCCCAAATATTATGAAGAACGCGAGTAATTTTCGATAATTAATTACACGGCACAAAGAATAATGATAATCTACGACGGTGAAAGATTAGCATGTGGAATTATATTAACGTGGAAAAATGTCAGGTCGGTAAAATTATCCGGATTTCCGTGATTCGCGTCGAGCGGGGGCCATTAGTCGTATTGCGCAAACTTGGTACGACTGAAATTCCACAGGCTAATTTGCCTTTCGTATCTTTCTTTGGATATGCGACGTCTAGGACGTCATTACTTGTTGCTGGCGCATCTGCCGGGTATCTTGTTAGGGGAAAAAAAATTATTATTTGCACAATACTCCTGCTAGGGTATTATGGTTCATCCTACAACACCTCCACGTTTTAAACGTTGTCGTTGCGATGAAATTTTCCGATATTTGTCGGGGTTTGCGTATCCTCGTACAAGGGCTAGAAGGGACGAAAGGGCACCGACAAACGAGGCTCTTTTCCTGCTAAATGCAAAATATCGGGCGTGCGAGAAGAAAAAGAAAATGAGTTTTCCGAGACCTCGGCCGTTCGTTTGCCCTCTTCACTTTTTCCCTGCCATAACTCGTCCCTCGCTGAGTGAAAATGCGCAATAAACATAACTCCACTTCAGATTTAATAAAAACACCACTGCGAATGTCGCGATATTTTGCGGTTGTGCAACCTAAAAGCTCGGCGTCTTGCTCTACTTGCTTTTACTACTTGTTCGCGTAAACAATATGTACACGAGACGTTTCAAAATTTGCGAACCGCACCACAAATGTTGTTATGCATTTCTTCTTGAATTATAGAAATAATGGACGCATGTAGGTAAATGTGGAGAACAATTTAACGTTTTTATATTAAAAAACATAAAAGTGTTGTTCAGTACGAGAATAATTTATTTAATAACGTTAAAATTGTTGTAAGAGTCATTTTTATCGTTTCCATAGGTATATACTTGTCCTCTGTCAATAATTCCAACATTTTCTTCGTTTCCATTGGAATTTTTTTTTTTATTTGTAAATGTCTCTTATGTACAATTGTTCATTCTTTTCAAGGTTAGGAATCGTGACGACTTAAAGCAAAACGAACTTCAGCACCAAAGGAACTTGTCGTAGTGTTTTTGATGCGATCTTTCGCTATTCGAACAAGTTGTTATGAAATAATTCTATTATTAAAATTTAATGAATATTCTGAAGTGTGATTTTCTTTTATTTAACCTATATTGATAACCGCACGCAAATATAACACTTAGTGCATTAAACTCGCCACTTACCAAAAATAAACAGCTTTAATTCGACCAATCGTGGCAAATGAAGTTTGGTCATGATGAACGATGATAATGCGGCATGATGACGAGGAATAATAACGACATCTGATACCACCGCGGTTTGAATCGATTAACATGGCCTCGCCAAGTGAATCTGCTCATGTATCCAAATTCTGTGTACAAAGTCGTTATTAGAAAGATTATCACAATTAAATTTGTTTTATTAATGAAAAATAGTAGTACATTTCATACAAAATTGATATGGTGATTAAATAATATTGATATTCTTAAAAAAATAGTGGTAATGTGTCATGGGTAATGGGTCAACAACATTTAGCAGTGAATGAATATGACAGTAAATTAAATATTTAACATTTAATAAAATCGAGTACTTTATTTCTTAATGTAGTCTACTAATGTCGTTGACTCCTAAATTGACAGGTTAATCGTTAAATCTGATTTCGCTAATTGATAATCAAGGTGATCAACAAAATTAAGGATCATATAATCAATCATAAATTAAATACTTAATTAAAATGAAGTACATTAAATAAATTATGCCTTGTAACATCATCAATATTATATTGTCAACAAAAATTTAGTTACCGGCTACGGAGTTAATAACTCACGCCACCCAATCCGAAAACATTATGAAATTTCAGAGTTACTTGCTCTGCGTGCAACAATGCATACTAGTTTATACAAAGCACAAACGTAAGACAGGCTAAAAGATTATTATAAATGTAAATATGTATTTCTCCAGAATAAGAGTCGTTGGCAGCATTCCAAAATTCTGAACCTCAAGGCGATGCAATCAAAAATTTAAATACTACTGGAATTTCATTATTTTCTTGATTCGACTCGTAGAATACGAAAATACACTTTCTTTTCGTATCTAAATAAAAACTACAATTTAAAATATTAGGAAAAACAACGAAATTGCTTTTATAAACATGTTTAAAGAACTTCTGTTTGGACTTTATGCATTATAATGCGTGTATTGAAAGCATATTTCGAATATTTGAAATTTCCATTATTCCAGAAATATTTTAAAGTTACCAGAAATAAATGCTCGTTCAGTAATTTCATTTGTATTGTCCTGTTCTGCTTCATTAGTAAACTGATGAAAATCAAAATTAATTGTCGGATTTTATTGTTCGGTTGCAACAAGTTTCAAAATATTCTTCTTTATTTAAATAATTACTTCATTTTGAAAAGATAATAGAATACAAAGGAGAATCTTCCTCCCCTCCAACTAGATGGAACCTCCGAAACTGATAAATTCGGTTTCAACATAATGAGAGCTAACACCTAATACCAAATATTAGTGTTTTATCATGTGAGAAAGTTTAAAAAATCCTTGTTGAGGTCGCGGAATTTATACAGCAAAATGCGGTAATCTAAACAGTTCTGTTCCGCAGTCTTTTGTTGGCAGTATAAACTGACTGTTACTACTTAAACTACTCCATTTTTCTATGTATTAGCTGCGACTTCGACAACGATTTCTCAAACTTTCTGACATGATAAAATGTGGGCATCCTCCTTTATAGTTAAATTAGTAAATAAGATGATGAGAATAAACTAACGGCGTTCAATAATTAAAATCAATTTATTAAATGTAAAGGTAGGTAAAAAAGAATTACTTGAAGAAATTACAATATAAAATGTACCTGAAAGACATGAAATTTATTAGTACATAGTTTACTATACTCATATAACAGTTTATTTATGTAAAATAAAAATGACTTACAGGTAAGTTCTTATTAGTAAGCGATACGTTTGAATATGTGTCAAGCCTTCAAATTATTGTATCCTTTTCTATACCATTTCAACAGTCGTACGGCAGTGTATGCATTACAATAACGCATTGGTGAATCATTCTTACATTACAATACTGAAAGAATTTCAACGACCTACAATCAATATTAAAATAGTATATTACTTATCTAGAGCGCAGACAAAGTCCTTGCAACGAGGGTGATGAGGTGCGATTAGATGATTACCTAATTAAATCATTTCCGATGCTAAATTTCTCTCTTTTTTCGAATATAGAGGTTTCCAGTACAAAAAATATCCTTGGCCTTCTATTGACCTTGATAAGTGACCTGATGATCAAAATTATTATGCAAAAACTCGATCAACTTTCGGTTTTTTATATTGACGAGAATTTGAATTTCGGATGAGACTCGCTAGTATAATTGGAACCACCGACATTCATAAATTCTAAAAACTTCGAAATAGCAAAAAGTTGATGTTGCGGACTATGGATGTTCTGAAAGGGGTTAATATAAACCCTTTTCATCCGAAAAGTCTGAAATTTGGACAAAACATTCAACGCTGTTTCTTTTGTTCCAGACGACGTTAGAAAAATTGAAATTAGTCAAAATAAGTAGACTTCGACCTCCTCTTTCAAATGATGTAGTCAGAATCAGCCAGCGGCTTCAAAGAAATATGTTATGATCATTTTGTTGAAAAAAGACTGCTTTTTTCAATGCTTCTTTGCAAGAATGGCTTTTTTGGCATTGAAAAGGACAATGCTGACCGTTCTTCTCCCGTCAGATTTGTTTCAAAAAACAAATTGCCGGCTTCAATAAGGCGTCTGCAAGTTGTCATTTTGCATTTCGTGGCACAAGTATCAAGTATTTGACCGCGTGAAGGCTGAAATCATGGAGAATCGGGATAAAAGTAATTATTATTATTTGTGAATACCTGATCTCATCATGATAATTCATAACCTCAAATTAGTTATATACAATGGGTTTTTTTTATTTTTTGTTTGATTTTCATTCAACTTTTGATATTTTCGTATCATTACGTACGTGTGAAATTGAAAATTAGTATATACGATTGTGACCTATCAGTGATTGATTTATAACCTAAAAATGGAGTGCAGCACATCTTGTCCGCACTGCTACCTGGTAACTATGATGTTTGTTGATGTAATAAACCTGAATTTCGGAATAAATACCTCGATCCTCCAATGCCTAATTTCAAAGTTGTTTATTGCTGATGATAAATATAATGCATTACCTACACACCTCTAATTCACAACAATTTACGCCACGTTGTTTAGCCGTCAATACATATTTTGCCGTTGTCCGACTCTTACCACGGGAAGTAATCGCCATTCGGAGAGTCATTTTTTAACTATTTTTTACTACTTTTTAAATTTTGTTTGTATTATTTAATTTTTTAACAATTTTTTTGTTTTATTCTTTTGTTTTGATAACATTTTTTATATTGGATTTTTTCAAGAAATGACAACGGTGAATCAAGTCAATAGTAATATGGTAAATCTATGTAACTTTATGAAATGATTTGACGCGTACCTTTCAAGAATTTTTATTACATTCTGAACAATAAGATGATCGTCTTTCACACTTGTCACCAGAGCAATATCGTTTTGACTCTTCATTTTTGATAATGTGGGGCTCCAAAGGTTTTTTAGACTTTCTTTGTAAATAATCTGTGGTATCTGTGATATTCGCTTATATTAAGCCTACAAACGTCATATTATCAGGTAGGAATGCACACATAATTGTAGTCCTATACTCAATTTATAGGTTATAAACGTATAGTCACAATCGTATTTGGTCATTTTCAATTTCACACGCAAGTAATACGGAAACGTCGAAAACTTAGTGAAAATTAGAAAAAAAATTAAAAGTCCATCGTATATAACTAATTTGAGGTTATGAATGAATAATAATGAGATTATTGAGAATATTCACAAATGAAAATAATTACTTTTTCATCCCTATTTTGCATGATTTCAACCGTTACGTGGTCAAATAATCGATAATTGTGCGAGAAAATGCAAAATTATAACTTGTCGACGCTATATTGCAGCCACCGTTTTGTTTTTTGAAAAAATCCCGCGGGAGAAGAAAGGGCTGAACGAAAAGACGCGATTAGTATCTTTTGAAATGGTCAGCATTGCCCTTTTCAATATCAAAAAACGTGATTCCTGCGAAGAATCGTTAAAAAAATCAGGATTTTTTCAAATAAATGATCATAACTCTTTTCTTTGAAATTGTCGGCTGATTCTGACCACGAGGTTTGAAAGAGAAGGTCCAAATCTATCGATTTTGACTTATTTCAATGTATTCTAACGACGTTTGGAACAAAAATTACAGCGTCGAAAGTTCTGTCCAAATTGCGGACTTTTGGGATGAAAAGGGTTAAGAAACTACAGAACTCTAAGTAGTAACAGTCGGTAACGTCTTCTGTCGCAGTAGATTTGAACTGTTACTACTTATATTACTGCAGTTTTAATGTTGTACTCTATGCGATTTATCAACTTCTCACCTTTTATCGCGAGGTCAGAATCAATGGCATTATCCTGTATTTCTATTAAAAAAAAAAACAAGTAAACTGTAGTAAAGTACACGTTTATAATACTTTGACTCAATAATGATAAACAGCTAATACTCTCGAAATTCAATAAATAATTGTTTTTGTTCAGAAATATTACCAGATTACATCTACCAAACAATTACAAAGCATTCTGGAACATACTAAAAACGAAGACAAAGGAGGATGCCCACGAATATAAGTGATTTCCGCCCTCGAGATTGAATCTCCAACTGACAAATTCAGTTATAGTATGATGAGAACTAATAGATAATGAAAAATTCGATTGTTTTATCATCTGGGAAAGTTTAAAAATCCGTTGTCAAAGGCGCGGATTATACATAGAAAAATCCTGGGATCTAAGTAGTAACAGTCCGCATTTACTGCGACCAACAAACAATGTGGCCTGTTACTACTTAAATGACTGCATTTTCCGATGTACAGTCGAACCTCCGTTATCGAATACCCCTATATCAAATATTTCCGTTATCGAATATTGAGACGCATTCGTTAACCAATACTTTCTTCTTCGCTGGTGGCCCTTTTTTAGACCAAAGAGTGAATGGTAGAGGTGGGAAGCCGATTTTGTCTCCTCAAGTATTCGCTAACGGAAATTTGAATGCCTCGCCTTGTCGTGACCATATTCGATAACGGGGGTTCAACTGCATAATCTGCGGCTTTAAAGGCGTCTTTTTAAACTTTCTCTCACCATGAAAATCATACTCTAACCGAATTAGTTTCGGAGATTCCATCTCGGAGAGAGAAATCACCTATACTCGTAGGCATACTTCTTTAATTTCAATTTTGCAATTAAACTTGATGGACTACAAATCAAACTTAGACGAATACGAATGCTTTACTGGAAGTCATAAATTGAATTTGAGCAATTCAAATAATTTTTTCAAGTCTGATATACTGTGTCGCGTGTAATATATTTTTTGATGCGGACTCGATTTCGTTCTACTTTTAAAATAACTGATTCATGGAATCGTCAATCAAAAAGGCAGTCCAACCCTCGATCTCCATTCCCTCCATTCCAACCTTCATTTATCTTTAACGGGGAGTTTCTCTTTTTATCCTGCCTCAAAGACCGACCCGAAATTTGTTTACGACTGCTCCTTCGGTCTTTTGCTCACTTTTTTTTTCTCACCCTTGCAGTATGCATGCACGTGTGTAAGCGTAAATATATCACACATTTTAAAGCCAAATGTATTAGAACCAGCGTTACGTATGTGCAGGACGGCCGCAGCCGCGCGTGACGTGGTGGCAGGAGAACGCGCTTTTGGACGACAGCTATGAAGTGGTTGGAACGAAAAAAGTTCGGAATGTTCTGCGATTGGAAAAGTTGGAACGCAAGCATTTGCATGCGGTACTGACTTGCCAGGCATCCAATAACAATATGGTAGCTCCGATTTCCAGCTCCGTCTCTCTCGACATGAATCGTAAGCCTAATCTGCATTTTACTCTTATATTTATTGATTTCACCATGATATCAATTATAAGTTCGCATGACTCAAGGTAACGAATTTTCTAAGTTTCATGAGAAATTAATAATTAATTGTAGTATAGTAAAAGTAATTCTAAGTATACGTACATATGACTAATTTTACTATAATAGTAAAATTTGGCATGCGAACAAATTAATGTAACTAAGTATCTGTAAAGATAGTTAGACCAATCACAAAACAGACATTCAAAAACCAAACATTTCAAAAAATACATATTCTGAATGTAATTAATGATTGAATTCTAAATGTGCTTAATAAATATAATACTGGGGTCAAACTGATTTGACCTTCAAAAAACCTTTCAGTGAGACCTCAAGGACGGTCCTGAGATAATTTTGTTATGCAGTGAATACACGAATCGGTGGAATCTGTATTTTTAAATGTCAGGTTTTTGAATGTCCGTATTTTGAAATATCTGGTTTTTTAAATATTTGTTTTGTGATTTGTCGGGTTTTTGAGGAGCACTCCTTATTTCAGCATATTGGAGAAAATAGTTACCGTCCGATAGCATTAACGTAAATTATTACCCTGTAGTCTTTGATCGTGCTCTTTTCGAATCCGAGATTTATTTTTTGGTACCATGAATACATTTTTCAATATGGCCACCGAAACAAAAAAAAAATTGGCGATGAAATGTAACCCTTACGTATGTAATTATTTTTGCTAGTCAGTTTACATAAATTAAACATTCAGATATTCTATGAATTTTGTAAATTAAGGATCAACAAGCAATCCGAAGTTGCCACTAAAAGTGGGGAAACTTTGCGCCATAAACATTCAACTTTTAGATTCTTTTTTTTAAATTTCTGTACAGATATATGATCCATCGTATATATAATATAGTCAGGTTTTGTTGCTAAAATAGCAGAAATCAAACCTGAAAGTTTCATATCAGGCATCGATCTTGACAAAGGAAAATAAACAATTAAAATTTGAAGTCAAACTTCGAAGTTTGATTTTTCCTGTTTATAAGAAAGGGATTCTAAGCATTTTACTTCATTCGATAGCCCTTATGATCAGGAACCTATTTCTGTAATGAAATTTTTTGTATAAAGGACAAAAAAATGAATTGTTATTTCGCAAAGTTTCCACACGTTTTAGACAGCCAAATGTCGCTCGATGGCCCTTTAAAGCCACCTCCATTAATTGACTATTTCGAATTTTGAAATTACGCCTCTTGGACTGTAAAGTATAAGTCATTATTTTACCCGATCTACGGTTTCAATGAGATTGAACGACGTTTTCGTAGAGAAATTCAACATATTTAGGAAAAATATAAAAAAATCTCCTGTTTGCGGTTTTTAGGCCGCTGAAAAAAAAGTGATATAAGATATTACTTTAGATATTCCTTGTAGGTAAATTAGTAAATAAATATTAAATTAATTGTATATATTTCATACAGAGCTTCAAAGTTAAAACAATTGGAGAATTCCCTAAATGAAGATGAAATTCATTCAAGTGTGAAAGAATAAGCAAAAATATTTTTTTTAATGTAATGTTTGGATTAGTTTTCTTAAATAAGCATGAAACAATTAATCGAATCACTATTGTCTATCAGGATAACTTGTAGAGGATGAAAGAACATTTAAAATAAGTACTAACACATTAAAATATTTTTAACAAAGGCCGAGTAATTAGAAAATAACGAAATTTTTACGTTTTTATGATGCGGAAAAATGAGCAGCTGAAGTATTGATCAAAATTTACCCTTGAAAAGTTTTTCTTGATAAACATTCACTTCCTATATGGCAGAACAAAATCACTGGACTATCAATACTAAATGCAAATGACTATATTTCTCACTAAATAGTTACATGCGCATATTTATTGCTTGCATCCTATAGCGAACACTATTAAATAATTGCCCAATTAAATTTTGGCCTCATAAGTCTTGTGCATACCATATAGTGCAGACATTTTAAAAAATACTGCAAAAAAAGAATTAAAATTTATGAAAAAAAAAATGCTGAAAATTTCAAGACACAATATCTTCAAATTAAAAAAAAAATTGTGAAGATAATTACTATATCTTACTGAATTCCAACATACATTCAAGTCATAGTATCTAACTAAATACCCAAAATGTCGTAAAATTTAATGTATACTTACTAAAATTAACATAATATTTTGTAAATATAATTTTATTATGTATTTTCAAAATTCAGAAAAAAAATTAATTATTACTGTGGAATCTGCAGTTTATACCTCACAGCCAATGAATTGATATAATTGGGAACTTTTGCTACTGAACAAATCGTTTATTTTTAATGTTTACATTTTAAAATGTTCAAAATTTTAAACCTTTAACGTCGACGTATTAATTAACAAATATTGAAATATGTGAAAGAATGTTAAAAGTAGATTACCCATGAAATACTACACAAGTACAAAACAAATTTTCTATCAAAAGGATACCGTAAATTTATTCCCTTTATAAATTATAAACTGCATCTTGCAATGTCTTTTTTTATGTACAGGTTTTGAAAATTGAAATAAAACATGACATGCGAAATTCGTACTTTAAACAAGCAGCTGAATCGTAAATCATACAGTTATAACGCAGAAAAATAATTTCCACGTGACATTAAGTGTGGTATATTTTCGAATTCAACGACCAGAAAAAATAGGATTTTTTACGATTTATAAACATACTTTTAAAAAAACTGTATTTATAATAAAAACTAAACATAAAATAAAATATTACTTAAATTTACTTCGTGCCATTTATATTTACGTTTAAAATGGAACTATTTTCGTTTTAGTTATCATCTAAAAGTTTAATAACAAAACTAAAATGAATTGAATTCAGAATACTTCACCTAATAATACGACCACGATGCATGATTATACCACGATAGTTAAGTAAACTTTCTACTAATTAAAACTTATCGCAGAAAAATTACCATTAGAAATTTCATGCCGATAAAACATCTTCTATTAAAGGTAGAAGTTAGTTATAACGAAACCGGATATGTAGTAATAATATTCGATAAATGTGACTTCATCTGGGTCAGCGCTAAAATTCCAGTTTTCGAGGTTTTAGTAAAACAATTAATCTGATGAAAATCGTTAAAGAATGTTTGAAATTTGTATCTTTCTGGATGAAGTATCGCATTTCATACATTTAGGTAGTTTAAATTGCATTCTTAACAAAAAATCAAACTAATTATCATTAAAAAAAATAGTACATGCAATAAATCAGAAAAATATTTTGGGATTTAAATTGGATTCAAACATGATTATTACTTACTTTACTATAATCTAACTTTTTTAATTTTATTCCTGACCTTATACAAATTACGTATGATTTATAATGTATGCTAGGCAGGACCTGTAATATTTTTAATTAGTATTGTACTCTCGTATTTATTAAACAGTACGTCAAATTTTCATTAAACTGGGAGACAAACTTTTATTTTGTTATGAAACAATGAAAGCTATATGTACTTTTAAATTATAAAAATTAATAATTGTAGGAAGCATAACAAGTTTTTTATCTGTTTCAAACTCATATAGTTATTACGATTTTATTGAAACCCTTCGCGTGACGTACAATTTTACTTTTTAGGATTTGCTATTGGCTTGCAAGCTTAGACCAACGAATTTAACTTCTACTTGTTACATTATTGTTTACAGTAATCATAAACTCTAACTTTTTTCGTTGCTAAAGCATTGTTTATTGAAAATGAAGGGAGATTTCAAATAATATCACAAAGTTTTCCTTTGAAAGTTTAAAATGAAATTTATTTATCGGTTAAGTACCTTTTGTATCGGCCAATATAGATTTTCATGAAATAAACAAAAACTAAAATTAAGAAACCAGTCAAATAAATATTATTTAATATATTAATACTTGCACCAAACTTTATTTCACTACTGAAAATATGATGAAATAAGAGTTTGAAACAGATTCTAAAATTCTGCATAAGCTATTTCGCATCAAGCTGTTTCAATCACATGCTTAAAGAATGAAAACATTGACATTAAATTATCAATTTTCTTCCTGCCCTAGAACTTTGAATATCAGGTAAATTAATTCTTATTTCCTGCTGTGTGATAGAGAAAATTTTATTCGTTTTCCGAAATCATTTCAAAATATCATTTAGTAGATAAATAATGCTTATTAGAATAGTCTCATCCTTATTCTATATATTTTGCTTTATTGTTACTGAAATAATACAAAACTCTTAATTTTCGAAGCCAACAAATATGTATTACAAGCAACTTTGTAAATCTGTGGTTTAACCAATATTGACATCGGATAGATTGCGGCCCACCAAACTTAAAATCTCAAATATAAAATACCCATCAATTGAAAGCTTGTTTGACAAAAGTGACATATTCGGTTCCGTTTACATTTAATTTTGAAAGTTCTAATAGATAAAATAACCTACGGTATTGCACCGAAAGTAGAAACAAGTTTTTATTTTGTGAACAATGTGGTTCTATATTTAAACTGAAATCAATAAAACAATGTAATCTTAAAATAATTGTTATTTTCCCTTTTTTTAAAGACACTTTTTTTAATGTGTACTGTATTTTGGGAATGCTATTGGAAAATCAAAAGTACATAAAAATGGTAGAGATGAAGTTGTTTAGTAATTTTCTAATTGTTAAGAAATGTTTTACGTTTTCTATTGTGCAGTAAATTTAGAAATTATTTACAATACTTACGACACCTAATCAATAACATTTCTTTACCAATTTATGCTCTAATGTCGCTTATTTTCAATAAACTTTTATTCATTTTTTTCTTATTATCATGATTCAAGTTCATTGTATCCAATATAAAATTTCATATGCTCTAAGAATGTGACAAAAGAATTTACGTAAATTCAATACTTATATTCAGTTACAGACAATTTTTTGCAAAAAGAGACGATTTTTTCGACTATACAAAAAAAAATGTTCTCAAATTTCTATATGAAACGGGAGTTATGGTCATAAACGTTTCCACGAGGAAATGTATTTTTGCAAGTAATATAGAATCTTGATTAAAAAATTTTACTCGGCGGTCTCTAAAATTGTGCTCAAAATAACATTTTTCGAATTCGAAATTAACAAGACTCTCTAATAAGATAGGGACATTTTTAATATGAAAAAAAGTGTTAGAATTTATTAAAATAAGAAATTTTAGACCTAAATTATTTTTCTTGTCTAAAAAGTCCTATTTTTTTTAATAAAGCATTGTTTACATTACATTGTTTAAAAATATTTTTTTTTACATATGACATACAAAAAGACTGAAATAAAATTCATAACATTTGGAATTTGATGGGTAAATCTACGCTAGTGAGAAGGAAATATTTCAGAAATGTGAAGGATGCACTATTTTTAGTAACGAAACCAATAACTTTCCTGAAAATATAAACAATTTTTATTAAATTGCGCAACTTGAACCGGAGTAATCGTTTTATATCCAAACATAAATTAAAAAATTGCCGGATATTTAGAAATATTATCCTAGACTTTTTCAGGGAAATTTCTTTTAAAAATGAATTATTAGGATTCAAATCCTATTTAACCACATAGTATTCGAACAACCACTATATTAATGATAAGTACACTTTTTGTTTTTGTTTTTATTTAAAGCCATCAAATCAGTAACAGATTTATTCGAATGATAAGTACACCATTTATCAAAAATAGTTTCAAACAGTATAGCAATTTTCCAAAATATTCATGGATTTTTAAAAAATACAACATATATCGGCATAATCTAAAATTTCCTTGAAACAAGAGTATGGTAATTTTTTTAAATATTTACGAACTTTTATGATAACAAACTAAATAATGTAAAAAACATTAAAAAAATGTTACAAAATATTTGAATCGGCATCATTAGTATATAAATACAATTATTTACGATTTAAAAAATTAGAATTTTTAAAAACATTAATAGTGTCGCATATTGTTGGTGAAAAAAAAATATGAACCCATTTCATCCCAAAACCACAAAATTTGTCGACGATTTTCATCATCCAGGCAAATTCAGGTTTCCTATAGTTTTTAGGTATGCTCTTTTCGAATCTGTCAGTTTTTCAATGTCTCTTTCTATTTTTTAAACATGGCTACTCAAACGAAAAAAACGTGGAAAAAACCAAAATCTCTTTAGTAAACTGCAATTTTTATTGCGAAGGAGTTCCGGGTTCGTATCAGTCCTCAGAATCCTGTGACGTAATGAGTTTTACCAAAAGTATTACGATAAATATTACTATTTAAATTACCAAATGACGTCCTCAAAGTTGCGCTATTGATATGGAATTTTGTTATTATTAGCGTATTATTAAAATATTTCTTACAGCGTGCCGTGTATTTTGAATCTACATAATTTGTATAGATTCTATTTAAGGTCGCTACATGTGGAAGTAAATTTCGAAAATTCATAATGGCGGGTTCAATATGGCTGACCAAAATTTAAAAAAATTGTCTAGTTGTTAGTATAAAGAGATTTTCGGTGTCATAATGGATCCGTCAATTTGAATTGCCAATATTTAATAACGGATTTGTATTGAAATAGAAAATATTAGATACATGAAATATTTTAATAAAACACAGATAAAAAAAATCCATATCAATACCATTTTGAGTACGCCATTTTGTCATTTAAATCGTAATATTGATAAACTTTTCGTAAAACTCGTTGCCACAGAATTCTGAGGCTTAAAACAATCCTGGAACCCCTTCACAATAAAAATTATAGTTTACTAAAAAATTTTTCGCATTTTTTCGTTGAAGTAGCCATATTTAATAAATGGAAAGAGATATTGAAAAACGGACTTCAGATTCGAATAGTGTATACCAAAAAAATGTAGGAAACCTGCATTTCATAAGAATATCTCAAAGATATCCATTAACTTACGGAGGACGGAAACCGGCAACAAATTTTGTCGTTTTGGGGCGAAACGGATTAGCAATAAATGAATAGTGCATGCGCAAGTAGCAAAGTTTCTCTTATATCGAATTAGTAAAATGTTCAGTGTTTTAATCCGTGAATAAAATTTCATTCATTAATAGCTGATTTACGGAGTCCTAAATTTATGTGATCACTCTTATGAAAATATTATAACAAATAGCAAAATTTCTTAACAATTATCACAAATAAATATTACAATTACTTTCTAAAAAGAGTAATTTTGTTTTCGTGGAAGTACAGAGATTTTGATTTTTTACAATATCTATGCAACTTTAGGAGTATATAGAATGCTTATGTTCTCCACATTAATTCTTCATTAACAAAAAGAACAAAGGTATTACGTAATTTAATTTAAGAGATTCTTACAGTAAATGGGTCAAACAGTGACATTTTACTTCCCAAAGACTTATTTATAACTGTGACAATCCGTCACTATTTATTGATCAATAAAATCCAATTAAAACAGCATAAAGTAATATTTCATAAAACACAAAAATATCTCTGGACATATCTTGGAGTAAGATTTCGAGTTGTAACGAGTAAAAATTCCGCCACACTTTTGCGAAAGAAAACTCAATTTGTATGGAGTGGAACAGCACTCTTAAAGAGTGAGAATTCACTTTCAGTAGACTGAGTCTATTTCTTTATAACCTGGAAAAGTTAATTAAATAATATTTAGTAGTTTTCAATAATTTACCACGGCCACGATTACATTTGTATCTATTGACAATTACAAATTGTACAATGACATATTGAAGTAGACATTTTGGCATTATTTGTTGTTTTGACAAATAGTAAGTAAGAACTGAAAATTCTAAAAAAGTTTCTGAACGAAAGCTTTGAAAATTCTATCAAAAATAAATTAAAAATAAAAGAGTTTCGTGTAGTACATTACATTATATTATATAATATTCTATTGCAGAACGTTTGTATTATCCAATTAAAAAAATCATCCGTACAAAATCATATCAACTGAATAACAAAAATTTTGAAACAAATTTTTAAAAATTTCAATATTTGACCGGCATATTGAATCCGCCATTTTGGATTTTTAAAAAATAACTTTCGTTCATACTCAGGTACAAAGTAGGGAACTAAATTTTATCAAGGCTAGACAAATTTTGAAAGTTTTGAAAATTACGCTAATTTTGTAAAAAAAAATGTTTTCAGTCGCCATTTTGGCACTGTCAAACATGATAACATTTATTTAAAAGACTATTTTGACAAAAGCTCTTTAAGCATGTTTGTTAAGGGCGAAATTTAAAATAACATTTGACAAAGTGATGAATGAAAATGTTTAGTTAGTTGTAATGAAATTAAATTTATATCTTTCGGGTACGGTGATCGCCTGAGGGTATAAAAATTATTAAAAGAGAATATTGATTCCCGAGCAGCACAATCCGTTAAGGGTGTCCTGGGGAGCTCCAAATGTCCGGTTTTGGTCCTCGGGAACTCCTCAAGGGCTCTTGAGACGTTCTGGGACTGGCTTGTGCTGTTTGGGCACTACCATTGCTTAATTTAATAAGATTTGTCTAATAATGCATAATACCAGAGGCTTCTTAGATTTCCAGAATATCCCATACAACACAAGCCCGACACAGAATGTCCTCAGGAACTTCTGAGGAGCTCCCGAGAACCAATATCGGACATTTGGATGTCCTCAGGATCTCTGCAGGAAATCCCTGGACGGATTGTGTTGTTTAGGATGTATATCTCTACAGGAAAAGAAACTCAGTTTTATTAATTCTGTCTGTAGAACAACGCTAGATTTGGAGTTACTGCGTCCACATTTTTTTACTGCAATTAATGGTAAATTTATTATTACACATAAAAAATGCCATTACAAAGAAATGTCAAATCTGAGCATTTTTATACCTGAAAAGGGCTGGTAACAAATTCGAAACCTTGAGCATGCGTTTAATTGGCAAATTATAAGAATCGTTATAATATAAGTCTTAGATAAGGATTATTTTTATATTACAATGCATAAATAAGTAAAATCTGATAAAAATCTTTTGAAGAATCTTTACTAACAAAAACTGTGAATTTTTATCATCTTTGACATTTTTCCACGAGAGAGTTGAAGAGCACAGATTCATAAAAAACTCGCACACGTTATGTTTTAGTGAGGCCATTATGGGTTCGATTGCAAGGGGAAAATCGGCCGTTTAGCGCAGGGACGACATACGAAATCGAATGCGAAATCGTAGGTGCCAGACCAATGCCGCAAGTCGTATGGACTAAAGGAAGTAACGTGCTGCGAAACGTTCGGCAAACGGTAAGTACCGGGTAAAACCCCAACTCATATCTGCATACAGCATTAATCGATCATGAGCAGACCTTTCGCACATAAATGCATTTTCGATCGGTCGCAATGCGACGGGTTCGTATGCATGCAACGTACGACATGTGCTAATACCGCCTGCACATAAAGACCGAATTTCGGGGGCTCAAAGACTAATACGAAGAAGTATTTTCGGTAAAGAGCGTACTAATCTCTGAAAAATATATTTAAATTAGTATTAGATTCTAAATTGTATTTAAATGTATTTTTATTTATGGTACTTTTTCAAATTCAGATCCTGAACTTAGTATATTGCATTATTTCAACCTCATAACATATCATGAGTATCAGGTCAACGAAATAATTGACTTTACATTTCACGTTTTACCTTTTTTAAAAGAAATTATTAAACATTTTAACCCTTTAAGGGGGTTCTAAAGTGCTCTACAGATAAGGTAGGAATTTTCATCAATAATCGTAAATAAAATATGCCTGAATCGATTTCTCAAAATTCGGGCTCTGTAAGGGCAATACTAATTACTATTATATATAATATTTTATTATAGTGTTTTGGAAAGCTCTCGAGATAGGCTATAAGAATATGCAATAAAATGTAGGGGGTTCTATTTAAAAAAATAAGATTGACCTTGAAATGACCTTGAAGGACATGGTCAAGGTCAAAGTCAAGGTCATCATCTTACTCTCCGCTTGAAACCATATAACTTTGCTATTGGACATTTTCTCCTAAGTGCATTCTAACTGAAGATATTAGGGGGGTCCGATACTTTTCGATGACCCTGTATATATAGTACGGGGTATTCCACGACAACGGGAGACCCCTATACATCCAAAAATGTTTTTGACCTAGGGAGTTCTAATGGGACTTAAAATTTTGCTCTTTATGTTTACTTTTCAATGCAGAGTGGCCGATGGCTGACTTAATAGGGCTGAAAATGTAATCAGAATTTATTAAATTTGTTCTAATTTCCTACGCCAAACACATTTATTTGGACGGAAAGACTTGTACGAGGTCTCAGTATGAAGCTAATTAATATCTACTGTAAAATACAAAATGAAAATTTAAATATCCAAGATGGCGGCCACATTATGGCGGCTAATTTTTCGAAACTACTTAAATTCACTCAAAATTTATTACTGGGGGTTAATTGGGTCGCTGATTACGAATATAGCGATGGTTTTCAAAAATTCAAAATGGCGGATTCAATATGGAGAATTATTTGTCAAAAATATTTAAAATTTACATTGGATTTGTGTCTTGAAGGATGTTGTCTCACGTTTGATGGTTGGATCAAAACTAGTCTTGCCTTAACTGTCTGGGCCCTGATCTTGTCTTACCTTTTATGGTTGGACCAAAAAGTGTTGCCTTAATTTTCTGGACCCGCCATTTTGAATTTTTGAAAACTAGCACCAGATTCGTGTTCAGCGACCCAAGCGACCCAAAATAACGAGTTTGAAACGAACTTTCACAAAAATTCATCTGCAATATTGGATCCACCAATTTTAATTTTTGAAAAATAGCGCCAGATTTTGTAATCGCCAACCCAAATAACCCCCGAGTAATATCAAATAAATTTTGAGTGAATTTAAGCAGTTTCGAAAAATTAGCAGCCATAACGTGGCGGCCATCTTGGATATTTAAATTGTTCATTTTATATTTTGAAGTAGACATTAATAGCTTACTTTAGAGACCTCGTACAACTCTTTTGTCGAAATAAATTTTGTCGGCATGAAAACTTAGAATGAATTTAATGAATTCTGATTACATTTTCAGCCATATTAAGTGAGCCATCTTCAATTTCGTTTTTGGCCAGTCTGTATGGAAAAGTAGATATAAAGAACAAAATTTTAAGCCCTATTAGAACTCTCTAGGTCAAAAACGTTTTTCTCCTGTTGACGTGGAAGACCCCATATACAATATAAATTGAATAGCTGTATCCTATGCTCTATACATTCGTTAAGAAATATTAATTACAATTATAATACATAATGACTATAATATTTAATCTCTCACGTAATTAACTAATTGTTAGTTACGTTTCCTTACAATTATTATAACCAACACTATTTTTGTTGGATAATGAAACAGAATGTTACCATGATTGAAGCTATCTATTCTTGTCATTTTCGTTCCTCGTCCATTACAAATCATAACTATTGATATACATATAACATTTGTCTTTTAATGGTAAAAAATGACAGCAATCAATTTGTGCCATAATTAACCATTTGATTTCATCAATAATTATTACGTAATGGAACAAATAAACTATGCAATTATTTGAAAACACTACCTCGTAAAGGTATATTCTTCGAAAAAGTTTTTCGATTCCATTAAAATATCGTTCGAACTATTATCATCCAAAGTAAATCGTTATTACATTATGTCGCAATTGCGCCTGTATAATATTTGATATTTTTTTCCATATCGTCTTAATTTTTGAAAATTCATGTCGGAAAAGCGAAAATCGGAAAAAAGGAGTCCAAACTGTTGGTGTAATTTTATAAATTTAACAGTGTTGATTATCATGGAATATTTATTATAATAATTATAATCGTTTTCATACACTATCAAGAATATACTATACAAAAATAAATTGTATTTCCATTATTTATATCTGTATGTTTCCATTTATTTTAATAACTTTTTATTTTTTCTTATTTCTTATTTCTTTTAATTATTCTTCTTTTAATGTATCTGCCTTAACCGTTCGTAATTAACTAGTATATATTATAGAATTTTATTATTATAGTAATTCTAATTCTCGATATAATTTTGTTTTCCTCTTTCTAGAGGCATACTGCAACTTAGGCATAAGGTAAAGCGTTTTGTATCGCAATCAAGGCTTAAGTTTTAATAAATACAATAAAAATGTATTACAATTTTGTAACCTCATATCAAATCAAGTCATTGCACATTAATGACTATAAAATGGATTTCTTTCAATGAATATATATTTTTAACAATTAGTTCAATGGTTCCGGAAAATATTATTGTAAATAAAAGAAAATCTTGGGAAAGCTAAACGCAAAATGTTAATATTGCATAAAAACAATCGAAATTCTATTTTTAATAAAACTGACTTATAATATGAGAATGTTGAAATTTAGGCGACTTAAAACATTCCGTCATATAGTGATTTGTCTTGTTGTCGTTTGTTTGATAAATTTTCGAAAATAAATCGGTACTAACTTCGCAAATTGAATAAAAAAAACAGTATCTAGGTCACGAAAGTTTTGGTTATACTTCGGCATTGTCCGATGTGATGACGGATAACTATAAAAATGAGTAATTTTAGAAAGTTATATTTTTAACAAGTATGTAGGATAGTTTTAAAAACTATCGTTGTGTATGATTAGTTATTATTTAATGTAATTTTTAAAAAGCTAATAAAATATATTATGTTTTTTATACTAGTTCTTGCGTAAACAGCACAAAGTTTATGTTAATCGTAGTTAACAAATTACCGTTAAATTTTGATAGCAAATTTGATATATAAGTTGCTTTAAGTTTCAGAAGTATTAAAAAAAACTTTAGAAATATACTTCACAATCATTTTTGCAGCATACGTCATGTATTTGAGTAAAATTTGGAGAAAAAATGATAGTGCTTAGTCTTGGTCGGTAGCACCGATTATTTAATACATTCATTTATGTTTTGTTTATTCTGACGATTTTAGGCTAGCATTTCTAAGTTTTTAGTTTCACATTGTTGTTGACGAATTTTCTAAATCAATATATAAATGATGGCATAGAACGAACATCACCTAATCTACGTCATTCTGCCCTATTATTGATATTATGATGAAAAAAAGAAAATACAAAATATATTCGAAACTATTTTCATTGTTTAAATCAATATACATTTCAGAATTATTAAAAAAACTTTTATAGGTGGAAAATATCGATGTTTGCTGTTGTTGCATATATAAAAATAGCACAATTACCTTATCAAGTTGCAAATAAATACCGATAAATCTATAAAATTTTAATTCAGTACGAATAACAGATATATTCTCTATTATCGTTTTCTGTAATATCAACAAATTTGTTTGTAGAATTTACATATTTTTGTAAGGTATAGTTTTTAAAATTATTACTATAAACATAAAAAATGTGCAAATAATGTTTAAAAACCAAATTAGAAAGTTAACATTCGCATGTTTTTATACACGCATCTATAATTCAATTTTTCATTTTGTAATAAATATTTTATGTAAAATCTGCCACATTTAATTCAAATTTACATGTTCTTGACAAATAAAAACTGTACATTACCGTTAAAGTAAAGTAGAGTGGCTTCCTTTTTTATGTTGGGTGATATACTTACAAATATTATTTAACGATCCAAGATTTCACAATTCCCAAAAACTTAATAAATTTTGTGATGACTAATTCAGTAGCCACGATAATCATTCGAGAAATGTAAGGATTTATTAAACCAAGATTTTTCTTTTGTAATAACAATGTTTACTTTCCTTTTCTTTTTGTTATTGTCTTTAAAGAAACATTTGTTTCATTTTATTCAGTTATATCAGGTTTCATTTTTATAATTTTACACGTTTTTAAAATTTGACTACTTTATTATGTATCGATCACACAATAATACTACCTCGTCATTATAGAAGCATTTGTAACTCAAGATTTATCCAAAAAGAAATACAGTTGTAAATCGCTCATAATTTTATTATTTTTTGTTCCTAATGTTCTCCCTTTTCTACATATGTTTATCTCAAGCACTAGCGTACTCAGCGAGAGACCCGGGATCGATTCTCTGCAGGGACTTTTTTTTAATTTGTTTGCGTTATTTATTTGTATTTGAGCGTTTAGAACGATCTGAAAATATCATGTAAACTTAGAATACATATATAATACAAAAAGTTAAACTGATTTAAAAATAAACAGAACTATGATAATTATTTAAATTTGTTTGCATTTTTTTTAATCAGTCGGTTAATTTTCTTGTAAAATATATTTTCGATATATCTAGAAGGTGTCTTGAATATAACTAAAAGATATCTTTTAGAGATCTCTTGGATATTTTTAAGACATTTTTTTGCTCATTACTGTGATATTTCCGAAATACTGTACTTGATCTTTATACAATTATAACTACGGAACTTTTCTGAAGTAGAGAATTTCAGAACATAATTAGGCACTTAACTGAATTGTCGCAAAATTGAAAATTTCTTAAATATTTCAGAAAAAGACAAGAAATATTTTTGCAAGTATTTCATTAACTTTAAAGAAAAGCATTTGTGTAAATTTTTGTAAAAATCGGAAATTTTTGAAATTTGTATGTCAAAATATTCTTTACTTCTTTTAAATTATCACAAAATAAAATACGACGATCAAATCAAATTTGAAATTATAATAGATAATGGGTATTAAACTGCTTCTATTAATATTAATTAGGATATAATATAATGCATTATCGGTATCATAATATTATGTAAAATTGGAGAGGCAACTGAATACGACTGGAACGCGTTGCATAAAGTAAACTTCTCGATCCGTTGCCATTTTCCGATATCCATGGTTTTTGTTGTAAAAAATATAGGGTTTCTTTTCCAATAACTTACAATTAGTAATTCGATACTTGGTAAGAACTCTTTTCAGCTCCAATTACTCGTTATCGATGCACCGTTCGCATTTCAATTAAAACTGTTCTTTTTTACAGATGAGTCCCGATGGTAACACCACTACGAGTGTTCTTACATTCGTCCCAAGTATCGAAGATGCTGGAAAGTTTCTGACCTGCAAAGGGACTGTGCCTATAATCCCAGATTCCGACATCGAAGATTCTTGGAAACTGGATATTTATCGTAAGATTTCAATCGTTGTTAACACCACAACAATTTCACAATTACAATTAATGAAGTTCTCTTAAAAATCCTGTTCTTATAAATTTTTTTATGCAATAACAGATATTAACTTGATTGAGTTTTAAAATATCTCTGCAATTATCGTTTACGCCTGAAGTAACTAATAAAAATAATATCTTAAAGATACTTTACGTAAAAATCCTCTTATTTCCTTCATGTATTTTAATAACTTAAAAAAATCATATTTAAATTAGTTGATAACATTCTTTTGAAGATTGAGGCACACGTATTGAATGTCTAATTCTGCAAGGTGTCAAAATATTTGTTGAATTACCTAAAACTAAAATAAGAGTATAACATCAGCGAAAATAACTTGAATATAAGAAATACTAAATTAATTCAGATCTAAGAAATAAATGACTGAATTTAAATTTATCACTTCGAAAGTTCGAACAATTTGATACAAAGAAGAAATAGATGCTGTGTAGAACTACGAGTAGTAAACTACTTAGTTAAATATTAAAATGCGGGTCAAACAAACTTTTGGAGATCGTTTTCTTTCTCCATAACATTTAATTGAGCAAACTTGGATATTTTTTGATTTTTAGATATTTCAAGATATAAACTTGAACATTTTACTTGCGATTGATAACTAATTTCATTTTTTTTTGTTTATGAGCAAATTTATATACAAAATCCGAACTTTGAGAATGAAATTGAATGAAAATCAACATAATATTGTTCATTAAAACTAAAAACAAAACTTTTTCGAAAAGATAAGATATACCAAGAGAGACATCATGAGAAAGGGATAGTGTTATGGGTAGAAAGAAATAAACAGAGGAAGCAAGAGTGAAAATCTAAATCACAGTTTGAAAGAAACTTATCAGCAAGTTTAAAATGTTTGTTGTAAACTATGGGGAATATGTTATATTCAGATGAGTTATGTAAAGTAGAAAACATATTCTTGATGTAAAATCGATAGCTGAAATACGACAATAATGGCCACAACTCTATGCATATAATTTCCAGGTTAGAAAATGATGCTGTTTTGACAAAGAAGGCATCAATATTATCTTTAGAAATTCTGAATTTATATTAAAGTTTCTGCACGATTTATTTATCGTCCGGCGATAATTATGCTACGGTTATATAGATAATTGAGAAAACCTTCTTGTGTATTCTATACAGCATCAGAAAATATTGATCCAATAGTGTCTCCGAATGATTTTCCTGCTTTGACTTTCAAAATATTTCTTTTTTATTCAATTTCCATAGAAATAATTCTGTAAATTCATAAACTGAAAACGATTTATCTGACGAAAAAAATAAAATCTGTTAGAAGAACTTATTTGAAGTTAGCTAAATCTTATACATTTTTAAACTTTTTAAAGCCAGATGGTACATTTTTAGGGACTCTGATTGAGAACTTTTATTCAATTTTATTTACACTTTTTTCTATGTTATTTTGGAACCCCATTAAAAGAAATTTGCCAATTTTCAAAAAATTCGACTGAGCTGGATGAAGCGAGAAACAATAAGATCTTGAAGTAATTCGTAAATAAAAAATTGAGGAATGGAATATGTCATACACTTGTTATCTTACTCTATTTTAAATTTCAAAATCCAAAACGGCGGATTCAATATGTTGACTTTCTCACCAGAATCGTATGCAAGTCCATTTTCAAACTCCAATTGCAGAATGTTAATTTTCCCCAATTTTTAAGATTTCCTACTACAAAATTCAATAGTTTGTTAAAAATTAGTTCGTAATATTGGATTCTCATTTTGAACGTAGAAATATTAACTTCAGAAACATAATCTACTACCTAAACCCCTTACTTCACAATTTTTCTAAAAATTCGACAATTTTTTGAAAATTAATCCGACATATTGGATCCTCCATTTTGAGTTTTTACATTTCAACTTCAGATTCTTTCTCAGAAACCCCGAAAACCTTTAAGTAACAAGATCGAAGCAAATTCCATGAATTTTCATATTTTTGTCTGCCATATTGATTTTGATTCCTAATCAAGAATCCTAACCAAAAAACGTAACTCATCTTTAAATCGAGCCAAATATAAACAGACGAGTTAAATATTAAATAAAAGTGTCGCTAAATCATTGAAGCCCATGCCTAGTAGAGAAGGGATTTTGCCAAACTAACTGCCGTGTGTAGGATGTTAGCTAAAATTAACATACTCCAGTTTTTTTATTTGACAATTTTCATTGTTTATAAATATTTGCTACAATTATTTATGTTAAAAATGCGATTTTTTGTGAAAAATTATATTGAAATCATGTCATGTTGTTTCTGCCGTATTGTTTAATTTTTTTTACTGCAAATTCGATCATATTTAATAACACATAACAAGTGATTGTCAGGTAACTTTTTCCGTGGAATTTAATGGCCCATTTAGTTTTTACATAACCCCATTTTTAAGGTAAACTTTTATACAAAATTGGTAAAAACCATGACAATTGATAAAAAAATACAACGTATATTTTTATTTGGCTAATGTCGCATATCTAGCGATTATTTTGAAAATATTTCACCTGTACTGGACATGGGCTTCAATGAATTACACTGGATGAGTGTATTTATTTTTAATACGGTAATAAGTGACCAACACCAACTAAAAAATAACCAACTACACGGGAAAAAATTATGTAGGTATCATTCCTAACGTGAATTAGCTACGATACTTTGCTACCACGCCTAAAAAGTTAGCTGTGTCAACGAATAATTCGCAAAGGCTGCTAACAAATTTCGTTGCAACAAGAAAGTTAGCATTGGGAGCTGTCATAATTTCGCCATCATTAACTCGCCGTGGCTGTTAAAAATTAACTAACTTTCTTATCCGTGTATAGTTTAGAATGGATATATTTCATCAAACGTGCAATTAATATGCATTTCACATTTGATTTATAGACGAGCCCGTAATAACGCTGGAACTTGGGACTAACTTGAATTCAAGCGCAATTCGAGAAGGCATGGATGTTTATTTCGAGTGCAACATCAAGTCTAATCCCTGGGTGTACAAAGTGTCCTGGCGGCACAATGTAAGTTTGCTTGACAAAAAAGAAACGTTCAAATAAGTATCAACAAAGTCGGATTTGAATGCAATTAAAGTCAACGAATAAATTTAAAGTTTTCGCGAGCGTTTCGTATCTCCGTTCTCTTATACGAATGTAAACGAACAGGGTGCGATTAATCGAATTAAAATGTGACGGAACGTTGCGACTTGCAGGGAAACCCGCTTTATCACAGCGCAGCAACTGGAACGATAGTCAGCAATCAGAGTTTGGTCCTGCAAAGCGTCACGCGAAACAGAGCCGGCGTTTACACTTGCATCGGCAGCAATCAAGAAGGCGACGGCGAGAGCAATCAACTGAATTTGGACATCAAATGTGAGTTTTTGCATTTTCAAAATACCCCAATTTAGAGAAAGTGTGATCGAAAATCCCACTCAAATATTCCAAACGCGTGCCTATGGATGTTTTTGGTTGATGAGTAACTAACCCGATTGGTACATTCTCAGGCTTCATTTCATCAAAACAAAGGGAAATATATCTCCAGGAATAGACCGCCAAATTCATTCTAAATTATTTTTAATACAGCAGTGATGAAAGAAACGGGTAAAAATCTGAGTCTAGAGATATTATTCAAAATAGTCTAAACATTTTAAAAACAACGTATTTAATTTATAAAATTGTCAAATATATCCTTTATTGGCTGAGACATCCATAAATATCTCTGAGATATTCTTCAGGTTAACTGCCTGAGATTCTAGGGATGTCGACGATGTAACATCATCTGATATCGCCTGGATATCCTAGGGATATATAAAATTCCACTTTCTTGGATATATAATTGGATATTCTTTGTATACCCTAAGAATGCCTGGGATGTTCTGGACGTCAAAAGGCTCTTATACGGATATCCACGAAATAAAATACCCTGTACCGGCTCTGTGTATTTTAATTTTTTTTTTTTTTTGTAAATCGAAAACAATAAGTTTTAAATAAAAAATAGTCATTCTATTACACGCATTGGGTATTGCATAATACTGGTCAACAAAATTGAGGTTATTTAATGTTGCATGCCTCCAGTCGTCAGCCGCAGACAAATGCAATACCATTTGGTACGATTGCAGTCTCAAGTGGTGCAGTAACCGCTCCACTGATATTTCTGTGCCCAAAAAGAATGTCCAACTAATTATTTTGCAGTGGTATTAAATTCATTGCTCAACACAAACTTTATGTCACGAAAGACAATTGTTATTTATGACCTATTAGTAGGTAGGAATTTACTATAAAAAACGTTTGATGAATTTGTGATGACTGAATTTTTGAATATTAAGCATGTAAGGGCAATTCTAATTACTATAAACGGGTGTGGGTCGATAAAACAAAAAATCAAAAAGCCGACAGGTTAAAAAACCGACAGTGAAAAAACCTACAATAGAAAAGCCGACAGTAAAAAACCGATCCTTCAAAAAAAGACTGTCCGCTTGTCAATGTGCCTATTTTTTGACCTATCGGCTTTTTGATTTGTCGGTTTTTCGACCCGTACTCATTATAATTACTATAAACTGGTGTGGGTCGAAAAAACGACAATTCAAAACGCCGATAGGTTAAAAACCTACAGTCAAAATACCGACAGCCAAAATACTGACATTCAAAAAGCCTACAGGCAACAAGTCGACATATAAAAAGGCGATAGTAGAAAACCCCAATTGTCATAATACCGATAATTAAATAATCGACACTTCGAAAAACCAACTGCCAAAAAACCGACACATAAAAAGAGTAGACACACGGACCAGCGGGCAGCCATTTTCTGAAGTGTCGGATTTTTTACTGCCGGTTGTTTGGCAGTCGGTTCACAGCATTGTCCGTTATTTAAATCTTGGTGTCAGGACAATTCAGTTTTTCAACTGTCGGTTTTTTACCCGTTGCACTTTGCCTGTCGGTTTTTTTACTATTGGTATTATAACAATTCGGTTTTTCTACTATCGGCTTTTTGATATGTTAGCTTTTTATCTATCGGTTTTTGGAATGTCGGTATTTTGACTGTTGGTTCTTCCAAGTATCGGTTATTTGATTGTCGGTATTATGACAATTCGGTTTTTTTATTGTCGACTTTTTGACGTGTCAGTTTTTTTCCTGCCGGCTTTTTGACAGGATTGCTTTTTTCCTGTCGGTTTTTTGAAGAGTCGATATTTTGAGTGTCGGTTTTTCAACCTGTCGGCTTTTTGATTTGTCGATTTTTCGACCCGCACTCCTATAAACTGTTTCCTAGAAAATACCAAATACATTAATTAAGAACTAACCGAGAATGTTCAGAAATAAATAAAAATCAGTTATTTCCGAAAATTCTCTGTCACTTCTCAATTAATTTCTTTCGCATTTTACTAGGACACGTCTGTACTAGAGTTATTGGAAATAAGTAAAAATCAGTAATTAACAATAGTTCTTGTTCAATTCCTAATTAATTTCTTTGGTATTTGTTAATTGATAGTATCCACTAATTGTAGTTACCCTTACACAGCTAGAGTTTGACAAATTAAATCAGATGTTTTTAATTTTCGATTTTAGGTGTAAATTTCTACCTTATCAGCGGATCACTCGAATCACCGTAAATGGTCATTTGTTTTTATGCTCGAAATGTCATCCCAATAGAACGATTTGTTACTAGTGTTCAATTTCGTTATGCTTTTAGTGTAAAAGTACGTATAACATTTACCAGCTATCGATAAATTCCTGAAAGATTAAAATATTGCGTCCACGAGATCTAACCATTAAATTCCCATACACATTTTTTAGAAAATCAAGATAGCGGACCGAAAAGGTCAGAAGAATTTTTCTTTAGCAAAAACATAACTTGTAAAAAATGTCAATTTTTATGATATTTGGTAACTAGCGGTTTTGAGGTCGTTGATTATGAAACATTCAAAAAATCGCGGATGATACATATAAACAGATTTTGTTTGATTTTAATAAAACTTTCCGTTATGTTGGAACCGCCATTTTGAATTATTTAAATCTGACGTCAGATTCGTAATCAGCAACCTCAAAAACCCCAAAGTAACACGTTTCAATTAGATTTCTTATGATTTTGCAAAGCCGTCCGCGATGTTGGATCTGCCATTTTGAATTTTTAAAATTTGATTTCAAACTCGTAATCAGCCTCCTCAAAAACCTCTAGTTAGTTTATACCAAATATCTTACAAAATTACATAACCTAATTACATAAACATAAAATACATGTTATATTTCGGTAAAAGAAAAAAAAATTGTGTGACCTCCATTCTTGATCCGCCATCTTGGCTTTTTAAAAAGAATTTAGAAGGAATTAAAAGCTTAGACCTTGAGGACGCAATATTTTAAGCTTTCAGACATTTTTATCATTACTTATTCCTGTTGTAGAAATAAACTTTTGGGACAAAAATTAAAAAATATAATCCGTATCTTTTTAGATTTTCATTTTTTTACAATTCTGACTTCAAAATCTGAACATCAGAGCTTGATAGTAAGAAATGGTTCTACCGTTTTTGTTGTTGTTTTTTTTTAAATTATGTTTTAAATATTTCTTTCCCATCCTGAAAGTGTTAAAATTCAAAGTTCATTGTAAAAAATTAAAATTATTCTTATGTTTGAAAAAATAAGTGCACTTAATGATGATTAGGTCTTGTCCGATAAATTTTTATTTCAACATCGCAATCGTAACCTGCAACCTTTACAACATATAAAACGCTTATATCAAGTTAAAAATTGATCTTGGTACTTGCAAATTTGTATTTGAAACAAATGGAACCTTGACTGATAGCGTGGTGAAAATTAACAGTAGTAAAAGACGGTTCTGGTAGGACAACACTTTGCGCGTAAAAACAAATTATAATTTTTTTGATCGTGTCATATAACAATTTCCCTTCGTGAAATACTTATAGGATTTCTGTTAAGCTGTCGTTGAAGTCTTTATCGCATTTCTGTTGAAAGATATATTTCATCAAACATTGAAGAAAATCAAGTTTTCTGTAACTTTAACTCCATATTTCAAGGAACCCAAGAGCAATTATTCACTATCGAATTATAATTCGACGTCCCCAACTAAAGATTAGTTCACATAATCTCTGTAACATCTTCGTGTGGATTTTAATACCGCTGCAAAATAATTACTAGAACGTTATTTTTGAGCTTGGAAAATGGGACGATTACTGTACTACTGGAGACTGTAATTGTATCAAATAATATCGCACTGGTCTACTGCGGAGGACTCAAATGGGGTAGCAATTGTTTTTAGGAGAATAAGATTTCTTTTTTCTTGAATTAATTAAAATATTCAACAAAATTTTGGTGAATGTAAAAAGCATTATTTAGGAATTTACTTTTGGATTTTAATAACTCTATTTCGGTTCGAAAATTATATTTCCATCCAATTTATCGTCAAAAATGATTAAATAATTTTGTTTTTAAATAAACTATTTTTATAACATTTGTTTATTTTTGTAGACCAGAAATGAAAAATAGATAAAAACCATTTAAATTATTTTGCGCATAATTATGAACACAAACAAAAATGATCAATTTTCGATGTTGTTGACAAGAAATAAAAAATTTTATTATCAATAATTTATGGTAATTACACTGGCGAACATAACCTTACAGATTAAATCAATGATTATTTGTAACTTCCTGAGTAAAAAATGTCTCGCAATAGTCACGCATTAAGTCTGATGAATATGTCTCCCGAAAGTATCACTACACGGTAAGTGCGATACTTTAAGCGATACTTGCTACCTCATGGATCGAAAAGTAACGGAAAATTATATCAGATATAATATAAAAATAAATAAATGAAGCAGATTTAATAATGTAAATTTGAAAAATCGCAAATAAATTTAAAAAAACGTGTTTATTCTCACTAGGATTCGACGCAGGAACTTCGACTCTCGAAGAGAACACCTAACAACTCGGGCAACTTTGACATTGTTTTCTGATTACTAAATGACAGATAGTTGTTTGCAGAAACAGTTGATTGCATTCTGTTTCAAGTATGTGTCATTTTGTATCGAGTATGTGATATCAAAGTTGGTCGAGTGATTAGGTAGCGGCTTGGAGAGTTGAAGGTTCCAGGTTCGAATCCAAGCCGGGACAAATATGTTTTTAAATATATTTACGATTAAATAAACATTGTAAAATAATTGTTTCAAATTTAAATTATGAAATGTTTTTAATTAATTTATTTTTTAAGGTTATTGTATATCTGAAATACTTGTGTAATACTTTTACGATACCAGGGATACTTTTCGATGCATGAGGCATCAAGTATCGCTTAAAGTATCGCACTTGCCGTTTAGCGATGCTTTCGGGAGACATATTCGCGAGACTTGATGAAGTACTATTGAGAAATATTTTTGTTTACTCGGGTTATATAATTTCGTAATGACAAAATGGACGGAGTTATCTATTTTATACCATATATTTAGTATAGAATTTTACTAACATGTCATAGACGAACTCTTAATTTCATCAGTAGTAATGTTATGACATTTTCATTCTGCCGGACTTTTAAGAATGATTGGTATACTGTTTAAACTCTTTGAACTTCAGTAAATGTAACGGAACAATCTGGTTGACCTGCCTCCAAACATAAATTTAATTTCAAGGTCAAATGTCAAAAGTTGGGAATAATTCCTCATACGCCGAGATTTCGAGAAGAAAATAGGTATGACAAATTAATGGACCTCCATCGATTCCTTGAGATTTATTCTCCAATGTCGCGCACACCCAGTCGCGTGTACTTATCGAACGGTAGTCACCGGAGAAGTTCCGGAACTTCCGTAGAGTTTGGCCGTTGAAACTCGAAAAGGGTCATTATCTCGCGTCGAGTGTTAATGCTTCTCTGCTCTAATCCGATTAATATGTACGTCCTTGTAATTTTCGGTTGCTACTCTGTATTTCTGCTCAGTCGCCCCAATCTGCCGGTCCGGTCAAACGAAAGTTTTCGGTGTCGGACGACAAGAGACCGCGGAGATTCCCTGCGAATTGGAGGCGAATCCACCGGACGTTACTTTCTCCTGGAAGTTCAACAACAGCTTGGATACCGTGGACATCGTCGAGAGTCACATCAACAGCGAGCACACCCGCTCGGTCGCTTCTTACACTCCACTAACTGAGCTCGATTACGGCACTTTGCTCTGCTGGGGCACAAACGACCAAGGAGTCCAGCTTGACCCATGCGTCTTCCACGTAGTTCCTGCCGGTATGTATCCTATTTATTGTTTCACCTTTATTGCACATTATTCTGACAGAATTGAAATAGTTCAAATTTACGACACTAATTTTCAAAAACGTTATGCGTTATGGCGTAACCGGGTTGAAAATAGTTCATTACGACACGGGAGCGCAAAGCAGGTAATTTGCACTTGAAATCAGTTGGGCTTAAATTTCTGTCTAATGCACTTTGAGGTCAAGAGACTGGACTTTCAGTTTGAAATTTAATTCCAATAGATTTCGAATATACACACGAGTAAAACAAATCCAAAAGTCAGCTACTTCGCACGTCTATCATAAGATATTTTTTTGTACTCCGTGAGAGAAATTTTTCCCACACTGATTCAAGTATGCAGAATGCATTGCGTAAATATGGCACTTAGCGCACTAAAAGTAGTGTGCACGGAGTCGAAAATAGTACATTGTGCAACTAGGGAGCAAAATAGGTGTTTGCCGTCGAGGGCGAGTTTGACGCGTGAGCGAAGCGAGGTCGGCAATTCGAATGAGTCTGCAAACACCTGTTTTTCCTTGTTGCACATATTATTTCCTCATACGAGAGCGTGCTATTTTGCTCCCTCGAAATAGGGAGCAAAATTGTATTTTGGGAATAGAGTGAGAGAAACTTATTTTACTCCCTGCTAAATTCATTTTTCTCCCTTGGGAGAGAATGCCCTATTTTTTGCTCAGAGTGTGAGAAATAGTATATTGTGTACCGAGGGCGGAAAGAGATGCATAACGGCGCGGGCGATACCGCAGCTCGAGTCGTAAGCAAAGACGAGGCGAGCCGAGGCACGCCGTAGGCGAGGAATTAAGTCACACCTGTCTACAAAAATGCCACCTTAGCGCCCGGCGGTAACGAGCAACGGGCGGTAATGAGAACAGCGGGCTGTAAAAATTGAAAAACGCCCGTGTGAATGCGCAGTTGCGTTGTCGCTGGAATGGCTCACTTTCCGTTCGCTTAACCTACACTGAAAAGTGGCAGTTTTGTGCAGGTGTGGCAAAAAACATATTTCAACATTGGTAGGTAGTGTATTTTATGGTAATCCTATCTGGGGAAATTTAAGAGTGACACGTGAGATGGTACATACATTTTACGCAGCGTCTCTCGATACCAATCCAAAAGCCAACCAATCAGGAAACCGAAAGATAAACATATTTATAATTACAGTGTCGGTTTTTAACTGCCGGCTTTTTAACATTCGGTTTTATAAACTTCAGGTTTTTTGGTTATTGGTCTTCTGAAATGTTATTTGACCCCCTCCACAGTCATAAAAATGCAAAATATCGACACTTTAAAGCAAACATCTACAAAGCAGACACCATGATTATAATTATATAAAACAAAAAAAAAACTCTACTTCTAATATATTATTGAACTTTAACATCCATTCGCAAGAATAAACATAAGGACTAATTTTAATTTATCACAGTTTATGCACTTTCAAGATCTTTTTATGAAATAATCTAAAAATTGATGGAATATAACTGGGTCAGGCTGTAAAACAGCTTGTGCTGTGTCTCGCCCATTGTAAAATTTTGTATTTTTGTACAATAAAGACGTTTATTATTATTATTATTATTATTATTAGACTTGATAGTAGAAAGAAATTCCTAACTCCTAAGAATTTGACACTCGGTGTGTGAATAATAAGTAAACTGACTTTAACGACGATCCGAGTCATGGGATTGAAACAAAGTAGGTTAAAATGCGACTTGTCTAACGTTTCGACAACGTGCGTTGTCATCTTCAGAGACTAGTTAAATGTCACATGAACCTATATACAACTAAATATGTATAACATTGTAAAACATTTTGATCCAAACTACATTGTAATAAAAAGCACAATTAAAGCCGCGGTAAAATCCAAATTACTGTTTGGTCGATAACAATGTACGAGCATCGTGTACTGAACTGATTATTATTATTATTATAAAATTGACTCATTAGCGCTTTAATGTTATCAAACTTCACATCAACTTTTAGCTTTCAATGAAATCTCAACAAATTTGATAGAACATATATTTTTCTACATTTTTTGGCATTCGCTCTAGATGTTAGAACGGTTCAAAAACCAGTAAAATGTCAATTTGTTTCTTTTGTTGACACATTTATATAAAAAATCACGTTCATCGCGAGATTTATTGTGAATAGCGACAGATTTTTTCTCGAAATAATTGCTTCTATGGACTAAAAACTATTAGAAATGTTGCCCCTCTACGAGGGTGCGTAAAATATTTCACTTTTAAAAAAAATGTTTACTTCTGTACCCCACTCCAATGTGACGATCTCAAAATGGCTTCCTCAATAAAAATTTCTTTAAACACTTTCTTTAAAATTTAAAACTTTATAGCTTAGAATTTGTTTCTCCGAAATCTATCAACGTTTGGAAAATATCTCTCGAAAAAGCATAAAAAAATGAAATTGAATGAGAATGTCCTAAATTAAAATTTCTTCGAACAATTTCTGGTCGATATAAATGAAAAACTATGAGCTTTTTTAAAAAATGCTAGGTACGAAAAGTTTTTTGAAATCATCGAGGAATATAGTGACATTTTTTTCAGATTTTTGTAATGAAATTTTGAAACAATGTTTCTTTAAATTGTTAAAATGTTACGAAAAATGTTGATGCATTCTTTTATAAATTCTAAGCATTTTGTCCAAGTTAATAGTTTTCCAGCAAAACAATCCTAAACTATAATTGAAAATTTTAAAGAAATTCTACTAAGAAACTGTCATTGAGGACGCCATTTTGAGGTATCCCAACATTCTAATAGTTCCGACAAAAAATGATGACAATATATATTTTTCAATTTATTTGGCAATTGTTTTTGACTGTATGTAACGTTTCTCAAACGTGCCTGTAATGTTTTTAAACTGTTACGGATACTTGGTGCCGGTCGATGGAAGAATGATAATTTGAAAATATTGAACAATTGTTTAATTAACATATGTCAAAACAACCATGGAATAAAGTTTATAAAAAAAAGTTCATACAATACGCATTTCATTAATCTAAAAATTTTACGATTTTAAATCAGTAACAACTTACATACAAACATATAAAACCCGGCAAGAAATGGAAAAAAAGTTAAACGACAAGGAAAAATATTAAAACCCACTAACAATCTTACAAACAAAAACAACAAAAATCTTGCAAATTGAATAATTTTCATTAACGTATGAGTAATTATAATGTTTTCAATAAATTTTTGTGAAAAATAATTACTTGTATCATCATAATCTTGAAAATAATTCAAATCACGAAAACATTTTTTTCTGATAATCCCTCAATTTGTCTATTATAACTTTTGTACAGTGAAACCATGTGACGTATCGATCCTATGTTTAGTTAATCCTGTATTTATTCGGGGCGTCTACTTTATTTATTTTGTACACCGTAGTACTGGTTTCTAGTAATCTCCCAGTTTGACCTAGATAAACCAGATAACTGTGCGTGCAAGGATTCAAACGAACAACATTACTGTTTTTTCCGGTTTCCAATTTATCACATGTGTTTTGATGTATCCTAGATCAATCGTGTAAATAGTATATTTTTTTTCTTTGAAGTCTTATCTTATGATCACTGTATCTCCCTTCCATTGTGTAATTGCAAAAGTACTTTTTGAAGATACATTCGCAGAATTTATTTTAACTTAACGTTTAAAAAATTGACATTGAAATCCTTTAAAAATAGTCATCTTACTTGGGTTGAAGAATTATATTGATAAACAATTTTGAATTTGGACCAAATCGCAGAATATTATTTTTATTAATATATGAATATTACAATGTTTCTTAAAATTGGTAAAAATTTAATTTATTTATTTCGTATTACTAAACCCAAATAGAAAAAATACTTCAAAGAACTACTTCAATACGGAAACACGATTGATTTCAAGTATCTTATTATACCAGACGAATAGAATTGGAAAGAGTTTTACATGCTCGAATTCTGTACCATAGAAGCATGTCATACCTTCGTATGCTTAAATATAACTTTATATTTTGAAAATATACGGTATACGCTAGAGCAATTTACAAAATGCCCATATATACTTCAATAATAAATAATTTGAATATTTTCTTTATCAAATATTTTGTAAAACCTCGTACGCAATAAGCTGACTTATGGTATATTAAAAAAAATTTTCTTAGTACAACATCCTTTCTAAAGTATTCACAAGATCATTAAATGTTTGTAAACATTTAATAAATTCGCGGTCGGAAATTTTCAGCTATCGATTTTAAAACTTTAAGACGCTTGTACAATGTTTAAGGTTTTATACAAACTTCAGCACTATGAATCAGCTGGTAACAATGTTTCAGTTTCATTTAATATTTTTATTTAATTTTATTACGTTTATGTTTTGCACCATTCCAATAAATATAAACTTATCTAAATAATGATATTAGACACACTATCCTTTACATCTTACTTTGAATATTCAACAAAATTATAAAAAACGAGTTTAATTCATTTTAAAATTAATTTCCACAATTATATAAACATTTTGTCGGTGTGTGATTTTTTAATCAATTTTAATAATGCATTATGAACAATAATTTACGGTTAATTATTTGCGCTCATAAGCGATAATATTCTACTGTAAACAATGCATAGCCGAATTCTGCACCAAACTATGTGCAGACAATTCATGAATATTTACACTTAATTACAGCCGATTATATAAAATAAATATTAACCATGTAGAATCGAATTATTCAAAAGCACGACAAGTATAATTATTATCATTACCTCTTCTCTTAGGAATACAAGTGGAATGAGATATTGATAAATAAATACGATTTATAGGTTACTTTCAGTATGCTCGTGGAAATTAACATAAATTTGCAATAAGCAATAAAATAATAATTCACTTTCAATCATCCGAAAATAAGTTTATAATAATGAAATTTTCGTTATCCTGTTAGAGGTACCGGTAATAGTATTATACTCTGAAACTATTGTGTTAATAATTTTTATTATTAAGGATTGATACATTTTACATCGATTTTAATTAATTATTTCAAAAATACATAAGAATTTTATATTTTGTATTATACTATTGAAGATTTTATTATAAATAGAAATTTTTTAAAAATGTTCTTAAATTAAGGAGTATGTTTTGAAAAGTAAGGGTTTTTTATATTAATCGTTCATCCAACAATTGTTAAATATTTTGATATAACTATAAGTAAATTGTAATCATCTCAAATTATTTCATTTATTTACAAGAGAAATCGATTTTCTTGTGACACTTTTTGTAACATCATATATCTCCTACTTATTAAACCTTCTATGTACGAGGATGACTTTCATTTTTATAGTGGGTTCTTTATAATCTGATGGAGCTGACAGTGATGAATTTTCGACAGGTTCAGATAATAGATAAAGCCCTTCAAGCTCATTTGCTCAATAGAGTTGTCAATTTTGCTTTCAGTACGAAATTATATAGTTAGAATGTCTTTGTAAGCTATCACATATTAATAATATTCAAAGTACTAATTGATTTTTTATGGTTATTTACTTATGTTAAATAATGTTGACACTTTACTCCATAATGTCTGATTTAATACTTTAACCCATTAACGCCGGGAAGGACACTTTTTGGACTTCAATTACAATTAAGTATTTCGTATGAAAAAATTGAAAGGTATCGTAATTAGAAAATTAAATATAGCGATTTAAATGTTACAAAAACGCGAAAAATCATTTGTAAAACATTTTTTTTCTCAGCGAAAGAGTATTTTCAAGCACAATATTCCTTTACTAAATGTGAAGAAAATAGTTGTAGTATTAAGATACTTTAAAATATTAACAAAATAACATCGTGAACACAGAACGTCGATGGCAGTGAGTAATTTCTTTTTAAAAGTTAACCAATTCTTTTCATAAAAACTATCACCTTTAGACAAAAATTTCTACGAATAAAAATGTCTTAGAATGTATGAAAGAGTATGACCAAATTTTTTCAGAATGTGTTAATATCATTTTTGATTTTTTAAATTTTCGGATAAACAAAATTTTTAAAAAAGTCGTTTAAAAAATCCGAAAAATGTTTGCATTTTTTTTACAAATTATAAGATAATTTTGTTCTAAGGAAATTTTATCTAAAGTCTATAGTTTTCGACAAAAGTATTTTAGAATTAGTCAAAGATTACCGTTAATTTTTTTAAGATTTTTTAAATAACTTCGATTTTCTCAATTTTCGAAAAATAACAAATTGTTTCAACCCATTCTGAAAACATTTTTTGTAGAGTTTGCAGCTTTCATGGAAAAAATTTGTTATGTTTTAAAAAGTAATTTCTCACTGCGGTCGCCATTTTGTGATTATGATGTTAGTTTTTTAATATTTAAAAAATATTTGTTAACACTAAAACTATTTTTTTCACCTTTAGCGAAGGAATTTTGTGCCAGCAAATACTCTTTCTATGAGAAGAAAACCAAATTTTTTGCGTATTTTGACATTTTTATCTTTATATTTAATTTTTATTAAGATAGCTCAATTTTCACAATTCTATTGAAATAACTGATCTTGAAAATAACAAGACACATACATTTCAATTTTTTTTTAACTTTAAATTTCATATGAAATACTTGATTGAATTTGAAGTAGGAAATGTGGCCTTCCCGGCGTTAATGGGTTAATACGACATTTTTTCTTTGCAGAAATTGAATTTTCTTTCCAAATTGTTATGAAATTCAACCGCAAACTAGCGGCTTCGACCTTGCGGTCTTTAGCTCATGTATTTCTTGACTGGCGAGGAAAAAACTGAAAATTATCTTTTTCAAAACTTCGACGGTCAGCACATATTAGTCGGATCAATAGTATATAACATATTTATAAACACGAATCTTCTTAGGTGATTTAATTTTTTGTATTAAGACAGATTTTATTAGAAAATTTATTATAACATTTTTTTTATAAATTAAAATTCACTTATAGTCATCCGAAAATTTAAACATTAACGTTTATTGCTGAATAGAACCTATGACTTTGAATATTACTACTTTTTATGTCTATAAATTAGTTGTATTATCATATTCTTAGACGCATTTTTAGTTATACAAAAAATTTTATTTCTTGAGTGTAGATTTAATTTACTACTAGAAAGTGTCGCTGATATGGTCTCTTTATAAAATTAGAGGTAGTTTAATAATTTCATACCAAGTACTCATTAAGGTTCAGCAAATTTTTTTCAAATTAAAAACTCAACTCTTTATATCAGAGTGAAACGAACGTGTGTTCTAATAATATATGATCTATGATCTAATGAGTTACAGATTTTATTGTTTGAATAGACTAAAATGTATTTATTATAAATAAAAAGTATTCTTTCAAAGTAATTCCTTCTGGAATTGCGATATAGAATTATCTAAATGAAAATTACTTGTACGCTATAGACATTTAGGAATGAATGTACAGGTATGGATTTAATAATTTCACATTAGTTAAATTCCAATTAATTGATTTGATTAGCCATTCATCAATGCTGCACATGTATGCAATTGTTTGATAATATTAAAACAAAAATAAATAACAGAACGTGAATAAGCTTGAATTCCTGCTGCTAATTTCATTATGTGTAATAAAAATTATGCAAATTCTATGGTTTAATTATTGTTCTTTATTAAAAGTGCTATGGAAAATATGGCCACTTAATTAAATGTATTAATTTCACGCTTCCAATGTATTCAAGAGTAGTACTCAATAAAACCATAAATTACCAATGCATAATTTAAACCCCGATTGTATCGAAAGATTTTTTGTTCGCTTAACCTGAAGCTATTAATCGTAATTGGCAGTAATAAATTTTGGGTTATGAAAACTAAAAAATTTTAGGTGTATATTCAATTAACTTGAAATTTGTCATTCGCAGTTTCCGGGATCGCTGTTTACTCATCCGTTGTCCGATTTTCGAAATTTAGTATGGCAGACTAAAATCCGACAATTTTTCTTATAATCAGAGATTTGTTACTCCGGGGTTTTAGTGTGAGCATTGATTATCAATCAGTTGTCATATTTTCGAAATTAAGAATGGGGGATGCAATATGAGATTAACTCTGCTAGACATTTTGTCTAGACAACCCAGGCTCTAGATAGTTTTTAGAAACTTTTTCTAGAATCCAGGTAGGAAAATTTCTATAGATTCCGGCTCGGTTTGGGGATGCCCTGCCAGGACTAAATCCATGCAAACCCGGGCGTTCAATTCAGAGCAGAAAAATATTATATCCAATATAATTTAAAGTAGTTTTAAACGGTACCTTGAATATGTACATATGGACAACGCATCTTCAGGAATCATGTTAATCTCTAATTTTACGACTTCAAACTGTAGATATGCAAATATCGGGAAAAATCGATATTAAAACCATCTAGAATGTAGGTTGACTTTTTTGATTTGATAATATGTTGGTATATTTCCGGATTTTAGGCGGAATTTATACGGATATTTTCACCTCCAGGCCCTGTATATAATGTGGAAAAATTAAGGGCAATTTCTACCTGGAAAGTAGTCATTTTTTACTTGGTGGTTTTAGTGGTCGCTATTTTCGAAATCGTAAGATTTAAAATGGCGAGTACAATATTACAGGTTATTTACAATTTTTTTAAAAAAATATCTGCTATGACGTTAGAATAAAATACCAATATTCGTTAATTTTTTCGTTTTGTCATTAGACTTAAAATTTATAATTAGCGTACTCAAAAATCGCCCTGTTTCTAGTTTTTAGAAATAATATGAATTCAGCCAATTCATCTAAAATTCTCACGCCGCTTTCTTGCATTAGAAATAATTAAATAATTTCAAATAAATTAAATTCTGATACATAATCAGCGACCTCAAAAACCCCGACGTAAAAACAATCAATTTACAAATAACTGATGTATCATATTGGATCCGCCGTTTTTAATTTTTTAAAAACTGAATTCGTATTTTTAATTGGCGTCCCCATTAACTTCCGAGTAAATTTTCTAGAGCTCCATCTTGAATCAAAAATATAAAATATATTGTCTTTAAATATGTCAAATGATAGCTAATATATCCCAGTTTACAAACGAATTTACAAAAAAATTAGAAAAATGTACGACATGCTTTTGTAATATTGCATATTTTAAAGAGAAAATGCATATTTCGATTTAATGAACGAAGTCAAATTTCGCAAAAGATTTTTCTTTGGTGACTCGCACTCCTTTGTTGCCTGCCTTACATATAATGGCTGCCGATTGTTATCCTTCTATAAGAAATCTACAAAATTGGGAAATCATTAAAGCAACGGCACAATAAAATAAGTATATATCTGGTTTTAAAATTTCCGAACGATTAGCGTCAAGATAAGCCGGTTTACTTTTCTGTTTTTTAGTTTAACATACATTTCTACAATCGTTCATTTCACGTACTGTATTATAGTCCCGGTGTAATTGCGTCTGGCTATATTTGCTTCCCGGCATATTTGCCCGGTTCAGTCTCGTTATATTTACCTTTCGTCGCTCTCTTTTTCCCCTACTTTGCGGGGTGGGGCCTAAGGAAGGACCTGCTGTGTCGTCGCGAACATAATGCGATTGAGAGGAATTGGAGAAGTGGCGCCTTCTTTTGGTAAATATAACGAGACGGAAGTGGTCGACGAAGAACCAAGTGGGTAAATATACCAGGACTCTACTGTATGTTCATATTAATTTGTATACGAATCCAAAGAATAAAACTAATTTTTCGGTAAACAAACATATGTAACAAGTATTTTATTTGCATTGAATTATTATTTCCTGCTTGAAAATAGATCACATTCAGCATCTTAGCACATTAAGCACATTCTTTCTTATACAAAATAAAATAATTACATTTTTGTTACAAAGAGGAATTTAACGTACGAGGTTGATTGAAATTTGTATATTCAGGTTACAACAGTTGATCATATATGAGGAAGAATTAGGTTGACCGGTTTATACGTTTCCAAAAGTTTTGTTGCATGGAGATCTATATTATGCAGAAAAAAATGAATGCATCATCATTTTAACTTTAAACAGGAATGACACACGACTACTCCACACCAACACCCTACACGAATTGCATCGACATCGCCGCTTAGGACCGACTATAAAATCGGATACAAAACCGAGTCGATGTTCTGATAATTTTAAAATTAATGTTTATTACACTATTACTTCGACAGCAAAGTCGAGATTCGGTTTGAAATCTTAACGTAATGCAGGAACAAAAATGCTCTTGACGCTTCCCAATGTCCTTTCAAACTTTTAAACAATACATCCCTGACGAATTGAGACAAGGTTCAAGAGATACCATCAGGAATTTATGGCAGGCTCTTCCGATACGAAAGATATTTACTCTAGAAAGAATTCCCCGTGACCCGTGAAGGAATGCTTCGAAAGAATGCAATTAATTCGAAAACACACCAATTGCAATTTCATTTCGTGCTTCATGTACTGATTGAAATACTTGACAAAGCCGTTGAGATTTACACAAACATTTGTTATAACAGGTCGGCCGGACAGTCCTCATAACTGCACGATCTTTAATCAAACGACAGACACGATTTACGTGGAATGCAACGAGAGCTTCGACGGTGGCATGCCACAGAAATTCACTGTGGAAGTGGAAGCTGAACCGAACGTATCGAAACCTGGGATCGATTCTGGTTTCAATCACAACCTTACTAGCAAAATCCCATCGTTCGCCATCGGGGGTCTGGAACCTGGAACCAGCTACCAATTGACCATCTACTCCAGCAACAGCAAGGGGCGAAGCGATTCTGTTTATTTGAAAGCAACTACGTTTAATATGCCGGAACGGCGAACAGGTGGGCATCGAATTTCTGCTTTATTTCCCTCGATTGATAACAAAATTAGTATTCCGATATTTCATTTGTACTTTTACTGGCGTTGCAGAATTCGCGGGCAGTTTTCCAGATAGGGTGAAAATTGCTAATTTTACAACAAATGCTTGCGGACACAAACAATTCTGGTTATTTCGAGTCGAAAGCTTTTTTGTAATTAACGATCTGGGGTTTCGTGAATTATTACGATTTGGAATTCGTAGGTTTTATTTGATTCAATCGACTCGGTAGCAATAATGTTGATCAAGGGCGGAATAATCACAATTCATACAATCCGAATAAACATTTTATTGAATGTACGTCTTAACCCTTAGAAGCATGGTGCTAACCCACGTTACCACCTCGATTTCTTTGATTTTTGCTCATTTAAACTTCGGTTAACTCATTTAGATCGGTGGTGTTTCTATTTTCAATTACTATACTGATACAAGAATGAATAAAAACAGTTATTAAGATATAATTGTTTATTGTTTTTGATTTATAAATAAACAAGCATGAAAAAATTACCATTTTTCGAATGAAATCATTATTGACGCTGTTTTTTACGATAATCATTTGAAATTTGGTATTATAGAGTTTTTGAAGTCGCTGGTTACGAATCCACCAACAGATTTTAAAAATCCAAATTGGTGGACCAGGATGCTAAAAATTAATAATATAAAAGTTTCATAATTCGCGGATGTAAAACTCACAGGTATTCGTTACTTAGTTCTAAATTGTTGGTCGAAAATAAATAAAGTTATTATTGGTTCGCCATCATGTATGCGCAATATTAAATTTGTGAAAATCTGAGATCAGATTCATAATCAGCGACCCCGAATTCCTCCGAGTACCCAATTTCATATCAATAAAGTAACTTTTCAACATATTGGTCCGCCATTTTGGATCCACCATATTGAATTTTGAAAGTCTGATATCAGATTCGTAATCAGTAACCCCGAAAACTCCCGTGTGCCCAGTTTCATATCAATCAAATAACTTTTCAACATTAAAGTCCGCCATTTTGGATCCGTCATATTGAATTTTGAAAATCTGAGTTATGATTCGTAATCAGCGACCTCGAAAATCCCCGAGTAACAATTTTCAGCCATTTTCCGTGTAAAGAAAAATGTACGCTTCAAAGGGTTAAAGGTATCTTTTACATTTCTTAGTTGGGAATACATTGTTGCAAAATGTTATCCACTTAAAAGATATCTTCCTGAATACGTATTCAATCGATATATTGCTTAAAGTCATCTAAAAGACGTTTATATGACATATTTATTATATGTAGTTATTCTATTGCTTCTTCTCTTTTCTAATATTTACAAAAAAAAGAACGTCTTTGTCCTTTATACAAGAGCGAGAGTAGCTCGGTGGTTAAGTCGTTAGAGTATAGTAAGTGAAAAACTTGGGTTCAATCCCTAGTCGGGGCGACTTTTTTTTATTTGTTTGCGAGACTTACGTTATTTGCGAGCGTATTAAATGATGTAAAATACCATAAAAAATTCAAATACAAACTTATAATACAAATATAAGAAAAAATATTAAACTTAGTTTAAAAAAGGGCTATATCGCCCGTTGATAAGATAATTACAAAAAAAAGAAAAAAATTGAGCTGTAATATTGGTCCACATTTAAAAATTTTTTAGGTAAATTTACAAGATGTGTTTGAGGGGTTAAAGGACACCTTTGATAAATCCTCAATACAAATTTTTGCTTATTTGGAGGAAATATCATATTTTCGTTCTTATTTCTTTGATATTTTTCAATTTGGAGAAGTCAACCTCCTCCGCAAAAATAACTTCTGTTATATACTAGAAATATTGTAATAAATTTCTTGCAAACTCTATGCAAAACAATTCGAAAATATGGAAAAATTTGCAAACTATTTCAATGCCTCATTAAGTATTTATATTCGTATACGCAGAGAAAAGTATGTTCGGATTTGCAATATGTATTGTAAAATGTATCACACGTATTGTAATGTTTACAAAAATTGTGGTAAATATTACACACTACGTATTGTAAATATTAACATATGTATTTTAATAGTTACAAAAATGTTTGTAAATTTTATACACACTTATTGTAAATATTAACATGCAATTCCTTCTGTATAGTTTTCACGTTTATAAACTTTGTCAACTTCTTAATGATGAAGATTGTTGAAGATTTCTTTTGTTTATTTCATGTTTACTAATCTAAATATACTTGATTATTCTTCGATTTTAACTAATTTTAGGGTCGTAGATAGTGAACTATTACTTTTTAAATGTGTTTTTTAATTGAATTTACGTTACTAAAGTTTCCTTCAATAATTATTCTACAGGTAGGGCTCCTTTTCATTCTCTCAAATCTGGTATCAAAATTGTTTATTAGTTGATTGAGTTTACCCGGAAAAGACGCAAAATTACATTAATATTGCAGCTTAATTAATTGCCATGAAAATAAGAGATACACTAATATTTCAGGATTTAAATATGCCTTTTAAGTAAGCACGTCCATTTCAAATATTATATTATTTTATATTTTGCATTATTTTTTATAAAAACATGTTGCTATTAAACGTTAATTAATTAGGGTACAACTTTACTTTCAAATTGGTAAATTATCAAATCTTTTTCACAGAGAATGAGAATTTCGACGAGTAAACTATTAAAAATTGGGACTAGAGTATTTTAAATAAGAGTAATTTCATACCTCTTTTTCCCTTAAAATTAATTTCTTTTTGTGTTACAGACTTACTCAGGGTGAAAAACTACATACAATGCCGACATGTTCATTATAATTTTAAAATACTCCATCTAAATATACGTAAATAATATTTTCTGTAAAATTACTGAAATATTCTGAATTTAAGGTTCACATCTACTGAAGTATAAGAGATGAAGTAACCAAAACTAGAATTAAGACTTTCTGAAGAAGTTCAGTAATGGTTACAAGAGATTCAATATTATTGCCAAATTTATCGATGTCATGCATTGCGTTTGATTTTAAAGCGGATTTATTTACAAATACAAAATATATTACTGTAGTGGAAATACAAGTTCTGACACGAACCTTAAGGATCACGCCGAATCTTCTAATGCGATAGCTCTGTTTCCTTTGGGGTTATCAACAAAGCTAATTAATCAAATCAATTTTCGAAACTTTCATTATAAGTAATTACGAAACTCTAGCAAGAGTAACTTATATGGGAACTTTCGAAACTTCATACGATTAATCAGATTTGTTGACAATGCTAAAACTAATGAAGTTTTTAAAATATCATTTTCATACAGTATGTATGTTTAATAAAAATTATATGAAACTATTTCTTTATTTTTATTTTTTTATTAAAAAGATTTAAATAGTTTTTTTATAAATCTACTAGGTCATCTAATACGCATCTCCTTTCTCGGTATTCTCTGATCCATTATTATTACTGGATCAGTAATAATGTGATCCATAATTATACAGTATATTAAACAATACTTAACCGTACTGCTTTCAATAAATATCTACTAATAACACCCAAAAGTTACCGGAATAAATACATTCAATATTAATATCACACTATATTTGACATTAAATAATCGAATTTGCGATTCATATTATATTAAATTGCTCTGCTTGCTATATTTCTCGTAAACAATATATATTGTTACCTTTCAAATAACATGACCAAAACTAATATTGACAAATCTAACATTATATTTTACCTGTGATTCGTTAAATATTACAAAATTCGATTTTTAAAGTCATAAAATTGTTCAATTTCTAAAATGAATTTTATTGGCAGGAGTTTCTAATTAGATATCTTGATTAGTTTAAACGGCCATTTTAGTACCACACATAAATGCAAATTATTATTAAATAAAAAAATATATATACAAACATTTCGGCCGTATAACTGGGCTTTCTTACAATAAAAAAAAAACAGAATATATTTTTTAACACTCCGGGAGTAGAACTCGATTTTGCGCTCTGCAGTAAAATCATGAGGCGTAAGTTTGCTAGCTCCACACCTGTCGTATTAAAAAATCGTAAACACGGACGAAATATCGCTCCCTGACGAGTGCCAAGTTTGTCGTACGAACGAAGCGAGACGATCGGTAATTACGCCCCTATTACATAAAATACTATTTACCATTCCGGGCGCGAAGTTCTATTTCGTGCCCTAGGCCCAAAACATCCGGCGTGCTGCGGGCGTAAACTACTATTTGCGATGCAAAATGGAAGTAAAATGTTTTATTGGGAAAAATTGTTCGTTGTAACCTGATTTTAGTTGAAATCACTATCACATATCATACAATCAGAAACGATTATTATATTGTGAAGAAAAAGGCATCTTTCATTATAAATTATATAAATAGTAACGTGTATTAGTTATGGAGTTTTATATTTTTAGTAAATAGGATTTCTAAAAAATGACGTTTCGTTACGTTCGTAAGTTTTCTAACTCTTTCGTTTTTTTTCATTATTTTCTATTACAAAAATTTGATGACTCATTCGTATTAAACAGCGCCAAAAACCTCCGAATAGCTATTTTTGTAAATATTTGCAAGGTTTGCCATTTTTGGGTCGTCATAGTTGAATCCGTCATTTTAAATTTTAAACATCTTATATTATATTCGTGTTCAACGACCCCAAAAACAGTACGTGATGTACGATTTGTAATTATTTACCTACCGTCTGGGTGAACGGCGAAACTCAAAGGGACAACACTTTCATTGTTATTTAAAAACTGACATATCAAAAAACCGACACTGTAAAAATCCAATGGTCAAAAAAATCCACAATAGAAAAGCCGACAGTTAAAAAACCAACACTTCAAAAAATGACTCTCTGCTTGTCGATGTGTCTATTTTTTCATGTTCAGGCTTTTTGAGTGTCGGCTTTAAGACTATCGGATTTTTTCCCCCGTCGGTTTTTTATTTATTGGGTTTTCAGGGCACCCCTAAAAACAATTCACAGCATTTTATAAACAAACATTTTCTGCAAGAAATCATAATCAAACTTATCAGTAAATTATAAAAGTACCCGAATAAATCAAATTAGAAAGTCAAAACCCTGGTAGAAATGAAAACATTTTTTGTACAATTCTGGTATAACATTCTTATTTACCATGTTAATGGTACAGGGGAAATGGCCATTCTAAGAAAAAATTAACAAATTTCTACCAGGGAATAGCTTAAGATTTATTTTAATTATTTTTATTTACAATTCATATTCCTGCATCGAAGGCCATAAATAAAAAATGAAATATTTTGCAACCGTCCCTCTCCAGTAAACTTCTGTCTTCAATAATGCTTAAAAAAATATTTTTTAGGAACTTCGAGTGTAAAAATGGATTTCTTCATCCCTCCGAATATTTTACAAAAGTCCAAGCAGGAAGTTCTTAAAATATACAAAAACGCCTGCGAGTCCATCGCAACATGTTTCTGCAAATTTAGTATGTCGGAAGGTGCCTTTGAAAGTCGCAAACTGAATTTTATCTTACAAATACGTCTTCGAAACTTATCCAGGGGATAAGATTCAATTCTGCTAAAATTTCCATTCTATGTTGAGTTTAGCCTAGCGACAGTATATACGCGTATATTTGTATATTGATGAGAGGAGGACTCGAATCGTAAACTCGCCATCGATCGTCTCGTAAAACAAATGGATCGCGGATGTTCGCTCGTTAACTAGAGAAACCTTCGGCATACTGGCTAAAAGACGCCGTCCAGTCGGATTTTTTTGCACCCGATACCGGACGGGGGCGGCTTTGGTAATCTATTAAGCCCGCCGTGATTTTTACCCTCTTTTTCCATATCAACGCGCTCCCACAAGCGAATGCTCGCTCCTAATCTGATTTGCATAATCTGCAAGTCAATGCGAGTTGCACGCATGAAAACTGGAGTCGCTTGTCGCCAAGCGTTGCATTTATGCATTAATTCTTAGCGGTTGGTCATCTGTAAAAAACGATATTACTTTATTTACCTGAAAAATTATAGCATATACATCGCTGTTTACTATGCTCTTAATCAACACTGCATTCATTGTGACGTATCCAAAAATTTCCATTTTATCCGAAATCCACCGACCTTTATAATCGATTTTGTGATGGTATAAAAATCTGCTGGTTCTTCGCTAAGTCCTACTATTGTAAATATCATAAAATTGATATAATACTGACTTAGCGAACCAGAAACTCTGTAAAGGCTCTTATTATATTAAATTCACAGTGCAACTCGCCTATCACTCTGAAATGTGTTTTCCATAGCACATGGTCATCAAGCACGAAAAAGTTTGACTAAAACGTATCCAATGTCGCGTTTGAAAGTTTATGTCTGCATTATTTATATGTTTAAAATCTGTAAAGAAAGACAAAATCGTAATTGGTACATTTTTCGAAATTTATAAAATTTCACTTGTCTGAATTTTACATTCTGAGAACAGCTAATACATAAAACAGGCACTTTTTATCGTTATTGGAGGCATTTTTAATATGATTTGTATTTTTTAATATAAATGCAAAAAAAAACATTTTTTTGTTAGCTTCTCCTTGTCCTCCTCATATACTATAGTTCGATTCCAAAAACACAGGTCAACATACTTTTGTTGTCAGAAAGCCGAAGTCAGAAGTGGTCCATTACATCATGATTTTGAGATATTTGAGGTTAACTCGCTTTTTTTTAGCTATTTTTGAGGTTATGTATAGAAGACAACATTTTTATGAGTTTTTCATTTCGTTGGATCATATGGTATTACTATTTTTCTTTAATATGAGAGGCGCAGTATCCCATGTCCGACTTTTCTTCATGGAGATACGCCAATTTGAAATTACGATATACATATAAACAAATATACCTTGAAATGCCCTTAATAACAATCTCAAGGTCTAATTCAATGTCACGAAACTTATATAAATATAAACAACCATATAAAATAGGGATATTTGTAACTAAAAACACGTCTGAAAATCGTGACTGTTTTTTTGATAACTTTTTTATACTTTATTGTCTATTTAGCCATTTTGAATCCACCTTCTTGAATTAAAAAAATTTAATACCTTGACTTCAAATTCGTATTTGGTAATGCTAAATATTACCAGTACAAATTCTCAAATGAAGATACCGGTAAAAAATATCTGTCTCACAGTATTTAAAGCATATGCTCATGACATTAATGAGATATATCTCGTAATTTCAAAATAGCCGGAACTTCGTAAGAAAACATCGTAGGTGATGGAATAAAACCTGATTTTGAAGGGCAAAGGTGGTACTAAAAAATGCAAATAGTACAGAAAGCCAAAAAATTGTTGCTTTCTATACGTAATATCAAACATAGCAAAATAACGCATTTTTCAAGTACATAACCTCAAATATCTCAAAATCCTGACTTCGAGATCAATTCTACGCACACAATTACGTCGAAAATGACCGACCGATTCCCAACAACATCCATGACCCCTTTTTTTATAAATCTGTGGTCATTTTCTGCCTGTTTATAGTTAGGCCATAGTAAGTTGACTGAAACTGATGGGCTATTGTCTAAAATTAAAATCGGATACAGTATGTCTTGTTCTTTGATGGGTAAAGGTAGTACTAAAAGATATAAATAGTACAGAAGACCAAAAAATTGTTGCATCCTGTACGTAAACTCAGACATAACAAAATAACCCGTTTTTCTAGTATCTCAAACATCTCAAAATCCGGACTTCGGCTTCAGATTCGGCGAACACAATTACGTCGGAAATCTAAGACCCCCTTTTTTCTAGGCTTGTGATATTAATCAGATTTAAGTTAGGTCATGACAAACTTAAAAAGAGGTTCACGTCGAACTTTATTTAAACAAAAAAAGATAAAGTCATTCCGCCGAGAAAAGAGAAAAATAAATTCCATTAAATCCCCAAATGTTCACCAAACGACCAATTAAAGTAATGACACATAAGGATTTTGGGAAATTTCCACTGTTATAACACAGTGAGGGTTGCACGGAAAAATGTAAATTATAACTTAACGAGTTAAAATTTTTGAAAACAGAAACGCAGTTAACGCTTAAATAGATAACGCTTATGTACATTTTACTACGCCGTTTGGCGTAGTAAATATATTTACTTCTACATAGAGCAGAAAATACTCTACATTCTATAATTTTCACAGTAAATTTCGATATTGCTAGAATTTTTGAAAAATTTACTAGGATCATGGGTTAATTGTAGGTACCGTAGAAAAATAAAAACAAAAGAACAAAAGCACGAAAGCACGTTTGTAATGAAGGAATGAGACAGGGTATATAGATATATGAGTGATTTAAAAAAAAGAGCAAATTTAAGATCCAATATTTTGACTAAAATAATGTTAAAATCTGCTCTTTTAACATTGATTTTTCATGTGTACTGCTAAAAATAACTCATGCAGCACAGTAGAGCATGAAGGAATTATTTGACATAGTTGTAAACAAATCGATGGCAGGGAAATTACATGAATGACGGTGGAATTACATGAATGACACGGGAATTACATAATTACATGTCTTCATCTCTTAACTCTAGTTAAGACACCGCGCACACATACACATAGACACACACACAAACGCGCGCGCACTTATTTTAATACATCAAAATAAATAACAACTTAAAATTGACTGAATTAACCATTTTATTTTCATGCACATGTATAATACTGAAAAGGAATCTACTAATACAAATAAGCTAAACTTTATATAATAATTAATACTTACTTTATTTTTTATCGAGTTTTTTTGTCCTTTTGTTTCAGTTTTTTTGTTCTACTTCTTAGTATCTTTGTACTTTTTAATTTCTTTTTTTATGTTTAACTTTCGTATTGATTTACGTTGATGGTTTTTTATAGTTTATAGTTCCTAAATTATAATTGACATTTCGTTGCACTTGTAACAACATACCCCATCAAGTACTGAATGTCGTCAAATCTCTAACCATTTTCATCCATTTTTTTTTTATGCTACCTGTGCCAAAAAATTTGGATAGATCATATCGGATGTAAAATTTCGTGCTCATTCATAATATGACTGATATCTATGACCTTATAATTTGTTTAAAACCAATGCTTAAAAAGTTATAAGTAATTTATTGCAAAAAAATGCCATTTTTTCATCTAAATTTATTCCAAAAATATTTAGATCTAAACTTTCTATATGATATCGGTTATATACACATCCTGGACCATAGCGTTTTTAAGCCCTAAACTTGAAGCTATGTATGGTCCGGAATAAAAAATTCAATATGGCGATTCTCAAAATGGCGTCCGAAATGAAACTTTTTAAAAATCTTCAAGGCGCTCTGACTAAAAAGCGATGAACTTATTAAAAAAAAAACGAGAACAAAGAACATTTCTTAGAATTCATTAAGGAATACACTGGAATTTTTTGCAGATTTTTTAGTGACATTTTAAAAAATTTTGTAATATAATTTTTGGTAAAATTTAAAATATGTTCAAAAAATCCTGGAAGGATTCTCTGATGAATTCTAAGTGTCTTTTATGCGTTATCATTTTTTCCATTAGTTGATAGTTTTCGAGAAAAAAAATGATAAACTTTCTACATATAACAGATAACAAAGGGTATATTCGTTACAGATCACAATGAGTTAAATATCACTTGTAGGGCTTGGCAGAATCTTTGAAATGAGCCGCTAATCGTTGTAATAACCTTCAAATTGGTCTAGTTATTACAGAAATAATGATTTTTTCCCATTAAATTCAAAGGCTCGCCTTTCCAATATTATTCGTAAGATCAAATTTTGGTATGAAACAGTTTTGCTCAGAACATTGCCATGATTTACCCCTGCAATAGGGTTCGTGAGTTGTGGGGCACCCTGTACATAATGTCTAAGGTTAAATGATCCATGGTATTAGTAAATATTTTCAATAAATATCAAATTCTTTTCGGGCAGATGAACAGAATATGACGAAGTATCTTACGTCTGAAACAGCTCCGTTTATCCTGATCGGAATTTGATCAGTTTGCAATCGGAATTTAGATATTTTATCCTCAGAATCTATTCAGATTCCTAAATAGAGGATTAGCTAGGTTAGGTAATATAACTAGATTCTGATAAAAAGCATATCAAATTTAGAAAAACATCTAACGGGAATTGGTGAAAGACTTCGGTCCAGATATCAGAAAGTCTCCTCCCACTTTGAATCTCACTAGTTCAGTTATTACTAGTTTATCGTACTCGTATCATTCTGTATTATTAATTTTAAGGTTAGATTTAGTATTCGATTACTGAACCACTTTGTGGTTTATATCAATTATTGGGAAATGTTATGTTTACTTTTAGTGTTCAAAACTCCCGTCGGCTTGCTCTGCACCAACTTTTAATGATTTACATAAACTTAACTATTAAACACTATTATTAGCCATTAATAATATATCTTATGCTAGTTTGAAAAGTGATTTGCGGTTATCAGTGTGGTTACTGGAATTATAAGCAACTAAGATGGTATTATTCTGGTCAAATTATATCATGGCGTTCTGTGGATTCATATGCGCTAAATCAAAACAATATATAATCACGACATCTTAACCCTTTATGTCTCGGTGGAACATTTTCAAAATTCAAAATAGCAGATTCTGTCTGACAATTTTGTTGAAAAATGATAATTTCATCTATTATTTCGAATAGAATTAAAATATTATGATAGGTTTTAAAATTAACAAACAACAATCAAATTGGTTTTACACCGGGCTTCTGACCTACCAAGATGCAAAAAATGATATGAAATTGGAAGACCCTAAACTCCCTTCCCCAAGCATGCAGGAAACTTTAAGGAAAGGACCAAGGTTCTCAACGTTTCGGATCTATCGATCCTTCTTCAGGAGGCAATGATTAACGAAACAAAATTGTTAATAAAATTATTTCATATCTTTTTTTTGCATCTTGATAGGTCAGAAGCCCGGTGTAAAACCATTTGATTGTTGTTTGTTAATTTTAAAACCTATCATAATATTTTAATTCTATTCGAAATAATAGATGAAATTATCATTTGTTACTATTATTTGTTACATACGGATTTTTTAGAACGTTTCTGTTGCATATTTTTTACAATTTTATTTCGGAGCACTGCAGTGTAAATGGAAGTTTTGTGCATTATCTCATGTTTTGCCGGAAACGTTTCTTAGAATCCGAGTGAATTCCAATCGATGGGAGTATGATAAAGTTCACAGGACGTAAAAAATTAGCCTCTTCGTAATACTATAGCCATGTCTGTTAATGACAAAAAGAATCCGCCATTTTGAATTTATAAAATCTAACACCAGATTCATAATCAGCAAACTCAAAAACCTCTATATGCTAAATATCACCAAAAATGATCTTTGTTTGAAATCGTCGTCAGCCACATTGGATCCACTCTGAATGCTGAAAATCTGATACCGAATTCGTAATCCACACGCTAGAAAACGTCTATATATTAAACGTTAGTAATTGATTACGTGACATAAATTTCGACTAAAAAATATGCTTCTTTTGTCTAAATTTAATAAGAAAGCAAAAAAATCGAAGCAAAAAGGTTGGACGCTACTGTCTGCCTCATGACCATAAAAGAGTGAAATTAGTACTGAAGTAATTCCCTAAATCATTAATCGTATAATAAACATATATAATACTATTCTAGCATCATAAGAATAAGCGTCAAGATAGTTTTATAATTTTTTTTTTTAAATCGTCAGTTTCAAAAATAGAAACGCATTTCACGTCATATTTCCGTAAGGGTAAATGTCTCGTATCCTGTGACATTTCGAGGGTGTATATAAGTTACATCAGTAGAATTTTTTTAATCAAATATAGAAATATATATGTCAAGTCCCCGATGGATGGAATGTTGATCTAGATCCGTATTCGACAGGTGAGAGACCTTCTCGTCCGCCGTCCCCAGAGAATTGCACCATCACGGAAGAGAGTCGCACGACGGTAAAAGTGAGCTGCGCCGAAAGCGATTACGTCGACGCCAGGAGTGCGACTTACGTCCTCCAGGTATTCGACGCCGAAACCCGGAGGCTTTTGGCGTCTGCCTCCAGTTTGACACCCAGCATCTTGGAGGTGACGGATCTCCCAGCCGAACGAAGCCAGTCGGGATTGGTCCTATCTTTAAGAGTGATGACACCCCATGCCACCAGTGACGCCACCGTCCTTCATAGCAGGCACTTTGTGCAAGATGGCAAGAACCCGGAACATCAGAGATTCCCAGGTAGGAGCACTAGTCTGTAGTTTCCTATTTCCAATATCGACCTCTCATGCGTTTCCAACCGGCACCCTATGCTCGCCTTTCCAGGACTCCTGACGCAGCTTCTGAGTTTCCAAACTTAATTTAGTAACCTCCGCATTCACCGAATAGTTTGCTTCCAATAAGGTTAATTTTATCAGAGTATCTCTAGTGGACGTTACGGAATAATCAAAAGTCGAAGTTATTTGGGTTCTTTGGAACGGTGTGATTCAAATTCATCAATATTTTGAGAAACAAGTCACACAAACCTTAGTTCATCTTAAAAATACGCAGTAGAAACAACACTTAAAAAGATTTTGTAGATGCGGAAGTAAAAATGAAAATGAAATACGAAAAATATTCCAACAAACAAAAAGCCGATAGGTCAATAAACCGCAAGGTCGAAAAACCGACACTCATAAAGCAGACAGTCAAATAGGAATAACAGACACATCAGGTTCGAGTGGAAAACCGACTACAGTCGAACCCCCGTTATCGAATATGGTCGAGCCGAGGCGAGGCAATTAAATTTCCGTTAACGAATACTTGAGGAGAAAAAATCGGCTCCCTACCTCTAACATTCACTCTTTGGCGTCGGAACATATGCCCATCCGCCGCGCATGCGTATCTTTTCTTGTGCACCTCAAAGTGTCTCTAAAAAGGGGAGAGCAGCGGAGGATAAAGTATTCGTTAACGGATGCGTCTCAATATTCGATAACGAAAATATTCTATAACGGGGTATTCGATCACGGACGTTCGACTGAATTCAGAAAGCCGTCAGGTCAAAAAAACGACTATCGAAATAATGCCAATAGTCAAGAAAACCGACACTTAAAAAAATGACTGTCCGCTCATCTACATGTCTATTGCGTCGATGATTTTTATGTGTCGACTTTTGTAATGCCGGCTTCTCGACTGTCGGTTTTTTTTTATCCATCGGCTTCATTTCTCGGGTTTTTGATCCACATCGAAAACATCGAAAAAAGCGGACAGCCATTTTTTGTCGATGTTTTGACTGCCGTTTTTTGACAGGTCGGCTTTTTGATTTGGAAAATCCAATATAGTGAATTAAATATGGCTGATCAAAAATAAATCAACAAATTTCGGAATGACAGATTTTTAGATTTAAAATTGTGACCACAAAAACCACCAAGTACCCAGTTTAAGTAAGAAATGTAATACCACAATTAATTATATCGTATATATATAATCCGCTGGTGTAAAGTTATGTATAGTTTTACAGTATAAGTAATTTCCAAACGTAGTCTTCAATTTCAGTAGGTAAAAACTATATAGTTCTCCGACTTATCGAGTGAGTTCTGTTTCGAATTGAATGGAATACCTGCGTACGCTGCTTGATTACTTTACATTGGAAATGTATCCGATATACAGGCAGATGCAACAAGAAACTTTTATCCGTCAGGGTTTTATTGTTGTTTGCCATTAATTAACTAATAAATGTCAGAAACTTAGTGTGTCAAATAATAACAACTTATAGATATTTAAAAATACAAGAATAATACAAAATATTGAAATAAAAATGAATTATAAATTTTATTAATGTATTGTATCGAAAATATTACAATTGGTGAGATTATATACTAGTTAATATAATTTAATGCAGTTTATGTGCGCTACATTATTGCATACTTTATTAACATTATTAACTTTCATTTCATACAATGTGTTAATATTCTAATTAAATCGTAATTATTTTTCAATTATGCTAGTAGACCTGACATTACAATTACTTATTAGTACATCTAAAATTTAAGTGGGAAGTACTTTACTTAACGTTTTTATATTAATAATGTATATATTATCTTTTTTTAAGGAACATTTGACCTATTATTTTATTAAATATTTCTTTATTTATAAATTTTACTATATTATTAATTGTTTTTATTAATATATAAATTTTTCATTATTTATTTTTATATCACGTATCGACAACCAAAAATTCAAAATGCATTTTAAACTTGTTCTGTTTTGAGATCCAAAATGAAAAGATCGAAGTTGCTAAGGTAGTTAGACCCCGCATGTTTGTGAAACTATTTTAATAACCTAATGCTTTCTCTTGTCAACAATATTATTAACAATGAAAATTAATATCTTGGAATATTAAATATTTTTCCAAACATACTATATCCTTGGATGTAACTATCTTAGCCCTTAGGAGCATAATTTTTTCTTTACACGGAAAACAGCTGCCATTTCTAAATTTTCAATACTGACCGCGATTTCGTAATCTTCGCCAAAAATGCTACATACAGTTTTAAAGACAAAATTTCATCGTGCACTGGAAGGTTATTTTAAGATAAAAAAATCTTCAACTGCCCGGATGAGTGTCTGTTTTGGGATTCGTCTGGTTTTTGGGATTTGTCTGGTTTTTGCGATGCACCCATATTGTATACTTTCTGTATTTACAGCAGAAGTGTGCTTATCTGCTATATCTACCTAAATATAGACTACAAAATTAATGAAGTCAGGTAGCTAGATTCGAAAAAAACTATTAAGAAAACTAGACTCCATGTTCATTGCTCATTGTCATGAATAATAAGAAAATGAATATTAAAAAAACGATCAGTTTTCCTGCATTTTTAAAATAAAAACTTGCTAGTATGTTTAAATAACCAGCGAGAATAGTAGTTTTTAGATACATTATATAGTTGTAATTATTATTATAATATTTTATTATTTCCCGATATTACGAGTACATTACAAACATTCAATACATTATGCTTGCATTATAGTATTCTATTTTTTCTCATGTAGGAAAATTAACAAAACTGTCCCTTAGTTACGAGATGCTTTAATCTCAGTAGTAACGGTCCGCACTTACCGCGAAAAACACACGGTGACTGTTACTACTTAGGAAAATCAGTGATATCAGTAGTAACAGTGCGCCGTATGTTTTCTTTACCGTAGATGCGGTCTATTACCACTTAGATAGTATTACGTTTAAAAAATCCTGATTAAACTTGTGATATTACTACTTAGATTAGCAGTAGATAAATGAATTATACTATATTCTACTCAAAATCATAAAATTTATTATACTATTAACGGTAAATACTAATAAACATGTTTTCTTTTCTTCTATCAACGACATTAGCAATTTTTATTTTGCAAGTCAAATTTAACTATCGAATGACTATAAATTAGCACCCTTAAAAAATGAAACTCCAATTACTAATATTTTTATATTAACTCGAATGAGTTTGTGGACTCTTTTAGTGGTGGTCAATACTTTTACAATCTACAAGAAAAGTGTTCAGAATTCTTCCATTCGATTAATTTCTAGAGCATTGTCATTCGAATGATACATGAAAACAATGTTATTATCACATAATTTTAACATGGAAGTAGAGGATCCCAGTGTGTTCTAAGTAATTTTCATTTCTAAACATTATTGGATAAATACTTGTTTGTAAAAAAGCGTTGCTAAGAAGAATAAGTTATTCGCCTTTGTTCACTAGAGATGCTAAATAAGTGACATTAAAAGAATTAAGTCGCGATGAAGATCATGACTGATATCATTAACAGTTATCCCTTTATGTAATGTTGGGTTTCTCGACTTTTTTTAGATAATTTTTATTGATACAATTTATAAAGGATAATGTCTGAAAGGTGAATCCCTAGAATTTATTAATTCTATTACAATATAGTGGTTAATGATTAGTAGATAAGTCAATTGTTTTATCATGGAAGAAAATTAAAAAAAATGTTTGCGTAATTCCAAGATGCTTTAACACGAGTTATTTCTTTGCCCTGTAGAAACAAGGTACAGACTATAGTTCCTAGTGCCGCAGGTTATCTAAGCAGTAACGGTCGGTACATACACCGAAGAAAAACTTGACGGCTGTTACTACTTTGGAAAATACAATAATATCAGTAGTAACAGCCAGAAACGTGATTTCTTTACACTAGATGCGGTCTATTACTACTTAGATTTTAAAATTCCCGATTAAAGTGGTGATATTACTACTTAGATTACTAGTAGATAAATGATGTAAACTAAGTAGTAACAGTCCGCATCTACTTCAAATCCGGAGCGGACTGCTACTACTTGTATTGAATTTTACTAGACGTCTGATGCGCGATTTCATTCACGATTGTGAGACTTTCCTACGTGATAAAACAATCGAAACTGTCAAACTGAATGTTTAGTTTAAAACCTTTGTAATTATTTATAATTAATCATTCACATGATGCGCATATTTAAAAAGAGTCCCTCGATGATTCTAGTTGTATTTAAAAATCCAAACAGCATTCCAATCTGTAAAGCTCCTGGTAGTGCATGAACTATAATGTTGTCCTCTAACAATAATGGTGTACGTGATAATGCATGCCTGGTAATGCATGAACTAGTTAATGTTATCTTCTAAAATATTGAAACTTCAATAACTGGGTGCGGGTCGAAAAAATCAACAAATGAAAAAGCCGACACATAAAAAAACCGCAGTATAAAAACCGACAATCGAAAAACTGACAATCGAAATTAGGCACATCAACAAGCGTACCGTCATTCTTTTATCTGTCGGCTTTTTGACTGTCGGATTTTTTATTTGTCGGTTTTTTCGACGCACACCCCCATAACTGATATGATTTTTGTGTTATTTTAGAAATGAATATTTTTAATACTTGATAAATTAACTCCTGTACTATTGTCAAACAAAAATGTGAATTAGGCCATGCTCTTAGTATTAGCTTTCCTTTGTATTTAGTTTAAAAACTAACTTTTGCCAAGAAATTCAACGGAATTTCGAAATTGACGAAGCGTGGCTCTCGAAATTGCTGGCATCCGCATTCATATTGTTCATGCGACTGATTGTCTTCCGTAGCTCTGTCCCCGGTAATACTGTCTCTGTCGGGGCCGTGGTTAGGGGCGATTGTGGGTGCAGCAGCCGGATTGCTCCTGGTCATCTTCTTCATAGTGCTGGCTGTGCGATTACGGCACAGGCCAAGACCTCAGGCCGACAAGGATTCCCATGACGACGGTGGGATGGCGACCTTAACCGCGCCCGGTGACAAAACTTCCTCTGTGCCCTTAAGCTCCGAAAGCATCGACAGTTTCGAGAAGGACCCCGATATCATTCCTCACGCCACTGGTAAGTAACTTCTTTGATACGATCCGAAAGCCCGACGAATCCGTTTGTTTTTTCGCGCCTCAAATAAAACACCGCCGAGATCTTAAATCTCAGTCTTCCAACAAAAAGATTCCTAAGAATTGTTATTCCCTTGCAGAGACATTTTTATCCAAGTGTCAGATTCAAAGTCTTCGATACTTTAACATCGATCAATCGTCCATTTTGTACTAGCGAGGCGTCGAGACGCGATATCAGTCAAGTGCCAATAAAAACAATTTGAACTAAATGGAAAAAATATTTTTCAATAATAGAAAACACCTTTAATGGAATACTATTATTGTTATTGACGTTAAAATTATTTTCAATGCGTATTTTAGTACCTGAATCTGATACACTCCAATTACATGAATAATTAGTAAAGTAATTGATAGAAGTAAACGTATATCATTGACTAGTAGAGAATTACGCATTTCATTTATGAATCTTGATAAATATTTTAATTAGTATGGGGGTCCCCGTATAAATGCGTCTCGTTATATTTACGTCCCGGGTTGGGGCCTCGGGAAGGGCCTGCTGCGACGTTATAAACATAAAGCGACTGAAGGGAGTGGGAGCAGCATTATCGGACTGTTACTACTTAGTTTACATCACATATCAGATCAACAGTGCTGCTCTTATTCCCTTCAGTCGCTTTACGTTTATAACGCCACAGCAGGCCCTTCCTTTGGTAAATATAACGAGACGGGAGGAAAAGGTGGGGAACCAAGTGAGCAAATATATCAAGACAGCACAGATTTGATTATACCTTTTAAAAACTCTGAAATATAAACAATAAAAAGAAAAGATCTCTGAAATTAATAAAGGAGGATGCTTATGGGTATGGTTGGTTTTCGCCCTCCAGCTGGAACCTTTGAACAGTTGATAAAAATAGTTAAGAAAATGCAGAATTATCAGTAGTAACAGTCTACACCATCTGCGAATACATGGTGTCGGCTTTTACTATTTAATTTTTTCAAGATTTTCCTATATTAACTCTGCAACTTTGACAACGATTGTTTCAACTTGCAAATATGAATAGTGTAAAATCTAAATCGTCAACGGCAGTACATTACTCAAAAGGTACAAACAAAAAATAAGCAAAGAAATTGCAGCAATCGATTACATGAATTATTACATGAATTATTCTTTCGATAAATCTTAAGATTGTGTCTTATAATAAATATAAATCTCTTACTAATATTTGTATTCTTTCAGTACTAATTAAAGTAATAATTTCAGTACAAACTAAGTCCTAAATATGCCCAATTTGCACACGGATTTCAGCATCGTTTAATTTTTACCGTAAAAATTTAAAAAAAAATGGAAACGTCTGTATTGTACTAGTTTTGAGGTCGCTCTTTCTATTGACCCTACTGACATTTTCGAAAAATGACATTTACCACAATTTTTTCTACAAAAATATTGAAAAAATCACGATTTTTCAACCAAAATTTTTTCTTTAAAAATATTGAAAAAATCACGATTTTTTAACCACAATTTTTTTTAAACGCATTTTTAACTATGATACCCGTTTCTGATCACCTTCTAATCTATTAGAAACGTGTTCCCAATTTTTTTTACTTGAAAATTATACATCCATATATTTTGGTTTATTTTATTTTTGTTTGAAAATGGCGTCGAAATGTTGAAAATTGTTGAAATTGATGAAATTGCTATTATGTCGGATCTGCTAGGTTTTCTTTGTAGTAAAATAGTACAAATAAGTTATTACGAGTTTTGCATGATCTGTTTTGAGGTACAGAAGCAGTAGTATCCCATAAAATCTAATTTCAAGATGGTGACTGACATTTGCTCAGTAGAAACATGTGTATTTCGAGTTCTGTTACAACCAAAATTGGTGTGAAATTTGCCAATTAACTATTTATCGGATATTACTGTTTCCGCAAATCAAAATAGGTCACACAAAACTCGTAATAAATTATTTGTATAATTTTACTACCAAGAAAACCTAGCAGATTCGAAATAATAGCAATTTCTTCAATTTCAACAATTTTCAAAGTTTGGACGCCATTTTGAAATGAAAAATAAAATAAATCAAAATATATGGATGCACAGTTTGAAAGTAAAAAAATCGAGAACACGTTTCTGATATGTTAGAAGGTGATCAGAAACGGTTATCATAGTTAAAAATGCGTTTAACAACAAATTGTGATGTAAACAAAATTGTGGTAAACGCCATTTTTCGAAAATTTCAGTAGCGTCAATCGAAAGAGCGACCTCAAAGCTAGTCGGATATAGACGTTTTTGTTTCAAAAACATTTTTATTGTATAACTAAAATAATGCTGAAATCCGTTTACCAATTATGCATATTTGGGATTTAAAGGATTAAAATAATCGAATTGTATACGTCCGAAATGAGTCAACCATTAAACAAAAATAAAACATATACATATATGAATTATGCGTAGGACATTAAAAATATTTCGTACCATTTATAGCTTCTATTTCGTTTCGACATGAATAAAAAAAAGAATGCCAATAAACACGGTACCTTTTTTTACGATTACTTTAGACAATGCCTACTCCGAGCTTTGCAAAGGAACGTCGCCGCGATTTTCGCTTCAGCAACAGCAGCAGCAGCTTCAAAAACAGCAACAGCAACAACAGAAACTTCAGCAGCAGAAACAAAGACTGGAACCGACTTTGTTCAGTTCACTGAATAATGTAAGTGAAATGAGAAAATTATTTATGATTCCAGAAATGAATGCATGAGCAAATTTAAAATGCTTATCTTATATACCTTCGGGTTGAGTGTATGTCGAAGTACTAATTATTCTGCATTGTTAATTTCCAAATTAATGTGTACATTATTCAGAAAATATTAATCATTCTAAAAGAATATTAATCATTCTAAAAGAATATTACATAGAGTTCTGAAATTAAAGAGAAAATTGACTTGCACTGGCTACACAAGGTGTTCAAATAATTTAGTATCTTTTTCGATTTATATATTCTTATATATAGTTTCATAATTGTTTCAAAAAATTACTTAATACAAAGTCAATGTAGGTTAGCTGTAATAGCTGAATCATAGCTTTTCTTGGAGTGTATACCTTTCAATATTTGGCTACTAAATTCCTCACATTCAGCACATCCTCATGATATCCTTAGAGCTCCTCAGGAAGTCCAATTATCTGCGTATTCTTGATGTCTCCAAAGCCTCCTACGACCTGAGAATGTCCACAGGATATTATATATTTGATTTTATCTCCCAGTTAACATCCTTAACGTGCCATACGTTCTGTGGATGTTCTAAGGATATAAGAGGATGATAAAGGCGGACATTTGAATGTCCAAAAGACTTCCTGAAGACGATTAGAGGAGGATGTGCATGAGTTATTTAGCTTATTACTAGTAGTATTCTAGTACAACCACTGAACATGTTATTAATACGTAGAATTAATACTTTATGGAGCTGTTGATTTTCATCTAAATATTTTGTTTTAAAGTAACCAGTACAGCAATAAGTGTAAACTTATGTAAACTTATATTACATCATGTAACTCAGCAAGTTGTAAGCCAGTTTATTCAATAAGCACGTGTAACCTACAGCCGCTGTGCGACTAACCTGTAGATAAAGTTCACTTTGATTGGTTGAAACCTACTCGACGTACATTAACTTTAGTGCTTATCGACACAAGTTTTAACCAATGCTTCCCTTGCAATGTCGTTTAGGGATCAAAAGTTCAGTATTCGGAACTGACATTGAGAGGTACCCGTCGAGTACCTCCGAACTGCTATCAACCGATACCAATATCTGAAATCCAGCGACCTCAGCTTCTGCCAATGTCGACGTTACCACGAAGACTTCACACGCCAGATCCTACGATCTACAATCGGGGTGCAGGACACTCGAACAATCCCATTTACATTCCACCGCCCCAAAAGTTTTTCAGTCGTCCCTTGGATGAGACGACGGCGGAAACACCTCTAATAGGATGTGACAATAAGGTAATAAACATTTTGTATATATTAGAACTTTTTAAGTGCAGGAAAAAAATGGATGGTATTACTTTATTAGTGCATGAAGTTGGTCATTTTCACACACGTGGTCAGTTTCGCTAGGTTGTAGGCCTAGCGTAATGAGGGTTATCATTGACACGAGTGTTCGGATTGGAGTAAGTTAGTTAGGTCTCTCATAAAGAGTCTGTAGTGTAGTGGGCTCACAGAGAACACTGGCATCACTGAGCATAGTATATCTTTTGCCTCAATAAGGTTATATGAAAAATTTGATTGGGGGTCCTTTTTACGTTGCCAGAACTGATTTTTTCAAAAAACTCTCTATTTTTTAATTCGCCATTTTAAAGTCGACATTTTGAAACCGCCATCTTAAAAAAAAGACATTTTCGGGTCATGGTCTTATTTCTTGTATATAGGTATCATTTGCCTTATTGATTTCGTAAAGAGAAAATAAATTCACCATAAAAAATATGAATTTATAATAATAAAGTCCGAACAGTTTATGTAATTGTTTTCAAAAATGAGAATAAATTACTTTTATCAAACTTTCCTCAGGGATATTCGAAATAGCGTTATCAAAAATATCAAAAACCATAAGTTCTTACATAAAACTTGATTTTTAGAAAATGCAGCAATCAAAGTTAACGTAAAATATCAACTATCTTGGACCTTAATGGGTTACAAATTTGTTAGGAGCCGAAAGGGTTACCAGAGTGAACGTGTTGTTCATTCCGAACAATATACAACGAATTAATTTAATAACATTGTAGTACTAAACTTATGTAGAAACTTTAAATGATACCAAAATACGTGACTCGCTGATATAGATCATATTATCCATTAATTTGCTTTCTTCTAAAAATACAAATTTAACAACACTGAAAAATAGACTCCGTCGACAAATTGCATGTCGAATGACGAATTTCATATTTAATGGCATAATTTTTCTTAAGAATAAATAGTCTCAACGAGTCTACAACAATACTAGTACATTATTATATATAAAGGTTCAATTCAATAATTAATACTTTTTTTTATATATTTCAAAACTCAAGGACAATATTCACTGCTCATAATACTAAAATGTTTCGTTATAAAATATTTGAACCCAAATGTCATGTTTCTTTTTATGTATATTGTTTATGCACTACGTTTTCCCATTTGCTTTTTATTTAACATTTTTCGTAAACATAGAAAATGGATTCATTGGTAAATATGTTTTATGCGCTATATATTTTAGAAATAACAAGTTAACATTTTAGTTTTTTTGAATGAAAAATGAAATACTGTGTTAGTTAGACTAAGCATGTCGTTGTTAAATTTACTGTTTTTATTTTCAGTTAATGCATTAACATTATTTTACTCTATAACTATATTGAGTCACTAAATTTACTAAAATATGTAGTTAAACTGAAGTAATTTTTGCAGTCTTATTGAAATTAAATATTCAGTTTCATTCAAGTACTTTCTTAGTTGTTTTAACTATTTTAGGTAGTTATTACATCTAATGAAATTAAAATGAGAACCTATGAAATGATATTTAAAATCGTAAAATCAAATTTGACTACAAATGTTTTCAATGAAACACAATTTTTAAAATATCTATCAGCAATTCCTGGAATTATTTACTTCCTTAGTAAAATCTTATAACAAAACGTATATCGTGCTTTCTTAATCATAGCAGTTACGCGTGTTATAATTACATTAAATATAGAACTATACCCGCACATACGTGTGTATATTTAAAATTCCACGTGCGAAATTCCGTATTTGAACACGAATAATTTAAATTTACATGCTAAATAATTATGTTGAAAATAAAGAGTGCACTACAAAATCGGGTGTCTTATAGTTGTTTTAAATGAGGGCATCCATAAGACAGTTAGAAGTGTCCCATTTTAAATTCGAAAGCGATCATTTAGAAGTGTCCCCTTTTAAAATGTGTCTTGAGCTAGGTGTTTTAAAAACGAAGTGTCTCAAAATTTAAGATATTTTCTGCGTGATGAAATAAGATACATTTAATTTTTTACTACGAGTCATTAAGTTGTTCGAAAATCACAGTAAACATGCCTTTTGATCTTTTTGTAGTTACTGAGTTGAGGATAATGATAATAAAGCAAGTCATAAAGAAATGCCTAATCTAACCTTACCTAACCTGATCTTAGAAACGTAATTTCATTATAATTTGCTTTATCAGGTGGCGAGTTATCGTAAGCGACACTTAAATTTCGTAACACTCAAAGAAAATAGTAAAATCTACCATAATAATCGAATTCAAGTGAAAATTTTTCAGCTTGCATTCGATTTGTTCCCGCTTTCGAATGAAACTTAACAAATTTTAATACGAAATTAAACGTTCTTAAATATTTTCACACGACCAATGACGAAGACAAAATATTAATTTTTTATTCGAAGCGATACTTTCTTTCGATATAGCCTGCTGAAAATGAATGATATTTCGTTCAATTCTATTTTATTCTACATTCTTTTTGTATTCCAAAATTAGCTGTTTTTACATGTATACAGTGAACATAACCTCAAACTTAAAAATCCATTAAGGTTAAAATCCGTTGAGGATATATTCGTTTTAAAACATTTGATATCGTATTAAAATTTGTTAAATTTCATTTGAAAGCTGAAACAAAATCGAATGTAAGCAGGAAATCACCGAAAATTTTGTAAACGATCTCGTTATTTTGGAATTCGTATAGTAGAAACGACCGTTGTTTAGTAATGTTAACATTTTAACATAACATGAAAGTGTAGTTTAAGAAAGTCATTTGTAAATATATACTTATCCCATTTAATTGGTTGTAAATTTGACTATTTTTTTTCTCTCAGTGTAAGGATAGTATATTATGTAACAAGGGCGCAATTACCGACCTTTGACGAGTGAGAATTTTGTCGCACGAGCAAAGCGAGGACGACAATCACATTCGTCGGAGATCGATACTTCGCCCATGTTGCATACGATATGTTTTAATAAGACAGGCGTGAGGCTCGATAATTTGCGGCTGAAGATTTCACTGCAGGGCGCAAAATCGAGTTCTACTCCCGGAGTGTTAGAAATATTTCTTAACTATTTAATCCGTAAACCGTACGATCGGAAGGTGAGTCGCTATATAATCACTTATATGTGTCTTACATTTCAAGGCATCTATCATAAGACACCAAGAAATGTCTCAAAAATAATTATGTAAGTGTCTTAAATTAAGACACCTGATTTTGTATTGTATACACTCCAAAAGTTGCGTGATCTGAGATACATGGCATTTCCTGATTTGGTTTTTATAAAATGATAAATGAAAGACCCTCGTAGAAATCAGTCTAGTTTTTGGCTACTTTTTGTTCAGTTTTCTTATTTACCATGCAAAAACTGGGCAGTTTGACAAAAAATTGGACACATTTCTACCAGGGGATAAGCGTTAATATTTAAAAGATTTCTACCAGAGGTTAATCGTTAAAAAAGATAATTAAATAATAAATACATAATGTTCAAAGCTTATAAATTGTTGAAACAATGGAACATGTATTAAACATAATTAAAAATGTAAAAATCCTCAAAATTATGAAATTAGTTAGAAAATTATTATAAAAATGTTATATTAATAAATAAACTAACTAATTTACTAACGAAGTAACTATCTAACTATTATATCAAGTTACAATAATAATGTGTATAAAAACCTCAATCTTATTCAACAGTCAGAGTGAAGTGCCAGATTATTAATAATTTATGCAAAATATAAACATATTTTTGCAATTTTATATTGTGTTACTATCTGCTTTACAAGCTATAAAGCTGCTACGAAATTTCTATATTAACATCAATACTAAATGTAGTTAACTGCAGATAAGTAATATTTTAGCGCTAGTCAATGTTCCCTACTTGCAGCATCTTGTAGTACAATAACCATTTATCGCATTTGTATAATCTTAAATTGGAAAGTCATAACACTATGTAGCCTCTATAATAACTACTTACTATTCATGTTCCGCTTGAACAACTAACATAAACTAGTGATTAAGCAACGTTCGTGGACGATGCAAATTCTATTCTATTCAAAGTTTTTGTGCACTTTCGAAAGAATAAATAAAATTAAAAATAAAGGGTCACGTTTTCTAAGTATTAAAATATTATATTTTAGTTGTTTTATAATATTTCTTGATTAAAGTTTTATTATAAAACAACAAATTAATTTTGAGGTAGTTATATGTATCTTTAATAAGACTTTAATAAGACTGGAATTGTTTATTTATATCGTATTAGCTCTCCTTAATTCTGTCATCTTCTATTAATTTCATATGCAGTTTAATAAATTGTATTTTGTACAAATGATAGATTATATTATTTAAATAATCACTAATTTAAGGCAGCAAATAATATAGTACTTAATTTAATTTAGTTTTCTAATGAGTGCTATTTGAATCTAGTTTACCCTAATCAATACTCAAATCGTAGTTCTTGTAAAATTTCTTCAGATACTGGAGTAGGAGAATGTATTTAAAAAAATTAAATTTGATTAACTGTCGATGACGAAGATCTTCGGACTTTTCCCGAACTGCCGGAAAAAAGCAAATCTTCGTCATGATATAAATTAAACTAACAAATTCTGGAATTTACGTAAATTAAAATCAAATCCATTTCTAGGCAGTCTAAGCTGTACTGAATACGATGACGTTGTCCATTTTCATAATCGATGTGTCAAAAACAAATATACGTCCACAAAGATGGTAGTTTTCACGATTTTTTCAAGTATGACATTGTGTTCAATCAATTTATGCATAAAAAGTTTATAAAACCGCTTGAAACTTGTTACTCAAGGGTTCTTGTAGTCATTAATAACGAATCTGAAGTCAGATTTTGGAAATTCAAGATGGCTGATCCAATATGGCGGACACTTTTTTGAAAAGTCGAACCATTCTGCTTGAAACTTGTTACTGGGGTGTTTTTGGGTCGCTGATTACGATTCTAAAAGCAGATTTTGAAAAATTGTCGGATCTAATATGCCGAAAACGGTTCTCAAAAATTGAACCATTTTGTTTGAAACTTCTCGGGCCTCTCATCATTAGTTTCGGTATTTCATTGTTTACCTACTGTAGAGTTTTTATTCAGTGTGTTAGCTAGTTACTTACCTATGGTGTTTTAGTGATTTATGGTATGAGACAATTGGTTAACGCATAGCACAAATTTGATAATATACATTCATCATAATTTACTACTAATCCCGAAAAATTTGAGTCCAATTATCTCAAAGATAAGTAATTCAACATAATTTTTGTTTCAACTATCTCCATTTTGGAATTTTCATCATCTGACCGCATATTAGCGGCCCCAAAAATCTCATAGTAACAAGATTGAAGTGATTATTTTCTTTATTTCAAAATTCATCCGCCATATTGGATCGGCCATATTGAATTTCCAAAATCTGACACCATTTTCGAAATCAGCAACCTAAAAAACTATCTACACCAAGTATTATTAAAATCCAACACAATTTTTTCTTGGTATTTTGGCCACTTTCTTTGAAATTATAGCCGCAGGGGTTAATAAATGACGTATAAAAGTAATTTACCCAAATTTCCTCGACTATATGGAACTTTTTTTATAGAAATGTAAGAAATATCGGCATTTTCCAAATGCCTTATTTTAAGAACCATCTTGAACCGCATTCCATAAAACTTCAGTCCGTCCCACAATATCGGCCTTTGCACTTTTGTTTAACATAAAATATCGATTCTAAAATTTGTCCCACAAAAAAAAAATTTAATACTAATTAAAAAATGTTTGGTTTTGCAGATCACGACCATTACCGAAGCTGCCAGCTCTTTGTGGAGAACAGAAACTCCACCAACAACGATTGCGCCAACGACATGACTCTCAGACCCTTTAAACAACTGTACAGAAGCAGCACCAGCCTCGTCGGGTTTTACTTTCTAGCTACTAGAAACGATTAATTTCCGACGAATTGCACTGTTCGACACGACTTTCGTACTATAATTGTGATACATGTTTTTTACAAAATTGAGACACAAAAGACCGAAAAACAATCGACTAATTAGCTTTTTATTTTCATTTCACGTGAAACCGAATACATGTGAAAATAACGATTTGTATGTTATTATACGCTTTAATTACAAACGAATTCCTCCGCATTTATTTTCAATTTGATTGTTCGAACGAACGAATTCATTTACGCGATAAAATACATGCGTAAAATAATTATAAATAACATTTCCAATTACATGCACTATAGATTTCCGTTAAAAAAAAAGGTTTAATCGGATATTTCAGAATTTATTTTAGCGAGTTAATTTCGTTCCATTCCAAATTGTATAATGCATGCAAGTACTGTAAGTTCTTGAAGTATTGTTAAAATATTGCCATACTTGTACATTATTGTACGTAGATTATTTACACAACATCATTTAAATATGTATAAACTATATTAAGGATAGTTCGGTATTGATTCACAACTTTTCAAGCTTTTGAACTAATTAACAATTTTAAAATGTAATGTATAAATACTAACAGCGTACAAATCTAAAAAAAATTCATCTATTTTCAAACCCTTGAAATGTTGTAAATCATTACTAAACACTTGTATTATTTTTTGTATATTAGTTCGAGGAAAACTTAAACATTCATTAATCTTAAAATTTATATTTTAATACAGCAAAAATCAAAATGTCGGGCAGAAGCAAAATTAGCGTAAATCTCTTAATGTCTAAGTAATTTATTTTACGAATATTATTTTTGCGTTTCTAAAAAAAATTGTAAGTATTCTAAATGATAAAAAAAATCGTTCATTACGCTTCAAGCGAATGACTTATTTTTACGAATGGTGTTTTAAAAAGATTGGGTATTATTACTTTGCATGATAATTTACTTAATCAAAAGATAAGTACAGTAGAGTCCGGTACATTTGCCTACTAGGTTCCTCGCCTTCCCCTCCTGACTCCTTATATTTGTCAAAACAAGGGGTGCGCCAATTCTCCCACTCTCATCAATCGCGTTACGTTCGTAACGTCAGAACAGGCCCTTGCTAAGGCCCCAGCCCGCAAGGTGGGGGACAAAGATAGCGGTGACAGACAAATATAACGGGACGGAAGCGGACAAAAATGCTGGAATGCGAATATAGCGAGACTCTACTGTAAAGTGGTCTTACGTGTCATAATCGGTAGAAAACATGTAACTACAAAGAAAAGTTCTAATATGTCCGACAGTGTTTGAAATGCATTTCGCGGTGTGCACAGCCGTCAAAATGGCCGTCAATCAGTCAGTCGTAGCGAAACGAACAAAGGATAATAATTGTACAAATGGTTTTTAAAGACTATTATGGTTACTTAGTGGCTAGGTATCGAAACTTAGTGGTAAGAGACTTGTCTCGATGTTACCCGTATGCTGCGCGCCGAATAATTGTTTAATACATTCCTGGATTACGATCACGCGGCCTGACTTTGCGTCGTGTTCTCTCTGAATTTCTTGGAGTGAAAATTCGCTCTTAATGGACTGAAACAGTCTAGTGACTATTCTTAAGAAGTTAATGAGGCCAGAAAGAGTTTTCACTCTAAGGAATTTAGATAATTCCAATTCGACTTTTTTCAGCAAAAAACAGGACTTTTTTCATTGCCCTGTTGACGTACTTAGAAGGAAGTCGAGATAAGAAATTCGTAGGTTCGATAATCAAATTGATACGACGCAATATTTGGAAACGAGAGAAAAAAAATTATACGAAATTAAGTATTACGTTGACGTCGGGATTATATCGTGACGTAAATTGTACATATTGCATAAAAATAATACTGAAAAATGTAACGATAATGCGATATTTGATAAGCATTAGTTGGATAGTCCAGTTGGAAAACATTGCAATTGATAAATATTTGCGAACTGAGGCTTTTAAAGTCTTTTTTATTGATAAATGTAGTCTTGTTTATAGTTTACAATAAGCTCTCGTTTTTAAATAAAATAGAAAGAAACTCAACACAAACTGGAAAATGTCTTTTTAATATATAAGTTTTTTTAGAAAAAATATTCGTGTTTTGAAATTTGAATTTCTGATATCTAAAAAATATGATTTCATTGAACCAGTAATCATTAAAAGGATACTTGTTTTGGGGATTAATTATTTAATCACGTATTTTGTATTAAAAACGAAATAAAGAGTGTCCTGTTATTTTTGATGTTGTTTTTTAATAATATTATCCAGGTTATCCTTTATTTGAGATTTTCCTGTGATCTCGGCATATATTCTTCAATTTTTAGGTAGGTTTTCTTCTATTTTGCACGTTTCATTCAAATATAAAAAATTTATAAAACATTTTAAGATAGAAATGACCTCCATTTCAATAATATATGAATAATAATGAATTGTTGTGTATCATATCATGGTCGGGGTCTACTTATTCAGATTAGTAGGTTTATTTTGGTAACCGTCCATAACGAAAAACCAGTTTACTAGAATACTTTAAAAATTTTTAAAAAGTGACGTTGAGAAAAGCAGGATGTCTTTATTTTTTACTTGGAAATTGATACAAAATGTTTTGCAAATACAAGGTATGAACAACTAGTTTATGTTCATAATTAGCTCTTTTCATACCGATAATAATCAATCGAACAGTTTCTCCATTTTGATTATTAAACAACTGCCATTTAGGCCAGAGTACATTGAGAAAAATATCGAGCAAACTTAAGTAACAAATGGTGAAGTTCCCAGACAGCAAAAGAGAAAAGAGTCCAGAATGATTACGAAATGTGCTCTAATAGAATTTAGATACGTCCAACTTTTTCAGGGCTTTCTGAACATGAGTTCATAAAGATCTCAGAATGCCATCATGTTCAGAAAGTGGGACATCGAAATTCTTTTAAAGCTCACTTCGTAATCATTCTGAACTCTTTTTTATTTTACTGTCTGGGTCACCTCGTGAGAACTCAATCTTTACTATTGTTATATCTACATTTCGTTAATCTGATAAAAATTTAGTTGTCACTAATTTCGATTAGTTTTTTTAACTATACGCAACTATACAAGTTTATAATTATTCCCACTGGGTAACTCACAGTTTAGTAAAATAATTAATAATTAAAATTGAAATACTATTCGACTGATCATGATTACAATGAAAAGCGCTGCTTATGAACATACACCAGTGCAGTTTTGACACAAAGTAGTTTACTAATTTAGTTAATAATGCTAACTTTTTCAAAGCAAAGTTAAATCATCGGATTTCATTAACTTCTTGCATTAATTAAAATACCAAACATTTTAAAATAAATAACATTAGTGTTCGTTTCATAAAATTTCAACATTCCAGATCTTTTATTTGTTATAATTTATTGTTTTGATAATTTGTTATCTAGAATTGCTATGCTAGCATTTTCATTATCTCGATATCTACACCAAATCCATTTCCTCCAATACCATTTGAAGATGTTATCCAAACTGAAAGTGTTATTTTTTTGACATCTTTCATGAAACAAAAAATTAAATTTTGAATGAAATTCAAAATTCATGATTCATCGTAATTTCAATTGATGCAATGAAAACTGTTCCTTATTGTAACAAAACTTGATTGGTCACTATTATACAAAGAATTTTTTCAAATTGTGATAATCTTATTCAGAAGTAACATACATTTGTAAATGGCAGTTGTATAATATTTCAATTATGTATTTATTAATTTTTTAGGTAAAGAATATCATTGCTTCAAATAAACTTTTATATAACCTTTCAGCCTTTATTTTATGACAAGTTATGGACAAAGATAACACAATTAGGCAAAGAACCATTTCAAGAATGGATTGAGCTGATTTGTTGTTGATTTTTTCGCTGAAAATGAATCCAATCCTGAAAGTACTCCAGTACGTCAGAATTTTTGAAAGCTAATCTAACAATTTAAATTTAAACAGTTTTTAAAACTTTTTTCAGAACCACATTTTTCTTTCTAGATTTCCATCGAATTGTGCCTTTGCTTAGCTATAAAAAATATTTGTTTCCCAAATCATTCAAAGACTTTTTACATTACTTTTTAAATCACACAGAATTTTGAATTCAAGGTTTTTTAATCTTTTTAATTGTGCCAAAATGATTTTTTTATTTTTGAATATACATACAGGTACTTGAAGTTAAACCGCAATCGAATCTGAATATTTCAAGATTAAAATTGATGGGTCGAATATTCCGATTAAAAGTTTCAAGCATATACACCAAAAATCAGACGAAATATTTCTAACTTCATGTAATTTGGTGAACATTCTTGAAATTTTAATTTTCGGAAATTATATATAATTAATTCGCAACTTTTTTTTTTTAATTTTATATTATTAAAATCCTGGACTTCGAAATGATATTCATTTATTTTAAAAAGTTGTAGAATGATTTATGAAAGTATCTTCTAAATCAAGATAGTAGTACTATTGTTCTACTAGTAGTAATTGAAAAACAAAACGGTTCTTTAAACAAGAATTCATAAAAAAGATTAAAATTAATTTTAGTAATATTTTCTGACAATTTAAGCTACAATTTCAAGGTTAGATTCGATGAAAGCACAAAAAAAATCTATACAAAAAAAAAAAACATTCTTGACACTTATAAAAGTAAAATTTCGCAGTTGTGTAATTAATATTGTTTATTTACAGAAACAAATTCAATAAAATCAAAAATAAACGTGCATTATTGACTGGATTAGTAATAAATTTTGACAATAAAATATGAGAAACCCTTTCATTAGTCATTAATCAAATATCATTTTGCACTATTAGATTAGTAGAATCAACACTTCGATTAATATAATTTTACTAATATGTTGTTAAAACAGATAAAGTTGACTAAACCTAAGTAATTTTTAGTTCAGATTTAGAGAGTATTCTACTTAATAATATTCCCAAAACAATTCTCTAATATTTGACGAAATTAATTAGTATTCGAATATTAATTTTCGGTATTTGGTTTAGAAAATCACAATCAATTTAACCACTTCAAAACACAATATAATCCACTACGCATAATTAATTTCACGATATACAAAGTAATTTTCCATTAGGGTTTTACGTCGAGAGCTACAAGACAAAAATAGTTATTTTCGTATCAAGGGCGTAAAATAAAGTAAAAATTCATTAAAAATGACAATTTCCATGTGAGAGATAAAGCAACGTAAACAATTCAAACAGAGAAAATAGACTTTAAAAGCCACGTATAAAATAATATTTTACTTTGTTAAATAAAAAAATTGTCTTTTATTTTAGACAATTAACGTATATCTTTTCTCGCATTAATTACTATTGCGTTTAGTTGCGTATTGACTATAAATCGTTTCGTCTTTTACACATAAAGGAGATCCGTCCGAGACAAAAAAAAAACTGAGAGATGTTTCATGAATAGCGTGTTGATTAATCGGCGGTGAGGTCAATATATATGAGGCTATAATATTACGGGCGCCTTAAATGTTGCAAATTGTTAGTAATATTGCCATACATAACGTTGATATGTAGATATACAGACATGTATTATAGTTTTGCTGCGAAATACTTTCATCTCAACAAAACATCATTATCTGCACGTTTGATTTTTAACTGAATATTTAATTTCATTCTTCGTATTTTCAAAATAAAATTACTGATCAAATTTCTTTAAGAAACAATATCATTCAGGTAGTTGGATTTCGAAAATGAGGTCGAAACAGTATTTGAACTCAGGTATAAACATTGGACTTTACACTAATCCTATATCTAATCGCACTTTGAAACGAATTGTTCACTCCCTTCTATGGAAAACGACTATTTGTAAATAGACTATTGTTTTTTATAGTTTTTTCAAAAAAAAATTCCGAAAACAATTCCATGTCGTAAAACATAAAAAATATGGACAACAAACTTGTGAAGAAGATGACGACTAATGGTGATCTTTTGTATGATGCAATTAAAAATGATGAAATAATTGAACTGACGTTAATGTTGGCGAAAATTTAGAAAAAATGTAATATTTGTGTAACAATTTTCTTTCAATTCCAAATTTTTTACAGGAGAATGGAATTTTTGTAAACAGGAAAATCTACACAAAGTGTATAAAAAGTGTGTACATAAAAATAAGATGTTAGATTTTTTAATTTTTCATAGTTTTTGTAGCACCCTTGAAAACAGTCGACATGGTCATTGACAATTTGGTTGTCCATATTATTTACAATATTTTGCGGCATGGAAGTTGGATTATGCAGACAATATAATTTGCCATTTAGTCGGTTAAAATAAGTTGTCTAAAATATTCGATACGTTTTGAAAAAATCATGATTAAAGCGAACAGCTGATGAGATCATGGTAAAGAAATTACAGTAGTTTTAAGTAATCAATTTTCAAAAAATATATTATTATTACTTTGCATCGAAAACTTTCAAATATTTTTAACTGATTTCATTAGTTGTTTTCGAAGATCGAATGTAATAACGTATTGCACAATTAGTAACGAAATTGACAAAAAAATAGCTTGAAACCTTGTTTATTTTTTAACGAAAATAATGTTTTTGGATATAAAGGGTAAAAAGAGATATTTTATTGTTTCTGATGCAAAACAGTGGATCTTTAGTCACTGTCAATCAGTGACTATTCACTACTTTTATTGTTTCAAAATTGAGACAGAAAATGAAGAATATACATGAATTTAATCGTGATTTTTTCTTAATTTTTGATATTAGAACAATTTACTACATTAAAACAAAGATAATGTTAAGTCGTTGCACTGCAAAATTTCATTAGAGTATTAATATAATAAAGAATCGATAAATTTTTAGAGAAATGTTCAATAACAATCCTTCGTATTTATTTAAATGTTGCACAGAACAATAATTTTATGTTAATTAGGAAAACATTTCTTAAATTCGAAATCAACATAAAAAAATCCTTTTCTGATTTTATACAACATGTGTTTTTTAAATTTATTGAAGTCTAAAGTTGAAAATTTTAAAAAATAGGACAGAAATATTTTATTAAGAAATGTCAAATAATTAACAAATTTTAGTAATTTTTGCTAAGTTATGTTACTTTCATCCATTTACGTATGAAATATTATGAAACCTGATCACAAAATACACCAGCTTTCAAAAAATTCATGTAAAAAGGAATAAAAACATTTGTCAGACATAACACTTTCGAAAAAATAAAACTTCCGAGGGAAATTATTACCATTAAACACCAATGGCAATTTTTTGTGTGCATTCAGGAGGTTCTATAGTCATAAATCGATAAAGTAGTAATGTACGTCGAAAAATCTAAATTAAAACTTATTAAAACTATTTTTCAACATTCGAGCTCTGTAACTGCTATTCCAACTATTATACGCGATATCCTATAGAATTCGATAGAAATTCGTTCAGAATTGATTGAGAATTTTAGAAAATAACAAAATTAATCTTTTTCCGAAAATGTTCGGTCAGTTCTCGATAAAGTTCTTTGCTATTTTTTATGAAAGACTATATAGTAGTGGGAATTGCAGTTAAAGAGGCAGAATTTGGAAAAAATGTTTAAAAAATGATTAAGTTTTATTTTTACATTTAGATTACTACCTTATCAACTACGGATTTTAGAACCCCTTTAAAGGAATCCTCTGGTAAGGTGGGAAATTTGACTACAAAACGTAAATTAAAGATGACTAAATAAAATGTTAAAAATCGGGATCTATAAAGACAATTGTAATTACTGTGCTTGGTTTCGTGTAAAATATAAAAGAAATTTATTGAGAATTGACTGAGATTTGTCGGAAATAAGTGATGTTTATTTAAAATAACTTTAAAATCAGTAAAAATCACTTATTTCCGAAAATTCTGGGTCAGTTCTCAATGAATTTCTGTGCTATTTTCTAGGATACCGTGTATAGTAATTAGAATTACCCTTATAGAGCCCAAATTTTGAAAAATCGATTCATTAATCTTTTATTTACGGATTTTAGTAAAAATGCCTACCTTATCGGCGGAGTACTTTAGAACCCCCTTAAATCCAAGGACAAATTTGGTACTTAAAAGAATGAAATTAAATATTGAAGTAAACATAAAAATCGATGTTCAGTGTATGCAGTGCAGACAATTGTTACTTGTACGCAGGTTTATAATTTAAGAAGACTGACAAGGAAAGTACCGAGAAACGACACGGAATGTATACGAGATGAATTATACCCACAAGTGGACATGGTCGTTAATTACCTTTACAAAAACGTAGATTTCGTTTGTAATTTTGATTATTCGTAATGTCATCGCAATTGACTGTTAATTGTTTCGATAACAGTTTGTCTTACAATTAATAATTTTTTTTTACTAAACGCGCCTGTAATCCAAGTCCTCAAGTTGGTCTTGGACTGTGAAAAAGTTCTTGTAAATCAATATTAATTCATCGAGAGAATACGAAAAACCGATAGCGGCGAGAAATATTCCATACGTAGCCTATTATAGTATTCAGGAAGATTCGATCGATTTGTGCGAAATCGAAATTTTTTAAAATTGCGGCCTGATTAGTAATATTGAATGTATGCACAACGTAACGATCGTCACAGCCATGACTCTCCATGTGACGATAAAAGACGATGCAGTAATTATTGTATTTGTTCTTATATGGATAAAAAGTCTGATTAACTCGATACTCATTATTAGTTATGATACACTCACACAACCCTTTACCATCTGAAACATCAAACGAATTATAACCTGACGATGTGACGTCAAAATTATAAAAATTCCGCAATAATTTTACGTTGAATGATTCTTTCATTTCCTTGAAATTTTATTCCTTTTAAAATATGTAAAATATTTATTATGCCGTTCGCCATCTTGAATTTCAGTAATTTGTGTATTAGGAAGTTTCTTGACAAACTGATCCGCCAGGCGGCAGCAGTAGAAGCTGGCGTTATCATGGCCGCACATTACTTACTACACTTAAATGTATATTACTGTTTGTGTGTAATTTGCAAACATCATACATAACCTTAAACACTGTTTTTCGTGCTGTCTTTTTTAGCTTCGATAATGGTCTTTAAACACTTTGTATATACAGTAGGCCCCGCCCTAAGTTATATGTATATTCAAAGTTATCCATTGGGATTGTCCAAAGTTATAACACTCTCTTCTTCTTCTCCACCAACAACAGTTACGGAAGTGGGGACAGCGAGGGGCTATAACTTTGGATAAACTTCTGCCATTTTGAAAAAACCAACGGTATAACTTAGGATGGGGACTACTATATATACAATGAAGTGTAATTTAGAAGGCTGTAAACTTCCAACGAAAAATTGGGTTGAAACGGTAAAAAACCCTTCTTTTCCCGCGAAATCGAGATATGGTTTATGCATTGAGCACTTTCATCCAAAGGTTTTTTATTGAAAAATATTAAAAAATAATCATGCTGCATTTATATGGACCATGTCGAAAATAGCAGATCTTGCGGTGTCATGGATAACAAGTCGTAGAATTATCTGATCACAATGCGGTTGGAAAAAATTAATCCTTTAGAAGTATAGCTCCTGATCAACGGCAAAAAATAAAACAAAAGAAACCGTTATCCTGTAGAAAAATATATATTAAAGAAGTATGTAAAATTTCAACCCGATCGGTGCAGAAGATTTTGAGTTGTCCTGCACCGACTTCAAGAAATAAAAGTGGTTTTCCGAAAAACGCACTTAAAATTTACACCACCTGCTTGACGCGTTCGTCGGGGGGCACTTGGCTCCGTAACTAGTTCAGTTTAACTCGAATTGACCTGTGATGTTAGGACAAGATTTCTAAGAAGTTGAACTATCATATAAAAAATTAAAACAAAATTCAAATTTTTGAACAGGTTATCCCTTCTCCCCCCCCCCCGCCCTTAAACTGCAAGAAGAGTACATTTATCCCGTAGAATATGTAGCGAATAATTTACCGAACGAACTATAAAAAGAACTTAAACCGAATGCACCCATTGTCACCGAAAGTTACGCAGATATGTTTTATTATTACACTTTATTTATACCTTATGTTACCCATTTTCAATACGTATACCGCTTTCTGATATTCGCCCATCGATATGTTTATAACAGCTGTATCGCAGTGAGCGGCCATGACAGTGACAGCTTCTACTGCTGCCGTCTGGCGGATCAATTTGTCAAGAAACTTCCAAAAGATTCGCAAATTTCTTCCTCCACCATAAATTTCTGAAACTTTGATATTGTTTGCAACTGATTTATGTTCTAAGGAAACCGTAATAAGCAGATGTTTCGAAACATTTTAATCGCTATTCGCCTTGGAAGGTGGAACGAAAGGGCCACTTTATGTACAGCGAAAACGATTTTACTACTCAAATAGGGACAAAATCGTAACAACTCAATAAACGAAAAAGTATACGGAATCGATATTTTGCATTCTATTTCTATCTAATGGCGTATTGATTATTCGAGATTCTTATTCGAATTTATACTATTTTATACGACCTGCCATACCAGAATTGAATTCATTCTATCTTATACGATACCGTATTTAATGCATTACAAAAATTGATTTGTTGCGGCTTAGAATAGCTTTAAATTCTGTTAATTTAATTGAAGAATTGATTATATCGTTTTCCGTATTTCATAATTTTCGACGAAATGTTCTGTTTCCTGGTTTTGAGTTTAAATCATTCGATAATCTAAAGTAATCGTTTCTTTGAGGTTATGTGCGTTTATGTATCGCGTATAATATCGTATACACTCGCATTCGTAACTGAAAGAGTGGGAAAGAACATACTTATTTCTTATTAAATCGTACCCAGATTTTTCGTATACTTTTTGTTTGTTGGGAACGTATGGAACGAAGAGCTATATTTTAAATAACTTCGCAAAGAGATGTCATAAAGAGATGAATTGATATTTAGACATTATAATTTTAATTTTTTGAAAGTACATTGTATTATGAAATTATATTATCGTAATAAATTTTTTTAAAAATATTATTATGAATTTAAATAGCTTTGAAAAAATAAAAACTAATGTCCAAATATCAATTTACCGAAAAATATCTTTGTTGCATATTATGTCAAGAATTTCTATCATTTGAGTATGTAATTTCTCTTTTTACCGAGAGCTGTCGCTACTGTGCCCAAGTGAATATCGACTTCTAGCCGCCATATTGTAGGCGCCATTTTCAAATTCAATTTTGGCGGGCATGCATTTTGAAGTTCCTCCGTGTATGAAAAATTTTGTTTTTCGGGTCGCATTGTTCTTCAATTTTATATTCGAAATAGGAAAGTACGATACATTTTACGTCATAAACTTTTTAATCAGAATTAACAAAAAATTACGATTTTCATCACTTTAGGGTTTATAGGTTAAATATAACAACAGTTTTCCAATTAGTTTTGAATTGTACAATTTTAAACTTTGAACAGACTTCAGTGAAAACTAAATTTTCTTTCCATTTTCAATATATTTTATGTTTGGGATATTGTTCTGTCGTTAGGTCTCAATACCCATACGTAAGATATTCGGATAGATAATTGGGAATATTGTTGAGCTTTAATTTACGAAGTCCTCCCAGCGGTCCTTTAATTCCATCACAGAACTTGTACTTATACGGTAAGTCTAATCACCTACTAATCTCTGGTAATTCCACTTCGAAGATCACAAAATACAGAAAAAACCTCTTAATTCGTAATACAAAGTATCGAAAATAAGTCTGCAATTTTATATTATTTCGAAAGAATAAAACTTCTGTGCATTAATTTTGGATTAAATCAGATTCGTGGTTTAAGGTATGTTATTCCGATAAAATCATATAATTATATTTCTTACTCTAAAGGCCAAGTTTTCTTATTTCGTTTCAAGACATTTTGAACCATCTATCGAAGTATAAGTTGACGATTTTATCACTTATATTTAAATCAAACACAACATAATCGTACACATTTCATAATTGAGTTAAATTAATTATTAAATTTTGCAATCAAACTTTACATTAGATATCGAAGACACAAATAGTTTTTAATTGATTATCTAATATTAAGAAATTCTAAAACACTTTACGTCAATTTTACATTTCGATACTTACTTTCAAGTTTAACCCATTAACGTCAAAAAGGACATTTTTCAGGATCCAATTTCAATAGAGAATTTCATAATAAAACCGAAGTTACAAAAATTTGAAAGAAACATATCCTACTATTTTCGAGTGCGCTCTTTTTAATGGTGCGGTCCAAATATGTCTAAAATTTCAATTTATTTATAATTTTGGCGTAAATAAATAAAAAATATGATTTTTTCAGGGAAACTTTTTTTTAAATTAGACTTCTGTCCCGGATATCGGGTTTCAAATGACTTAAAATGTATCAGAATCGTGGACGCGATAGTTGTACTTAAAAGTTATGCTGGTGGATTTTTTAAATATTTTTCAAATATTTTTTTTTTTATAAGGAAAATCTGTAATAAGGGTTGGCGGGTTCGGAAAATGTTAACTATTTTCAATGAAAAATATAATGCAATTTCAAACTATTCACTAACTGTGTGTAAAATTGGTATGCAATACCTATTATCATCGTACATATTAGCATGTTGTTTTGAGATCGAAGAGTATTTTCGTAAGAAATCAGCTGTGACTCTTAGTACATAGTTTTATACGATTCTCATTTTTTTACGGATTATTAAATCTGCCATTTTAAATTTCAAAATTCTGACTCCAGATTTGTGATCAGCGACCTCAATTACCCCCTAGTACTAAGTGTCATCAAAATAGAGGCGCTTAACGAATTTTCGCCCGCCATATTGGATCCGCCATTTTGAATTTCAAAATTCTGACTCCAGACTTGTGATCAGCGACCTCAATTACCCCTTAGTACTAAGTGTCATAAAAATAGAGGCGATTAACGAAATTTCGCCCTCCATATTGGATCGGCCATTTCGAATTTCAAAATTCTGACTTCAGATTCGTGATCAGCGACCTCAAAAGCGTAATAAAACGTTTTTGTTTCACACAGATTCTTTTTCAAAACGCAAAAAATGGAAGCGTACGCGTACGCTTAAATGTCTAAATTCACGCTTCTTTTTGACATTTAAGAGTACCTGAACAGTACTACAAGCGTGAATTTGGACTTTAAGCGTACGTGTACACTTACATTTTTGGCAGGGGCCATCTTTGCATACGCGAATATCTGGAAAGAATATTCTCGATTAGGTCGCCATCTTGGTCGTGAAACCGCAAATTTAAAAAATCCACCAGCATAACTTTTAAATACAACTATCGCGTCCACGATTCTGATACATCCCAATAAACGAGTTCGTGTGCAAAAATTTTTAATACGATTTCATACGTTTCCATCCCGTTTCTTTCCTCGTTATTTCGCGGTAAATCGCATGAAAACGTATGCAAGATGATGCAACGAGTTAAAACGCATCGAATCGAATGAAATTAGTGTACTAATAATTTCGTACGGAAGCATTTACGAATAAAAATTGAGGTTAGGTTTGCACATAATGAATTTTCATATTAAAACGCATGGAATTGAGCCAAGTTTTACCGGGTTTATACTTCGTCTTTTTTTTTAATATTATTCGAGGTTCAGGTAAAAACAATATAACAAAAGAGAATTTGCAAAAATAAATTTCGTAAGTAACAAAGTGAACTGTATTTGTACTCCAAAGTTTATTCTCGTGAATTCTCGTTCGTTTCTTAATCGATTTGCTGAAATTTGACGTACATAAACCCCTTCGCTGCGGATGACAAAGATCTTTGTCATTTAGGACTTTTCTCTGACTGCGGCAAAAACGCAAATCTTTGTCATGACATAAATTAGTCTAATGAAGTCAATAATATATCCAATTTGAAAACTTGAACATTTCTAGCCAGCCTGAGATATACCGAACAACGTGCCGTTGTCCTTTTTCAAAAACATGTTGTCAAAAAAAAGATACAAACTCTTAAAATATGTTGTTTTTACGATTTTGTAAAAATCTTTGTCATGAGCTATGTCGCCGTATTAGGTCAATTTATGCATTAAAAATTAATGAAATCGTATGAAACTTGCTACTCAGGGGTTTTCGAGGTCGCCGATTACAAATCTGATGATATATTTTGAAAATTCAAAATGGCGGATCCAATACCGCGAGTTAATGTTAGCCATCCCCCTTAACTTCGATATACAATATGTACTTACACATTTTACTACGAGGAGGTTGGAGAAAGGTCTTCAGAGTGCAATTTTTTTCTGTTTTTATACATTTTTGTTTAAAATTGTTTTTAAAATAAAAACTGTAACATATTGAACTCTAGAAATCAGTGTTTTTTCCCACATGTAACACGATAACTCAGGAGTACATAACAAAATTTTGAAATTTACACGGAATAATCTGGATAGATAATAAACTCTGTAAAATATCTACAAAAACTAAAAATATAGATTTGTAGCTGCAGAATCGAAGAAGTTTTTGATAAAAATACAAAATTCGGTATAAATATTCTATAAATAATCACGAGAGTGTTTTTATTGCCAACCTGCCACGAGCAGCATTATTTACATATGAATAACAAATTGCCGTAATATTGTAATGCAAAAACTGATATAAGATTCGTAATCAGTTCGAATTTTGATTATGACGTCCGCCATATTGAATCCGCCATTTTGAATTTTCTAAAAATGTAACTTCAGATTCGTAATCAGCGACCCCGAAAACCTCTGAGTAACAAGTGTCAGGGGAATGATTGGTATTTAGAAAATTTGCCCGCAATATTGAATCCGCCATTTTAAATTTTCGAAATCTGACTTCAAATTCGTAATCGGCGTCCCAAGAAACCCCTATACACCAAGTTACAGTAAAATCTAACCAAATTTTTTTTTCCCGCATTTTGGGCACTTTTTGTGAAATTCTCGCCGCAGCGAAGGGGTTAATATATAGTGCATAAATAATCACCATAAATTAGATTTGAGCTTGAAAATGTACATACATATTTACTTTTCGGTTTAATTTCAATATTCTAGGTTAGGAACTGATGTTATCGAGGATCAGTTCGTCGTTTTCACGCGTAGGCGCCACCAGCGATCTAACATAACTTCGTATTAAAACGAATGAACACTTCGTATGTATAGGTACACACGTATGCCTTCGAATGATTTCAATCAAAAATTTGCATTCGACAATTAGCCGTTTCCGTATGCGAACGGATGTACATAACCTCAATTTTAAAGACTATTAATACTGCGCACATATTCGAATGTTTTCGAATGTAGAGCGAAATGAAATCGTATGAAATATCATTGGTTTTCGAAACATGAAAATCCTGGTTAAAAAATCAGGCGAAATTCTTGTTACAACTATAAACAATTGAAAATGAATCACTGAAGTTGTTTTGTCCGATTTTTTAACACACTTCGAGTATAAACATAAATAGAAATAAGGTAAAAAGTGTACACGAATGTGTAATATAAATAGAAAATAAGTCCAGTTCATTTATCAGAGAATAGATTTGTCTTACCGTAATACTAATCTAATAATCCTACGATGTAAAAAACATTCTAATAAAAAGAATTAACACAAAATGTTTTTAATTATGAAAACATTTAAGGTTACAAATCATAAAAGATTACATCGTACAAACTTTATTATCAAATATTTCGGGCTACATTTACCGAGTTATTTACAGTGTTTTTAAGCGACATATATTTCTTAAATTATTTCATTAAGTTTTATTATCAAGTGTGCATCATCGTGTACACAATATTTCAATTTCACAATATGCATCGCAGCAGTTTCATTAAAATCATGATAGAATAACTTCGTACACATTTTTACTTATTGTATGCATATAAAAAAATATATTTAATCCTACTTCGATTTATTTTACTTTAATATCGAAACAAGCTTCTTCATCGAGATCCAGCGATTCGGGAGTTTCAGTTACATCGACTATTTCACCGTCGAAGTATAATTTAATATTCTCTTCAGGAACATTCAATTGTTTCGAGCATTCTTCTAAAAGACACGCAAACGACTCATCCCTTTTTACAGAAACGACCACAGATTGTTTTTCCGACAACTGTAAACGAATTTTGCAACCTTCGTCTTCTTCGGTTGTTGCAGCTTTCGTTTGATGTTTTTGAGCTCCGGCCATTTCTGCGCTAACTACTCCTCCATCTAAAAAAAGTAAAATTTCTCAATTCTTTATCGATTATATTAACGAATGAGTAAGTTTACCTAAAATATCAATTATGCGCCATCCAATAGACGCTGGAGTTTCAAATGGACTAATCGGAATATTTTTTCTTGTTATCAAAATTTGATCTTCTGGTACACCTTCCAATTTCGCAAAATGCTGAAAGATTTTTTGGAACGTTTCGTGCTAAAAATTAAATAATCAATTAAATTTCATATCGATATAAAATTATATGTATTTACTTACTTTTCGCAGTTCAAAATGTTCATAATGATCGGAACGCCAAAGTACTTTAATCGTTTCATGGTAGTTGTCTACTTCGTTTTCTTTACTTTTCGGAGGAGATCCAATCAGAATGAAACTGTCGCTTCGGTCTAATTCTGTATCTATGGAATAATTCAGCAAATCGTCTATCTCGTTTCTTGTAGATACCTGTGCTGGTTTGGTTTGTGGGTTCGGCAGTGGTTGTACCTATAAATTTTTTGTTATTCAAAATTTATTATAGTTGTATTAAAATAACAATCATTACTAACACCTGTATTTTCTGTTACTTCTGGTACTGTGTTTGCGGTTGCAACAATTTTTTGGGGAATTATTCGATTTGGAAGACCAAGATCCTCCTCGGATTCATCTTCGCTATCATCGATACCAACCGCAGCTGCATACGGATTTGGACTGCATCAAAAGAAAATTGTAAATCTATTTAAATCGTTTGAATATTAAAAATTGTTTATTTACCCATTTGGGATGTCATCATCTTCGTCTTCTTCTTCCTCGTCGACTACTGTTTTTGTTTTTTTATTTAATGCTGAAATTATAAATAAACTTTAAATTAAATATAGTAATTTTACTATTAATTCTTTTTTTGAACGAAACAAATATGTTATTTATTTGAAATATTGGAATGTTGTTAATTTACCTTTTAAACGAGCAACAGAATTGACGTAGACATCATCGTCGTCGGAACTATCCAACGTCAAATCCATATTTACTGTTTAAACTTTCACTAATCTTTTATAACTTTGTTATACATATCAATTATGGAACTTGAAGTCCTGAATCCGATCCTAACCTTAAAATGACACAAGTCAACATCTGCAGTTTGTATATGTGATTTTCCAGATCGTAGATGGACAAATATTTTGGAAAGTTATAAAAAAATTTATTAATGTTTAAAAAAGGCTACTTTCCGAATTTATAAAATGTGTACTATTTTTTATTTTCTTTCTTGCCGGTATTCTTTAAAAATAGAGTCACAGAAAAAATTTATTTGCTTTTGCATATTTTTAAATTTGAGATTTGGATAATTGCATATAAAGGCCAAAATAAAGGCTTTAAAATTTATTAAAATGCATTTGCAATAATTAGGTAGTCGATGTTTGAATTCTAAAATATATTTTTGAAAATTTTGCAATCGTTTTTGTATTCCGAATTATTTTGAATCTGTATACAGAACTATTGAAAGTTTCTTATATATTTCAATAATGAATCTAAATCGCTTAGAGTTTATTAGAATACTTCTCAGATTATTACAGTGCAAATTTTTTTATTTATATTTATTTACATAATTGGAAATCATAAGCAAATTGTTATACGTGGATTCAGAAGTATTCAAAAGGATTCAAAATATGAATAGATTTTAATAAATTTTATTTTACTAACATGTCTAAAGAAAAGTGGATATTTATTCATTCAAGAGTTTTGAAGAAATATTCAAGAGAAATACGAGAATACAAAATTACAGTAGTCCTTCTCTTATTCTAATTCCTCTTATTCTAACTTCTTCTCTTATTCTAATTTTTTCACTTCCTCTATTCTAATTTCATGCATACAATATAACCTAAAAAAACTCTTTTTAAAAACAAAAACATTAACAATAAGTCAGTTCGGTTATCTGTCTAATAAATAATATCGTGTAAATTAACATTGATGTAAAAACCCCTCACAAGATCCTAGAAAAATGCAAACGTTTTTGACGGCATATTAGAATACGAGAAGGAGACGCCATCTTGCCTGTCTGGACAAATTAGAATAAGCGAAGGACTACTGTACTACGATATAATTTCGAAACACAATTTTAAAATCCCGCTTCTATATGGTAAGTTCCGCGGGCGCCATTTTTATTTCTAGTAACTTTGTTTTGGCGGTCGATTCAAACGCACCAAACGTGTACAGTAAAACCCCTCTTACTTGAACACTCGCTTTCTTGAACACCCCGTCTATTTGAACAAAATAACCTCGTTTATTTGAACGATTTCTACTTCTCCTTATGCAAATTCCAATGGGCGTGCGCTACTCACGCCGAACGGGTATATTGTGCGAGGAGTGGGGACAACTGTAAGCGTTCAAATAAACAGGGTCGGAGGGGAAATGCTGGCTCGACCCTGTTCAAGTAAGAGGCGTTTTACTGTACATTTATTTATACACAAAAACGTAAAATTTATTATGTACATTCGGTAATATTCAATAGTTTCATTTCAGAACGATATGCATGGATGATTCTCTCAAAAAGAACAAATGCATCATTTATGGAATTTTTCGAAAAAATTATTTAAAATTTGTAATAAGTATAATGGCCATAAGATTGTATTTGTCAGTATACAATCAGATTATATGACAAAACAATTGGGAATTTATTTATGTGGTGCGAAAAATCTACTCTGTAACCGTACATAATTGGTCCATGACTCGATAACTTTGGTAAAAAAGCTATTTTTTCACTTGCTACTTGCCGGAAAGGGTTAATGTTTACTGCTTGATATCTCGAAAACTCTCCATTTTTTTGCTTTGCACCCATGACAACTTTTTTCAGGATGCCTTGAACTACATTATATTTCAATTCGATCCATTTTCACCGGGAACTTTTTTTTCCTATTAAATGTGCGTGGTCTTTTGAATTACCTACTTATTTTAAAATAAAATTCGATTGAAATAATTTTTTTATGTCAATTTTCAATAAATTTGAATTACCTAGCTTTTACTTCGACACAGACCTTAGGTCTGGACGAAGTATTGAATTTGGTCACTTCTGGCATAAAAATTACCCTATAGTTTTTCATCAAATGTCGACATTTCAGACCCTAAGGAGCCCAAATCAACAAAAAAAAATGTGTGTCTGTGATCTTGTACGTACGTACGTCCGTGCGTCCGTACGTCCCGTTTTTTTGTCTTGCGATAACTCGCGAACGGATAAGCGTATTGACATAATTTTTTTTTTAATATACGTGTCTTGGCATAACTTAGATCTGATTAGATTTTGGCGCAGATGCATGCGTCCATTTCTAAAAACCATTAGCTCCAATGAAGTTTCTTCGTAGTTTTTTGCATTTATTTTGTAAAAATACAAATTTTATTACAAAATTTTTCAAACAAGAAATATAGAGCATGAAATTCTCTACAAATAAGGTTGTATGCATTTTATTTCTAAAGTCAACGATAATGCCATAAAAACGGGTTTAAAATGCTTATTATGACTATTGTCTGAAAAAGTATTAAATTTGGTCACCTCGGCAAAAAAATTACCCTATAGTTTTTCATCAAATTTCGACGTTTCGACCCCCTGCCCCCCAGGGGTAGTCTTTGCCAGCTCCTCGGGCGCGGTGACCACCTACGGGCGCAAAGTTCATTTACGCCCTTGATACGAAAATACCTATTTCGATATATCTAAAAGATGTCTTATAGATATCTAAAAGTTATCCGTCATAGATCTTTTCAACACTTTCAAGATATCTTTGACGAATTATATGTATATATATTGTATATATAATATCATAATAATACAGACAGTAATTAGTAAAACACAGTAAACATGTAATATGCATCGAATAGTCTATTAGAATAAAAGTGCATGAAGTAAGTGTTTTGCAACTTTTATTTATTAATACTTCGGCTGGCCTGTTGTCGGGGTCCAAGTTTTGAAAATGTCCATTTTCAATTTTCATACATTTAAGAAACACTATATTGTTGTAACACATCTATCGAAGCCACTTGGACCTAAATATGATTGGACCCCCAAATATCAATATAATTTTATAATATAATAGAAAGCTGTTAGTAAACAAACGAGTCTTAAGGAATAGCCGGCTCTCCAGTGGGTCGAAGTTTGTGAGCGAGCGAAGCGAGCGAGGCACCACGCCAACACTAGTTATTTCATTACAGTCGGTTTCGCAGGTGGTACGAATACTTATAACATGCCATGTAGAAGGAGGTGCTTTTATATGGAACAACTCGTACCGTCATCATTTACGAGAATGATTGTGTCCTCATTGTGAGCAAAAGTTCAAGTGTATAATTCAAATTAGTATTTCGAAAGATCAGGGAATAATTATTATTTTACAGCCGAAAATTTAGGTGTAAAATTGAATTTCACACTCACTACTGTGACAAAAATATCTACTTATTGGTAAAGTGCTGTAACAGTGAAGGAGGTGGCCTTTGCCTACAGAAGTCATTCAAAAAGGTCAACATTCAACGAACAAGTAAAAAATTCAGTAAATAGAAAACTACACTGAGAAAAAAATCCATAGTTAAATTGACTATATCACATAGTTGGAAAAATGTAGTTAAAACTACTGTGAAAAAAGTTAAATTTAGCACTTTCATAGTCGATTTTATTATAATTTTGTTACACCAATTATCTCCTCGTAGTTAAAGAAATCAACTATGTAGAAGGATTTAAATAAATATGACAAATATAAATAACTATAACCTAGTGTAGTCCTCATTTCAACGTGTGTCTCGTAGTAAATCTTTATATTTACTATTATTCATAGTTAAAGTTTGTATTTACTGTAAATCCAGAGTAAAGACTGCCGCACTCCGTGTGTTTTAATGCCTCCAGGTGGCGATGCGGTGTTCGCAGCTTTTTTCTTCGTGCCCATGTCTCCCGTTATTGAAGTAGATTTTCATTTCGTGATAAGAAGGACAGTCAAGAATCAAGATATGATAATACATTTTTTAACTGTCAAGAGTGTGACATTCACAAATCTAGCGCAGTATTGATTTTTTGTTTTTCTCTTTGTTTCCTTGTTTATCTTAAACAAGAATGAAGGGAGAAAAGTGGAATTTTCATATGCTATAATATATATATATATATAGTTTACAAATATTATTAAAAAGTAAATATTGACTCCTTTCCGTATTTTTTATGACAATTTCTTATAGTGAAGGTAGTGATTTTCTGAAATGACTATTTCAAAATAGTTAGAGTCTATTTTGTCTGTTATGATAAATAGCATTTTGAATCATGAAACAATTGTTAAACTTTACTATTTCGGAATAGTTATTTTAACTATTACCATGCCTAGTCCTCATTTCACACTATGATTCATAGTTAAAAAATCGTCATTTCAACAACTTTTTTTTTCTGAGTGCAGTTATGCAGAAGTTGTTCCTGGATCATTTCCCCAAGAAACACCAAGGACTCATTCCTCAAAAGCCAAATTAGAGTTTATCTAATAGGTCTTTGCAATTGGAAACTTGTTTCAATAAAAGAATGTATTCTTTTCATCAAGAGTTTCAAATAACCGGATCAATTCATTTCTATGGCAACCAAATACTCGTCGATAAATTTATACAGACAAATAAGGATGATTCCACCCAGCAACATTGAACATTTATTTTGTGACGTAAGCATAATATGAGCATCTCTAATTTAATTTCTAAAAGCTGAAATAAACGCACAACGGTATGTGCACAAATTGTGAAAAGCTACAAACAGCAATAGGCATTGCCGGATAAAATGGAAATGGCTTGAAAATTGTTTATAATAGATTAAAGAGAATACAAATTGTTATTGCAAATAGTTCAGGTTTATTTTTTGCAAAATTTATTTATAGGGTTTTTAAATATGCCTACTTAAAATTTTTTATGGATAAGATGGGTCTCATTGCTAGGGACATCATTAAACAGTATAAGGAACACCGGCCAATCACATTTCAGATTCAACTTAACATAAACGAAGAAATTGTTGAACTGACAAATTGTAAGACTATGAATACAATTAAAAAAACCGGTAGGAAACCAACAATTATTAACCCTCCTGAGCACCACTTTTTCTTTTACCACAAGGAAACAATGTATTTTGGACAAACATTTCATCGTGGTGTACATGAGCATTAAAGACGTTTTCCAGTAAATATAATAACTAAAGGAAAGTGGTCACTAGAGTACATGTTTTATCGACCTTTGCGAATGCCTAATAGGTGGTGTTTACATCTTAATTGAAAGTCGTGTGATTGGAATTTTGTCATGATATTGAGAATTTTGTCATAGGTTCCATCTACATCTCTCATTTTAAGGTCCTATCGAAAGTCCTTGACATTATTTTCATTATTTCCTCATAATATTATTTTTGTTTCTTAAAAGCAATTAAAATGTATTTGTTGATGCAGGAAAAATCTTTTCAATCTATTCAAAATCATCTTGTTTTAGTCACAAATTACTATGAGGACTAGAAATTTCACTACTTCTTGCAATAATTAGGGATCGACTATGGCCCTGAAACAGTTGGTTTCGAATCATGGAGAGGTTGCTTTCTGACAACCTTTTTTTAAATTGTCGAAATCCAATAGTTAGATCTTTTCTTTATGAATGCCCCACATACAAGCCCATAAACCTCATTGTCCAGCGAGGAATATAAAGAATATCAATAAGCGCACTTTCGAAAGAAAGAATTCTTTAAGGAATCTGGAATATCTGCAATAAATTAGTATTTCAAGTATTACAAAATGAGTCCCAAGAAAAAATACGTGAATTGCAAAACATTATGAACGAAGATGAAGTGTTTCACAATTATGATCAAGTAGTTCTAAAGTATTCTTTGTGAACAAATAGATGTTGCACGAAATGTGCAGCCATTTACAATATGCTAATGTTCTAGTAACGAAGTACATTTCAGTCTTTTAATAACAACTTTCTTCGTAGGTCAGTTCTCCACGAATATTATTAATATAATGTATAGGGGAAAGTGATACCGAATGGAGGTATTACACCGACTTTTCCGTATTCCTCATAGATGGCGGAGTTATCTAAATTGATAGTAACGTGACTGGAACTCTGTCATAATATAAGGAATTAAGTTATAAGGTCCGTCTACGCCTCTCATTTTAGTCGAAGGTCCCCAATTGACATTGTTACTGGTCGAACTTAAAACCAAGTTATTTTTAGTATAGCCTTGTATTACATGATTATAACATTATTTTTGTTTCTTAAACACAAGTACAGTAAAGTCTCGGTATAATTGCATCTCACTATATTTATGTCCCAGCATATTTGCCGCCTTCTATTCCGTTATATTTGCTTGACACCGCTCTCTTTTTCCCCATTTTGCGGGCTGCGGCCTCACGAAGGGCCTGCTGTGACGACACAAATATAGCTCGATTTAGGAGAGTGGGAGAAGCGGCGCTCCCCTTCTTTTGACATATATAAGGATACGGGAGATAAGGCGAGGAAACGAGCGGGCAAATATACCGGGACTCTACTGAATATTGTATTGTCATTACAAGAAAAGTATATTAAATAATTCAAAATCATCTGAATGGTGCTTTAATTACATGCATTAAATTGTACTACTAAACGTTGTGCAAGATGGTACTGTTCTGCTAGTTTAGGTAGTCTTTTACTAACAACCTTCTTCGCAGATAATTTCGCCATGAATATTGTCAATATAGTATATTGACATTGAAACATAATAATGTATGTAAAAAATATTCTACTTACTTGTTGCAGCTATTTTTTATTTATATTTCAATCGAAAAGAAGTGGTGGAACAATATCAGAAGACAGTGATTTTAATATACAATGAATCATGATTTTATTTGTTATATAATATCTACAATAAAAATACCACATCATTTGAAAAACAATTTCCATTACAATTATAAATTAATTTTATATATTATTCGTTTCAAATAAGATGTAGCGATGAACATTCACCTCGCACAAGGAGTGAGAAAATACATTATTTTGTTTGCAAATTCCACATTGATTTTTTTCACTCAGAATATTTTGCAATTGGCTCGCACAGAGTCGCGGCGCGCGCCTGACGCCCCTCGGCTTCATTGTTCTGCTTTTGCATAATTTTTCGAAGAGAGTGTTTCGCGATCAGGCCTCTCACGTCTCGATCGTACGCGACTATCTTTTTTTCTTTTTTTTTTTCGTCGTAGCGAGCGTCACCCACTAAAGGCGCCATTACACGACTTCATTTACTTACAACAACGAGCATATACGATTTTGACGTAAATAGAAGACTTTTAACTAATCAAACTTCCATAAATTCCCCGTCGTATTTTTACATCAAAAAATCGCACTCGACGTTACAGATTGACTCAGCCATGAAATAGCGTCTTAAAACCCCTGCTATATATCTCGTGAAAGAACATCGGACTAGAACGACCCACCTATTACTCACCAGCTTCAACGCTTCGATTCTGTGTTTTTTTTTACTTGACACTAAATTACTACATTTAGTAATAGCATCGTAATGTCTTCTTAATGTATAGTTATATTGTAGTTACCATAATATATAGAAAATACATGTAACAATTATTTAAATGACTCACAATCAATCATTTGTTATAATAATATTATTAATCGGTGTTTATTACATGATATCGTTTTTTTATTTTTCTTTACACTTGTCAATAGTCGCGGAAAAAAGGAGGAAGAAGAAGAGAGCGCGTAGGGAAACTGGGGAGGACGATGGTAAGGAAGAAACGACGAAAGTGGGATTTTCTTTCTTTTTTTTCGATGAGTATCGCGTTCATTTTGTGTAGTACGTGTCGTTATTGTTCTGCAAGCGAACTGTACCGCTACCTAATGGAGACTCTTTTTTAGAAACTTTTGTCTTGTACTCTGGGAGAATGGGTTTGCATCAGCGGATGATGTAGCTCCTTGACGCGCGAAGAAACTTTATTGTGACCTAATCGCTTTTGTTCCTTTATACATATTCATTTTACCAGTTAACACTAATGAATTTTCTCCACAAAAATAATAAAAAAAATTTTGACTATTGCAACCAAATCGTCTATTTTTTTAAGTGCCGATTCGCGCCGAATAGTAACAAGAATTTCTTCGAGATGAAGTAATCGAAAGTAAGCGTTATGAACAATTGGTGAATGATAGGACAACTAAAATCGCTAAGTTACATCGTCACGTTTCTATGAGTAATTTCGAACCACGTCTCCAATTTAAAGTCTTAAAAATGTTTGCATTACAATTGGTATCGAGCTTGTAAGGTATTGCTGTTTCTCACCGGTGTATAAGAATCTCATCTCCTTTTGATATGTTAGAAATCGCCTTTTTTCATACACCGAAAAAAAAATGGGTGCGGTAAAGGTCACTCATTTCGATCTTCTGTATTTTTTACACATTCATAAAACGACATTTATGTACCATCGCGGACCCTTCGAAAACTGCGAGACTAGAAACGTTTACCGCACGTTTTTCCATCGCGTATATTTTCCACTCTGGTCTCACTTCTCGTTGTCGTTAAATTAGTTTTTTTTTAAAGTTCAATACGAACGCGGAAAATGCGAGTCTTAGTTACGTCGATATCAAAATAGTTTCGCGCTACGAGAGAAAAAACGGTTATTGCAACACCGCCATCTTGAGTGCCGCGTGCGAAGTTAAGATAAAGAGTTCGAGTAGGGCTGGACAGACGCCTAGCAGATGCGAGAAAAATTTGCGTTAATGTGTTTCTTCGCTTTCCTCCGATTACTAATAATAACTGTTATTGTTAATTTTATTTAATTATTTTTTTTTTATAAAACACACTTTGCGGCGTGAACATCGAACAATGAACATTCATTTTTGCCTCCTATATTTAACATTATTTCTTGTTTATATATTTGTTTGATAGAAATTTAGCCGGTTCTTTGGATCGACCTCTCGAACTCACCCGCCGAGCACTTCGACAGATAAAAAGAATAACTTTTTATTATTACATTACACAAAAATATGCATATATGTACCGCTTTCGACACTCAGTATTTTTTTTTATATATATTTACATTTGCGCGGGAATGTACAGAAGAGGATCACTCTTTCCTCCGTGAGATAAGAAAATATTATCCAGCCTCGCGGGAGATCTTGCACCGGGAGAAAAGTCTACGGAGAAAATGACTATTCCGCGTATCGACTGCTTCGTTCAAAATTTATGTATGTTTAGTTTCCATTTATCCTTCACCTCGCATTAGATTTCTTCCGTAAGTGCAGCCAGATAAGAGTAATCACTTTTACTGCAAATTTTTCCTCTACCCAGTTACGCGTTCTCTTGTTTATCTCATTTTTTTGACGATTTTTCGTATTGAACCTGACTGACCTACTGACTTTTAGAACGTAATTTTGGTTCAGCAATAGAAAATGACTAAGACTGCAATTGTGTGTTCGTTCGATAATGGGTTTACGTTAGGCCCTGGTAGCGAAAAAAGGATTTATTTTTTGTAGACTGTGGTGGTTGGTACTTTTGCGTGGGTCTAAAGAAATAGATTTATGCAATCGCGACATTTCTTTCGCCTCAACAGATGTTGAGAAAAATATTTATTTGGCATTAAATGGTATTCAATCATTCAATTCATTTAAAGCAAATGGAGATAAATATAAAAATACTTTTAAAACTGATTGTTTTGAAAGAAAAAATTGTGGGTTGACGGGAAGCGAACCAAGCCGCGATTACGTAAATTTAATTTCCAAACTCGAGCGATTGAGAAGATTAGGGATCGTGAATAGGTTAACAAAAACCCATCCTCCGTAAATGATCCGATTAGTCGATACAATAGCAACGCCGCGGAGGGTATGTATGTACGCGATGTTATAAAATCCAAGCTCTTTATACACGTATTATTGCATACTACACGTTTGCCATTGTCAGCTTTTCGGAGCGCCTTTCTTTGTACCGTCGACGGAATGTCTCTATCTCGCCTTCCATGACACTCTGCCCCCCAACGCCCCCTATGCCCTTGAAAAAGAGCACGGCGTTATCTCTCCGGTTCACCTTCACGAATTGTTCCATTCGAAATTCCTCTTTTTCGTATCTCTCGCTCGCTTTTCCAATAACCCTTTTGCTAACACGGAGGACAAAATTCCGGGCTGAGGTCTTTGTCTTTTGATTGCATATAGCGGGGAGTCCGTTGAATTGGCACAAACTTCATTTTATCCGCGAAAAAAATTCTCGGAAGGATTCGAACGGAATATCTCCCGGCTTTTGATTGTAAGTCTCTCGTACCCGATGACTTTATACACGTAACAGCACAGTCATACCGAAAAAACGTCAACGTTTAAGAAAATATCGATTTTGTAAAGTCTAAGCACGAAGGAGCAACTGTCCAAAAGACGATGTCTCGGGAGCTTTCATCAGGATCGTGCTTTATTAATTGCATGCTTCAAAGAAATAAGTACAATCAGAAGATCTCGTTTACATTTGTTCCTCGCGATTACATCGGTAAAGTGTACGAAACGGTCGACGAACAAATGTAGATTAACGTTCCTTAGAACATAATACTTTCCACATATCCATTTGTATTCGACGCGCGCATCATGCATACATTTTTTTTTTAACGGACTAGCTACGGAGGATTGTCTGCTTAGGGTCTCTTTCATCCACATCATCGAACGTGGCGTCTGCCAAACTTCGCAATTAATATCTTCGACAACAATCACGAAATCCTCAGATCTCCCCACTCTCGTCATTTTTCGACTTCTGAACGGATACGCCTATTTACATCAATTCCTTGCAGAGGTGGGTTGGAGATTACAGTCGGGAGATATCGATGTACAGCCGTTACCGAACGAAGACAACGAGTTTATCTCGAACGTGCGATACATGTAATATTCAACAACTCGCGCGATCGTTTCTTACAAATAAAAAAGATTTCGAGTTGAGTTGGGCGCTACATTGACACTGGGGCTACACTGAACACAAATCTTCTACATTGTTTCTTTTTTTTTGCGAACGCGCATCTCGATGATTAAAACTATATTCCAATTCGATCCGAACGTATTGCCCAATAAGTTTTCATAAAGATGTTACAATTCTCTTCCAGAGGGCGATACAGTCGGATTTATAAAAAGTAGTAAATTACAATTTCATTTGAATGTTCTCGCTCTTAAATTATCGATTTGGCTTCGAGTGCGTTGACAAAATACATGACGCTGAATTTGGCACATCTCGCGCGAGGAAAACGTTTTAACAAAATTTTACAATTTTGATCTTCTCCGAGGCCCCTTAATAACGTAGAAATCATCGAAATCGCGTTGGGTTCATACTCGCGCAATCTACCTCCTCATATACCCTTTCAGTTTTTTTTTCTAAATTTTCATTTAAATATCGTAGTTGAAAGTCAACGATTAGTTACCAGAACACAAGGCACTTGGCTTACACTTAATTTTTTTTTTCATTTTTCCCCCCATTTTCTATCGTCATTTGGTATAGCTCGGTGTTGAGATAGCTGATGAGGCCGAGGGTCGCTGTCGCCTAAATCGAATGTTTAAGTACGCGAATCGTCAATGATGTGCGTTCTCTCGAAAAGATGGCGACAGCGGTTTTCGCGCCTCGATAAAAATAAATAAATACGCATCAGTCATTCACAATATCCATAGAAGAAAATAGTTATATGCCATCAGACATACGCATGTACTCGCACGCATGCGAGTATGCGTGCACGTACATACGTATACGTTCTGCAATACAGTAATAATATATATAATATATTTTTTTATATATATATTCGGTATTCGTCATATATATATATATATATATATATATTTATTTATATTCATATAATCATTTATAAACGACGTTAGATTATTTTCATAGATCTGAGTATTAAAACCATTTCTTTATTCCTTGTAGTAATTTCTATTCAATTTCTTCATCTTTTTAGTACAATGCTCCGTTTTGTGCGCTCGTGAAAAGTTGTGAATGCAGTTTCTTTGTTGTGTTCGAACGATTCGCGCAATGATTTATGGAAACTGACGTTTAATGTCGTGATGGTGATTTCTACGTTAGCCACGTTTCAGTTTTTTCTTTTTCATTTCTACTAGAGAGACGACGCGTAAGAGTTTCTCGGATTTTTTTACTCTGTTTAAGTGACGTTTTTTTTGTTCAGGCGAAATCGAGGGCGATCTTCGATGGTGAATGAAAACAATCTGCGCTTTTAACAGATGGCACGACTTTCGCGGACGAAGGAAACACGACTCGACTAATAGTAAACGACATCAAGATATTATATATTTTATGTACACACACCAGTGTATAGATAACATATATAATATAAATAAATATATATGTATATATACGTACCATATATATACATATATTTTTTTTATATATATAGAAAGCGCTTCTCGTTCTCTCACTGTACTCCGAATGTACGCATTACACTCTTATTTTTCGCATATATATTTTTTTTCTTCAGAAGTGACACTCCCGTAGTCAATGTGTATATTAAATATTAAATAAAGTGGCATGTATACGCAATATAATATATAGGTACTAATGTAAATGTATAAGTATCGCTTTTAACATAATACTGATGCGCGCAGGTTCGTCTTTTCCGGCAAAACTCTTATTGGTTTCTTCTTCGCTCGGATTCCTTCTCGGTGTTTCTTTTCTTTTTGATTCTGCCCATGTATCGAACGAAACTTTTTTCCGCTGGTTTTTGATTTTTCGGATTCTACGTACGTCGGCATTCGCTTTTCGTTCGTCCGTGATTCGGAATTGATTAGGCGACGTGTACGGCTGTTGGGCCGTTATACGTCAAAATTGACTCGTACGATTTTTGTGTCGTTTTGAGGCCGCATCGGCCGTCGAGGCGATTTTCGCGCGAGCGACATCTACAGTGATGCCCGTCCGTTAAGGTCCGTCGATACGGGAAAGCTCGCCTTTATTACGGCTATCCACCAGGAATGATCGTTAACGCGCGAAAAATTCGCATGCACGGCTAAAGAGGCCGCGAAGATGAGTAAAGTCTAACTATCAAATTGCGAAGATTGTAACGAGATTGCCGAATACAAAAAGTTGTAAAAATGGCACATGCAATTGTCGTGTATCAACGAATTAACCGGGTCGAGTATAATCACGCGAATGAGCTATGCGTTTAAAAAACTTGGGACAGTTATGAGCTACGCCGATAGAGGGTGACAGGGGGAGGGGGAGAGGGCATTTTCGTTCGCATTTTTTTATTCGTAGCCTTCGCGAAGAGACGCAGTTGAGGTCCTAAAGTATATAACGAACTAACTGCCAGCTGTAGAGGAGGACGCACTGATCTGCGCGACGACTGAGATAACACGAGGATAATTATATTGTCGATATTGCTTGTGGCACCAACGATTTTTTTTTTTTATTTTTGAGCGATTGTTAGATCACTGCTGAGCGCAACTATTGGGCTCGCGATATATTAAGTCCGTATATAATATTTATTATAGTCTGGGCCTGATTGCTTCGTGCAAGCTAATCGATATTAGATTAGGGTGACTTTACTAAGTGACGTGGGATAAGGGAGGGTTCTGGAATAGTTTGCGATGATGACACTAGATGGAATCGTTAAAACTAGTCGAGCGGGAAGATGCTGAGTATTGCTCTCGATGATATTTTCGATATTTTCGTTGATGGTTCCGACTTCCTTTTCCACATTTTTGTTCTTTTTTGTCGTAACACGTGTTTTTTCTTACATTTTTTCCAGATATTTGTATGCAGTATTGAATTTACGATGGTGGTTTCGTATGATAAGGAAAGGATAATAAACGAGCCTTACACAGTATATAAACTTTTTAAGTATATTTAATATTTAATTTAAGACGGGACTTACTGTACTGACTGATATTTCACAATAATAAATACAACGAACATAATTTATTAGAATAGTTTAAATTCTCTAATTAAACACACAGGAATTTAATAGATTCGTTAAAATAGTTTCAAAACCATCGTAAAACCAACATTTCAACCATTACAAAACAAACTTTGTTGAAATAAAAGTAAATTTTTTAAAAACACGCTCGACCGGATGCCAGGAAGACGGAACCACGAAAACCTACACCTAGGGGATTGCCTCGAAAAGCGTAAAAAACGGTTATCGAACAGTTCGAGATCGAGATGAGGTCGCGGGTAAAACCACGATTGGGTGCGACGTGTGCGTGGGTTCCTACAGCTGGCCGAGTGTTATTAGACTAATCACGCTATCAACAATATTGATTTAAGTGTCGAAGTTAATAGAGAATAGTATAACACCGAATAGAAAGAGTACAAAGAACCATGCTGATGTAGAGAGCTAGCCATTGAAATAGGTAATAAGTACATGGACGACAACATTACGTATTATACGCGATAATGATTTGCCATTTCGTAATTTTGCGTCCCGACATTCATCATTCAGTGGACTTAACCACCTGTATTTCTAAAACATTCCTCGGGCGTTTAACCACGTTTCACTTTCTTCGTTGAGTTGTACCAATATAATAATTACGTATTTAGTCGTGAACATAACCTAAAATTCTTTTTTTTTTTGGAGCGTGTGAGTTTCCTTAATTATTTTGCACTCGAAACACACACAGTCGCTGGTTCAAAAATAGTTACTATTCCCCGTAATGTCGAAAGAAAATGTTCGTGTAAAACCATGCTTGACTTTCTCGCCATTCTTTGGCTCGATGGCAGTACAATATCGGTACAACTCGCTAGTTGATGGCACGGGTCCGTATATGTACAAATACGCAATACCATACACCACATATCGTTTAAATACATCACATAGTTTATCAATTTCTCGAATATGTATATATATATACTTCTCGTTCGTTTATGCGCGTGTATACGTCTATATATATACATATCTAAATTTATAATTTTTTGTTGTGACGTGGAGGGACTCATTTGTACAATTCATGCATCTTCGTTACGTTTTTCATTGCTTCGTTACTATTTCCTCCTCCGTTCGTTCTGTCCGTTTGTTATACTGATTAAATTCCCTCCTGGGACAGCTTCCAGCGCGACTTGGCGTCCGAGCGATTCGTTCCCCCACGATTCCGAGTCCAGAATACGACACTGCGAAGTTTATATTTCAAAAACTCGAAAGTAAAATGTGATTTAAGGTGATAAACAAGTCGAGATAACACTTTTTCTTCGGGATATCATGGTCTGGATTCGGGTTTCGCTGGAGAATGCATTCACTTAAATCGCTACGTATTACGCATTAATATTCATTAGTTAGTTACCTTGGTAATAATTACAACCAGTAGAAACTTAGTTTCCGTAACAACTGGATATTGTCCTAAATGATATGTTTACTAATTTTGTTCGACCTACTAAATTCCGGTCGGTATTCGATAACAATCGCGCTCTTCTACCCCCAAAAAAGGAGACGGATTCGAAGACTTTCTGGTACCGTCGTTGTATATCGCGCACTGTGGCGCTGGAAGCTGCTCGTTGGAGTTCGGCACCATGTTTGACGTCATCATGATTTCGAAAAAATGTGACGAGAGAAATAGCGATCGACGTTTGAAAATTTGATCGAACGTTGGAATTTTTTTGATAGGGTCGCGTATTTCTCTCATCTCATTCGTTCGTACACTTCCGTCTTCTCCCTACGATCGGATCCGAAATTGGTGTGACAATAATAACGTTCTTCTTTGGCCGGATCGTTACTGGAATACCAGTTGGCGCGAAAACATTCGTACAACCATAATAAGGATTCGCGATACCAATACGATATTTTACAAGATGTATTGTGAATGTTTTTAAATGTTTTGAATTATATAAATTTTATTAAATAAAAATATTACATTGTCTCGACAAAACAATATGTTGAGTACGTTTAGTCTGGATAACGTGTAACATCTCATGTTCACAACCTTGTCTTGATCTCGTCTAGTTGGTAAAATGTGTCGAGACCAAGACCAAATATTTTGGTATCGCGAAACCTGACAATCAAGGAAAGCACCGTTCGTCGCGTGTATCTCCGTGCGACCGTATAAAGAGAGTCTATATAAATCGCGAGATTAAAAACAAGAATTCGAGATAGATGGAGGACGTGGCACCAGCCGAGGAACGAGGATGGTGAGTGAAGTTGCGCGTGTATAAATACATTTTTTTTACGACGATTCGTGCGAAGCCTTACGACAAAAGGGAGACCTTTAACAGTGAATAACAATATTCCCGAATAAGAGTTTGCCGCGTCTTCGATGGGCGTAACTCGAATAACAGTTTAGAGTTTCATGCAACGAAACTTGATAAAGATATCGATATTATAATACAATGTTGAATCGAGCTACAACATGCGAGTGAGTATTATTAACGATAAGAAATCAGGGGGATTCGCGTATGAATTCGGGGACTTGAGGAAGGGGGGATTATGCGATGCGACGAAAATATCGATTGTCGGGATCGCGATTATCGATCCCTATATGAACACAACGAGAATACGTACAACAAAGCTGCGCCCTGTAGAAAAAGTGATGTAGCGTGGGAATTGCTCGAAACGCAACGTTCTTTTCCCAGTGGTAGAAATTAATCAGTAGATGTATGATCAATTTTGAGGTTAGAAAGGTAGATATATTCAATTCCGACAATAATCCAACGATTAGAAATTTTTCACACGAATCAAACGAAGGAATCAACTAAACGCACGATTAATTAATGAAAACTACGAACCAATTTTTTTTTTAAAACGTAAAAAATATCCATAATGATATCTAGAAATCGAAAATCAAGTAAAATCAATGGAGAAATAATACTAGAAATGCAAATTCAAATAAACAATCAAGTAGTTATTAGTAAAATTTAAATGGTCTTCAATTTCTTGGAGATTATGTATAAAATGCCATAATTATAACGTTGTTGACGTGTATGACCATGAATTTGTGAATGAAATTGACTAATAGCTCGAAAGACGTCGAAAAAACTGCTTTTTTACGAGTATATAACCACAAATATATCAAAATTATGTGGTGATGTAATCCCTTGTTGATTTGTGTTATGCATCAATAATTTGCACGTGCAATAAAGTTATTTAAACGTTAATAACAACCACTTGACTACTGTGGTGAGCACCAGTAAGTTTGAGTGCCTAAAACAAAAGCAGTACGACAAAAAAATTGTCGTAAGATGTCAAGAAACGTTGCGTTTGCGTTAATCCCGCGATATACCATAATACACCCATTCGAAAGTGAAACCTGGGGACTAGCGATCGCTTCTTGGTATTCCGAAGTCTCTAGTAAGATAGAAAAATTAAGCCGTAACTGTACACCTACTACACGTGAGCGGAGAAGATCCCTCCTAGAACAACCTATGGACTATTTCCTACCTAATTAGAGTTAAAATCCGACGTATGCAATTGTACGCAGAGACATCTATGTGTGTAATTATGTACAGTTAATGTACACGCCTTATGTACACTCGGTGATTCTCCAGGAGTCTCGTCGCGAACGACGCTCGTAGTGCCGTGTCGAACTTTTGGCGCGTTTCGTTATTCTCTTTTATGTATATATTATATATATTTATATATCGGCTTCTTTTTTTTAAATCTTCATTTAACGACGCGTGCAATTCCTAGCCTATGTTACAAGGGTGTCGAACGCGGCGCCTCCCCGCTTTTATACCATCGTGAAACTTGAACAACGTATCTTTTTTTTCCTTTTGGAGAGAGAACTCATCGTCCGAGTAATAAATTATCTGTTAAATTATATCGATTTCTCTATACATATATTCGCGGTGTGCATACGCGGATTCCCATATCGAATATCGCCGATGCGTCAAGGACAATAGAGGTAACGAAACTGAACGATCCTCGACAAATCGAAATTGACGGCTCGACTTGCTCAGCACTTTTGCGTAAACGCTAATAATAAGATTTAACTAAATATATATTTGTTTATATATATCTGCCTATCTATCTAAAGAGAACACGTGCAACGAGTGGATTACCACAGTTTTGAGCAGCCTCTTAACGCTGAACCGCGCGATCGGACCATCTTCACCATTTGTTTACCTTCTTCATTTTTTGTTTGTTTAGTAACGTATTGAAGAATACGCGAGTGGGAACTGGATCGTCGATCGTTTGTTAAATGATTTACAGGCGGATCTCTTCAATTCACAGCCGCGACGATCGACGCCCTACGCAAAGTATCAGTCTAATACGACTCTCTCGTTTTCTTTCTGTTTTATTTTGTTCCTCCTCGCGTTTCTATTATATATTTTTCGATGTGTCCGCCGCCAATTGCGGTATCTCGCGATCGGATCGAAATGATAGCGAAACAAAAGGAAGAATGCAAGTGCAGAAAGACGCAACGGATAACGATTCGAACGCTTTCGAACGATTCGGCCTAAAACGGAGTTCACAGGTTTCACGTGGAAATGATTTCTGCTCCTAACGAAACGCGACATTACGGAATTCATTCCGATAGTTTCTCACTCTCATTTATATTTTTAGGCCACTGCAGTCGATGGACTCGCTTCTCGGGGTTCTTGCCTCCTTTTTTTTATAGTCTCGGTTAATATTTTTTTGGGCCGGTGTACTTTATTGTGCTCACGGATCCACCCGGGATTCGTCGGAGAGTCTCGAACGTCCGACTACACGCGTGCCGAAATGCGCGAAAGTCTGTATAGCTTAATTTGGCTCGGGTCTTTCGTTTGTTTTTTGTTTTGTTTTGTTTTTTACCTTGTACTTCGTGGTAGTTGCGATTCTGCCTTAGAAAAACCTTAGAAGTAAGTCTTACATCGAAGTAAATCCGCCCTACTAATGACGTGTGTCGCTCACTTAATGAATGTTTACAGCCTTCGTTAAGGTATCTTGAGTGTCGCTGCACTTCGGACCTCCTCCTATGGTGGTCTGAGTCTGGTTGGATTGTGCCATACGTGAGTCGCGTTCTGAGCGTCGCAGTTGCTGGGGCAGATTTGTTGCGGATAGTCTTGTGGTATCGCGTTCCTCTTGTATTGTTGTTGTTGTTGTTGCTGTGATTGCTGTTGTTGTCGAGGCTGCGAATTCGACTGCTCCTGAGGCTGCTGTTGCTGCTGCTGTTGCTGCTGCTGTTGCTGTGCGGAGCGTTTAGAGTCTTGCCCCGTTGAATCGAGCGATGGGATTGGCCGATGAGACTTCATGTGAGCACTTCTGCTTTTCACTTTGTTGAAAACTCTGCGAATAGAAGAAAAATATCGATTAATTTTAAGTAACTGATTAGGTAACAGTATGAAAAATGAGGATGATTCAGAATTAGATAAAAGAGAGGGAGAGAGAGAGAGAGAGCGTGAGACATATTTAATGAGGGACTAACAATAATCACAATAATGTACGCTAATGTTTGCTATATAATACTCACTGACTAAATTTGATATAGTGAAAATACTATATAGTAACCAGGATCGGCGGTTATATTAGTAACAATTTTAGTAGCGATGAAAATTATTAATTACTTTTAATAAATATATTAATTAAGAATAGGTCCACTACTTTTATTATTAAAATTTCGTAATGAATTGATACTATTTTAAAGTGACTAGCAATTAATTATAATTTCAGTTCATAGAGGACCAGCTTTGTTAAGTACTTTTGGTTTACTGATGTATTATTATAACACATGTAAATTATCTTACGATCAATTTTATTTTAATTAATTTCAATAGTAATATTGATAAATGATCTGCAATAATTAATAAATAAAACGTTGACATTTTATTTAATATAATTTTAATATGATAATGATAATTACACAGGCCCACAAAATCAGCTCGATCTTGTAAGATATTCCATAACCTAAAAGTGCAAAATCAGTCATTTTTGTATACCGTAGAGGTTATGTAGCACCACAATTTGTCAAATACTGTAAACACGGCAATGATTGTATTTAAAAGTAAATATAATTATTCTCATTTAAGAAAAGACAAAATTCAATGGTACACAACCTTAAATAAAGAAAAAAAATCGCTGTTTCTGAATTTTTAGGTTTGGGTAGATAACAGATTTTGTTGATCTGCGTTATTGTATTAAGTTTGAATGATAACTTTGAATATCATTTTACATAACAATCTATTCATTATTTATGTTTTTATTTCATAAAAATTATATTTGAATAATATTATTATAGCCATGCCTTAAAATTTGTCAATTTGAATTAAATGGAAATTGTAGGATTTTTAATTAGTTAAGATCGCACTTAAAGATTTCTTAAAAACTTCTAAGCATAAAAATTGAGAAAGGAATTATGAATAATTTATAACAAATGTTAATTTAAATACATTTTAATAATAAATTAAATTTTCTTCTCTGTATTTTAAATGTTACACAATAACATAAAAACATAATACATAAGTAGAATTTGTAACCTACAAAATGTTACTTAATAATTTCTAATGTTAATGGTCAATATCGGAACACGCATGGTCATGATCAAGTATAGACCAATATGCGGAAAACAATTTATTATTTTTTTTTAATAGCTCCGTAAAAAGGCATTTTTATGAATTAATTAATATCTGAAGAAATTATAATATTCACATAAACAAAAGTTGTTAATTATTGTTGCTTTTAATAGATTGATTATATACCTAATCACCAACATCAGTTTTCTCGAAATAGCCACCAGATAGCGCTGCTTCGTCTTTTCAGGAGTTACGAGATTATAAAAATTCCTTTTTTTTCATAAGTTTATTAAATCGTACTTCTAATGAGTATTGTATGAAAATGTCAAGGCATTCTTTGAAGTGATATATTTTAATGAATATCTAATTCCTTGTAAAACTTTAAACTCCTATTATTGAATAGGTTAAAAGCTCTCCTTAATTGTTACTATATAAGAAAGTCAGAATTCAATTGTAAATTATCATAATGTTAAAGTATATCAATAAAATTATGTAGGTTTATTTAAAGAACCTCGAGCTTGACTCTCAGAATTTGAAAAAAAAAATTTTTTAGATAATTTCATTTTACGATTTTTATCATTTTTTCACTTATTTTTAAACTATTTCGAGTGACGAGAGGTATCCAAAAACATTTATTCCGTGGTCAATTAATTAAAAAATATTTTCATTATAATATCAATAAATTAACAAATAAATTAACAGTTTTTGTCATTCTTAAGCGGCAGTTAATGCCGCTCGGTTGTTAATGCTAATTCTTTTTTTCTAATTTATTTCCTAATTTAAATACATTTTAAAAGCCAAATCTATTTTAGAATTGTTTTAATCATTGTGAATGCATGTCAACAAAAACCATTGCAAAATTGACGAAAATATCGCAATAAATTTGATGTACGTTCAGTTATAACTCCTAAAAGTGCTCTTACACAGTAGTGAATTTGAAAATAAAAAAACAACAAAAACTTAAAATACAAAATTTATTTGCTTTTTGACCATTTTGGTGTTGCACAAGGATCTTAATGACTCAAATTAAATTAACGTTGAATTCCTCTGTATTCAACAATATAAACTGTCATTTCTAAGATTATAATTAGATTACCTATACCAATTAGTGAACGTATAAACTGTACATAAAATATTAAACTAAGATAAAGTCATATTGAGTTTAGTTTTTGATAATGTCAAAACGCATTATAAGAACCAAGTTAAGATTATTACATGCTTTCTGACGAAGAAGGCTCGATTAACTTGCCGATTATTATTTGCAAAGGGAAGGACATGATTCTATTTTTCCATTTCAGGAATTTTTGTTATTTTGAATCATATTTTTCGACCACATGCATTCTAGTAGTGTGTTAGTATTAAGATCTCTAATCAAAACGTACAATCAAACACATTAAATTTTAGTAACAAAAGCATTTCAAATATTCTGCGCTTAATGGAATAATTCTGTGGAAATATATTTATATTTCTGTTTTCCATCAATAGTAATACAAATGTGAAGTATGGCGCCATTTAGAGGAAGTCGACCTGCAGCTCTGATAAATCTTACGACTCATTATATGCAAGAACTGTAAAAGGCCGATTCCACCCGTTAAATAATAAAATAAAAAAAAATAACAATTCTTAATCAGTTATAAATGTTATTTTATTTTATATCATTTTATTTATTCATTCATAAGTTCATTTGACTTCAAAAATGTTAATATGCATGTTTTTTTTGTTTACGTTTATATTGTAATTTATTAATCAAATTACTTGATTTGTTTCAACTCATTCGTCGCAATATATTAAAATATTAATTAAACTTTAATATTTTCGCAGTGAATCTTCGTAATTATATTCCACTTCTTCATCCCTGAAACCTTGCTATTTATTGTAATACTATTTCAGATTCGTTGATTGTTACTCTTTATTATTTTTATTCATTTATTTTGTAGCATTATTTAATTCCTGGTGTCTTAATTTAGTTTGTTTCTTTTCAAAAATATTACTGTAGTAAATATGTGTAGAATCAAATCCCTTTATCCCCCCCACCATTCGTATTTTCTCTCTGTCTCTTTTTCGCTCTTAATAAATATATGTTCAATCAATCAATCTTTCTCACTCTCTTTCTCTCCTTCCTTTTTATCTCCCCCCCCCCCCCAATCCTCGTATTATATCCCCCACTCCTCGTATTATATCCCCCACCCTCTCTCTCCCTCTCTCTCTCTCTTTCGATCTCCCTCTCCCCCTCTCTCTCTTTCTCTCTCTCTTAATAAATATGTGTTCAATCAATCAATATTTCCCACTCTCTTCCTCTCCTCCATATATTCATCTCCCCCGACTTCTCGCATTCTCTCTCTCTCTCTTTCTCCCTCTTAATAAGTATGTGTTCAATCAATCAATCAATCTTTGCCACACTCTTTCCCTCCTCCCTCTTTAAATCCCCCACTCCTCATATTAAAACTCCACTCCTCGCATTATATCCTCCTCCCCCCCCCTCTCTTTCTCTCTCTCTCACTCTCTCTCTCTCTTAATAAATATCCGTTTAATCATTCAATCTCTCTCTGCCTCTCTCTTCCTCTATTCATCACCCCCACTTCTCGCATTCTCCCTCACTTTCGCTCTCTCGTAATAAATATGTGTTTCATCAATCAATCCCCCCTCTCGCCCCCCCCCTCTCCCTCTCTCGCTCTCTCTTAGTGAAGTTCGGGCCCAAGATCGACGTAACCTATTATTCACGGTTATTGCGGTAATAAACAAGTCTTCGCAATGAACTTTGAAATAAACGAGTTTTTGTAATATATTTGAAATAAACGGGTCTACGTAAGAAGTCTCGATTCCATAATAATATATTTATTTCTTCACTCTATACGATATTAAATATTTATTCTATTAAGTAACTGTGTTCAAATTAGCAAAAGTTCATAAATCAAAGTTTGGAGATATATTCGTCAGTTTAAAATTTTCAGTTATTACCTTGATATTTTGTATTATATTAGTCGATGTCAATCGCCACGATCGCAATATATTTTTATTTTTTAATAAACATAAATGCATCATAAATATAATAGTACATTACGATACAAGTGCGCTAAGTAGGTGATTCGCGCACGAGCGGAGTTGGCGCCCGAGCGTAGCGAGTTGGCTACGCGCACGCGTATCGTATACCATTTTTTTTAACGTGTGAGCTAAGTGCTTACTTAGCATACTGTTTTCCGTGCAATTTAGAACATTGCACGGTGCACGAATGTTCTACTTTGCACACGGAAAACAGTGTGCTAAGTGAGCACTTAGCGCACGGAGTTAAAAAAATATTTTTATTAGCCTTTAAAAACTATGGTTATTAACATCGGTTATTTATTTTTATTAAAAAAGTTTCTTTATTGAAAAGAACTTGTTTCACGATTAATGAAGAAATGTTTGACGAATTAAATAAATCATTTGTATTTGTATTATAAAAATGATATAATTTCAAATTACATCTTATATTGCAAATAAGATTAGTAAACAAAAATTATAACTTTTTAAAAATCATACTTGTACTTTTATATTACAAGAATTTTGTTACTTAATAATTTTTCGCGAGTTGCATTACAGAATTATTTAATATTGATAATGCCAGATCAAATAGTCTGGTTTTATTATTATTAAGCAAGCGTCGCCTCTTATCGACAGCAAACATCCTTCGTTACTACAAGATTGACCTATATATACATTTACAGTTACCGATACAAAGGACGAACATAAAATAATGTGCAAACACAATACAACAAAAAAACACTGTTTGCAGAACATAGAAGTTGTAAATACTAAAATTGTTGGAAATAAACGGTTCGATATTTTATCGTGGTTCAACCAACATTTTCTCCGCGCACAACAAAAGCAAGAACTTAAGGGAACGAAACAGAAGCAAAGAGTATAAAGAAAAGTTTAAAAAAGAAAGATAGACACTTTCGTTGATAAATACGTGTTCATTCCATTCCTGTTAGTTACTGCAAAATGGATTATTGTGTATGTATTGTCCTGCGAAAAATATGCTCTTGCAAGAAATATTCAATATTTCGAATAAATCTTACGCGACTAAATTCTTTTGTAGTTGAAATACTGGATATGGTAAAGGAAGGTATATATATCCGAGATGTAAATGTTTCTTATATCCACTTTCTCATAACAGAGATCAAAGAGATCAGAGGTTAAACGAATCGTTTACATTTTTGGAATTTTAATGTAAAATATTTCAAGTTTGAGTTATTTCAATTATTTTCGAATAAGTAGCATGAGAGTGAGTAACATAAAATATCAATAAAACTACGATTCGAAAAAAAACAACTTGTTAATGACAAAATACGTTAAAAACTGTTAGTAACAAATCCCAAGCAGCAAACTAGGGCGGAATAACCTTTTTTTGACCTTTATGAAGTCGTGTTATTTACGTACGTATTCAAATAGTAAACATTTTAAACGTATGTCTTACGTATATAAATTCACAGCAAGAATGGAATAAAAGTAGTACGTTAAATAGCCAACAGGGAATTTTAGAGGTTATGTTAACTAGTTGAGGATATGAATGTCTGTGTCATTGGACCTAATAAAATATTAGACCTATAACTTGTGTATTATGTTTGATTCTCTCGATATTATTTTCTCGACAGTAGATCGGTATTGTGATATGAGAAAGGTTTTCATAACCTATAAAGAAGTCAAATTTAATATACGCGGATAGTGTCATATTTAGAGAATAAGGAATTAAAACTGGAATGGATGTCGTATGTGTGATTCCACGAACTTTGAAATTAGGATATAAGAAAAATCATATATTGCATCCTTTCTTTTCGACATGCATTAAAAGTAATGGAAATTTTTTTACATTAATGGAAACTTTTTTTGGTCAAAAAGTGGTAAATTTTACTGTATGAAAGCATTTAAAATTGGCTCGGTCGATTCCGTTTACTGCTTGAGATGTTTGCGAACAAGAAATATGCTCTTTGTACGGGAACGTTTTCATTAAGAAAATAAAAAATGGATTTCATCGTTTTTCTATAAAAAATCATATTAAACATAAACATTTTCAGTTCTTCACTGCAGATTTTAAAATTTTCGTAGCACTAACATCAAGATGACTAACACAGGAAGTAAGAGTCGGAAGGTGTATTATGAAATCTCTTAAAGGATTAAAATAAAAATAAAAGAATGAAGATGGATGTAAAGTGTACGTGCATTCGAGCGAATGCAACGAATATTGCATGTGTTTGGTTAAAACCGTCCCTCTCTCTCTCTCTCTCTCTCTCTCTGATCTCTTTGTTATTCTCAGTAAAGCGTGGTCGTTCGTGGTTCGTCGCTTACCGCCGATCAGTACACGAGATTGGATGATTTAGAGTAGAGATTAGAGACTTACTTCCCGCAAATCTTGCAGGGGTAATGAAGTGGGGTGGGCGCGGGTAGTTGTTGCTCGGAACTAGTGTGAGTTTGTGAGTTGGTGTAGACTGTGGCGTGGTCGGCTTTGCCGACTTGGGCGGTTTGGGTGCTCCCGGCCATCGTTACTGTTACACTTCCGCTAAAGCTCTGACAACACAAAGAAAACACAAAGCGAAAATAAACAACATAACACAAAACTCGCCAACGACAGTAGTAGTTACGTGAAAAAACATCACAGCGTCACAAACGCACAAGGAAACGAATCAGTTTCGAATAATAAAGCGTAGGAAAATGATGGATACGACAATTATATATATATATATATCAATATTTACATGCGACATTTACAACGACCAGAAAATTTTTTTACGATTGGTACGACATTGCGAACGTACGTAACATTCTTTACTAACGACTTCGTATCTTTTCAATTACGCTTCGATTAATGCATATACGTTTGTCCGATGCGATTGCTCTTTTACTTGCGGTAATCGTCAATAAAATGTTGTACAGCGAAAAGTCATAAAAAACTCTAGTATATTTCTTAAATAACTTTGATTTAACCTTTTTGTTGAATATTATAATAGAATTGTCAACGATTTTATATGACGATAACCGCAACAGCAAATTCTAGAAGCGTTTAGCGAGTATTAGATCACTCTTCGAATGTTATATGTCGATTAACGACAACGTGCAGTTAGACATTAACTTTGGGATGCAGATACTCACATCATGAAAGTCATAAGCGAACAGCCGCAACTCTCCTTCACTGGTTGTAAGAGTAGCAGAGTTTTCCCCTTCGTTCGTCGTTTGCAGCTATGATCAAATAAACATTTAAAAATTCTGCCCTTTGCAATACTATTAGAAAAATCTGGTTAATCTAAAACACCATTCTTTTAGTTTTACTTACTAAAGTTCGATGAAGAATCGACTTTCCCTCGCTAAAATCCATTTCGTTGACGGATGCTATTGCGTCTCGCAGCTCCTTGGTATCTTTCGTGTCCCTTCCTTCTCTGGTGGTGTATTCTGTTTGGATCTTTGGTTTAAGATGGCGCATGCGCATTCTCCTGTACTCTTCTGGGCAGAGACGTTTCCACAGGTAGTAAAATTGCACGCATTGTTTCGTGGTTTTGCTACCCACGTCTCGCGCAATTCCGGAAAAGTCTTTGTTGTACTTCAATAGACCCTGATAGAACGTGTCCATCTCCAGACATGTCCACCTGTCCGACTCGCGGCACTCGTAGCTGCATAATGGATGATTCAGAGGCAGCAGAGGCGTTGGTCTCATCAGTTTCAACATCGCTTCCTAAAATAACCAGCGCATAATTTAAATTTAGGATCCAGTGGAATAGGTTTGAGATTCCAAACAAAATCTATGACTAACTCGTATATTGCCCTTGCACATATGCAAGAGATGAAGCGCATACTCCTTATTCCTTCCACCGCCGGGAACAGCTGCACAGCAGGCAAATTGCAGATACATTTCCACTAAAATATACCAAGATGTTAATGATGTATCTGATTTTTTAGAAAATGTAATATACATCAGATATGTAGACTTATTTTGAATAATAAATATGAAGTAAATAAGATACGTACATTCTTTATCGGTAAGAAGATTATTTATGCCAGGATCCCAAAGAAGGTGATCGGTAACTTCAGGTCCTCCTCTACCCAAGTCACCATCGCAAGCAGCAATCGTGGGTATCGTAGCTTGATACTTTGTGCCAATGTTGATTCGAGGCGGTGGCCCATCAGTCCCTTGGGAATCATCAGAGCTGAAGTCGGTGGAGTATTCACGTTCTTGCTGATGTAGCCTTGCGTAAAGTCCAGGACTAGGTCGTGATGGATCCAGAATCGGTGGAGGAGTGTAACTGCTGTCCCAATGACGATCACACGCCCGCCTCAGTCTCGACGGGTATGAATGTGAACTGTTCGTGTAATGTCCTTCGAGTCTAGGCCTTTTCTTGCAATACCTTGCGGGACTACCCGTGGTATTAATATAGCTGGGACTCAGGAATCCGTCATCATCCAACGATTCTTCTTTGATTTGTTCTACGGGAACTGGCAAAAATCCTGCTTGCTTATGCTTAAGCCCTGGCCTGTTTGTTTGATTTGATTGAATGAGAAATTTTGCTGGATTGATGGCTTGTTGAAGGTGCTGCTGTTCTTGCTGCTGTTGCTGGAGGGGATGTGGCTGGGCTTGAACATGTTGCTGTTCATGCTGATGTTGTGCTTGATATGAATGGATGTTCGAATTCTGTGGATTCATGGTATTATGCTCTACTTTTGGAGCAGCCACTCGAATTTCTTTCCTGAACGCAAGAGCGGGACTCAAGGTACCACCGCCTTGCACAAAAACATTCGCCTTTTGCAACCCAGATGCTTGGATCAACTTAAGCTCGCCGTTATTGTCGACAACGATTCCAGCAACGCTACCATTACCGAGACCGAAATCAACAATGTTCTGACTGGTGAGCAATTTGTAAGATTGAAACTCGAATTTACGACGGCCTGCGGCAAAATCTTTCGGACTGGAAGACAAAAGAGGATCTTCCGAGTTCGGCATCATTTGGTTCTGAAGCGCATGGTGCGGAGACATGGGAAACGTTGAAGTGGAAAAGCTACCAGGTCCGGGGGAAGAAACCGAAGATGGCGGCAAGGAAGAGAGAGGCGACGGAGCTGGCGTAGCTGACAATGGACTTGGCAGTGGCGAATGAGGAGTGGGTGAACCCGACCCGTAGATATCCGCATCCGCGTCGGATTCGTCGGGAAGAACTTCGCTGAGGGCCTCCTCAATGGCGGCCGCGGAAGACATGGTGGTAGTGTAAAATGCTGCCGAGAGTGGCGAGGAAACCGATCGCACGGTTTCGGAATCATCTTGAGGACTGAGTAACGGCAAAGTCGCGCTAAGAAGTCCTTCCTGACTAGCAGGTGGTGTAGGGTATGTAAAGCTGGGACTATCGTGTCTTGTTAGCGGCGATGGCAAGGGTGACTGTGCAGGTATTGTGTGTGGACTTTCCGTATATTGAGCTCCAAATGTGCTGAACTCTGCTAGTGAATCTGGTAATGGTGAATTAACCAGGGCCTGAAGATCAGAGTTAGCTGTGTGCTGATGAGAGGAAAAGCGGTCTTCGAGAGCAAGATCTTGTAACTGCTCGGTCGTGGATTGTTCTTGTAATAATCCTGATGCCTGAAACTGTTGAAGTTGAAAATCATTTTAGGTGGTTATAGAGACAAATTGGCGAAAAGGAGATATGATTATCTTTCAGAAGGAAGTGGTCATGAATCCAAAAGACTGAAGAAAACAAGGGCTCACCTGAATAACATCCAATTGAGAAGCATGAAGTAAGACACTGTCCGTCACAGATGAGACTTGCTGAAACACCTCGTCCTGTAAACTGGGGCTGAAATATCCCCCATCCTCCGAGTATCCAGCCATCGAGAATGTCTCCGTCGTCGCCTGCGACTGCGTTTGGTTTTGAGTGACTTGCTTCTGACTGGTAGTTGACTGCGGAACAGGAGACTGATAAGTGAGCTGTACCCTTTGCGTAGGTTCCGACGCTGTTCTTTTCACTGCCATTTTCGTAGTTCCCTATAGATAATGGAATTGTTAATTATGCATAAAGACTGACTACTAAATAGGCCAAAATATAGACTAACCTTGAGTATCATATCAGCAAGTGCCTGAGCCTGAGCTTGAGTTTGAGCTTCTTGGAGTTGCTTCTGGACCGATGCATGCCCCGTGATCGTAACGTTCGGTTGGCGAAAATGTTCGCTTTCCGAAAGCCGACGAATTTTTTCACTCGATGCGAGTGGCGGAGGTGCCGGTACCGCGAAATTCGTTTTCCCAGCGACGTGCGACACGTTTTCAGCATTTTGGGTAGCGTAAGTGTTGGTGCTCGACCGCAATTGCTGAACTGCGTTAGCATCAGTTGCTACAAAGAAATATTACACGTTACTGAATAGCAATTATTAGTTAAATATCAAATGACGAATATCTAAATAAAAATTGGACTTTTTAAATCGCTTAAATTTTATTGCTCGTGAGGTTCCATAGAAAGTTAGATAACACAATCGGACGTAGGTAAATGGGCGTATACCCCTTAGTCACGAACCTATTTCTCGATTATTTTCCAAACTTTAATTCACCAATAACTTCCTTTTGATGCGGACGTAGCCGACCGTGGTGGTTATAAGCTGTGTAAACTCGGATTTTTACAAATTGGCAATCACACACCGTAGCCCGGCAAATTGCTTTCTCAAAGCCGACTAATACGCGACCTCGTCGAGCGAGTAAATGTCTCGATTTCGCTGCCCGAACCGCATGCTGCGGACTGGAGAGAAACGGAAAATTCGTGAAATTGTGAGCGATGACCTTGAACGATTATAAATTGCAATCGTTCGCGAGGCTTGTTAGCTGCAAATGCGCCCGGCGTACCGCGTAATAACGACGGACAACGTTAAAAATCAATTTTAAAATAACATTTTTTTTTTAATCTGACAGAAATGTCGAATTACAGTACTGAATTGCACGCTACGTTAATGCCGTTAATACGACGCATGGATTAAACGCGCTAATTTTGTGTTACGACGACTGCAACTGGCGGACCGAACGCTGCATAAATTATAGAATTATCGGAACGGAAATATGGAGTGTAAACATCAAAATCAGGATTTAAAGCTCATTAATAACAAGGATATCCGTCATTATTGACTATCGTTTTTTTAATCCATTTACTAACATGAAGGCTGCGTCAGCACAAATGTAAACGGTCAGGATTTTCGTTTTATACTCAAACGTTAATCCTAACTTTTATCATGTATAAATCGATTGAAATCTGCTGAAATTTTACAGTGAACGTATTTGCAAATGATTATGTATACTATTTACATTTTGTTAACATTACTGTTATTTGTTTCATGTTAAAAAACCGTTTTCATTTAATTAATGAAGGCTGCACAATTAAAATGGACAGGGGATCAGAGAGCATAGATGTTCAAAAATATCATGACTTTGCACATTACCAATTTTCAGATATCATGAAATATACAAATTACCCAAAGGGGACCTGTTTGCTCCACTGATGGAGTAAATAGGACATATCAGCTGGGGTAATGTGGATATTGCAGGTTAAACGATATCATCATGATTTTGCGGTTTATTGATGAGTTTTATTAATTCATACATTTTATTCATTAAATGAATATATTCTAAGGATCAAAGGAATTCTTAATAAAAGTTCAACCTAATCCGTCAGACCATCAATACCATTTTAAACACTTCATGTTTAGCTCTGAATTGAGCGTTACAGCTCTTTACAAAAATAAAAAGTCAATCCTTACCTATCTTTCCATGCCTATGGCGACTAAAATTTATCATCTGCAGTTATTTTTATCTTATTGCCGAATTTGACCAGTGATGCATACAAAAAGCCAGTATCATTCAGCATTCGCAATCGATTACTTTATTATAAATTTAGTAACTTGACTAATAACTCTTGGTCTCGACGTGCACTCCATCCTTTCTCGAATTCCATTTACGATATAAAATGGTCCAAGTGATATTTTTGCCTTACTGCGGATTTCCACATTCCGTCTTCTTATTCTCTTGTTGTTTCCCGAAACCTCGGGCGCTCTTGGCGCGAGTACTTTGCTTTTTCTCGTTTAGTGCGGGGGATACGTAGGAGAATGAAAACGAACATAAATCGCTAACGACGCGCACTTCGTTACAAAAGCGCTCGCGGCATTTCCCCCAGGCTTTGATTTATCGGATCGACGTGGACAATGCGAGAAATATTCTGGCGTGCTCACTCGATAAATCATGATGGTCTCCGCGAATGTTCGCGATCTGTTATGCGCTGCTCGTCCGTGCGTGTAGCGCCGCGTCGCGGCCAAGATTTAAATTTCCGATATTGCAACTCGGTTTCCGTGCCCGATTTTTCGTTTAACGGCCGGAAGCTAATACGAAGGATCATCTTGGGATCTTACCTGTCGTCCTTTTCTGGATGATCTTCTCTTCGATCAGAGCGCGCACGCTCACCGATGCCGTCTGCAGCGGTGGTCCGGCAACTTCCTTCTTCTCGCTCTTTTTGTTTTCGGCGTCCTTGAAACAAACAATGAAAATACATTTAAAATTCAATTTTATTAAAACCATTTTTATCTCTGTCGACATCAGTTTGCATGCATTTTATTCATTATTTCGACCGAAGAGTGAAAGTAAAGTACTGAATGTGGTAGCTACGAAAAAATTGACCCATAATTTTTGTTTTATTAAATGTCAAGTTTTTTTCACCATTACACCACAAACTCCGTGGAGAAGCGCCATCTCTCGGAGAGTTTAAATCATAATTTGGAATTTATCTGATGGCATGATAGATGCAGTGCTGCTTTAAGGGATCAGAAAATTGTCATTAATCGTTGAGGATGTCCTAACTTTTGCGAATTTCCTATTTCGGTAGAATGGCTGGAAGGTAGTTTTCTGAAGCCGTAGTAAAGCCACAAGATAACTAGTTATTTTATTGAAATAAATAGTAAGGAATTGCTTTTGATGTACCAAGATAACAAGTCTAACTGAAGAATCTAAATAATGGACTGAACCTAACTATTATTTCAATCATACCCATATAATAAATCCGTCACTTTGACACACCTAATGCACACAAACCATTGCGAGTGCCGCAACTGCAAACTAGCATAATGGACCTAGATGCAAATATATACGATCTTGTCATTTATCGCCTTGAAAACTTAGGTCCCTTTTTTTTAATCAACTATGGAAAAACGCAGGATTGCACGCGCCATCAGGATGCTTTGGTGCGGATCGACAATCAGGAAGATGATGGACCAGCCAGTAGTTGAAGGTAGATTAAAAGCCACGACGCAAATTGATGGCCACGCGCGTATAGAAGTGAAGCGCGGCTGTTACCTAATCACTAAGCGCGTCTAATTGAGGCAGCATTCGATTACCCGCTGATGGAATCTCTGGCGTGTGTGATACCCAGCTGCCATGAGGTGGATTGCAAAGCGTCACGCGTTAGTCAGGTGAGTAACGTACCTCCCCCGAACCTGGGAGCACCGCAATCACCTCCGATCCTGTTCCCGTGCACGTAATTCCTGTATATGTACGAGTCTGGATGCGGTGTGCACCGGTCTGCATACGGTTGGTGTTACGTACGTCAGGTTCGGTACCCTGAAACGCTAATGGCAGAAGCCGAGGCCAACCGTGAACCTCAATTTCCTATGTCGAACTTCGGTATATCACGTACGGAATTGAACTCTGTCTTCAACGTAGCATCCGTATCGTGAATATTGATCTCCTAGTCCGCGCATTTCCGATGATCGCGTCGACTTCTCATCGGTCGTTCGCGTGCCTTCCAGTACTTTACTAACGCTTATCGCACCAACCATGCTACTGGGCTAATTAGCCGATAGGTACTTTGTCATCGTTATCCTTTCAAAAAACAACGTTGCAAGTTCTCACTCGTAAGGGGTTTTCACAGATATCGAGATTTACTGGTTGGAGGTGGAGAACATTCCAGTTTTTCTGTACATGGGAGTAGACAAACAATATTTTACGGATTCTCGTTATTCTTTTTTTGATGAATCGGCTATTACAATTCGCCTTGATACAATATCTCTTAAAATTCAATCGAACAAATTTTTCCAATATTTATATTGGCTACGATCATACCCAATGTGTCTTTTTTTAATGAGACCAATAATCTTGTTTTTCTCATTAAATGCAAAACAACAAGAACGAAACAACCCTGATACAAGGGTTTCCCTTTTAGTTTCTGAAGTTGGGCTAGCTTTACACTAGACTTCCACTTTATTTCCCTAACTAATAAAACTAGAATGTTGCTGATTAGCAGGTGACTCGAATTAGACGGCAGCGAATTGGTAGAGATGAAAATGTTAGAGACTAACGTTACATCGAAATTGGAGATTACACATCTTGAACTGTCTTATCATTGCTGACTCGATACTGTCATAAGTAATCAAGGCCTATTTGTTACCACAATTTATTTGATAATAAACTATTCCGAAGAATAATTATTACACTACTACTCCAGTGATCAGGCCACGTTAAAGCCAGCTATTGCCAAACCGGCATCGGATTTAACATTTGGTGCAAGCTTTTATTGTTATCACGTAAAGATGGAAGGCTAGATTGGACCAGAATTATCAGATCGGGCCTAATCATTCTTATTAACGTTATTTTAGACGCGTTTTTTCATAAGAAAAACAAAAAGAGATCACAGTACAAAGAACACGGTAATCTTCAAATGACCTTGAAAATCGAGTTCCAGTGCTATTAGGTGGCTTCCTTTGTTTTTGTTAATTTTTTTAAAGTTTAGTCTTCGATATCATTGGGTTTGATCAAAGATATCTCTTTGATATTAATAATAAATTTTGCAGTAGATGAATCTGACATCAAATATCTACCACCATGATTGATGTTTGAGATATAATAACAATTAAATAATGATTTATCACTACTACTTCAACATTTTTTTGTTAAATAAATTTCTTTGAAAATTAAAAAGTTGCAGACGTTGTCATATAAAATACAATTTTCGAAAATAAAATATCGTTAACTATTTTACAGACGACGCAGCCATTAATGTTGGGAGTTTGTAATCTATTCTCTTGTAGCTTCGCTTCGATCTACACAGCGCAAATAGATACCGAACAAACATTCCGCTGGAAATCGGTCGACTGTGAAATTACACATATTGATCCCGCCCCTATTTCTTACAACAAAACTTTTGCGATTTATTCAATAGCTTTTGAAACTACCTCGAAAACACTACAACTTACCGTTTTAATATATGCCTTTATTTAGTACATCTGCGTGAATAAAGCTACTAATGAATCCCCCTGTCCGTGTTAGCATTGAACTACTCCTGTTAGTTCTATTATTTGCTTTATTCGAAAATTTCCATACGTTAAAACAATTACCATTTATTGATTTACATCAATTTCGAAAATCAACGAACACTTCAATAAATAACAACGCCGCCGCTGTGTTCGCTTATTAACATATCGGAATATTCGGACCGTGATAAATTATGTACAAATAGAATCATTATATAAGCTTCGATTTGAAAAGCAGAGGATATAATCGCTTATTTTGTTTTCTTTATTTTAGAATCCCATCCATGATGAATATTTGCAATCAATATCATCGTTTTAATATAATATCATTTCTAAATGCATACGGAGCTTTAAATTAAATCCTTTTCTATAGATAGGTGTGTCTGTATTTGATAAATCGAAATTCGTTCTATATTTTCAAAATTAATTTCCATGGTCTCAAATACAAATAGCTTTTAGACATCTCGCGAGCGAAAGTTACGTATTATCTGCCTATGAAGGGAGGTTGAAGTTTCACTTTTCACGAGAGTGTCATATTCGGAAGCTGAGGTTCATTTCTGTACTCCCTTGGGTCTACCGGAGAGTAGAAGTTCTATATTACGGTCGAAACTTGCACCTCTGGGATTTTCACGTTTGTGGATTTCGAAATCGACATAAAAGGAATCTAAATAATAATAGTTTTATTGCAATGCAACTCTGTATAACCTACAAAATAGTAATGCACCTTTAAGTATAAAAACGTAGTATTGATTCCAAAGTTATAAAATAGAGCTTTGTTCTCTGTGTATTGCGTTTCTCTCCGTGAGGACAAAAACTATTTTTCTGCCGCAATTTTGGTTATATAAAATGTATATAATTGATAATTTTTATTTTTTATTTTAACAATATAATAGAAAAGCAGTTTTATTTTAATTTATTTGTCGAATGTAGGTGCAGCATAGTTTTTTTTTTTTTTTTAACATTATTTTACGTCGACTTTTCTGAACCCATATGGGACTAAATCGCGACGGGACCTACAGTTTATAAGATGGAATCCGAACCAGCAAAGATTTATTCGATATTATAGATAGTTTTTTTTAGAATTTACTATACAATAATAATCGTAAATCTGTTGAGTACGCTAAACAAGGTTTTTGCATTTTGAAGCCCCAACTGTGTATGCGTGTGCCCGCTCAGTTTTTCCCTGTTAATTCCCTGAATACAAAGATCTTCAATCGTTCTCTACATATTCTGGATATAATTCATTTTCGCAATTAGTCGAACCTCTTGGTCCAGCATAAATCTGTTCCTTTGATCAGATTAAATATTCGCGTCCTTTTATGCGGAATGCGGCGAATAATTTTCCGAAAGCTTCGACAGCGCTGGAGCAGGCTATAGAATGGCTAATTGGAGTTCCGCATCCCCGTACACGGTCCAGGGTTGGTGTGCAAAAAATCTGCCTCAAAACCACAACGAATGTTTCCCCACAGTCCAGGTACGCGTATCGACGTAAATTACAAATATATACACTCCCTCTTTTATATATATCTCCCTCTCGTGTATATAACGCGCAATACCCTAGATTTCCCACCAGAGGGCCATCGAAAGTTTTCAATAAATCCCTCGGCATTCGAGAGTAACTTATTCGGGATCGGGTTCTGTAAATGCTCGTACGAGCGCTCAACCACCCAGATGCAATCTGCATAATGGTTGGAAGCTCGAGACAATGTTTACACGGGACTTCTCTCTATTCCAAGATCTATCCCCCATCTTCCTTCCTGTAGAATCGATGTAAATTGTACATACGAACACTGACGCACACAGACAAAATGTGCACTCCAGTGCTTGTGTATGTGTATATCTTTCTTCGCGAACGTTACAACGAGAACAGTTAATGGATTCATTTCGATTCGATCATCGGATCTCCTCTCCTCGGTGCCCCGATTTCCTTTAATTCTCCATTCCCTACCCCTCTAGGGGATCGAATAAAGGAGGAAAGTTTCGCTTCGTCTGCCCTTTCAGCACTTTTTCTATAAACGACCGCACCTTCCTTCGTGGCGAGCCTTCGTTAAGACATTTTTAATCAGGAAGAACAAGAGCACGAGCAAGAGTGAGATGGCTAGATAAATAGGTAGAGAATGAGACAGAGAAAAGGGGACGCGGTCCCTGGAATCGCTGAGCTTTGTACTTCGGTCGAACCGTATTAAGGTACGCGGCTCTTCCTTCATTCTACGCTTTATTCATTGCAGTATTTCTAAAATAGGGAAGAAAAAGGACGGAAAGTATGGCCCTGGAGAGAGACAGCGTTGAATATTGAGCAATGAAACACCTGACCTCGTTTTTTCTACTCTGCCGCAAAAAGCTCAGGGAATTAATTTCAATAGCTGCGATACGACATTTGCGCCGAATGATCAAATCATGTTACATTTAATTAATGAGAAATTTTAGACTTTGATAAATCGGCCATTGCTGAGAACACGCATCCTTGAAAATGAGGAAATGGTAGTTGAATTAAAACATTCTTAATCCACCCATGTTCCTTTCGCACAAAAATGGTTTCACGTAGTTACAAATATAAAAATAGACATATTCTAAGATGGGCTGCTTAATCGTGACATATCATACATATTGAAAATTATTTTGTTTCCCGACTTCTATATATTACGTAGATAAAGCTATAAATACCTTTTTAAAGTATCCACCGTGCAGTCTCATGTGACCGTTGAGGGCTGGGATGTTTTTGAATTTCCTATGGCACAAATTGCACTCGACCGGCTTGGGCTCGGTCTGGGACTTGTTGGAAGCTATAACAGCGCCGGGGGAAGAGGAGTTCCCAGGTGACGGACTGCCCTTACCTCCATTTCCACTTCCGGGTGAATTTGCCTGCTGCTGAGTCTGTTGTTGAGCTTGCTGCTGGGCCTGTTGCTGCTGCTAAAACACAAAAATTTGCAAAAAATGTTAGTCAGCCATATCAAAATTAACCATAATGTTATAAATTTATGTTAACATATTTAATATGGCTAATCAGTTTATATATTTCGTGTTTCATGTTTATATTCAGAAAAATAGTGGTTTGGAACTTATTATTCAGTTCCAACTTCATAATTGCAAGTCAGATCGTACCATTTGGTTTCTGGGTTCAGCAAATATCAAATTAGTTTTTTTGGTACGTTTTTAGACAATGTATATGATCAACTGTCAAGACTATTTAGATTTAGTCATTGATATAACTGATCGTGAAACGTGACGCCATTAGGTGACCGCTTAGAACTTTGGGAAGGTGCTCCTGACTTAACTAAGAATACCATATAATAAAATGGGAACTAAAGCAGATTTAGACATCATCAGAGGGAGTATAGTGACCACCACTGACATCATTTTATCAACCATTGTCAGCTGTCCATATCATTCAGAGTGAACAAAAAAGTTCGGAGATTTCTTAGATGAGCATTATGTGATGGATGGATTATGGCACAGCTTTGAGCAGTATTTCTTGACGTTACATTTCCACCTGTTTTATTTAGACTCCGAAATATATTCAAGCAACCTGATCAGAATTTTGTCATGGATTGATATAGGGTGCCTGATCGAATTATACATTTAATTCCTGATTAGGCTCCGATGTATATTCAGACAACTCAATTACAATATCGTCAATGCCTAACATTGCGTTGTCTGATCAAATCACACGTTAAATTCCTGATCAGACCATGGTATCGATATGACTGGTCAGATAAATTGTGCTATTCCTGATAAACCTCTGAAATCTAGTCCGGCAACCTGATCGGAACGTTGTCAGAGCCTGATATCAACGTTTCTGATCAGATAAAATGTAAAATTGCTGATCAGACCGTTACAAACGGTATTATTTAGAGCACTGAAGTCTTTTATGAGTAATCGATCAAAAGGGAACGAAGCAATGATAAAACAATTGTGTACTAATAAGAAGTGTTCATGCTGGGAAGGAAAAATAACTAGAAGTTGCCAAAATTACAGTCCACATTCTTTTTAGCTGTCTAGCAATTAATCGTTACCCAATCAGCACCGATTACTGAGTTGTTTACCAGCATTTCGAAAACAACGCACACCCTTTAGAAAAATGGTTTTTTAAAAGCTCCTGAAAGAAGTTTTCGCGTCGATCTCGAGTAGATTGCGAGTCCTCCCGAACAATAGGTAGGGATGGAGAAAATAAATGAGTCGCTGAAAGTCTTATTGTCAATGAAAGTGCCTTTGACATCATACTCCGAGTCGCTAATAGGAGACACTTGTCGCGGAGAGGAATTCTGATGCTCGTGCGTTGCTTCTCGAGATTTGTCTCTCTCTCTCTCCAGCCCCTCTTAACCCAAACCCCGAACCCCGCCCTTTTCTCTCCAACTTCCCGGAATATCTATATATACATCCTTATCCTTTGCACCCCCTTAGGCGCAATTTCACCCCTGCTATATTCGCATCTCTCCTTGCGCCTCGCAATTCGTGCAAATTATCACCTCGAAACTCGACGGAAGAAGCAAACGATAATAATATGGCAATGTAGAACGCGAAATTCCACTCGCGGGAGGTACCCGCAGAAAGAGGATCATGGAAGGAGTGAGCAGGGGAGGGTCTGGGGTTTGGGGATGGCTTTCTCGTCCTGCTTCCCATTGTGCATCGCTACTAACTGCAAATCGAAACCGGTACAGCGTGCCTCGTAATTTTCGCCCTTCTCGCCTGCTCAGGACACCGAGTCTGCACAGACGTCGAGTAAGCCTGAGCGCCTCTGACTCGCGCAATTAGACAAAGGACTGCCGAGCCTCGCGGGAACTAAGATCTTGATCGCTGAATTTTGGGAGGTTACTCAAGAAATATGTTGATGCGGTTCACTCAATTCGAGCGCTAAAACTCAACGTCGTGGATTGAGTCGTAGACTTGTCGGAATTCAATGCTGAGAATACGACACTTCTATTCAGATTCAATCCTTTATCAAGGGTTTTATATGTTTTGAGTATTTTTATTTTGTTTTTGTATGAAGCACACACATTTTCATGATTAAAATCAATGTTTAATTACACTGATGTTTGATGCTCCTGGTATTAAAAGTTGGACGGTCAGTCGCAATGTAAATCAGGGCATATTTTCTCTAATCCTGTTTTTTAATATTATTAGGGGTTACATGGTATGTTTTGATACTTTAAAAAATATGCAGGACATCGTAAAGCTACATAGATTGGAATTGGAGGTTTACATAACCAGTTCTTGAGCAATGTCAACCCATCATCAGTTGGCTATGAATGTGATTGTTACAAGGGCTATTGGGAAAAAATACTTCATACATCGTTGAAAATCTTGAGAATAAAATGGATATGAATACAGTGCCCCCCCCCCCCCAACATTTGCATCGTCAGTCTTGTGTGTCCTTTTCTAACCCTCCCAATATTTGCCTAGTGAGGGGAAGACATTTTTCCCCCATTCCACCGACATGTTATAGAACGCGCATGCGACGCCCAGAAGAAATCAGTTTTAACTTTCTTACATGCGCATGCGTGATGTCGCCACAGAATTACCGTGAGAAGTTGTAGGAAACAGCAATCGAAGGGTAAGGCATATTGGGACGGACGTAGTGGCAAATATTAGGGGGTAGCAAATATTGGGAACGAAAATATTGGGGGGAACTACTGTAATTGTGATACAAATTGAGCGATGATGAACATGATGATGAAAATGGCAACGACGTTGACAACGAATGAGGACGGAAAATAACGGAATCATCAAAGATATATAAACGATGTAGAAGAGGTTACGTCGATTCTGGGCATGAAGAAGTCATAGTTTTGCAATGACGCCCAGCAAACGAAACATTATTTATAATGGTTGAAAGTCAATTTCGGAACTTTTAATTTGAGGCGTTTTCGTCATCGAATAGTATAATTATATAAAAATACAATTTAATTTCCAGAGTAATTGAATTGTACGTTCTAAACCTCGAGGAAAATAGTAATTTGACCTCTTCGTTTTTATAATAGAATATCTTACAAAAGTGTCGACTTTCGAATGGATTATATGAAAACGACTTGACCTTTCGTTACTCATTTACATCAACGATTCATGGTCACTGATATCACAAGTTAAAAATTCTGATGAATTACTATGTATAACATCAAATTTCTTTTATTATTAATACTATATTATATAGCAACTCTAGAATGTAATTCTTCTCATATCAGACAGAACTCTTTATTTTGACATTTGATAATTTAACTATATATATATATATATATATATACACATTTCGGCTCAATACTTAGCCTATTATTTAGGTACACCTCAGTTCAGAATGTGAACCCTTCTAAGAGGGTCGAATAGTAAATGACGCCATGGACCAGGCCCGCTTAAAAGCCCCTTAAGTGGGTGATCGGAAGCCATTCACCAAAACGGTTTTTGAAGATTCCTGCATTGTCTATACGCCAAATTCATTTAGTTTTATTAAGGACTTTTATCATCACAGCTGGTATTTTTTTTTTTGTAAACTAAGTCATTGTTTTTCTTTTTTTGTTCTGCTTAGATGTATCGTCACTACACAGAGAGAAAGAAAATTATTAATGGAATCATTTTGTAATAGTAAAATGCTTTAATACAAAAAATACTTATCTCCATAGTAAATAAAACTGTAAAATTATTCCATTTACTATTTTCCGGAATTTAAATCATTCGTACATAACCTCAAATATCAGCTACAACCTTTCATATTGTTAATTCTACTACTTGCATGCGTTAAAATCCAGTCTACTATTTCTTCATGGTTCCATTAAACCTTATTTTCTCTCTGTGTACGTAGCTTGTAATAGTAGTTAATATCTTTTATTTGAACTACTAAACGGAACAGGAAATGATCGACTTATATTATTCAGTGATAGAATTTTCTGCTCTGGGATTGTGTTTTATTCTATATTGCTGTTTACATGTTAAACGTTTAAGAAAATCAACGATTACAGAAAATAATTCAGCAATTACAATTTTTATTATATCTTATTTATGGAAAAGTAGGTCAAAAATTCAGTTAATCATTTTGACTAATAAATAAAACTACTAATTTATATTACTAATTTTAAAAGCTACTAAACTAAGATATTCATTTTTACTTTTTTAATAGAAAAATTTAGTAATTGTCAGGAACCTCCTCTTTTTTCAACATTCCTTATTTTAATAAAATATTTCTTTCTTCTATGCTATTTTTACTATATGCTATACTTTTACTCTTCCACGTTTAAAATTACGTATATAAAAACCAGATCACTATTGACAAAAGCCATAATAAATTGAATATAAAACTTCAAATAAAGAAATCCATTATGCTGATTTATTTTTCTAATGTTTTCATATAAAACAGTTGAAATAAATTTATTTTATTTTCGTCAACGAGCATACAAAATAACGTCATTTAGTTGCGAAGGTTTTGTGCGTAAATAAAAGTAATTTATAGAAATCTACTTTATTTAGAATGGCGTATTGGTTGTACATAGTACTTTTCTGTTTATTTATAGATAATGAAAATTATTTTCTAATGAAAGCATATTAAACTTTATTTATAAAACATTAACGTGAAAAAGTTACAATCATAACTAGTTTTAATCAAAATATAAATTCCATTGTAATAATTTTACTTAATTTAAAATCGGAATAAGTCATGGAAAAATAAACATGTTTAATCACGTTTCTAGAAGTTTTACAATTATTCTATTATACCTATTACGAGAAACTTTAATACATCCGTATACATTTAAATAATTGAATCAAGAAGTATTTTGATTATGTGTATATTAGTGCATGCTGAAGTACCCTTCATAATTAACATTATTAGAATTTCTGCATTATTACTTTGCGAACCCAGGTTATAATAAATAGGAAAGTTCACAGATGCGATTAATATTATAGGATTAAATATGTGCTTGTGTTATTCACGAAACGACTCATGGTTTTGTACTTTTATTATATTCACTCATGACGCAAATACTCATTGGATTAACCAACATTACATTAAAACATCATATTTGTTTCGGTATAATATTATGTTGAATGTTATTTTAAGTACATTTATAAACTTTAATACGATGCTTGAAAAATATAATTCAAGAACGAACTCTAGATAGTTTATTCATACTTTGATTGTCATTGACAAATAAGTTAAGTTATGTGAGACTTGGGATTAATAGAAATTGATAAGATTTTTTATTCTACGTTCGAATAAATAATATATATTAAACGTGGCAATATGCATAAATGATTTCTAGGTAAGTTTCAACTCGTTCATTGCCATCGAATTTATTTCTCAGTTTATTTAGCCAGAAATATTAATAACGTGTTTATTTGAGATAGCATTGATATAACATTCGATAATATTTTATCAAGGAAATTATTAATATATAACATTTTTATAGGTTTAATTTTTAATATACTTGAAAGCTCAAAAGATATAAATGAGTATTTTCGTTTGAATGGTCAGTGTATTACTTTTAGATGGACAAATTTAAAGGACGTCAATATTTTTTTGTAAATATCAATTTATTTTTCGGATGTACTGAAAAAATATATCATGTAGATTGAATATTTTTCAGTACTCAAAATGTGCAATTAATTTCGATTTATGAGGGTATATAATGCGAATGACAGGTATGGACGTGTTATATCATTCCGTTATTTGTTCGACTTGTAATTGAATGGTTTTTTAGTTCTTTATTGATTTATTGACAAACATCACATGTAATGAAACTCGATGGCAAGTAATTTTTGTTCCGTATTTATAAATGAGAATTTTCTGCAGGATTAAAAAAAATTATATGCCGCTTTTTATTATATATTATAAACATTGCTTAATTGCAAATTCCAATAATAAAATCATAAATGCTAGTTTAAAAGAATTTCGTTCAAATTATAATTTTTTAAAATTACGAGTGCTTGCCGAATATTATTTCTTATCAATGTTTTTATTATGACAGATTATTTAAATATGTAACAAATTGGTCTTGATTTATATTCCGATATCCTGGCAGTTCTTTTATTCTTTTTATCAATACCAACTTCAATCAATAAATCAACTTTTTTCAAGCTGAGGATATCAGAACGTTATTATCATTTACTGAACTGCACATCACAAAATTACATGCATTTTCTCGAAATATTATCGAAAACATCAACTAATTCATGTTGTAGATTTCTTAAATGGTGAATACAAAAGTTATATTGGTTGTTTATTAGACAGTATCTGAAAAAGTCATGACCGAAGCCTGACATCAGTGTACATGATCAGCTCAAATATTACATTTTTGCTTAGACTCTGAGATATATTCAAGCAACCTGATCAGAATCTTGTCATAGATTGATATTAGGGTACCTGATCGAATTATACATTTAATTCCTGAAAGGTATGGCAACCTGATTGAAACGTTGTCAGAGCCTGATATCAGGGTTTCTGATCAGATCAAATATAACATTTCTGAGCATCCCTTTACCAGCGCTTGATGTCAGTATTTCTGTTCAGATCAAACATAACATTTCTGATTAGACTTTGAGATATATCCAAGTAACCTGATCAAAACCTAGTCATGGATTGATATTAGGGTGACTGATCGAATTACACATTTAATGTCTGATCAGACCCTGATGTATATTCAGGCAACTCGATTACAATCTCGTTATGGTCTGATATTGCGTTATCTGATCAATTTACACGTTAAATTCCTGATCAGGTCCTTATACCAGTGTGACTGGTCAGATAAATTGTTATATTCCTGTTAAGCCCCTAAAATCTAGTCTGGCAACCTGATCGGAACGTTGTCAGAGCCTGATATCATTGTTTCCCATCAGATCGAATATTATATTTCTGATTAGACTCTGAGATATATTCAAGCAACCTGATCAGAATCTGGTCATGGATTGATATTAGGGCGACTGTTTGAATTATACATTTAATTACAGATCAGGTCCTGGTGAATATTCAGGTAACTAGATTACAATCTCGTCATGGACTAACATTGTATTGTCTGATCAAATTATACGTTAAATTCCTAATCAGTCCCTGATATCGGTATAACTGATCAGATAAATTGTTATATTCCTGATAAACCCCTGGTATCTAGCCAGGCAACCTGATCGGAATGTTGTCAAAAACCTGATATCGGGGTTTCTGATCATATCACTTGTAAAATTGCTGATCAGCCCGTTACCAGCGCCTGATATCAGTGTCTCTGATCAGATCAAATATTATATTATATTGATCAGAACCTTATGTATATTCAGGAGATGCGATCAGAGTTTAATAACAGGGCGGTTTGCTATATCAAACATTACATTGCTGATCAGGCGCTTACTTATATTCAAGCAATCCAATCAGGGCCTGACCAGATATCGAAAAATTTTATATCTTTAGATTTTAAGGTTATAGTAGTATTTTAGATTCTATAGACAATAATTTAAATCAAAATCAATAGCATTTTGCAAATGTTTCGGTGTCTTTTTCCTTTTGTTTCGAATGCATTTGCATCGAGGCCTTTATCGCTTCTTGATCAGTTACTTTGACGAAAATTTGCGTAAAAGCGAGATCTAACATTTCCCGGATAGAGGGCAGGATGGGTTGAAATCTCGTGTTACGCATTAAAATTTGGTCTCTGAGAGGGCGTCCTGGTACTCTGGGGGGTAATGAACCAGCGCGCTGTCGGGGAAGGTGCGCATTCGCTGGGACGATATCTGCGGGATACTATTACGTATAGGGTTTCCTCGAATTTCTCCTGGCACGTATTCCCGCAAGAAATTCTCCTCGACGTGCCGAGTCGGCCGCGAACTAAATGCCCACGAAAGGCAGCCGGATAGCTAGATACAGTGAATTGTTATACAAGAGAATAGACAGAGGGATCCCACGATGAAAGATGAAACAGGTTTAGGACTTGTTAAATATAATGAATTTTCATTGTTTTCCCGACGCTTTTAAATCTTCTCCAAAAATAATTCCGTTCTCGTTGAAAGCTCTTGGATCCATTACTTGTACTGCATGAAAACCAACAATGAAACCAAAAGATTATGTTCTATTGCTGTAATTTATATATACATTTCGCTGAAACTCTACGAAACATTTCATGGACACAAATACAATGGCATAGTTTCGAAGCGTATCTAGCCAAACCGGTTTGGGTCTTTGTAGACAATCAGGACTTGCTGGTAAATTATGTATCGCTATGGTGGTTGCCATTACCAAGAGAAAAGTTCTGAATTTTTTATTTAATGTAACTTCCTGAAAATCGGACGTCCATAATTCTGCCAGAAATAAGTTCCGTATAGTTGGAAAACCATTAGGTAGCTATGACAGGAATTCTGCTTTACCCACTTGCGCATGAACCGTACATTGTTTGCGCCATCTAGGTAAGAAATCGGGTAACTGCAGCCAGATTGATGGAGTATTAGATCAATCGGTGATTACAGATCGGACGACATTGTTCTTTTGTATGACATTTTCCAATATTGAATCGGACATTTAAAAAAAAAATGTTATTACTTTTTGTCATCTGCGATGAATGTGGATACAAAAATGATTGAATGTAGAAATTAAAGTTATATTTATATAACATTAAAAATTATATTCAGAGCTGACAATACGAAATGCTCTAAATGGTCGCATCGGTCATTGTTGTGTAAAGAATGTCCACTGTTAACGTAAAAGGTCAGAAATTCGAACGGTAGTCGTAAATCCGGGTGGATCGAAAGTCACTCTGAATTTTGCGAGACACAAAGGCCGCGTTACGCTCGTATTATAGGAATCCCCATTGGGGTATAGTGAACGGACTGCAGAAATCGCGGTGAATTTTCCGAACGCTTTTAAATGAAATACGTTCCATCCTCGTTAAGCGCGAGACTTATACCAATGCGACGCAGATTAGACAAGCGTATCGGGTTGACCATTAAAAAGGTATCGCCTTTTTTCATCGAATAGAGGAAAAAGGGTTCGATTTAAAAAAATAACTTCCATGTTCTATCGTGTTGGTGTATCATTTCGACATATATTTAAAAAAAGCATAAATGTACATTGGGCAACTTCTAAAAAATTTCATTTTGTAACCAAACCGGTTTTTAGAACAAAATTTATAAAAGTCTATCGACACCCGATTATTGAATGTTGACTACCATTAATTCCAAAAAAAAGGTACATCCCAAAATGAGATGGTAATTCCTATAGATACACATACAAATTATTCCTACATCTCTTCCTCGGCGAGGACAGGACTAAGGCTGAAGGGGATGAGTGAGAAGGCGAGTAGGGTGAGAAAGGGTCGTTACACTACTGGGTATCTCGGTTGGTCCTGGCATGTATGATTAAATTAGAACAATGTCAGCATAACTTGCCAGTTGCCACTTACTACAGTACGCGCGCGTACTTTGTTTGAAACTCCACGTCGAGCCCCCCTGGTTGCCAAGCTCCAGTAATTTTACAGTTCAGAATCCTGCCGGGACGGGCGGATATCGCAACCGCAACGATCTTGCGGTTCCAAAATTCCTGCTTGTAGATCCTGTATTTAGTTTAGGTGCCGTAATGTCTAGTCAGCTATGCTTTAAATTTCTCATTGACAACTTCGATATGCCGCGCACTTCGACCGCTTTCGAATTATTTTTACCTGTTTCGTACTTCCGTTGTTTACCAATGTTCTGAGGTTAGTTGCTCCATATAGTTAATCGCGAAATCTGTTTCAAAACCACAAGCATATTAGCTATGTAGGTTTTGAACAAAATATTATAAAACTTCAGAAAAAGAACCCAAATGATCTTAGAATAAAATAGGTATTGAAATTAGGTACTTTGTCCATTCAATTTGGAAATACAAATCAGAACCTCAAGTATATTCGCTCTATAGATTCTGGAAAATAAGTAAATTTTATACTAGTATTGATAATTTCCTCATAAATGCATTCGAGGCGTTGCTATGTGCTTCGGAAGTGAAACTGAGACTAACGTTAGTATGAAAACGAGGGTGTATTCTTGGTGAGATATAGGGAAATGCGGGAGGACGTGGGTACACATGCTGGATCCCGGCAACTGAGAAACTGTGAGAACGAAACAGGTGTCACGTGTAGCAAATCTATATAAGGTAGTTCCGCAAAGTAGCTGTCTAATTTCGCACAACCAGCACATCTGCATTCTCGCAAGATAGACGAAATTCTCGGATTACACGTAGGAAATACAGACAAAAATCGATTTTACTCGAGTTGCTAAATTTACGTCGATTGATTTTTCATCATACATATATACCAGCGTATAAATATCAACTTTCCAGACTCGGCTTAATTCCATTTTAAAATATCTCAACTTTCTTGCGAATGATTAATGTTCTCGAAAGTACTTAATTACCCAATACCTTATTTCGATTCCACTTTTTCCCGATATAACCTATAAAATGTGATTCCGGCTCGAGAAGAAGTTCAATCCGAAGGAACTTTGCCATTTACGTAGTGCCGTTGTCGAATAGTCGTATTTCTAAAGCTCGGGAAGACTCGAGGGAACTCGCCAAACTGGCTGAAAGATTTAGGTGGACGCGCGACTGGGCACGGATTAAGGGCTCGACAGGGATTACAGGTGAATATTTGAAGCACTCGCCGACGAGTTGGAAATTTCACCTGTTTTGTTGAAAGACTTATTAGTGATTTTAGTAGTTTTTTTAGGCTTTGGATTAATCTTGTTTTAGTGCATTAAGAAAACTAATTTTCTGTATCTTTATTATCGTTCGTTATATTCTCATTGTAAAAAACTATAATTTGTGCTTTACCTTCGTATCACATTTCCTTATATAGATTCTGCATGCATATCCAAACAATTGAGTAGTTTTCGTTTTTATTTAGGAAGAATTCAAACTTTATTAACTACATAAAAAAGGTACTTATAAGGACTGGAAAAAAATGCTCGTCTGTTTGTTATTTACTCTTTCCAAATCTGTTTTTGGTACCTAACATTGTTTGGTTGGGATAGATGTTTAGACAATATACCGTTGGATGGAAATTCAAAATACTCGTAAAGGAAACTGAATAGTATATGATCAATAAATAGTGCAATCGGTCGCAACCGAATGATAACTAAACATGTTTATGGTTTACGACCTAACTCTTTTTTTTTATATATTATTTTATGTCGACTTTTCTGAACCCATAAGGGACGAAAATCGCGACGGGACCTAGGGGATTTCTGATTACGAAGCCGATGCTCTACTAACCGTCGCTCTTAACCTAACCGTCTTAATTCTCATAACCAATTTCTTTGCGACAATGTAATTGCAACCAACTAAAGCGGTTTGGTTAGAAAATTATTGTTTTCCACGTATACAACAACTGGCTTATTTCTCCTCTCCATACTCATTTCGTAATGGTTGGCGTGTACCTACCCGACTAATTTGTCACGAAATGGAATTTATCCATTGCAGGAGGTATTCGAGAAAAGCGAAATAGTCGTCGATAATACGGTTTCGCTGAGCGTCGCTCGGATTTCCTTTGTTACATTAGCCAAACCACCGTTCGCCGAGAATCTGCTCGATTGCGGATGGAGCCGTCAAACTGCTGGGGGGCCCGTTAATCTTTGAAGCGGGACAATGTAGAAAAAAAAACTGGCGACGGATTCGAGTGTCACTAATCGAATCGGTCCGGACTGGAATGGGTAATGCAATACCTGATGATTCGGTACTGTTCTACCTACCAGCGATTATTGCCTCGTTAAGCTCCCCAATGAGAGCACACATGCAAATGACGAAACGCGTACAAAATCCTAACTAATTATATTTTCATTTCATTAAAAGTTCATTTCTTGGTAGACGTTTGAAAAGTCAAGTTCCACAAAGTAAAATAAAAGTCATTCCGAATTTCGTGGAGTTATGAAAACGAGTTTTGCGTAGTTTCGGGGGACGGGATCTTCCCTTTAGATTTGATTCAGTCCTTGATATGACGTCTTTCCGCACGTTCGTCCGTATATGATGGGGCGCTCGTGCTCGCACGCTTAAACTGGGACGCCTGCGTCAATCCCGGGTGGAACCAGTAATGGAACAGAATGGGATAATTCCGTGAGCCGTGGACGGACACTGTAATTGCGAATAATTGCATTGTCTTCGAGTCGTTCCCTCGCTTCAGCCCTCTTACCCCACCACCCGTGAGGTCCGCTACAGATGTACCTCGCAGTTGAATTACTTCAGTACGAAATTAGTGTCGGATATCGGAAATTCTCATACCGATTACGACCGGGGTTGAACTTCCCCTATTTTAAAAGATCCGCGATTTGCAAATCGTAAAGATGAAATTCAACAATATTGGTACACCCAGATGAAAAAAAATGCTAACGATGTCACTAAGTACAGAATATAATATAGGTCGTTTTATCTGAATAACGAAGGATGCTATCATTTACAATTTGGCGTAAGCGTTTCTCTTGTTTGGTTTGTACTCGAATTCACCGAGTCTATTTATGAGATATTGGTCAGTCACCCTCGGGGCTGAGATGAGAGTAATTGGAAGGAGAAAACAGGTTCGAATAAAGGGTAAAAAATACTAGCTGGAGATGAGCACAAATGGAGGAAAGCAAAAAAAGAGGCGCGAAAAAAAAGGTCGAACCTCATATTCATTTCGGAAGTAGATATTCTCAAGATCAAGAATATTTGATTTCTAACTTCTGATGCAGATTTTGGAATTTCTTCTGAAGTAAAAAATGTGAATTTGATTTAAAATGCCAATGTTGCTCATGTCGAGTGACGAAACCCTACGACACGTTTGGTTCGCGCAAGCCTGGAGCAGTGGAAACAAAGTTGTCCCGAAGTAGACTCACGCTTTACTGATTACTACGCGAAAGGAAACACCGACCTCGGGATTTTGAGATAAGGGAGACGGAATGGAAGCTGTGAGACAAACCACCTTCCATCTGACAATTGTACTAATTGCACAGCTGCGACTATGTCCCGGCTCCCTTATTCCCGCGCGTTTCGTCGACTGAATCTCGACGTCTTGGAAGACGATCTGAGCATACCAACCTCACTGAAGAGGGCGATATAATAATAATATTTTCAGAAGACATCTTCGCTGCAATAGTAAATAACGGGCATGACTAAAACTTGATCCACTCGAAATATCGGGGCATTGCGGAGTTCCGTAATAAAGCTTTCACTATTGTGAAAGTCGCTTTTCAACAATTGTTTTGCTTAAGATAAGAGTCCGAGAATTTAACGGTATTAATAATTGAGTTATTTTGGTATTATAGCAATGGAAATACAGTGCTTCTAATGGTTGTTATTGATATTGAATGGAAATTCTAAAAATGAAGATTTCCAACAATATTCAAAAGTCTTCTTTAAAAAAAAAAACATTTGATTAGTTTTTTTCTTTTCATGTAACTTTTGTTTAAGTCATCAAAATAAATAAGGCGGTAAAATTCAGGACAAAGAGATTATAATTACTCAAAGAACGAAAAATGATAATGAGATATATAAATGCTCAACGTCGCAATATTAAGAAAACGGAATGGTCGCATTATTCGCAGCTGGTGCAATTTCATTTACTACAGGGAGAAAAGATTAAGGGTAAGGTGCAAGATTTTCCAGCTTGGTGCCCGTTACAGCTTGCCTAAAAAGCTTCGTTTCTCTCTCCGTCTCTCTCCCTCTCCCCCCCCCTCTCTCTCTCTCTCTCCCCCTCTCTCTCTCTCTCTCTCTCTCTCACACACACACACACACACACATTCTCTGCCTATATATATAAGATTAAGAACTGTACAAGAAAACATAACATGCGCGATGACCCTCATTTTGGATTTAGACTAAATCTATCAACAACCAATGAACCTGCAGCATGTATCTAAAATATCATTAAAAAATAAGTTTATAGATCCCTTAAAAGCGTTCGAAACTTTAAGTCACAATTTTCTTGTTAAGAACACAAAAGGACTAGGAATTACACATAGATATATTACGACATGTTTTAAGTACTAATACTCGATACTATTTATGATATAATTAATATGCCCAAACATCATCTTTTTAAGCGTGAATCTTCTTTCAATACTTCGGACCTTTCCCTTTCTTCCGGAATCTTCAACCTAAACTTGCCGTACCCCGACCTATGATCGCGGTGTTTAATTTACAATCGTGCTTCCGAATCTCCCTGTGGCGAGATCCGGTTTACGTTTCCTATCGAAGCCGCTTAAGGACTCCCAGGACACCAATAACCGTAGAGTAGGCCGCTGACTGCAGGCACCTGCATAACTCCCCAGCGTATCATTTCGTAGATACGTTTTCCGCGCTATTTTCAAAGTGCAAACAGATGCTGAACGTACCGATAAGAGCATTATGATGGAAGAATCAATGTGATCGGGAAAGTAGATTTTTGGAACACTTAGGTAGTCGTTGAATATGGAGCCGCCGCTCTATACTCCATATCCAACTTTCTATTTTTAAAACGAGCTTTTTTAAATTTGTCGAGTAATTTAACAATTTAATTTGAAAAGCATAGACGTAAGAGTCGTAATAACCCTTGCGGGAGGAAGAAAAGCTAACTCGCACGCGATAGGAATTCCGTAAATTCCCGCGGGGTGGTCTCGAATATCAGTGCTGGGGGTTGGTACCGACGGGACAATTAGCGACGTAAAGTAATAGAATTCGTTGACACTGACCTTACAAGCGTGCTAACGCGGTGCTAAATTCCTTAGCCTGTAATCGCGCGCCTTGCAAATCCAGCATCTCTGCCTGCTTGGTACATACCTCGTCGTCATCCGCCGAGCACCTCGCGGTATTCCGGTAGCTCAGCCAACACATAAATTCCTCGAACATATGGCGCCGAGCTTATGAACAATAACCCCCGCCCTAACTCGACGTCCTACTGTTTGAGACCCTCATCTTGCTCCGTAATTACAACCCTCATAAACATTCGGCTCACGGCTTAATCTTGCCAAAGATAGGCAGTCGCAATAGATGAGAAACGGGGAGAGAGACGGACTTAGAATTCTGGGAGCAGATGCCATTCGTGCTGACCATTGTATAATCGTCTGTTAAGACAACATTGAGGTACTATTTTTAATAATAACACAACATCGAAATGTTGTCAACTATCACTACTTAAAAATCGGTAATAAATTCCCTTGAATTTTCAAACAATGGTTTCGTGTATCTCATGTGGACTTGCGGTAATAACGTCAACGTGCGTTCAACATGGGAATATATATTGCCGACATAGTGCTTCGACAGGAAACGAGTTAAGTCCATGACGTTCTAGTTTCTGTTGCAGCTGCAAGCGGAACATCATACAATTTGCGCGAAGCGTCCAACCTCTCAAATAAACGGCCTTCCTAGCTGGCTCGCGAGACAAAGGGGTAGTTTGAGTTTTATGTCCGGCTGTAAAATCGCGGACGTGTCTAATTACTTCGCACAAAATCATACAGACGCTCACTTATGTATCTCCGTTTAAATACCCAACCCCATAAATGCATAAAATGTCTTGAATATAGTTTACAAGAAAATCGAATGTGCTATCTTTACCCGATAATGTTAGCAAAGGAATTAGAGCATTGTACTTGTTCAAGAACGAGTCTTCTTTATTCAACCTGAAAAAGAGATTGATCCGAACTGAAACACGCCGGGAATGAAAAGAGACATCAGGCGTTATTATTTCTACAAGTACCTTTGTCAGGGAATGAATTACTATTTGCTGTCTAAGTTCCGTCCTCCTTTGTCATTGACGTCCTCTTCGATTCCAGCGTCGACGAGCTTTTGAAAGCACTCCTGTTATAATGCGATTGCAATTATTGACCTTTTTTATTGCCACTTATTCAATCGCTTTTGTTTATGCACAGCACGCGCCATTTGCGATTATTTGATAATTCATTCTTATTGAAAAATTCGAATAAACGGAAAGAGTTTGAAGTAATAATTACGTAGTCTGGAAATACCCCGATAAGAAATTTGTTGCTCCTTGATCAAGTGCCAATATGATATCTACATATAACCTATAAAGTAATTTATTCAGGCCCTGATCATGATTTGATAAAGTGACCTGAAACAGGATATATTCCGGCCAGTAATTCAGAAAATTTAAGAAATATCCTGTTTTCTTGCCAGGTATTGACAAGCCTTAATCAGGAAACGATCAGGTTGTTTACGTCCATTCTGGCCTATCTGATCATGGATGGTCTGGCCGAATTTTAACCCATATTCGTGTTTTCTGAGAAGAGCTATGTTACAACCTAACGAAATTTCCGGTTTGGATAAACATCTGAATATAAATATTTTGTAAAATTGGCTTCTACTATGAAATTTGAAAATGTTATTATAAAAAATGGCGTAATGTAGGTTGGTCATTCATGCGTTCTCAAAGTTCCCATTTCAATGTTCAGAGAACAACATGAGCCCTTTGTTCTTGAATGAGTACTGCTGACGACTAACCGAGCCGTAAATAATTTGCGAAAGGGGGACCGCCGGTATATGGAATGATAATACGTATCGCGAACGAAAACATAATTCGGCATCTGGTAGTGCATAACTCTGAACGCATATCAGCCCGTCAGATAAGGCGAGCGACATTTGGGTTGACTGCTTGGTGGTTGTAATCGTGGCCTTCAGTCGTGCGCGTCGCCGAGCAATGAGCTAAAGCTATAAAATCATACCGACTAGTTCGACCAACGTGATTAATACGAACGATGTAACCTCCACGGCGAATCGGATAAGGAACGAGCTCGATAAATTTTCCGCGATTGCTTACGCAGCAAGTCGGGAGTTCGGATTCGTGCCATTACACGCCAGGGGCGGTTAAATGCAATGCATAAGTCATATCTCCACGGACCCCGCTGAAAGGGTTGGCCCTGTCTTCTTCCCGTCACCTGCCCAAAAATCCCATTATGACCCGTCCATGATTCCTACTGTGGTGTAATTATTTAACAGAATCATCCCTGACTTAAATTGAACAAGCATTACCTGCAGCGAAAATCGGTAGAGATAATCCGGTGGATAATGTTGGGGGTAATGATGATTCTGGACGTGCAGACCATGATGTGGAAGGTAATATTGCTGTTGATGATGATACCAGCCTTGATTGTATCCATCCATGTCATCGAGACATGCGGAATGATCACTTGAAAACTGGTCAAAGACTGACACGAAGAAACAAAAACCGTAATCATATCAATCACGACCGTCGAGGGGTTTCGTTGATTCTTCGATAGATTTGAATAATCCACAATAGCCAGGGGTGCCGTATGGGAAGCTGTTAACGAGCACCGGATGAAACATCCACACGTCTAATTACTTCGCGATCACGCGACAAAACATTGAGATTAATATTCCAAAATAAAAAATCACTACATTAGTACCAGTAGCGTCACTCACATGGATCAGCGATATTACGATATTACACGATTTGATATTAGATAAATCATGAATCAACGAGTCGATCCGACTTTCTTCACTGTTATTTTATGTCGATTGCAGACGATAACGCGCTTTCAAAATTCACTGCGTAATTACCGGACGTGATATTACAACCAGATTCGCAGACAATACGGGTAACAATGCCGGTGTACAATCGATGTCTATTTAACGAAAAGTTAATTGACGCTAAGTACTTTGCACATCCAGCATGCGAAGTCGATATCGTATTGCACAATGTGACGAATGTTGGACGACTGAATTTTTTGAAAATCGTGTCCCTTCGAAGTACACTTCCCTCCCCACTTCGTGACACCTCGAAAGATATTTCTCAACATCCCTCTGAGATTTGGACCGGTCAGTGGTCTCGCGCTGTTCCTGGGGGGTCGCGGGAAAGGTGCTGAGAAAACAGGATAGGGAAGGGGTTGCTACTTTCGATTCCGACAATTGCTATCCTACCGAAAGAATCTTTTATGTATCCTTCTAAAGAGTTAAGACTTTCGCGGATTTCCGGGTTTGGAAGGAGTCGTCAATGAGTCTGCTAATACCATACAAAATATGCGTGCCTTTTGTACAGTCAAACACGTATACAAGTTTTCATCTTCGCGAATTCACATCATCTGGAGCTCGTTTGACAAAGATGATAAACTTGTTTAATATTTCAAAACAACTATATTCGAATATTAAGAAATAATAATCCACAAAACACAAGTTCCTTCAGAATAGGAAAACATGAACTAAATAACGTCGCTAAAAGGAAATTTGTACTTTTTACTCGCTTTTCATAATCTTACTGGACAGGTATCGATATAAAAGTTGATTATAGCGCTTTCTATTTATTTTTAGCTGTCTAGAGAGGATATTTGTCGTTTAAATAAAAACTACGCATTTTTCGCTAAAATGGCTCTCGGGCTTCGAAGTCGGTTTTCCGTTGGAAACACAAAAGCTAATTTCTGTCGGTGCGCGCGTACACCCCACGTATACTATTTCAATTTGCTATATATTTCGTTCACAATGGATGCGCAAGGGTCGCAAACATTATTTTCAAATTTTGTCAGGTAATCTCGGCGATTGTATGAAAAGCGAATCGCGGCCGCTCGCATTTCCCGAAAAAGATTTTGCTCTCGCTCCTAAACAGGTTACGACGGCTCGCACCCCATGGCCATCGGAGCCTTTCGGGCCTCCCCCCGCGCCCCTTCTCACCCGGCACCCCGTTTTGCGGGTTCAAAAGGGTAAATCTAATAACACAGGACCCCCCTTGACAAATGCCCGTTTTGCGGTGACAAGTGTCGCATTCACAGAAAAATCCAATTTGTGGCGGTCCGATATGGTCTCGATCGCGAATTGGAAACGGCGGTGCGGCGTCTGAAAATTAACTGCCCCGAAGCAGCGGAGTTTACGTAACAAAAACGTGATCGAACGCCCCGAGCGAAATTATGAGTTCGAGGGTAGAGACTATGCCCCAAAAATCGCGTTTTCCCGAACCGCTAAAAATGCCATTTCGTACATAGCTGCCAGCGAAAGAGGCGTTCGAATTTTGCATAGTCCGGGAAGTAAAAATGCGGATAATAATCTTCAATCCTAAATCTATTAGGTTGGTAACTATACTGGATTTAAAAAGTAATTTCCTGCTCTTCAAATTCCACACTCCTGAAATTCAAACAAGTATTCTTCATTGTTATTTTCGATGAAGTGCTTAATTTACATGACTTCGATTTTTAGTTTATGATAGGTTATAAATTTATCAATTTCATCCGTAGGAAGAAAGCGTTCTGTAAAATACATAATTTAAGAAGTTTAATTTGTTTTCTTAGAATATTCATTAAAATTTGTTAAACAATTCTAAATCTTAGTCTTATACATATTAAATTTCGTAATAAAATATAATAATAGGCAAATGTCAAAAAGCCGACACTCAAAAAACGATGACTGTCAAAAAGCCAATGAGTGATAAAGCAGTAATATTCATGAAAACAACAATGTCAGCTTTTTAAAAGTCGATTTTTCAATGTTTCAGACTTTTGGAATTCGGTTTTTTGACATGTACCCATCTTAATACAAAAATTCTTCCCATACCAGGGGATTCTGTTATTTTCCTGGCAGTTTTGGTTGTAATTTAGTTTTGATTGTGTTCAGAGAAGTCTTTGATGATGACCCGAATTTATGTAGGGGAGAGAGGTCGATATATGGTTTTGCAAGTCAAGCCATTTTATTTATTTACTTATTTATATATTTATTTACAAAAAGCAGACTGCAAAAATCTCTCAATCGGAAAAATCACTACTGACTCCATCAGTTACTATACTATGAAGTTCTCTGAAAACTTTTTTTATATATTTTGGACAGAAATCAGTTATGTTAGAACTATCTAGAGCTGGATTTATAAAAAGATTGAGCATTTATTGCAAATTGAGTACTGTCAATTGCAAAAATCAAGTAAAGGAAGTTAGAGCTTATAAATAATAATACATTCAGAAAAATAGTAAATTTAACTTACTAAGTATATAATAGTTTTCAACAATTTCGTTAATTGGAAGTAAAATAATCCATCAGAATTTCATTTTAGTATCTCAACTATATACAGCTATAAAAACTAGAAAATAATTAGTTCCCTCTGGGTAACTTATTATTTAGTTAAATTTTCTAAATATTTTTATCAATGTACATATATTTTGTGCTCAAATTATGAATGTTGAACACGATAGCTTTTCTTTGTTTTCGATATTTTTACGTTGAACAAAATTTCATTTGATAAAAGATTAAAATGAGACTTAAAAATGAAAATGTCACGAGTATACAATTTTCTGACATTTCCTTGTAATAAATTGGAAATGACAAAGATATAACCGTTATAGACTATTTATATAGGTTAAAATGTAATTGTTGTTCTTGACTACATGATATTGCATGATAATGTTTAGCAAAACATAAAAATTATAGCAAACAATTATTAATTATGTCGACAAACATAAACAAATTAAATACAATCAAACTTTAATGTTCAAAGTAAAATCGATGTTCCTGAAGGTATAAAAAAATACCCGATAAGGTAAACATAACAGTTAACAGTTTATTGCATTTGACTTCATTGTGCCAGTAAGTAGGGTTCGATAATATAAACAACATTTAAAATTAAAAAATGTATCTTAGAAATTTACTAGTTTTACTATGTATATTTATAATAGAAATAAAAAACAGAAATTTTTAGATTCCTCACTTGGAAGTAATATTGATTAATATAAAATAATAAATTTATTGACTCGGTACACGAAAATAACTTTTAAGAACTAAAAACTAAATTTCAAAATAAACTGTAAAAAACCGACAATGGTCAGCCTGTTAAAAAATTAATTTCTCAAAATTAACAGTAAAAACGCATCAGCTTCGTTATTTTATTGTAATAACAGAATATTGGTCATGGAAGTTGTTTCAAGATAAAACGAAATGGTTAAATTGCAGATTTTATGTTTTTTTAGTACATTTAACAAACAATAATATTTGATTCCTTGTATTATATATTTTGTTTTAGATGACTCGATTACTTCGTCCATGCTTTTTATGATGAACTTTAGCAGTACATTTTTTAATCTAAGCTAAGGAATTGTGATTTTTCAACTTTTTAATTATAGTGAGAGTTTTATTATATCGTTTGTTATGATAATATTCCTTACAACATTGTTCATTTTCTATTATTTGTGTAACAACATTTTTTTAGAATACATTTTGTTCTGAAGATGGTCCATATTAGTAACCGAAACGTAAATAAAATATATTTCAATTGGCATTTCATCCTGGTTATTACGTCGAAATTTACCAATACATTACATTTAAACAAAATTCTTTAATTCCAAGAAAGCGATCAAGAAATTAAAAATGAATTTTTCATAAAATTACATAAAATTTTACCAGAGTTTTTTTTCAATTTACTGTTTTGGAAAAATTATTGTTTTGTGCCAAAACGTAGTAATACAATAGGACTAAATTTGACTATAATCTATAGTAACATATAAAGTATAATACTTGCAATAGAAATAAAATATTACATATTTTAAATAGCGAAAATGAGGGAGTCTTTAGACCAATGTAGAGTAATAGTAGGAATATTTAATATGAAATGTGAAGTTGGTAGAATTGGGTCATTGCAATTAGAGAGTTATATATTACCGTGCAAAATATGATCTTTGAGTGAAGTTATCAAAAGTACCATTATATATCCGTAAGTACTTTTGAAGCATGTTTTGACCTGTTGATCTCTCACTATAAGCTTTTGAAGCAATAGAAATACTCAATAGGTGCGCTATGGTAACATATTCCCGCAAGTGGTAGGAGAAGCTGTCGATTACTACATACCGGAAGTGATCGAAATAAAGCTCCTACATATTGCTTTATATATACATTTTGGAATTTAGTTGAGCATGCCAGAGTGTGATTGTGTGAGTTAAGTTTAATATGAAAAGTATTTAAATAAGCGGAATATTAACAGCATGGGATTTTAGTTCTTAGCCCTTGTTTGTTTTGTAATATCTGAAAAATCTGGTTTGAAGGTCCAGAATAAAATATCGGAAGTAACTCGTGTGAAAAAGTGAACTTTGCAGACTTGTTGCATAATAAACTATTTATATTTTAATGTGTTTAAAATAAAAAAAATGTCTTAAGGAAAGACATTTATGGCACATTAGCTTATTAAACATGTCTTTAAATAGAAAATGTGTCTTTACAAGTGCAATATTCACGAATCAGATCACAATTTTGCATATAAAAGACATATATTCTATAGCAAAACTAAATCCCTGATGATTCACAAAAGTTCAAATACGATAATCATATTCTTTTTTATCAGAATTTAATGCTGGAATGTAATAATGTTTTGTAAAAGATAAAAATTCTGATCTGATGATTTCCAAAACATGTTGCATAGTTACCTTTAATGCAAACGGCATGCGAAGTTGAAAATGATTGATCAAAATGTAAAAAAAACCTTCAGAATATCTAGAATCTTCTCAATTTTTATATCATTTTCACTAGACAATATTTTGGTAAATATTTAGTTTATATCCTTCTTTGTGCAAGGTATACAACGAAAAGTATACGACTCAAATTTCGCATTTAAAAAATAAAACCTGAGTATTGATCTGATCGGATCGTCACGTCGACGTGCGACACGTGCTTATAATTAATTTCTCTGATGGCAAAGCATAATCACTTTGCTTACATTTTACGACACTTTAGAATGTCACTATATAACTTGCGTCTATCACCAATGTGCTTTCGAAAGTCTTTCCATAAATTAGAAGCTTAATTGTGTTCTGTTTCATGCGTGAACATAATGATAAGCGGGCTATAAGAGGGTGAATAGTGCATGTTTATATGCACATACCAGCAGAATATAAATTGAGTCTCTTTGTTCGGACAGATCGTCAACTACCAAATAAAATAATTTTTTTATATTAGAATGACGATAAATTATTATTATTGATGTTCGTTTGTCACGACGACAAAACATGAATTTTATCTGAAGACTGATACGAAGGTAAAAGTACCGTCTGATTTATTAAAAAATTTTATTGAACGGTAAAACAATAACCGCGAAAATCAGCTTCGACAAAGGTGTCAGCGTATCGTATTTCGATTCACGATCGATGTGATTGCACTGTTGAATTCCGCGCTTTCAATCACTGAAACACCAGCAGCTTTTAGAGAAAGATGTGAAATACCGAATAAATTCGCCCAAGAGATTTGGCCGCTACGTACGAATGGAAAATGAGTTGAAGGAAAAAGTTTTTTCCTCATTCATATTCATGGATTCGCTATGCCTATACTGATCGAGTATTCCATCAATAAATTGAATATTTATAGACGTTGAGTAAACATAGTAAATCCACCTGTTTTCATATGTATATTGATAACATTGAAGAAATAATTTTCTTTTTGCAGATGGAAAACATCACTGGCAGTCATGTTTAATAGCGTTTTTTCTATGAAATTTTGGTAAAATTGAGGAAATAATAGAAACATTTAATTATCTTTATAAAAAAGGTATTAAACACAATTAATATCAGATCAGTATTCAACGGCCCTAAAAATAATAAGTAGCGATTTTCATGAACATTTGTCACAATTTAACATTTTTTTCTGGCTGTATTGGAATCGCCATTTTGAATTTCGACAATTTAACAACAGATTCATATTTCTCGACAAAAAAATTACAAAATATGTTAACAATGTTCAAATATTCTTGATAAATTCCTTCTTCTTGTAAATAGTTTAGGTCCAAACTAACCCTTAGTTCCGACGGCTATTTTAAGGTATTTTCCTCCCACTACCTGGGTCAAATATGTCTTGCCGTTTAAAAATGCTGACAGTTCTGCAATTTATAAAGTACAATTTGAATTTTCTCTGGATCTAAATATTGTCTATTGATTACTACTCATTATTTTATCGATAAACTTCAATAATTTTATTACGTTGAGTCGTGATCTGCAATAAACGGACAACATTACTAACAAAAAGTGTTTAATCCAGTTCTGATTTTGACGTCAAAACACTTCGTCATGTTGAACAAATTGAAATCATGTTATATCCACTTTACTTTGAATATAAATCATCCTAATGCAAATAAAAAAAAACAATGAAATTTGAGTCTATATACTTACTAATATTTTACGTTGAAGAAAGGCTATGAAGGGATTAAACATAAACTTTAATCCCGTTGGGAATGTAAATGCAATTTTACGCCTGCTTCCGATATTAGCTTGAACATCTGCTACGTTTTATTCTCCGAAGCATAAAATGAAGCGAATATTGATGAAACCGATAAAAAGTTAATTTATCCAATGCTCAGAAATCACACTTGTTTCAAGTTTGAAACTTTAAAATATTGTCATCAGACTCCCGAAATATGCAATAAATTAGACATTTCAATTATTTTCACAGCAATAATGAAACTATAAAGTAGGTTAAACATAATATTTATGAAAACTTACCAGCGACGTTAATTATTGTCGAATAACGAAATGAAAGTATGCACGGGCGATTTTTTTTTGCGATCAAAATTAACAAAAAAAGTTTCGAAATGCGAACGACAAAACGTGATGCTCGAAGTTGGGCACATCCGGAAACGCGCGCATTTTTATCAAAGAGTACAATTTTAAAATTAATTCCACTTGAGCAGGAAATTCATTCGCACAAAATGAATTCATATAGAAGCATAAAAAATTCAGGAGCGTATATTTTTGTCCTATTTATCGCGAAATATTTCGAATTACACGAGCGAGCGCAACGCATTCTTAATTATATAATTCAATGGGCTATATTTTCAGGAATTAAAAAAAATCAACTGGGCGGTTTAACGAAAGGGATTTTTAATTCCGACGTGCAATATTGAACGGGCGTCCGATGCATCGCGCGTAAGCCTGATATAGATGTGGTCAATTCGCGAGCGTTACACATTTATACAACATTACGTCATAGAGACCGCCAGATAGTATTTAGTGCTAAATATAATTTGAAAGAGAGGAACCGGAACGCGGAGCGGAATGAATACGGGGCGTATTCAACATTGTGGATAATATGCGACTGCTTGTATGGCAGTGCGGTAAAGGGTCGAGAGTCGGAGATTCAGATTTATTCAAAAAGGGGATTTACGGGAGATTGGTCAGATAAAATGTAGCGGCAGAGAGATAAAGGATCGATAAATTCGACCAGTTTCGACGACGCTTTATAATCTCGTTATACAGGCGCTCGGCAAACGCGGATGGTGTAGCCCCCGCACCAAAGGGACCAATCTGCAGCCGCTACACAGACCCACACCAAGGAACTACGTGTACGTTTTTTGGTTTCGTTTTTTTACGAAAAAATACTTTAATCTTTAGAATGTACATTGTAGCTAACCACGGGGGTGTATTCCCTTATCGAGCCTTCTTTTGCCCTTTTTCGCCACTAGGTGCGCTGCATGATCGGCCAACCGTTTCACCCGCGGATCGAAAAATCGAATTTCTGGCTCGCCGCAGCCCAATTAATTCGGAAATAAGGTAAACGATCGCATTAGTGCCGATTCATTGGTTGTCCTACTTCCGAAATATTGTTGACCCACTTTTCCAGCCTTGACACGTGTTTAGTGTTACATCATTTTCCGGTTCGTTTGATTATATCATTTTGCACGCTTCGGAAATATTTGTGCATCGGTTCGGTTGGAAATCGTAGGGAAATGATGTGGGTAGGAGTGCATGTTCTCCATAGGTGTAATATTTAATTATTCCCCAAGGTAACCAAGGTTCTGCTCAGTGGATAATTGGTGGGAATATCGCGTTATGTTTCTGGAAAAGATATATGATACATAGATAGATATCCCTGTTAAGAGTAAAACGTTGGTTGTAAATTTTTTTTATATATTTACACTATGGATTGGGTCCTTTATAGCATTGATTGTAAATATTGTAATAAAAAAACTAAATTACAAAAAAATAGCTCTGAGATATTATTTGGAAGATGTGGGTCACTTTCAAAGCAATTTTGTGCGTAGGATGAGAATGCGAAGTCAGAATCGGCCGATCACGTCAAACTTTTCGGGTATTGGAGGTTATGTACAGAATCAATTGTTGTGGCTTTTTTTTACTATTTGTACCATTTCGTATTTCGATTGCCTTTACGTGGTAGTTGGATTCGTAACATATTTTCTAATAAAGTTACAGCCATTTGAAATTATGAGATTTACTGACTTTATCATGCTACTTAGCTGATCCTAAAGTACAGAAGTACATCTTTCAAATAACAATCATCGAGGTTCATTCACTGATTGCAAATCTGATATCGGATTTTGAAAATTCAAAATAGTGAGTCAATTTATCACGAATAAAAAAGATATGCAACGTGATTTAAGGCCAATTGTTTAATAACATATGCGAGTCTGCCCGGTTTCCAACGAGTATATCCAGGATATAATGGTCGAGAAAATTGGCTGGGTTACCGGCTATAGAATATTATCAAATTAAATGCAGAGCGCGGCTAAACACCGACGGGAATGTTCGCAGGAGGATTATACCTACAAGACATAATTGGAAAATACTTTGGTGGATGAGAGACAGTGCCGAAGTCCAGAGTAAACTTATCAACAAACCTTCGTCACTATATATCCAATTCGCCCCATGTTTACTTGCGAAATGTTTCGAGTTATTGCAAGAATCCGCTGCTGATATAATCCCAGTAGCACAAACTTAGCGTCGCCAAGCACGCTTTACCATCGGAAAGCATTTCGATATGAGAGCCGTGAGCGCACATCGCACGTATCAAACACGCCAAATATGCAGCGCCATATTACTTCCGTTTTTCGGTATGCTCAAGCGCTATGTCTTTGTTCTTTTCACTTCTTGTTTCCTTCTTTTAAGGCGCCATTTTGTTTTATCGTTGCCGACTACAATTTGCATTCAATTGTCAAGGTCGTTTTTATGGGAATAATTGCGGAAGAACCTCTCATAAGTTGGAAATTGTTTTCAAAGTGCAGAATGTTGTTACCTAAAAAAAATATCGCATGTCTTCAATTTTCTTGTAATCGAACTCGAATCTGCAATAAAAGTAGAGGTTTCTTTCCTCCATTCCCAGAAAATCTCAAAAAACCGTAAAATAGGACATTTCTATATAGATAAAGGGTGACTCAAGTGTGTCCAATTATCATTAAACTCCTCAACTTGAGGAAACCCATATTCTACTGTTTTAATCCTTCATCACTATAAAAATGCATTTTTTAAATTAAGGTCAATGTAATATAACCTCTAAGTGCGGATATTTTCCTTCAAAACAACTACTTTTGACCCGCCATTTTGGATCCACCATGTTGAATATTAAAATTTTAAGATCAGACACTTTATCGCAGATCTGAATAATTACTGTTAGTGTTTTCTTTGTATGTATAATCGTATGTTTCACAGAGTTTAACAATTAATGAGCTCAGTGAATAGCTAGTGGCACTTCATCAGCACCTTAACGTCACCAAAAAATTATCTTCATCAGCTATTTACGTTTCCTTAATACCATTCTCTGAGATCATTGAACATGAACATCGTGTGTATTGTTTGACATCACTACATCCCATTATTAGATTACACAATAAGTAATAAAAACATAAATTAGATGTTTGGAAAGTATAACAATGACATCTGTGGATTGGGTCATGAATATGTCATTAGTGTTTGAACAATATAAAAGCTAATTTAGGCGAAACTTGTGTGTTACAGTCTTATACTTTCAGCATGCGTTCCTGTTTACACACTATAACTATCTTCTCGTGAGGAAACCTACCAATTGGATGCTTCCCTTTCTAGACATACTTTGAACAACTAGAGATGCTACTTGAAACAGGATACCAGTATTCACTTTCAAGCGTATTGTCCGCATGCTTCGCAAACGCCCACGTGCGACTTGCCTTTAGAGATCTCGGCCGTGTCTATTCTATCCGTCGCACCCATTCTTCTCCAGCCTTTGTTCTTTCATCCTTTAGATTAATATTAAATTAGATCAATTAAATGGATTGCTGCAAAACACTTTTATTACAATGGAATATGCGATTCGTCAACAGGGAGGAATGTGTATGAAACCTTAAACTTCTGCTTCGTTCGAGTCGAGATCATTATTACTTTCAATAAGATTACTTATTCTTTGGTGGAAATTAATTAGAAAAATAATAATCACGTTTTGCTAATATATGTTGCTTATCGGGATCGTCGAGTACGAATTATTAGAATTTCAATTGTCCACTCGGTATCGTGGAGAACACTAAAGGTTAATATAAGAACAAACGAACTGTTGCAGAAATCAGAATACAAGTTCTAACCCTTTTCAGTGTATTTTTTGCAACACAGTGTTATCTACGTTAAATTCCATTATTTCCATCAATTCAAAACCCTTTAGCAATAAACGTGCTCGACTATGTACGACTCTTTTCTACTACGTTTTTAACCATTTCCATTTAGACTCGTTATCCTGCAAAAAGAGTCGTAAAACCTAACTCGTAAAGATGAGAGCAATTAATTTTCAAATGACTTTTTAAAGGTCCCTTCAGGGTGCGTAAATAATCTCTCAAAGGAATTTAAATGCTCGTTCGAAATGCTCAAGGCCTTTTTAAATGGTCTTATTTCGACTATTTCCCGAGCACACCGGTTCTCTCGTGAGGAAATACAGTTCGAGCTGCCTAACTTTGAAAAATGCTAAAAAAGCGGATACGTAAACTCGGATAAGAATGCGGTCGTCGCCTCTGTACCTCGGAGTCGTTTGTCCAGCGCGATGGTCTGCAACAAAAACTGAAAAAAAATCAAGATCCGCGGTTAATGAACGGCGCACAACGGTTTCGGTGACCTAGAGAGCCGAAGAGCCATTTAGAAACGACGTCGACGGGGGATGGATTTGCATTTTTTCTCATTTAAATCCCAAGCCGGAACAACGTTCGTTCGTGTCAGGAAGCGATGCGAGGACGTCCCTTTAAATTGCGTCCCTCGAAAAGCTCTACATCGGGCGTACCTCTTTCTTTAACGTACATAATCCCGCATTCACGCAGATGTTGAAGACAATGTATCTCCGACTCTCTTCGTCCTTTTCTCTCTTGAGCGAAGGAAAAAAAACCAAGGCATCGAAAGGAAAACAAGAATAATAAGAACGACGTAGCGCGGAAGAGAAGATCGGACAGCTGCCGGGCTATTCCGTATTTCGAGTTTTTGCAAAAGGACCAACGTACATCCAAGATTTAGTTGATCGGAGGAGCGGAAGGAGCGGCCATTGGCCGGGGCCTTTTCCCGGAAATTCCGGAGGCTCTTGTCCATTGGACGGCTCGCGAGTAATTCGCGACCTGCTGGGGGTCCTGTTTTGATTATCGAAAGGGACCCCCCTGGCTGCTAAGTTCGAGGGTTCTGCGAGAGACACCCTGCGAAGGGTCCTCCATTCGCAACAATGGTCACCCGACGGGTTTCAACTGTGAGAAGATACGTTGTGGACGATACGCGATACTCGAGTCCCTGTCCGGGAACCTGTTCCTGGCCCCCCTGCGAAGGGCCACGTACCCAACGACGAGTTTCTCTCACACCTTCCACTACCTACGTCACTTCCCTCCAGGAAGATGCGCTACGGTGTCGTTAATGGGTTATTTAAATGCCGGAGTGGCGATGGATCTTTTTAAAAATTGCCTCGTATGTAGGGCAAACGTGACGTTCGGATTCTCACGGAAATTAAATTGACATATAAATAAAGAACAAGTTTTTTTCTTTTTTCAATGTCTTTGAATATTTTACGTCGTTACTGAACAATCGATTCTGTAGCGCCGCGATTACTGCTAGTTTATTAATATTCTATGATCATGCAGCGTTGCATTAACGCATCAATTTTTCAATTAAACCATTAACGCTGCAGCGAAAGGAGATTTTCAACAAAATCTTGCATTCTTGTATGCATAACTCTCCTTTGTTCATACATAAATCACGAACATTCATAAAAAAATGAAAACAAGTTTTATATATAATTTTACTATATAACCATTGTATTTTGATTTATTAAAATATAGATAAGATACTAATTCTGGTATTCGACGAATATTTAAATCTGAATCAATACTTTGTTGAAAATTAATTATTCGCTTTGCTTTTATGACTGACTTTTTGTGCATCCTGCATTTATTTTTACGTTGATAAGTTGCTAAAAATGGCCAACTCAAGATTTTGTGTCAATATTTTGTTAATATCTGAAGAGACTGGTCGTTTGTAGTTCGTAAATTTAGAAGGAATAGTATCTGAGTAATTAATGTTTCTTTTTATATACTGTAGTTTACGCGAAAGTAGAAATTATAAACTTTTAAATTATTACTGATTAAACACAACGAATTCTTGTTCTCTACTGCAGTGAATCTAGGATACGGGAATATTTAATGAACGATAACCGTGGTATTTTAAGGTCATATTTAGTACAGCTTAGATGTCAAACATTTAGAAAGACTAATGTCATATGTTATCAGTAATCTACTATAGATGATTGGCTGATTGCAAAGAAAGCGAAATGCCAGAGGTTCATGAGGGCGAAAGTTCTCTGTTTGAGATTTAAACATTATTTTTTTATGCAGTAGGCGTAAAATATTCTTGCACCTCGAAATTTGGATCTAAAATGTCAATATCACATGTCTGTGGGTGTCAAATTTATTTTTCGATTCAAGCGGCGTAAAATGACCGCTGGACGCCCACAAGAGGGCGTAAAATGGGCATTTTACGCCTGCTGAATCGAAAAGTACTATTACGCCCCAGGTGACGTGAAATGAGCCTTTTAAGCCCGCAAATGAGGGCGTAAAAATGGGTATTTGATGCCTACTCCATCAAAACAGTAAATTTCCGTAAAATAAAGTTTTAGGAATAATATTTTTCTCCCGAATGGGTGTAAAATTCGAATTTATGCCCGGAAGTGGGAAATTTGATTTGATTTGAAACCATTTATTTCGTCCTGGACAAAAAGGTCCGTGGACAATTAGCCTTTACAATGTAAAAATACAAAAATAGAGAACCTTTATACTAGTCTTAATTTCTAAGTGGTCCCGCTCGCCGGTGGACCAAGATTAAGCTTAACAGTTATACTCTAATGTAATACTCTAATGTAATGTAATATCCCGCAATAGTGATAAGAAAAAAAAAACAAAGTAGAATAAGATACATTCAAATATAATAGGATACAATATTCTCACTTAGTGTGAGTGCTAGGTCGCAAATGTTGTAATAGTGCCGTTTTGAAATGATTGATTATTAAACTGTAAATTTCGAAATGTTATTAATCAAAATAAATAATGTCTAATTATTCATTTTTCGTACATCCGATTATGGACATTCCACGTGACTTTATTTCTTTACCTAAAAGGCTGTATTTACAGATCGGTAGTATAAATTCTATTGTAGTTTTCCTACTGGGATTACGCATCACATTTCGTGACATCGAACACGGCGTGTTTGTATTTAATACACAATGCAGTCAATCAATATACAAAACGAAATTGTTAATATTTATGAAAATAGTTCGTTAAACGTCGGAAATACTTGAACTTACTATTTTTTTAGTTGGATTGTGTAATAGTTGAATTGCCTACATGACATTACTGAGCTATCACAAAATTTTTTTCATTTTCCAATTTTTTATAGTTACAAATTTACCAAATTTGAAATAGTTCCTTTAACTGTGGTTGGTTAGCCATCTTTACAAACTCGTTTGTTGTGCTATTTTTCAGATATTTGAATCAACTATTCTATCCTTTTTTATTTGGATTTTTTAATATACATAACATATTAATAGCTTTAGAACTTCTTGCGACACTAAAGTATCTCGAGTGAACTATGCTATTTTAGGAAGAATACCTAATATTAAATTTTTTTCATGTAGAGTTACATTTCGCATCCTTGATGTATATTTCGTACTATCGGCCAATTTGAATCAGTCAAAAAAAATAAGCAGGTTTTACTCCTAGAAGAATTGATCTTTGCATTCATGTAAAATACTTAAGTTACAATCAATGAAATAAATGATTTCAGAATCTAAAGGACGAGATTCAATTTTGCCAATGGAATTAAATCACCTGTAAAAACACTGCCAAAAAACTTCCATTACATGTACATCAATTCTTCACAATGTATATCTATATATACATAATATATAGATGTATTAAAAGAATTAATGTACTGTGATTTAAATGTGCCATGTTCATGACATTTTTAACATCGTAGACACTAAGTCTATATGAAGAAAACGTAATATTTGTTCTTTTTAAAACGGCAAAGTTCACTTCAGTCACTTTAGTGTCTAACGAGATTCTGATTGTGAAATATACTCAAAAATCTAAATTAAAAACAACTGAAATAATTTTTCGGATTAACATTCAAAATTAGTACAAGTAGTGTTGACCAATAAAAAATATCTAATGAAATTAATTCATCAGTGACCATGACTTTTCGAAAATGTATGATTCTTATTTATTTGTTATAATTCATTATCTATTTTCAATTCCCACCTTGATATTTTTTACGGAATCTTATGTAAGGGTTAAAATTATTTGAATTCTTATATTAAATTTGATTCGTCTGATAGTAACACAAATCTGTAATATTTCAGTAAATTCTTTGCTGTTGTTCAGGAAAATGAAATTTTTTGGACATCTGTTCCACTAATGAGGAAAAGCACGAATGTAAATGGCTAAAGAATAAATATTAAAAAAAATGGGAATAAGAAATTTTAAAATAAAAAAACGGCTTCAGCATTAAATTATAAAGTGAAGCCGTCAACTATTCATTGTCAAATGTTGTCTGGAAACCGAAGTATCATCAAAACCAAATTTCATTGCATAAACAATTTAGTATGTGGAAAAGAACATATGCAATATATGCCTAAGCAATTGGCTAAACAAGATTTATCTTTTTTGAAAGAAATAATGGTTTATTTGATATCTATATTGTTTTAATTGAAACACTTAGTCCTCGATACACTTACAGAAGCGGCCTTTTAGAAAGTTACATCCCTTCAAAGGAAAATCATCTATAACAATTTTTTTTCTTAAAAATTAAAATAAAAAAAGAAGGCACGAATCCAGTTTTTACAAATTTTATTCGATTAAATGCATTTGAAATTAAGAAAAAGGATATTGAAATCTAAAGTAAGTAAATCTAATTACAGATTTTCAAACATTCATTAAAAGTGTAATGCAAATTTAACAAAAATAAAAAAAAAAGTAATTTTATCAAACAAATTGTATAATCGATTTACATTAAGATTTTTTGATACATTTGAGCTATCGAAGTTGTTTTACATTTACTTATCCTTTACTTTTTGTGAAGCCAATAATTAAGATTTTTAATACAGGATATAAAAAACTAATCGTACTCATTACTGAAGCATTCTTTTAACCATCAGCGTATTCGAATTTTGATTCGAAAGTAACTCATACTAAATATTTTGTCTTTACTTCAATGTTTACTGTGGTTACTCTACGTTGATTTAAAGTTAGTATTAAAACTTGAATTTGCTGGATTATATCAAACCACTTACAGTCATCGTGAAATTATATCATGATAAAAATATTTCAATTTCATTATTTACTTTCTGCATTTCTTATTTTAACTCTTATTTTAATCTTCTTTTAAAACGCATTTATGTATTCTGTCAGTTATTTAAATTCTTTTTGGTAAACCTTTACAAAACGGGCATCGTCCCAAAAAAAAATTTAAGTACACTATTTCCATGTGATTTTGCCTGCTGATTACGAATATGATGATAAAAATTTGGGGTCGGACGTACTGAAGTCGCTATCTTGAAAAAACAGCCCAAAAACTGGTATTTTTGTAGTTTTTTGCATTTATTTTAAAAACTACTAATCTGATAAAAAAAATGGTTTAAACAAAAAATGTAGAGTATAAAATTCTCTACAGAAAAGATACACTACATTTTTTTCGAAATATCAACGATAAGATCGCAAATGAGTGCGGAACGTGCTCAAAATGAGGTTATGGATACTTTCATTATATTATGTATAGCGTTATATAGTGCCATAGTTACAGGGACACTGAATGCGCACATAGGTTTGATCGTTACTCACACCTGGATGGTTCTGGGGCGAAGCCCCCCAGTACACAAGCATCTCCTAGGCTCACGCAGTGGTAATTAGAGAGACACATACTTCACATAGGTTCGATTGTTACAAACACTTATTGGTTGGAGGTTAGGCTAGTATAAAAACGGGGGGGTGGGGGCGGAGCCCCCCAGCACGCATGCACGTCTTAGACTCACACAGTGGTAATTACAGGGACACGCACTTCACATGGGTTCATTTTTACAAACATCTGTTGGTTAGAGGTTACGAAAATGTGTGAAGTACATGTCCCTGTAATTACCACTGTATGAGCCTAAGACGTGCATGCATGCTGGGGGGCTCCACCCCCCAGACTCCCCGTTATTATACTAGCCTAACTTCCAACCAATAAGTGTTTGTAACAATCGAACCCATGTGAAGTACGCGACCCTGTAATTACCACTGCGTGGGCTTAGGGAATTCGTCGCTGTTTTACGTGATGTCCTTTGCGATTACAAAAAAATGCATTCAACCTTTTTTATACAGAATTTCACGTTCTACATTTTTTGCTGGAAACATTTTTTCGTCTGAGGCTTAGTTATCAAAATAAATACAAAAAACTAAAAAAATACCCATTTTTTGGCTGTTTTTACAACATAGCGACTTCAATACGTCCGACCCCCAATTTTTATGATCATATTCGTAATCAGCGGGCAAAAATACATCGAAATAGTGTAGTTAATTTTTTGTTTGCGAGGATGCCCGTTTTGTAAAGATTTACCTTCTTTTTTTATAGGATTCAATATTTCTTGCAAAATTTAAAATATTCGATGTATACTATTGCTTACCTATTTCGTATCTCGCAGATATATAGATAGTGACACGAACATACATTTGTTACTATATTAATGACATATAATAGGACACGAAAAATAATATTATAAAATACTAAATTTATTTCATGTTGGAAGTTATGAATCAAAATAACGAAAATTTAGCGATTTCAAGTAAAATTCGGAGCGCGATTTTACGCAGCTAATTACAAATTTAAATTACCATTAACATTAACTGCAAATTAGCATTGTAAATTTAAAATAACTTCGAAGAGTTCAGAGAATGGGATATTTCATTATTACAAGATAGTTTTTTTAAGGTTTAATTATGTTCTAGTGATTTCCTACAAATTTTGACTGCGGTCAAGAACAAATTAGAATTTTGATCACGTTTATTATATCAATATTTATAATATAAAATTTGCGAGACTTTGCAATGTTACATTTTTATCAGAGCGCTTCGATATATTTGTTACGAATAACGGTAGATTTTCCTTTAAAATTATTTTATGTACGATGAACCCCGATTAATCATATTTTTAATTCTAACATCAGTTGACTATCAAGACAAACTTTTTCTTACAAACTTTTCCAAAATCCATCCATTTTGGATCAAACTACAAAAAGAAATCTGATTGTGATTATTTTTTTTAGATAATTCAGAGTAAATATTGGGCACGTTTAGATTTAGATTTAGATTTATTAGAGAAAACCCTGGGATAAACCCAAAGGGTAAAAAGTTTAAAGTGTTATATCACTGTGGAATTTAAAAAAATAATTCTTTCAATTAAACGCTGCATAAGATCTTAAAAATAAGATAGAACATTGTTTATAAGGCGAAATATTTTGTAAAGTCATGAAGATTTCATAACAAATTTAAACGCTTTTTTTCTCAAAAATTCATGTTTTGACACGGCCAGAAAATATTTCGCTTAATTCTTTACTGATTTATTTGAAATTTGAACAGAATTTTTTAACAAGATTTTCTAGAGAAATGCGTAGGGATTTTTTTATATTTTTACATTTTTAGCGTAGTATATTTTTAATGAAGAAAATAAATTTTTTTTCTTCAAGTCTCAATCATTCTTGTAAAAAGTTATATCAAAAAGCTCTTCGTCTTTTTTGCGCTTTTGTTTAGAAAATTGAAAAAAGTTGTTGAAATTTTGTTTCATATTTAAAAAGAAAATATTTATAAATATTTGATTATATTGAAAATAATGTCCTATAAGCGTGATTTTAATTTTTTTTCTGTTCTCTAGGGAAAAATCTTGAAATTAGATGATATTTCAACGATCTAGAGTGGCTTACCTATTAAGGACAAAAAAATAATTTAAAAATATTATTAAAAAATGTTTATTTAAAAAATTTGTCCGCCATGGGATTGAACCCTACCTAAATCCCATTCACTTAACAATGATACTACACTAACTCTAGACGGATATGTAATGTATTAACGGATACTTATTGCAAACTTACTTACAAAAGTATCTATCGATACAACAATTGTTTTTTTTTAACATATACACACAAAAAATTCAACGAAACTTGTCTAAGTGTTTTATAATAATTATATTAATAATTGTATAAAAAAAAGATCACATTTGGATCACTTTTGGATCTCATAAGACTTTATCAATCATTTACTACATATTAATCAGTTTTTTATGACTTGGCCAAAATATTACTAAGATTTTTGGAAATTTACTATTAGTACATTGCCAAAGTTTTAAAATTTAGCAGAAATAGTGATTTTTTTTACATAATTAACTCAAATTAGCATCTGAACTTGCAAAATTTGCATAAAAATTATTGTTAATGTATACAAGCATTAAACAACGAAATATTCATCGTAAATTAGAGAATTGTTTTACTCATTCGCGTTTGACAAAGGATCCGATTCCTTACAAATTTGCAGAGATGATTAATTTCGAGATATTTCTTTTGTTTCGCTTCATTAATTTAGTCTAAGGAATTGATATACTTTTTTTTGTCTGACAATGTGAAGCCAAATGATTGCTCCATTGAAAACAAACTAGAGTTTTTGTCGGACATCGCGCCACATTATAACAAGAGAGATAAAAAGCGAGGATGAGTCGATAAATGGGTGGAGTGAAAAAGGGGGGGTTGCGGAAGGAATGGAAGTAAAAGGTTGGCCGAAACCACCGAGCGGTAAATACCTACAGGTTTACTCACAACGTTTAATTAATGCTCGAATACTGGTGTGGCTTCGTTTTGCCCGCATTGAATTTTCCCTGTTCCATGGGCACAGACCGGGATACGCGGCTGGGCATCAAGGTGCGCGATGGAAATTTCGAGAAACCACACAAAACTGGTAGTTCGGTATAGGGAACCTAACCCAGTTTACTCTTTCACGAGAATATTTGTTATCAAATATTTTTGAACTTCCGCATTTATAACATGCACGATGCCTACCCATGCCGTGATATTTGGGAAATAAAGGGTCGGAATTATTTTTTTTGTCAGTTTCTAATTTTTGGGATGTATTAAAAAAATTAACTTGATAATAAACCTGACAAAGGTTTCAGTATAGTAATCGTGTGATAGTACTCTTCAAAATTATTCTTTGATGAGAGTTTTTGTTTCGGCACAATTTGGTTTTGGTGTAATAAATATTGCAAAAAAATATGTGTCTTTTCGTTTGAACATTGATTTAAGTTTCAATCTATCTTTATTTTGGACAGAGTTATTTAACAGTCATTATGAGAAGATGTACTATTTCAGCTATTAGTAGAAAATATCAGTCACATTACAAACTTTTACATTTAGGGTACAGAAATTAAAAAAATAATACATACATTTTTGCTGAAGGATACACGGGAAAAAATAAATTAGATGTACTCTTCAAGCGCATCCTTGTTTTCCCAAACACATGTCCAAACATAAATGCAGATGAAAAAAAAAAATAACTGGATTACGCATAAAAAAATTAAAAGAAATGATCGAACCACATTATTTTCTCCGTCTACTCTTCACTTAGTAGATTTTCAACGATGACACTTGATGTTAGATGTTGTGGATTGTTGTGAAATGTATTAGAGCTTTGCGATATCACAATTCTTTTATTGGTCTTGCCCTACCGCCAAGAACAATACCATAACGGATCATTCATGTGGAAATATTGTCAAGATATTTGATCACACGTCAAATTATCACAATGATAAAATATCACTTCGACAAAATACCACACATTTAAAAATGTTTTCGGGCACGCATATACTTTTAGACATTATATATATGGGTAGGCAGAGCTCTGACTGGTTAGGTTAGGTTAGGTTATTTTCATGACGTTGCCATTTTCCGCTTCCCCCTTTTCACTATACGAATTTTTATCTAAAATAATAATCGCGATAAAAACCAGGGTCAAATACACTGGTTAAAAAGCATGAATTTCCGTGTGTAATGTTCAAATTTTTATTGGACTGGTTTTTTATCGCAGTGATACTTTTGATTATGGTTATTATTTTGGCCATGTGATATTTTGTCGTGTGTTAAATTGTCATGTTCTATTTTGCCGTGTGAGTAGGTGTCACGCGGAATAAAGACGTGGAGCCTAAGACAGTACTTAGTAAGTCTTGCTAGAATATTGAATCTTCTTCGTCGTATTTTGTATAAATTCTTAGCTGGAGATTATGAAAACGTCCCTTACTTATAATCTCTTCCATTTAAATAAATTAAAGGAACACATTAATAACCTATAGAAAATTGAAATGGTATAACTGCAACTAACCTGTTAATGAATAAAAAAAAAATTAGGGAATATCGAGTCGAAATTTCTGACTGCGCGTAGCGAGCAAGGAACTACGGAAATACTAATTTTTAAATTAATTTTAAGAAAAACTTAACTTCAACATTAAAGAAGATAATTACTGCCCGTAAACGAAAAAGGATGGAAGACTCATAAATTCGGTGAAATATGCTGGAAAATTATTCACTTTCATGATTTTTAATTTTTCTCTATCATTTTGAATCCAATTTTGTGACCTACTCCCTACCTTTAAATCATTTTGAATTCCTTTTTCCAGGAATTTTGCATTTTAGTACTAATACCAGAATTGTTAAAAATTAAACTGAAACTAGGTACTCGAGGATCTTCTTGGTACCCGCTAATTCCGAATTCGACCTTCGATATTCAAAATTCAAGATGGCGGATCCAATATGTCGGCCGCACAATTGATAATCGATCGTCTTTGCTTACAACTTGTTACGCCGGAGTTTTCGTGGTCGCTGAATCCCACCTTAGATTTTTAACATTCAAAATCTAAAACCTCATTACTTAAAGACAATCGTATGGCTTCATTTTTTATTATTTTATCTGCCATTTTTATTCCATTATTATATCGGCCTTTTAAATTGTTCAAATCCAAGATTATGTTCTTAGACAACGACCCCAAAATACCTAGAATAAAATGTTTCAAACCAATCCCAGCAATTTTCTATTTTTTTTCCCGTATGGGATCCACCATTTTAAATTTCGAAAACTTTATATTCATAATCAGCGACTTCAAAAAAACCCAAGTAACAAATTTCAAGCAAATCCGAACAATAATTGTTAATTTTGTCGTCCGTCATTTTGGATTCACCATTCTGAATTTTGAATATCCAAAATGAGTTTATAATCAGCGACACTCTTCCTCCCCTAGTAACAAATTTTTTAACCATTAAGCAACAATTTCCTTTTAAAATACATATTTGTTACATTGTTTAAAATAAAGTAAACATAATGATGAGAATATTTTATTATTTAAGTTTTTAAACATCTTGCCAAAATAAGTAAACAAATATTTACAAGACATTACAATTTTAATTACTTGAAAAATAAAAAAAGTGATTTGAAAGATGGTGCCGATCCAGATCTACTCTTTTATTACACATATATATTTCTTACATATATTTTCATGAAATATTATACTGTTTTTCCATGTATATTAGATAAATCATTTTTTGTTATTGTAATTTTCTTACCCAGAGTCTGGAACAAACAAATAATGGATTCATGATTATTTAAAGGAATATTGGTAATTAACGTACAGTAGAGCCCCGGTATATTTACTCAATCGGTTCCACGCCTTCCCCTCTCGTCTCGTTACATGCACCAAATGAAGATAGCGTCACTTCTCCCACTCCCCTCAGTGACGCCACAGCAAGTTCTTCCTGAGACCCCAGCGCGCACGGTGGTGGAAAAAGTGAGCGGCGACACGCAAATATAACGAGACGGAACAGGGAAAATATACGGTACTAAATATAGCGAGACGCAATTATACCGGGACTCTACTGTAATATGTAATACGATTCTACTGAACTGTAATAAAAATGTATGTAAAATATACTTGAAATAATGTGAACTTTCATAGTTTTATTAGTATATTCGTGAAACGTATATTAAATTGATTTTTAAATACGTTTCATAACCGGTGTGTACTTTTTTGTGTCAGATTTACATATCAAGAAGGATTTTTCAACGTTTAAAAATTAACAAATATATTATAAACGTGTACAACTAAACGTTTCATATGTCAACAGTATTTTTAAACCAAATTCACCTTTAATAAATGTATATTAAACAATAGTGTTTTTATTTAGTAACTTTGTTTATGAACATTTATTTCAATCTGCACAGTTCCAAAAATGTCCAAGGCAGCAGACTAGTAAAACAAAATCGAGGTTCAAGCGAACAATTTTATAGTAATCAAAGTATTCCCATGGCTGCATTTTCCACTCATGCCCAAATCGAATAAGAGAAAATCAGGAAGTGGTTCGCATATTCCCTTAACTGGAGCAATCTCTGCCTCGATTCAACCATTTTCTGTTTCTGAAAAGTGTAATATGGAGGATGCTCATGTATTGTATGGACCTGCACTTGTATTATGAAACAACGTTGACAATAGTAAATATTTACATCAGAATTAGGATAACAAGGAGAGATACTTCATTTTCAAAAAAATTATTGAACAATGACATATCAAAAACTTATTTTTTTATGCAATGTGGGTAATGTGCAGCTTTACGCATTTTTAAATGCACTTTACTTCACTCACTTGAATAAAAAAATATTGTTCGACGCGTGTGCGAAAATGTTTTTTCTACCCATATGAATGCGGACCTCTCTTTCAGCTCATCCCTCAACCCTCACATTCGTAGAAAAAATTTTTGTGCACCTGTATCGAAAACTACTATTTTGGCCCCTTAACATTTTAATTCGAATAATTCATCACAGATAATATACTTTTCTTGTAATTTTGTTATACAATAGATATATTTATTAACTCGGTGCTTTCGGACCCTGACTGCAGTGCGGGAAGTTCTCTTTTTGTACACTTTTTGCTCACTCATCATATACTCATTGTATCGGTTCACTTGTGCGCAAATCACCCACTTCGCTCACTTGTATCGAAATGTACTATTTTTTTAATAATGAATCCTGCGATTATCACATGATAGTTCTAATCACATAATATTCCTTAGTCAGGTGTTTTCAGAAACGTCGTTTACGAAAGGGACCATAGAATTTTGAAATGAAAAAAAATGTGAAATGTCAAATCCAACATGGCGGACAAATTGTTATTGACTTGTGCAATATAAAACAGCGAGTATTTAGAGTTTACGGAAGCGACTTTAGATTCTTGACAACAGAAAACCAGTTTCAAGTGAATTGGAAAAATAAATATTCGACAAAAGGTTACGTTAATTATGTGATATCATATTTTGAATTTTGTAAATATTTTTGTTAAAATTAAATTTTTGTGAGAACCAGAAAATGATAAAAAAATGTTTAATATCGAATTATCAGATTGACCAATTTCGGACGCTAGATTTCCAAAATATTCATGTATTAAATGTGTGACCGTACATTACAAAGGCTACTCATCCGAAACGAACGGAATGACGGCAATTAGCGCGTCATCGCTAATCTCGTGGCGAGAGAGAAAGGTCAACGGGACTTTCATCTTCCATGCGGAAAGTTCGTCCGCTGTATTTCAAAAGTCTCGTGTGGAATCGATCGTCTGCCACTTCGTTAGGTTGCGGCTAGTTTCATTACCGTGCCCTTCCCGTTCTCTCTTTTGTAAAGGTAGTACGAGAGGAAGGAAGGGTAGTTTTTCTATTTAAAAATAAACTCGAATTATGATTTTATTTTTTTTTGTTATAAAAGTATATCAAATTATATGTAATGTTGAAGAACCGGAAAATATCTGAATAGCGGCGCTCTCCAAAAATACATTTTCCTGTTCGCGTTTGACCATTACACAAAAAATATATGCATCGCCCCGGGCAGCAATTTCGAATTTTACGAGGGGCCGTGCTCCATTGGGGAAGGAAGCAGGGAATATTACTGGAAAGAAATGAAGGACGTTTGCATAGACTCCATCGTTTCAAAATCGAACATTTTGGATTAAATCAGAATGAAGTAAAATTATCAAATTTGACAATCGACGCGTTACCACAAGCAGACGCGTTAAAGCAGGTAATGATGCGAACAAATCGCATAGGGAAGTCCAACTCGATGAAATTTCCGTGGAGCGGCGCACCTCGAATATCACGAATTACTACAAATCTTGAGAAACTTTGATACTCGATTTCGGAGCGATTTCGAGAAACTTCCGTGACAAGAAAGAAAACTAATCAAGCGCGATGAAAGCCTCTGAATCGTTATAATACCCCTTCCTGGTCTTTTTACGGAAGAATGGATAGGAGAGGAATCGAAAACCGTGGAGTATCATCTCCAGACCGCACGGATAAGTCTTAGAAATCTCGTATCTGCAGCCTCGCAAAAGAACGGCGGCGCTGGAGCTTCTTATACATTAAAGCTGACCATTCGCGATGCTCTTAATCAAATTAATGACAGTTTCCTTTGACGCAAGTATTTTCCAGCAAATTCAATAAAAATAATCTCTTAGTGGTTTTAACCTCATATTATTAATGGGGTAGTCCATAAAACATCAGCTGATAAAAGTCAAGAGTGAAATGTGAGGTTATTTCGTTTCGCATGTATCAATAGAAATACTCTGACTCAGCGCTGCGACCTACTAAAAACTTCCACATGTTTCAATTTCAAGAAAAATCTCGTAGTCGGATTACGAATCATGGAAATGGACCGGGTAATCAGAATGTACTTCAATTTCCTACAGGCGAAATAAGTAACTTTTATTATCCACAAATATTATGAGTATAGTAGCATTAGTTTTAAGCTGCATAGTCATTTTAGTAGCTGGAAAAATTTGTTAATTCTACGCTTTAGCTAGATACTAAAGTTTTATACTAAAGCTTTATACTAAAGCTTTAGGATATTTAAAAATGATAATATTTAGCTACATAGATAGATAAATCAAGTCGACTGCGTAATTCTGAGACCAGAATATACTTTTTCGACGGTTTTTGGTGCTCCAAATCTGAAATTCAACTCAAGATCGCTTAACTGGCTTTGATTTCCAAGTATGCTGAACTAAAAGTACAAAATCATTTGCAAATTGGTAAATAGTAGGACCTCCAAAATTGACCCCCGCAAAATCGACTAACTTGTCAAATTGTCTGGACAAAAACCTTCGAAATTGATTGCCATTGGGGAAACACTTTCCCTATTCTTCTCTCAAGCAGTTTATTGCATTCTCTACAAAAAGTAAATAAATGATAAGAAATAATTATAGCAGTTATTTTTCGCTAACTTTAAGGAGCTTGATTGAAATTGCAGTCAATTTCGGAAGTCCTACTGTACTTACCTTTACAATGCCGTTGGGTATACTGGAGTATCTACATTTTTTCGATGATATATGAAATTTTTATATTTATAGAGGGTTCGCAGATAAATTCATAAAGGTAAACATTTCAAAATGTGATCTCGGCGATAAATGGAATTTAATATATGATCCCTAGTAAATTAAGATGATATTTATAGTTTTTTTAGTAAGAGAAAAAATTCAATCTTTCACAGCCTTTAATATGGTCCAAAATTGGTGTTTTTGTATTTGTAGGTTAGGATATCTCGGTCAATATACCAGAGCCGATGGAGAGATTTTTACCTCAGATTTAAATTCACAGCATCAAATACATCTCGGTCAATCTCATCTTGTCTTAAGTATACGATTTTTGAGTTTTGTTGACCCACTAATTTAGCGAAAAGGTAATCTGGGGATCAAAACGTTCATTCTACTAATTTAGTGATGTCCAGTAACAAAACAAAAACAGTAATAGAAGCAAGCAACATTTTTCAGCAGATTTATATTAGGGTGTATCGAATTTTTCAAAATCGTAGCAAGCAATATTGAAACGATAGTTTAAGATCACGATTCATGAAAATGGATTTAAAGAAATTAATAAAAAATACCTCTCGCAATCGCGCATTTGGGCATTTAGCCGTTTTTTTCATTTCCCGATAACTTTTTTTGTAATTTAAATTGTGCCCAGAGTATGTCAAACCCACACCGCAAATAAAATTTTGAAAAAGTAAAAGTGGCGAATATGAATATTTGTGTCCCGTAACAATAATCTGTTACAGCAATCTTGAAAAAAAACTGTCTATTTGAACCAAAAATTATTTGGTAATATATTTTCGGTGTATTTTGGACCCATCATAACGAATATGATATAACAAATTGATGCGCGGTAACTACACAGAGAAAACGAAAAAGGTTAATAGAACCTAACTTAAAGTTAAATTAACCATTTCTATATAAAACAAAAGCATCATTCCATTTACTATTTCCCGATACTTAAATATGCAGCATAGCACATAACCTCAAATGTACCGTAGCTATACAGCTAAATAGTCAATAGTGAATTTAGTAAAACTGATTAAACAAAAATAACTACTTATCATCATAAACAGTAATTATTGTATGTTATATTTTACAATATTATGATTTATAAAAATAAGATGCTGTCAACTATAACTATTTACGATGTTAATTGTACTATTATGAAATGTTATAATCATTTCTACTTTTTCTTCATGGTTCCATTAACCTTTTCTTCTCTCTGTGTATTACTTATCAACGACTAGTGATCAACTATAATACGTCGTAATAGTCGGAGTTCAATTTTACGAACTTTGATAATTTTCACCCTTAAGGGGCTTCTAAAGTCATCCGCCGATAAATTTGGAATTTACACAAAAAAATATAATTCAAAATTCAGGCTCTATAGTATCTTTCTATAAGATTCTAGTTATCTGTTTAGCTCAATGAGTTAGACAGGTTAAACATCACAAATCGGCATTTTTTTCGAAGAAATCTTGAAAATGAGTTGGTACTCATTCGCCGTAGTAACTTTAAAATCATCCGAGTTATTGCAAATGAAGCGTTTTTTAAAATAAAAATTCAATGGGTTGCTATCGAATTCTATACCAATTATAGTACTAACTTTTTTGGTCAATTTAAACACCCTATATGCATACATATGCTAAATGTAATTTTTTAGTAGAATTTATTAATTTTTGCATGTAATTATATTTTTTACCGCGTACTAAATTTAGAAAGTTTTAAATAGATTATATGAATATTGTAGAATTATACAATATTCTCAACAGTTCTTTTATAATAATGATATAAATTTCATAAATAAATAACATATTTATATCCAATATCAGGTTTATAGATTCCACAATAATTCATTAAAAAGAAATATGTTAATTAGTACATAAAACATATTGTTTTTTAAATGGTCATCACAGGAGTGCTTCAAAAACACAGAAATAACATCCGGAAATTCTTCTCAGATAAAGAAGCAGAATGGGACTTTTACACAACAACTCATGGCAAACGAGCTGCAATGGGATTGCCGTTACTACGAAATGTCTCGCTACTCAAGCTAATTTGCAACGAGGAGTACAAAACCCAATTTGGAATGCCCTTCAGCTATTCAAATGGGCGCAAGCTAAATTGCACGACATTAATTTCGCTTGTCTTGATATAATAGTACGAATGACCACCCCGCAATATTTAAAAAAGTTATTTTGTTACAAATGTCCGTGAAACCAGAATTATATGTTCAAAAATAGAGAACATTGTGTTTTCTAGTTCAAAAATACATTCATCATTAAATGCGTGGGTGTTTGCATTGATGAGAATAACTGCTGTTCGATCATTTTATGAGTTTTCACGTTTTAAGTTTCCTGGCATGACAATTGGGGAAAGTTCTGCATGCATGTAATGTACGCAAATTTCGGAAGGAACTTTTTTAAAGAATGCACGAGACAATACATCTAAAACTGAAACGATAGAACAGAAACTCGGATTTATGCAGGAATGGGTCAAATTTTATTAAAAAACAAAGTTATTAATAACCTATGATTTTTGAACTATCATTTACATAATATACATCTTCATATTATACATTTAATTCAGGGCCGTCTTCTGCAGTATTTTAAATATTAGTAAGACACTTAATATTTATTATTTTTCTTAGTCCCATTTTTCACATAATCAGGATTAATTACACAAATTTATATGCACTTGAAAGACAATGTTTTTTTATTTGTCTAATTATAAGAATTTCAGTTTTTTCCAATTCCGATTTTTACCTCCAAGTACTATTGTAACTATCATCACCGTTTTCCATCTTTCGTTATGTCAAAAATAAAGAAAAATACCGATTATGGATATCTTCCTATGATACGTCCGCAAATTAAATTGTAAATAAAAATTATAACGTTTTTATACATTTTGTTACCCAAGGCTAAGATTAAATTGCAGAGGTGTGAAGACATTCACGATGCGAGTAACTAACATTTTACTTGCAGAAGTTTGGGCGAAGTACCCTGGTCCTTAAAGCGGAAGTGAAATATTCACAGGCATAAATTAAAGCAGAAATTGTTACCTCAAAAACAAAGTTCCATGGTAAAATACAAATTTCGTGTTCTTCTCTTGCAATGGTTTGCGTTTTAATTTGTTATTTATATTTTTTGTTGGTATTTTAACCATTTTTTGATTCAGGTTACATGCAGCCTGCTGCTCAAGCATTAATTTACTATTAATAATGGCTATCGTTTCTTTCGCAATCCTTGAGTTTTTAATTATAATAACTCTAATAAATTTAAATTATTGCAACAAAAATGCATCTTATTTTAAGTTTTATGAATTTCAGGCCATAAATGATACTGTAGGATATGAGCTTATATCAAGCACGGCATTGGAAAATCTGATTTACCTTGATTTAATGTGTTTGTCAGAATAAACAAATTCATAACTCTCCTGATAGAATTGCTCTATAAAAATTGCACTTGAAAACAATCAAAATTCAACTCCATTTCTAAAATAGACACCTGCACACCCTTTGAATCTAAATACGGTTAAGACATCCATTCGTCACAAAGATCGTAATCTCGCCCTTTCATTCTACTTGGAAATACGCATAAATAAGTCATACCTCGATTTGTATAGCATACATTATACATTTAGAATACTAAACAATTTTTTATGAGCACTTTTATACCCTCCTACTTTGTAATTTAAACATGGAAAATAAAATTTTGTTTGGATATTGGATTTTGAAGGAAAAATGTATTATGAATAAAATGTTCAACGAGATTTTTGATGACTGACTATTTTTAAGAATATTAATATTTAATCAGAGCTGTATTCTTGTCTATATTTTTCTCATAAAGATAATGTGGAATGTACTTGGAATGTAAAATTCGGCAAGTCACAACCCCTGAAGAGGGACTCTAGATTAGTCCGAAACGTTGGGTACAAAATAACATAAAAAAAAGTTTTTATTGCTCGCGGTAGTAGACGGAGGTCTACTATTGGTATGCAATTAAACAATTATTTTTCGGTACTATAACTGTAAAATCCGATTTTAGGGCCTACTTTTAGTACGTAAAATGAAATTTTACGGATCACGTGGAACATGAATCAGCGTTGTCAAAAACATAACCCTTACGACTAAATATATTCACGAGATTAGAAAAGTTCATAAATGTTTGTGGAATGAGAGTAATTTTTTGTGTATAGAACAATTTTGTCCATGTATTAAACCTTAATCCCGACTCCAGGGTCGTTTTCGACCCAGAGAAAATTCGAATTGCACTTTATAAATTACACAATTGTAAGCATTTTCAAGCGGCAGGACATATTTGATCCAGGTAGTGGGAGGAAAAGGCTTTAAACTGGCCGTTGGAACTAAGGGTTAATCTGTATTACCGATCAATGAGTTAGTTCATGTTATACAAATCACTGGGAGAAATCCCTGACCAAATTTCATTATTTCTCTGATTATATTTCACTCTTATTGTTTCCAACGTAATCCGCTTGGCGGATCTAGTAGATACTGGCCTAACCGAACACCTGCGGAAGCTCCCGAAACTACCTGTCTCGTTCGTAGATACCCCACACTTCTGTAAACTAATCACTACATTCAATGTGCATAGTGTAACGGATTTCGGCAAGTCTAAATGACCTTGAATTGTCTATAAGATTGCCGAAAGTAAACATAACGCCCTTTAAGGAGAGGTTCTAGTCAAAATGGACCAAAAAAACTTTTTTTTATTGCTTTATTTTCATAATTTAAGGTCTTAAAAATGTGTAGGCAAAAGGATATTTCCCTATCTAATTTATTTTACGAGTTATAGGGTATAGACGAGAGAGCGCGTCGGGGAAAAACAGGTGTTCGTCAAACTTTTTTCTCGAAACACCTTTTTTTAAAATGTAAACTTTTTAAAATATAGACAGATAGATGCCACAATAGTTTTCTAAAAAAAATATGTATGTACTCTAAAAAAATCATGAAATTACGCACATTTTCGGGACTCTGGGCTTGAACCTCCCCTTAAGTTGAAAATTCTCTGCCCCACCACTGCACCCTAACCACCTCTTGACAATTTGACTCGGAAAATCCGAATTCGAATTGAGTGGTTTATTATAAAGGGAGTGTCGAAGGGGAAAACGCACGAGAATCGGCACGGTGGTGGGAGGCACAAGCTGTTCGAGGCGCCTCGATGCGGTTTAGTTCGATGACCTCAAGAAAGCAACAACGAAAAATTTATTAGTGTCAGGGCTGTTGATGAGATACAAACGACACTCGAGGGTAGGAACTACGGAATCCTTAATGACTTAATCGTCATTAAGGATCATGGAGAAGATAATTGGATATGATGGAATTTATAAATTAGAATGAAACTGAATACATTTACATCCTATGTTTCTGCAAGAATGGGAACAAATTTCCAGAGTTTCCATTTGTAGCTTGAAAGTCGTTAATTCAAATTCTGACGAAATTCATTAGAATATACAGAAAAAATGTAGAGTTAAAGTATTTTTCAAGGATGTACATTCAGAATGTAAAGGATGGCCAGTTTTAATGTAAATGCAATAAATCATTAGCAAGCTTAAAGCAGACTTAAAATCCGGACTCGTGATTTTCATAAAAACTAAAAATAAGTTGGAATATAAAATACTTCTTTGAATACATTTCTAATAGGTAAATGACGTCAAATAATAACCATGAACGTCTCACTCTGAAAGTGTGTAAAAGATTTTAAAATGTGATGTAGTAAAGATATTCCCGTAAAAATTGTTAACGCATGGGGAGTATGTGCTGCAAGCCGGGAAGGAGTTTTGAGGAACATTAGCGAGAAAACGCATGAAAATTGGAGGTACAACGCGACGTGCTCGGTATTCGTCAATCGTGGTTTTTTCGAGTAAAATTTTGTAAGAAGGGAAAATAAATACCAAAAGATCCTAGTCTATGGAAATTTGAGTGTGTAAGGTTTACTTATAATGTTCTCATCTACCATTCTTCAGTTTGTTTCAAACATGGGATTCGAGTGTTTTGGCTTCCTAGCGACGTAACCGACATTTTAACGATCGAACGCTGAATTTTTTGCCCTTTGCGAACGACGTTTACATTGGTCCTTTGAGCCGGATACATCGCGAGGAAGCCGAAACACTCGAATCTCATGTTCGAAACAAATTGGAGAATGGTAAAAAATGACTTAACAACATATAAAAATATCTAAAGCACTAACCTGTGTATGATTCCAGACTTTAGGTTTTGGACTAGATCTGGCCGGAGGTGACGCATTCGCGCTTCCAGCATTAGCTACCGCGGTTGAACTTGACGTATTGGACTTGATGGCCGGCTTTCCACTCTTCTGACTGGGGTTGCTGACGGCAACAGATGTCGTTGTTTGCTGCTGCTGAATGGAAATCTGCTGTTGTTGTTGCTGCTGCTGTTGCTGGGTTTGTTGCATGATCTGTTGAATGAGTTCCAGCTGCTGCTTCGTCAAGCCATCGTTACTCGCACCCGGACTCGTAGCGTTCTGTCAAACAAAGAACCAAACATTACATATGTAGCAATTACTCAAACCACCATGAGTTCATTACAGACATCATCATTGTTAATTAGCACAAATGATCATAGTGAGAAAAAAAGGACTTCTGCTCCTTAATCGTCGGAACAAAGGGATGACCAAGAAATGGAAATGCGGCGGATTCGACGCGCCCGTAATGCGTTAGGGAAGTACATAACAAAGTATTGAATCATGGGCACAATAGCCGAGTAAAGGGTTTTCGCTCGTCCAAGAAAGAAAGTAAATGCTTCTCTTATTGAGAGCCTATATAGTACAACTATGTTCTATGGCGGCGCTTATTCGCTTTTCACAGGCAATCGTTACGCCTGGTTGCCTAAATCGCTCCTGAATTCGAGATTCGTCGGCGAAGCCTCGTCGTCGCATAAAGGGTCTCGCGCCTTGTCGTCGTCATAATCGCCAGCGACGAGGAGTAGGAAACTTTTGTGAAAACCGTCGACGCTGCGATGCTTCTCGTTGGTTAAATGCAGCCCAGCATCACGAACTTGCCGTCGAGGTAAGCGAGGCACGGTTTTCCGCTTCGGTTGCTTCTCCAGCGGCTGTACGACTCTTGCTTTGCTCTGTTTCGTTCTTAGTTTTCGCCCTTCCTCTATCTTTACCTCAATCTCTCTCTCTTTTTACCTAAATCTCTCTATTTTCCTCTCTGTCTTTCCAGAAACGTATGTCTCTTTTCCCCTTAGTGCGTACACCGTATTCTCCTTTGCACTTTACGGCAGAATACCTTTAACCCCAGACGCGTACGGGAAACGCTCGCGAAAAGGCACAGCACTCGACTTTGCCGTTTGGGGCCATCCCGAAACGCCTGCAGTTGCACGTACATATATTTCCGGAGCATTTTCTTCTCGAGAACTTTTTTACACCAAGGCAGCTGCCATGCCATCCCACCACCCTCGTGCTGGTTGCCGAGAAAACTTTTGGATCTCCCACGAATCCCAACCGGATGTTAAATTTAATTATTTAATACTCGCTTGGAATGGTAAAGTACACAGTAGCGCACTTGTTATTGTCGAGGATCGCGGAACAATAAGCTGTATTTTATTAAATGCTCCGGCAAGAGCAACTTCTTATTTTCATTACTAATTGGAAAGACAGAGATTTTAAATCCATTAATAAAGGTGTACTTTTTTGGAATCATTAAAATTTGACATTTTTTTAATTATATTGATGTTTAATTTTGCGAAGGGGCGATATGATCTCATTTTGAGAAGTGTTTTACGGTATTTTCTAACGCTTTCGAGTATGAAAGCAATGAATGTCGAATAGCGTACATAATAAGTTCCATTATTAAAAAAATTTATCAAAAAACATGGACAGTGAAACATCAAAAGTAATAGATATTCCAAATTGTTTCCTGGAGTGCGCATAGACTAAGCATATGAGTGATTCCACGAAACATATAGAATCCGAGGTACTGTCTGATAGTGTTTTACAGTAGAGTCCCCAAATAACTGCATCTTGCTATATTTACGCCCCAACATATTTGTCAGGGTCTGTCGCGTTAAAATTCTCTGTCGCCGCTCTCTTTTTCCCCCACCCTATGGGCTGGGGCCTCAGGAAGGGCCTGCTGTGACGTCACGAACAGAACGGGACCGAGGGGAGTGGGAGAAACGCGTCCCTTTATTTTGATAGATATAACAAGACGGGAGTGGCGGGCGAGCCGGACTCTACTGTATTTTGCTATTGTAGTAAATGTTAGTATCATAATGCCCTCAAATCGAGTTAAAACAATAATAGTCAGTCATCGGAAATCATGAGTGACCAGATCATGTATAATAATAATCAAAACAATCAATTGACCACATTCAGGCGCTACTAACATAAATATTTATCTATTTGGTCTAATATAAAAAGACTATTGACAAATGATTCGGAGCTTTGCTTCACATTTTTGTTTCCTTACTTCGACAATATGATTAGGAATGTAAATAAATGAATGGTAGAAATTTGTCAATTTTTTCTTAGACTGGCCATATCCCCTATACCTTTGACATGGTAAATAAGAATGTTATACAAGAATTGTACAAAAAATATTTCCATTTCTACGAGGGCTAGATTGCCTTTATTTGTTTATATTAATAAACAAATATTAAAGTTTTTTTTTAACGAAAATTGGATCGTGAATGTGGTAAACATTACGAATCCGATGACACATTTTTAAAATTCAAAATGGTTAATTAAAATGACTGAATGAAAATCAATAACCCAATCCACAATCCGTCCCGGGATGTCCTTCGGAGCTCCCAAGAACGTCCAAAAGTCCGCTTTTGGTCCTCCTGAGGTCATCTTCAGATGGACTTGTATTGTTTGGAAAGTTGCTTGACCGTGATGAAAATGGATGTTTAGGTTTTTTGAGGTCGTGAATTGCAATTCTGATGTTATGTTCTCAATATATTATTTGTAATTTATTTTTTTGGAAAATTATAAAGTTCAATTTTTCAAAATGTACCGATTTCAATCGAATTCAAATAAATGCAACTGCAGTGGGAACCAATTATTTTCTGATTGGCCTGAATGATCTCCTTTTTTTTCATGGTGCGTTTTACATTTTGATTCTACATTGGCGATTTTGAGTTTCGAAAATCTGTTACCGGATTTTAATCAATGATCCGGAAACCCTCTGATTAGCCTGTTTCATCATGATCAAGTAAATTATTACATTTTAGTCCGCAATCTTGGATTCTAAATTTTGAAAACTAGATGCCGGATTTATAATCAATGACGCCGAAAAAAACAGTACCAAAAAAAATAGCCGCACTTCGTAGTCTATCAAATATAATTATCTTACAAAAATATATTATCACAAAACGTAAAAACTTCGATTTCAATACAGTAATACGATTCGCTCTAACATAATTCTGTAATGCGAAAACCACAATGATGAAATATGGATTTTACTTAGAAAAAGGACGTTGCCTGGTAACCATCGTTGATTTTTATTTGATATATTCAACGCCACGCTCGTGTAACATTTACGTGAATACGAACAAATTGGCGGCAGCATCAAGAGCATTTTACCTTTTTTAGATCGCTTTTTAACATTTTTGACGAAATGAAAATTTTATCTTCTTATATATCCCGACAGGAGGTAATTATAAATTTTATATTAAAATCTCCTTGTAAGTACTATCTATAAAGGAACGCTATTACTATTTTATAATCACGAAAGTTTATTACATTAAAGCGTTATAATAAATTCAAAGAAAGTAATAATAAATTATTTAAATGTTTTTCGAATTCAATGTTAGACATGCAAGAAATAAAATTTGATTTCGATAAGCATATAAACTATTTAAAGGTATTGCTATATTTAAACTTAAGAATACTTCATAAAAACCATATTAATGGATTTTATAATGTTTCACGCATATACTATTATTATTTAGAGGGAAAAATTGAAAAAAAAATAAAATAATTTTTTTCTGGTTAAAATCGAATAGATTCTGTCACAGCAGATTTCTATTTGTTGTAATGACATAATTATTCTAAAATACAATAATAATTCGAATTGTACCTTAATTATTTTACATATTCATTTTGTAATTAACACATTATTTTTAAAATAAACAATTAAATATTCTGTGCTGTAAATAAATATTTACGTCTCTTGTACGTGTTGTCCAAATATTCATACAAATATTATAATAGAAATCTAAACACAATGATTCTTTTAATTTGTAAAACAGTCAGAAATCCTAAATATAAAAGATATTTTTTTCGAAAGCTGGACCAAGTCGCCATTTTCGTAAAAAAATTCAGAATGTTGAAAGGAGAATTCATGACTAAAACCACCATTATCTTGTATATAAATCTAAATCCACAAAACTCCTAACTTTCGCTTTGAAGAATTAAAACAATATTTATATTGCGATTATTATACAATATTGCGGCCTCAACGAAAAAAAAAAGATATCAGGAAACTTAAAACCATTTAAAAGAAGAAGAGTTATATATTATGATCCCGAGTGTACTTTTTTTGTGAAAATAAACGTACCATCCATACGTAACCTCAAACGTGGACTAAAAGGGTATTTTTTGTACTTTAGAGAAGAGTATCTCAAAATCTTGACGTGATAGAGCAATTCTGCGACCAGATTTGGATTCAGCGCATCCAAACCCTTCGGAAAAGTATAGTCCGGGTTCTGAGTAAGTCGGCCTCATTTTGTTGACCTGTGTCATTAACTTGCATCTCAATGACCTTGAACTTATATTACTCATCTTCAATTTGATGAAATTATCATTGTGATGTCTCTTTACTAGAACGTAACATATCGCCATGAAATCGCGACTCGAAGTATCTCGCTCCCGTTCGAAAGGTCAAAGCGCCTCCTAAAAAAATGGCAACTGCTCGCGAAATCATCCAGACGTCAGCAGATACGTATCTCCTTCACAGAGAGAAAATGTGACGTTAAATCCAACCAGCCCGTAAAGTCATAGCGGTAAAACGCTCTCGTGCAAGACGACACTCGTACGCTTTCAGAGCAGAGATGCGTTTACGTGTACACGTGTACGTATATACATGTATACGTAAAGCTCATAGTATGGCCTACATAGGGTAATCTCGCAGACTTGCGTATTCTCGCGCAGCAAGTTAATGCATTGTGGAAACGAACAGTTTCGCTAATCTATCTTCGTACGCTCGGGTGATAAAGGTAGTGAATATCGCCAGAAAACGAAGACAGTATTATACAAAGAGATACACCCGATAAAAATAGAAAATGGAGAAAGAAAAAACGAGTGACAGATAGAGTGAATAAAAAACAAACGAGAAAACAAGAGGGTTAGAAAGTGAGACAGATAGAGGGGGGTTTGGAACTTTTGTTTACGCGAAGGTGAATAAAATACGGTGCACGCACACAGCAGTTCGTAGAACCAAGTGCACATGTACTTTGTTTTATCGCCAGGCCATTCTGCGGAACAGTAAGAGGGGTAAGCGTTTTATCCACGTCGTTCCGAATGTTATCGTCCATTTTTTTCGACGGAATTCCTATTTCGGATTTTGCTGCATCGAACCGAGAAATGGCTCCGTATCCCTCTGGTGCCGATGTTACCGCCGCGTGCACGCTCATAAGCAAACCTTTCAACGAAATAACACCGGGGAAATTGTGGAAACCTCTGAGAATACAAATAATTCCGATCAGTGCGATTACACGGCTCTCGCATAAAAAAGAGCATATTTCGATTACGCGAAAATGCATCGTCTAAAAAGAAAAAGTTACTACGAATCAACGAGACTGTATCGTTTTTTAGCCTGGCATATTGTGATTTTTTTTAACTGTATTGATGTTATTAACGATGTTTTTTAAGCATGAGACGAATTTATTAGATATACATTATACTAGTGCACTGTGGGCTAGAAGAAATACTAAATATAAAAAAATAAACAAATTCATAAAATTTGACTGCAATTATGGTCTTGGAGAGTTTTGGTATCGTTGAGTCAACTGTAGTAAAAAATTCAAAATTAAATATATCAAATAAAATGACTTAAACTTCATGAAACGGAGACTGTTGTGTAAAGATTTTGAGGTTCACTCATTTTAAATCTGGCTTTTTAAAAAATGTTGGGTTCAATAAACGAAAAACCGAGTTGGTCAAGAAAACCAATTGTGAATTGGTTGGAATTTCTTGGTTGCGAGGATCGATTAATTAGTATGGGAACCATTTAATTGGATGGGAATAATGTATTACGTCTCTAGGGCGGAAATAGAGACATTGCAACGAGGGCGACGAGTGCTTGCAGCGATCTTGTCCTTGCGAGGGTCGCAATTGTCGCCCGATGCTTGTAATGCGTGTTTTCGCCCGCGATTCGTGCACTATTTTTTATCACATCCGTACAAGAAAAGTCCAACTCACCTTTAGGGCGTGTTAAGTGGTCCAAGGCTGTCAAGCACGTTCAAAAGATTGTATTTCGGTGAATGACGGTCAACAGATTGTAAGCGCGAGGAAAAAAATCATTTTTCCGAGCGGCAACGCCCATCTTTATCAGACCGGGCGGCAATCGGGCATTTTCCGCCCTCTTTTCCGGGCGGAAAGATGGAATTTTCGTGCTGGTGTGCCAAAGAACTAATAAATTGGTTAAATTTAGCTGCCCAACTAATTTATTTGCTTCAGGGGAAAAATAAGTTTGTGCTCAACATAAATCTAGTTAGTCGTCCCTACTAATTTGTTTACAAGATCTCCGTGCACTAAGCCATTGGTTGGGACAATTAATTAGTTGGCTTTTCCAACCAATTCGTTCTTTTCGTATATGATAAAGTGATATATGTATATAAAAATCTAAGTAATTGAATGACGTCGTTGCCCAGATTTATTTGTTAAATTATTAGTGCAATGTTAGTATAGTAGTAAAAACTATTGTAATAAATTTTAATTAGGTGGAATAAAATTTTACGTTTTGGCGAACATTCGAGTGATCATTTATAAAATTTCCGTTTAAAAAAAAAAACATTTTAAATGGAAATTGATGCATTTCTTGAAATAATGAGACAATCAAATTGTCTAACGTGGACTTAAATAAAAATATTAAGGAATCACGAATATCCACATTATCTAGTTATCAAATTGAAATTAGAAAAGTTAACTGTATTTATAAGAAATAAATTATTTTAGTTGTATTATAGATTTCCGGTGATTTAGATAGTTGAAATCTGATGCGAATAACATTTTCTATTCCTTTTATTTTATTGTTTTTTTTTATGGCTAGTATTTTAGAGTTGTCATAAAAACCGAATGACCGGTTTTAATTCGAAGGACTGTGAGACTTATGTATATCTCATTTCCTTCACTGTTTTTCTTGTGTTCTTTTAATCTGATCTGTAAAACTCGGCTAGATTCATCAAGGTATACTTTATCACAGTGTAGAAATGGAATTTCATATATTATATTACTATTAAATAATATCAAAAGTAATATCAGTGGGTCTTTGTATGTTTTAATTTCACGTATTATAGTTTTAAGAGTAGGTTTAGTTGTTTTGTTTAGGTATGATGGTCTTTTTAAATTAACACGATACTTTTTGTAAATTAATATTTCCCAATTGGAAATGTAATGGAAATAATTGGTTGTAACAAAAAGTGCAAAAAATTATCCAAGATTAGAAGAGGAATATTGTTTTTGCCTAAAGTTACATGAAGCTTTAGACAAACGTTATTATAGTGACGTACAACTTCTGTATACTGAAGGAAATGAAGGCACCAATAGCTGCACAAACTTTTCTATATAGTTTTTATAAGCAATCATTTTACTAAAAATGACTAAAAGACAAAAACGCTGATAAATATAAAATTATATATCAATTACCTATTAACCAAACGAGAGATTTTTCGAAATTTTGCATTGACTTTCAAAACATATGTCTATCAGCTGCACAATAATTGGATTCGTTTAAAAGTTCATGCTGTCATTGATTCTTTCGTTTCTATCAGCATACATGTGATTTTAATGACATTTATTAGAGGTTAGAGTAGGTTTTAGACCCGTTATAAACTTTATATAATCAATTTTCCTATCAGGAATGGAACTCGAAAATCAACAAAAAAATATACATCTCGAGGAGATATAATATTTACAGTATGGTTGAACTAAGAATATATAAATCCTCCATCCTATATATTATTGTGATTCACAGATAACAGTCTGTGTCGATATATTCGTTTTCTTTTCTGATCAATTATAAAAAATACGTGCTGCTTAATTAGCCTTCCTCATTAAGCCTTCGTAGATGTTACTTTGATGAGATCAAAACCGAATTTTTCCACAAAAAGTATTATCTACCAAGAAAATAATCATTCTTTTTTAATGAATAGTTACATTCGTTTTTAGGGTGTCAAATTAGTATAATTTTACACCCACGTACGGCATTCTTTTATTATATTAAATTTTTATTTTATTAGATTAATATTAGAATTCTTAAAAATACCGTAGAGTTAATTTTTTTGCTGTTATTAATATCATTATATTATGGATATCCATTTAATCAATAAACGATTTATTCTTAATTTATTTACAAAATTATTAAAGATATTTGTAGAATTAATTCCTCCGTCATTTTTTATGCTATTGAATATGAAAAAGTTATTAAAAATTCCAATTTTTTAAAAGAGGAGATATAAATGTTGTCCCTATCATGGATCAATACATGCATCGATATTTTTCTTCCAGCACGATCAAACGAATGTTGAAGAAATTGAAATATTGTTCAAATGCAGTTGGATGCGTCATTAAACTTATCAAGCAATATTTCATAAAGAATCCGTGGTAAACTTATGGTTGGAAATTCACGTTTATTTGAAAGATCTAATCGAATTTAGCGTCACTCGAGAAAACTAGTTAAACATCGGGTGTAATCCTGCAAAACTTAGATAGAAATTAGTTTCTGATTGAACATGACTGCCGTATAAGGTAGCTCGTATACTCTCTCGAAAGAGAATCCGACAACTTATCTCGTAAAATATCCTATATTCGCTAATAAAAAATAAAAGGTAATTCAATATTTTATTTTCATTGTCGACTGTTTTTTCGACATTGTTGAAGAATGGAAACTTTTATTATAAGTATTATCACTTTTATAAGTTTCAAGATTGAAATTCAAATATAAGATAAAAATAGACTTAAGCTTGGTTGTTTATATACAAAGAGAGACAAAGCTAATAAGCTAAAACTCATTTAATAAAAAACTTACACTACACATTGTAATCATCATCAATAACTGATTTTTTATTGACAGATCCAATTCAAGATATGACAAAAAAGATGACTTTTATTAAATAATAGGATTCCCAAACTGATCTTATTCATCTATAATTAAATGGTAAACTGCACTCTGAAAATATCTCTCTTTCGAGAGATCATTTTATAGAAATAAACGTAAATTCAATGGAAGTCTCGGCTTACCCCATTTGTGTATTCCTAATATTTATATGTAGCTTTAATTTTCGCAAGTCGTTCATTTGTTTCATATTCATAATTGATATTTTTTATCAAAATGTTTTAAATTGATAATAATGTACAGTTGTAATATACGAAATATGAATATTCTGCTACTGTTGATGATATTCAGGTGTAATAGAGAAAATTACTGTTACAGATGGCGATGAAGTAGAAGACGCAATCAGCCTTTCTCGCAAGTGATCGATCTTCGCTAGTAACTGATTATGAGATGTTCATAAATTTAACACCATGACACATGATAAATTTAATTTTACGAGTGAAATATTAAAAAGTATGTCTGCTTTTTTGACAATCGGTTGACAAACTAATAAATACTGATAAAATAAATGATATTCCACTTACTCTCTGATGTACTAGAGCTTTTATGAATGGGTTTAATGGAAGTTTTATATAAGGCTCCTGATTACAGACAACATATTTTTTCAGTAGAATTTAAGAAAATGGTTAAATTAAAATAAATTAATACCTGAGTACTCCACATCCTTCCCATTAGTACCTTCCTTTTCTTTTTGTACCAATTGGGAATATTGATTTTCATCGACTCCTCCAGCATGTACGTTGAGAAGCATATAAAGGACATCAATTCATAGATATATTAATCTTGTCGTACAATCGAGCTCGCTCGCACTAACATCCCGAGTTAGGCCGATGACTAATGGCGGTTTGGGAATTACAAAATGAAGGTTTAATAAGATACGATCCAAATTGGGCACCGCCGACGCATTCCCAGTAGTAATTAACGAATTCAATTTTAATCGGCAATTCAATCCGTTGTTCGTGGCGCAGCATGCGTCGTTGCTGCAAACTTTCCGGAGATAATCGTTAAATTAGAACGTAAAACTGATTACAGCACCGTTTTACGACCTAATTATTTGCTCGACGCGTTGTTCGGGTGCTCTTCTCGCATTTCTAACAATTTGCAACATCCGGAGTAAAAGCCTCTTTATATCAGATTTAGTTACCCTCTTTAATTTAAAAATTCGAAAAAGTGTTACATTCGCGAGTAACAATTATCCCTGAGGAAATTAGTCTAATGATGTCTTGCAATAATGTACTTTGGCATAATGGAGATTGTTTAGCTTAATGACTCTTTCAACATTTGATACCGTACGTTACATACGCAAAACAATTTCGGAGTTGCATCTGCACAATTCCCTATTGAAATTGTCAATGTTACAAATGCACTGACGCGGATTTGGATAATGCTTGAACGCCTTGCGACTCCATTAATAAATGAGGAATCAAGTTGAAATAATAAGTATTAGATCGACAAATTGGAGGAGATAATTTTCGTATCTATTGATAACCGTAAAAATGTGACTTTTAGTTCAAGTGATAGTAAGTGGTTTCTGTAAAATAGTAAGTTTATATTTTAACGACTTGATACATGTTATTTAAATTTCTGCTAGTGATTAAAAAAATATTCAGTCAGACAATTAAGAAAACATCTTCTACGTCTCGGTCTCACATATGAACCCACTTAAGAATTTATTTCTAATGGCATAAATGCAACAAAAATAAAGACATAAATGCACACAATCTAATAGTAACGTGAATTTTAGTAACACTCTATAAACTTGAATTAATCAAAAACGACTTATCTAAAGCGAAAAGTGGGTTACCATCAATCAGCAAGTTTTTTACTGACAAATAGGAGGAAAATACTAATTCATTAGTAAAATTCTACTAATCTACAAGTAGATATTGACTTTTTTATTTCAGTAGTTTATAGAATTAGTAATAAAGTAATAAAATTTAACTTTATATTAGCAAAAATGATTGCTAATTCATTTCGCGACTCACTTTTCATTGTCTTATTGATAGTTTTTAACTAATTCAGATTTAGAGAGGCACATCAATTATCAATAAACAGCTTATTTTAACCTCTTATTAAGGTCTATTTCAATTAAATTTTCGATGTTTTTTTTAAATGTTTGCAACGAATTCGAAAAATTGAACATTTTTATGTCCCAAAGTTATGGCGGTTTGAATGTGTATTAACTATTTTTGTAATAGCAACAATAGAAAGTAAAAATATAATATATAAATAGGCACAAGGATATGCCTTGTATTATATTTTTAAAACCAAATATTATTAAGTTTTAAAAATATTTCGATCGTTTAACAGCGAAGAATAAGTTCTGAAAATCGAACACGACATTTTTCTGACATTTTTCATAAATATTTTACAAAATGAACGAATGATAAGAACTATTCACACTTTCTATAAATACTTTTAAAATGTTCTTATCAAGAGTCAAAAGTTAGTTTACTTATTATAATAAATAAACAAAATGCATAATATATTCAACATTTAGATTGCTTCTTTAAGTTAAAACTTGCCGATGTGATCGACGAAACTTCTAATCACTATTCGTAATATTATTTCTGATCTAAAATGTGTACATTAGTGAGAAAGTGATTTACAGTAGACGCTCGATATAAGAACCATCGCTATAAGAACCGATCGGTATAAGAACACTTTTTTGATCATTACAGTGCCCATGAACATTCGAGATGTATCCCCTCCATACACTTTTTGCTGGTATGAACCGTTCCGCGCATTCCGTCGAGTCCACCTATACATACAAGAGAAGGGGAAGCATCAATTCCCCTCCAATGGTTGTTATATCGGCGCTTGGCGGGGAAGCTCAGAACGGACGTAGTTCTTATATCGAGCGTTTACTGTATTGGCATTTTTAACCTATTTTATGGCTATAGCAAGAGAAATTTATTCATTTTAGGTGAAAGAGCCTCAGAGATGAATTATAGAGCTTGAAAGTGACTTTGAAATTAGCGTAATTAAGATAACTTCAAAAAAAGACAAGTAATTGCAAAAATCTTTATTTTTACAAAGAAGAAAATCGGTTATAAAAATAATATGAGATTACAATTTTGTTCAGTTTTAGATGATATTTCTAGAAAAAATATTAACTTTTATATTTTGGAATTTTGGATTTCTCTCTTCAACATCAATACATACACAGGATATTTTCTCAATTTCAACAGAATCTCTTTCTCTTTCAGATAAAAAAATAACAGTAGTAATAAAATGTCCAACTGCGTTAAAAAGTATGAAAACCATCAAGAAGAAATTTTTCAATAATTCCTCTTTTCGCTTTTATGATGTGTTCTCTTTAAATAGTATGATATTGTAATAATTCAATATCTTCAGTACATTATGTAATTATAATATTCTGTTGACGTCGGCGTTAACATTACCCAAGATATACCGAGTGGTGGTCGTTCGATAATAATTATTATGAGAAAGGAAATAAATAATCAATAAGCTGTTAATATCGGTTTTGCCATTATTCAATTTGGTCCAAATAACGCTAAATGCGTACGAAATGTTAAAAAGCACATTTTTTCAATATATTTCATCCGGCCATTTACTAATAAAAAAGCAATTCGGAAAATTTACTAAAATTTAATTTAAAACAGGCCTGTGTTTTAAGATATCAAAAATGACCATTTGAAAGATTTATATTTTTATTTTTAGCGGTTATTGATTATAAAAACGACCTGCTTTTGATAAAATTACATGTTATTAAAAGTGTCATTGTAGTAAATATAATTTTTGGAATACCCTTACACCCTTGTCTTTGAGTTCAACTTGAGTCAATTTACAATAATTATTACCGCAAAAGAAAAATGAAATATCTAAATGTCGGAATTAATATTCTGGCTAACAAAACGATTGTGTACATTTTCTTATAGTTTATCGTATATAGTTTTTTAGTTTTAATTTAGAAATGGAAATTTTTGGTATTTGTCGGTCCTATATAAACAATATTTTGAGTCAAAGGTAAATAAATAAATAAATAAACGGACGTAACAGAAATATCAGTTCATTATTTATTTATCTTTTATTTTTATAGTATATTTTTCAGGTTTATAGTATTGACGATTTTGTAAAAATATTACTTTTTCGTCGTACGGGGTTGTAAAAACCGATTTTACGCCTCCAATTCCATGCGTAATTCTACTCTTAGGAAAATTATATAGATAACGTTCAAGTTTCCTATTTTTTCGCGTTTCAATTTGTTGTTTTTACCACGAATTTTAATCGCATCGAATTCGTTGAGAAGATCTGGAATGAAATATAAAATGAAAATCGTTTCCAGAAGTTTCATATTACAAAATAAAAAAAAATTAAACGATGCTTACGAGTATTGATTTTTGGCATCTAGATGGAGGTTGTTAAACTGATAGTTTCGATTGGGATATCAAGTTTACAAATAGAGAAAAAGTTCATTATTTGATTAATATGACTGTTACTACTTATATCATAAATTCATATGAGTAGTAATAGCCCGCACCTAAGAACAAAACACATGATGACTGTTACTACTTAGATTACTGAATTTCCCCATCATAATCTACGATTACAATTTTTTAAACTCTTCCAAGTTGTAGAATTAGCGAATTACCTGTTTTGTTAGCTTTCATCACGCTCTACCCTATTTTATCAGTTGCAAAGGTTTATGTGGCAAATCACTTATGATCCTTTCTCCGAAAGTTCATATTAAAAGAAATATTTGTAAACCAAACAAAAATGTTAAATCCTTTCATTTTTGACATCCAAGTTCAACGCCTGAATACAAAAATAAAGGACCAAGAGAAATTTGCCACACTAATTAAATCATTCCAGAATTTACTACATTTACTAAATTAAAGGAAAGAAATACCAAATAAATTCGCTGATAAAACAGGGTTTCGACACTCTTGACAGAGGGTTTCTCATCGCAAGAACCAAAGACAAGTTCGGTATATTTTTCTGCTCGTCTCCGAAATATATATGCCGTATACCTTAAATCCCTGGTGACACGTTAAAAAGCCCGATTTCATACTTCTTGTCTCCAAAAGTTTGGCGTTATCAAACGGCTCTCTGCCTGACAAATCGTCGCTCCGAGGGACGTACACGATTTCATCCGTTCAATCCCCTCACGCTTGTTCTCCTCTCCCATCTTTCTCTATCAAAATTTCTTACTTTCTTACGTGTCTTTTTCAGCACTTGCAGAAAAAAACGTCGCGACCACGTCCAGGATTAAATTAATTAAGCTTGATTATCTCAGCGGGCGTAAAACTTCGATATTCCTTCGCTGCAGAATTTTTTTCGGTCAAGCATAGAATGTGCGACCCCTAACTTCTGACCCCTTTTAGATGGTTCTTCGACTTTTAATTCTCTTAGGTGAACTTCGGCGAGTCCTAAGATGTCAGCTTATTACTGAGAAGCTTGGTGTTAAGACCTCCCCACGCTCTCACATATTTTCGCAGAATGCGTCAATTTTCATTTCAAACTTTTTCCGCTGCTGAGAAGAACCGAGCCCTTCAGTGTTCAACTAACTCCCATATGACTATACCGCTGGATGTGTCTGGTGGTGGTGTTCCCCGGCGTCTACATCTGCATCCCTAGCTTTTCCCCTTTTCTGTTTCCATGCAATCCTGTCTGTAAAAACACTTTGGGATAATTTAGGTTTATATAGTTTCTCGATGACTTGTAGTCTCATATTTTTGGAAATGGGATATAAACAACCAACGAGTCTTTGCTCTGATTCAATTGGTATCTAAGAAAGGGCCTAAGAATCAAACTTTTTTAAAAATAATTAATAATTTGATGAACATCAATAGGGCTCCAGTTTTCAAAATAGTTTTACCGATTTCATTCCCTGCACAACTTGTTAACTCGATGCAAAAAAGTTTCTGGCCGCCTGTCGCTGTGTAGAACTTTATAGAGATTGCGGCGCCCGACCAAACTTCGACCGATTCCCTGCTTGTGACACCTGCACGGTATTTCTTGTAACGAACTCCCAACCCCGTAGCTGAGCCAGCGAAAACCTACCACACGTGTGTAAGACTCGATCGCGTCGTCTGCAACTCACATCGACCGTTTACCACAAGCTAAGAAAACTCGAGTAATCAGCAAGCCAATTCAAGTCTACGAGGAATGAAACTTAAAAATCGACCACGAGCAATTTTAAGGAACCAAAATAAATTAGAAACTATAACCGGAAATAAAACTCAAATTTTATTTCACTTTATGTCAATCATATCTTCCCATATAGTTTTTTTCCTGCATTTTTATGACACCGTTTCGCTATGTATGATTTTTCTCTTCTGGAGACAAGACAAGATTGAATGGCAACGACAAAGAGAATCCCATACCTGGACCGAATTTTATGTCAATATACGCACATTGTGTATTGTTCTCCCCTATTGCAATGTTTCAAATACGAGCCCCAGTACACCACTCGGGATTCGTAGATCAATCCTCGTATTTTACATGTACGAGCGTCGTACGAGTCTATGTGTCACCTCTACCACAGAGCAGTTAGATTAGAGCGACCATTCGAAGTAGACGCGAGACTGAGATTTCGATCTCTAATTAACTGTATTCAAATGAACACGTTACCTCGAATCTACTGGCGTGACCTATGAATGGATGGCGACTGCTCGTATGCGTCGTTACTGGCCGTCCATTCCATTATTCGTCCCTCGATAACTAGAGGACATGGTTTTACACATCTGCGATAGTTCACACGTAGATTCATTTATCGTTTCTCTATCTCGACTACCAGTTATTGTTCTCGTATATAGGCGACATTACACCAATTTCACACTCCAAATCTTGTACAAACCCGTAAATGTTGTTTTACTCTCAAAAAACAGGTTTCTTGAGATATTTAGAGGATATGATAATAAAACAGGATGACATGTAATAGGACATGGTCAAAACTGTGCAGATTAGTGGAAGTAAATTGAATGCTGGAATGAAAATAAAGTTTTTACTGGAAATGGTATCGTTTTCTTTTATACTGAACTAAGTATCTTCTACACGGAAAGGAAGAAACACGACTGAGTCCTGTCTACGCAGCACTGGTTACTGCGTGGCCGGTTCGCAAATACATTCTATTTCAACTCGCTATAACTCAGTCAATTTTGAGAATTTTGAAACGAATAAAAAATAAAATTGTTCATTATAGTTTCCCAGATCTAGTGCACTAAGAAAATGTGATATATCTTAATAAATAAAAAAGTTATTAATTTTTTAATGCAGAACTACGAAATTTGTGTTTTTATACGTTCAGGCGCTTCGTTTATCGAGCGAATTTCAAGCATCCGAAAACTTTCAGCGAGAAAGTTGTTCATTAAGGTATGAACAAAATTTGTGAAAAGTTTCAACTCCATTGCATTAATAGTTTAAAAGTAATGAATGTTTAATGTTGGTCGTGGCCTTGCGCGCATCGCCGTGCACACATGACGCGCTGGCCGTCGGCCGCTACCTATTTTAAACATTCATTAATTTTAAAACTATTAATGAAATTGAGATGAAACTTTCCAGAAAATTTGTTCATACCTTAATGAACAACTTTCTCGCTGAAAGTTTTCGGATGCTTGAAATTCGCACGATAAACGAAGCGCCTGAATCTATAAAAACACTAATTTCGCAGTTCTGCATTAAAAAATTAATAACTTTTTGATTTATTAAGATATATAATTTTTTCTTTCTGCACTAGATCTGGAAAACTGTAATGAACAATTTCATTTTTTATTCGTTTCAAAATTCTCAAAATTAACCGAGTTATAGCGAGTTGAAATAAAAAGTATTTGCGAACCGGCCACGCAGTAACCAGTGCTGCGTAGACAGGAGTCGGTCGTGTTTCTTTCTTTCCGTGTAAATTCGTGTTTGATCCTGTATCAACAAACAACGTGCGATAATGTTAAATGAAGTTTGACGGTCCATTTTAGTACTAAACGCAATGAAAAAAATTTTGCACTGCTTTTTATGTCTCGAACCCGCTTTCTAATGGTGCAAAAGAAAAAATACTACCGATGTAAAAATAAAGAATTGATATATTCATGGTTTCTTTTTCGGTTATCTAAATATTTTTTTATTATTTCCGCAATCGTATTTTTTAAAAATTCAATTCGCTGGTCCTCAAAATGGCGTCCGAAATAAAAATTTATCGAAATATTTCGGGATGACCTCTAAAATAATCAAATAAAAATTAAGAGTTCTTATACTTCAATGAGATGTACGCTGGATTTTTTTTTTGTTATAAAAACTTTTGTAAATAATTGTAAACAACAAAAAAAGTTTAAAGTTCATATAGAAGTATTCATACTACAATTTTATCAGAATTATTCAGAAATGTTTCTTGTTAAATTTTGCAACAAAATTTTCATTCCGGATGCCATTTTGGGGAAGGTGAATTAAATTTAAAAAAAAGCAGGTTATTATAAAGCCCAAACATTTTTATGTGTTCTTTATAAGCTTTTTATAATGCGGGAAATGATAACGGAAGAAATAACTACGGTTAAAATAAACCTTAAAATTTTGCTCTTTTTATTCATTAACCAGGTTTCATATTTTTCTTTTTGAATTGGTAGTATTTTTAGATTCGCCATTCAAAAGAGCGAAGTTTTAGCCTTAAAAAACATCCAGAACAAATTTATTTTCATTGCCTTTTAATACTAAAATGCATTGTAAAACTTCGTGTAAAAATAATTCTAGATTTGTTCTTTAATGGGTTAAATTATAATTATGTCCCTCACGTCCAAGAGTCAACTTCATAGTCAACGTTCAAAGCCGATTCTGGATTGCGGAAGACTTAGAATGGATCATTCCAGGATACGAGTTTTTCGTAACTCTCAAAAATTTCACACATAGAAAAATAATGATATACAACCATATTTTCAAATTTTAGTTGTGCTAATTACACGGGATTGAAATCAATGTCCAAATTCTGCACATCTAGGTGTTAAATGGTTAAACATGTCGAAAAAGCATCCTATAATTGATACAAATACGTGAGTTAATCTCTATGTTTTTCAATTGTTTCATATGAATTTTGTTTCAACACTGTGTAATATGCAGAAACATTATTAACTTAATCAATTATGTTCTTTAAATACTTTGATCATTTTTTATACTAAAAAAATGATAAGTGTTGATTTTAACAAAATAAATACAAAATAATCTTACGACGAAATATTGGTATTACAAAGTTCTTTCATAAAAAGCGGTTAACAGAAGAAATCAGTTAAATTTTAGGTATTTGCTAACGAGAAATTCACGATGTGTATTAAATTAAAGTAATCGACTAAAATATTTAACAATATGGCACGGGAAATTAAATAGGTAATTGTAGTTTATTTCTGAAAAAAAAACAAGCAAACATGCTCAGCTACATATATTGACAATAAAATTTGTTTAAAAACATTTGACTTTCGAGACTTGCTATTAATGTATACATTTTTCTCGACCAGCAGAGAAATTATATGATAATTACACGGTCACTTTACACTTGTATATACACTTGTATAGTGACCGTGTAATTATCTATTAACTTTTGAATCGTATAATAAAATTACTATTTTGATAATTGTAAACAATTGAACATAAACTGTTAATATTATATATAAGTTTTTGAATATTTCGAGGTGGCTGTGTATGTAGGCATTTGCTATTAACATATACACTAGATCTTCTATGATGACGTTGTTATAATCTCATGCTAAGCTTTTGCAACCAATCGATAATTAAGGCTTACTTATCCACCCACGCGGTAAACATTAATTGAATGTTGTGCGAAGCCGCATAGTACACATAATTTTATGAAATAACATAAAAACGATTTATCTAAACTTCTCCAACATTAGATGTTAGAGGATTATTTATTACATTAATTATGATTATTTTATTATTAGGTACTGTTAAATCCTTTAACGCCGCCACAGATCCATTTTGGACACCAAGAAATTATACCGTAAAATTATATGCTTTTTAGAATTTTTCAATGGATTTTTGATAAAAATAACAGCAAAATAGTTATTTTCATATCAAGGGCGTAAAATAAGTTTTAGATACCCACATCATTCTTTAATTCAGTAGATGTGAAAAATAGCCATTTTTCAATGATTTTTAACGATGAGGACTTATCAAAATCCCTTTCTTAATACTTATTGAATAAAATAGTATATTGTGTATCCAGGGCGGAAAGGCATGTATTACGGCGCGGGCGATACTGCAGCTCGAGTGGTAGGCAAAGACGAGGCGAGCCGAAAGCAAACCGAGTCATGCCATAGACGAGGGTTTCAGCATCGCCCGAACGTGTAATGCATTTCCGCCCGTGGTACACACGATACTTTTTGTCACACCTGTCGACAAAAATTCCACCTTACTGGCCGGCGGTAATGAGTGGCGGACTGTAATGAGAACAGTTGCATCCTCGGCTATAAATGGCAACTTTCCGTTCGCTTAACCTGCACGGAAAGGTGGCAGTTTTGTGCAGGTGTGACAAAAAATTTATATGCATTTGAGAGATTTACAGTCAAATTACATCGCAAGTTTCAAATATTCGTTTTCCGCCATTTTGAAATTCCGATCATATATTAGCTACCACCGACATCAAAAACTGTAATCGTCATTCTAAATATGTATTACCGTATGTATTACGATAATATACATGTTTTTATGAACATAAATATTTAAAGCCGTCGTCGCAATTTTGGAAACCGCCATCTTGAATTACTAAATAATTCGTGGTACATATTAATTCTGAGGATCTATGGACGCGATATTTTCATACCAGGATTATATTCCAATGTGATTTTCAGATGAAATTAATATTTGAATCGAAAAAATTGTATTTTTTAACACAAAAACTTTTTGACGGTTATTTTTCACGAAATTTTATTAAAATAAATAGAAATAATGCATTCAGTACCAAAGACATAAAGTATCAGAGTATGTTCAGAATTACCAATATACTATCTCGAAGCCCATTTGCCTATCCGGGCTGAACATGAGCGCAAACGGAGCAATAACACCTAGCGGCAACAAAAGACAACAAGTCTGTTATTATAAGACTTGTGTTATGTATGCTTCTGTCGCATTCAACTTCCTGTTCTTTCAATTGAATAGTTGCATTTATAGATAATATTTGCTCCTGTCATATTATAAAAACAGGTACTGAAATGAAATTCGAAGTCAAACTTGATGGAATGATGGCTCGATATCTTATGGGAGGTGAAATTTGATATTTTCAATGGTATTTGTTAAAAAAAATATAAAGTGCATGCCAAATACACGTGATATCTTAAATATTAATAAATATAATTCTTAATAAATTGACTTTCTTGACCAGTTGTCTGCGCTTTCCATCCATTTAGGATTGACGCACAGACGACACTTGATTTAGTCAGAACGTCGGACTTTGATTTGTGACCTGCGCGGATTTCGATCAAACGTCCGTAGAGATTGCCGCGATTCAGTACATCCCAGTACGACTATACAAAAATGTAATATAGATTGCCACGCAGTAAATCGAGGGAAGGAAAGAGAGAGAGAAAACGTCGGGTACCCGAGGATCAACAGAAATTGACATCAGGTCAGATGTACTAAAACGGATCGAGCTCGTTCAGCAATTCGTTCAAAAATACGTTGATTCGCTTATATGTAGAGTTCTTACGGCTTCATAGCTCGAGAATTTAACGTCGAATCTTCCCTGGAAGCGAAATTGATGTTGGACTGGATGAAGCTGTATATATCGGAAGATTTCGTGAGTAAAAATATGAATTTCAAGTAATTTGTTGCAGGAGGAATATTTAAACTTGCCGTTTAATAAATAATTAAATCTGATTCAGGATCAATCAAGGATCAATCAAGGATTACCATCAAGGTGAACATCGCCTTAATAGATTGAGGTGATCTGCAAAATGGCCAAGTAAAGGTTAATGATTTCAGCGAGAAATGTGCAAGTTATGAAGGAAAAGGATGATTTATTCTTCTTTGTTTGCAACTGAAACAATGCACATTCAATTTGTCATAAGAATAAGCTTACAGGGATTCAAAGCAGACAATCAATATCTTGTCGAGTCTGTTGGCATTAATCAGGACATTAGTGACTACGCGCATAATTACGCCTAGATTGGGAATGATTGACGTTCGCAATATCAGACTTGGCGTTACCAGTTAATTTGTAACTTGTATAACATGCTCGAATTTCGATGTGCCTTTAGATCTGTTCTAGGAACAAACTGATTACACAACATAAAATTGCCTGCTAATGAAGTTAAACGGAATTCAGCTCGGAACACATCATATTCCCATGTAAGTTGGGTAGATGTTTGAAACGGAAAGGGAGCGGTGGTCCGTTCGTAACAACCTGAACACAGACTGGAATGCGTTTGATTAAAGTTCGCTGCGAGTACCTTATCTGTCGATAGTTAGGAAACTCGAATGATGTGCCTTACAAGAAGGGGGCCAAATAATATCCTTCGCGATACCACCGCTATCAAATTCCTTAGGTTCTTTTGCTGAAACAGGCTGGGTATATTTGGTTACTAGGATCTTGCGCAATCGCGAATTTACAAAAATTTCCAGTCGCCTAAAGGAAACGAACCTAAAATTATAATTTATCGTCGAATGACAAACGACTCCGCGCCGACGATTGATAAAGGGAAACGCACCCTTCCGACGGCGTCATTACCATGGAAAAGGGAATTGGTGCTGATGTTGGCGGTGAAAATGCGCAATAAAAAGAGGTACTTTGTCAGTCGAAATATTCGAAAAATATTGCATTACATGGCGGCCCGTGCCAGCCCGCGGAATTCGTTATAGAATTCAGCATCCCTCGGAGCTTCCGGTATAGAGAATATGGAAATATAGCAGCTCGAACACGCGCCGATCATGGCGTTGTTGAAATTATTCTTCATTGGCGGTCTAACTAGTTCAGATCCCAATTTGCGCAGAATTTAGTTTATACGGAACAAAGGCCATGGCAAACGTGCGGCCTGCATTCAAAGTACCGCGTGGTATACGTATAATGAAGCGAGGCCACGTTCAGTTTAAGCTCCGTACTCATTTAAACGCGTTGTAGAAATTGGCTTTTATGCGAGATCTAGAGCTGAAATCCACCCACTTGCGAACCGCGTGCTTCAAACGTCGATCCTTCGGCCATGTCCAGCCAATTTCGCTAACGAGTCCGCGTCATTAAACTCAATAGTGAATGGGAACAATCCCGGCAAGTACGTATTATCATTTTTCCTATAATCGTCGGTCTTAACGGGTCACCGAGATTTAGTTTTGTCCGTAATATTCGATTTCGTATTAACCTCATGAATATTAAAACTTTGTACACAAGAATCTAATTTAAATTGATCACCTGCGTCGCAATTAAAATCCTTCGATATTTTATAACCTATATTTCACCGTTCATATTATGGCTATTAATTAACATCAAAATACAATTTATATACACCAGCGTATCACTCGAAAAAGGCTTATATCGAATACTAACTTGATCATGTTTCAGTTGCTGCAGCTGCTGCAAACTCTAGACTAGATATTCCTATACTACCATCGTCAGGCCCCGATCAGGTTGCCTGAATTTTCTTTTAGTTCTGATCAAGACCTAGTTAGGCGAACTTCAGTTATCGCTCAAAGAATTATTTTGTGAAGATTTGAGCACAGTATTTTAGATGGTTGCTGTCCGAACAGCACAATTGGTGATGTCCTCGGGAGCTCCTCAGGGGCTCCTGAGGAAGTCCTGGGATGGGCTTGTGCTGTTTAGCTGGTGAATGGTAGATTGGGGCAGAAATAGTTCAAAATCTCAATTTCAACATTTTAATATTATATCTAATAATTATTGTAAATTATTGCAGAAATAATGGCAATTTTTCACATAATTAAAGACTCCTCAAATTAGCATCTGAACCTGTAAATGTTTCAACAAAATTATTTTCCTGTAATTAGTAAATGATACTTGTGATATATCGTTACAATAAAACATTGTGTAACGAAAATTTCTGATACCTTTTTCCCATTATCTGTTAGAAAATAACATTTCACGAGGAGATAAAACTATTGATGCTTCGTAAACAGCCTGAAAGAAACATGACACCGCAAGCAGCTCGAAGTTACACCTCGGACAAGCGTCAATCGGGTACATTTTCAGAGAAACTCCTCCTACGTTCGTTCATCACTGTAATCTTCCCTTTAGACCGACCGCCAATTTCCCGATTACGGTCGATTTATCACGTAAATCGACATTATTTACTCGTTTTGGAATAGCTCACTGAAAAAAGTTAATACATTTTCATTTACTTTGAAATTTCTTTTAAACTGTGAAAAAAGTACACTTTTTTGCAATTTACGTCTTTGATCTTCTTATTGAAAGAGTTAAATGCAGCCCAAAAATATTGTGGTAGTTAAAATTTCAAAAATATTGTGTTACTATTTTATATTGTTTGGAATTTTTAGAATTATAAATGTGTATCGTAAATAAATTGCTCATTATTAATAGGGGCTTCTCTCGCGCGAGTGAATCTGACAAATAATAATTCAACATGTCCTTGTAATGCAAGAGAAGAACAATATTTCTCACGAATCTCAGAAGTTGAACATAAACCCACCGTATAATGTAAGAACGTTACTAAGCAACACAAACACAATCAAGTGCAAAATTTTATGTAATTTCTTCGATAATTGTAAGCTAGACATAGAAGAATCAGTTTTTTAACACGTAAAAATGCTAAATAACTTTTAAAGTTAATAAAGCTTAAATAAATAAAAAAAAATATGTTTTGGTTTTGATGGCTGGGAAATGGGAAATCCTGGGAGAGGGATAAAGTTAAAGTAATGTAAACATACGCTAACATTAATATCATCCAGAGCAGCTACCACATCACTAATTTTCCTACAAGAGTTCTAACTCATGAATTCGTAATATTATATAAATTTCGAAACTTCTTATTTTTAATGTGATCAACATTAGGACATCTCTGATTGTGGCAAAGTGATCCTCTGTTTTCAAATGTGAAATATTGATATGGTAGCTGGTCATATCATCCGGATCATCTACCATATCACTGCTTTTCCGTACGTTTTACATTGACATATTAATATTGCCATAGGCTGGACACAATTCGAAACTATAGCTCACTGAGAAAAAAGCATTGAGCTAATAATGATCAATCAACAAAAATTAATTAACTTCGAGTATGTCACTGATATCTGAAGTGCATTTCACGTTCAATTGTTGTGGATTTGCCAAAAAAGGTTTGGTCGATGAAACAATTTGATCAGCTGCCCCAGCACTACGTGCACTTACGTCCCGCCGAATAAACCAATCACACCGATTCTTTACCTTCCCTCTGACCCAACAATGGGGACAACAGAATAGAACTGTGATTGGCAAATAACTTGGTACGTACGTGGCTCGTATGTATCATGAGACAGTCCATCAAAAGTTTTCCATTGCATCGGAAATCATCGGTACGCGGGTCGTCGTAGCCAACCGAATTGCACCTTTAGGCCGACTCGTGGGACTACGCGCCGATGCACTCAGCGAAATTTCTGCACCGGATATGCGAGTATATAAAACTTCGTAATCTCCGTTAAGAAAGCTCGGGGGGATGCGGAAAGTCACGGTTGAGAAGAAACTTTGCTAGAATTTGTATTTACAGTGTGATTCGATTAAATGAGGAATCTTACGAGAGCCGTCGAGAGCTTCGCTCGTATATACGCCACACTATCGTCCCTGGAAAGCAGGTCAAGAGTCGGAAGCTTCCTACTACTGTGTCTATATTTACGAGTGAACACGTGGACTTAACTAGCGAATGCAGCTGTACAGACGGCTTTCGCTCTCTCCCAACCTCTCCCAGCATCCACCCCCTTGCGTCTCTCCTGGTCTCGCCCGATAGAGATCCGAGTGAGCTCTTGTAATTCGGGACCACCTGGAGAGCGATCGACGTGCACTTTGAGTTTGCAATTTACATTCAAACTATTCGCTCGGTCATTCGAATATCTGCGTATGTACCTCTTCCGGCAAGGTTATCAAGGAAAATCAAATACTAGCGTTACTCTCAAATTTGCTTTCAAAGTGCAGTTTTAAAATATTTTGATTTAGTTCGCCTCATTTTAGATCGAGAGACTTGCACGAAAAAATGACAATATCATAATAATAACATTTCTTCTTGGTCGAACCAGAATATGCCTCATAAAGAGGTCTTACAGACTACTGTCCACAATACGCCTTTAAAAAGAGCTCTTTGAGAGGTCTTAGGCTGAAACCTGAGGTCTCCCAGTATTCTTCCACGTTTCTTTCCCAATATATCTTCAAAAGATATATGAAAGCAACTTCAAATAAACCACTTGCTCAGTTCTTACTATGAAGGAAGAGCTCTTTTCGAAGCTATTGTCAAAAAAAGCTCTGAAAGAGTTCCAAATATTGAGAATGAACTCATAAAGAGATCCTGTAGAGCTCTTTCGGAAGATGGCTTCCAGAAGACCTCTTAAAAACGTCTTCGGAAGTAAAATGTGCTCTTAAAGAGGTTTAACTCACGAATTCGTTGTATGTATATCAATTTGAAAAACTTTTGGAGGTCTTAAACATTTCGAAACTATCTCCAAATACACCATTTGCTGAGCTTCTAGAATGAAGGAAGAGCTCGTAAAATTGTCTCCGAGAGCTCTTTTCGAAGCTGTCATCGAAACCACGGCTGCAAGAGGTCATAATCTAACAAATGAGCTCATAGAGAGGTCCTCCAGTACTCTTTCGAAAGATGTCTTCCAGAAGATTTCTTAAAGACGTCTTTGGATGTAAAATGAGCACTTAAAAATGTCTAACTCATGAATTCGTAATATTCAAACTTGGAAAACTTCTTATTCTGGAGGTTTTAAACTTTTCGACATCTCTTATTGTGGCAGAGTGTTAAAATATTTATTTCCTAGTGAGAATCAAAACACTTCATGATAGCTCTTCAAGCGTTCTTAAAATCGTCACACATGTATTCTTAATAGTGACATTGTGATTTTTTTCTGAGCATTATTTAGAAGATCGTAAAATTTTTAAGAGCTCCTAAGACTTTCTAAAAACTATCTGGAGGTCTTTTTGCTATCTGATTTTCTTTTGATCTTTCGAAACTTATGAGTCTTAAAATCCAGAAAAGTTTAATAATTTATTTCCTTGAAAAATATGGACTTTAGAGAAAATCTGCTAAAAATAAAAATATCTTAGAATTGGTTAAAGAAGCTTCTCAAATTTTTTCAGATTTTTTAAATGAATTTTTTTTTAAATTTCGATTTTTTTAATTTTCAAAAAACCGAAAGGTGTATCAATACATTGTGATAAAATTTGAGAAGGTTTTTTAACCAATTCTAAGACATCTTTGTTCTTAGGAAATTTTCTCTAAAGTCAACAGTTTTTAAGAAAAAAATTTTGTTAAGTTTTAAAAAGATTTTTGAGCTTCTAGGCGCCATTTTGGGAGTCGCCATCTTGAAATTCAAATTAGAACATGATACGTTTTAATCCTAAGGATCCATGGACGCGATATTTTCACCTTAGACGTGTTTCCCAAACCAATTTCGATGTGAAAGTGATATCAGAATGAAAAATAAATGTTTAAAAACCATGTTTTTTAACAAAAAAACGTGTATAACTTTTTTGCTTTTCATTTTATCGAAATATTATTGAAAAATTCTCAGAAATAGTCAGAAATAGTGGGAGTGAAATTTGTCCAAATACTTTTATATGCAAATTATCGACGTTTAAACTGGTGCTCAAAATGTGTCCGTTTAGGCCTTAATGGGTTAACAAGTAGCAGAATTTAGGAAAACAATGTTTCTTTCACATCGATTAATATTGTAGTCACCTCTTCAGAGGATTATAGAAACATAGTCTCTAGAAAAATACCGGAAATACTTCTTAAAAGCTCTTTAAGATCTAATATAGTAATCTTAAAGAGCTGTTAAAGTGATTTCTGGAAACTTACAGTAACAAAATCCGTGTATAAAGACAGTAAATGAGTCAGATATGATGTACACTTTAAGAGCTCTTTATGAAGTCTTAACAATTGTAAGATGTCTTAAATATTGATCAGAAAGATCTCTCGAAGTGACCTTTAAGAAGACATTATAGATCGATCGAGCATCGATTTTAAGAGTCTTCAAGACCGCTCAAATTTGAGGCCTCAGAAAAGAGATCTTAATTGAGAGCTTTGGCATATATAATAAAATCGCCTTCGGCTTGGGACGCAACCCTTCACATTCTTGGAATGAACTTTTACGCACTAGTTTCATAATATACTAATTATAAATCATCATTATTTCATTCAGTTTGTAGATTCGGACGCAACCTTGTATCCCTAAAAAGAAACAAAGCTCTCAAAACTGTTAACTGCTTTGTGGAGGTTACCCGAAATAAGACAAATGTAAGTAAAATCTTAAGTACAAAACCTCTTTGAGACTAACATCGTAAGAAGCACCGCAAGTATGAAACAGTTAAAAATATTCTTTTTTGTAAGTATTTCAATAGACTAACAAAACACAATATTATCAAAAAGGAATAACAATTTTTAGATATTCAAGGAAATTATTATTTGTAACTGAAGAAACCGCAACGGTTTTTTCTCAAGCCTTCAAATGACCTACTTTACACGCTTCTCAAAAATAACATTCCTATTTTATACAGTTCTCTTTTCGAACATCCATTATTCATAAAGTCATTTGTTTTTAATACGAACCGTTAAATATAAGCGAAGTAACGATTAAAGTTAACGATATTAAGCTTTCACGGAATAAAGTTGGTCGGAAAGTCAGAATAAATTCGTACCGCAACTTGATCGTCTTAATTACAACATCATCCCTATCTAAAATTAAAAACATAATTAATTACGATGGTAACCATACTTCCATATAAAGTTAAACTTACTTTCGCTCGGACATCTGATCCACTTTTTAAGAAGAGGATTCGAGGTAGCAAAAAAATTGTAAATTAATTACGCATTTCGAACTTTTTTGGTCTACAAGTTGTTAAGATAACGTAACAAAAAGAACTCGAGTGAAAAGCGAATCATCAACTTTTAATTAAAATGTTGCAAGATTATTTGAACTAGCGGCCGCCGTCCTCCTATGTTAATGGAGTAACGAATAAAAGGTGATTAAATTTTTTTTCTGATGTCAAATCGATTTCAACAATTCGCTGTTTCCTAATATTGGAAAAAAAATAATAATTGCATATTTTGAAACTTTTATATTTTAAAACATTTTATACATCACAAAAGATATGAAAATAATAATTAGAACTTAGATGAATACTTTTCTCCATTTCGACTATAAGGGATTTTCTCCATTTTTAATTTTCAATTTCCGGTACTATTTATATATATATATATATTATTTCGCTTATGGTCGAAATACATCAATACATGCATTTATTGAGTGCCTGCACACCAAGTGTGAATACATTTTGACTTCCGTACTTTCCTCTACATTTTTTATCACTCTCTATCTATTCTTACATTTACACTATATGCATTTATTGAGTGCCTGCACACCAAGTGTGAATACATTTTGACTTCCGTATTTTCCTCTACATTTTTTATCACTCTCTATCTATTCTTACATTTACACTAACGTTTTAAAAATTTAAACCATAACTTTACTTCCATACGTTTTACCTCTCACTCCCTCTCTCTCTCTCTTTCTTTCTCTCTCTCTCACCTCTCACTCTTTCAACCATTTTCATCCATTCATAACCACTTCCATCCTCATTTAAAACTTGCATACCCCTTCCTACTGTCTCATGTATGACCTCACATTCTTCCTCCAGATGTTTTATCACTTCTCTACTATTTTTACATATCCTGCATGCTCTTTCTTCTTCACTTGCCCAGTACCTGTGCCCCTTTAACTCACTACCTCACCTCCATTTCGCTAGCCTCTATAGTCTCCTTCCCTCTTTTCTTTTAGTCCTTCTTACATACTCTGATATTTTTCTCCTCTCTCTTGTTCATCCACTTCTATGTCTTTCTCTCTTAGGATGTCCCATTTACTTTCACCCAATTCATTTAATACTACCTCGCTGTGCCCCTCTCTCCGCATATAATCCCTTCTTTCGATGCTTTCTTTCACCCATTCACTCATCCTTGTTTCTCTCTCGTTTTTTCTTCTCTCTTTCAAACATTTCATTCCAAACTCCCCACCTTTTCCCTTCTCTATCTTTCCCTGGTATCTTCCCGCTCTCCAACCCATCTCCAACCTTCTCTTATTCCTCTTCAATTCTTCCCTCATTATATATCCTGGTGTCGTTTTTTCTACCCCTAACACCCATTTCAAATACCTCTCTTGCAACTCTTCCACTACTTTCCACTCTTTATACTCCCAAATTTCTATCCCGTACATCAGCACTCCTTTCACTATACTATCAAAAAGCTTGAGTCTCCATTTTATATCTCCCTTGAATTTTCTTTCCCCATAACTCTATGCCCATCCCATTACCACTCTCGCCTTTTTACCCTCTCCTTTATTTGTTGTTATTCTCCTCCATATCGTGATAATATATACCCAAGATATTTATATTCCTTCACTTCTTCCAGTACTTTCCCCCTCCACCACCAGAATCTCTTTTTATCCCTACCTCCTTTATTTCTAAAAATCATTATTTTTTACTTTTCAACACTCACTTTCAACATTTTCTTCTTTAAATATACTTTCACTCTTCTTATCATATCCCTCAGCCCTTCATCATCTTCCGCGACCAACACTACGTCATCTGCATATTGAACTGACCATATCTTATCCTTGCCTACTTTAACGCCCACCCCCCCCCCCCCTCTACAATTTTACAAAATACACCAATATTATATGTACATAAAAATAGCCCAGATTTATTATATTACTTTATTGTTTCTCAAAAATGAAAGTAATTTTAAAATTGCAGATTTATCACAGATTTAAAAAAAAAACAGAAATAAACGCGCATTTACTGTGAATCATTAGAGAAATACGTGACTTTTGAAACATTCTCAATCAAATTTCCCAGTTGAAAATATGCCAAACATCGGGGACATGCGTCACTGCCTATATCTCATCGAGGACGCCTATTCGCGGCTGTTAAAAAACTTTCCACCTCGAAAACGTAAAAAAAGTATTAATGCGTCATTTTTCAACGGCGCATTTCGAAGTTGGAGCGGCTTCGATTGCATAATTTAATCGCTTGTATCTCGCTGGTTTACGTCTCCTCTCTCGTCTCCTGAGAGGAAAATTTTCTGTTTTCTTTCAAGGGTCCGGGAGTTTGTCTCCCCGGTCGACTCATTTTTCTTCGGATCGAAATGCTCTCGGCGCGACGAGGACGATACCAGCGAGCAAAATAACTTTCTTTCAAGCACACTCGTGCCCCGCACTCTCGGTATTCATTCTCGTGATTAATCCGTCGTCATGAGGCCGAGAATTTCGATCCCATAGGGCGCTGCACGAGAGTGTCGTTACTCCCTGTACATAATCAGCGGGAATACACTAATACACTTGCGCCAATGCGCGCGTAAATGAGCTTCTGCGTGCAACTTTCGTAATATACGAGTTCGGTCGATGGGCGGCAATTCTGCAATATTTCACATAAAGCGATCGCGCGAGCACGATTTTGTTTGTCTGAAATATTGCGCCGTACTGCGGAAATAGTTCGATCGTATTTTCCTAGGGTCTGTGGAGAGCAGTATTTATTCCGAAAGGTAATGCGAAAATGAATACGTTTGCGCGAAAAACCACGGCGTTACTTCACGTGGTAATATTAAGCACTTCTCAACTGCATCAAAAAAAAATTACCTCGTGGGCAAGGATTTAGGAAGGTTAGATATAACGCATAGTATTCGTAGATCAAAAATGGATGATGCCATCGAGCGGAAAATGGAAATAACTAGAAATATAATTATTTGCTATTTTAGTAGCTGAAATAACTAAAAAATCTGTTTACCATATTTTTCTGGTAATTCCAGTAGTTTTTTCTGGTAAGCCTGTGAAGAGTTCGTCGGCGCAACCTAACTCAGACCGGCAAAAGTGACTGTAACGGCGTCATAACTCTCTCCATTATTAAAATACAGTAGTCCCCAGCCTAAGTTGACCCATCCAAAATTATTAGGCCGACCAAAGTTATGCATTTCTTCCTTCCAAAATTATACAAACCTGTTCCCCTCTTCTCCCTCCATGACGTTTCGTTTTGCGCATAGCGACGACAATCACGACACTCTATAGACGCACACATGCGATACTCGGCAAGGATCGGCAAACCTCGAAACACTTCTGTTGTACACGTACCACACACACTCGCAATGAACATAAACGAAAATGCGGCAGTGGGGGTAGGGAGGGATATAATCTTGGACAGTCAGCCGCCATTTTGAAAGAACAGATCGTACAACTTAGGATGGGGACTACTGTACAGTATATTTACCCACTCTGTTCCTCACCTTCCCCTCCCATCTCATTATATGTACCTAAAGAAGGGGAGCGTCACTTCTCCCACTCCCCGCAGTGGAGTTATGTACGTGATGTCGCAGCAAGCCCTTCCTGAGGCCCAGTACACGCAAGGTGGGGGGAAAAAGAGAGCGGTGAAAGGTAAGTATGACAAGACGGAACCGCGCTAAACATGCTGGGACATAAACATAGCAAAACGCAATTATACCGGGACTGTAATGTATGTCAGTTTTTTTTATCCATCGAAACACAGTATATTCATAGTTTTGAGTTCAAGGAACCCGGATATGATACTTTATTGAGCATGTGGTCAAACTTTTCTACAATTATTATGACAAACTCTGTTCTTTTGTATCAATAGTAATACTTATACAATCTTGAGCTTAAATAAGTAGAATAAATTGTACAATTATTTCAAGTATCGACCAATTAAAATTTAATTTAAAGTATTGGCATTATATTGGTCAGTTTTTTAAAAAATAATTTTTAAGGATAATAATAAGTAAAAAAAAGTATAATAAAATCAAATTTTTAAATAAATAATAAAATAAAGTTTCGACCCTGATTCGGGTCCTTTTCAGAAGAGTGTGAAAAACCGGTGGAAATTCGCCGCATTTATACAAATCACAGAACATAGGGATGTGCATGTATTGATGTTTAGTACCGAGAAAAAATGGAATAAAACTTTAAATTTGAAAGGAGTTTAAATATATGCAAGAGAAAAGCATTTAATTAACGAAATGATGATAAACTTCTGGAAGCTGTGATACAAATCTTATATTCACAGCAGTTTTCTCTTTTTTGATAAAAAAGTTTTCCAGATTAGATCTTTTTTTCCAGTGATTTCCAGTTAAATAAGTAATTTAAGAATTAATTTATAACTACAGTAATTATCTAATAATGGAATGTATGTATGAGTAGTAGAATCGAAACGCTTAGTTCCGGGTTACAAAAGTCTCTTGTTCTGTACATGAATAGGTGTGCCAAAGACCATTTCCGCGAAATCACTTCGGCGTAATTTTTTTTTTAATTTTTTTTTAACAAATCTTTCTATAAAATATTAATAAACCTAAAGTTTTGTATAATTTTTCTCAAAATTTCTTTCAAAAATAACATTTTTTGACACTTGAAAACAATGTTGAATTTCAGTCGCATGGTAGAGGTAAAGGGAACGTCAGTTATTTTAAAGAATTGGTTAAAAGAATTTTGGTAATGAGAACAAGAATATTTTCCACAATGTTTCCTTCACGTTCACATATGTGTTTTTATCATTTGTATAGTGAAATTAATCGTAAAATTAAACCTTTTAAAATTATTTTTTTTTAAATTTATGCATAATTTAATTTCACATAATACTGAGTTTCAATTATAATTACAATTTCAAATGTTATATGCGGAAAACACCAACGTCGTGTATATCGACGACATCCGACGTCACTAAACTTTATGTTATAACAATACTCATCGGTGCAACGCCTTAACATAATAAAAATCTACTTCTACCACGAGAACTGCACGCGTACATCGGCAAGCTATGAGTATGCAACACGCCTAGCGGCGCATCGACGAACCTCGTTTTACGACGGAGAGTGTATGAACTACTAGTGATCAATTGTTCTTAAGCACAGTGCGTAGGACCTGAGGCGTGTCGTTCAAATTACGACTGTGACAAAATTAAGACGCCAATTTTTATATAATTGTTTTGAAATATAGGTCATAAAATTTGGAAAATTACTGTCGAACTAGATCTTAAAAAAATATTACGTATCGTTGAAAAAACAACAAATATTAAGAACATAACAAAGTTTACCGAAAGCGGCCTTTTTGTCCCTTCAGCTTACATATAATGTCACATAAATGATATAAAATTATGTAAAAATAAGTTTTTTTTTTAATTACACTTATACGGAAAGGACGTATGTTTTAAAAAATTGAAGATATATAATTGTCGATTTCGAGAAATAATGTTATTTAATGTTCTCTAGTTCAAAGTTTTTACCTTTATTTCAAAGAAAATTAGGAAATCCGTCGATTATTTTTATCTGAATTATAATTTCCACCGAACTCGTAAAATTTTAATTTGAATATAACGGTAAATAAATAAATGAATATAGGTGACTGGGATCTCAATGCACGTCAAGCGCGTTACTTTATTATTTTTCGTCATCTCGTCCTCTAGATCATAAGGTAGTTGTGTATTTTCTGCACAATTTTTCCACAATATTTTAAAAAGAAACAATAGCACGCCGATTCCCGCTCTCATCCATTGTGTATTTTTGTGCGATTGGAGCCACATCTGTTTAACCAAAAAATAATGGGCCGACATCGTAGTCGTTCAAGAAATAGAAGTTATCGCCATAAGAGGAGAACTCGTAGTCGATCTAATTCTGAAATACGGAGAAAAATTAGAAGGTTAGAGCGAAAGTTAGAACGACACAGGAGCCCGATAACTGTGCGATCTCGAAGTGTCATTTCTTCTAATAATCGGCTAGATAATTGTGAACGATATCTGCGAGATACGTAAAATTATGGCCGGTAAGTTTCCATTATACGAATGCATTGATTTTAACGGTTTGATCGCTGTCCGAGAGACACGACGAATCTTGAGAAAATCGTGCAAATTGTCATTTTTTATTTACACAGAGCGAAGTATTCATCTTCATCTGAATCATGTGCATCTATGACGAAATACCAAGAACGGTCTCGTTCGAAATCAGTTTCTTCCAGGCGTGAGGAACAGATCCCAGATCCTTTGAAGTCAGTTCATGGTAACGACGTTAATTTGGCCAAGGATGTAACGCAAGATGAAGATGTTGGTAAAGTTACCGATGACATTCCAGGTCTTTCTGAAGATTTACTTCAGATTTTAGGTCAAGATCCAAATAAAAATAAATCGCAGGCAAAAGATATCCATCAAGAACTTGCAGTCAGATGGTCTGAAATTATTAAGCAGGGTCTTCCAAGGGACGTCAAGGAACAACTTCTACAAAAGTATTCAACGCCTACAAATTTTCCGGATGGGACTCCTCCAATTCTTAATCCTGAAATTAAGAGGACAATGACTGATATTGCTGTGAAAAAAGATAAATTCCAGTATTTATCGCAGCAACAACTTGGCGCTGTTTTAAGTGCAATTGGTTTCGCTTTAACTGAACTATTAGATTCCGCAAATCCAGATAATAAATCGTTGATCGCTCATCTTAGTGATGCTGGTCGTTTAGTGGTTGACAATTTTCGTAATATTTCTAGGACCAGGCGTTCTTTCATTACACCTAACCTCAATAGAATTGTCAAAAACATTTCAGAAGATTTGCCCGTGGATAATCTGTTGTACGGCACCGACTTCTCTGAGCGACTGAAAGCAGCTAAACTTATGGAGAATCAAGTAAAGGAGATTTCGAAGCCTGCACCGAATGCAGCTGCAAAAAGTCAAAAACGAGATAATCAGTTTAGAGGACTACCAAGAAGTTTCATTTCTGGTCAATCGTCGTCTTTAAACTGGAAGGGCCCGTCGAGCAAAATTTCCTCTCGCCAGGGCGGGCAAACTCACAATCAGATGCGACATGTCCAGTCGAACCGTCGTCATCATCGTTAATTGTAAGTACGCAGACGGCGTCTAGGTTAAAATTCTTTTCTAAAGTTTGGAAAGAATTTACAAAAGATAAATTAATTTTGCAATGGGTACAGGGTTATAAAATTCCTTTTGCTCGGAAGGTTTTTCAAAATCGTACACCGAAACTGAAAGTGTTATCTAAATCTGAATTTGATAATATTCATATGGCTATAAATCAACTTTTGATAAAAGGCGCAATTTCAAAATGTGAGCCGTGCGACGGACAATTTCTTTCAAATTATTTCATTGTACCGAAGTCTAATGGCGAAAGTCGGTTTATTTTAAATTTAAAAAATTTAAATTTATTTATTGATCCACCTCATTTTAAGATGGAAGATTACCGAACAGTTTTGAGATTAATTGCGCGTAATGATTATATGGCGTCAATTGATTTAAAAGACCCATATTTTCTACTTCCTATTGCAGACGAATGTAAAAAATATTTGCGTTTTGAGTTTAACAATAATTTATTTGAATTTAATTGTTTGCCATTTGGTTTGTGTACAGCTCCATATGTATTCACAAAATTACTAAAACCAGTCGCTTATTTTCTTCAAAAGAAAGGGTTAATTTCTGTTATTTATTTAGACGATATATTGATAATTGGTGATACGATGGAATCATGCTTTGATAACGTTATAAAAACAAAAAATCTGTTAGAAACTTTAGGTTTTTTATTAAATTATGAAAAATCTAAATTATTGCCTTCACAAGAATGCAAATTCCTTGGAATGATATTTAATAGCAGGGATTACAACATAAAACTTCCGTTAGAAAAAAGACAAAAAATTGTTAAATTAGTAAATGAACTTTTATTAAAATCGGTATGTAGAATTCGTGATTTTGCAAAATGTATTGGTTTCATAGTGTCAGTATGTCCAGCAGTTAAATATGGATGGCTTTATACGAAATCCATGGAACGCCAAAAATATTTAGCTCTTTGCAAGTCTCAAGGAGATTATGATCAATGTTTAGAAATTACAAACAGTGTAAAACTGGAACTTAAGTGGTGGCTTAATAAAATAATGTTAGTTAATAATCCTATTCGAGAATACATTTACAACATAAAAATTTATTCTGACGCTTCACGTACTGGGTGGGGCGCGAATTGTGAAGACCAAAAGACGCATGGGTGGTGGAATTTGGAAGAAAAATCACACCATATTAATTATTTAGAGTTAAAGGCTAGTTTTTATGCATTGCGTTGCTTCGCATCAAATCTTAGAGATTGTGAAATTCTAGTACGCATAGATAATACTGTAGCAATTTCGTACATAAATCGCATGGGTGGTGTAAAGTTCCCAGAATTAAATGAAATTACGAAACATATATGGCAATGGTGCGAGAAGCGAAATATTTTGATATTTGCTTCTTATATTAAATCAAAAGAAAATGTAATAGCAGATAAAGAATCTCGTGTTTTATCTCCAGAGACTGAATGGGAATTAGATTCACAGGTTTTTTTAACAATTGTAGATAAATTTGGTACGTTTGATATAGATCTTTTTGCATCAAATATTAATTGCAAATGTCCAAAATACATTTCTTGGCATGCAGATCCAAATTCATGTGCTATAGATGCGTTTACAGTTTCATGGTCAAAATTATACTTTTATGCCTTTCCACCATTCTCAGTAATTTTACAATGCATACAAAAAATAATAACAGATGAAGCATTAGGAGTTTTAATAATACCCCTGTGGCCTACGCAAAGATGGTATCCCTTGTTTATCAAGTTATTGATTTCTGAACCAATCATTTTACGTCCGAAAATCAACTTACTTACATCTTCTTTCAGACAAGAACATCCATTGTGGAAAACTCTTACCCTGGTAGCAGGACAGTTATCGGGGAAGCGTTCAAAAGAAAGGGTATCCCAATCAATGCGATTTCTATAATGTTTGCTTCATTATCTGAATCTACTTTAAAACAATACGAAAAACCCATCCGGTTGTGGTGGCAATATTGCACTAATAACAAATTATGCCCATTCAGCGCTAATATTAAACATATAATTATATTTTTAACGGATAATTTTAAAGAAGTTGGTGCATATGGTACCATTAACTCATATCGATCTGCGATATCTTTAATCCACGATCACGAAATAGGGACTGACCTTATAATTAAAAGATTATTTAAGGGAATGTCTATTTTAAAACCTCCAAGGCCAAAGTACAATTGTACGTGGGATCCGTCCCCAGTTTTAATTTATCTAAAGACATTGTTTCCTCACGAGAGCCTTTCGCTTGAAAAATTAACTTTAAAACTTGTTACTTTAATAGCATTATCAACGGGTCAAAGAATGCAAACTATATCGAAAATTTATTTAGAAAACATACAAGTATTGCCGGAAAAAATTGAAATAAAAATATCAGAACGCTTAAAAACTTCAAAATTAAATAAAGAACAACCATGTTTAATAATTCCATTTTTTCGAAATCAACCTGATCTTTGTGTAGCTTCAGTTCTTCAAACTTATATTTCAGTTACGTCAAATTTAAGGAATTTAGAAGAAAGTAGAAATTCCTTGTTTATATCTTTTCGAAAACCACATGGTATTGTTACAACTCAAACATTAGGTAAATGGATCAAAAAAATTTTAGAATTAAGCGGAATTGATACCTCTATATACACTGGGCATAGCACTCGACATTCTTCAACATCGGCTGCGTATAGATCGGGTGTTAGTATTGAAACAATACGTAAAACAGCCGGTTGGTCACAAAATTCAAATGTATTTGCGCGTTTTTATAATAGACCGTTGGAAAATGAGGATACTTTCGCGATGGCTGTAATAAATCCTAGTTTGTAAATTGTTTGTATTCAAACTTAAGATGTATTAAATGTAAGGTAGAAATGATCTTGTTTGAATAATTTTATTTTACCATTAAAATAAGAATTATTATCAAATTGCAATTAACTTTGAACATCTACCTTATGATCTAGAGGACGAGATGACGAAAAATAATTAATCGATCAAACGAACTTACCTGTTGTGAAGTTCGATCGAAATTATTTGAGTCATCTCGTCCGAATAGATCATCTCCCTCCCAGACCCAAGATTTAACAGAATATTTCCCCAATATTGCAATTTGTAATTTAAACTATTGAAGGTTCCTAAGGGCAACGGAGGCTGACAGGATGAGAGCGGGAATCGGCGTGCTATTGTTTCTTTTTAAAATATTGTGGAAAAATTGTGCAGAAAATACACAACTACCTTATGATCTATTCGGACGAGATGACTCAAATAATTTCGATCGAACTTCACAACAGGTAAGTTCGTTTGATCGATTAATTATCATCTTATATGTAAAATTTTTTTATTCGATATCTATTGGCTTTCTTATTAAAAAGAAACAGGAGATAATATGCCTTCACAAAATTATACATACAAGAAGATAATACAGTAACGCGCTCGACGTGCATTGAGATGCCAGTGACGTCTATTCATTTATTTATTTATCTTTGAACTCGTGAAACCGCTGCCTCGAAGAGCACCGATTCTTCGAATATATAAGAGAATCAACTACAATTGTAATAAAAAATTATATAATTCATTTAGAATAAAGCTGCATATTTGTTATACAAAAACAAATACATCTAACTAATTTCTGAAGCAATGTTGGATAAAAATATCTTCGTAAAACAGTATTTTCATTCAACACAAGAAAATACGTCAGCTACAACAAGATTTTGGATTTGTCATCAGCGATTTATATCAATAAAACCATATGTAATCAACATTTTACTGAAATCGAAGACGCTTAATAGGTTTTGTCCAAGTTTTTTGGGATTGCAACAACTGTCTAATGCTAAATCTGTAGAAAAAAAGAAACCAAGAAAGGGGTTTTTTAAGGTTTATTTGCCACCTAATTTCGAATACACCAATACCAATTGGCGGTCAGACATTACTCAAGCCGCCATCTTGAAAAACATGTGTTTTCTTTGGTATCTTGCGTTCAATTGGAAAATACTAACTTACCCAAAATATATTTCATAGAAGGGCAAATCCACAGAACTTTGACTTTTATGATATTGTAAGATTCACTTAAATAAGCTGTACTATTTATAAAACGTGGCTATTTACTAAAAAGGATACGCTTTTCAATGTACAATTATTTGTTTTGCAAGATACTTGATTAAAAAAACACAAGAAACACGAAAGCTCATAAAACTTGAATAAACTACTGCGTGCAAATCGTATTTTCTTTAATATCTTGTTCTGCAACTTTTGGAAAGTGTATTCTTTTCATTTGAAAATCATGTGATTGATAATTGCACTTTATATCATCCAAAGATACTTGAAAAACAGGTGTGCCTATATCTTAATAAGAATGACATGCGTTTAATGTCGCGTGCAGTGAATTTATGAAAAATTGAATACTCGTTAATTTCTAACTTTAACTTTTGGAACAAACCATGTTATGGCTCCGTACTTTGGGAACTTTTAATGTATGATATAATAAGTGACATATTCCAAGGAATAAGGCATGCCTAGTCTCATCTCGATTTTGTGTCTCAACTGTTGTCGAAAAATGACACTTTTGTCTGGCACACGACCTATACACAATTATATCTCGATTACTGGTGTAATTTATTGTTTTATAAGTCACAATAATATTCTGAACTGGTTCCAGAAATAGAATACGATGTTTAGGGGTAAAACATAAAACGAAATTATCTCTTTGAGTAAAAACCTTTTCTTTACACGGAAAAATGGTGAAATTTGTTACGACGGGGTTTTATTGGTAACTGACCAGCAATCCGTTAACAAATATTCAAAATTCAAGATGGTGAATACAACATGCAGGACCGAATTTATAAAAAGTTTCTTTAATCTGTTGAAATTGCGTATTCAGGGGTTTTCGAGGTCGCTGATCGGTCGAGATTCGCTATAGCTTTGCTCCAGAAATAATGAAAATGTGACTTTGCGTAACTAAAAAACCTCAAATTACCTCCATTTACCTAAAGGAAGGTTTAATTGGAGATGGCAGATTAATTATGTGTTAAAATTTTAAATATAAGTTATTAGTGTGTATTTATAAAAAATTAATGTAATTGTAATAAATATAACAAATTAGTTAATGTATTTACAAACTTAACAATGAATCAAGCTGTGTTTGTCTTTCTTTTCCGTTTCTTCATCACTGTTTGTAAAAAATTAATAAGTACTAAAGTTACGATATATCAGTTTTACATTTTTCAGTATAATCAGGATTACAACGTCTTAAATCGACTTAAATAAATTTGAACTGCAAACATTTTTATAAACCTAAAATCAAGCAAAACTTGGATACCCTGCAAAGATAAGTTACTGACAATTAGTTTACTAATTTACGTTGTCTAAATTGTATTAAAACAAGTTGATAATGTATAGATAATTTTAACTCGATGTATTAAATCGAACTGTGCTGCAGTATTGGTTATATTTAGGAATGGGCTCAGGTTAATTTTAAATGTGTACCAGCGAAAAAAACGTTTTTTTCTTAAAACGTAAAGTTAAAAGTTGCGTGAATTAGCCCATAAATGTAAAGCATAAAATTTTCTATTACATAAATTAGATACGTTTTTTCGTAATAACAACGATAAATAAGTAAATAACAGAGAAATCGATGATTTTTGACACTGGAAAGGGATGATTCAAACAAAATATGGAAAATAAGACAAAGTACAGAGACACAAACTTTATAATATGTGTAATATGTTAGTAGGAGTACAAAATCATACGTTTTTTGGTTATTTTTTCAAAATGGCGCTTCAATACTTCCGACTGACAATGTTTATTACCATATTTTTTTATATTCGTAATCAGGAGGCAAAAATACTTCAAAAAACCCCTTATTTCAATTAATTTTATGGAAATGTGTCTCATGTAGATTTTATCCTAATTAAATAAAATTTATTTAGAAAATGCAAATTGTGCCAATTATTCCGAATTAACGTAACGAAATAACTTGAATTCTGAAGTTCAAGATTTGCAAAGCAAATTACATAATAAACATTATATAGTAATAGCCATAAATTATACAAGGTTGATATAGTGAACGTGGACAGCTATAAAGTTAAAGAAGCGTCCATGTAGTTACTGGTAACGCCGCTAGGCTCGGGCGTTACTGTAGCAGAGTATACCATGCCCGGTATACAAATGGATTTCCATTTTGAAACTTGCATATTACAATGAAACTTATTATACTGATCGCAAATTCTGCCACCCTTAAGCTGTGACACTCTGAACATTAAATGCACATGATAATCATTTATTTTATTGAAAAATGGTAAAGATATCATGAAAAAGAATACGAACATTTTGTAATGTGCTCAAGAAATTTAAAAATGATTCGAATATTTCGTATCATCTAAAATAAATGAAGCTGAACTACTTTCAACAAATTTCAATTTGATGGTTTTAGTTTATCAACAACCTGCAATTTTTCCCTTCACGACTCCGACATATTTACGTCAACTGTTACCCACAAGTTGGTAGATATCGTGGTAAAATAGTGAAGCGCTGACGCAAATGAATATTTCATTAGCGTTAAGAAAAATGTCTGGTAAAAAAGATTGAATCGTTCGGCTCGTCCCTCGATGAAACATCATAAATCATAACCTCGACCGTGTCTGAGAAGTTTTCATAGCCGGTCGCGCTTACGGGCAGCAGCTCTTTTCTGCCAAGCCTCAACTTCTCCTTTCTTCGCCTATTCTCATTACGAAGTTCTCCACCATCAAATTTTATTAACCCCACTTCGGGTCGCCTTATTTTAACTCAATATCGTAGATTCGTAGCGACGGTTTATCTATCCGCCACCCGGTGCCACCGGCGCGCTCTTCTCTTTACGTGAATGATCATTCCACCCCTTCTTATACTTTATAATTCCCCTCACTACCACCCACGGTAGCACCTTCTCCTCCCTCTCGTAGAGTTTTTTCGTACTTTCCTTCATTTTCCCCCCGTTGACGTCGCCACCACACGCTTGCTGCACTTTCACTGAAAATGTCTCTGTCGTTTCTCTTCTTTACCTCTCTCTCGTCCCTTTTCTTCCGTTCCCCTTTCGCTCTATAGCAACTTTCTGAAAGCAGCAATAAATTCGTGCTTTACGACCAAGAACTAATTTCCTGACGTTTCGTTCCTGCGTTTTCTCTCACGCCCTTTTATCGTCGAGGCTGTCCCGCTACGGCATGGCGGTGGGATATGGTACGAGTGGGGCAGAGGGAAGGGGGGGGGGGGAAGTTACCCCCTCGAGTTAGTTCATTCGACCTTTCGCTTCGACGACGCAGCTTCTACGTTCGAAATCGTAATGAACGTAATAAACGCGCGCGCGAGCTTGACGCGCGGAGCTTTCGACCTGACCTCGCAAAATCCTTGTTTACGAGACACTACTGACACCGGCTCGTTTCGCAACTGACACCGAGAGAGGGAGAGGTAGACAGAGTTAGACAAAGAGAGAGGGAGAGAATGGTGATTCCAGTACCCCAACTGCCCTCTTAAACATCTATTTGCAAATGCACCGTCACCTACCGCCATCAACGACAATTTATCGAAACAAAATTTCGCAATGTGTCGTTCCTGAATGAAGCGGATTTTGGATGAGGTCATGAGCATAGTACTGTTGGAGGAAATGATCCTTGGCCCAAATTTTCGAATCTATTATACGTGCTCGAAGTTTTCCTGTATATATATATATATATATATATATATATATATATATATATATATATATATATATATATAATATGTTCACACGTTGCATGAACCCACGGGATTGCAAATATCGACCGCGAATGAAAAGCTTCTCGAATTCGTAAAACTGCATATAGAATTTCGTATTTTGAAACGAACCTGATTGATTTCTCTGTATCTGTAGCTGAATCGAGATAACGAACATTTTTTCGGTACATTTAACCTCGACCGGTTTCGAAAATCACCTTCCGTTTAGGTCGGGTTTCAGAACCTGACCTATGAAGCAAAGTTATCGGGCTGAAATTTACGGATTGAGCTGTCGGCCGGAAAAAGAACTAATTATTTTTTGCCTATTTTTAGTCTTTTAAAAATAATTCTTTTGAAAAATATTACTTGACGTTTTTTGTTTGTGAAATTAGATGTTTGGAATAAAAAATGGCGATCTAAAAACGCTGACGAATCTTTGTGATGCACTTCTTGCAGCAATTGTTTGCGACATCATAATTGAAGAAATGCATAATTAACTGTGGTTTTGAAAGATTCCTGTCATATTGGATCTGCCATTTTGAATTTTGAAATTCCAGATTTCACACTCGAAATCAACAACCTCCAAAACCCTCAAGTACAGTAGAGTCTCTGTATATTTATCCACTCCTTCCCCTCCCTTCTCGATATATTTACCAAAAGGAGAGGAGCTTCCACTCTCTTCAGTCGCGTGACGTTTGTGATGTCACAGCAGGCCCTTTGTAAGGCCCCCGTATGGTGGGAGAAAAAGAGAGCGGCACCAGGCAAATATAACGAGACGGAACCGGGCATATATGATGGGATGCAAATATAGCGCGACGCAAATATACCGATACTCTACTTGTAACAGAGTTGGAATACATAATTTTTCATGCGCTGAAAAGAATAACTGACAAAGGAGTAATAGAAATTCTAAATGGCCAATCCAAGATGGTGGACTAAAATATAATTTTTGATACACGTGTCCGAAATGTAGACACTTTACGGACTGATTTCTGCACTTTACGAACTAAAAATAGTCGTTAAAGTGCCTACTTTTGCGAACAGTGTATCAAAAAATAGTATTCGCTCCTCGGCCGTAAAATTTTACGACCTCGGTTTGGAGATTGTGCGATCCTCGGACCGGCTTCGCCAGTCCTCGGATGCACAATCTCCACTCGGTCCGTAAAATTGAACTTTACGGCCTAGGACCGAAAAGTGCTATTAAGATCAATTATAGTGAAACTGGGTACTAGAACGTTTTTGGGGTCACTGATTATGAAGCCGGTATCAATACTTTAACCAAATAACGCCGTGAAGGACACTTTTTAAGACACCACTTTCACGTCGCTATTTCCAATTCATTTGACAGATAAAGTAATCGGGACATAGTGAATTTTGTCGAAAAAAGGTTGAAAAAAAACTTTTTTTTAGCTATTGGGTTTTTGACGAAAAAAAATAAATGTCTCAAAAAATTCTGAAGAAACTCTATTGCATTCGTTAATGGATATTAAACATTTTTCTTTCTTATAATTTTTTTCTAAAAGTCCATAGTTTTCGAGAAAAAAAATCTTGAATGTTTAAGTAAAAAATTTGGCGTTTTGGCCGCCATTTTCAATTTTGTAGACCAAAATTATTTATATAAATCATCAATACTTTAAGCTTAGACCAAAAGTACACGATCTACAAAGATTTTATAGTGATTCCAAACCGGAAACTGGACGAAAATCGAAGTTGAAAAAAAGTTAATTGAAAAAAATCGTGTTTTTTCACAAAAAATCTCCATTTTCACGTGGACATTTAACTTTTTTCAAAATTTCATATACACCATCGGAAAGAGCAATTTTTTTTCAACAAAATTCACTATGTCACGATTATTTTCTCCGACAAATGAATTGGAAATAGCGATGTGAAAGTGGTGGCTTAAAAAGTGTCCTTCCAGGCGTTAATGGGTTAATATCCAAAATGTCCCATCAAAGATGGTGGTTCATCCAAATTTTTAAAATTTTGTAATCAGTAAAAAGGATTTGGAAATGCTCATTTGTGCTTTGTATTACACAAGCCTGCAAATAACGAGACCATGTCAGTTGTTGAGGTAATTTCCGAAGTAATTTTTTGCGTCGAATCTGTATCCGAGGTCAGAATTCATGACGTCAGGTTTTTGAGATATTTGGGGTTATGCACACAAAAATTCAGTTTTTGGCTACTTTTGGGGTTATGCTTAGAATACAGAACATTTTGAAGGGGGTATTCATTGATTGGATCAAACTGTACTACTTTGACTATTGACGACTTCGCGATTGTCCTTCAAGGGCATTTCAAGGTCAGTTTTTCTAACGTGTATATCGTAATTTCAAATTGGCGTATCTTGGTGAAGACAAATCGGAATTGAATTCTGCGACTCTTGTATTAAAGAGAAAGTAGTACTGTATGAACCAAATCTAAAAATGTTGTATATAACCTAAAAAGTCGCTAAAAACGGCAGTTTTTGGGTACAAAATCTCTAATATCTGAAAATTCTGACATGATAGGGCAAATTCTTTTCTCCGATTAGCCGCATTCCAGATATAATATTCTCTCAAATGTCCTTTAATTTGGTTATGAAATTTTCCTATTATAATATGCTCCACTTATGTCAAGCAATGTTTTTAAAGACTATTAATTGTAATAAATGGAGCTCTGGAGTTTCTGCTCGGAACATCCATTACAGGACTTATTTATTATCTTATAATGCAAAAGCGCTTCTCTGCATATCAGAGTCCTTCAAGAAATTCATTATTTTCCGAAATATTGATACGTATCCTACGGCAATGCACTTGATATAATATTATGAAAATTTAAAATTTTTAATTATAATTTATTGCATGACATTTTATAATACGTCCATCCCGATGTCGAAATGAGGTCAAAGATATTGAAAATTCCAGAGTTTTATTAAATTACATGCGTTACCTATTTACGAATCGAACAAAATTTATATATTAAACGCAATAAATTTTTTATCGTTAGCTTTTCCCTTGACATAAAATTGCCGTGTTTGGGACAAAAAAAGGACAAAGAAGAAAAGTGCTTACCTTTTGCTGCTGCATTTGCGTTGGTTCCTGAGCGAGGAGTTGCTTGAGAGCCGTGTGTCCATGGCCGTTTTGAGGTGCGGTTGCCCCGGGCGTACTCGGAGTGCTCGGGTTGCTAGGCGTGTTGGGTGTGTGCGGACCCGTCGCGGGGCTACTTGGACTCACGCTCTCGTTGATTTTGCTACCGGCGTGATGATTTTCCGTGTGCCTCCGCAAACTCCGGGCATCGCAATACGATTTTCCGCACCCTTCCGCCTTGCACTCGTAAGGCTTTTTATTTCGATGCGTCAGCATGTGACCGTTCCTGGTGACAGAACATCAAAAATTTATTATGACTCTTCAAACTTTCAAATGTTGGAACTAAAAATATTCAGTTCGTTAATTTCAAAAAGATTCTTACACGCGTGTAAACAGGGCGATTTAGAAAAATAGAACAAACTTTATGAAAATTGCTAATTTTGCTATTTATGAAAAAATAAAATTGTCATTCAAGTGGAATTTTTTAGTGTTTTAATTTTTGACATGTCTTGCAGTTCCAAATGACAGGAATATATGTAAGTAAAAAAAGAATTGTTGCTTAATCCAGTAGGTCTCAGAGTTTCTTTTTTTCATTTTCGAGCTTCGGACTCAACAGACAAAAGATTAATATTGATGCCAAAGTAACTTACAAGTAACACTACCCAAGTGTGACACCCCGATTGGACTGCAAGTTGTAATATTTTCAGAACTCCGAAAAATAATCGATACGTATTTTTGTTCATCGACAAAGAAGACGGTTTAAGCGTTTAAAGTAATGCCTGAATTGCTCGAAAATCTCTAAAATATATAATAATATGCGCGCATATATGAAGGATACTTACGTTTCCATAAAAGTTGGTATCTGAGGATTTTTTTGGTTCGCTGATTTTAAAACTTAGGTCGCACTTACAAAATTCAAAATGGCGGACCAAATTTTATAAACGTTTTTTCATAAAAAGTAGTTTACAGAGGTCTTTGGCATCATGATTTTCTATGAATAACGAAAACGCTTTGTAAAATTTGATCTGCCATTTTGGGTTCGCCATTTTGAATTTTGTAAATATGTCCTCAGATTCGAAATTAGCGACAAAAAAAATCATCAGATACCAACTGTTATGGAGTTCTTCATATATGAGTGCATATTATTGTAAATTTTAAGAGTTTTCAAGTAATTTATGGAACAGTTTCATTCTTTAAACTTTCTTCTTTGCTGATAAAAAAAATATGTATCGATTATTTTTCGGAGTTCTAAAAATATTCCAACTTGCAGTCCATTCCGCATGTCACACTTCGGAAGTGTTACTATTGTTAGTGAATCATTATCGAGCATGGTACTCAACACTTGACCATATGTTTCCGTGAATTTTTCCCATCTTGTGCCCATTTTTTATTCATGTGGTTGTACTACTTATTACGATGCGATTCCATGCCGAAAGGTAAATTAATTTGAAACATTTTTTCTTTACTTTTATGGCGACCGCTTATTGGGTCAAATTTCCTTCAAACATGTTTTTCAAAAAAGACCACTTTGCGGGTATCCCGTTAGTTATGAAGTCAAAATAGCACATTAAGATAAATGGCGCAATAAAGGTTATTTATGCACGAGTGGAGTGGTGATGAGTTACAAACTCTCGGGCGCGAGTATCACAGCAGCACAAGTCCGTCCTAGGACGTCCTCAGGAGCCTCTATGAATAAAGGCGGATATTTGAGTCCTCACGAGCTCCCCAGGACACCCTTGGGCGGATTGTGTTGTTCGGGAACCTATCGAGCATATGTATCGAGCTTTGTATTTTTTTGTTTTAACGAATGTGCAAAGTACAAAATTATCCGTGCCCAATCAGTGGCCTGTACTTCGGACACGAAAACCAGTGTTCGGTTGTTGGGATTCGTGCACAAACTTAAAAAAATAATTGTTTTTACGAATTTCGTTTATCTTCCAAAAGTAATGCAAATTGCCACTTAATATGAATCCGAAGGAAGAATTTTGAAATTAAAAATGGCGGATCCAACATGTCGGATAAAAAATTTTAAATTTAAATTAATTTAGACAAAATCTATTGAATCAGTCATAAAGCGGACGGTCGAAAAGCTAACAGGTAAAACGCCAACAAAACATATTAGACACATCAATAGACGGACAGTCATTTTTCGAAGTTTCGATTTTTTTTCTGCAGACTTTTTGGACAGTGGTTTTTGACTTGTCGGTTTTTTGATTTGTCGGTTTTTCAACACGCATCTCCAATATGGTCAGAACTAATCAGTTTTTGTTTAAAATTTCTTTATTACTATTATTTTGTTGTCCATTCACGTTATTTTTATCTTATAGTTATTAGAGCATGATCATTTGATCAAATGGTTTTAATCATTTGTATCGAATTCAGTAATCTGTCGCGTACTATTATCATACTTTTACGCCCGATACCTGATGATTCGTCGCATTTTTTTCGATCACATTACATGTGCCATTATGAATTTCGAAAATGCAGTGCGGTAATAGTGATTAAAGTGTCTTTCATAACATACGTGGATCATTTTTATCTATCATTTGATTGTTTGTCTCTTTTATCATAGTAGATAGAGTACGCCAATAAAAAACAATCTACTAGAAAATAATACAATAGGTCACTTACAACTCAATCTTAAGGAATTCTACAGTGGTCCGACGAAGAGCTAGCAATTTACGCTAAACAACATAAAACCAATTTTTTAAAATTCGGACGCTGTAATGGTAATTCAACTTTCTGTACATAGACTCTTACGGAATGTCAAAGAAGTTACTTAAAAATTGGCCGTGACTATTGGAAATGTATCAAAATCATCCTCTCCCAATAGTTCTGGTTCAATACCCAACAAATTTCTTTAATAAAGTAATTAGAATTACTCTTACTGACCACTAAAGTTGAAAAATTGATTCAGACATTTTTAATTTTCGATTTTCCGTGTAAATTTTTACCTTATCAGCAAAGCACTTCATAACCGAAAATGAGGCTGGAAATTGAATAAATAAAATTTTAATATCTGGGACTGCTACTTATATATTTTTGGCGTCGCTGATTACAAATCTGACTTTCAAGAAAGTTCAACATAGTAAATCTAATATGGACAACAAAAATTAATTAGTCGCGTTGAAATTGGCTACTCTGCAGGTTATCAAAGTGGTTAATAACAAAATTTGGTGTTAGATTTTAAAATGGCGGACTGAATCTACTAAAAAACAATTTGAAATGTCATCCTAACGAACTTTATTGCCGAAAATAATTAAAATTTATTATTGCTCCGCCTTGTGGAATCAGATCTGACATCAGGTTTCTAATAAGCGGTTCATGCCATGTACGAATGACATTTTTTATTTTGGTAATTGAATTTTGTCCAGTTCTACAGACCACGTAATGCGTGGTCGGCGAAGTGAACTTTAGACCCGTTATTTCGGATCCACCATTTTGAATTTCGTGTAACCAACTACAGATTTAAATCCAACAACCCACAGTATATGCTGATACTAAAAATCAGAGAAATCGATGAATATTTAATATTTTTTCTCTATTATACTATATACGCCATATTGAATTTCATAATTCTGATTTCTGATTCACAATCAATAACCAAAAAAACATAAAATCTTAAAAGATACAATCTTAAATTTCGGACGAGTAATGTAAAATCTTATTTTAACAGTTGTTTTCGTTGATTCCGAAGAGCAAAAATGATGGACCCTAAATTGAAAAATGTCATCCTTGATGCAAAATATACTATTCTAGAAAACAAATCATGAAAGAATGAGCGAATGTTTATATTCCGAGTGGATTAACCATTTTAGAGCAATCATTTATCTCTTTTGCAAATGTTTTACTCAGTACAAGACGATTTTTGGTCGGACATCACCAATTTTTCACCATTGGTACACTAGTGCTCAATATCGTACAACTTTGTTTTCGTTAACAAAAAATCATTTTGTAATATATTATTATAAAGGAAATAACGTCCTGTGATCGCAAAGTAACAACCATCATAATATTTGTCTGGCAGTGCAATTTCACGCTTAATCTATTACGTGATCAGTAAAGAGAAACAAATATAAGCGTCCGCGTTTAATGGCATTCCACAGAAGAATGAATATGCCGATTATAATTCAGATTCCATCGTGTTTCACGTTTTAAGGGTATATTTTCCTGGTGCGATAGAATCCTGTACATTTTACGTACTGGCACGAAACACGGAAATGAAAACCGATTTCGCGCATCTATTGTGCAACAAGTTGATATACACGAATGTCGACAACGCGCATTTAAATTTTCTTTCAATGGAAATTCTCACTTCGATCATTACCTCTGCAAACCTATAAAGCCATCAAATTACTCTTAAAGTGACAAACTGCGATATGTCGTTATGAAAACAATTGGTAAACAATTTCTAAAAAAGTATGCAATTAAATTGTTGAAATTTTCCTCTCGTCGTCTATTATAATCTTCATCATTGGATTTATATTAAATGAAAAGAGAGCAAACAAGAGAAAGCGAGATGAAAGGATGCCGGCAAGACGGACTTCGTACAAGTTCGCCATAATTGCATTAATCCGAGGAATGGGTTTCACCAGGGAACAACGTCGTTAAGGGTGCGCGCTGCAAGTCTGCAATGATGAGATTTGAGTTTAGGAGTAGATAAAACAGCTCGTAAGCACATTGCGGAATTACCGCGGCCACGGGCAATAAATCGCCCACTCTCCAAGATTCGCCTGGTAAGAAAAAAGCCTTATTACTTCCCAACCTGCCAAATACAAGCGAACCCTAAACGCACTTAAAAAACCACCAAGAGCCCTCGAGAAATTAGAAGAATATCCTGGAAAATTGGCATCGTACCCATGAATCCGACGAGATGAAGCCTAATTGACTTAAAAATATTGATTTCAGGGGGAATAAGCGTATCAGGGATGCTGACCGCGTATCAGACTGATGTTCAAAATGGATGACATCCAAGAAATAAACTTATTTCAATATGCTTTGGCCCTTTTTCGAGATTTCTACATGCCTCGAGTCAGGGAGTAATACATCGATTTCAGCGAATATGGATGTCTGCTCAGCCACTTTTCCGAGCATCTATTTACGACGTTACCCGTATACCGTCGGGTCCGCTCGGTAGCTAGCGGCATTGTCTTCTTTGTCGTGACATCATATGAAATACGAACGTAGAAAGCGAGATACCATTTGAAAAGAATGAAGCTGGTCGAATCGAATCCCAAGCAAGACGAGCATGGGATTTAGAGATCCGTCTTTGAAGGAAATACAAGAAGCCTAACTAGTAAGCCATCCGAGCCAAGTCGAGTAGTCTTCGAAGCAAGTCAGTAGAGCTTTTTCCATCCCTTCCTTCTTTCATTTATCCTACTTTTGGTCCATTCCTTTCTTTTTGGCAAAATTGTTAATTCCCTCTTATTCATTTTCTTATTCTTGGAAGGAATTGATTCCTTAGTCCCTCCTCGTCGATACTCCCTCGCTCTTTCTTCTCTATCGCTTCGTTGGTCACGTGTCCCGCGTCATGAATAAGCTTCTCGATAGAACTACTTTCAACAAGATTCTTCTGTTTGCCCACGTTCGAGGGATCGAGGAAAAAGTAATTAGGAAATAGTGCGCCGAGGAAAAAGTAGATTCGAAATTCTTATACTCAGCCAGTAATTTAGTATTGCGTAACATTTAAAGATATCGTCTTATTGAAAAGAGTCGGTACACAAGAAAGAAATGAAAGCCGTCATAACGGATAAATAAAGAAATATTTTACTGGAAATATGAGGTGCAAGAAAACTACTCACAAGTGGTCCTGCCGTTTGAACGCCTTGCCACACATCGTACAGACGTACTTTCGCTCGTCACTGTGCGTAAGCTTGTGCTTCGTAAGAGCCGATGCATTGTTGAACACTTTACCGCACACCTGAAACAGAACAATAGATATCGCAATTATCATCTACTACCTATTCTACGGCTTCCACTCGTCCCATTCAATTTGCAGGATACGGTCTAGGAAACTGCACTAATTGCCGAACGTGAGAGACACGACTTTCATCCAATAATAATTGAGTGCCTGTTGCTGGATTTAAGAAGTTCAACACTTGAAGGAATTCCACACGAGTAAAATGGAATAAAATAACACGAAACTCTCAATTATTTTTAGACAAATTTTTATAGTGGCATTATCGTTGAAAAATTTAGAAAAAAAGTATAGAAATTTTCTAGCAAGTTTTTGATTGCAGGGATGTGAAGTTTGTAAAAATATTCTGCAGTCGACAAGGACCAGCTGGCGGCAACCCTGTGACCAGCCCCTGATTCACTACCGTATAAGTATAAACGTCCGTCCGTCCGTCCGACAGGACGAATATTGGCTACGAACACGATTTCGTTTTTATTAGACACGACCTAATGGAGGGCGAGAAACGTTCGCACCAACTGTGCAGATATTGTACTACATAATATTTTTCACTCTACAGATGAGATTTTATATATGTCGATATCACGCGAGACCACAAATTCGTTAGGAAAAAAATGGTGAAAAATTTTCTTGCTGCAATAGAAACATTATTTTTATAAGGATTTTTCTGGAAATTGACATATTTCAATTTTTTTTAAAAGGCGGGACATTATCGTTTTAAAATGATGAAAACTTTTTTATATCTTATCATTTACATAAGTTGAAAATTTGACTATCACCGGCGTTATAAAATACCCTCATACATAATGACAGGAACGTAGTTACCCAGGCCGCCGCTAGTCTTCGTCCGGTTTTAGTTAAAACCCGTTACAAAACTGTTTAACGTCATTCTGAAGACACTTTTGCAGCATGCATATGTATTCAAAAATTAATAGCGGAAGGCGGGGTAAAGCGGCGAGGATTTTTTCCGTGTATGATATCTCTCCTTGAATTTCGTATTTAGGATCATGCAAAGTATAATTTGATAGATAATTTCATAGTCAATATTTACATGCATGTTACTTACGGTATATGTTTTACGGGTGGCCAGCTATGGCCAATTTAAAATACTTAAAAAACACGGGGCGAAACGGCAATATCGGGGTGAAGTGGCGAATCCTTATTTCATCCGGGAAAAAATTTCGCCGCATCACCCCAAAGTATCATTTGGACTTCCAATTACGATATCTCATTATGAACACACAAAAAATGAACAATTCATGTTTTATAAATAAGTCCAAAAAATATACTTTCAGAATAAATATATAAATAGTGATTATTAAATGAAAATATTGACCAATCTGAGAACAAAGTACAGGAAGATGACTTGAAAATTTTGTTTAAAAATTACATTTCTCGCTCTTAAAGGTAGATAAGAAAACAAAAAATGAAATATCATGCCTCAAAATTTGAAAAATGGTGTAAACAAAGAAACCACGTATGATATTTTACAATCAGTATGTTCATAATGGAAATATTTGAGGTTCGTCACTTTGCCCCGTTTACGGCTTCACCCCGTCTTCCCCTACAAACGCGAAAGATAATTTATTATTTATGTAGGAGTTCCTCAGCGTCTTTTGTACTTGCGAGAAAGTTTTATAGCACGCACTCTATCGATCACTGAGAATTTAAATGAAGAATTCACCGGTGAGGTATGGTGGAAAGTTAACTTTGAATGTTTTGAATTTTGCAAAAATAATGTACTGAATACACTAGAATTTATTGAAATACTTTATATGAGCAGCTGGAAATCCACATCTATCACGGGCGTAAAGAACTATTGCGACTGCGTCGCGACGGCACCTGGTGGCAACATTACTAACTGAAGATTTGGAAATGCTGTCCGGATTTATTATAGTTTAATAAGTACACAAAAAACAGAGTTTTACCACACAAACTCGAGATATTATCAGCATAGTTTTACGAATCTAGATGACCATTTCCCTTAATTGTGCAGTTACTATATCATTTTCTTTGGACCCCGCGGACCGCGTAGTTACTATGAAGTTTCCGTAGCATTAGACGAATGGAGAAAGTACCATCTCAGGGACAGTCCTATATGCCGTCATTTTTAAAAAATGAACTTATAAAGTTTATATATTTGTATCCAGTAAATTATTTTAATATTTTATTTAATGATATTACACGTATTAGATAATCACAATGTTAAATTTTGTTTCATCCTATTTGTAAGCTCTGAATTGGGTATTTTCAAAAAATAACGTCACATTGTAACGTTCCAAAAGACATTCTCCGTTCCTGTGATGTTACTGAAATGTCCCTGCAATTATACGTTTAACGGGATTACGCAGATTCAAGATAGAATCGGTCTAGTTTTATGAACGTAGTTAACCGTCTAGTTAACTTGCAGTTACGACGACATATCTAAGTTCCTCTACACGGAAAAAATGAATTGGTTAGAACTTCCATCTAGATAGTAGAAAAATACACAATCACCATTTTTAGTCAATTTTACTATCTAAATAATGACCTGCAAAAGGTTTATATAGCTATGCCTATTATTTAAATATGAAAACCGACTATTTCTGTTTTTCCGTATAGAAAATTTTCTAGATAGGTTATTTATACAACAAAAACTCAATTACCGAAGATTTATTTACGTGATGGAAACTTCAAAACATAATTTTTCTGAAGTATACAAGAATACCTACCTTCAATTTTTATTTCCCAGTTTAATGGGTGAGTAGAATTTTCTGCAATTTAACAAAAAATCCATACGTACTTTAATGAATTTAATAAATTAATCCCTTATACAAAGACTAATATCTCTGAACAGTGAAAACAGCGTATGCTAACTTACATATTGAAATATGAGACATCCCCTACGATAATAATGTTAGGACTTTTTAACTGATCTGTCGTGTTAATTAATTACTGGGTCTGTGTGTACACACATAGGGACGCATTTTTATTGACAAAAGTCCTACCCGAAACGTCAACCGTCGCTTTCATGCCAAAATGCGGTTACCCTTTTCCCAAGCGGATAAACAGCTCGTCAGTCTACATCTCGAAGAGCAAAATAAACATCGCTCTCCCTGACACTGCCCCTGCACGAACGACACGAATGTACTGTTTGGGAATACGTAATTTAACTTCGTTCATCAAATGAATGATTCGTACGTAAAAATGACAGTAAAAAATGGTAAATATTTAAAATAACAAAATATCTGAATTATCACACACAGTAATCAAATATTACTTTGAATTTAGTGGTGTTGACTAATACTAACAGTACGAATTGATTTGCGTTCATAAAAGAAACAGTTTTCAAATAATAAATGTGGTGGATAATCAAAATAGGCACCTCAGCATTCGAAAAAGTCAACTAAGTCGCAAACAGGCAAATTTTTTTCGCACTTTTCGATTGTTAATTTCGATATTGTATCGGCTTCAAAAAATTCTAAGTATAACATTTCTAATATAACATTAAAAAAATTCCGTATAAAAATCAAGTAAGGAGTTCATTGGAAAGTCAAAATTTTACGTCCGTGGACAATAAACTTTAAAACGTTTTGTCGTTGATCACGAATCCGTTGTCGAAATGGCCTAAATTCAAGATGGCAGACAACAATTTTTTAAATATTTCCGTGCTCTCTCACGTTTTGTTTACAAGGTATTTTTTTGGTCAGTAATCGCGAATCTAATATCATATTTCAGTAATTAAAAATGGCGGCGTATGTAATATGGTGGATAAATATTTTGAAAATGTTTGAGTTTTTATAAAAATTACCATGCTGAGGTTTTTGAGGTTGATGATCACGAATTTGTGATTCTAAGGTGTTAAATCGCTATTCATGAAAGTAAAAAATAGGATCAAATTTTGACTTCAAGCCGCTATTTTGGGTTTCGCAGTTTGGTAATTTAATATTTACAGTCGTGTATTTTAAAGTTTATAATCCACAGATGCAAAATTTTTATTTTCTAATGATCTCTTTATGTGATTTTGACGCGCAATTGCTGAAAAAATAAGTTGAGCGAAAAACTTTTCTGTTAAAAAATTGAACGTAACTATTGAAATTGACAGCCGAAAAAGTACGAAAGATTTTGGTCCGTTTAGGACTTAATGGATTAACTCCATACAACGAGTAAAAATATGACCGTTACAAGAAAGATAATGAAAAGAAAAAAGGACTTTACAGTTTTCAAAGCTGTTTTTTTTGCAGACATAAATGACGTAGAAGAATCCTTAAGTAAAGAGACTACGTTCTATAAACTTAAATTCTGAAATTAGGATTTTAACGTTTTGAAAATAACAGTGAAAGTATCCAAAATGACTTCCAACGTACAAAACAAAGTTTTATTAAAAAATAATAGGCTTTCATGAAAAATGTTGAAATGAAATGAAAAAAAATTGCCTTAGTTTTTTAATATCCACAAAGGAGAACATAAATAGTTTGATTGTCTTTAATATTTATTTTTATTTTAATATTTAATATTTTATATTTATTTTTATTTTAATATCTTATATTTATAATTATATTTTTAATATATATATAACAGAACGTGGAACTTGATTGATACTAAGAAGTTGATAATTACATTTTTGGTTATTAATTTTACAAAGAATCACGAAATGTTATTTAATATTGAAAGTAAAAAAAAAACAAGAATACACTAATCTAATGTAGTACACTTTCATTAGACTACATAACACCATGATATCTAATAATAAGAAGATTTCCTTTGGAAGAAAAATGTAAATTACGGGACTGACACTCATCGACCTTGTGTGGTCGGAGGCGTGAGGCGACAAACTAAATCGCATAGCGGCGCATCGAGCACCTTTTGCCTCCCACTACACTACCGACTATCGCGTGCTTCCCCCTTCCATTATTCCTTCCTCTTATAGCAATATGAACTGTTTTCGAAAGGAGAAATAGGCGAGTGGAACTAAGAGGAACATAGATTCGGGGGAGTGAAGGGAACAAATATGTTCGGAGTGATATCCTGCGGAGTAATTCAAAATGGCCGATCCAAAATGGCGAACCGAAATGCAAAATGTTACTTGATTCTGCTAAAATTTGTTACTAGGGGGTTTTTGGGGTCGCTGATAACGAATCTGTCATCGGTTGCTCAAAATTCAAAATGGCTGACGTAATATAGTGTGAAAAAAGTTAAATAATTTAAAGTAGGGGAAGTCGGGGTATTCTTGGACACGTTTTTATTTTATCCAGAAACACTTAAAAAAATTGCTTTTTCTCAAAATTTCAAAGCTTGATGTTGTGGTACGATAAATAACCTTTCATTTGGTACCAGCAATTTGACCTAATTGTTTAAAATTGCACACTCTGTATCACTTGGCGCAAAAAACTGGTTTTTGAGATTTTAAAAAACCTCGGGGTATTATTGGACAGTTTTGAGAATCGATAAAAAAAATGAAAATGATTGCTGGAAAACGTTTATTTGTTAATGAAAACGAAAGAATATCTATATTATAATGAATAAAATAAAGTAAGGCACGTGCAAGTGTTCCGGTTTGCTCCGACACAACTCAAGTGAACACCTCGATCACAAGCGATACAATGGGTTATGTTTCGGCGATTTTCTTTCTCGGGCATATTTTTCATACAAATTTTAAATCACTGAAGTGTCCAATAGTACCCCGAACACTCATTTTTACAAAATGTCGGCGTATAAGTAATACAATGCAAATTTCATCAAAAACTCTTATATGCGTCAAAAGATTACAGTTCCAAGAATATTATAAATATATTTACCTGACTTGGCTCTTCGAAAAATGTTGTAAAAATGGCCAAAACACTAAGTGAAAAAAACACTTTACAAACATCAAAATTTTGTTTCATATGATAGCGAGGTAACAATGCGTCAAAATAAGTCAAGTGCTTAATAGAAAATGAGATTATGATAAGACGCGTCGATGCTAGTTGATGGAGACTCCAAGCATTACAAACGGGAAAAATATCGCGCTGTCCAACAATACCCCGTGTCCAATAATACCCCGGCCTCCCCTACTGCATATTGCCCAATCCGACGTCAAATTTACGAAATTCAATATCGTAGATCCAAGATTGCAGACCGAATGTGGAAAATGAATTTAGACCTTATATTAGCGACCTCAATTTCATGTATTTCATAAAATACTTTTGCCATAGTTTTGCGAGACTGCAGAATTGCAGTAGTGATCTAATAGTGCACGGAATTACTATAAGTGAACACTACTAGTGCTGATCATTTGTGTGCACTAGTAGTTTTTTTTTACGAGAGGAGCGGGCAAGTGCGCGTATATTTGCGCAGCTATATGCCATTCTCTCTATCTTCTGCCCAACGAAAAGAAGAGGATGGAGAGTATTTTAGATCCCAAAAACTCCCGAGTAACAAATTTCAGTTACATCAAGTAACTTTCTGCATTTTGGTCCGCCATCTTGGATCCGCCATTTTGAATTTTGAAATTCTGACATCAGCTTCGTAATCAGCGACCCTCAAAACCCCCTAATTACCATTGTCATCGAAATTGGACGATAACTGGCTCGTACAAGTTTTTGGCACTTTTTATTTGAAACCGCCTATCAGTGAAGGGGTTAACAGCACATTTTTAAAAAGTGCTTAGGAAATGACAAATCAGTGTCGTTGGGTGTAATGTCACTCATTGGAGGAGTAGAATGGTAAAGAAAAGCACACAGTAGAGGAGATTGAAGTAGGTCAGAACTTTGGTTAATAACGGACGTTGTCACTATATGGGATGATAGAGAGCGGAAGAGAAGAGGACGGTCGTCCGACCGTAGTACAATTAAGGAAGAAAAAAAACGAGACGGCGATAGTTAGGAGGTTAAAAACACACGAAAACGGATGGACGAGCTGCGAGAGTGGTGACGGAGCAAAACGTCTCCGTCCATTTTAGTGAATGTTCTGCCGTCTCCCTCATATATTTCCCAGCCCTCGACGATTAGCTCCCTTTCTCGTGCTCAGCGACGATCCGACCGGCCGTTATCGTTTGCCGACGTCTTCCCCGCACCCGCCGTGACACAAGGAGGAAACGCGACACTGAGTTTCTGTCCTATCCACGTCGGTCAATTAATTAACTTAACGACCCGGACGTTGCGATCGCTTTGATCGCCCGTAACGCGGCTACGGAGATCAGGGGGTCGGGTACCATGGCTTGCTTACACAGAGTCAGATATCGGAAAACCAGCCTCTTCCTCCCCCTCCAGCTTGCCAATAATTTGATATATGCCGAAAAAGTAATGGTGTTGTCTTGAATATATTACAATTGATTCTACTGCAATTCTGATGATATATTGTTCAGAAAACGTTTTTTCTCACAATCTGTGTGCAAAATGTTATTTTGTTCCCTATATTGCAGGAGAAAAATAGCACGTTCTCTCCCTAGGGAGCAAAATAAACATATCCAGGAGTAAAACATGTTTCTCGCGTTCTGAGGGAAAATACTACTTTGCTCCCTATATCGCGGGAGCAAAATAGCACATCCTCGTATGAGAAATTGGATGTGCAACAAGGGGGAATAGGTCTCGCTTCGCTCGGGTGTCAAAATCGCACTCATCGGTAAACACCTATTTTGTTCCCTAGTTACACAATCTACTATTTTTACGAAGTGCATATATTTTGTTGAAATATATATATAATCCAAATCTGTATAATCATATGTATCCCTTTAACCCTCCTGTGCACCAGTTTTTCTTTTCCCATAAAGGAACAATGTAGTTTGGACGAGTATACTCGTCCTGGCGCACAGTGCCCGTATTCTATAAGTCGGTATTAACAATAACGTTAACGTTACTGTCGATAACGACAATATCCTGGACCGTGGTTGGTTGGAATTGTCATAACGTCGACGTTATTCGTAATAACGAGTTACAGAATGAAGGCACAGGGGGGTTAATACAAACAGTCGAAAATAATAAACAAAAACTTATATGATTGATACAAAATTCTTCGGTCGAATATACCAAACGGAAATCCATATCAATATCGAGAAAAAAAGAGAACCACGTCAGTCGCAATCACCTCTAGCGGCGACGACGTGAACTATATCACAACCACACAGATTCGACCATTCAGCTTAATAGTATAACTTTAAACCATTAATAAAAGAGATTAGTACTTAAAATCCATTTATAAAAAAGTATAGCGTCTGTTTCTGCAAAATGAATATATTTTATCGGCATTTTCTATTTCCCTTTTATCTGAAAATAGACGTTAATATTAAACAATAACATCTTTTTGAATATTTTTTGCACATTTTCCGAATAGTGTGCGTAAAGTAAATATAAATAAGAAAAAAGTGCTGCAATTAGATTTCGAACATTTTTATCTTAACTCTTTTCATCCCAAAAGGAGAAAGACAAGTACGTCAAATTCAGCTTAGTTTCTCCAATAAAAAGATTTTTTTCTCATTTTTGAATGGTATCTTTTCTACTATTTTCTAGTATGCTCCATCGATTTCCGCCGAGAAAATTGCAAAAAACAATTAATTACTTACGTAAAATTTTTGAAAAATAAAGTAATAATGTTATGATTTTCAAATAATTTTTGTTATTTAGCAGTTTTTTTTATTATTAGTATCTCAGACCCTTGTCAGATTATAACCTCACTCTTTGAGTCTTACAATAAATAGTTCAGTTCATTTTTTTGGTAGTAAACAGGATTATGACCTCCCTTCGTTTCCTAGTTCGCCATCGTTAAATATAGCAGAGTACATAACCTAAAATCTACCGCAATATAACCTCAATAGTCATTCTCCATAACGAATAATATAACGAATAATACAAATAACTGAAACGAATAACACGTAAACAAGGCCGAGAATAAAATTATTGATGCAACTTGCAACGCCCAACTGACGAATTGATCAATGATAATGAAACTGTAATTTTGTAGAAATAATTTATGCACTAGATTAAACGTTCGAGAAGTTGCAAAAGTTTTTTAATTATTTTGAGTAGCTCGAGATCGAACCAGTCACTGACAACTAGCTGGGTACTTAAATTGCGGTTCTTATTATGGAAAAGAAGCGTACCATGTCAGGACTTATTTTCTTTGATGTTGGAAAGGAACTCGAGAGGATCCGATGAGGAAATCGACGATCGGTGTCTATGGCCTGTCGGGAGGGATAATTCATCCCTAACTCGATACATCGACGATCTAGAAGAGGCGAAGTCAGGTAGGCCGTTATTTAATTACCTAACGACGGAGGGTCGTTGTTCTTCTCAACGAGGATAAGTGGGTGCAGGAAGGGGTGGCTAAGAGGCACAAGATAAGAGTGAATATTGCATAACTAATAGTTTACGTTCAACCTCTTTCCCTGCAAATATTGTTTGGAGTTTAATTGTTATCGAAAGCGTTGAGAAGCTCCTAGCAATTATTAATTACGAATGCATTTAAGATCAAAATTTGATGAATAAGTAATTTTAATATCCGCATAAAAAGTCTATTTACTATTTATTTGTATATTTATTTGGTCCACTAGTTTTTTTTATTTACTAAAATCATTTATAGTAAGTATTATATTGTCTATATATAAGTTTTAATAAAATAGGTCCTTAGAGTTCATCACTATATTAAGCTTGTGGAAAGAATATGAAGTCCGAATTTATTGATTTCAAAAGTAACATTTTGCTGTACAGATATTGGAAGGGGAAAAACTATAGATCCTTTAGTTTTGGTTTTTGTCTTGGGTGACCGCGAGACCGCCTTCGTAGATCTAGTCAATACCAAGACTAAATATGAAGATTATTCGCACGATATAGTACATATGTCGTTAATTTCGTATTGGCTCTGTTCCCAATATTTTTAGACACAATTTTTATTTCCTTGTGAGCTTCTCTACGCATACCTTTGGAATCTCAATCAACGTGATGCCCGCCAACCGATTAATCGATTAGATATCTTTTGAGACAATAAAATGTCAAGTATGGCTAATTACCTGACCAGGTCAAAACTCAATAAGACTAAGAAGAAAACTTAATATGCCTTAGGTGATCGTGCGTGATACCTAATCACGCTCTGATCAGGATTCGAAATAGCACGTCTTATTAAGTATTCTGTAGAGTTCGATCATTAAACTATCTTTCATAGTTGCTGTCTAATGGTAAGAAAATTATAAAAAGTTCACCAGATATTGAAAATCAATAGTTTTTATCGAAAAGTTGTAAATGTATATTTGGGAAAGTAAGATTGAAGTATGGATAATATTATTAATAATCATAGCAAGGCCTGACATCAGGGAGCTTAATTATGCAGTGATCAGATAAAACGTTAAATGCTTCATCATACCCTGAGCTGGTTTGTGAATATGCCAGAACATGATCAGGAATGTAACATCTGATCAGACCGTACTTTGGTTGCGGACTAAGTATCAAGGCCTAGCAGGAATCTAAAATTTGATGAATCCATTTTCAACGATCTGAGCCTGACCAAGAATGTAACGTTTGATCTGATCAGACCCTGAATAGGTTGCTGAATATACACCAGATTCAGAATCAGGAATGTAACTGTTATACAGTCAAGAATAAGATTAGGGCCTGATAAGAAATGTTACGTTTTATCTGATAACGGCCTAAAGATAACCAAGTATAAATGTTGATATAATCCTGATCAAATTCAGATCACATGATCTACAGTTGCTTCCTTTATCAGTCCCTTCTATAAACTCAGCAACTTAAATAGCAATGAGGTGAATTTGGTTCTGAGTGCCCTTTCATTGTCGGATCAGGCCCTAATCTGTATTCAGCCAGCCTGAAAATATTTCTGCTAGGTTAAGCCCTCGACTTCTATCATATTGATTCTAGCTAAAATAGTATGTGAAAAGAAGATTGCAAGGAAACAAAACGATGAATATAATAATACAAGGACTGGAGAGCAAGGCTTTACATTTTGTCAATTCATGTTTACAATGAACATAATATACATCGTCGCACAATATAATCTAAATAATATTGGACATTCCGTGTGCTTGGAATTTTTTGGATTATTGAAATTAGAGATAATTTGCATTCCCTTGCAATCGTTCTCTTTCACGATCGCTGCGATACTATTGATCACAGCCTGATCTGACAGTCATAGAGAACTCCTTGTGCAGTATGTCTAATGATTACGTGTTCGGACCATGATCAGGATTCAATTAAATACCCCTTATCAGATTTTTTGATTAATCTGATCAAAATTTGATGAAGGTTCGATAAGGCAGATCTTATTATACGAGTCTGATCAGTAAGTTCATATTTACTGGGATTTGTTGTAATTCAGTACCTGCTACTGAACAATTGAAATATGAACAAACACATATTACTCCATATTAATACATGAAGAAATTCTTATTTATACGATTAAAAATTGATGCATTTTTCGTTTTGTATATCTTGCGACAGCCGACAAAACGTTGAGAGGCTCCTGAAAGGTCTTGATCAGTTAAAACAATACATTCCTGGTCAAGTTCTAAATATGCATCTGGGCTTGCTCAGGATGTATCATTTGATTAGGAATGCAACTGTAATAAATTCATCAACCTGATAAAAATGTAACGTTTAATCTGACAATAGTATTACCAGGATCTGATCAGGAATATAACGTTTCATCAAGAATGTAAATAATGTATATGCAAGAATTTGGTGATGTTCTGATCGTGATCATAACGTTACATTCGTAATTGGCGCCGATCCGATTACTGATTATATGTCAGGATCTGATCAGGAATGTAACGTGGTATCAGTAATGTAAATATGTATATTGATGAATTTTATTTTGTTCTGATCATGAATGTAACGCTTGATCTGTCAAGCGACCCTGGTCCGACTGCTGAATATAAGTCTAAATATAATCAGGAATTTGAAACTTGATCAGGAATATAAGTGTATATTTAAGGATTTGATCGGGATCTAATCAACCAAGCTCGATCCCATTGTTACATCTAAGTCAGGATCAGATCAAGAGTGTAACGTTTGATTTGATAATGTTCTGATCATTTTGCTGAATATGCACCAGGCGCTGATCCGGTATCTAAAGTTTGATTAGGTATACAATTGATGCATATTCACCAATGAGATCAGGACCTTATAATACCATGTCACAATTTCTACTTTTATCTTCAACGTTTCATATGTAGGATTCCTATTTAGCAACGACATCTAAAGTCATAAGATCAGTGTTCGCTGAGACTATTATGATATTAAGTATTTGCTGATCCGGTTCTGAGTTTTATTCCTGATCCTGAACCCGTTTCAGCAACCTGATCTAGCAATCCGAACGAGGATACTTATGTAGATGGTTGAGATACTTGAGTTTATTATGTGGAGATGTAGACATTATCGTACGAAAGAACAAGAGCAACGAGCTCAGAATGAAAGTGGAGGGCGAGAACAATCGCCGAGATCGAGTGGGTGGATATTAGTACTTTCTAAACATCGTGGAGTAGGCGATCGGTATTGCGGTTGACCCGAAAGGGAGTCGTGCAGGTACTCTGAGGGTCGTTGGCTGAATATCTATTCATCAGCCTTTCTGCAGTACACGCCACTCACCTGTACGGGGTAAACCGTTTCAACCACCCAGTACGCATACTGATAAACACGCGAGTGGTGTACCGCGTTTAAAAATTAACCTCGTAACTTCTGTAAATAGGAAGCTAAATTTCAGCGTGTAACTATTCATTAATATTTTAATTGGAGCACCGCGCGACTTTAATAACATTCCAGAGATATAGTTCCGCTTTTCAAGTTTTCTTTTGAGAATTTCGAATTAATAGTTTACGTCACTTGAGCTTTCGTAACTTCATGAAATTTTGAGAATATTGTTTAAATAAATTTCGTAATGAAAACTGAATTTTTCACGAATTCACGTCACGCCTGCGGTCTTTGCGGTCAGCGAGCAAATCTGTTACACACCGTGATGCGTATATAGGCCGGAAAATTAATTTCGCCAAACAATTTCTCGCGCGTGTTCCTGACGAACTCTAGTTAACTGGCAAGTCTTTCTCACCTGACACTGTTGCGGTCCTTGTCTGTTGGGCGATGATGCTTTTGGTCTTGGTTTTTTCACGCCCAACTTTCCAGGATCGCCGACACCAGCTCTCGATTCCTCTCCACTCCCTGTAACAAAGAGGAAAATTGCAAATTAATTTATCGCCCGATATCCATACAAAATTTAACAAACATTATATTCCATGAACACAGAACCTGACAGAAATTATATCGAAAATTCAACTATTCTGAATTTGAGGTCAAATTTGAAAATATTTATCATATATTTTTATCTTTATAGTCATTGAATATTGATTTTATGATAATTAGGTTTAAAATCACACCTCGGGTTTATGGCTTTCCAAAATTCCTAAAATTACACGAGCCAAATTAAATTGTTAAACTGTTTCAGTACAAATATTACATTCAAATTAAAATGTTCGCTTTTTCGACTTTTCCCTCCCTAACTTTTTTTTGGTTGCTGCAACTATTTCCAGGTTGCTTTTCAAATATCATTGAATTAACTAATTTATCTGATTTCGAGATCAAAACATCTAAAAATGACTGATTTATTAACAAAATAAAAAATAATGTACCATGTTTTAAAAATTTCATATATTTGTTCATTTTGTGTTTTTATTCAGTTTCAAGTTACGATTTCACTGATATCTTTTTGCCGACTTTACTAAGTCTTCGTTCAAACAGCACAGGCAAAAATTAAAATTCAATGTGTTCTGCAAAACGTGTATTTTCATAAACACAAAAAAAAATCTTATTATTTCAATATCCTATTCTTAAATGGTGTTAAGTAAACGTTGATTTCTGGAGTACAATTTTTAGCTATCAATATTCCATTACGTACTGTATTATCTTCTTTGAACAGTTGATCCATTGGCAGAATGGCTATTTACTTAAACAAGGATAATTCAACCTAGTTATCTGGGCTATCGATTGATTCAATGGCCATTCCGATCAGGTCAACATCACTTAAAGAGCCACAGTCAGATGCATGGCAATTATTAGACAATAGCAGTAAGTGTTACACATTTGAATATATACTGAAAGGTATTGTAAATATGTGATAGGAATATATTTTCACTATGATTAGTATTGAATTTTTGTTATTTCGCAGTAGTTACGCAGGTTGCTGTAATTTTTTTAATTTACTGAATTTAGATAAAGAAATAATTCTGTCTTAATTAACAATGCTGTGGAAAATTTTTAGTAAATTTAACAAAATTATGAGTTATCTAGTACTAGTAAATAAAATACTAGGAAATAAAATTCAATACTATCGAATTTTATTGAAGTTTTTTTTTTCTTAAACTTTGAACTGTGTAGGCCATCACTTTATAACTTTATATCTAGTACTAGTTACTAATATTAGTTTTTATAGCTGCATACAGTCACCGTAACGAAATTAAAGTTAGATTAACTCAATTTGAGATAAATTAACAAAATGTAGAGTGAAAATTACTACAGATTTATTTTCCACTAGGTAACCTACCATTTATTTATATCTAGTAAATATTTTTCTTAGTGAGCTGAATGTAAATTGCGTGATAGTCAGAAAAATGTCTCTACAAAAATTCACAAAACTTAGTATTTAGAGGATATCAGGGACTCTGATGAATCCGTTACTGATTTCTAACAATTACAAATGACATATTTCCTATGAGTTTGACTAAGTTATTGTAAATGTTTATTTCATCCGCCATTTTTAAATTCCTACAACAGATTTGCATTCAGCGACAATAAAAACGTCTAAATTCGAGTTATATAATATATGAATTTTATTTAATTCATTAACCATATTGGATCCACTATTTTAGATTTTAAAACCCAACAAAAATGAAAAGTCGTGGGTGGTAGAAAACGTCGTCCTAATGTCTCTATGTAACTGTACTGTGAAATCGTTTAATCGGTACATTACTCGTTATTTAAAAATAGTTTTGGTGTAAATAAATATATGCGAATGATGCTTACGTCGAAAAATAACATCTGGTATTGATACTGTATAATTTTAAACGAGGAGATAATAACTGTTCTGATCCCATTAAAACATAATGCAGCAGATATATTGTCGAACAATCTAGTGAATTTAGGACCTAAGGTAAAAGTAAATTATCCGTGTTGCTTATTTGTCAATTTTTATTATTTGAAATAGTTTTATGAAAATACTGATAGAGTCATTTGATTGTGCTTAAAGAATTCATTCAAAGTTTCACCAAATATTCTTTAAATGTTGTACTATTGTATCAAAATGACTCGAATATTCTGCTACTAACCATAAAGTCTAAAAAGAATTGGTAAAATGTGGTTCTCTTTTTTATTGAGTTAACAACTCTTGCATCAAATAGCTATTAAAATATATGAGTTACGTAAGTTACAATAGACTGCAACTACATCGAAAAGTGATCATTTATAACAAAAAAGTTATTCCACTAATTTAAAAATCTGTTTGTTGAAGTAAATCTTTTGTGACTATATTTGCATACGCTTTTACTTGACGGAAAAACAATAGTTTTGGAGTATAGAAGGAGGGTAAACCCCTTTTCATATCCTCTTACATATTCACATATTAACATAGAAAATACTTCAACAAAAAATGTGATCATTGGACAAATGTGGGAAAATAATTAACAACAATTCCAAGAATTTAGTTTGTTTTTTTAATGATATAGTCAAAGAAAGGAAGCATTGATGTTCTTGAAAAAGTGTAAATGCGTAAGAATAATTTGTTAAGGAACTTTCTGTACTGACTCCGATCTTGTTGTTATTACCTTGTAAATAAGTTTTAAAAATTGTTAAATATGAATGGATTTTAACTTGTGACAGCGTTTACCCATTACAATTACTAATAAAATATAAAAACTAACAACATCTTTGTAGTAAATAGAGATATTTCAGGTGTAAACGTTGTTCTGTGAAACAGTAGCAAATATTTCTCTAGAAAAATAAGCCATTAGTTGTAAAAATTCATCTATTTTAGATTTTTTCTAAACTTTACATGAATTAGAATTAATGAATGCTTATTAAATTTCATGTTGGTGTTTAAAGTTTGAATTGCACTTTGTATAATTGCTTAAATTTATACATGACACAAAAAAACAATAAACTTGGTATAAACGGAATCAAGAATTAAAAAATTTCACAAACTATTTACGTGATTATTTTGTAACAGAATATTAATAAAAATAAAGTATAACCTGATATAGGAGAGAATTTTACATTATGCGATATTGACAAATGTAAGTAGAAAAGGTCAATAATGGACAGAGGTTACCAGTGTAAAGGAATTGCTCGGTTTTCCTTTACTGTTGTTTATTATTTTGAAAATGGTTCATCAACCTTGGTTATTTTCTTCTAGTACAGTATGTATCACTTTTTTGTGTTGACGAAAAATATATAAAAAAAAACTTAGTCAAAAAAAGGTTTCAGTAATTTTTCATATTTTACCTATTATCCATAACAAAATTCATCAATACTTTATATATGTGTGAGCTTTTTGGATTTTTTTTAATTGGAAGGACTTTTATTTTTAACCATAAGTCTTTTAGTAGACATCACTATACAACTTGCTACTATAAAAGAAAGCCGGATGAAGTTAAAGTAAATTGTTAATTACCAAAGGCCATGATTAAAAACTTTTATTGGGTTATTGGGATTTTTATACAATGATAATTTGTATACTTTAAATACCATTAATTTGAGTTGTTGATGTTGTATGACAAGTCAAAAAATGTAATTTAGCAAATTACGTTCTATACAAAAAATGTGTTTCTTGGGATTACAACGAGAGGCTACCAACACCAAATGTTTTTAGCCTGAAGTCGAAATGAATTTGGTCCATGCTTTATGATTCAAGTACTATCCCAAAATATTTTTGTTTCGGATGCACCGAACAATTTTTTACTTTGTAATAATCAAAGAAGATTTCATGAATTATAATTACATAAGCCGATACAATTAGGGTAACCTAAAGTTTTCTAAAGGTTAATTTATTTCCAAAGGTTTTTGGTGCGCTGCATTCCATTCCGCAGTGAAAGAATTTGATTGGCTATGGTTTCTGTCATATACTAACCTGACAAAGTGCAAACGATATTTGAGGTTATGTAATTATGAATCTGTTTCGATGTTCAAAAACCTATGAACATCACCTTTAAGTGTAACCCTTGCCCTTTCTAATGCCGTTGAGTACACTTAAATATGTCCGTTTTCTGATCATAAATTGCATTTTGAATTTTTCTTGTTTGTAATAAAAATAAAATTTTCAAAATATTAAAAAAAAAAATCAACGGCATGCGATCGGTCAAGGTTTGTACTTTAAGATGAAATTTTCAATGTTTAATATGAAATGACAAAATACAATGACCATAACCTCAAATATCGGCCAAAATCTCGGTTTTCGTTCTTTTAGGTTCGGATATCTCGGAATTCATAAGCATTCGATGGATTTTCACAAAAATTTTGGTCTCAGGCTCAAATGGTGAACTTGATTTTATTGCAAAATATAGTAACCACATTTGTGTTAGTTTCCAAGGTTGCGATTGGTCAACTTCCCTGATTTCCAGTTATTTATTGTTTAAATAGTTTAATTGATATACTGCGCCTTTATAATACTGTCATTTTTTAAAATTCAGGATATTATTTACTTTGAACTTTCTCGAAACAACCATTTCTCAATATAAGACAATATTTTTCCTCTTGGCCGAATTTTTCGAGAAATATAAGCCAAAGTTTCTTTCAAAAGCGAATCTGTTGAAAATCAGTCGAAACCGACTTTGGCTGTACCGAAGCGAAAGCACGGGTCTTCGAAAGGTGATTTCGAGCGAGATTCATCCGCAGTCCAAGGAGATATAAATCTCTCCTTCTCCCCTCTCCCTATCTCACTCAATCTTTCTCTCTTTCGCTCACACGAGCGAGTCCGGCAAAAGCGGGATAAAGACGTTTTCGCGCAAGACTGCAACTAGAAGATTGATCGCCCATTTCTTGAACGGCAACGTCAGTAGCAAGAGCGTCTTAATGGTCAAACGCCTAGCTGTCGACATCGATCCATGGGCTGGAATAAGATGAGTTTCTTTGGCGATAACAGATACTTTGGAAAAACCGGCTTTAAGGGATAAGCGAGGTGCAGCGACACGGCTGCCTTGAAATACGAAATCCTGATCGTCGATTGCGAATCTTGTAAACGCTCTGAATCAATGTCAAATATCGAGTTTTCGTCGAAGAGTGAAAATCGCAAAATAAATATTATGTTGGAATTACGGGGAGTCGACGAAAAATCCATTTTTTTAAACAAAAAAAATCGAATTCTAAATACTAAAACGAGAAAAGAAAAATGTGATTGATTGTAACAGAGAAAAGGGGAGCAAGAAGTTTTATAATGAAGGAATTTGTGTCTCCTTATATTCCATCTCAGAAAATAAGAACGAATTAAAAGATTGTAGTTTTTCAATCTAATTCCAATACACAATATCTTACAACACTTGGGTAAAAGCATATATGATGAGTTTCTTCGGTAGATGGCGTTCGTAGTTAGACGTTCCCATAAACAATATTTTTCGTAATAGGCCATCATTTTAGGAACTCGTGGCAATTTCGTAACAATTTCTTTCCTGTACGGTCTCCCATTAACATGGTAGAAAAGGAAACGAATAAGAAACATCATTCGTTCTGATTAATTTTCAGTGATCAGGATATTAATATGTAAGTGCAATAATTACTTCAGTTCTAACAATTCCTGTTTAAAAAAAAGCCAATTTTATGCATCCAATGATTATTTTGAATGAAAAATGTCTGCATAATCTTTTGATGTACAAGTATAACCTATTATTATATAGTCATTTCGCAAAATTTTTGTTTTTGTATAGGCGACAGTTAAAAGCGGCCAAAAATTCAAAATGGCGGATTTAATATGACCGACCAATTTTGCAATTACTAAAATTGGATTAAAAAAACTTTTTGGATTGCAATGGATTACTGTTTGGACTACTTTGGACCATCGATTGAGTTCTAAGAATTTTTCAAAGTTATCGACTAGTGCTTCAAATACTTCCAAACCACCAAAACCAAATTAAGGACAAATATTTTTGTTTAATTTTGTAGGCTATATATCCTCTGGAATGCTGGATTAAGAAATTTGACTACCGATGCATTATCCACGATTCTAAACCCCCCTAAAATCCAATATCAAAAAAACTAAAAATCCCTCGTTCCATTTAAGTATCGTGTTATAACACATGAAAATTCTAAAAAAATTCAATTTCCACTCTTTACGGGATGTATCTGAAGTGCATTTCACGTCTTTTTTAATGTCGAATAAAACTGAATTAAGTGAAATTATGCTTTCATTTGGCCAAAATTTATGAATTTCGGGGATGTCCGTAAAAATAAATGACCTATACGTATGAAGTAGTGCTCCGGCCGACATCATCTTGTCGGTGTGTTTAATTAAAAATTACACCGATAGCATCGTAAAACACCTTTAAAGTTTAATCATCATTTGGGCACAGCCGCGAGGAAGTCGTGAACCGTAGGAAGACGGGGAGTTTGAACGTTTGACCAACAGTTTCGAAAGTCCTTCACCCACCCCTTCTCTACCTGCTGAACATTTCCCCTTTTACCACCCCTAAACGCGCGCACGTTCTGAACTCGCCTTCGCGACTTGGTTAATTAATTATTGCGTACTTAAAGCCCCGACAGAGAGAAGAGAGGATGATGAGGGAGAAGGAGATGATGCTGAAGCCAGGGCGATGCATCCTGGATGCTCGTGTTTACGTTGGTACACGCATGCATAAATGTGTGTCGCGTACTTGATTATCTCAAGGAAGGTACGAGCGTTCAGGGTCGAATGTACGTAATGTAAATCCGCCTCGGCGAAGCTGAAATTTGGCGAAGCATGACGTAACCTAACCAGTTTAAATCTAAGCAAGGGTAGGAAAATTATTTGTGCACGCACATACATAAATGGCTATATATATTTGCAACGAAACGTCGCTTTATCGTTTTCGAACGTTTCGTGCATGAACGAGCGAGCACACGAAGGCAAACAAATGCCACGGTAAATTGATGAGAAGCTCGCTTAACGTGTGCTCGCTAATTGATTGTTTGTACTGCATATTTTTAATACGTGATAATGGGAACTGATATAGGTGCTGCAAAACGTTCGTTTACCACTGTAAATCAGATGGGGCGGAAATGCACTCTTCATGGAGCCGAAACCGTGCCAAATTTGTATGGTGTGAAAAATATAATCGTTGCGACGCTTATTGACCTCTTCTCCTTTATATTTTGCACTAGGAACCTCTTCTAATCAACATTTGTACTTCCCTCAACCGCTTAACTGGTGCAGCTTTTCCCACTTTTCAATTCTGGTAGAAGCGAATCATCCACTAAAATACGTGAAATCTATTTCTATGAGGTTTTTTATGTTCCTGATTCCATTTCCAAGATCAGTTTCCATTTTGCAACATCCCATATGGTTAAAAATATGGGTTGAGGGTGAAATTTTCAGTTTTTTTTAGAAACTTAGATCTAGGGGTGTTTGATATTGCTGATTCCATTGTCAAATGCAGTTTCTATTTCAAAATATTTAAAGGGGTGAGAAATATGGGTTGAGGGTGAAATTTTCATTTTTTCCAGAAACTTTGATCTAGAGGTTTTGATGCAACTGATTCCGTTTCTAAGCTCACTTTCTATTTTATAACATTCTAAATGGATAAAAAATAAGGGTTGAAAGTAAGGGTGAAAGTGGAGGAAAGGAGTGAAAAAATAAGGGTTGAATGGGAAATTTTCATTTACCTTGCGCCAATGTGATGACGTTTTGTCGTCATTCTCGATTTAGGTCTTTAAATCGAGGTTCTAGTGAACTATAAAGGTTATTTTATGTCCGTTATCACAAATTATGCGAAACAGACAATAAATTCGCAATTAACGAAAGCGAAAACCTCAGTGTCGAAATTTGTGCTATATAGAAGGTTGTCATTTTGGGGTTAGGATTCAGAATTTCAAAAAAAACAACTAATTATTCAGATAGAGTATACCGAAAAGCGGCTGTATATCAATTTTGGTTCAAATCGGTTGAAATCATCAAAAGTTATTGAATTATGTACATATATGATACAGCACTATAATTATGTCACTTTTTTTGTACATATATGATTCAGTACAAGTTAACCGGTTAAGCATAACGTATACAAACTATTGGAAAGACATATATACGATTAAAATACAAAAAACGCCAGATTTACTATTATACACCATTACTTATTAAAGTAATTACCCCATTAACCTTTTGTGTCACGATTTGCCTTCAAATCGCTTGAAAATTTTCACTTGATCATTTTCTCAGAATTTCAAAATTCAAAAGGGCGGATCCAGTATGGTGGAAAATTGATATAAAATTCTACAAAATATTGTATCTGAAGGTTTTTGAGGCTGTTTATTATGAACTTAAAGTCACAATTTTAAATTTAAAAACGACAAACAAAAAATAAAGAAAGAAATGGAAAAAGATCTCTAACTACATCCATGTGATTAGTTCCACGTAACGCTAAGAGTGAGATAATAGTACTTTTTGCACCAAGGGCATGAAATGGTCGTTTTACGCCAGTGGTGCAAACTATATCTTTCGATTTTGGGGGAGTAAAATGGCCATTCATTCTATCACACAAATTAATGATGTTTAGGAATCACTGCAACGCGACACACTGACTTGAGAGTTTATTTTTCAATCAGTAATAATTATGTTTATAATGGAAAATTCTTGTAATACCCCACTACAGCTCGTTTATTTGTATTTACAATTTCCGTTTTCTATTGTCTCCCACCATTATCATAATGTATTGTAATATAGAAAGAATTCGTATTTATCGCACCGAACGAGAGGCGTATAATGGTCATTTTACGCCCTCAGAATTGAAAATAACTTTTTCTAATTACAATCTATTGTCAGATGGTCCACCCTATTGCATCTACATTGCATCACACTGTTGAATTAAGATTTGTATGAGCCACTTCAATAACTTTCAATTACAAAGCTTCGCTTGATTTCCATATTGTCTGCCATATTGGAATCGTCATTATTACATTCGATATTGCTAATGCAGATTCGGCATTCGTAACCGTAAAAATGTAATTATTTATTTATTTATTTATCATTAATATTCGGACCAAGTGTTCATTATAATAAATTTCTGTGATAATTCGCATCGACATATTGAATCTGCCATTTTGTAATTAAAAATGTTTGAATCGTAATTTAATTTGTAATAGGTTTGAGATCATTATGTTGAATGCTAAGAAAATTTAGAAAAAAAATAGTATTTTCTTTCCTAATATTTCTTTTCAAGAATAATTCACAGCTTATTTATTGACATTTATTCACGTATTCTAATCTCCCACATTATCATACACCAACGCATGCAAATTCAAGTTTAATTATTCTTTCTTGTCGGTGTTCTCTCTACATCTTGTCATCATCAGTTTACCCACTTGTACATTTGCAATTTGCTATTCCTCAGTCTCACAAGGGGAAGTACATAACAATCCTGGCATGTCAGGAAGTAAATGAAAATTAGGGAACAAGACACATAAACAAATGCTTGGGTATATTAAATACTGTTTATTATTTATTACATTTTTGTGATAAATAAACAAACATACATTTTTTAAGAAAGTCAATAAATTGCTTTGTGGAAAATGTATACAACACAACATTAATTCTCCTTTATATCTACATATTATTCCAAATTTCATTTATATACAAAAGACATAAATATCCTTTACTAAAAAAGTGATTAGTAATGCTTGAAATAACTATCAAAAAAACTACAAATGACTATAATTGTTTTTTCAAATAATGTATAGTATGTGGATGAAAGTATAGAAAACCTTTTAATAATTTTATAAGATAAAAATATATTTAAAAATACTGGATAAAATAAACAAAAATACAATCATACATCTCATCGATTTTATTAATGTAAAATTAATTCGTATCGTTGGATAAAATTTTGCTATTAAAAATGACCTGTCAATTTTCTTAATTTCATAACTTTTCCCACATTAAAAGGAATAATAAATAAACAAGTATTAAAGACGGTAATAACCATGTGCGTACAAATTTGAACATTTAATTATGACTACACTCTCGTCCCTAATTTTCATCTCTTGCCTGGCCCGTCTGGGGTGTTGCAAGCATTTCGTCTGGCGAGATCGAGGAATTGTAATTTGCAATTATGCAAGTGGGGAGCGACAGACAGACAGGTGATGACAATGAGAAGTGGAGTGAACGCAAATGAGAAAGAATAATTCAACTAGTACCTGCATACGTTATTTTATGATAATTTTCGTATGCGATGAAAGTACAAAATGAAAATAAAAATAACGATTTTTGTTAGTAAAGATAAAGATTGCTGCAATAAAGTAAATATTTTCTATTGTTTAAAATAAAATTTCATGAACAATTCCTCTGCAGCAATTTTATCGTAGACTTATATCTTCATATTCCACAATTCGTTTAACTTTATTATTAATCAGATTTATAAAAATTTTGTATTATAGATTAGTCAAATTTATTAATGGTGATCTTTAATAAAGAAAATTAATAATATTAATGTATACATCCTTTCAGATGTAATTAAGCAGTTTGTTTAGTTATATATTACGATTTTAAATAACGACACTCATTCTTTTTAAAGACTATTTTTATCATCGCCAAACTCGCACTTTTATCTATTCATGCATAACATTCTCTGTAGTTATAAAGTATCACTTTATGCATTCGGAGGAATATATAACACCATGTTTCATGCATGTTATGGCAAAAAATACTATTAAAAGTTTTTGTGTTAATCTTATTCGATGAGTAAAATCGCACTTTACGCACTAGTTGCAAAATACATTGCAATACGTATCGAGAGAAATAGGCAAAACAGAAAGTAGTAAAATGAACGACATTCTTGAATAAGAAAAACTGTGGAGATCTCGTTAATTACACTATTTTGATTGAAATTAGTTGTTAGTAATTAAGTGTACTGAAATACATAGTTGACCATTAATATAGATTTACTTACATTAACTCAGCGAAATACTTCATCGTTTTAATTATATTGCGGTAAATATACGAACTAATAACGCTTAGTGGAAGGTATATTAAAGTAGTCACAAAAGTAAAAGAGTCAGATTTGCTTATAATTTTCGTTAATGTTTAGAACTGGCATGTAATAATTATAGAATATTATGACCTCAGATGTATTTTTATTGAAAATGTTTATACTTTAACCCTGGAAACTATTAGTCATACTTTAGTAAGCGCTAGTACAAAGTATGTATTTACCGCCTTCGATTTATATTATGTACAAATATTATGTTACAATACCGTATTGAATACCTTTTTATAATACAATACTCATACATCGATCCTCCAAGTCTTCAATTAACTTTTTTTCACTGCAGTCGTCAAACGTATGTTATTTTATAAATGGCTCTTAAAAATATCCAAATAGGCATATCTGACATTAAATAAACAAAACATTCAGAATTTGTCATTAGGTGTTTTAAAAAATGAAACTTCATACTTTATGCACATTATTCTTAGATTACTTCGGCCTGCATTATAGGTATTTATATTACAATTATTATCTGCTACTGCATTTTAATATCTTGCCAATTGCAGAGAGAATCTTGTACTTAAAATTTTTTACTATCAAACACCGTAAACATGTTATTCATTTTGATCACGGAATTTCAATACAGAACAATAATAATGTTTTCATACTAATATGCATACATTTTCCGCATTAGCATTTTTCAAAAAATTCAATAAAACATACTGAAAATTCGACAATTTTTTTTTCATGCATACCTGTTTGGACATTTTTTCGATCAATTTATTGCACGCAATGGTTTAAAATAGTACTGCCATGCTAAGGAAAAACGTGGGTAAGTGATATTATGACAAAACTTAGGTCTTTATATACATGAACACAGGACGAAGTGCTGCCTTTACCTGTACTAACAAACATTAGTAATTATACTTATTATAATATAATAATATTGAAAATTTACGATTAAAAAATTACAAAATGTGATCAAATGAAAAGCTCATTTGGTTTTAAAAATTTTGATAATGTTTCAAGGCGTGCTGGTCGAAAAACAGACAAATCAAAAAGCCGTTAAGTCAAAAAATTCACAGTCAAAAACCGATTGTGAAAAACCGACAGTCAAAAAGCCGACAGCATACAAATTCACTAACTAAATTAAGCAATCAGTTTTTGGGTGATGGTCTAAAAACCGACAATCGAAAAGCCGACACATAAAAAAGCGACACTTCAACAATTCTCTTATATGTCGGCTTTTTTATTTGTCGGTTTTTTTGCTGTTGTTTTTCTGGCGTGTCGGTTTTTCGACCCTCTCCCGCTTCCAGCACTTATTGATTCAATCGTTTATTAATATTATAAACATGTTTTTCAAAACATGCTGACTGCATAAATTTCATACATATGACACATCTTGAGTCAAATAATTTAGAACAAATTTTATTCAAATATATTCAAATTGATGGTAGCTTCACTATTATTACGAAACATAGTTGTAAGAACTAAATTCTACATTACCCATTGTTTAATTTAAAAACGCTAAAAATCTTAGAATTTTTAAAACGGTAAAAAAGATGCTTTAAAATTCTGTATAAATCCATGCTTTCAAATTTCAAATCCCAGCACTTTTCAAAAAATTATAATACGGTCAAAGCTTACCCGATTTCGCGAGTATTCCATTATTAAATCCGGCCCTTTAATTGTTGGAGAAATTAAAGAAATTATATTAAAGTAAAATGATATTAGTATATCATTTTGAAAAAAAATGTGTATTTTTAGACTACTTTTAGTATTTTTAGTTTTTCTTTCTGACGGGCGCGGCGGCCCGAGCTCGATGACTCGTTTGGGATAACATCGTAAGTACTTTTGCCTTCATATTTTCAAAAAGAAGGCAACGTAGATACAGTTTTTTTAAATTATTAATTTATTTCTGGAAAATAAGAATCTATACACTTTTATTAGAAACATGAAGTTTTTTTTTGCAAGTTTATTTTTCTATCAGTTCTCGAAGCAAACAACTTTTGCTGATTTTTTCAGTTTCATCTCGACTGTACTTACGTAACTTTCTCCTTAGGATGGCAGAGTAGGGTATGTAATGGTAAGTAATGGATTAATATCAGCTTGCTGCAAAAGGTTTGTAATGTTACCATACATTAAATATTGTAAATGTGCAATTAAATTGTAAAAACTATTAACAGTGCAGGATATAGATGAAATATACGAAGTATTAAAAAGAATGCCCTGTTTCTATTTTTCCTTAAATCCCCAATGTCACCTGTGGAAATAAATTCTTAGGAGAATCCATTAAAATGGTAAATTCCCATTTTTCGCAGTATCGTATTTTCGCCCGAGACACAGGAAGCGAGACCTAAGAGAAAAATGGGAGCGGAAAGTAGCCGAAAGTGCAACGGCGGTGCGCGAAGGTAATAACGCGAGTCCGATAAGAGCACGGAACGGAGATTGCGATATTTGAAGAGAATAGGTAATTTCGGCCGGTAATTGCTTGCGCTGATAATGCTTTGATTGGTGGCGGAGAATTAGCGATGAAATCTGATTATAGGGCATTATCGTTAAACCTGATTACTGACGGACAATGGTCTTCTGCGATCCGCAGGTTGGGCGTTAAGACCGTATGCAAATTTAGAAACCGAATGTAGTTTGCACGGTAGAGTTCCCTCGTCTCAGTTGGTTTTGTTATTTCCAACCCTTCTTATTTATACCTACCTTCCAGTCACAGATAAATCCAAAAACATTTTAAAAAAATCTTTTTTTATTCGCTTAAAAAGTATAAAAGTTGTATGCCAAGAATAAAAGATCGATATTTTTTGTGTTTTCTTAATTTGTGAAATATTAAAAAATGTTGACGAAAATTAAGCATTATGTTTACAATTTAGGCTATCTAGTTGACATATTTCGTGACCTCTGCATTTACGCTTTTGGTCGCCATCTTGAATTTCGTCTTACTAATGTTCCTAGCTTTTAATACAACTATTTATGCCAGATACAGAGATTTAGCACGATCGGAGCTGGGATTCCTTTAATAGCGCAAGTGCGGGCAAACGAATTTTCTTGAAACTCCAAATATGCATGTTTCTGAGGTCGCTGAACCCGAATCAGATTTCCAAAATTCAAAATGGCGGATCCGATATGGCGATCAAAATTTTCATGAAAATTACTATACCGGGGTTTTCGGGGTTGACGATAACGAATTCGTTGTCCGATATCTAAAATACATAATGGCAGATTCAATATGGCAACCAAAATTTTCAAACTTTTTTCAATTTTCATCAAAGTTACTCTACAGGGGTTTTCGGGGTCTCTAATTATGAATTCTTTGCCATCTGTACAAAATCTACTATTTTCCTAATACGGGGTTAAGACCGCCATGTTGAATCAGCCATCTTGAATTTCGTCTTACTAACGGTCATGTCTTTTAGTACAACTATTTATGCTACTAGATACTGAGATCTAGTACGATCGGAACATGGATTCCTGCTGAAAAACACATTATCTGAAATCAAATCCTCAATATTCGTGACTTTTTTACGTTTAAGCCACAATTGGAAAAAAAATGACGATATATAGCGCCAATCTGAGAGCGAATTTGGAGAGATGAGGAAAAATTACCAAAGACATGATTATTCAAGAATGATTTATTGATTCTTTCCCTAAAATGAATGCCGTGAACAAAAGATAAAATTTAGGACATTTCAGGAAGAAACGGATTAATGCGATTAAAATCCCATTATTTTTAATTGTCTTATTCACATGAGTTGTAAGATTGCACAAATTACTATGCTTTAAAGAAGTTTAAAAAAATTGCAACTTAAATACAGGTTCAACCTTTGTTGTCTAATGTCAATTGCCTGATGAAACTAAACGTTACAATCCTAATAAAATATTAACACAATCTGATCGGGCCTGATCACGGGCGAATTAGAATTTTCATTGGGGAATAAAACTAATTTAAAAAACGATTTTGTAGAATGAATCTTACTAATCTTTACAGCTCTTGTTTTCAGGTGATTTTTGGAGAAACTGGAGTGAATAATAACCAAGGGTTCGTGCCGAAATACAAAATGGTATAGCTTCATCAATTTCTGGAACTTTTTGATAAAAAAATGAATTATTCTCATTGACATTTAAGGGCGGATGAAAAATCTGTCAATCGAAAATTCGGTTTATTTTTATTAAGATTAAATGTGCAGAGAATAAGACGGGAATGGTTTCCCTTAATCAACAAAATTTTTTTTCTGAGGCTCTTGGATGTATGTGTCCTCTTAACGACTTATTTCCGATAGTTGTTTCATTTTTAATATCGATAACAGTTTATCTGTAAGTAACATTGATGAAAATATATGATATCTTCTTTAATACATTGATTGGGCTGAGTTTTCTGCACCATTACTGTTTAATAATTTCTTTGAATTAAGAGATGTATAAAAAACGTTTATTTATGTAAATTTTCATTACCGAATTTATTATTCTTAGCCCTCTAGAATATAATATATTGAACACCATATATTAGTATGATTTTTTAATTCTTTATTCTAATTCTCTAATTCTTAATAATCTTGCAAATAAAAAAGTGTTCGTATCAAACGATGATTTATGTAATTATTTGCAAAAATATATTTTAATATAAATAATTTATACCTACTGAATATTTGATGAACCAATCACGTTTTTATGATGCACACTTTTAATTTTTCTTGCAAATTCGTTCTGATAACAGAAACTCGTCTGCGCTATAAAAAATAATGCAAATTTTAACAGAAAAATTCTTTTTTTTGTAGTAAAGATGAGAAGGTTGCATTATTTTTAGATTTAAACAAAAAATGAGGACCACAGTGGAAACATTCGATACTATGCATCACAAAAACATCGTGATTTCTTCGTCAAAGTCCATCAAATGTTTTGTTAGTATTTAATTACGAGCATAAAAATACATTTATTTGATATAAATATTTGTCTGTTATATTGTTGGTTATTCAATGTTTTGTTACATAGTTTAAAACACTGCCCCATATTTATTCAAAATCATGTATTTTTCCTTTGATAATCTTGTTATTTGATTAGTTTGATGTCACTAGGAAAAGATGATAATAAAAACTGAAATTTTAACAATTCTCCAATTATATACGATTAAAATTTGATACTATTCTAATACGAATTTCTGTAATACATGGCGCAATAACAAAGAATATAATGCAGGTGAAATTTAAATAATTACAATGAGTAAACGTCTTTCTGTTATTATTTGGTTAGTTCAGTATTCAGGTACAAGTGGCTACGTTAATTTAGTTAATTAGCCTTTTTTATATGATAATATTAAAATGTTAATGTCACCTGTCGATTCTTCAAATCAATATAGTATGTGTGCAAATCAAATACAAAATATAAGATCCGTGTATTTTCAATAACTCGTTTTATAAAGTTTATTTTTGAAAATGTCTGCTTTCAAATTCTTGTTACTTGACGATTCACAAAGTATACAGAGCATATAATTGTCAAGCTATATCTACACTCATTACACTTTACAGCGTTGACTGCGAGCAACAAGAATAGCCTTATTTGTGTTAAGTGTGTGATGCTGTATGCTTTTTCCTCGCATTTTGAATTGAATTCTATATTCCAAAATCAGGACATTACATTCTTACTATCAGCTCCAGTCTACAAAGTATTTTAACAGTCATAGATTAATGTTTTCATTTTTTACTGGTTAAATGAGAATCAATTATTGAAACAAAAGTGACCTGGATTGGACAAATAAATGACAGGAATCGAAAAGACGTTTTAAGTAACAACGACTACATGTAGACATAATTTTAAGCGCTAATGTATGGCTTTTTATTAACAACATTTAATTTCTCCGTCTTTCTTTGCTCCCTCGAAATATAACATCTGAAACTGATAAAGGAGGATGCTCACAAGTATAGGTGATTTCAGCCCTAGAGATGGAACCTCCAAAACTAATAAATTCGGGTAGAGTATGATGAGAAGTAACAATGGCAAATTCGATTGTTTTATGTTCCGAGAAAGTTTTAATAAAATTCCTTTAAACCCACGGACTGTACATATAAAATGCAGTAATTTCAGTAGTAATAGGCCGCACTGTTGTTCGCAGTCGATCCGGACTGTTACTACTTAGATTCCAGCATTTTTCTATGTATAATCCGTATCATTGACGATATTATAGATAATAAAAAATGGATTTGGCTTACAAATGAATAAATAGCAGACAGTGTTGGACCCTGGCATAGACATTACTTAAATTGACATTTCGAGTTACTCGTATTCCTTTTCGTAAAGTTTATAAAATCCATAAGTAAAATGTACCAATTTAAGTAGTAACAATTCGCGCCCCGTTTTGTTCGCAGTAGGCGTCCTCTGTTACTACTTAAAATACTGAATTTTACTATACAGAGCATTAGCCTCTTGAAAAGGAGTACGAGTTACTCGAAACGTCGATTAACAAAATGCGTCAGACGACAACAGTGGCTAATATTTATTATTTTGTAGGCTAAAGCCGTTGTTCTTTTATTTACGAAAAATCTTATTGTTTTCTCACGAGAGAAAGTTTGAAAAACCTTTGTTAAAATCGCAAAATATACTTTAAAAATTCAGTAATTTAAGTAGTAACATTTCGCACCGTGTTTTAATTGGACTAGTTCATCATTGCTACTTCGATTACTACCATTTACTACTCTACTATTTCATGATAATAAATTCAAATATTTTATCACGTGGAATAACGAGCAATTTAAGTAGTAACAGATGTCGCCGCGTTTAGTTCACAGTAGATGTTGTCTGTTACTACTCAAAATACTGAATTTTACTATAGTGCGCATTAGTCTGTTGAAAAGGAGTCGAGTTACTCGAAATCTCGATTAACAAAATACGCCAAAGGCCAACACAGGCTACTATTTAATATTTGGCAACAACCATTTTTACAATCGCAAATTATACCTTAAAAATTCAGTAATTTAAGTAGTAACAGTTCGCAAAGGGTTTTATTTCGACTACTTCATCATTATTACTTAGATTTTTCCCATTTACTACACTATTACGAATTCTTGATACGTGGAAAAGTTTAAAAATTTTCACTGGACAAATTTACCCATTTAAGTAGTAACAGTTCATGCCGCGTTTTCTTCCTAGCAGGTGCGGTCTGTTATTACTTACAATATTGCATTTTACTATAATGCACGACTTTAATACAAATTTTTTAAAACTTTTCCACAGGATAGAAGAATCTTATTTGCTATTAGATATTAGCACTTGGGATACAGTTTCAGCTTTGGAGGTTGCATGATGATGTCGGAAGTAGATATAAGTAAGTATACTGGTGGTAGACGTCCAGTTTTTAAATTTAGCTAACGAACAAATTTGTATTTTAAACACAGTAGTAGTTACACATAATAACTTGCCTAAAAAAAGAAAAATTCCCTTGGAAATTTTACCATTTCCCATGGTAATTTTGGGACTGTAAGAAAGGAGAAAACTTTTTATAATTTTTACTTTCCGAGTAATAAAACTCCCAAGAACTAATTTATATCAGAATTAATAGAAATTTTTTTCATTCTGTTTCCCTTTCCGAAAGTTACCATCTGGAATGGTAAAATTTCCCAAAAAATTATTCTCCGTGTAGGTATTTCATGTTTCCTGAAATAAATCGAGTGAGTTTTATTAATTTGTTAAATTTTAGAGGTGGGATATGAATGTGGTGAGTGTGATATACAACTACATCACAACAGGTAGATCGAAGGTATAAAATCCTTTCATTAAATTTAAAATACTCAAATAAAATGTAATTATCGCTGGTATAAATGGAAGTAAAATACGTACTCGGAGCCAAAAATATTAGTCAATTAACACTAACCAACATGAGCCTATTCGACGCACAGTTGTTGACGTTCGCTTAGATCTCCATCATTTGCCTCATTTTCCGGAAATTACACTCAGCCGTTCGAAAATAACTCGGACGATTTCCGAACTCGCCGCAATCCAGTGGATAAAAAATGCAGTAAAATTACTGTAGCAGTCGGGAACCGATGGCTCCGTTGCCAACGCGCTTTCTGCATGATTGGGAACCGTGCTCTGATACGTGGACGCGTATTAACATTTTCGTGTTCGTTGTAGGGTTAGGTGAGGGGTGGGGTTAGGGGGGGGGGTTGGTACGAATCGAGTCGGTCCTCGAAACGGTAAAAGCGCGGAATGTTCAAAATGGGTCACCCCAATATGTACACACTAAGCATGTTTTCTGTGTGCGTCAACGCCACACGCATACGTACTCCCTTAACGAAGTCGACGATACGCGCACGTGTGCCCCATCTCGCTCTTCGGCCATCCTCGGCTCTCTCACGTATATACATCGTGCATTCCCGTGTACGTAAAACCGAACGTATTCCGGGACGTGTATATACAAACGAATGGGACGATCGGGTGGTCCCGGCATAAAGCACGCAAAATGCCTGCATAAATTTTACCGTCCCGAGCGAGCGCGGGAAATTACCGAAGCCACCGTGGAAAACTAGTTTGATCTGCGGAATAAGAGCGAACGTTTTTTTATGAACATTGCGCACGCATGGAAAGAGTGAGATAAATAAAGGGAGACAAAGAGAAATCACGGAGTGCCGCTGGAAAACACATGGACCTTTAGTACCTGCCGCGAGCGGTTTGATGAGATGGTTAATAGCGCGTGCAGTTACGTTACAATTACGTATAAAAATGTTATAATAAGTATGCAGATTCTTCTATCGAATATATTAATCAGACGTACTACATTTCTCCTTTTTTGTTAATAAATTCATTTGTCCAAAATGTAAATATTTTTTTTTAATTTGAAGAGCAATTATAACGAAACAAACTAGGTTAATGAAGTTACAATTACGTCTACATATTTACACGAGTTTCCACCCATGCGAACAACCTGGAAGGAAACTATGTACAAATTATAAACATTTAACTTTTCAGAAATTCCGCTTGCAATAAAATATTTTATTCGCATTGCGTATTCGGAAAGCAATGTCATGTGTTTTTCCGTACAAATTGGGGGTCTCGACATAAGCCCTATCAGATTTTTTTTTCATAAGTTTAATTTGTAAGAGAAAGGACTAGGATATAATAAAATAGTTGAGTTACTAACTAAATTACAGTTTTTAGGGACCAAAAAATTAAATTGAAAATATCCTATAAAATCGGAATTAAATAAATTACCGAGGACATTAAATATTTTGTCCTTGTCAAGTAATTTCCGCTATTAAATTCAATTGTATGAAAGTTTCAAACTTTCGTTCTTGTAGTAGCAGAATTAGCTCAATAAAACAGCATAATTTGGACGAAAAACACTGTCTCTTCTGAAACTGCAAAAATACGCATATTTTAGGTTACTATTGAGCATACTACACGTTTCCATGCGCAGATACTACATTGATTTAAGAAGACGTTCGGAAAAGTCGACAAAATCGGTTTTTCGTGGATAACTGTAAATATATCGACATTACGCAAATTTATGTACCGATAAAAATTGTAGCTTATGAAAATTTGAACGATTCTGTTTTTTACTATTCTCTCTACGATCAAATAGATGCCGAGATATAATGATTATAAAGATCGGTTATTTTACGACGCGACTAAAACCATTAGAAGATATGAAGGGAAATTTTTTATACTGAAGTTCTGAACTGGAAGTTTTTCGTTTTAAAATTGATAATAACTCGTAATGTTTAGGCTATACAGTAAAAATAATAAAAAGTAAAGTAGAAGAATGTTAGAAATTAAAGTTTTAGAAATTGTAATTACGTGCAATCGTGTTTGTTTATTTTAAAATATTATATCTCGACTTCTATTACTCGTAGGGACAATGGTAACAAACGAAATTGTTGAAAATTCTATAAGTTACAATTGTTATGCACACATAAATTTAGGGGAACTATTAGTATGTTCCATTGGACCCTAAAGTCAGTTTCAGAAAAGTCAGTTTTTTTCTGTTTATTTCGTCGAATTTCAAGTTGTTTTACTTAGATACTTATGTAGAAAACATTCAGCAATGTAAATAATAATCATCCATAGCCTACGACTATAACATGGCGCAGGTTGTTATTACTTAGATTACTGCATTTATCTATTGCGAACGAAACGAATGTCGACTGTTACTACTTATATTACTGCATTTTACTATTGCGCTACGTCAATTCCCAATTTTTAAACTAAATCATGTGCTAAAATAATCGAACTTGATAATAGGTGATAGCTCTCATATTCTAGCCTACTTTATATGTTCCGGAGGCTCCAGTTTAAGTAGTAAGCATCTACCCTGTGTAGCAATATATTGTAATTTGACATAATAGACAACAGGACATATTTCACATTAAAATAGTAAATTTAAATGTAATTTTAACAGAATTATTTACAGGCTATACAAATTATTCTGTTAATATCAATTTGACTATAAATAAAGGAGGATACTAACGTGTACCGGTCATTTCTGCCCCCTAGATGGAACTTCCGAAAATGAAGTAATTTCAGTAGTAATAGGCTGCTCTCTGTTTTATTCGCATTAGGTGCGGACTCTTACTACTGAAATTACTGCATTTTCCTATGTATAATCGGTGGCTTTAAGGGGGTTCTAAAGTGGTCGGTCGGTAAGGTAAGAGATTTCGCGAAAAAACGTAAATAAATGATGACTGAATAACATTTTCGAAAGACGGGCTCTGTCAGGGCAATTCTAAGCACTATAAACAATTTCCTAGAAAATACCAAAGGTATTAATTGAGAACTGATCGAGAATTTTCGGAAATAAGGGATTTGTCGTAAAAATTCCTACCTAATCAGCGGAGTACTTTAGAACCCCCTTAAAGGCGTCTTTTTAAACTTTCTCACATCATAAAATAATCGGATTTGCTGCCATTTATTAGTTCACATCATACTCTAACCGAATTTGTTAGTTTCGAAGGGTCCATCTCTCTATTAAGGGGGCAGACATCATTTGTGTAACATATTTTCTTTTTAATCCGCACAGATTTAATGAGCAATCCCCTTTTAATTTCGCGAGTCATGTCTGTATTAAAATACATTGTACTTGAAGATTTTTATACGATAAGGTTGAGTTAAAAGAAAGTTAAATTTAGAATTGAAAGAAAATACGTCAACAGCTGCAGAGAATTGAATTTCTACATAATGTTTAAATTCAAGAAAACATTTGTGAAATTTCATTATACTATGAAGAACTAAAAATAATCTGTAATCGTAATAATTACATATAACTATAAATGACTGCCATTAAAATGCTTAACAAAACACGACTATTTGATAAGAATTTCTACAAAAAATGAATTATTATTATTATTATTATTAAATATTCTTGAGGACGAAATTTCAGGAACACGGTGTCTATTAATTTTTTAGAAAATTCTTTAGGAACCATTTCACGCCAAGCCAAGAATATTCGTCCAGTGATCTGAATATGCGATAAGATAATTTTTAATTTCGGCCGGTGATTGTGATATAAAAAATCGACACTAAAAGTTTCTTGGTCTACATAAAATTATATATTCGGTACATTTTAGTAAAATATGAATCAAATCAAAAGGTTTGGACTAAAACTAATGAGGTAAAAAGTTATATGAATGTGATAATATTTGTGGGACATTTTATGAATAATTTGAATTAATAAGGACCTCCAATTTCTACAATACGCTGAAGCTAAGAAATTTAAATAAATGCTGGATTTTTTCGGTCTCACTAACACATTCCGGTACTACTTATACCGGAAATCTACCTTTTAAACTGTCATACGTGTATTCAATTTCCTTTTAATCAGTCCCTCGATATTACCATATTTACCAACGTTTAAACCATTTTGGAGTACAAGGAAACTACTACTACTGGTTGTTTTTTAAGGATTGCGTTTTATGTGAAATAAAAAAAATATTCAACACGATTTTCTACTATATTCTTATGAAAATACTAATTCACGATTTATAGATGACGCAATTTAGTAAAATTTAATCACAAAAATGTGTCGAATGATTTACATTGGGTATTAACTTTTTAGCTTAATAAGATTCCACAATTTAAAAAAGACAGGCTACAATAATCATTGTTTATGTCATACATTTAGATCGTTTAGCTACTTTCAGACACTTAATCAGATTAATTACAATCTTATTTTGGTACATCTTATTTTGGCACAATTCGGAATTCGAATTGCATAAACTTTAAATTTAGAATATCAGATTCAATCGAAACTTCAACATATGGAAATGCAACCATTTAGATATATCGAAGATGAAGGGAGGTCAAGTACTGGCTTTTTAAAAATGCGATGCGGATGCTGCTCGTCTTGTTCTGAGATCGTTGCGTCGGGCAAAAGCATCAACAGGGCGAATCAGCCAGCGATAAATCAAAGCAGAATTTGCATGTCGATTTCATTTATATGGAAATGATCGAGCGCGGTTAAAATTATGGAGAGTCTCGCATTCCGGTTTCGAGCTACATCGATATGGTCAGATGATTAATGAGCGATTCCCACAGTATTTAGTATAAATAAGGGTATTAAGGAAATTGATGTGTTTTTTTAATTTGATGACCAATTGTATTCCGAAAGAAAAGTTTGTTGAGAGACTAGGAAAAATATTAGACGAGGTATCATTATATAAGAAGAGATAGTAATTATAAGAATAACTTATGATTTTTCTGTCTAGAATGCGAACATTTAGTGGTATTTTCCCATCCAAAAAATCTATTAATAACAGTTCCATAAATGTTTAATATTTAGTAAACCGCTTAAATACTAATTTATGTTTCATTTCAACCCAAATATCTCGTTGAAACCACCTCGCCTAAATCAATACTTCCTACTCATAAATTGTTTAAGTCTGTTAAGTGAGAACCCGTTGTATGTCATAATTTTACAACGAAGATTCAAGGCTGGTACCGCTTCGATAATTATCCATATAACCGATGCCTTTTCGATGCTGTCAATATACAACAAGGCGCAATGTCATTTCCATCGCAGTTCCAGCTTTGCCACCACACATACTCATTTTTAACGAGCATCCGATATTGGGATTCCCAGACACATTGTCGGGGTTATGGCCACAGTCTATAAACTATCGTTTAACGAGTTTCTCGTCGTTTTCTGATGATCATATATCGTATAATTTGCAGATTCCTTCTGCACTTTTTAACCATAAAAAGTATAACATAACAATTGCATTCAACATTTTTTATCTGTCGCTCCAATTCTATTTTAGTCCTCGTTACTCTATTTTGATTTTTAAGAATAAAGGTGTGCTATATTTCAAAATATTGGTCCATTTTGATTTCCATTTTGCATTGCACTACTTTTTATCCCAAAACGAAAAAATTTGTCGCTGGTTTTCAGCCTTCAATAAGTTTATGATTATCTTTGAGATATTGTTATGAAATTTTGGTTTCCTACAGTTTTTGGGTATACTCTTTACGAATCTGAAGTCCGTAGATGTAGATGACGCAATTTAGTAAAATTTAATCACAAAAATGTATCGAATGATTTACATTGAGTATTAACTTTATAAGTATTAACTTTTGAGCTTAATAAGATTCCACAATTTAAAAAAGACAGACTACAATAATCATTGTTTATGTCATACATTTAGATCGGTTAGCTACTTTCAGACACTTAATCAGATTAACCATAAAAAGTATAACATAACAATTGCATTCAACATTTTTTATCTGTCGCTCCAATTCTATTTTAATCCTCGTTACTCTATTTTGATTTTTAAGAATAAAGGTGTGCTATATTTCAAAATATTGGTCCATTTTGATTTCCATTTTGCATTGCACTACTTTTTATCCCAAAATGAAAAAATTTGTCGCTGGTTTTCAGCCTTCAATAAGTTTATGATTATCTTTGAGATATTGTTATGAAATTTTGGTTTCCTACAGTTTTTGGGTATACTCTTTACGAATCTGAAGTCCATTTTTCGATATCACTTTCGCTTATAAAATAATTCAAAAAAGGAACCGCCAGATCGCAGGAAGCTATTCTAAATAAACTTGCCTTTGATATTAAAGTTTCCATAGCATGAATTAATGTAACGTAATTAAAATAGAGTATTACACAGATTTAATTATAAACGTCTATTTGCGAATATTATCAACTATATTAATCAAATATTAATACGCGTAGGATATTACGAATATGTAATGTTCGAGTATTATGACATATTATCTTCTTTCGTTATGGATACATATATAATAACAATTCCATTTAATATTTAATGTAATTACAATTATTTAATACGTTATTTTGTCTCTTATCAGTTGTAGAGATTATGAAAACATTCAATATTGAAACATATCATGGGTTAGAATATCACGAAATCGCGTTCTGCAATGCGTTGATTAACATTCAAAATACATCATATTAACCCACACGCAATTAAAATTATTTTCATTAACGATATGAGTGAAATGAAAACAATAAACTAAATGATGTTTTGTTGTGATATATAATATTATATAATTGCAACTAAATTTTTATTTTAACTAAGCTAATAATTTATTATGTGCAGATTTTATGAAATACAGGATTAGTTAAACATTTATGATAATGGAGAAATTTACGTCTTTATTTTTATTTGAAAGAATATTATGCAAAATTCTCGTTTCAATTAAAAAATAAAAGAAATGGAAAGTAACAAAAAAATATATTATATTAATAGCAATTAATCAATTTTAGTGGAATATTGATAAAACACTTTATAATTATGAATATGATATATTTACATTTATCATCGAATTTCACAGAAGTCATATAAATCCTATTCGAGACTGAAAATTACAATGCCCATTGATATGGAAACTATTGTGAAGGAAAATGAAATGGAGATTGACAGTATAATATTCTCGGTGAAAAAAAATCCATTTGCAGAATATGAATAATAATAGTGATGACGAAAACGAATAAACGAAATAATGGAAGTAAAAAAATTAATACGGTTTGTTTCTTAATAATTGTCATTAAACATTTTCAAATCTGATATTTCGACCAGTCCCATATAAATGTTTTGGTTTGTTATGTAAAACTTTGGACCAAAACAGATGAGTTGAAAATGTAAACTGAATGTGATTCTTTCGTTGTGCCTAAATAAGAATTCACTTGAACCAGTTTTTTTATGTAACTGATGTTTTAACAGTTTATTAAATGTTGATATGTAATGAAACAATTTTCTAACAATAGATGACTGTTATTCCTCGTATTTTTGTTTCCAAAACATTTATTGTAGAAAGATTTTAACTTGAAAACGGCTCGAGCGTCAATTATTTTAGTCCACATCGACAAAAATTACACAGGACTACAAAATATATTTTTTGAGATCACTTGAGTCATAGGTAGTGGATCCTATAGATTTTTTACCGCAGACAACACATTCATTACTCAATTTGGCCCATCCCATCACGATTTTAAGATATCTGATACGAAAAATAGTCCAAAATATTCTTTTTTGTATTTGAAGATAAGGTATGCGAAATATCTGGCCTGAATCAAATTGGATTATAAATTCATTTTCCGAAACCAAAATGATGTAAGATCCACACCTCTGATTCAAGTTATCTCCCCCAAAAAATTCTTTTGCGGTTCTTTCATTAATTTTACTTAGACTATTGACGCCTACGATGGCGAAAATATGCGATAATATTAGAATACCATTTAGGATGTCTATTGATGGCTTTTCAGCAACTGAAATGTAGATCTATGAGATCTCACGTAATCTCCAGAATTATGCAAACATGACATTCTCCAAATACTTAAGTAAAAGACTAAAATATTAAAATGAAAATATTCCAAGCATCTTATAACTAAAACGAAGATAATAACGTCTGAAACATTGAAATGATAAAAATGGGACTTTCTACTTTAATTTCAGACAAGCTAAAAGTAAGCGTCCGTTGAAATAAGACAAAAATAAAAACCTTGAACGTTATCGCCAAGTTCACAATTCCGCAAAATTTGTCAAGTCGTTAAAAGACCATTTCCCGTTAATGGCCAGCGAAAAATGTGACTGCTTTTGCGAAAAGCGGTAACGGAGAAAATTCTGATGTACAGTGATATTACCGTCCAATAATGTGGACGCCCGACGGAGAGAATCCCTGCAGTTAGCAACCCTTAAAGTATCTCGCGGAAATTTATCACTACGAGGTAAAAAATAGAAACAGATGCGCGGATAAATTCTGACCCATTATGTATGTTCTTCCCAGTAGGTGGTATATATTTCCCGAAAAGTCCAACCACCGTTTCGGGCTTTCACGTGCATTGTAGTTCCACGCGTGTCGGCAAACATTTTTGTACTTATGACATGTGGCAACGACTAGAAATACGATTGAAACTCTTTTTTTAGTCCTTTTTTATGCAGGGAAAATTAGCTAGTTATTAGTCGTTGTCCAATAGAATTTAATAATAGCTTTAAGAAGACAAGTTATTAATTTAATGAATTGCTTCATACTTCCTAGAAAAATAACCTAGCTGTAAGGGATTTTGCTAAGTGATCATCTGCAAAACTGACCATTTTCACACCTACGGAATCGAAAAATATTGTTTCCACGGCGGGTGAGAAGGGTAAAACACCATTTTACGCCCTTACAATCCCACAAAATTTGATGATGAAGTCTGCATCATTTGTTAAATTTGTTTCTTATCGCAACATGTAATCCTTTACAAAAGAGCGAATCTTTACTCTTACAAAATTAGGTTTCACTCCTTTTAGTGTGACATTTCACTCCTTTTATAGAAAATTCAGTTTTATAAACATTGTCATGAATGTTCTTCTATTATCATTCAAAGAGATCACGAAGGTGCACTTTTCTTACTCTGTTGTAAAAGTAAGTAAACCTACGTGAAAGGCATTGCTCCCTTGAGTGATAATGAACTATTACGTAACAATTACAGCGTATCAAACGCAATCGTGGCATATCTCATATTTCCCCTCTTTCCAGATTGGCCTGCAGAATCCTACTGTTTAATATGCAGACCCATAAAGCGTTCGAAATAGTGTCAGCGCCAAATCTCACCACTGATCGCACGGATTTTAGAAAGAGGTTTTGGCATGCCGAAACGACAACTTCTTAATTAAACCATTGTACTCAATAATGCGAGCTTTTATCGCTGTCATAGAAGACGCGACCCAGAATAGCAGGAAAAACGATGGAAGAGGGAGGTAGGTCTGAACTTCGTCTCAGGCTTTCTCATGCCCCGGCATGTAAATTCGCGATAATGGCGAGGGATGCTGCACTAACCCCACGCCGTAACTAAGCTTCTATGAGTTAATAACGTGGGTTATCGAGAAATCCATCCCCTATACTAGCATTCGCGATCCTTAAGCCTGGCAAAATACGTAAAAAATTGCCATGGCTCTCGTAACCAAAAGCAACGAAAAAAAGAACATTCTCAAATACGTATATGTGACTGCCTCCCGAATTCACATTCTATGATAATAATTTCAATTTTATCTAAATGATTATTTAAATTACCGTAAACGGATTAAAATAATCCATAATATTAGTATTAACTTTACAGTGCGTTTTGTCCAAGCAGATAATTTAGAATTAGCTTGTTTACGGGTGCAAAGTCTTTACTAGATATCAAAAAATTTAACGAATTGTTGCGTATTTCATATAGTAAAATAAAGTAATTTAAGTAGTGACAGACCTAACCTGCTGCGAACAAAACGCGATGCGGACTGTTACTACTTAGAGTACTGACTATCTACTGTAAACAAAACACGATGCGGACCGTTACTACTTAAACTGATGAATGTATATATCGTGAATAAAACAGGATGCGAACTGTTACTGCTTAGATTACTGAATGTGAGAACAAAAAAAGGTTCGATCTCTTACTATTTAGGTTACCATATTTACCTAATGTAAGTAAAACCCTGGATTGTTACTACTTTTTTTAATAGTAGTGGATATAATCCTCTAAAAAAGAACAAAATGCTCGAAAGAAATTGAAATATATATCATTTAAATTTTATTAGCTATTGAGACACTTACGGACCACTTAATCAGTCTCATTTAGATCGACCAGTAAACATGGATGCTACAGTTTATACACAAGAGAAAAGAACCTTCCGACCTCGAGGATTTATGCACCTGCGCAAGTACCAAGCATACACCGATACGGACATCCTCTTATCCGGCAAGGTAAGCTGCTGAGCTCTTATCGTACCAAGTGGTGAAACTGCGTCTCAACGATACGACGCCATCTCAAAGAGAATGAACGATCGATACCCGATGACCCTTTGTCTAGGAATTAGCTCGTGGATCCATGAAGGTTTCTGTATATACGGGTTGGGTCCAAGAGCCCCGTGTAACAAGACGACCGATATCGTGGCCCCGTTTTATGGTCAATCCTCATCCAATGTCAACGTCATCATCGAAGGTGCTCCTTAACTAATACAAACGACTAGTAATCGAGTTACTAGGTAATGCACCAAGCCCACGTGTCACGATCGTCTTCTATACAGGTGTTTACTGTACGGGAAACGTCGTCGTCATCGATGTAAGTCGATTATCTGATCGGTTGACAATCAGTCGTTATTCAATTTTAGACAATGGTAATCCAATCATCCACGGAGTTGAGCCAAGATGTTTAACTTCATGTCTTCTATGCGCTTCGTTTACCATATTAATGCATCGCAAAGTATAAATCAATTATTAGTTGTCTAAGTATAATTTTCAAATAGAAATGGAAAACAAGAAATATATTAGCATGAGCAATAGTACTTTCATTGTTGAAATTATTTTCAGATTTACCTACATCAAGACATTTCTTACAAATGTCAAAATAAATAGGACGTTAAAATATTTAAAACAGATTCGCAAAAGTCACAAAAACAATGAGAGACTTAGGGAATTTTCATCCAAACGATAGTCACTGATGATGCCAAAGGTGACTCTTTTTATATTTCGTTGAATGGTCTGTAAATTGTAAAGTTAAAAACTGGATAACATTTAGAATGATTGGCTTGCCACTTGCTCAGTAATGAAGGTTTCATTTCTACAAACCAGAATTTCCTCTAGGTTTGTTGCACCCAGACTTTGCATTGTTTCCACTATTGGTGGCTTTGAGGTCAGCTCGTAGTCGCCACAGACATATTCAGAGAGTAATACGAATATTTTTGTTCTGATTGGAGTCCTTGAATTTTTTATGAAAACTCATGTTAACAATGAGAAAAACCAATGAGGGAAATGTCTGACTTCAAAATTCTTTATCTACTTGTATTAATTCCCTTATTTATAATTTAATGGAGTCTCAGGTCTTGGTTAAAGAAATAAATATTGGTTGGAATGCCGTATTGTTTTCGGGATGAGTCGAGAAAATATTCTCGGTGTATCGAATATTGCGTAAGAAAAATGTTTTAAAAGAATAATGGGAACTTTTCGAACCTACTGTCATGACCAATATCCCGAGTATCCATGTGAGGTTCAGAATTTTCAATTAAAAAGAAGCCTCTCGGGATAAAAGTACTTCTTCAATCGAATCGGTGAATTTTGTTTCGTTGCGTGCAATCAAGATCATATTCGTTCAATTAACGTCAGAACAAAGAAAAAAAGATGTAATACAAACAATGGAATGAAGAACCACAACTGCGGATCGATGGAAGCGCGAGTGAAAGTTTGAAGCTGAGGAAGTTTCGAATTATCACTTACATCGTATCCGTTATCGTTCCCTTTCTGTCAAGGCGCATCTGCAGCAGTTGCTAGGATGGACTGATTGTGAGAATCCCTCTAATTAATCGTACCGCCCGCGAGTAGTCGACGTTAGACTCGGGCCGCTTCAAGTTTTGGAAAGGATTATCTAGTTTACTCTGTACGGCTAAGATGGGTAGAGTCTGTCGAGGGGAATCGAGATATCGATATATAGACGATGGTGTTGAAATAGTACGGAACGATACCGACTTGATCGGATCGTTAAATCCATTAATGCGTTGTCGATCCTTCGACACTCTAATCTCTCGAAATACCTTCTGATGGTCAATATAACGAAACGAGCTGCCGATACCTATATATATATATATATATATTTCTCGATAAAATATTCAATTTCCATGAAATATCAAGTTTCTCTGCGTAACATTAATATTTCGCAGCTCGGACGGGTGCGCGCGCTTCGACGGATTCTTTAATATTGATCGATAATAATAAAAATTCATTAACGTGCACTAAACTCTGGAATGAATTCGAACGAACCATTTACAGGCAAGGCTGCGTAACGAATTTACATTTATTTTGCAGAATGATCAGTGTGATTCGTTATAACGCATAATAAATGCGGCATAATTCGTGCGCTCGTTTACAATTCGGAACTATTAATTAAGTTCCTGCTTTAAACGGAAGTGCAATTTATTAAGTAGTTAAATTTCACGAACGATTTCTCATTATCATTCATTCGATTTAAAGTCGTTCTGAATTACCGGTAGGTCATTGCGCTTCCAACTTTCGAAATGGATTGAGGGCTATCGTAATCATTTTACATGCAGCCCAGTCACACACTGCGTACAGGTAGTTTGCTTTCACGAATCATCAAATTTAATTAATTTCTGCTCTGACGGCCGGAGGAAATGCTGCAACTACGAATATTACATAAACATAACTCATCCATATTTTATTAATTCATCGTAGCTTTAGGCGCGTGTAGTTTGATGCGATTTCAACGAAAAAGTAGGTGATTTACGTTAAACAGATAACCCTTTCATAATAGGTCATTGCATCATACAATAAGTGCAATATCAAATAAGATAATGCCGGTAAAACGAAAATAAACAGTATTGAATATCTTTGCAACTATTCGAAATACTTGAAATTAATGTTGTTTCATTTATTGAAGCAGACGCATTGGCATAGTAAAATGGTAAAATTTATATTATAAGAAAATTTAGATTTAGAATCAAGGCCAAACCATTAATTTAATAAAGTTGTATACGATAAATTAAAACAAAATCGAAAAGTAAGTTTATTGAAAATTTGCTAGTCAGATTTTTTTCTTTTTGAGCTTCAAATAATTCTGTGGTATCCCTGAAAAAATAGCAGAAAAAATCACAATATAACATAAATATAAAAAGAAGAGAGTTCAAACATTCTAACTGATGAATCATTAACGACGAAGAATATAAGCGTGTTTAAAAAGGTCATGAGGAAGAATTCGATCAGGTGCCAAGAATGTCTCAACAAAATACACATTAATGTGAAATAAATAGAAAATATATTTAAGAAATTCCAATTTACGCCGTCGTAAAATTAGTAGGGAAATGAATTTTTGTAGCATTTCGAGATATCCAGTCATAATAATAACAATTTGTCTTTATTGGCATAACGGGTTACAAAAGTTGACTAACCAGAATATTCAGTCATTAAATGATATTTCACAAGACTGTAAGCAATTAGGATATTAATCAATAATTGGTCTAGACACTACTATTAACATTTTTGTTCAATTCCTGAATTTAATAGAAGACATAGGGTTGTAGGGAGATGATGAAATGAATTTTTCAAACTTTTATATATTTTTACCAAATTGTCAGTATTTCTAAACGAAGTTCTGGTCGCTGTTTTCATCTCGGACCTATTTCTACTAGACGTTCACAGTGGATCGCGAGGACGGCCGTTAACATAGGAATGGTTCTCCTCGAGTGGAGTGGTCCACGTTGGATCAGCCGTTCCTATACGAGCGCCATCGGCTTCGTGAAGTGTCGTCCCAGAAAAGAACACTGCTTGAAAACAGATGCAGCAATCTCTAAATTTTTTACCATATAATCCTTTTCAAAATAGTTAAATCAATTAATGGATCGATAAATTGAAAAATCTATAGACCGTACAGATAACTTTCGAAGCTCGCTCCATATTCAGTCACGAAAACATCAATGTGACATACCTCAAATCGTCTATTTAACATCGATGTGTAAACGGCATATCTGGAGCTCGGCCAAGCGGAGGAAGACTTTTCGCTCTGTTTAAATTCGTTTACTCGCCAGGTTTTGTGAAATGAGGTCGTTGTTACGTTTTAGTGAATATCTTGTTAAATGACGCTAGTACAGAACTGTTATTCACTCCTATTAACTTATTTATATTTTTGGAATTCACGAGCATCGTTTAATTATTATTTACTAACGGTATCAAGTTATATTTTATCTTCAAACCCAAACTGATAAAAATGCAAATGAAAATTTTGAATTCATAGTTTCACATTAAAATGATTTGCAGGCCGAATCTCAAAACTATATGAGACACGCCTGTTTAGATACAGGATACTATAATTAATCAGCTAGTAAACCAACTAATAAAAGCAATACCATTAATCATTAACATCAACTTGGAGCAACTTATATTTATTCAAGAAAAGTAAGAAATCCATTTTTGTATATAACCCTGCGGACTTTACATGGAAGTGAGTGCTCGTCGGAGCTATTTCCCTAGTGACCAGTGCATCTTTTACTCTTCGGAGCTTCTTGTATTCGAACTGTTGCCTGGCTTCGGTTCGTTTCTGTCGAGAATTGTCTTGAATTCAAATTGAGACTTTGTAAAAAACAATAAATTGAACGGATGCCATTTTCTGACGTTCATCATTAATCAATATATTGAATGAATGGATTTGTATTTCGGAAACGTGATATACTGAACTGTTTACCAGCACATTTTGAATTGCAATAGTTCTTTTTTTTTGCATACAGTTACTTACAGTGATAAAATATGATATTCAACATTTTTTAGCTATATTACACAATGTCATTTAAACAGAAAATTAGCAATATAGTTATATATTTAACGATTTGATAATTGCGTAAATTATAGAGTTCAAAGCGTACATGAAATAAATTCTAATCCCTTTCATTTCACATGGTAATTTCTGTTTCATTAATTAAACGTTAAACAAATATCATTACGTTGTGCTATTAAAATTAGTAATTATAAAAATACATGTATTATGTATAACTATAAACAATAAGGTAAAGAATATTTTGTTGTTGTACTTTAGTAAACATAACTATATAAAGTTATAAAAACTACCAACTTACGACATTCGTAAATTCTCACAGAGTTTAGTGATGCCCAACATCTAAAAGCAAATTCTATTGTTTGATCATCTGGGAAAGTTTAGGAAATAGTTGTCGAAGTCTCTTATTAGAAAATTGTAATAATCTAAGTAGTAACAGTCAGAAAAGAGTTCTTTTCCCTAGTGGCTGTTACTACTTACAATACTGATTTTCCTTTGTTCAATACGTGATTTCATCAAGAATTTTTTCAGCATTTTAAATACATAAGTTATGTCTCCAATATGCACAGAATTCCTAAAAATATGTTGTCAATATGTATATTTAAGAGTAAGAGAATACTGATATTATATTATTACCGAATTGGGAGCTTTTACCTGAAAAGACGATTTCACGTTTTCTAAAGAACGAGACTTTTTGCGTACAAATCCTTTTTTATGATTTCCACATACATTAGGCATACAATTTATACATTTAAACTGTTATTGAGGAAGACTTAACGAGCCGAGAATCACAAAAATAGGAAGCACACGTTTTTTTCTAATTAGGCGTTTCATAAACGTCCAACGTTAGATTCGTTAGATCGGATATCCATGCCAACTTCTATCATGTTAACGATATTCTAGGCAAGAAACTTTCTATTTCCGATTGTGAGATGTAAACAAAATTGCGAAAAATCTGGCGATTTTTAGGAAAATGGGCTGTAAGGTTGTTATATCGCTTCGTAGATCAATTTTAACGACGGCATCTGAATCACTTCATACTTTCGAAAATGGTATTTGAAGAATTTTTGTTAGACAAAATTGCATTATTAGATACAGCGTTGACAGTTGGTAGAAAACTTTTCCGCCCTTAAAGAGTTAAGAAATAACATTACTTGAAACGGTTTGGAACATATTATTATTATATATTATTATTAACATCTTTATTGGAAATAAATCTGAAAATACATATAAATATACAGTTTACAACACCAAAGAGCGACTCACAGCTTGAAATGTTGCATTACAGACTGACATTTTTTTATTATTATATCTTATTATTCAGATAGTAACCAGCACTATTTATTTTTTTTTCAGTCTACTAATATTACTCCGAATATTTGACGTCTCCATACTCATCGAATGACTTACTTCATGACTAGTAAAAGCTTTTTTCAGGAAACAATTCGATGTCCAGAATGGGAAAAAATGTAAATTGGACATTCCATAGATATAGAGGCGTAAGTAACTAATAGAACAAATAACAAATATTGTTCAAAATTAATATGCCACTCTTTGATACTTGCAGCGACTACATCAATATTTGAAATTACTGATATTAATTGCGAAGAGATAAATTTCTTCCTCCATACATTGTCATGTATTACCGCGTTGCAACAAGGGCGCATAAAAACGCGCGATAACACAGGAACGGTCGCGGAAGTAAATTGAGTGTTCCTGGGAGGAAGTAATATGAGCACAACGCCTGAGGCCTTGCCGCTTACCTCTATCCTTGTTGATGGGCCGTAATACGTCGACCTTATGAATTGCGGAAATATTGACAGAGCGTGCGAAAGAGGGTTCATAAGAGTCTTCAGAGACAGAGTAAGGAGTAGGAGAAACGTGAAAAATAAACAAAGACGTAGAAAAATCAGGAAAAGCAGTCTGAATATTTCTGAGTGGTACTTCACTCGAACAGCTCCCCTAAAATAAGTGGCAATTCGATCTGTTGAGATGTCGAAGGATTAATTTTTCATTGGTTTATCATCCAAATTGGAACATGAAAAAATAGATTTTTGGACTCTTGTACTATTTTCTACGAAGAACTGTAACATGGAACAGAAACCGTGGTAATTTTCCATTTCAAAATATTTTCATTGAACTTAAGTGCCCAGTAAAAGGAGTATGCTCACCAGACGGAACCTCCGAAACTGACAAATTCGGGTAGAGTATGATGAGAACTAACAACTAATGGAAAATATACGATTATACATAGAAAAATGATGGAATCTAAGTAGTAACACTCCGCACCTACTGCTAACAACACTCAGTGTGGCCTATTACTACTGAAATTACTGCATTTTCTTATGCACAATCCGCGACTTTGCAACGATTTTTTAAACTTTCCCACATGATAAAACAATCGAATTGAGTTCCAACAAAAATCTTGTTTCCTATTTTTAGTAATAACCATATCTGGTGATGGAGTGTATATTACATTTTTATTCGCAGACTCCAGTTTTTAATGTTGTTTTTAGTTTAATCAACATATGATGCTTGGCAATGTTTTTTGTTTTGTTATTCAATATTGCATGCATATTGTTTGAAATATCGACATTTGTAATATTCGATGCATGACACGTTTTGAATAGACACAGCGTTACACTGTGAAAAGTAAATTATAAAAGTTATACAATGGATTTTAAACAATGTATACTAACTATACAAAAGATATTATAAATGGTAAAATCCTGTATTGTATTATATTATCTTATTTTATATTAGTGACTAGAAATTTATACATTTTCATTTCTTTCCGGGCGTTTCTTTAATCTTTTAACTCCCAAATATGCACAATTTAAACGCGGATTTCAGCATCGTTTTTTATATACAATAAAAATTGTTTAAAAATGGACGCCTTCCTCTAGTTTTAGGTCTTCTTTTCAACAACTTTGAGAAAATTTTCAACAACACTACCTACATTTAAAAAAATTTAAATTGGCTGGTTAACAAAGATATATTTTGATATTTTATAATAAAACAAGTAATTATTGAATCACACATAAAGATTTCGTATTTTATGAGATAAAGTAAAAAGCAAATACATTTTAATTTATTACATGCTAAATGTAATTCTTGGAACGAAAATAGTACATTTGCTTCAATGAATTAAGTTTTTTTGTAATATCATACCAACTGTCAGTGCGAATTTGTCAACATATATTTTGTTATTCAGCTTTCGGTAGACGTATCCTCTCTGATGCATGTATGCAAACAAATATTAGTCACGCGATGAAATAACAGAATAAGAGAGGGCATATATTACGGCGCTTAATTCGTCATTTTTTATGCCGGGACGTTTATGTATCCTATTCGTTATCTGGAGTTACTCCATGATATATAATCTAAAATACTAGACATTTATGTCATATGTTATTTCTTATTCAATAAAATAATGTCACTGTTATAAAGGAAATGAATCTATTGTTATATAAAACTTTGAATTATATTCTCAGAAATTTTATTGGGTGTAATTAACGAAATATTTTAGCAGAAGAAGAATTAATCCGTCGTCCATTAACGTCAAATGTGCACATTTGCTCATGTCCACTTTCAACGCTGCGCTAAAGAATCAAATCGATCAAAAACGATCAGGTAAACCATGTTTTCTGACAGAATTTTTCATTAAATTTCATAATCTTGGATGAAAATTTCGAAAAAAAAAAACTTTTTATTGCCTCATTTTTGCAATTTTAGGGAAAAAACGTGAAATTTTTTAGATCTTTGTTTGAAAATTCAAAATTTTGACAGAGAATCCGTTGAGCTAGAGGTCTAAAACTTCCAGAAATGGTACACAAACTATTTTTCCTTGAAAATCGTACCCTTAAGAACATCAAAAATCAACTTGGCGGATCCAAAATGTCGACAAAAATATTATGAATTAATGATTCACTTTTTACTCAAAAAAGAATTGCGTTATAAAAAAAATCATTTCACAAAAGTATTTAGAATCATCTAAAGAAAACGTGTGAATTTTTGTAATGGAAAAATGAATGAATCATGATGAGGACTGCTACTGAAAGGGAATAATGAAGGCGATGTCATTTTGACGGATGATAATGAGGACTTGTGTTGAAAGTAAAAAATGATGGCCGTGTCATTTTGATAGATAATGATGAGTACTACTGGTGACAGTGAAAAATGATGGCAATGTCACTTTGACGGGTTATTATGAGGAATTATGATAAGGAATGATAAGGAGCAATGGACAAAATAAACAAATGCAATTGAAAGGAAAAATTGATGGTGATCGCACGGCAATGGACAATGATGGGGACTGACGATGAAAGTGAAAAATTATGTCATTGTTATTTTGGAATATGATAATGATGAGATGAGGACTACTGATAAAAATTGGTAATGAAATTGAAAAATAATTGCGGTGTCAATTTGACTGATGATAATAGGAAATTATAGTAAGGAATGATAAGAAGTAATGTTTGTAATGAACGAATGAAGAGAATAGAGCCAAATGATGGCTGAGGATGACTGATGATGAAAGTGAAAAATTATTTTGATATTATGTTAAAGGATGATGATGACAACTGATGATGAATGTGAAAAATTACGAAGATATTGTTTTGATAGATGATGATGAGGACTGACGACACATTTGAAAAATGATGCCATTTTGACGGATGGTTATGAGGAATTATGATAAGGAATGATAAGGAATGATAAGGAGCAATGGACAGAATGAATAAATGCAGATAAAAGTGAAAAATGATGATGATAGCGTGGTAATGGACAATGATGAGGACTGACATTGAAAGTGAAATATGATGTCATTGTCATTTTGGAAGATGATGATCATGAGGACTACCGATAAAAACTGGTGATGAAAGAGAAAAATAATTGTGGTGTCATTTTGATGGATGATTATGGGGAATTATCGTAATGAATGATAGGAATCAATGTTTGTAATGAACGAATGAAGAGAACAATGCCAAATCATGGCTGATGATGACTCATGATGAAAGTGAAAAATGACGGTGATATCGTAGTAATGGATGATCATAACGACTGATGATGGAGAACTACAATCTTGGTATCAAATGGGCGAATGCAGATGATGATGATAAACTCCTCATCATTCATGATCATCACGGTCCGCCAACCTGTTATGTCATTTATTTCATGTCTATGTTCTTCATATTTTATATAAAAAACACAAATTTGAGCCTCATCAGAATCAACTTACATGTCAATAAGTGATGGACACATTCACCTCTGATGAATCAGGAATACGGGGTTCTCCAGTGAATCACAGAAAGAAAAACTCGTGATTGCTTAATAAATCACCGACGATTACCCGTTAAAACAGTGTCGAAAATCGAAACTGACTAAAAATGAAGAGGAAACAGAAGCATGAAAGGAACGATTTAGGCTTAGGGAGATCAAAATGAGGTGTGAGGACGCTCGACGCAAAGGGTGAGCCCAAAGGATCTGTGAGTGTATGTGAGTGTTAGAGAAGGAGGAAAGATATGAGGGGCGAGGGGTTGAAGGGGTGGGATAGATATGAAGGAAACGTGGGGTCTCTTGGGGCAGACTTTCGTGCGAGGGTTGAAGGAAAAGCGTGCAGAGGCAACGGTGGCGGCAGATGGTTAACTCGCTAGGAAGGTGAGCTGAGAAAATTGAGTCCACTGGTGGCGTTATTCGCGCGTCACCAGAAAACGAATTAGTCTAGAAAAGACAAATGGATTCGCTCGTAAACCTGGATATACATATATATACGGACGTTCTGTACACGAAAATTTACTTCCGCGTGTGTTCGGGTATACCTGCGATATACGTCACAGGTGGTTTTTTTTTAAGCGTCCGAGGGAGGGCGCGGCAATAGGTTTGCTCCGGGCAGAGATTTTTGCGAAAAATGCAGCGAGAGAAGAGAATGAAACGCGTTCGACGTTCGTTCCGACTATATGCGCAGTCAAATATAAATTCCGCAATGTCGTTACATCAACAAAGGATTTCTGGAATTTAGTGCACTAACAAAGCGCCGCCGATAGGAAAACCAGTAATTTTTGTGCTGCAGAAAAGTCGCGAAATTAATAGAATTAAACGCATCCATTCTACCGTCAATTGTTTCCCGACATTTCGGCATCCGCGTGTCCGATTTAAAAATTACTGATTTACATTGACGTTACCGCCGGCGTTCAATTAGTCTCCGTATGTTGAAAGTCATTGTCGCTCGTGAGTTATTTTGCATTCTGAAATCGACTTTATTTAATTAATACATGTTAAGGGCTTCTTTGGATGCTAGACGCAAAACTGTACCAATTCTCCGACTTTTCGTCGGAAAATAGTATTTTACCGATTCCAGGCGAATGGCCGGCAAAAAGACGTCTCGTTACCCGAACAATGGGATCGACTACACATGGGAGAACGTACGCTTACGTATGAATGCGACATTCTCGCACTGTAATTCCGCGCGTAACGTCCCAAATTGCCACTCGGACATTTTTATTCGACCGTTTACGCGCCCCTCGGCCTAATCGGTAAGCGCCGTTACCAGCGTTATACGACGTACCGGGATTAAATTTCTACCACTTCTCTTTGAACGTTGTGCACCTGCTTCTCCTCTCGCACATCCCGTCGAGGAAATGACATCGTCCCGTGGGACTCGTATAATAGTTCACGACATTTCGTTCATAAAATTCTAAAGGGTCGAGTCTGTGTCAATATCAGACATTAAACCGTATTCATCATTCCTCGCGTATTTTTTTTATGACGCGTTTGCACTTGTTGGTTACTGTTTTGCTCATATTGTCGAAAGAAATTGCAACTAATTTATTTTTGTTATATGCTAGATGTTTATTTTCAGTATTTGCATTTTATGACCCTGACCTTTCCGACGTTCGTTTAAAATGTGGTAAAGGGCACAACCAATTTTCGTGGGAAAACTGGATGCTTTCTGATTGTATCATTAGAGGTGTTTTTTAGATTACAAACTCATAGAAAACAAGAAGTTTCCAAATTTCAAAGATTTGACCTCAGCTCTCATTCTACTCACAGCTGTTCCAAAAATAAATAATTTTTAGAAAATATAGTTGTATTTTGGGTCGTCTAATGTGAATTTTGAAAAAACATTTCTCGTTTCAATGTATCATGATCATTAAACTAAAAGAAGCCTAATTTTTATCATACAATTTCTCATGAGGCTTCAATTTTTCAAGTTATATAAGAAACAAACAGAAAAAACGTTGTTTTTCAAAGTTTGAATATTTTAAAAATCTCGTAGACTTTCGGAAAGACTACGTCATATAGGAAAACAATAATTGGTACAGGGTTCTACATATTTTGGGTTGATGAAAACGAACTTGAAGAAAAAATTTGACGCTTTAACGTATCTTGATCGTTATATTGAAAAAAAAACTAAAAAAAATTTTTATCAGTATTTTGCATTTTTCTTGAAAAACTGTATTCAGATAAAAAAATGTATTGAATCTTTAATATGGACAGTCTCGAGCTCCATATTTTTTGTTTCATACAATTTCTCGTGAGACTTCAATTTTTCAAGTTATATAAGTAACAAACTGAAAAAATGGCGTTTTTCAATGTTTAGGTATTTTGGGAATCTCGTAGACCTTCGGAAAGACTACTTCAGATTGGAAAACAATAATTGGGATGGTGTTCTATGTATTTGGGATCAATGAATACGACTTTGAAGTAAACATTTTTAACTTGAAGTAATCTTGAGTGCTATTTCGAAAAAAAATTAAAAAAAACTTATTTTTGTCAGTAAATTGCATTTATTTTGAACAACTGTGGTCGGATAAAGAAAATGTATTGAACCTTTTATATAGAGATTTTCATGCTTCATATTGTTTGTTTGAAATATTTGTTTCGTTCATTGATATAATAGCAACAATTAAGTTTTTCAATGTTTGGTCAAGATGGCGTCCAAGATATGATGAAGCTCCAAATTTCCAATTCAAATTTTTTTCAGTGATCGCAAATACGTAGGAAACTATCATTTATTTTATTTCTATCAGATATAAGTGTACAAAAAATCTTAATGCATATTTCCAAAAAGACAATAATTTTAGCAGACTTCGAATGAAGTAAAAAAATATAATAAAAATATTTCAACGAAATCCATTGTTCTATACGATTCTTATGTTCATTTCCAAGTATCAGCAATGGGCACGGAAATCACTCGACGCCGGTTCCATAGCCTGTTTCCTCAGGACACTGTCGAGCGTTCTCGACGCAAGCTACGTGCATGTACCAGGTGAAATTCTTTGTGGCAAATGCGGCTAGACGGAAACTCATGGCAGCACCCGTTCTTTGAAAGCTTGAACTTTTACCTCGAGAAATCGAAAAAGGATCGCGTGTAGTGACGTGAATTTACAAAGAAAGGGAAAAGACCGTCGGCGAAATACTTTTTTTACCTATTTTCATTGACGAGTGCAATTGATATAATTTTGTCTCGAATGAGCATGCTCTACACCAATACCGAAATTATACATTCGATGACACTTTGTTATGTTTTAAGAGTATATTATTATATTGTACATATTTTTTGATGATAATGTAGAGAAAAATTAGTTAAAATGGTTGGTTGCATTCATCGATAAATGATCGATAACTACTTTTTAGAGCTTTCGCAATTCGTTGTCAAGACATTTACTTAGCTCGTCTAATAATTGTTTTGTTATTTTTAATTATTCTTTGTTTAGCTCTCCTTTTATCTCTTCGAAAGAAAATCTTATATCCTGCCGATGGACGTGACAATTTCGCAAAAAAAAAAGAATGTGGTTCTTTGAGAGAACTAATAACCATCGGTGTTCTTTGTGGGAACTACCGAGCTGCAAATAACTAAAATAAAACCAACTTCTAAGTCATCATAAAAGCAATTATAACCGTTATTTATCATGGCATATCTACCAACTATGTAGCGTAACGCCAATAATCTTGAGCAGAAGAGTGCTCATAGAGTTTCTATCGAGTAGCAAAAGTCGAAAGTACTTCCATAGGTCTAACATCTAAAGATTGCTACCTCAAATTCGAAATGTGTTGGCATTGGTAAAGGTTCCATCTAGCCAAAAGAATTCGTCGCCTGAAATTACGGTTGGTAAAAACAGCTTTTAATGAACTTAGAATTGTAAGAAATTTAAATGGCTGATTATTTAAATATGAATTCGCAATCATAATAGTATTTTAAAAATTGGGACCCGAGAGTCACAATATCAGTACTATAAATCACGACGATGATCAATAATCAGTTTTTTCATCAATAAAATAATTGTACGTTATCGATCATGGTCATCTATGACTGAACTGAATGATGAGTATTGCCGACTTCTATTCAACGTTAGCCATTACGTGTATCAGCGACAAGTTCCATTATCGTATAATTTTATAGAATGATTGTTGATCTTGAGTAATGCCAAAAAGCTAAATTTGATCAATTATTCAGGATCATCCATCCCAGAACTGAATGCCAAATGTATCATCTAATGATTGAGCATTATCAGCAATCATTAATCGTCAGGTAATATTGCAGGTGATGTGAATCTGTCGGCGTAGCCTTCACAATGGTACACGGAAGTATGGAGCTGGGCTCTTAAGACACATGACTGCAAACAAATATGAGTAAAGAGAATCCAGTCTCGGAATTTTTGTTAGCACAATTCGAATTCGATGTTGAAGTTTCTATCAGCCGATGTCATGTTCCTTTTACAACCATGTACACCATTAACAGCCATCGTGCTACAAGTCCCAATTATGCCGATCTCAGAAATGTCAGATCTACTATTGGGTTATATTGTGACTGACCATATCCTATCAGAGTCCCAATGTTAATACTGTGTAATATAATGATTGATTTATATTTCATTATTAGCACAATTATTCAATAATTTACATGATTAGCCATTACTATACCAGATAAAGACTGCTTTTATCATCAGATATTCAGCTTTCACCATTATGTATACCATCATCAATTATCATTTACCAGGTCGACATGATGATGATCGTATCCACTCTGAACCAAATACTGTTTTCATGAGCAAATTGGCTGATCTTCTGTAACGCTACTGATAAGTTATTTTTTACCCATTAATATTTGGCAATTCGTCATGATATCAGATTCGTCATCAATCAGAATGCGTTTTCGTAAAGAAAAGGCAGGAAATGAGTCAGATTTTTTGTCCTTTAAGGTTGTTCCCATGCAATTCGTATCTCCACCATTGGTAAGAAATTCAACCAGTGCGACGGAATAATTCATAATTAATTCGCAATTTCGCTTCGTCGTGCCGTTAATCGGGCGGAAAGACGTAACTCGCTTTTATGACTCGCGACACAATAAATATCTACTCCGCGGCACTCCCATCTTCATCGTTTTCTCGTTCCTTGCCGCGCTTTGGTCCTTTTCTCCTTTTTTTCCTGCCGTCTCTCTATAACGCTCTCTTTCCACTTCTCTCGGGAGAACGCGCTGAGGGCATACGTGAATCGCATCGCACTAGTGTTGGTTAGCGTGCGTGAGGAGATGGTTGGATGGGTGGTACGATGAAATCGTATTACTAGTGCATTGTGGGAGCTGAATAGTCCGCATTAGAGTCAACGAGGTTGTACCATCGCACTCCCTCTTCCGGCACGCTTTCCTCTTACTCTCCTCGTCTTCGTCCATAACCTCCCCCGTCGTCCTCATCCTGGGTACGCTCCTTCCTCCCTGATCCTCACCCTGGTCGCTACGTTCTCCACTGAGCGAACGTTCTGGGCTGTTTACGTTGTTGGTACGAGAGACTCTAGACTTTATGGATTTCGCTGTAAATTAGAGAGGACGGCAATCGCTGTGTCAAAGGTACGCCGGATCGATGGATAGCAACGTGCAGCTGCGTTCCCATTCCCTCCCGCGCATCCCGCCACCACGAAATGTGTGTGCGGATCGTCCTTCTGCCCATGTGTGCCCATGAGAGCGCTTGCGCAATGCTTTCCGCCATTCGGCCACTATTCAACTTAATTAGCCTAATGCATGACCACGGGATTAGCTCCGTGCATATTTCGACCTACACGTGAAATGATTATTCACAGCTTTGAGAGCGACGTACTTACGTGATTGAAGGCTAATATGTTTCACGCGCCGAGTATTAGTGCTTAGTTTGAATTTAGGACTGTTACCAAAAGGATTCGAAATGTGAAAATGGAACTTAGATAAATGGTGAAAATATCTTTCAGATCATTAAAGAAGAAATTCCACAGCGAGTTGCTCATTCCGGAAATTTGGACTTGGTTGTTTTAAAATCATGTAGAACTGATGTTAGACTACTTCACGAACCCTCCTATTCCTTTCATTCAGAACTCCATTTGAATGCTTTTTATCTCCGTACGTAATAACTGACACGTTAAAGAAACCATCTCCTGCCGTTTCTTTCTCTCCATGAACAGGTGGGGAAAGTGGATTTCTTATCGAACAGCGATTGATATTTCAGCGTTGTTAAAGGAGAACATAGTGAATCACGGTAGATCCTTTGGAAAGTACCGTTATAGCAAGTGCTGGAGGACTCGGCGTTAGTACAGACCCGTAAGATGGCACGTAGTAGTAATAAAGACTGATCTTGACAAAGGAAAGAAGGCGAGCATAAAAGACAAGGCGGAATGTGAAAATGCAAAAAGAATGTAGAAATTCCAAGAAGAATGAGTGACTAAGAAGACGACAAGGGACATGAAACTGGAGGGGGGGGGGTGGACGAAACGAAGCTTTTTTGTTATCGTTCGGCTTCGAGGGCTTCTGCGTGGATGGAAAATCGATACGCTGAGCGACCTAAGCTCTCGGTAATTGCTTCGACTGAAGAATACAATATCCTTTTCCCATATTTTCTGCGTCTGCCCTAACTTCCGCCTGAGTATTTCTCACCACTTTCTTGTTCTCTTGCGCTACGTTTTACCACTCGGAAAATCGTTAACACTCATCATCCACTTTCTTATCTCTCTGCACCCGCTTGATCCTGATAATGTTCTTGGGAATTTCCCTACTAAGTAATTGAAAGCTGTATCAAAATGGCATAGATGAATTGCTTCTGGTATAAAAGGAAGGATGAGGATGAGCCCGAGATAATTTCGAAACTGAAAAGTTTACTTTTTTGAGACACGCATTTCTGTTGTTGCATTAATATATGATATTGAAGAAACATGATTGAATGGTCGAAATATAAAAGACCGTTTCAACGCCTAAACTTCATCAGTCTGAACGTTAACGAACGTACACTCTCAAAATGCAAAATAAAAAAACATATCCAACACTAGTTAATATCTGTTTGCTCCCCTGCATCGTGCTACCATCAACATCCTTCAAAAGGAAGAAATTATGAGATCGGTGGCGATTGTTTGTGCAGGCGGTAAAATTTTGATGGTAAGCAAAGGGGCGACACCGTCGTGTATATTCACTACGTGCCGATATGCAAATCGCCTTAAAATTTATTCATAGCTGCGAGTATTGGCGAGCTCGAATAGCTTCGGGCATAGTCGTTTCTGCAAATTATAACAAACTAACTTCAAGTTAGCCCCGTCCCAGCCTGCTGAATCAAACTAACGGGTGAGCGAACCAACCGCCATGAGAGCTAGGTTGCTGAGGGCGAAATCCTCTCGCCACGAGTTCCAATAAATTTGCGTCACTATTATAAGGATCGAGGAACAATTTGGAAGAAGCCAATACACACAAGTTAGGCCTGTTTGTGTCTCTTAGGCCAATATCACGTTTGGAAGCTTTTAAAACTATATAAAAATATTTGTCACTTCATCCATTCTTACATCAACAATTCCAGCAATACGGAATTTTGTAAAAATAAAATATTTTTGAACATTTAGTAGAATTACTTTAAAAAATCCTTTAGCTTCTTCAAGCTTTAGCTTTTCTCATGCCACTAGTCGTATGATTTGTGAAGGACGTGAATCATTTACGGTATATCGTATAATTATTTTGATCTTTTCTAAACCAAAATACTACGAGTCATCTTTCTTTTCTAACTTTCAGAAGAAATAACACTGAGCTACAACAACACAAACGACAAAAGAATCTACAAAAATTCTAAAGAAAACGATGAAAAATATACTAAAAATATAGAATAAAATTTTCTCTCACAACTTGATTTCTAACAATAACTGAAATCAGTGCCAGAGTTATATGAGCCACCAAACTTGGCTCATGATTTATTCATTTTATTGGTTCTATTGTGAATGTTTGAATTGGTATCAAAATATTTGAATCATAGAGAGAAAGAACAATAGGAATTTCGCAACATACCCGTGTCGTTGTCGCCCGGAACTCCTAGACTGTCGCTATTGTCGTTAATGAAGGCCTCTGCCGTGGATGTGAACGTCTGAGGCGATAGTGTGAGATCCGGCCCACTCTCACTGTCGAACAACTCCAAATTTCCGCTTCCTGTAACAAGAAACTCCAATATTAGATTTTCCTTTTAAGGTTATCGAAATGTTGGAATCAAAACTTTAAAGCTATTCCTACTACAAATAAGGAGCTTTTGGCAACCTTTGAATTCACATATAGTTATTAAGAAATCAATATTTGTAGGTTAATAATGTTTGTTTCTTTAATATTGTACTTTGAAAAATATGGATTAAGATACATTAAAATGTAGTATTAACAACATATGTCCCCCGCATTTTTATTGAAATAATGAAGGACTAATCGAGGAGGAACTCACTTTTTTGTATCTTCTGATGTTGTTTACTTCCTAACATTCTAGAGTCCAAACGTGCACAACTTGCAGATGGAATTCAGCATCATACTTTTAATATCATGAATAAGGAGTGCCGTTACTTTGCTTACACTACATTTACCTAATCATTCAATCTATTGATTACATTCAAAGTAACTGAATTGCTAATTAAGCAAACTTTAGGTTGGAAGTATTTACAGTATCTTATGTAGTCAGAAGTTTCCAAGCAGTTACAATATTTGTATGGGTAGACCTACCTAACTAAGGTATAGCCTAATTTTAGACATTTGCAAAGATAGATTTTTGCTTATTAGTTTTGATGGAGTATCGCATAAAATTATGAGGAACGTCCATCGTCAGGATGAATTTCAGCATGTATATGTAGCGCATTTGAGAGCTTTAAAAGATTTGTGTTATCTCTGTTTGGTGGAATAATAAAACCTTTATTCATAGGTTTTTTTATAAAGACGTTTTTTAAGCGTGATGAATCAACATCCATTGTCATTTCTTGAAGATGCATCATACCATCAAAAACCCCGATAGAGACCTTATTGAAGGTACTTTATTACAATAAATAATTTTATGAACCACTTTGATTCATTTTATTACTGTTTTCAACGACAAATTCTCTATTATCAACAATATATTACAGACGAATCCAATATCGAATCTATAAGATTCATATTTACTTAGAAAAAAAGCAAAAATCTTGACGCTTGTCCGGGGACTGCTGAACGTGCATCGCTACCTTCGTTCGCAACAAAGCCGTCCTTCGTTCTCGACAAAGCCGACCTTCGTTTCCGTCGATTCTGACGAACGAATTCCCACATGCCGTACCCTCGTTAGGGAGTTTCAATGGGCTTACGTACTACGGTGGTCGTAACCGTCCTTGCTCGAATTGAAACACTGCCGACGAATTGCAAGACCATCGAACGAACGGAAGCTTTTGTGTCGCCCATGTGAAAAAGGCGTTCATTTTCCCCTCCCAACCCCCGCCATCCTAATACCGAACAGAAGTGACGAATAATTTCGCAATTTCCCAACGAAAAGAAACGCGGTCGATCGACTCCTAATGACTCCGCTATAAAAGCTAAATAAAAAAAAGAGACGTTTCATCGTAACTTTGGCATAAATAATCTTGAAAAGCTTTCGAAGCGTTTTCGAATATCGCCTTATTGATTTTTCCGATGTTTCCGAACACAGAAAGTTTTAAGAGATATATCTCACACAGTACGTACTACAAACTTCCATTACAGACTTCTCGTGCATATCCCTTTCAGAGTTTCCAGTTTCTAGTCCCTGTGCTTGAAAGCTGCTACCCTCCACGGCATTCGCCTAGCTGCAATATTCAAGGATCCGAGGATCGTCCTGGTTTCCTTCGCGCATTAAAGACGTGCATTAATTTATGGCGATCGTGCGTACCTCGAGAGGATCTGACGCATTATACTTGCACACATACTGACTTATTGATTGTTTCTTTAGAGCGGGATTGCTGAATTATGCTGTTTTAACATTATACCTCGGATCCTTACTTTCCAGATGCTCGTAAACTATGAACGGGGAAAGAAGTCCTTCTCGAATTTGAAAAAGCTAAATGGTAAAGGCGCAAATGCTCGCAGACCGTCTAGGAGGCACGCAATTGCTTATTGATTTAACACATCCTGGCATTACCTCGCCATCCTAGGCGCTTTCCCGATAATGGTATTTTCTTCGCAGCTTTTTTATCGCCACGCTGGAAGTCGTTTCGACGCCTCCCGCCGATGCTTTGCATAAACCCGGTGAACTGGACGCGCTTGCGATATCTTCAGTCGATCGCTCTCCTCCGAAGTTGAGCTTTTCGCCGCGCCCACATTAGCCAGTCGCCTCGCATAAAACCGGCTTAGGTTCTTTGGGGGGCGTCAGTCAGCCAGTTCCCAGCGTAATTTTGTTATTGGCAAAGTTTTCGAATTTATTTTGGACGGTTTGTACGAAGTCGGAGACGAAATCGAAAGAATAAGAAGAGAACGAGGAGTTGGTTAGGTAAGGCATTCACCACCGGGAACAGAGAAGAAAAGACCTGGTGTGAGTTTATTCAGCTACCGAACACGAACTCCAAGAACCTCCGATATTAATTTTCCCGATGTATATGGATGAGTCTGCAGACTAGGCCACCAGGAAGGATGGATGGAGAATCACGAATACCTTCAGTCCTTTCCCGAAAGTGCGACGGAGACAGAAAAGTGACAGATTCCCTGCATCAGGACGATTCCAGACGTTACGAGTAACTGTCGAACGCGACTATAGATACACCCGGACGCAATATAGATCCCTCCCTTATCGATTCTCTGAATTCGGAATTAAACATCAAGTTTGAAAATGCTCCAACCGTCCGGTACGTTCACTTTTTCCATTTCGAGCTATCAAGCTTTTGTTCAGATATGGAATTCGAGCAGAAAATTAATTCCAAAATCGTTCATTTGTCCGTAATAAAATGTAAAACGGGATGCTAATTGAATTTCTGCGTAATTCTTGAACAACTTGACAAGTGCAACACGGTACGATGAACAGCGAAATTCAATTTGAATAATAATTCCGCTAATTTAAAAAAAAGGGATGGAAAATTACGCAAAATATCATTCGTCTCCGGAACTAATTTCGACGTAACGACTGGGTAACATAAGCACAAACTGTTATCTCAATATAGCATGTCGGACCATACGGTGTTCGACGTCGTTACCGAAAGTTCCGCATGAGCGCATGTCGTGTGCTCATTGAGAATCTGCTAAACCTCTCGGGAGAAACTCATCCCAGCACTGGATTTTCACCGAGAGAGCTTCAAGACCCAATTGCAGGGCCAAGCCAAAATGGGTCGAGCAATTGCTTTATCGACGTCGAGCACACGTCGTTAATAAAGTACTGATTATGACGTTCAAGTTTTAATGTCAGCTTGTCGAATTCTATTCGTAATCAAATCTATATTCGAATGAAAGTTTCCATTTTCTTTTGCCTAACGACTGATTTTCAGGTTACTATCTACAGCTCATCAAAAAGAAATATGAAATTGCTCTTTGTAGTACGTTCCGCATATATGGAGTACAAGACTACAAAAACATACTTTAGTTGCTGCAAGTTTGATGGTCCAGACTGAAAAAAAACTTGAAACCGAATCATCAGTTCCAATTGTGGAATCGAAAATTCAAATATTTAGGTTATCAGGAAATCAAATGTAGAACCAAAAATGAAAATAGAAAGAAGACAAAGTTTCTAAAATCATCCAATCCTGAGTTAATTATCGAACCTACCCAACCTTCGATTGGTCTCTTTTCAAATCGAGTTCAATTTGCATCTGTAAAGAATTAATTTTTTTACATCGCAAATTGACTAATTGCAATCCTCATTTACAATTCATTTCCTTAAATTGATAGTCAACCTATATTCGTTTCTTTTCTTCAACGGACTTAAATCAGAAAACTATTTGAATATTCTTTTTCTACATAAAATCAGAAGGAATCGCGCTTTTCGCGTTACTCGAACTTTAATAACGGTAGACGGAAAATTGCAGGTGTAATTAAAACGAAAATTTTGTAATTACATTTTTAACAGCGTTCCCGACCGCGTGTACGTAAACGAAACGTCACCAATGAACTGCGTCACATTAATATCGATAATCAGCAATGTGGCTCGATGTGTAATTACTGGACTGTTGGATGTTCGCGGGTGATATCGGGTACGATAAAACAAAAAATGATTATTATTCAGGAATTACTAAGCGAATGCCGTACACGACTTTAATTTGACATAGAATTTGAACGGTTCAAAGGGATAGTATTCTGCTTTTTCCTCCGCATGCCACGCTGTCCGATTAAATTAATGTTCCCTCCACGCAGCGCGCACCATGAATATCGTCTCGCGCATACCGTACTACATTATATGAAAGAGCAGAATGAACGGGAGATTCGCATCCGTCTGTAATTCCTTTCATTTGCGCGGGCTTTGTACGTGGCTTTATTTGTGTTCAGAAGACGATTCTGCTTGTATCGAGGAATTCAATGGTGCCTCTTACATACGTACCAATTAGTGCACTCCTCGGTTAATTTGACTACCGGAGATTTGCGTCATCTCTGTAGAATTTCTTGATTAACAAATCCGACATTTTCCTCCTGATTATTCCCTGAACTAACTATACAGCTTTCCCTCAGCTGACGTATCGGAAAATTTCGTTACAAATGTTTAAGAATTTTACCATATTCAAAAAAAAAAACCCGCTTGTACTAACATTTTCCCATAAGGGTGCAGAATTTTTCTGAAAATTCGTTTAAATTCGAAAACTAATGCAGTCGAAAATCACTATACCCTCAAGCCAAACTAAATATTAAAAATTAATAATAGTCGGAACCCATTCCGAACACATCACGGTATTGTCTGTTACTTCTTATATTCGCGTATAATGCAGCAATAATCTAAGTAGTAACAGTTTTTATCAAACACCGTGTCGAATGTTCCTGCGAGTAATTTCCAGTAAATTTTTCTTTAAATGTAGTTATGATAACTCTGTAACATTTGGCATGTATGGGGTCATTCCTAAACATCATTCGTCTCCGATTTCGCATTGCTAAGCTGGCGATCATTCCTAGAGGGACGTAAACATATGCAACCATGAGCACACTTTCCCCTTAGAAATTATTTAAGTGAGATGAAACGTATTTTATCGTCGAAATCGAGATTGAGGAAGAAAATTCCTCTCAGGCGCACGCCGCATGAATATTTTACATGGTAGCGGCAGCTTTTTATATTTTCCCGACGCACGATTCAAATTGAGGAGCTCGTCATGTACATTATTTTCTTGGGTTTGCTGTCGACTTATATGCATATTTTCCTTTTTAAATATTTATGCATGGTATTTTTTTTAACGTAAAGCGCAACACGTACATTCTTCCTAGGATATTTATGAGTGATTTGCATTTTTAACAACCGTTTACGGGTCTGCCCGCAAATGTTGGATGATCACGTTTTTCTTACGACGGACGTTGCCTTTCTTACTTTTGTATTCAGCTATCGTCGGTTTGAGCTGGATAACATTTGACGAAAATATTTACAGCGCAGCGTGACGTGACACAGTGCTTAAAAAATTGCGAGGCTTTGCTTTCTGCCTATACCCCCCAAAAAGCTTGCAGTCAACGTTAATTAAGATTGTTCTTAACATGAATAAACACAATAATATTACAGAAATTTAAAAAATTATGCATTTTGGAATTTCTTTAATCAAAAATCAATATTATAATTACACGGTGTTTTTATGTAGAAGTTATATATAATAAAAATATTAATAAGGGTTCGGCTTTGTCCTACAAAGTTGGTTGCTGTTGATTTTCCTCGACGTTTCGAACGACTTGCGTTCATTTTCAAGAGGTTACTGTAACCTCGTACTGTAACCTGTAGAAACGTCGAGGAAAATCAACAGCAACCAACTTTGTAGGACAAAGCCGAACCCTTATTAATATTTTTATTATAAAAAATCAATATTTTTTCTAGTAAATCAGAATAAAACCTTCCGTGTAACAAAACCGTAACAAAACTTTTAAAATAACAACAAAGTAAAAGAGTCCACGTTATATCCATCGTTATACACCATAACATCTCTAATTGAAAGTGAATATTGAAAATATTCATTTCAATTGCGATCAATTAAGGGTTACAACGTCGCATTAACGAATTGTATAGATATTTCATAGAAAAAAACCAGTCTTCCATTTTTTTATCAGGCAATTTAATAAAGCCAATACCAAATAATATTCAAAATTGCTGTATAGATCGAAATAAAATGGAATTTTAATCTTTTATTGATAAAAACTCGAAACCTGAACTCTGGTGAAATTAAATCAGAGAATGTTTGGTATTTTTATTTAGTTGTTGTTGTTATCCCATGAAAAAAACAATGGAATACCTGACTTTATGTAGCGTCAGATACCAAGTTTCCATTTTTCTTTTACAACATTTTATTTGGTTGCGTTTATTAAGTTAATATGTATGCTAATAGAAAACAATAATTTAATGTTCCTTTTTTTAAGTCGAGTGAAATTTCTAAACATATCAAATTCAAAACACATTTAGATTTGAGTGACATTGCGATGAAGGTTACTGCCATACAACAATGCAGAGCAATTAGCGCACCAATCGATGACAGCGATCGTTTTAATTCCGATTAATAGCGGCATTTCCACTATAATGTTCGATTATTACTATAGTACTTGATTGCTATCTGCATCGTCGAAGCAATCAGATTATATTTCTACAGTGGTTTACATGTCTTGGGCTTCACGGGTTTCTGCGGAATCGAAAATTAATTAGCGAAGTTTCCTCTTTGTGAACGGGGTCGCCCACATCCCGCAATCTTAATCTCAATCGACTTCGTACTCTTAGAAATAATATATTACGCACTTGAACTCAATCTCTTGCCGAGACGACTAATTTTGCAGCATGTTAAGTGTAACTTAAAATATAGCGTCATAAACCATCAAGCGAAATGCAACGACTTCCAAGCTTGACTGACGTACATTGACTGATTTTCTATACGGCCTGAAAATATTACATTGGAAACATTCATGTCATAATAAATACTTCTTAACCGATTTGCTATTCAAATGTACATTTTTAGAGTCTTTTCATATATATTGAAATGGAAAATATCATTATATATTCAGGCTCTTAAAAGATATATGCCATAGTTAAATTTTTTAGATTTCGATTCGAAGTACCTATTAGTTTTTTAATAGATATATTAATAAATGAATCCATTAAATTTTTCTCGTTTTCTGCATTCGCTTCAGACTTTTGCGAGAGAAATATGTGCACTGCTGGAAATATTCACAATGATGTCTGACTTTCACAGTCTTCTTCTACTGTCGATATCTGCAAGACTCTCGTGAAAATTTCAACGCTACTATTCGTGTTTCAGTTACCAGTTTACCGTTTGTGCCTATTATTGTGTGATTAAAATCCCAAATATGATTATCGTATGATTGAAGGCTAACTTTTTTGAAAAATTCATCCAAAGAACTCACAACAAATGAATCTATTTAATTAAAATAATAAAATACAAAGCTTTACCAAAAGGTTACTTAAAACATTTCGTGAATGTAATCCTTGATGACTGAATGAATATATCCTTTCGTTATATTTGTTTTTTATCGTAAATACCTCAAAATATTAAATTCCCTCGTTCACTGCTGTCATTAGTACAAATATTTACCTGAATTTATTTTTTTCTTTACCAGATCGCAACAAAATTTGAAAAAATCAACAAATTCTCTCGTTGCCGCAATAATAACAGCACCCGCGACTTGTGGCTATTTGCGTTTGTGCACTTTGATGTTTCAGCTTGCAAGCGACGTCAAAACCTCTGAATGTTTACATTTCCGGTACGTATTTAAAAACTCGTCATCATCGAAATAAATATGTACTCATTACCCACGTTAATGAGCGAAAAATCGTCAATGATAGCATTTAACACTCTGATTATGTATCTTTCTCAAAATCTATCGCAGGTGTCAGCGATAACAATCATCCGACAGTGATACACGAAAGTAGCGATACGACTGGTAAAATTTGGTGCGTTTGTGGCACATCTGCTTTCCCTACGTAAACTCGCCTTTAGGGAATGAGGAACCGCACGAACGAAAAAAAAATATGTACATAAGGAAAGCAAAGAGCATCGTTGAATTCTGAGAGTTCACGTCTTTTCCAGTGCAAAAGTGGAAAGGGTCGCTCGGCGAGTTACAAAGTTAGACATCTGCACGAACATTACTCAAAGAGCTCTGTAAACTTACTTTGTCGTCGTTAGATTAATATTGAAGGAGTATATTATGAATCCGACGAAACCTAGCTAGAATTGCACGATGTTATGTAACCTTTTTTGTCTCGCGCGACATAGGTTGGAAGGATGTCAAATAAATCCATAGCTTATTGTTGAACATTTTAGACCAGATTATGTTTAGCTTAAATTATCTAATGGATCTTATTAGTTACTGATATTTACTATGTTCCAATTCATTTAAAATTAAGTGGTAACAATGGATTTGGTCATCCGTATAACATTTTTCTAAAACAAACTTCTTTTTTTGAATAATGACTTTAACGATGATATTGATCAGCCTTTTTTCTATTTAACATGATGTAGGAAGCGAGTATTGCATTAAACGATCGTTTCTTTATAAAAGGATATTGTTGGGTTTGACTTGACGAAACTGTCTGTCACTACTGCACAATAGAATCGTGCTTCCGATCAAAGTACAGGACAAGTGCACATCGGGTTTATTCGCATTCTGCAAGCACAAAGATATATTTTTCATTTAAAGCTGTATACACATGTTCTTTTTAATGTAAAAGGCGTATAAGAAAATATAGGACATTAACCCATTAGCGCATACGGCAGACCAGTGGTGCGATGTTGGACACACTCGACTTTAAGCGTAAGAAACACAATTTTTTTATGGTTGCGAATCCGAAGTCAGAATTGCAAAATATAAAATGGCTGATCCAATATGGCGGTTAAAATGTAGAAATAATGTTTTTCAACGAACCAGTTGGACAAATCAACCTTTCGAACGTTCTATATAATCGAAAGTTAGTTTCCTTAGGTTTTTTTAGGGTCGATAAATACGAATTTTACATCAGAATTGCAAAATTCAATTTGGCTGATTCAAAGTGGCGGACTTCAAACAGCTAACCTTTACAATATTAATCATAATTTCGGCGTAAGTGGTTCCTATCAGATTTCGGAATCAGTTATCACGAAACTGTTATGTAGTGGTGAAATTCATTACGAATAATAATAACAATTCTATCGAAAAGTGTTCCCAAAATTTATGTATGTGGTATTACTTCAAATTTGTAATCAGCGACCTCAAAAACTTACATACATCGATTTTTGTGAAATTCCGATTGCCAATATAAGAGTTACCTTCTTAATGTCCGCCGTTTTGATTCAGCCATTTTGAATTTTGCAATTCTGACGTGAAATTCGTATTCAGGAAACCATCTTTCATTTATATCGAACGTTCGGAAGGTTGATTTGTCCAACTGATTCGTTGAAAAACATTATTTCTATGCTCGAACCGTCATATTGGATCAGCGGTTTTATATTTTGCAATTCTGACTTTGGATTCGTGATCAGCGACCCTTAAAACCATAGAGTACATAGTTTCTATAAAAAGAGTTTGCTTCTAACGTTTAAAATCGCATGTATCTAAAATCGCACCACTGGTCCGCCTTGTGCGCTAATCGGTCAACGCACAACAGCGCAGTAGTAGAAGCATTTTGGATCAGACCATATTTCGCATTAACAAAAGGCCACCGTATTTTTAAATGTTATTTAAATCAAAGGACAAAAGCATGTCGAATTTTATGTTTAATTCCATTTAAAGACACTTCTAGACTATATACAAAAACAACCAGGTCACGTTACATGCTTTATTTTATTTTGTTAATAAGTATCTATCTTATTATTTTTTGAACGCAAAACCTTCTAAGACAGTGAAGTTACATTTATCCGGAGGAAGGTACTTACCGTAGTCCCTCTCCTAATTCACGCGGTTTATTTTTAGAAAATGACGGCCCCTCTCCTAAATCACGTTACTTCTATAACCCTACCAAAGCATGTTTTTCTCCTCCAACCCTCCAAGTTTTGTTTATTTCCCTCTCACTGTAGTCGAGTGAATGGTCTTAGAGTGGAGAGAGGAGCGGAGGAGAAATTGTGAATTTGGCCGGGTAATATTCGTGAATTAGGCAAGGCAATAAATTAGGGCGAGATGAATTAGGACAGGGACTACTGTATATTCTATATCACCAGAACATCCATCTGATATCCATTCAAATTCTACCAGAATTAACAATTTTTTGGGTACTCCTTTCATTTTCATACCCATCTCAGACGCTAGCAACATTATCCAACCTATAATGTCGACGAGTTGCGTCCAAAAAGAAGCGTTGCTACTGGAATCAATTAAGAAATTTCATTTTTAATTTAATTCGTTCTTCTCATACTCGGAATTTCTGCACTGGTAATTTGACGTCGCTGATATTGCTGCAATTTCCTCAGCGTCGAAATATTGCAGCGGAAGATTCATAGCGGATGATTTCAAATTATGCATCAAGGCGGCGCTCTTTTATGTTCGAGACAAGAAGCTGTTCGCGAGGGACTGCTCAAATTTCGATTATGGGACCCGACGTGTGCCGCGATGTGTGAACAATTCTAACGAGACCTTGGCGTTTCGCGTAACGACGTCGGGGCTTTCGGCGGTATTTACCGTACTTCAGGCATCTCTCCAGGGGAGGAGACCGTACGTGGGATGAGGACGAGGAACATCCTAGTCGCGGAACAAGGTCGGTAAGGTTCGACCTTCTCGAATAGGAAGTACCGTTTCGACCACATGTGTCCCGAAACAGGTGATGTGAACCGCCTATACACATTTACCCCCGACTTACCGCAATAAGCGCCTGATGTCGTAAGCCACTAATATCCCCGTTCCAAAGCTGCTTACGTTTCGAAATTATGATTCAAATTTGTATTTAGATTTTATGCTACAAATTCATGTTTTAACAAAACAAATTATTCTTGAATTGCTGGATATATGTTTAAGGGTCAACGCAAGAAAGGTCGTGACTCTACCCTTACTACACTATAAGCACAAAGACAATAACCTTATTTATCGCTACATGGAGAAGGTATAGATATGATTTGAAATTATCGCTATGTAATTAATGGAAGACCATACTCACTAGTAAGTGGTAAGAGTAGGTATTGGTCAGACCAAAACTATCTACATCGAATCTTTATTTAGTACAAGTCCATAATGATAATAGGAAAGCTAAGTTCATAATTTGTTTGCATCAGCATCATAGACATCAGCATGGGTTGACTGTTTATTAACTTTCTATTAGTCAGAGATTTGACCGAGCAGACACATGAAATATCTGTCATGACTACAAAATAAGACATCATTAGCTCATATAATTTCATCTAGTACATTTCATGAAAGACCTTTATTGAAAAAAATGTATAATTGATGAAAAACCAATTTCCCTTATACAAACTCGTTTAACGAGATTATGTTCCTGTTTTTTTTTAATATTTTCATTTTTGTCGGTGCTATATTCTCATTGGGATTATGCAAGGGTACGAAGTAAAAGTACTACGCCAGAGGATCGTCTGCTGAATGACATAACTTTGAAAGAGGAAGGAAGAAGTTCGGCCTTTCGAGAGAACCTGACGAGTAAGAACCGAGAGCGCACCGTTCGAGTTTAATTTACGAGAGAATTCCCGGGAAAATATTTCAGGCTAATTTCTCAGCTGAGTACACGTAACCTTGCACAGCCCCGCCGGGAGAATCCAGCATCAGAAGTCTCTTCTTTATTAAATGAATAGAAACCCGTAAAAGTGCCTACACTAGGCATTACCGTGAAACAGGATTCTTTCTTGCTCTCTCATATACATCCGATGTACCGGACTGTAGGGTTTGCACAAGGACTTTTTATGTGTTCACTGACGAACGGCGGCTTGCTTATAACTTACAAGCAAGGGCAGCGTAAAAATAAGAATATAGAATTATTCGTTTTTAATTAGATCCCTAACGCTTTTGTACCTCGAAAGCTGCACAGAAAAAAGGGAATCAATAAATTGTATTAAAAATAGTTCAGTGAAGTAATAACGTGGCATAATACACTACGAATTTTACAAAGATAAACTTATTGTCATGAAAGATTAGACATGCTGACAAAATTTGACTCACAGATCCAAGAAGAAGACAATACTTTCCCGAAAAATTTTAGCGTAGTGAATTCGAATCTGATCCAAAAAAAAAACCTAGCTTGTTAGGTTTTAGAAATATTCTATGTGCACAAACATTCTTTTTGAAAGTATATATTTCCCCTTTAAAATCCATGTTGAAACATAATCATATTCTTTATAGTTTGTTGGTTCAATGAATTCAAAAAGCAGAAACTTCCAAGACAGTCTGAAACATTTCTTAACATCCATTCACCAAATTGGATCTCCCATTTTCAATGTTTGAAATCCGACATCATTTTCGTTCTCATTGATCCCACAAGTTATTACATATGTAGTTATCGTTATATTCGTGCTGAGTTTTGCCTGTGCGTTAAAGAGAGGTAAAGATTATAATCAATTGCTAAGAGCACTAAACTCAAAGGGCTATTTCTTAAAGGCGAGTGTAGGTTTCACATTTCGAAATGGATTTCGGAGAAGGGATGTAGTACTTTCAGAAACTGTGTTTAAACGGAAAAAAGCGTGTTATTAGCACTGTTACTTTGGAATAGCTCTAACATCTGACGTGTCGAGGTTTTGTTCATTTCAGATTTGGATTCAGTACTGTCAAAACGTTTGGATAAGGATTGTCCTGTTCTGGGTTTCAAAATCAAGATATTTGTAATTTATTTATTACATAATTCTCGGTTAAGACAAATTATTGTTTAAAATTTTCATTAAACTAAAAGTTAAGCAAATAAGACGTTGACAAAATATTTTATTTTCGTGACGAAAGCTTGACTTAAATGTGCTAAACGTGACAGGGAATGATTATATACCTAAAGCAATAATAATTCTCATTAACTAAAATACTTGTCCGCACTATTCGCTAGCATGACTTGTATTACTAATAAGAAAAATGCTCGTAAAGACGTAGATAATGGTCGCGTGTGCAATCAGTCTGCTACCAATTTCCTGGTTCAGAAATTTATTGTTTCGGAGCTTACGCTCGACCTTTCGTTCCAATCAGGCCAGCAAATTTCAACAATGCTTTTTATTAGCTGGCGGAAAGTAAGTACAAAATTCCATCGCCGTATCCAGATATTGAAACAGCCACACTGGTAATCGGATTACATCCGCGCAAACAAAGCCCCGACCCGAACAACATTGAGATACTCCGCGACGGAGGATCAGACTATTGACGTCCTGCGCATCTATATCTTTTATTTTCGACGAGATTTATTATCGTGTTTACTACCGACATTTAAATTTTTGTTCCATTTCGCTAATTTAATAATTAATTCGCATGTTACGTAATACCGCGTACTCAAACGTATTCACCAGTCATTTATATGAGATGTCGTATAAAATTTATGATATTACTATCCAATCACTCGATCGATAACGAATCAATTGTTGGTTTTGGCAAAAAAAATGTATCGTGCGATAAATATTGAAACAGCAGCCAGCATCGGTGATTGATAGAACCGAGCTAGCGATGGCTCATCTGCCGGTCTTCGTGACGACAGGACCAATTGCTGCGTGATTGAAATCCCCAACACTGTACTCGAAGTGTTTACTAATAAATTTGTCAATTGTTTATGAGGCTGTTTCCACGGTGGAATAAAAAGATTATTTTATCGGTAGCTACGAATTTATCACCAACTTTCCGTCTCGTACATAGCGTAAATAGTGCGTATTATTATTACGTGCATGTTACAACCTTTTTGGTCGGTGCTCGTACGGCTCTTGATTTACAGTTCTAAAAGGGAATAGCGCCAGGCTAAAAAAACAACACGTTCGTGCCCCTAAAATTCGCCGGCGGTGTTTGCATCGCGCTACGAAAATTTATGCACGCTAAAATCCTGAGCTTCCGCTTGCCTCCCAACTACACGCTAAAAGTACTATGTATGTACACCCAAATATATACGCACACTTCCAAAAGATATATATATGTTGTATATACTATATGTATCTACGGGTGCCTGCGAACCTGCGGATCGTGTACCGATGATTCGGACCAGCATTAGCAGGGGGTGGTAACAGGTTATGGGGTGTAGCTGGCATAAAGTCAAACAGCATTAATAATTTACGTAGATTCGTCGGTGGCCGTGGTCGCATACGTCCAACACCAGTGCACATCGGCGGGTATCGCGATAATTCCGGCGTATGTGAGCCACCCGATTCGTTCCCCTTTCGGCTTCCGTGTGGTGTTTCCGCATGCAGCAGTTGTCGAACCCATCCCATCTCATCCCGTTCGATCCCGCATCCCAATTTCACTGCTTCGGCGGTGTTGGCGACGGCGACGAACACGATACAAACCCAAATTATGAGTTCGATTATGCTATTGTTCCGCATAATAATCATCCTGGTATATATATACCTGGACAAACACCTGCGCACGCATAAATATACACGTACATGTAGGCAGCAGTGTACATAGAAAGTATGCCATGTCGAAAGTACTTAAAATCAAGTAAAGTAAAATTTGAACTCATGGGAGTAGAAAGTATCCACTACACTTCTAGCTCCTTGCATGATAAAAACGCCGAAATGAACAAAATGTTGAGACTAAAGGAGGATGCCCACGGGTATAGATGGTTTGTGCCCTGACGATGGAACCTTTCTAATTGGCATATTCGGTTAGGGTATGATGGGAGGTAACACCCCATACCAAATTCGATGGCCCAATCATAGCAGAAGGTCCAGGAAATCGCTGTAGAAGTCGCGGATATAGAAAAATGCAGGAATCTACGTAGTAAAAGTACGAACAATGCACGGTTCGGCATATTACTACTTACGTTACTGCACTTTTTATGTAGAATACATTTTTATGTATAAATTCTTCAGCGATTTTCTTGACCTTCTGCTATGATTGGGTCATCGAATTTGGTTTGGGGTGTTACCTCCCATCATACCCTAACCGAATATGCCAATTAGGGAGGTTCCATTTCCAGGGCACAAACTACCCATACCCTTTGGCATCTTCCTTTCTGTATCCAACGTGTAGAAAAACATCCAAAGCGGCAGGATATTGGCTATTTGCTTCAACCAAGCCATCTATTTAACCTACTACCGGGGACACGATGCTGTCAGTTACTACTTAGGTGGTTGTTTTTTACCGTATGCTGCATTAATCTAAGTAGTAATAATACGCACATGTTAACAAAATATGGTGAAGAATGTCAGTACTTACATTACGCGAATTTAACAAAATGCGGACGATTACTACTTATATTAATGCATTTTATTACGTGAGGCCGTAAAGTAGGTAGTAACAGCTACAGCTGTAACAGAACACATCGTGAATTGCAGTAGTCAAGGTGACCCTATGGTCAACTTTTGGTCGTTCCAAGGTCAAAGTGTTTTCTGTTTCAATGGTAAACCTTACTTTCATTGCTGAACTTACTTTTACTGTTGCATAGAGACAACGGCTTAGACGTAGCAAGATTTATTTCCTTTCCTTGATTTTGAACATGGAAATTCTGAAAAATGGCGTAAATGGAAATCGCAAATGATCAAATATTCCATCGACTTTTTTAAGACACGTGTATATATGAAAGAGCACACAAGACATACACTGCTCGAGGAACCAGTCCGTGAACTAGAGCTTAGAGTCGATATTACTTATGTTTCCTATGTGATCATATGTATAAAATGATGCTCGCATGTGGTATATTCTCCTGTGCAGCAGTTGCTGAACCCATCCCATCCAGTTCGATCCCGCATTCCGATTGTGCGTTGGTCGTGGCGGCGGCGACCCATACGAAACGAGACCGAATTATGAATTCAAGCCCCGCGTCGAACTTCGTGCCAACGGCAGACCGACGACTATTCGGAAAACACCAGGATTTATGGAGCGGGTGCTGAAACGAATCATTTCGTTAATTATTTCCTAAGCTGCTCTCTCACCGCTTGCATTTCTATTGGTACAAGTTTCATCCTGATTTTCTTTACACAAATTATATTCTATGGTCATAGACTATTAGTGTGTTATTAACATTTAAACCGAGGACTATTAAGCGAATTTTTATGAAGACGTCAATATCCATAATGCTAGCTGAAGGTTACGTATATGTACAAAATTCCATATGTGAGCCAATTCTAATTTATCTAAATTTTGCTGTTCAGGACTTTCCGGGGTTACTGAACTTGCACCTGACGACAGATTTTAAATATAATGATTTTTTTGTGAGGCAAACGACTTTATAAGAAGTCCAGTGACTAAGATGATGTTTTGAAAGTATATAAAAGATGTCTGATCCTAGAAAGATAATGGAACCTTCAATATATATAAACCTGGTTAGGTTATCGTGAGAGCTAACTTCTAGAAACAAAATGTTTTTATGGCATGGTAAACTTTAACGGTTGCTGAAGTCGCGGTTCAACCATAACACTGGTCAACACGAAAATGTTTAGGAGATGAAATGAGCTAATCTTTGTTAATTTGGGGCCGCTGAATCCCAATCTAATAATGAACATTTTTTATTAGCTCTTTTAATAATAAGTAGTAATAACTTAAAATAATGCTTATTGCTCCTATTTTACGGTAAAAAATGTAATGCAATCAAGTAAACAAAACAGTGCTTTAAATGGCAATTTGTTTGTATGCGTGAAATGCTCGTCTCACTGTTACCGTTTGTATCTACTGCGCCCTGTAGCGCTGTGGATGAAGTCAATATGAATGATATCTTTTTATATGAATGATATCTTTATAAATTCCACGCTTATGTACCGTAACATACTTCTGAGCATAATTATATGAATAGATTGCTGTCGACAGCTAATAGCGGCTCTCCTTACATATCAAGCGAAATCTCATTTCTATAGCGGGTACGAAATAAGGCCTCGAGTTAGTGGGTAATCCTGGCGGAGAAATTAGTCACTAGTATCCTCTCAACTATATAAAGAATAAAATGCCTAGGCATTTTGGTACTTGTAACGTTCCATTTAAGACCGCTTTCCACGCGCTCCGATTGACTTCATCCACATCGCGATAGGGTGCAGTAGATCCAGACAGTAACAGTGAGACAAGTATTTCACGTATACAAACAAATTGCCATTGAAAGCACTATTTTGTTTACTTGATTGTATTAAATTTTTTACCGTAAAATAGGAGATATAAGCATTATTTTAAGCTGTTACTGAAAGTGCTACCTCATTTTTATCTAAAGATATACTATCTCAAACATTGCACATAACGGCGTTTTTTAGATTTTTGACCCCGTGTTTCGTGAAACCAAGGGCTAATAAAAATTTTGTATTCTCGGATTCGGATTCAGCGACCCCAAATTAACAAATATTAGCTCATTTCATCTCCGAAACACAAAATTGCTTCAAATTTGTTGACCAGTGATAAGCAAATGCGGCAATGTAAGTAGTAAAAGTCTGCATTCTATCTGTTTCACAGTAGGTGCAGACTGTTACTACTTAAACGACTTAATTTTTCACACCAATAAGATTAGATGTTAGCTGTTATTAATCTCTACGCGAATTTATCGGTTTCGTGGTCATCATCGTTTATAACCGATAATAAAATTATACCCATCGCGAATTTAATAGATTTATATTAAAAGCCATCAATTTTAATACCGAATCTTCATGCAGGCAGTCAATCCTGTCAAATGCATCGTTCGCTCTACTTCCGAAACCTTCTTCGAGGAATCCCATCGGCCACTTCAATATTGTTCTCTAGCGTACAACGCACATTTGCTTTCAGAATTTCTGCGCCTCGTTCTGCAAGGCAAACTACACTCGTCTCCTTTGTTCGAAGCTGGAAAATCCTTCCCCGACCCTCCCTGACGGATCCAGATTTTCCAACTTCGCCCGGCACCCATACGCGCGCTTTTCCACCTTTGCCGTCGGGAACTCACGCGCGGCCTCTGCGCTACGTGTCCCTTAACCTGCACTTAAATACGTGACGTCTGTATAATGGCGAAGATTCCGAGGCTGAAATCCACCGTAAACCGAAGGACGGAGTCTGCCGTCGAGATAGGGAGGGACGTGTATACGTGCTCGGTTTACGCTGCGCGCAACCCTCCGCCACCCGACTTCTTCCGGCACACGTATAAGGAGACAAAAAGGGCCAATCGTGGGAGAAAACAAAGAAACGGATCTTTTTTTTCTTTCGTTCGAAACGTGACTGTGTGCGCGGCACGGTACGTATCTAGAAACTAAACCGAGTAACTGTAAATCGCAATCGATAACGGAAGCCTGCGACTCAACTACTCTGGATTCGAGGTGCAAGTAACAAAAGGCGGACCAATAGCAGACTACACCTGTAATTCTTCATTTAATACTATTTTTTCAAGAAGAAAATCATAGATTTAAAAAAATAATAGGTCACAATTCAATAGTTTAGAGTAGAAAAACAATAGAGGCGTATTTGATCAGCATTTTTGTTAGTAATTAAATTTACGAACAGAATTTTTCCATGTTTATTAATTTATAAATGAACCATATTGAAGAAATACCAGTGGAGAACTTTCGCAATTTGTCGCCAAGTGGTACATGATGAATATTAATCATGTCGTTAAACCGAAAACTCGACAGTAATTTTCGTTACAGGTGCGCCAAAAAATATAGCGCAAATTAAAAGTTCGACACACCCACGCACACTTTTCTGCCTTTCTATACGCAAAAAAAATGTAGAATCATTAAGATACAAAGTTACACTAACAAAATTATTTTCTTTGGGAATTTTCTCTGCTGTAACGGGACACGGTTTTTCTTGTCGCAATTTTAACGAGAATTACTTGCCGTTAATGTTCCGCATGTATTTCGTCCTACTGCCTACGTCGCGACTTCTTTTCCACTTTCCATCCTTCTTTTGGTTGCAATTTCTGTCTCTCTCTCCGTCTGTTTTTTATTTGGTCACTAGGAATGTCCACGCCAGCGGTGCCCCGGTGCACGAGGAAGATACCGCACATTTTTCCCGAGGTATACGCATGTACCCACTGGTATTCCTGTAGTGAGAATAAAAAGCCGACATATTTCAGACTTATTGCCCCTTGCTTCTCCCAATCCCCGCCAACGAGCATCACGTGTACTTTTATTATGCTTAGTTTCATTCTTTTTCGGCGAATCATATTGTCTAGATGTTCCACGCATTTCTTCGTGTATTGTCGACATTTGAACGCACGAGTGGTACGTCATTCTCAAGCAGGGAAAAAATGTTAGGGTTCGTCTCGTGTGATGGGTGAAAAAGTCGATTCTTAAAAATTGCAGCCATAAAATGGATACTAAACAGCGCGGACTGTTACTACTTATTACTGCATTGTCAGGTGTGTCGATTCCGAATTCAGCGATAATATGTTTAATTTCCCTATTGATAAAGTAATCGAATTTACTACTAGTATTGGCTTATAATGATATGAATTAAAAAGCAGTAATCTAAGTAGTAACAGTCCGCTGCCTCCTGCAAACAAGGCAAGGCACAATCTGTTACTACTTAAATGATTGGATTTTCATATGTAAGGTCGTTATCTAAGTAGTATGAGTCCGCAACTGACATGAACACAAGCCAGTACGGACTTTTACTACTTGGAGCACTACATTTTTCTATGTAGAGTGCAAATTACACTATTTTTTTCAAATTGTACCTCCCGTAACTCTTTTAAATCAAAACTATTTTAAAATATAAACCAAGAATAAAAAAAAAAAGAAACGGCATTTTTTTTTACCAAGAACTCGTTTTTTTCTTGTAATCGTGATGAGAGGTTAAGTTCTCTTCCGTAGCTGAGTCTTCAAGAGTAGAATTCCAATATCATTACAGTACATATAGATGTCTTCTATTTGAAAGTTTAATTTTGCAAATTGAAGCATCTCTGAAGTAGTTTTACAAAAAATCAGTGAAATGCGTGGGTCTCTTTGCGTTTTACTCGTATTCCCTCGAGTGTTGGAGTTGATGCCACCCGAGTATCGAATCTATGCTACTGCTAGTGACGTGACTCCGCAAAGGGAAGCGAATCGGTTGACGGAGGAGCATGCGGTAACTCGCCTTTCTTTGTCAACGATGTAGCAGGTCAGCATTGGCGTTCGATGCAACGAGGATGATTCTGTGCTTACTTTCCTTTTTTATCTCTTTTCGATCTTTTTCTACTGCATTTCGCTCTTTTCATTTTGTGTGTCTTTCCTCCAATTACTCTACATTTTAGTCTTTTCATTCTTACTGTACTCTTTTGTCCACATCAATGATAACTACATTCAGTTATAAAACTGAGTAAACAGTAAATATTGAATTGTCTAATGTAACCTAACAAAAATTATTTTCCGTTGTATACTATGTATTAAAATCTACTATATAGTCGTTTTGAATTGGACTTACCATTATAATCATTGACACTTAGTAGCGTATAAAGAACTTATTCGAGAACAAAAGAATACACCAAGTTTTTTGTCGTTTTTATTTTACCACAACGCTACTAATCCTATATTGTGACATCGTACCGTAAACGCTGAACCGTCACGGTGCTTTGTCTTACAGGCGTAACGTGCGTACTACTCGTTATCACGTAGAGATGCAATATAAACAAGACTCCCACCGAGCTTATCTCATTAAGACACGGCTCAAAGCAACGTCATCGATTTGTCGTCGTTTGTTAACACAGAGAGCCACGCCGGCTTTATGTTTTTCTATGGTAATAATTTACGTTCAAAATGATATTGCGAAAACTTATATTTTAAAAAGTATCATGCTTGGAAACTTTTCTGTCACCCTGTAAGGTCTTATAATGAGATCGCGCAATTTACTTTAAATACGAGAGGCAAAAAGACTATACAAAATAATAATACTACTTAAAGTAATTTCGTAATAAAAAACATTTGTAAGAAATCAAGGTCAACAACATTTTTAAATACGAAGTTTTTTGCTATCGACAAACAAAGTATGTTATTTTTCGTGCTATATTGAATACTTCCTGCAATTTTCGATATGAAATATTGTTTTCCCTTCTTGTTTTTATTTGTGTACTGCACGGTGTGCAGTGATTCAAACCTGATATAATGTTTTCGAAAACAACGATTCATTTTCTTTATTTAACTACTGAACTAGCAAACTTGATTTAAACCAAGGGTTTAAAAATATTCCTTTAAAAATATTGTAAATCTCAACTCAACATTTTATGGTCTAAATTCAGTACTGGCAATTTAATATGAAGAATCATTAACAACGTTGAAAACAGAATTGATAATAATGCAGTATCAACAATGGAGTGCAGAATGATAAGCAATATTAGAAGGCAAGATAATTTCAGTAGTCATGGTTGCGCATGGTCAGACACTTATCGTGAAAGAGCGAATATGAATACAAAAAGCGGATTAATGTTTAATTTTAGTGATAGTTATATTTAACAGAATGATTTTGTGTTCTCTGTGTTCAACACAATATCCTTCGTTCTAATTCGTGTCTATTCGATGATAGAATTCAGTAGTAACAGGACGTTCGGTCAGTCGACGTTGAGCGAATATAAACTAATGATCATTTCAGCAAATATCAGATAGAACAAAAATAATTTTGAAAATTTTCCAATCGAAAACAAAAGTCGCATCAATTTCAATTTAAAGACATGAAATGGAATATTTCCCAATATAAAAAAGCTATATAATCGAAAAATCTTGTTTTTTAAAACCGAGTTTTTTCCTTCCCTTTGAAAGAAAAATATTCCTATAAAACATTCGCATTGATAGAATCGAACACGTGTCATCGTCGATTTATGCCAACTGCAACAAACCAATACAGTAAGCTCTTCATAAAGCTGTTTATACTCCCTATTGCAAACAACATCAAAGTTTTTCAGCATCCATCTAACAGCCATCGATCCATATTTTCGACGAGAAACCCAAACAAATTTCAATGTAAAAATCCCTTCCCTGCATGTGCTGGTAACTCGGGGCTTGAAGTGGAAAACTGGCGTGTTTGGAAGATCGATAGGTAGTGCGTAAACAAATTTTCACGCAGGACTTGTCGTGTTTACAAGCGACGGAGCTTAGGGCGCGCAATGGTCCTTTATCAGCTTTTCAATTCCCTTAGGTGAGTGTTGCTTGATAGTAGTAGATGACATTATAGCACAGACGTTAACGTCTGGAGGAAATTCCACATTGAAGTAGACGTGGAGACGTGGGGACGGACGTGTTGCGAGGAGGAAAACGACGACCCGACGTGGCGTTTGAAGTAGCTTTTCCTCAGCAAGATCCTCTTAATCAATCGCCAGTACCTTTATCGTGTAACCTCCCTCCCCCCATACCTTACTTATCACCCTACGTCGAAAGCTACGATAGTCGAGACTTGCCAGGAGAAACGTAAGCCACAAGAAAGGTGTAAGTCGTAACAAGTAATTGGAGTACTTCCTGCTATTTTTACGTCTTACACGTAGTTTTTCCGGTAGTTTCGACTTAAGATTACGATTCACGTACTACCATTTATTACGGTTTTACAAGTACGCATTTACTTTCGGAGATGTGTTTTACACCCACCACAGGAGGAATGAGGGTTATGTGGTACAGAATGCCCTCTTTCGACGGAGTCAAAACCAAAATTCCCACACCAACGAACCGCGAATCCGATAAATCTTTCCACGTGTGTCCGAGCAGTTCCTCCGCCTGCCCGTAATGAGAAATCCTTTAGAAACGAGATATTAAATGCGAGGGTGTCGTACGTAGTTGACAGAACAACCGCAGCATAACGCGTTCTGATAAATGAGATGAACATAATAGAACCGAAACGTGCAGCAACATTTACGTACTTTGTTCGAGAGTAACGCGGAAAAATGGCAGCGTTAACTCGATTATAAATTACTGTCTCCACCGCTAATGTCGACACAGAGTTTCAGGATTACTCGCAAACTACATTTTGATTATCTAAATACTAATTTTTCAAGAGATTTCAATCGCGTTGATAATATCGAATGCATAATTATCATGATGTACTAAAATGATATTAAAAATACAGTTTCTGGTGAAAAAAATCAAAAAGATCTTAAAAAGATTTATCTTTAAAAAGGCACGATTCAAGATGCTAACAATATGTTTTAGAAATTATAAAGGAGGATGCCCACGAGTATAGGTGATTTCCGCCCTCGAGATGAAACCTCCGAAACCGACAAATTCGGGTAGACTATGATAAGAACTAACACCTAATGGAAAATTCGATTGTTTTATCATCTGGGAAGTTTTAAAAAAACGCCTTTAAAGCGGCGGATTATAAATAGCAAAATGCAGTAATTTCAGTAGTAATAGGCCGCCACTGTGTGATGTTCGCAGTAGGTGCAGACTGTTACTACTTAGATTTCCAACATTTTTCTATGGTAATCCGAGACTTTGACAACGATTTTTAAAATTTTTTGAGAAATTTACCACATTATTCAAAATATTGTTGTAAGTTCCAATTAAGGTCAGGTAAATTTTTGAAAAATCGATGGAATCGTTTTTAATTTAGATTTTTTGTAAATGCCGACACTACCACGTATTTTTCGATAATTTTTTTCTTAAGAAAATCTCAGAAAGACTAAAACTAAAAAAAATTTAAATATTAAATAGTAGATCTTAAAATATCTTGAATCATTGCTTTTTCTGACAAAAATTTATTCATATTGAATCTTTCTCTATTTTATAGCCCCTGGACACGTTCGAAAGAAATCATAATTAATAGGATTAATCATTGTCAATTAGAACAATTATTTCTTAAGTAATAGGAGGTGCCAAAAATAATAAACAGCGCTTAGGATAATATCCATAAATTGATGCTCAATTAAGAAACTATTAGTGTAGCAAACTAAGTTCTTCTTTTCGAGAGACTATGCTAATTTTCTGTAATACCAACATTACGACGGAAACTTTTTTTGAACAGTTTTCTTGAATTATTCATTTCAAACTTAACTCCAGTTGTCCCAGTTTAATATCATTTAATATGTTTAGCGCAGTGTCTATTGTTCCAAATGAAATTAGGGTAAATTAGTACATAGAATTGGATTCTTTAATATTCATGAAAATATTAAAATATATTATAATATTCAACCAGAGATATTAAATAATAACTGTTTCGAGGTTCAATCAAAATAACATATTAAATTGCAGGAAATTTATTTTTAAAGAGGTAAGATAACAGGAAAAGGGAATGAAAATTTAATAAAGAGCGAGAGTGACACATTTGTTTACATTTTATGACAAAATTGCAAACTAAAAGCTCCCTTCTCTTCATACCACATGTTCAGCATGAGAAGGTGTGACGTTGCCTCCGATATGCGAACTTCATCTCTCTACATATTATTGTTATGATTGTTATTATTATCGTGATATACATTAAAGTAAACAAAAGACTATAAATAATTTCATTCGTAATAAATTCCAATTATTATTTCGTGTATTATTACATACGTATTGCACGACAACATTAAATGTAACAAATTAATATTGAATAATAACATATATTTATTATGCAATCAAACTTAATACAGTTAGTAAATTTAAAATTATCATGTTTACATTCTATTAACAATGAAAATTCGTACTAGTTTTAAAATCTGCATTTAAAAGATAATTTATAAACAAATGCAAAACAGTAATAATATTGAAACATGAACTGTAAGTAAAATATTATTTAAACGAACCCGGTAACGCATTTTTAATTAAATGCAAGCAAAATTTTTAATGATTGTCTTGAATAAATATCAATTTGCGTAAAACAATAAAAGAGCACTGACATTGATTAGTCAAGCAGTGTATAAAATGTAACAATGAAATAACTTTTGATGTACAACAATACATGCAAATAAATATTAATTAATTAAAGAGGATGAAATATAATCTAATTAATTAATATTAAAAGCGTAAAACTTCTTTTAATAATATTCTGTTCAAATTTTATCGATCACGCATAACAATTGGAAAACTGGGGTGCATAGACTTGTACTTTTGAAAAAGCCATATTTTGAAAGTTTGCGAGTTAATTAACGTTATTTATTTCAGTTTAATTTAACGCGTGGAAACTTAGTTTACAGCGTATTTGCTTCGTTATAAACTTTTATTCATTTAAATTTTTTCAATTATACTTATAAGATTCCTATAACGCTTTTACAGGAAAAAAAACGCGGAGTCTTTTATTTCAGTAAAAATATGCAGAGTAAGATTGGTCTCTTAAGAAGTAACGGCAGATATAGAAGATGTTTGATCATTAGTAGTAAGTACCAAGTAGCTCCACCCATTATTCTGAATTCCCATTTTACTACTTTTGTAAACTTACAAATTAGATCTATGAATTAAACCTAAACAAAGGGAAAACAATAATATTTATTAATGGATTTGAAACGGAAATTAAAGTGTTTCCATTTCCTAGTTACAGTTTTTCAAAAATCATATAACGGAAGCTTTCTTTTAGTTGCTTTTGTTTATACTAAATGAAGGGTATATTGGTTCATGTTAGTTAACAAGTATCTAGAGGAAAGCAACGTACCTAATGTAATATATTTTTTGCATAAATATTACTATACATGTTCCCGACCTGATTTTGTAATTGGGTCAACACGAGGGTTTTTATATTTTTTCTTTGTAATTTGCAAGAGCCAGTATATCGTTTGCTTTCGTGTTGAATGACATTGTTTTTGACATATTTTCATTCCTTTGTTTCAACGATGATTAGCAATATGATTAAAAATATGGACAAAGTAAATATTTAAATAATATTTTTATTACAAATAAACTAATTTGTTTTCTAAAACGAGTTTTTGCATTGTTGAAAGTTCACTATGAAACAGCAGAGCAACATGTGTCTTTATTTAGGTCGTAATTTCAGTGGAAACAAATAATCAATGTTCTTTGTTATTTATCGTATATTTACTGGCATGTAGTCGCTCATTCTAATAGTATTAAACTTAAAAAAATGCATAAAACAGAAAAAATGTTTCTTCTATGGCATACAAAATATACTGAAAGACATCAATTTTTACGACTGGCCTTTACAGCCAATTTCGCTCGCTTGAAGGGACAACCGTCTTTGACTACGTGAACAATGCACGAGCATTTTTAATATTTTGTTTGTTTACTTTTCTCTCTTGTCTGGTGGCTGCATCACAAGTAGTTTCTTTGTGTATACTTTATATTCTGAAATATTTCGTACATTCACTATAAAATATTGATTGCTTTAAGAGTGAAATATTTTATATTATGTTCAAATTGACAATAAGAGTAAAATATCATGTGAATTTTTAACTTCCATTTTCCAATCGTAGGTAACGATTTGTAAATTATAACAAATCAGGATAGTCATTCTGATTACATTATGAGTATAAAATCCTAATTTACATTAACGCTTTAACAGCTAAATGTACAAAATGTCTTTTTAAAGTTTGACGCTATATTAGGATTTAATTTCGACGAGAAAAAGTTTACACTAGTCAGTTCTTATTGACTAAGAATGCTCTTTCCTATAGTGCATGTCATAATCATTCAAATTCTGAAATAAAGTAATAAAAAAGTAATAAAGTTCATAAAAACTTTGCATATTTGAGCATTAAAGAGTTAAATGATTTTGTTTAACTTCCGAATTTGAGAGTATGAAAAAGTAATTTACAAAAATTATCTGTACAATGTGACTTCATTGCCCATAGCAGTGGACAAAATTTATTTAAAAACTATTATAATTTATTCCAACCTATGGGACTAAAGAACAAACTAGTACAATAAAGATTATAAAATGTATTTTAGTAGTAATAGTCGTTTTGGCGAGACATGGAATCTCCTGTATAGGATATCATCAATGTAACTATTGAGATTACTAACAATCGAATATTACCTGAAAAGTTCCATGGTGGCTACTTTTAATCAAACTGGTCAAATATGTTAAAGTATATCGTTCAAGTTTTAGAAGTCCGAATTTAATTTTTTTCGTTTCTTTTTAACATGATAAAATCGATTGATTAAACGTCAGAATTGACTTAATTACATAAGCAAACTGTACAGCAGAAAATTTCTGTTTTGGTTGTAAATAGAAAATGTTGCCTTAAGCTGACACAAATACCGTGATAAAAGGACAAATTTCATCGTTAACAGAATTTTCCTCGCGGTAAAGGATATATTTCCGAGATCATTAAAGAGAACCGAATTAATGTTGATCGAATTTGACTGGCACAAAACCATAATAATTTCATAACGCGATAAAGGTCATTTGCTTAATAATGAAATTAAGTGAGAGTGATCTTACCGGCGCTAGCCGCCCCGAGCCTCAGGACCGCGTCGCCTTGGAGGGAGATGGACAAAGTAGCTGTGTCTTCGAGCCGAGCCAGGACTTCTTCGGGAATATCCTCCGGTTCCCGAAGTCGGAGAGTGACTTCCCCGCTGCCCCCGTTACCCTGACCTCCACCGCTACCGGGACTCGTAGAGGCCGAGTACATGAACACCGATCCGTATCCATGCAACGACTGCAATGGAAGTCTCACGCCGCCCACTTCCCCGACCGGACCCTGGAAAAAAAACAATAAAATCATTAATCACTTAACAATATAATAATAATTTATGCATAATAATAATAATCAGTGAATTTATTAATTTCGTGTAAATCGAAAGTAATAGGTTTTAGCAGAGCTACTTTTCAGACTGACCCATAGTACATATTTTTTTCAACTTTTTTTGTACCAGAAATAGTGATGAAATTCGATGAAAATTGGACTACATTTATCTTTAAAATGGAAAAATGACGGTAGGCTTATTAATCTAGGACAAAAGAATGAAACCCGCTAGTTTAAATGATTGTGCCCCCCCCCCCCATATATTTTCCTTTATGATGGAACCTATGAATGATGACGGCTAATATCTAAAATTAAATTCTAGAGTTTTGTCACTTACGAAAGATTGAAAACCGTTGTTGACATCATAGATTGTACATTGGGAAGTTGAAAAATCGAAGTAGTAACAGTCAGCATGCGTTTTGTTCACAGTAGGTAAATTTAAAAATCTAAGTAGTAACACTATGTAGGTACTGCGAAGAAAACGCCGCGCCGTGCTAACTGTTACTACTTAGGAAAGTGCATCGCTGTAAGTAGTAACAGTCTACACGTACATCGATCATACGTCTACGGGGGCTGTTACTACTTACATTACTGCATTTTACAATAAGTATATAATACGCAACGTTAACTACTCTAAAATAGAGCAAAATACCCGTCAATATAATTGTGTTTCACATCCAAATTCACGTTCTCCAATCCAAAAATTCCACATTTGAATATAACAAGTTGTCCAAACATTTTAATGTTCTATAATAAGCAATATACTAAGTTAGTATACAAAACGAATTCACTTTACAAAACATACACCGTAGATATCAGCGGTATTTTGAAATTCAATAAATATGAGTAAATTCCGGGAGTGTTTTCTCGTATAAATACAGACAACTCTGAAGTACCGACTGTCAGTTCTCCATAATATACTTTTGTAACAGAAATGCACAATTTAATATTGTTATTCTCTAACGAGAACGCGATTCAATAAACCTCGCCCTTGCAAATTCGAAACTATGCTCGTTTCAAATTTACTTGCGATACAATGTAATCTGCCGTGAAAAAAAAACCTACGGACTTTGGTTACCGATGATATTTGCAGCGGAACGTATAAAAAAGCGCGTTACTGCCAAATTGAATGTAAAATATCGACTAAAATAATAAACAAATTTTTCAATAAATTAAATCCGTATAGTCTGGGCAGAGCGGCGCGCGTGATTTTAAACAGTATCGAGCAGATTTTCTGCATTTGAAAATGGAAAACTGTTATAAAATTGTAAAAGACATCGATCGCGCAATTTTTCGAATGAAAACTCGAAGGCACGTATCTCATTAAAATATAAAAACAAGCCGATAAAATGCGAGCGATTAAAAGCAAATATTTTTCTACTGAAATCCGAGATCCCGTCTCTCTTTCGCAGTGGTTGGAGCTTTCGAGCTTTTTATAACTCGTTGCACCCTGGTACACGACGATAATTAACAAAATTCTAATAATTGCCCCTCATAATAACGCTCGTCGGTTATGTAATTTGACAAATTTTCTGGGTATTATTGTAATGCCGACTAGTCCGGTTCGTACGGGCAGGCGCGTACGGACATTTCTCTTCCATTATTTAGGCAAATTCGAGGATAAATTGATTCGAGCAGTCGACTATTTCCGCACTGTTTCCTCGTATTGGAATCCTGTATATGTGTATGGGCCAGCCAAGTATTGGTGAAAGCCTGGCTCGCAGACGAGCAGGCCAGAAATGCGTGCGGCGTAATTTATTTTAATGGTCATTTTCGTAATGACTCTTTGGACATGGCGGGAGCGACTCGTACATTGCCGAACGACTATAGCCGTTCCGTTATAAAACTGGCCCGAAATGATATACTAACAGTAAATATCTGTTCGCCGGAGTTATCGCCCTGTGCAAAAATGACATTTTACGCCTAGCGCGTGCGTTAATGGAAGGCCGACCTTTCGGTGCAGTATTTGCAATGTTTGCTTTATGCGTGTAAAGTCTTTAGGACAAATGACGATAATCGTTTTGATATTACCGTAATTTCCGTTTATAATTAGATGCATCCACTGGCCTCACTTCAAACGTTTAATCCCTATTGTAATTTTACGTCAAATTATTCATTGGATTAAATTCATATTCGATTACATTTTTCACATGTGCGTAATACACTTGATACTTAGTTGGTTACATTATTCATAACATTCATCGAAATTCCAATATAGTAAAAATTATTATTATTAATCATTATAACAATTATTAAAATAATAATCTAATTTAAAATGATGAAAACTATGCTCCTATTAATGTATTCCTATTTAATCATGACCGAAAATACATGTCACTGTCATCCAGGTTTTACTAAAAAGAAGTTATTTTAATGCAAATATTAAAATGTACTGAAATAAGAATTTTATTATGAGAATAAAAATTGTAGTTTATGGTTTAAATTCATGTTTCATGTGTCGTTAATAAAAATTGCTACTACCTAACCCGACGAAATACGTCTTGGAATTATTTAAGGTATCCTAAATATTATTTAAAATGAGGTTTTTACTATTCTTAAAGAGCTATTAGTTAAGAACTCTACATGAACTATCAACTATGGGTTTTCAGAGAATACTTTTCATTCTTATTATAAAATAAATAATTTATTAAAAAATTAAATCTGTTATAATTCAAGTTTAATTTGATTTCTTCTAGCCGTATGAGTTTTTAAACAATTATAACAACCAAATTGTACAACTATCAATTTTCACAATCGGGGGAGTTTCCTTCTCCAAAATTGCTATTAATATCATATCTACTATTTTTAACGAAATACCTGCAAATCTTACCTTATTTATAGCTTATTAAACAAACTTAAAACTTTTATGTGGCATTTAAATTAATTGTAACGCAAGGTTATAAAAACAAATTTTAATTTCCAGAACTAAGATAAATAAATACTTAAACATGATCTGTGGCTACTCGAAGTAGACTCTTAACAACGAATAGGTACGTCCATAATTTACTATTACCCAAATACCCACATCAGCTCACATGACTAGAATTGCCCGAGATTCAATATAAAATATAGAAACGAAGATTTTATGTAAACGTTTTATAAAATTTACTTTTTACATGGAAAAGAATATTATTTTACTATTTTTGTATATTAAATCTATAAAAATACATTATAATCACAAATTAGTAGAAAAATTTAGCGAATGTGGTATGTAAGATTTTTTAAATTTAATTCCATCATAAAAATGTGTAATATCTTATACTAGTAATTTTTGTAATAATGAATTAGTTTTTAAAAAGGGAATCCTTTTTTATACAATCGAAAAAAAAAACGATTTTTTAAAAAGAATTTTAGTCGTTAAAATTAATTGTTAACATTTGTTTGAAACGACCTTAATAAAAATTAAAATAAGTAAAAATTTACAGTTTTGGACCACCTCTTTCTAATCTCGTGGTCGGAATCAGCCTCCAATTTCAAAGTAAAAGTTTTGAAGATTGTTTCGACGTTTTTTGGCAAGAATTACATATTTTTCTTTGAAAAAAGCAATACTGACCTATATAAAACTACCATTTGTTAAAAAGTATATTTATCATCACTACACTCTGCTAGGTTAAACCTGTCATCGCTGGTTAAAAAATTTTGTTCCATAAAAATATTCATTTTTGGTAGATTATTCGAATCGGATTTTATAAATCCAGGAGCCATTGATTCTTTAAAATGACTAGTCACGTAGCAAACACGGTTCGATAACATTAGATATTACTTTTCGTTCATATATTAGTCACGGTCCGATATAAGATATTCTGTGGGACTTTCATAGATGTTGTTTTAATTATACAAACAATATGATCTGGAAATCAGTAAAAAGAATTCTACATTACCGAAATGGAGTTGGAACACTTCGATTTCTTTGAATACTTCAGCTTTTGCAGGCGATATGGGTTACACTTCTTAGATCTCCCGTCATTTCGTATTTAAACGATAAAAATCTGCATACATAAAATTGTATTTCTTTTCTTTGTTAAGTGTATCAAGTTACCTGCGCGTCCGCCAAAGTGGCTAATCCAAATTCAAGTACTTACTTATGTAGCTGAAGTAGATTGGTTGCTATAACCAATCACTTCATTTGGCATACGAAACCAATTTATAGTAGAGTCTCGGTATATTTACCCACTCGGTTCCTCACCTTCCCCTTCCGTGATAATCAACAAAAGAAGGGGAAGGCCGCTTCTCCGCCTTCAGTCGCATTATGTTCGTGACTTCACAGCTGGCCCTTCCTGAGGCCCCAGCCCGCAAGGTTGGGGAAAAGAGAGCGGCGGCAGGTAAATATAGCAAGACGGAACCCGGCAAATATCCTGGGACGTAGATATAGCGAGACGCAAGTCTACCGAGACTTTACTGGAGTTAGAAAATGATACTGATTAACAAAGGTACACAGATTAACAACCTACAAAATTATATAAAATTACTCAAAATTAGTTTCGTGTAGTTGGGGCCGTATAGTACTTCCTCCTCCGAAAATACCCGTGTTCTTTCGTGTCGTAGGTAAATTTACGACCCTATCCTCCCGAACGGTAAAAATGTAAATCCAAGTCGAATTTCGGGAATTATCGGAGCGGGGGTTCCCGGTTACGCCCACGCCCCGTAGGTTCGTAGCGTTTAAAACTGTCTTCCCAACATTTGCATAACGTTGAGCTGGAGAAAATAACATAGTTATATTCGCATAGATTATTGGCACAAATAGTTATCATCAAACTACCGAGTAATTCGGTGCAGAACCTACGAAATGCACGCGACGTAACTTAATATTGATCCGAAGCGGGAAACTAGATCCGGGACGTAGATCGCACACGGAGTCGTCTGTCCGCATCTGTTGAGTCCACTATACCACGTTGACTCGACAAATATACCATCGATGTACTATACTAATACGTTCCCTCGGAAAACCCCGCTTCAGGCCAGCCTTGCCTCGAGGGAGCCGCAGTTTTCGGAAGGGATTTCGTCGGGAAGCTCTTGCTATGCCAACGCGCAAGGAAAATGTTTCCATGACCACCCCACAAGTACCGGCGAGCTCGTACAGTTTATTTGTTCTGGCAAGGTCCGATTTTCGACGAAAGTTTGTACAAACCGAGGGCTGTCACTCAATTAATACGTTAATCTTTTATGCTCTTATTACCACGGGAAAAAATCTTTGCAGTATACATATTGCCCGTCACGATATTACATTATTAAGTGTAACTCTTGTTGCATGTAACTTCTTCATTTAATAATAATAATATATAGTATACCTCTATTATATATACTAAAAAATCGCTGAGAAACATAGAACCATATAGAAACTAGGTTCATGAAAAAACCCCTCTTTTCTGGACCAAAATATAATCAAAAATATTTATTTGAATTAAAAAGGAGCGGAAGTGTATTATTTTAAATCGATATTTGACACTTATTTCCCGCTGAAAAATGTTGATAAAAGTATATTAAACTCTTTCAACTCAAGGGCCGGATTGAATAACCCCTTTCGCGCAAGAACCTACCTATCGTAAGTAGTAACAGATAGTTTCTAAGCTTTTTGTTTTTAAGAGAATTTATCTCGTTTCGGTCAATGGATAGCAATATGCCGTCCATGACAAAGTTATATGTATTGAAATACCTTCAATTTGTGTTATCACTAATTTTGATTCGACGTAAAAAAGTCGAGCCTTCAGAAGTTACGTTTTCCTACGTCCCACAGCTTCTACCAGCGATGGTCAGCCGCCGAAAAATATGACTTCTGAAGGCGCCTCTGTACTCAATTTTCATGGAATCAAAATGAGTCATAGGTCAAATTGAAGGTATATTCAATACTTACAACTTTGTCGTGGGCGGCATATTGCTATCTATTAAGCGAGATGAGATAAATTGTCTTAAAAACAAAAAACTTAGAAACTGTCTGTTACTACTTACGATAAGGTCGGTTCGAGCGAGGAAGGCGTTATGCAATCCGGCGCGGCCCTTCAATTGGCGTCGTGAGAACTACGTTTTAACACTTTAACGCCGAGACGTCCACAAATTCTTTTTCGAATTTTGTTCTAGCGCGCCTCCTGAGCCAAACTTATATTTACGTAGAAGAGTGCTGAGTGGTTGTCATACCAAATGTTTTGTGGTGCAAATTATAAATATTTCGTGTCTTCAAATCCCTTTCTTCGCCCAGTTTCCTGTAGTTCGTCAGCCCCCTTCGAATTATGAAGTGAAGTCAGACAAAAAGATGACAATGGAGGGGATGAAAGGGAAAGCCAAGAGGCAGGAAATCAGGAAGTTGATGAGCGAATAATTTCGGAGGTCGTATAATTTGACAAACGTAGGGTTTGGAAGGTTCGACTGTACTTCTTGGTAAGTTCAGAACGGCGCAATGGAAAAACAGGATTCCAGCCTTGAACGTACTCTTGAATCTGAATATTACGGTAAAAGAGTAATTTTACTCCAAATACAAAACACCCGAATCTCAATTTTAGTAGTTTTTATGTGTTCAAGTACGGTTAGTTTTGATAGAACGTAGTTTGATTCATGCAACCAAACCAATTTTCTTCTAAACACAACCCTACTCTGTCCTAAAAACCGTGTAGTTTACTTGGGACAACCGAACGGTTGGAATTGTAAATTCCTCAATCAGAAATAAATAATTGGTTAGAAATTTGGTTCCCTCCCAAACAGACTACTGAACATTGCGAAGAGACGGCTTAAAAATGTTAATCATTTTAACTTACACGTTCAACCCATGTAAAATTCAACCTCCCGATTCTCTCTAGGGTGGATAGGTAGGTGCGGGCCGCACATGCAGGAACGATTTAAAGCGCGCCTTGTTGCGAAAAGTATAAAACGAAATCTCGGGGACCGCCGCTACCGCTACTACGAGAACGGATGAGTGAACCCGTGAACCGTAAATTCTCTGCAGCTCTCCAAACGTACTTCGCTCTCTCGGTGTACGCCCCGCAGCGTCCTCGCCGATTTGCATTTTCACGCCTCCACCATCGACAACGTCGACTCCGCCGGATTAAAGTCGCGTTGCAAAAGAGCGAGCATTTACATAATACTTTTACCTGAACACAAAACACAAAACGCAAAGTAAGTAATGAGTGCCGCCGGAATTATTACGCCATTATGCAATTAAAAAAGGGAACACATTCTATTATGATTTCAATAAGTGTGGAGGAAAATTCTCCCAAATTTGTTGGATGCGACGGAAATTTATGAAATATTCAATCTTGCAGGAAGATAGAGACCAAACACTCTAAACACAGAAAGGAATCGTTTTTTTATAACCGATCTGTGAGGACTGTTTGGTTCGCGCAATCTCATGGTCGTAATATTAATCAAAGCATGGTTCTGTTCCAACCACTATAATAACGCCAAAGCTCAGGTGGTTCGGATTCCACCTTCATAAACTATTGGTCCCGTCGCGATTTAGTCCCATATGGGATAAGAAAAGTCGACCTAAAATAATTTTAAAAAAAGTTGGGTTTCAGAGTATAACGGTTTGTTCGTGACAACCAAACCGTTCGGTCATATCAACATGCATCTGAAGTTGTGTTCTGGGAACACTACAAAATGATCATCATGAATCTTTTGTTTTTTTAATATTAAGTACATCACACTTTAAAGTCTGGCTCAAAACCATCCTAATTGTTGACAATATGAATTAAAATACTTCAAACTGAGATAATGTGACATTACTATTGTCGTATCATTCGTTATACGGCTTATTATAACTTCTATGCCCTTTTAGACAACTGTCTAATAAGTAGTTACCCAACGAGGGTTCTGGAAACCAATACAATCTGTTGTGGCCAGTGAACTGTTTCAAGCGCACTACTTTAGATACGCTAACAGTCCATTTTGATTCCATTTAGAAGGCCATAAGATTTCGATTGTAGCAACAAAACAATTTTTTGTTAATTTACCAAGAGGATAAAATGTTGTTTTACTTTATTATTCAGTCTATGTAATATCTCGTCATCAAACATTTCAAGTAATCTTTAATTTCTACTCATTTCGTATTTGAAGTAACTTATTTCAACACCATATTTTTGTCATTTCATGTATTTTCAAAGCGTAAATTGCCTATAAAAACGCATCTCTACAATGTTTTTATTAAATATAATATAAACATAAATGTTCGCTGAATAATTGCACTCGTTGCCGAAGTAAATTAAAAAAAAATGATATAGGCAGAAAAAGAATGGAAAGAAAATAACAAAATCCCATTCCGAAAACCGCGAACTACCCAAATATTTAACGGGCAAAGAAATACACGGGGCGCGCGTTCCGCAAAAAACAAACAAGTCGGTAACGTCCGTGTCGGTATGTAATATTTCCGATAAATGCATACGTGCAAACGTTCTCCCTGGCAATCAGCGTTGTACAAGTTCGTTGCAAGCAAAGAGACCGAGAAAGAGACGCCTGCGAAACCCCGTGCTGAAAGGTTCGTTTTTTCGCCCCTCTCATACCCCTGGACATCGTTCATCCTTGCACGCATGCGGTAAAATAACCACGAGAAAACGAATATTGGGTACGGTAATTTTGAAACGAACTCGCAGAAAAAAAAGAGAACCGGAGGAACACACGTGGAGGTGGGGTGACACGCGGTTTTATTTTGTTAAAAAAAAAGGGAGGGACATGGAGGCGAATCTCGCATCGAGAAAGGAGGAAAACGACGGAGGGACCGTTGGAGAGCGATATTGACGAAACGAAAGGCCAGCCAACGCGCTATCGGACACGGTAATAAAACATTTTTCAAACGCATAAAGCCGACGATCCACTATGGCGGCCACGCACGGATGTAACGCGACCGAGCGAACTGGACAAAATGTACGGTGATGAATTATTGTTGCAAAAAAATCTAGCGACGACGAGACGGCGGCGGCTGAATGCATTGTTTACAGGTGTTGTGCTGCTCTTCTACGGCGACCCATGAGTTTACACCGGCCCGAACTGAATGTGCTCTACTTGAAATTTGTATGATACGTGTACCAGCGGTTATTTATTCCGTAGTGATTTAGAAACGAACGTAACTACTAGTCGAGCGCAACTCTTGTATCTGACCCACATTTCTGTTCCAACCTCAACTTTTTCTCTTCCCGCTGAGGTGAAGTGACGTTTGCGAAATTGTACTTTTTGTCGCTTTACAGTAAGAGTTTCCTTTAGAACGAACTTTTATTGGAAAGTAAATGGAGACTTGAAATCGAAATTTTTATTTATGCTAAGAAATATATTCAAGAGATGTTAAGGATATTTTATTACCGTTAGGAAGATATAGTTAACGTGTTTTTTATTGGTGAAAAGAATATTTTTTAAAGTAGTGGAAAAACAGAAATGAATGGAAGAATCATACTTTAACATACCACGCACCCAATTTTAATTCTTGAAATATCTTCAATGTTAACGTTACATGTTAGTAGCTGAGAGGCAGCAACGAAGGATGGTGCTTAGGAGTTTAAATGCAGAGATTAAACATGTAAAAATGCAGTAATATAAGTGGAAACAGTGCGTATGGTATTGTGCTGACAGTAGGTGCTGTTACTACTTGGATTACTACTTTTGTCTACAGGTGCGCACTGTCACTACTTAGATTACTGTATTTACTTATAGCTACCGACCGTTACTACTTACACGGAAAAAATAATTGGTACTCGACGCAAATCAAAATGGTGCACAGCCCAAACTTACGGTGTATCCAAAGAAAAGTTTAAGCACAGCAAAAACCAGGTTTGTGTTGAGCACTTTCGAAATTAGTTAGGTTGAACACAAACGGGGTTTTTTATGGTGCCTATATATGTTTTTTCTTGTAGATACTATATTTCCATAGCTATGCGGACTGTTACTACTTCTCATTAGATTAATGGGAGCTGACCGTTACTACTTACATTTCTCCATATGTCTATACAGGCCAGGATTATTACTACTTAGACCGATCTCCAGATAACTGCTTTGCTGTAGATGTGGTTTATTATGGCCGGGGAACAATGTTCGGAAAATCAAAATCCCGAAAGGCTAAAATTTCGATATTGCGTGAGTCCGAGGTATTTTAATTTGCTTACTTTTTGCCAAATTCTCAAAGACAAAGTGAAGAAAATCACGCTGGAGACATACTATATCGAAATTTTGGCCTTTCGGTGTTTTGAGTTTCGGAACTTTGTTCCCCGGCCTTTATTATTACTTCTGTTTAATCCCAACATCGTCAACGATTTGTTACACTTTTCTAAGAGATAATACGAATTGGCTATTACGTGTCAACAATAATCGATACCTCAAGTAAAGGAGGATTCCCACGAATAAAGCTGATTTCCGTGTTTGTAATGGAACCTCGGAAACTGTCGAATTCGAGTAGAGTATGATGACAAGTAACACCTATCGGAAAATTCGATTGTTTTATCTGGGAAAGTAGCAACAGTCCGCACCTACTTCGAACAATACACAGTTTTATTTTGTTAATGAAAAATGTAACTACCTTAACCTCAAAAAATAGTAAGACGCAGGTTTTACAAATTTTTGAGTAGTCCGTGTAACTAAGATTGGTTTAATAGATTTACTAATTTTTTAGTTGTACTACTTTTCTGCTTACTACTTTTACGTAGTTGGTGAATCTACGGATTTTTTCCGTGCATTTAAACAGCCGTCAATTCCATAAGGATACGATAAAAACCAATTCTGCCAATCTTATAAAATTAGTATTATTTCTGTTTATCTTGCCCCGGTCAATTACTCGGTACTCCATAAAATTGTTATGCATATTTGAGTAAAAGTTTAATGAAAAGAAATAATCACTTGCCCATATATGAAAGGACTTTCAGAAAATATTGCCGAATAGTATAAAAATATTTCTTTGCAATCGCCCTAAAATAATTATTCTATAAGACGATTAGAAATATATCGAAGCAAACATTAAACGAGAAAAGCAAATTACACGTGTTCAATTCATGCAAATTACATATCCGTATTAATGTATGCCATTACGGGCACTAATCGAAGAATTTGGCGCTGAATTTTGGTAATGAAGCTGCCGTAGCGACGACGAATGAAACCTTTGAAGTTGGCATTCCTATTCATGTAATAATTTGATAAACTCTGGGAGTGAGCATACCGAATGACCAGTTTGTATTGTAAGCTTTGAAAGTTCGCAATTCATGCATTTTCACTTTAAAGGACGGCAAATAATATTTTAGTACTTCCGACGGAGGCTCCTGGATGTGGTATTTTTTCGCTTCGAAGAGTTGAATAAATGCTACATAGACAATTTTAGCAAACCGCAGTAACATGAATAACAATCCACTGGTGTGATTGCAGGCAGTAGAATGGAATGTACGAAAAATATTCGCATGAAAATCTAAAAAAATTCATATTCAAACTGGTTTTTTCGTAGATTTCTTGTAAGATCGTATTTATTTTAACGGAAATTTTATATTTCATATTTATATTCGATATTTATTAGAAAACCCAACAATTCTAATACTATTTATTTATACATTTGATGGGTTTTACTTTTTCGACCGTTTTATAAATTAATATATTCTTAAATAGTGTTGTTTTTTTCGGTCATATATAATAGAAATTGAAAATAGTTGAGTTTAATAAAGATTAAAAAATTAGAGGAAAAGGGGAAAAAACAGATAAGGGTTAATAATGTGAAGGGTTTTTTTGTAACATAAATAATAAATGAAAATCTAGCAACGTTTCGACTCGAATATGAGTCCTCTTCAAGGTCATATAAGAAACTGTTGGTAATTGCGTCGTATTTATATTAAATTAGGTGATATGAAGTTTTACATGAGTTTGTGGTGTCGTACTAAAAATAAATGAACCGTTTGCAAACTATGTATGAATTTAGGAGATAAAATGGGATTCATTATAGAAAGGGATGGTACACTTCCGGTAGCTTTCATGTTTCAAACCGGATGTTGACAACGTGGTTCTCTTTTTTAACAAAATAATTTTCAAGGTGAACTCTTTTTGCCCAGTTTTTTTCTTTTGCAAGGATTATGGTGTTGTCATAATCAAGATCGTGTCCAGTTTCATGCCTATGGTTGGTTAGACCTGTAAACTGTTCCGAGTTTTTTGCAAACATATTCCTCTTATGTTCATTTATTCGTGTATTTAGAGGCCTGTACGTCTGCCCGATATAAGATTTGTTACACTGAAAACAAGGAATTTTATACATAACTTTACTTTTTTTCAAAGCTTTTCTCGGTTTAATTTGTGCAATATTGCATTTAAAAGGTGTTGACACTACCCTTATATTTTGATTTTTGAAAATGTTGACTGTGTTCTCTGAAAGCCTTTTTATATGCGGGCAACTTATTGTTTTTATTTTTTGCTAGTTTGTAGGTTGGGCCATTAGTGGTTGAAACAATAATTCGAAGCGGATTCCCGTTTTTATGGATTATGGGAAGGCCATACGCTCTCGGTGTTGAGCGTGTCTGACAGTTTGCATTTTTAAAGTGACATCATCAATAAGTTTGTTTTTATGCCAAACTTTTAGGCTGAGTCTATATCCATGCATGGAACGATTTTCCCGCAGGGGGGCCGGGAGGCAGGGTGGGGGTCGTTCCATGCGTGGATATAGACTCAGCCAAACTTAAACGTATTCGAACTTAGAAGTTTCATAAGTGGAGGAATCTGACAGAATGTCTTTCATTTTGGAATCGTAGTCCGAGATACTCATGGCTACTGTGATGTTGCCCTTATCTGCCCGTGTGAAAAAGATGTCAGTATTTTCATTTTTATATTCCTTTATGATTTTGTTGTAGTTGCGGTTAACAGGTTTTTTGATGTTCATGAATGTTGATGTACGAAAATTGTGAATCGCCTTTATGCACTGTTGCCGAACGATATTTTTTGCTAACATACAGCTGTTTCAATGCTAGCAATAATTTGAGGTATTGGTAGTCCGTAAAACTATTTATTTTTGTATATATATATATATATATATATATATATATATATATATATATATATATATATATATATATATACAGGGTGGCCGATTTATCTGAAGACATCGAAATATCTCGAGAACTATGCACAGAATCAAAAAAGTTGTCGGATGAAAGTAGTTCGACACGAAGGGGGGCATCCAGTGATAATTAAATTTACCCCCTCCCCCATCCCCTCGGGGTGGAGTGGGGGCAAAAACAATAAAACTTAAATAGGAACCCCCAGTTTTTATTGCAGATTTGGATTCTCCGGAAAAAATTACACCAATTTGACCTAGGAGCTATTGCATTTTGGTTCACAGGTGGAGCTGTAATCGATAAAAATCCAAATTCATCTGAAGACATTGAAATACCTCGAGAACTATGCACAGAATCAAAAAAGTTGTCGGATGAAAGTTGTTCGACACGAAGGGGGGCATCCAGGGGGCAAATAGGGACAATTTGATCCCTTTATGAAAATTTAATATTAAAAATTCTAATATTAGAATTTTTAATATTAGAATTTAGTAATATCAATTGCGAAAATTGTTATTCTGAATATGAAATTTTAATAATGTCCATTCGAAAAATTAAGATTATGAATAATTGATATTCTTCATATTAAAAATCAAAACTGATTACATAAAAATTGTGCATACAATATGGAAGCAATTTTATAAATAAGTTTTCTACCTTCAATTAAATTACATTTTAGGTTTTAAATTTATTATTTAATAAACAAAAAGAGGACATCACGCAATCCATTAAAAAACGCGTCATGTCCCTTCACTCAGCTCATTCATTCTCTCTCTGTATGTTTTTTCCGAAATGAGAATAAATAAGCTGAGCATTGACGGTCAAACCAGCTTCTATTAAACAAAACGAAACTCTTACTTCATTTGGGGATTTCGTCGCCATCTACCAGACGCCGAGAGAACTCACGTGGTTTCATACATGTACATCGCTTGCATTTCGGCCATCACCGGCGCCGGTTCTGTTACATAACGCTAGAGGGCGACATAACTCGAAAATAAAGTAGCAAATCATTTTATACATAAGTTGAGTCACACGTAACCAGTTCACCTACATTTTTCTCTACTTTCCTGAAGGGAAGTAAGTGGATATCGCGACTTTCTAATCCCCATATTAAAATTTAGTATTCACGGTCTCTCAGTGTAAGACTGTTTTTGAAGTCCATTGTATTGGTAGTAATTCGGTCGGAGGTCACTTTGCTTTTAGAATAACAACTTTCCGTTTACGTGACTATTTTTTGTCTACCCTTCATTGCTTAAATCGAATTGCAAGTTAAAAATGAATCCTGCTAGAGTTCCCGAAAAAATCGAAATGATTCTTATTTATGGTGAATGTAAGAGGAATATTGACGATGCTGTTGCGTTGTATGCTGAGCGTTTTCCAGATAATGCTCGCGTTCTTTTTTTTACAAAGTTGTGAATGCCTTTCACTCTGATGGCAGCGTACAAATGAAAAAAAGGAAGCGAAGATTAACAGTTACAGGAGAAGCTAACGAAGTAGCTGTACTAGCAGCTATTCACCAAAATCCACATGTAAGCACATGACAATTACATCGCGATTCCGGCATTTCCAGAGACAGTATTCAAAGAATATTGCATCGTCATAAGTTTCACCCATATCACATTTCACTGCACCAGGAACTAGATGGCGATGATTTTCATAACCACGTGGTGTTTTGTGAATGGGCATTTCAAAAAATGCAAACGAACCACAATTTCTTTGCTAATGTATTATTTTCAGATGAATCTACATTCACGAACCATGGTGGCGTCAATAGGCATAATATGCATTATTGGAGCGTAGAAAATCCCCATTGGTTACGACAAGTTAATCATCAACGTCCTTGGTCGGTGAACGTTTGGTGTGGAATCATAGGAAATAAACTCATTGGTCCTTATTTCATTGAAGGTAATTTGAATGGAACAAAATATCGAGATTTCCTAGAACAAGAAGTACCATTACTACTTGAGGATGTTGCTATGGACGTCCGACGGACAATGTGGTTTCAGCATGATGGTTGCCCAGCACATTTTTCAAGAGTAGCAAGGGAAATACTAGACCGCGATTACAATGGTAGGTGGATTGGTAGAGGTGGCCCCATTAATTGGCCTGCCAGGTCACCTTATCTAACATCTCCGGATTTCTTCCTATGGGGTTACCTAAAAGGTAAGGTTTATGAACAAGTACCAACGACTCGTGAAAACATGGTGGAACGCATAAGAACTGCTTGCGCAGAAATTTTTGCAGATATGATTCTATCATGTATAAAGTCATTTGAAGAAAGAATAAATAAATGCATTGAAGTGGAAGGTCAACATTTCGAACACTTACTCAAGTAAGTGAACAGTGAGACAGTGAGAGCCAAGGGGAAGCCAAGGGCTCACGTAAAACAAGCACCCCAAAGGGAACAGAAAAATACTACGTCCACGTCGTTGTTCCTGGGTAACGCTAAATGTATTTTTTCCCGGCTTTGTTACAATGACCGTATTCCATATCCGCTACGCGGGCAAAAATTGTCAATATTGGAGAATCCAAATCTGCAATAAAAACTGGGGGTTCCTATTTAAGTTTTATTGTTTGTGCCTCCACTCCACCCCCAGGGGTTGGGGGAGGGGGTAAATTTAATTATTACTGGATGCCCTCCTTCGTGTCGAACAACTTTCATCCGACAACTTTTTTGATTCTGTGCATAGTTCTCGAGGTATTTCAATGTCTTCGGATAAATTTGGATTTTTATCGATTACAGCGCCACCTGTGAACCAAAATGCAATAGCTCCTGGGTCAAATTGGTGTACTTTTTTCCGGAGAATCCAAATCTGCAATAAAAACTGGGGGTTCCTATTTAAGTTTTATTGTTTTTGCCCCCACTCCACCCCGAGGGGATGGGGGAGGGGGTAAATTTAATTATCACTGGATGCCCCCCTTCGTGTCGAACAACTTTCATCCGACAACTTTTTTGATTCTGTGCATAGTTCTCGAGATGTCTTCAGATAAATCGGCCACCCTGTATAATTAGTGTGTGAAATATGTAAATATTGAAATTGACAAATCTACGATGCAAAAATTCGAAGAACCATTGGCCTCGCCGATATTTACTTTCTGGAAAGCTATCTAATATTATAAACGCACGATTACTTTAATGGAATTATTAAATGGGTACTCTCAGGGATTTTCCACACTTCGTGAGCTACCAAACACGCCGTAGGTTATGATTGTTCCGTACATCCGATAGATTCTTCCTGTCGTCTCCCGATATAGTATAAAAGTTAGTCGCGGTCGGATAGATTCGCAGACTTGACGTTTGTACCTGTAATAACGCAGACCTCTCGTACGAAACAGTTGAGACCCCCGGGCGCTGTTCTTTTATTTCCGACATAATTACGAAAGAGCACCGCCGCATACCCACGGTCGCGACAAAAACCAGGATGTCCTGAACCCCCCTATGAATTTTTTGTTCTGAAATTTCAAGCCATCTTGTCGAATCTAGTCTTGAAGCTGGTGGAAAATAAAAAACTGCAGTTTTCCTAGTCCTTGTACGTTTCAGATGCGAAGCTTGGCCGTTTCGCATTTTACGAAAACGAAACTGACAGGGCGAACGTCGGCGTTGCCTTTCGTGGAGTTGATTAATGGGAATTCTCGCTAATACTGGTGAGAGCCAACATTCCGAAACAGCGGTGAAACGTCCACAGTCTCTCCGGAATGAAAACGCACTACTATTAGAGTTACAGGAGTAATGGTTTTCTCCTGCTCGAAAAAAAATCACTTTAGGGAACAGTCTGCTTTTTTCGCTTTCGGTTCGGATGAGTGCGCTAGAATTTATTTGATCGTTTTCATAACGTGCCATGCATCCTTAAAGCATGGCTTTTAAGTGGAAAATCTAAGACTCATTCGTTTTCATGCATTCGGGCCAGAAAGTACAAATAATATTTATAAGATTTATTTATCTACAAACTTCAAAACCTTATAAATGATGAAAAGGCTAATGAAGACGATTACCCTCTTCCATCAACAGCATTGCCTTTTTCAATGTCCATCTGATTCTGATACAGAGTACAGTAGAACCCCGCTGGATTGTCACGGTCGGTTCCGAGTCTTCCCCGCAAACCCCGCTGGACTGTCGGCAATAGGATAAGCATTGCTTTCACCTCTTCGCCATAATCACGTGACGTTAATGACCAATCACAGACAATCTCTCTGCTTCCTATCATAACTCCAAACCGATGCGTATGTCTAACTAGTCACGCCCCTGAGGCGGCGAGCGGCGTGGTGGGGGTAGAGGGATTCCGAGAATCGAGCGGGGTGCCAATCCAGCGGGGTTCTATTGCAGTTGAAAGTGTGTGGATAAAATACGATTTTACCCACATGTATCGAAATAAACTATTTTATACCCATGAAATTTTTCTTCTGGATACTAAAATAAGTTTCCGTTTAATGAAACCCTGGAATAACTATTTCACCATCAGTAAACAATTTTTAAAACCTCAGGAATGAAAAATAATTTCTAAAGTTCCGTCGGTCTTTGAAACCGAAATTGGAGTGATCTTCTCCAAGTTGGCTTGTCGAAAGGTACTATAGGAAGCAACGAGACATTTCGAAGAAGTAAATTTTGACCGATCCCTGGCCCTTTTCGTATTCTGTACAGGGCAGTTACAGTTTCAGCTTTCAACGGCGTTGAAACGTTGAACGCGCAAGTGGCATGCCGACGAATGCGGCATAACAACCGGGACGTGAAACATTCGATGACATTCTATCTCCTCGATGAATACTCGACGCGGGTGGTACAGTATATGTGGTGAAGGCTTTCACTCGCCTCCTTTTGACGGATGCTTCCCGTAGTGCCCGCGTGCTTCACGATGTTTCGAATCAATCCCTTCGGCTGTGATCAATTGGACCGTACTCTAAGAGTTCTTGTTAATGAAAGTGCTTGTCGCAGTTGCGGTGCGTTGCTTTTGACAGATTTTCGTCAATTAAATGTGAAGCTACAGTACTAATAATATTATTCTGCCAGAATAGCGAGAAGCTATGATTTATTAAAAATAAACAGGACTTTTGGAGAACACCATAACTGTAAATTTGCCATTTTATCTTCGAAATCCATGTAATACTCAATATTTTCGAGTTCTACCATCGAAAAGCTGATTTTACTCAATAACAATACACTATTTTATCCGATATTTATAAAATCATATTGGATCCGCAATTTTGGATTCGTATTGAGCGACCTTATAAACATAGAGGCATAATTCTCACGAGAGTCTAATCAGTCGTCTTTCAGAAATCAGTCACCTTAACCCTTTAACGCTGGGAAGGACACTTTCTTCCAACTATTTTCGACGTTAATTTTTTCTATTAATATGCATGTAAAATAAAAGAGGAAGAACCATTTTTCAAAAAGTTGCTGCCATTTTTATGAAAAAAATATGAATTTATGATCATTTTGTTTCAAAAATTAATTTTTTTTGCATACGGTAAGTATCTAGAGCACTGTTTTACTGTTATCAAAATATCGTGTCTGCAATGTCTAAGCTTCAAAATGGTGAAACGTACTTTTGAAAATTGCAAAAGGGCATATTCAAAATGGCCACGAAATAATTTTTTTCCACAAATGGAATTTTTTTAATGACACTCAAGATATAAATATTTTTTAGGTCGTCGATCAGGAATGTGAAGGCAAATTTAAAAAATTAAAAATGGCAGATTCAATGTGTTGGAAATGGGGGAAATATTCCGAATAGTTATGAAAATATCGTCCGCCATTTTGAATTTTTGAATAAAAAATATTTAGATACTTTGTGTCATTAAAAAAAAAATTTTGTAATAAAACGGGCAACGGATATTACCATTGGTGGACAAAATTCTCTCGTCTTCATTTAGGATCCGCTATCTTAAAATTTTCAAAATTACGTTTCAGCATTTTAAAGCTTAGACATTGCGGACGCGATATATTGATGAGAAACAGTGCTGGAAAACTTGCCGTATGAAAAAAAAGTCATTTTTAAAATAAAATTGTCTAAAAATACTATTTTTTCATAAAAATGGCCGCAACTTTTCGAAAATTGATTTTTTTTGCTATTGTATTAGCAGATTATAAAAGAGCGATCCCAAATACGTTAGAAATTTCCTTCCTCTTTTATTTTACATCTATATTAGTAGAGAAAATTAACGCTGAAAATAGTTGGAAGAAAGTGTCCTTCCCGGTGTTAAAGGGTAATGGATTTACTCCATTTTGGATTTCATATATTTTACGTCAAGAATTTCATATGGAATTTAGACACTCATCAACCATGATAGATCCTCAATTTTTTTGTTGCCTTCGTGTTACGTCAAGTATTTCACATGGGATTCCAAAATTCAACAGACATATTGGATCCGCCATTTCGGTTATCGTATAATCAAAGTGGAGATATTTAAAGACCCTCTAAACATCAGGAATATTAGTTCAAACCGGTTCAGTTTTTGGGGAATCAGTTTTCATATTGGATCCGCCATTTTGGATTTTGTAAATTTAACTTTTGTATGCAATGAGTTTATAAATTTGGAGGCATTATTTTTATACAAATTTGTTTCATTTTTGAGAAAGTACTCGCCATATTGAATTCGGCATTTTGAATGTTGTGGAACTAACTTCAGATCTGGGTAACGGGATATTCTATACTTTTTCGCTATTGTATTTGGTCGTACAGTAGAGTCCAGGTACAATTGCGTCTCACTATATATTTCCGGCCCAGCGTATTTACCTGTTTCTGCCACGTGATATTTACCTGTCGCCGCTCTCTCTTTCCCCCACCTTGCGGGCTAGGGCCTCAGGAAGGGCCTACTGTGACGTCACGAACATAACGCGACTGAGGAGAGTGGGAGTAGCGGCGCTCCCCATCTTTTGGTAAATATAACGCGACGGGGTGGGAAGGGGAGGGACCTAGTGGGACAATATACCGGGTCTCTAATGTAACTATTACGCATGGAAATAGGCAAGAAGAGTGATTTTCATAACTATTTAAAAAATTATGAAAAATGTGTACCGCTCTATTTCAACGACATTAGTGTTCTCCTACATTGTCTACTTTGGTTTTAAGCCAATATTCTTTATAAACGTATTGTCTACATTTCCACTACAAATTTTGGACACTCGTGTACCAAATTGACATCACCTAATTTCAAAAGATAATTTCGTTTACACATCAGTCATCATTAAAAATTTTCGAGTAGAAAACAAATTTGCAAATTAAGTTCATAGAAGTAATAAAAATCCTTAGGTTGACATCAGGGGTGGGGCATTACTCTAATGCCTGGACGAGAGCATTACGAGCGACTTTTACGCTTCAACGCATTTTCTCAACATGCTGCATAAACATCGTTAAATCGGCCTTTTGCACGCGCCGTGGAGAAAAAAATATCGTGCAGTGCGAGACGTAATTTGCTTTTACCGCGCTATTCAGAGAAAACGCGTCTGCGCGAGAAACTCGGAACTCTATTGAATTATTGTCTCCAGCATTACGAACGGTCCTTAGGTGAATAATTGCAGCAAATTATTTTTTTGCCTCTTTATTATGTTTTGTTTTGAAGCAAAGCTAAACTTAGACTGGTCTAAAATAGCCGGAGGTACGCGAAATTTTTTGTTTAATATTTATGAAAAATGATTCTAAAATTTGTATTCTACAGTTGGGAAAGGCTCTATTGAAAGAGTGAATTCTTTTTAAATTTCTGAAAATTGTCAATCCAGGCAGAGTCAGTTTTCTCCATCAGTTTTTCTCCTAAAAATTCAGAAATTTAGAACATGCTGCAAACTTAAATCAAGTAAATAATTTTCCACAAGTGAGTAAAGTTAATTTCACCTGCCCCAATAAAATGTTTGAAGGTAGGAACTCCTGACTAGCTGTACCAAACATAAAGAATGTAGGCAATTCGTAGAAAGAATGTAAAGAATCCAGGCAGAAACTTATCTCATAAAATCCAATTCGTCAAACGTTCTACAAAATCGTGCGACACGTGTTTGGAAGCTCGCTTTTCTTCGTCTTCACCTCCGGAGGTAGTCCCTTCGAGCTACTGGAAAAGCTCCGTGCCAGTCTGTAAGGGGTATACACCGAAAACCAATTTGTTACAATATCGCACGAGGACGTGGGAGAACGTTGCACCCAAACTGGATTGGGAGTGACTCGGCGTTTCTCGACATTGCTCGGTGTTGACGTAGACACGGAAGGTTTATCCGCGTACAGTACGACCATTCAACCAGAGCATCTTTTCGGAAAAAATGTGAAAATGAAATTAAATGTTTATGCTGTAATCTCAAAACTATAAACACCAATTAAAACCGCATATATGTTTATTACTCTGTGCACGCGTCAATGTTATGATGTAGAAAGAGGGAAGTCCAGATTTTCTGAGACGTTTCGGTTTGGATAGTCTAGTTTGGGTGAAACGACTGAATAAACAACTGCAGAATCGAAAGACAAGTAGCACGAGACGTCTGGCGCGGTACAAAAACATCCGTTTTACGACTCGACGCGGCATTGGTTGGCGAGACGCGACGGTCTCCGGCCCGTCTTCTGTCAGGTCAGGGGTGAGGGCGTATTTTATGAACGACTGGCTGGTATAAGTAACACGTGCCTCCATCAATCCTAACCTATAAGGAAAGCTAAAAATGGTTATAAATATACCCTAGATTAGACAGGATGTATAAAAATACTGAATTAAAATGCGTTTTAAATGGACTAGGATCAATAAATACAAAATGAATGCCAAAACCTCAGAAGAAAGAGAATAACAGGATAATCCAAAATAAATTATACCCATGGGTTTATCGAAATTCCTGACAAACCAAGTTCAAAATTTATGATTTTTGAACTACAGAGCAATATATGTCCTTGTACTTAAACGACGCAATGGGTGTGGTTCAGAAATGTTATTAGCGAATCGAATCGCGAATTTGGCGCAGTATTACAGAGCGAGTATTTGGATTTCCATTCAACGAGCGACGATTAACAGCGAAATCGAACCAATCGGATAGCGTCCTTTGTCAGCTGTGAAATTTACCTACCATCCCACGAGGTTTCCAACTTCCCAGTATCGAGCGCAGTCTACCGTATTATACGCAAAGCGGGAGCACTTCGACTGTCTCGATCTGAAGTTCCTTTTTCGGCCCGTTACGGTAATGCGGGAATATGAGAAATTTCCGTAGGAATCGGAAATTCCCATATTCATGTTCTCGCATCCTTGCACGTAATACTATCTGCGTGGATGAGGCTGGTACATATGACGATACTCAAAATGGCGTTTCTGTAGCTTTCGAGTTCTTTCTTCCTTGTTGGAAAACCCCTTCAAAACAGGCTTGATAACGAGGAAAATAATAAAAGTTTCAAGCAAATCTGATCAATTTTCAATTTGTGGTCGCCATATTGTGTATCATATCTTATTATTACAATGTATCTAATCTACAGAACAGATAATAATATGTAATTCAGAAAAGAAACATAACAGTCAAAAAAGAACATAATTGAAATCAGGAAGATGAATGGTTAACTTATTGCATTATCGCAAACGCTGCTCCGTTACATTTTTAAATCTAGCTAAACCTACTAAAAGGCATCGTCGACTCTCAAGTTTCAGATTATCAGATGGTATTAAGGGATTCTTGTGATGGTGACTCTTGTCTGAAAATCGTGTCATTTTCAATAAAGACTATGTTTGAAATCCACCCAAAATCCGTTGATACTTCCCTTTCATTAAGCATGAAACACCCATCTAAAATCCCACGTGGATTTAGCCTGAAAAACTAGGTCAAGTACTAACAGGTGTCTAAAATCGCTCAATATCATATGCGATCACATTTTAGGATTTTGAGATAAATCCTCCCGTAGAAGGATTGCATAGTATTATAAGATTCGTAAAAACAGTTCTTTATTTACATATGCCTAATCCCCGTGAAGATTTTGGTGAAACTCTTTTGGTTTTTTAAGAAAGTCTACAGATTTTACAAACCTCTGAAAAGATCTCATACGCCCCTACGTTACTACTTGAATTGTCATTATCAAACTTTCGAGGGGGAAAAAGCGGCTTTCGACTCACTACTCCTCTATCCTCCCTTAGATTATGTGTCAAAGGCGTTCAAAGTGGGAAGCAAAGTAGGGGAATGCTCGTTAACGGGAGAGTCTGACGGATTAGGGATTACTACTTAAACCTCTTATATTTATTTTAAAACATCGGTAATTTAAGAACAATAATGTTTGAAATTGATCATCAAATATTCTGGTAACGTCTCTATTCTGTTACAAATATTATGAAAGATGTAGTTTAATAATAACTTACATTATCAAAAGTTGATGAAAATAATTAGGTGTTTTATTTAAGAAAAAATATATAATTATTCAATAGGTATTATTTACTAGTTTATCAAAACCATTCTTAAATATTTTTATATTTTGTTGTTTCTTCAATTCAACAAAATTACCTATATATTTTTACCAGAATACTGAAAATTCGAATGCGATATTAAATGCTCTCGAGTATAAGTCTGAATGTAATCGTTAAGTCGTTCGTGAGAACTGTCCGCCAATTAATTCGAAGCTTAACTAAAATTCCAAGTTGAGAAATCCTAAACAAATCCTGGCAAGTGTCCAAATGGTTGCTGGTCTTTCCAGTACAAGTATTAGCCAAAAACCGCAAAAGTCATTTGATGCTATCAATATAGCACAGAATTAAATTTTATAAAAATTATTGCGAATCCCACGAAATTCTATGGAACAAAAATTATATGTAAAACGTTATGAATAAAAATTCAGTGAAAATGTCCAGTTTTGCTGAGGCATTTTATGTTATTATGCGATATTTTTTCAATCAAGCACACAATAATATTGAAAATATCATAGAACTTGTATTTATCTTGTGAATTCTAAAGTTGTCTTGAAATTAATACCAAAAAAGCAAATTTTTAGAAACAGTTCATGGCAGGACAAACTGATGGTTATTATTTGGCATTCTAAGTACAGAGTTAGTTGAACCTGCTGATTATGTACACGGTATCATATTTTCTAAATTCAAAATGGCGGATACGATTTCTAAAAATGATGATTTACCATATTAAATCTCCCATTTTGATTTTTGAAAATCTGTCGCGATATACGCAGTCAGTAATATTAAAAACCGCTGCGCACCAGATATTCAATAAAATTATGATTTTTAATATTATCTGGACCATATGGCATCCACCATTTTGAATTGTGAAAATCTGATACTGTGTTCGTAATGTGGAAACACAAAAACCCCTATTATTAGGAAAGGGTCAAAATTTGGCATATCTTTATGTTCGATTGGTCGAATGTGTATAAAATTCGAGATAAAAAAGAAATGTTCCGACAGATTTCATTATTTTGAAGTTCTTATCGGGATCTCCAAATAATTTTCTACGTGCAATCTAAATTTCCAATGGAATCGTTTTTATTGCTGACCGAACGTTTACTTTAACCGGAATCCACTAGCAGCTTGGGATCAAACAGTCTCGGAACAAATGCGCCACAATGACGCGAAATCCTAAATCGAACTTTCAGTAGCCGTGGATTAGTTTCTCAGTTCAAAGTAAACGTTATCTTGAAAAGTAGTCGAAATGGTCGGAACGCTCGAAATGTCGCTAAAGATTCTCTCGGTTGTAGGCGAACGCGCTTCTCATTTCACGGAGGTACGTACTCTTCTGTCGAAGGAACGCAATTTCGTTCTCCCGGTGGAATTTCAGCTTAAAGAGAAAGGGCGAAGCTGAAGGGGCGAAAGAGGGATGGGTCTCGGAGTCGTTAGAAAATCGCGCGACGAAGCAGCATCGGGGAAGGTCTGATAATAGGAAGGGCAAGGGAAGGAACCGTGGGAGTTTAAGGTGCTTCAAAAGGTCTTGCATGCAAAACATGGATTTTAGCTTAAGGGGATACGCTTCGCTCCGTGTGAAATTTCGAATTCTTACCTTCCGCGCCGATGATAATTAAATTTTTACGGTAGTTTAATCTTTCTGCACAGCCAGGAAATTCGATAATCGAATCGGTTATCTAAATTTTTTATCGCGCGTCTCATCCTAATAATATAAAATGAAGTACCACGCCATATCGCGAATCGATGCGGATTTAAAGAGGAGTGTGTGAAACAATCTTTCTCCCCTTCAATGATAAACTTGAAAAGTCGATAAATTTCATTGTAAATAACTGAAATAAACCCAGTTATAATATGCTAGGGTTTTATTACACAATGCTTATATAAGGAAATTCTGCAGTACACCCATCAATATTTGTTCTAACCTTTTCAACACCCTTCCAAGAAAATGTGTTTTTCGAGGGTTTTCAAAACAAATTCAAAATTGTGTAATTCTTATTGGTATTGTTAATACTTCGGAATAATTTGATCACGTGGAAAGATATAACTCATTGAAGATTAAAATTATCTAAGTAGTAACCGTTCCCACCTACCATAAAAATACGGGTCGAACTGTTACTACTTACATTACTACATTTTTCTAAGTAGTATCAGTCGACATCAAATCTTCTCCGCCGCATTTGACGCATGTTACTACTGGTAATGTCGAATGCATTTAATCAGTTTCAATAAATATTATTTCATGATGGCTATGGCCGTCAAAAGATAATTCTATCAATTAACCAATCGCACTTAAAGAAATTTACGTGTGTCGAAAATTTTAAATGAGCGTAAAAATATACGATCTTTCCGTACATTCTAATTAAGATAATGATCGTCGTTACGCTAAAGGATGTCTTTGGTCTACGAAACGATCGAGCCGATTTTCCCCGCAGGCCGCGAAACTTTCGCCATAATTCCGCGAGGAACGAAACTCCTCTACAAGGACGATTATTGGTAACTATTAACTGGTAAAGTTTTCCGGGCCCACGCATGCTTAAGAACACGAATTGAACGTGCATAGACATATATATGACTTTGCCTAGTAGCGTTCAAAATTTATAGCAGCAATATTGCGGTACGTGTTTTGGTTAAAGCTGGTGTTAAGGGTGTCGCGGAGTTTTTCCAAAGTTATTTCTGAATTTATTAAATGGCTTTAATAAAGTTTCAACACCTCCTTGACGTCACGATATAATGGACTCGTTAGTCTTTTTGTAAGTTCTTCAGAACGATCCTTTGAAAACATAGAATTGCGTAGCTCTCGAGTATATTGCTTTAATCAATAGTGTCTTTGAAAACATTTCGACGGACAAACTGAAGATGGATCCTATTTAAAAGAGATAACTTTTTGACGGCTGGAAAATAAAACTGAAATATCAGGAGGAATAAAATAACTCGATCGCAGCAGATATATTTTCACGACTATCCGAGAGGCGTGCAAATTATTTTTGGCCAAGGAAAATGTAAAATCGATTTTTTTTGACTTGAGGATCCATGGTACGACGAAGAGTATATGAACGACGTTATCTTTACCGAGCTCAATCGTAAATCGTCCAGCACGAGAAAATATGAAAATACGCAGTTCCACTTCCCGCTCTGGAATTACAGCCATCGCCGTTGCTTTGCGAAAATACGACCGATATTTATGGTTCTTGCGTTTTTGCATTTCAGATGCGAGTGTCGCGAGGAACATCGGATTTTGCGACTGTGGGAGGAGCTGCATTTTAAATAATTCGAACAATGACTCGTGGAGAAGTGTGCGAGGCGCTCTGCTCCTACGAGTGTATCGGGCGTAAGCTTTTAAACCGAACGGTCGAGACAATTTCTCATCTCCGAAAGTGTTTTCATCTCATCCAAAGCGAGAAACACTTCCTCGCGGAGAGAAAAATCCCCTTTGGAAAAGCATCGCTTGCATCCTTTCGTTTCCTTTCATCGAAAAATCGTTCATTTCCTTTTCTTACGCCGGAACGATTTACCGTTTTCTTCCAGTTCAGCGATAATGAATCTCCTAATTGAAGAAGGTCCTTCAACGGACCCGAGTCCATGAGTAATAAATGGAAGGCAAAATGAATCGGCCCCGCCTTTGGAGGCAAAGGGCTCCAATAAGTGCGCGCGTATTTCAAACGAGCGTACAAATGAACAAGAACGAAGTCGAACGAACGAGTGGCGCTGGTTGCGGGGGGGGGGGAGGAAATACGTTTGGTAAGTATGCAGGGTCAAGTGGCAAATATTAGTACGAAAATCGGCGTTCGTGAGCTTGCGAGGAAAGCTGCTTAAACCACCCTTCCCATGTTTCCCCCTTCGAAAACCCGACTCCCTCCGACGGCTTTCAGGGCAGCCGCTGAAATCCCGTCCAATTCCCAGACTCGGAACCACCTTGGCCAAGTTGCCGCACTCGACGTAGTCGGCGGTTAAAGCTCAAAACGGATCTGGTAGCGCGACCTCCTGTTATCGTCTACCAACCGACGTGCTCGTTTGCTGTACCGCACGTACTCGAATGGATAGGACTGGGGAGGCAGTGGGTATGGTCCAAAGGGAGAACAGAGAAATTGGGGAAAGACAGAGAGAGCTTTAGCTAAATGTACGGTCAAAAGTGGACATATATGTACCGTCGCATCGAAGCTGTACAGTCCCTACCGATTCCTACCCGTTACCCTATCCAATGCGGCCCTTCGCCGCTCACCCATTCCCGACACTCGCCAACGATTCGCGCTAATGCGAACTAATTACGGGCAGACCGGAAATTAAAAGTGTGGACAAGCCACAGTCGGCTTGCAACGAGTGGGCTGTATAACCTTCCGTCGACCATTTCGTGGTTTCTGCCGCTCGAATAATTCCGGCGGAATTTAAGTTTTCCGCCATTCCCCATCGTCGTTTAGTGCTAATCGGTTAAATTTGTAACTCTGCTTTCGCCTCGTTTCAGTTACTCTCTTCCCTCTCTCTCTTTTCTTTTATCTACATTTGCATGTAGTTTCGATATCGAAGTACACATAAAATATTAGGGTATTGCAATGTTCATTTTGGGAATGGTACACAATACTATTCACTGCATATCTTTGATAAAGTGTATTTTGATACCAGTAAGTAAAATATAATTCTACGTCTCGCTTTTTGAAATGCGATAAGGTCATTTTGGTGCATAAAATAAAATTCTTGCTTACTAGTATCAACAATAATTTTTCATAAAAAATGTGCGTGGATTTCGTGCGTGGTTTTTGTGTGCTTAAAAATGATGTTACACACGAATGCTGCCCCTCGAGTGACAGGTGATGCCGGACGCAAAGTGTGGCGTAAAATCGAATTTTAATCACGAGTGTCGAAAATTTAAGAGACAGCGTATTGTATTATTACAATTGAGTGTCCGGATAGAAAAACGCCTTAGCCGCACGGTCTGACTCATCGTAAGTAGTAACAGCCCGTTTCGCAGTTTTTTGCATTTATCTTGTTTCGCTTTATAGATAGCAATGTGCCGCCATTGACAAAGTTGTAGGTATTGAAAATATCTTAAATTTATGAAGTCACTTGTTTCGATTCGATGAAAATTTTGTCCAGGGGAGCCTTCGGAAGTCGTGTTTTTCCTACGTCCAACCGGACAGCTGTCGCGACCGTCAGCTGCACGGGACGAAATTTCGTGTTCCTACAGCTCCACGAAACGCGATAAGTTTCGAGGCCCTGTGGCTCGATGCTTACCGAGAGCACACGTCGCCAAATTAGAGTGTAGAGTACTCCCCAGCGGTGTCGCTGATGCTCCACTGTATGCCGAGACCGATTATCTCCGAGTGGAGTTCTGAGAGCTCCACTATAGAGAAAATATGGAGTCCGCTAAAGCGAACAGTCGAGCGGACGTTATCCCAGTATCGAGTTATTCGCGCTGTGTACATATATATAATCGCCCTGTGACGCGCCTCGTGCATTTGAAGCTAATATATACTATTATTATATATATATGTATATATTAGTAAATCTATAGGTTATGTTCGCTCTCGTATACAGTATAGAACCTCGGGACTTCCAAAGTGACGCAAACCAGCATATACATCACAGAATTTTTAAATAAATTGTTTAATTTATAACAATCTTATTAGGGATTCACCACCGATGAAAGATTTCAGATCTAAAACCTTGTTTCCATGAGAGTTTTGATTGGAAAAAACATTGTTTTAATTGGAATTTCACCACCGGTGGAACATTTCAGATCTAAAATCTTATTTCGATGAGAATTTCACCATCGATGAAAGATTTCAGATCTAAAATCTTATTTTGACTTGATTTTCACCACCGTTGGAACATTTCAGATCTAAAACTTTGTTTCGATGAAAGTTTCACCATCAATGAAAGATTTCAGATCAAAAACATTGTTTTGATTGGAATTTCACCACCGGTGGAACATTTCAGATCTAAAATCTTGTTTCCATGAGAATTTCACCATCGATGAAAGATTTCAGACCTACAATCTTATTTCGACTTGATTTTCACCACCATTGGAACATTTCAGATCTAAAACTTTGTTTCGATGAGAATTTCACCATCGATGAAAGATTTTATCGATGTCTGATTGAATCAAGTTCCCATTACTGACTGTGTACCAATTACTGACTGTGTACCTGACCATGTACTAATAGTTTATCATGTACTGACTATGTACCAGTGACTAACCATGTACCTATTACTGACAAAGTACCTATTTCTAATCATGTCATAATCAATGACGATGTAACAACTATGACTATGTGCCTATTACTGTTTGTGTACTATAAATACTAACCATGCTCCCATTACTGACCACGTTCCATTTATTGACCGTGAACCTATTGTCGCTGAATCCTAAACTGTGGTAAAAATTGTAAAATTCAAAATGCGCTGTGGCCCAGAAGAAAGAAAAACATACAAAAAATTTAAAAGTAGTTAAATTCGCCTAAAATTGCGTATTGATCAGTTTTGGGGGGTTGAATCATAATCTCTGGTCGAAATTGCAACATTCAAAATGCATGCTGGGATAGAAAAGAAAAAAAAGTCCCAAAAATTTTTAAAAATAGTTAAATCTGGATGAAATTGCACAATTAAGGATTTTTAGGTCATTGAATGATAATCTGTGTTCAAAAATTCAAAATCCGCGGTGGGCCATAAGAGAAAAAAAGTACCAAACATTAAAAACGACTGAAATTGCAAAATTATAATTTTTGGGGTTAATGAATATTATAATGTGATAAAAATTGACAAATTAAAAATGTACTATGGATCAGAGGAAATACTATATCAAAAATTCAAGAAGTATTTAAATTCGGCTGAAATTTCGTGCGTGGAGAAATGTTCCTTATTGTGAGATCTGTTTTCTTCTTTTCCTTCAAGAAACATGTTCATACATTATAAACATACTTGTGGCAAATTATTTGTTTCATCATTTTTTTAGATTGTTGAATCATAGTTTTTAAAATGTAGTGAAAAATATCCTTGTATCATTTTTTGTGTGCTACAATTATATTAGATTGCATACCGGTTTTTAGTAACGTGATAAATTCAAATATTTTGTACTTTATAAAATAATTATTAATTTTTAAAAAGATGTTCAATATAAAAAAAAGTTATTAATGCTGTTTCTTTTTTAATGAAGTAAATTTTGAAAATACGAATAAAAATTTGCCTTTTTCATACAGCCTTTGGAAATAGTACTTTTCGATACAAGGGTGTAAAAGTTTTTTCTAACGGATGTGCGAGTTGCGGCCCGAGCCGAAGGCGAGCGTGCGGAAAGTGCTCTTAAAAATAAAAAAATCACTTTATGCATCACTTTACGTACGCTGTAATAAAATGAATTTTATTACATCGATTTTCAAGAATATCATCATCTATATATATGAACTTTTTCATTTTACTGCAACAAATTAATTAAAATAAACTGTTAGGAAACAAGTTTTAAAAAATGGCATTCGATATACATACGAGTAACTTTACCGTGATAGGTTGTTATTTTTATAAGGAAAAAGGAGAAAACGAATAATAAAAACGAATAAAACACGGTTTTTTATATGACGCACAATGTTAATTGTACGTATATGTTTTTATATATGTGCATAATGAGATGGCATACTCGCAGTGTATCATTACGCGCAGCGCTGCTAGTGGCTCCCAGTGGAATCTTATTCACTCTGCGCATCGAGCATGGAGCATGCACGTCTCTAGTTGGAATCGGCAGGTCTCGATCTGTTATCGAGTCGTACTTTTACCAAGGTGGAGTTCTGAGAGCTCCACGACCGAGACATCGCAACCGCATAGATATAGGACGAATCGAGCTATCGACGCTCGCCTACCGATAGAGCTGTAGGAACACGAAATTTCGTCCCGTGTGGCGACAAAAAGCGATATCCCAATGTCCCCCTGGACACAATTTTCATTGAATCGGAACAAGTGACAGCTCAAATTAAAGATATTTTCAAAACCTACAACTTTCTCAGTAGCCGTACGTTGCTATCTATCAAGAAAAATGAGATAAATGCAAAAAACTGCGGAACTTGCTGTTACTACTTACAATGAGTCAGACCGTGCGGCTAAGGCGTTTTTGTTTCCGGGCACTCAATTGAGCACTTTCTAATTGACAATATCAATAAAGACATATATATTATTATTATTATTATTATTACCATGTATAATGTCAGAAACTTACAAATTGGTTGATTAGATCTTTTCTTACATTATAATATCTCATTTTGAGCATATATTGAGACAAAACTCTACTGTGACGAGCGCAAAACATTACGTCATCGCATTAAAACATTATCGTTGCGTCACAATGAATCTCGACGCGTGTCTAGTACCGTATGATATTAGATTTCTGGATGCCTTAATACGAATCTGGAAACACCATCTGGGTGAGAGGAGAAGATAAGTGAGAGAAAGTGACGGTAGCTGCGACAGTTTGAAGGCAGCTAATTAGCAGAGCTTGTACCCGGAGCGGAATCTACCGAAAATTGTAATCTCTCAAGCATAGATAAATTGTAGTAATAAATTTTCTAAAATAAAAATACATAAAAATTGCTTTTTCAATGCTGGCTATTGAAATGGAAAATTGTTCGTCGTAGCATACAATAAAATGTGGATATTAATAAATTTGAATTTTGAAAATGGGAATTTAGTGTCCACTGATCCACTTTTTCCGTTTAAAGTAATACACAGCTGTAGGATTCCTGCAAAACAAAAAGTCATGGAGCCATGTTTGCAATCTTATTTCACTTAGATGAAGCTTAAAATATGTACTCATTTTCAACTGCAAACTCCATGTACCATAAGAGTATATTCAAGAAACATTATATAGAAAGATAAAGACGTAACCCGAAAAAATTTATATAAAACGAAGCTTTCCTCCGAGTTATATAAATTTTCGTTAAAACATTGTTTTTTTAATTTTCTTAATATCATACTAGGATCTAATAACATCGGTGAGCAACATCTAATGTGACATGACTAAGTTGCGGCTCGTGGACACGGAAGTTAACAATGTAAAGTTGCAGGGATAGCTTCTCCGACACTGATTATAAGTTAACCCATGATTAAATCACAAAAAGTTAGGATTTAATTAGTTAATCTAAACTTTACTCTGTATTTAAATTCCCAAAGGTAAAATTGACTATCTTTACCGTGAAGCATCACGGAAAAATCATCTTGATTACCTAAATGCTAATAAGCCGCAATTCAAACGATATAGACGAGGATGGCAAAGAAAATAATGGTGCCATTATGAACAACCATTGTCGACAATGAGAGTGGTCATGATGAAGACAATGACCAGGAGAAAAACTTGAATGATGAGGAAAATAATGATGATGTAACTGATAATGATAACAATAACGACGGTAAGAATGACGATGATGATGATGATGACGAAGATGATGATGAAGACGACGATGATAGAGCTTGTGTGAACGAGAAGGATGATGACCATACGAGGACGACACCGATTGTGAAGATGAGGATGACTACAGAGAAAACAATGATGACATCATCGATAATGATTACAATGTCGACCGGAACGACAATGATGTTGTCGATGATGTTGATGAGGATATCAAAGATAAAGACGATGTTGACGAAGCTGCTGTCGAAGGTTACGGTGATGAAGATGATGGTGTCGATGTAGATGGCTGTCACGAGAAGGATGATAATGACGAGAAGGTTAAAGATGACGATATCGATGAAGGTGGCTATGATAATGACCATGATGTTCATTACGACGAAAACGAGCAGGATGATAAACGACGAGAATATTGAAGATGTCGATGTCCATGAAGGTGACTATGATAATGACCATGATGTTTGTTACGACTATAACAACGTTAACAATGCGGACGAGGATGAAGATGATGATGAAGATGATGATGATGAAGATTATGATGATAAAGATGATGATGAAGGTGATGATGATGAAGATTATGATGATGAAGATGATGAAGGTGATGATGATGAAGATGATGATGATGAAGATGATGCTGATGAAGATGATGATGATAAAGATGATGATGATAAAGATGATGATGAAGGTTATGATGATAAAGATTATGATTATAAAGATTATGATAATGAAGATTATAATGATGAAGATTATGAAGATGAAGATGATCATGAAGGTGATGATGATGATGATGATGAAGATGATGATGAAGATGATGGTGATGAAGATGATGGCGATGAAGATAATGATGAAGATGATGGTGATGAAGATGACGATGAAGATGATGATGATGAAGATGATGATGTTGATGATGATTGATGATGATTGATGTTCATTATGATATTACTAATGTTGATGCTGTAGACTATGATGGCGAGGATCACGATGTAGTAGTGGTGATTGTGACGAGGCCAATGACTATGATTATCGAAGATAATGCTAATGTTGTCGACAATGATAAACAAAGATGGCGCCGTTTACGGCAATAATGATGACAATGATCTTACGACAACGTTGCATCTTACAAGTTATTAATTGATGGAGGTCCATTTTAAGGGCAGTGTGAATTAATACCAAAGGCTGTGATATGTCTTCTGTAGTCGGACAAACGCCATGGAAGCTAATATTTAATAAAAATACAAATCGAACAAAGAACCTGTTCAATCTTGAATAAAGTCCCAAAAATGCCTATGAATTACCCACAAATTCAATTCCTGAGAACGGCACGTATCTCCACCGAACGAAACCCAACTGTGCGGGTGTGCATATTCGAGCAGCAAAAATGCTCGCGCTCTAATTTAGACCCGCCTGGAAAAAAGGCTAACCCCTCGGGGGTGGCCCGTATATCTCATATAAGAATTCCACACATTTCTATTTTCGATGCAATAATAACTGGTTGCAATCTCGCAGCAGCCCGTGAAGGCGGGAACTCGGTGAAACGTAAGTTTCTCATTTCCGGGAGGCGCGTTTCCGGCTTAAGTCGTCCGCGTGCGTAAAATAGCGCGACTGCTGCTGCTGTTGCTGATTCTGGTACTGCAATACCTACGCGGCTTGCTCGTTTCTTATTCCTCGTTTCTACGTCGGGCTTACGTCGAGTAACGTACTCTTCGCGCGTCGGAATATCTGCGGTACGTGATGCTCTTGAATAAACATGTTGCAGCAACGCGTAAAGCAAATCTAAGTACATGCCTGGAAGGTCGTCACGCAAGAAGTCACAACTCTGTGCACAAAAAATTCTTACCCTGACAAAGGAAGTCTACGAAAAATAGGAAAATTAACCAATTTTTACCATTATTCTATTCACTCTGAATTATTTGCTGTGGCATTGTAATTTTGAAAAGAAATCGAAAATTAAAAAAGAATCGTTAGGTTCACATTGAATTTTGAAATATTTATGAAATTGTAACATCTTATTAACCCATTAAGTCACAAATATCGTCAATTTTCAATGTATTTTCTTTCATTTTTTTTCATACTACAAGTGCCAAAAAAAATATCGATTCACCATATCCGACATAAAATTTCATGTTTTTTCAGAATATGACCACGGAATTTGTCTACGGTTAATGCTTAAAAGGTTATAAACAATTTATTGCAAAAAAACGCATTCTTTTTACTGAAAAAAATTGTAGATCTAAGATTAAAAATTAAACAAAAGATAATATACCCATCCGATTCCACATAGAAAAGTATTTTCTAGGCCTAAACTTTAAAATGCATTTAATACAATTTTGAAAATAAATGTAAAAGTATCCAAAATGACGGCGCAAAGACGAATTTTTTATTTGAAAATGATAGACTACTGGAATGATGCTGAATAAAAAGTTCTTAGAATTGACCAAAGAATATGTGGAAATTTTTTACAATTTTCAAAAACTAAAATACTTGAAAATTGAAAAAATCAGAGCATTTTTTCCTAATGTCTGTCAATTTTAAATTAAGTCCCAAATATCATCAATTTTCAATGAAATTTCATCCACTGTTTTTTCGCAATGCGACAGACATTAGGAAAAAATATTGTTGAACAAAAAATTTTTACATTTAATCAACGAATACACTGAAATTTTTGCAGAATATTTGATGATTTTTTTTTTTAATTTTTCAAAATTTCGAGATTTTGAAAATTGTAGAAAATTATCAAAAAATTCCGAAAAACATATTCTTTGGTCAATTCTAATAACTTTTCGTTCAACAACATTTTTTCCAATAGCCTATCATTTTCAAATAAAAAATTCCTGACTTTTTTGACGATTTGTTCGTCACTGTGCCGCCATTGTGGATATTTTCAGCATTATTTTCAAAATTGTAATACATACATTTTAAAGTTTAGGACTCGAAAACACTTTTCTATGTGAAATCGGATGCGTATATCACCGGGTTCTTATAAAAATGTTAGATCTAAAATTTGTTCAGTTAATAATTTTTTTGCAAAAAATTGTTTATAACTTTTTAAGCATTGATTTTAGACAAATTTGGTTGCCGTATTCTGAAAAAGCATGAAATTCTACGTCCGATGTGGTGTACGGATATTTTTTTTTGTACTTGTAGTATGAAAAAAAATGGAAGAAAATTCATTGAAAATTGACGACATTTGGGACTTAATGTGTTAAAAAAAAAGATTAACATACAAAATTGACGATTAACAATCAGTTAACTAGTAGTGCTCTCAAATTATTTTCAAACATTGATATGATATTTAAATCAAATTTAACAAAATTTTCCATTGCTATAATTAACTTTCGAATTGCCGTCATGGACTCATTGTAAATCTGTTAAAACTGTTTTTCGCGAGTAAGAGAGATCTTGTGTGCTTTTACAGAAGCAACAAATTTTTTACACTAATACCTAACCGCAAAGTTAACTCACAATAATAAAACATTGCAATCCCTACTGATAAAATTATGACTGACAGCTCACATGAGCGATATACGGCAGCAACAATTTATCTTCAATTTCATTCGAAACTGTCAGGACTAATTTACTGTCGCGCAAAATTGATAACACTCCTAGTTAACAAATTTGCTACCTTTATATCAACTGACCATTTTAGCCATGACAGCAAATTTTTAGCAATGCTAACAGATTTTTCATTGTATATCACATGTAACTGCTTTTGTTAATGAATAATCTAACGATGCTGTATTTCATCCCAATTGAAAATATTTTTTTAAATTATAACTTTAATTTTAATAAATATAATCGCAAAAAGGTGCAGCATATGCTTGCATTATTTATAAGTAGTACATGATTAAGCTATTTCAGATTTTCAATATGAGATCGAAAATTGTTAAATCTTGTTTAAAATCTGCTAGTTTTATATAATAGATAGTTTTATATAAATTATTTTCTGACCAATCTAACCTTTAATTTCTATGCTGATGAAAAAGAGTATAACATAATAATCACAAAATTATAATAAAATAATTTAACAATTCACAAAAATGTATATAATTGGTAATAACAAACACGAGGATTCTGATATAAAAACAAAAAAATATAGCAGACTTCGGCGCAGTTTATTGTTCGTAAAATTCCTTGTATGGGCATGTTATGAATTTACAATCTCAGATATTTCTAAGTTTAGTTACTGGTATCTTCTCTCATAGGCATACGTTCTTTGCTTTTCAACATACCACGAGAAATTACAAAATTCACCTATATACGTGGTAAAAATAAAATTGGAATTTTCCAGCATTTTTCCAATATTTAATTTCAACATTCTTTTAAAATTCCAAGTCAAATACTTCGCGTAAAATAATAATATTCATATAAATACTGTTTTATTGATAATGCAAGGTTTCAATTATATTTATTCTTATAAATATTACGCTAAACATTTTGAAACGAGCTCAACTCGATGGAAAAATATACGTGCAATTTTAGAAATATAAATTTTAAATGTCACGTTTGTGCATAATTTCAGAATAAAAATATACTGTATGTAAAGAAAGATATTGCATAAAATAACAACGAATCTAAAAAAAGGATCGCAACATAGTTTATGCATTCATCAGTGACATATTTTTGTTAGAAATATTTATTTATTAATAAAAAATCAATTGGTAGTATTAATTTTTTTTTTAACAAGTAGTAAAATGCCAGTAAAATATTAGCATAATTATATTAATCAAAATATTGATTCTGCTAATCTATTAGTTAAAAATAATATTTGAATAATGAAAAGGTAGTTTTTTATATTTTATTAGCAATATTTATTGCCAACCGAATGAGTAACCAGCTTGATTTAGTAGAATAAGTAACCCATATAATTTACTAGTTTTGAAACAGATTTACAGAACGCAGTGACAAATTTGAATATCGATTTATCTTATGTTCGAAAAGTGTAAAGCAACAAATTTATAGACTTATTATTTTGGAATAAAAATTAATTATTTTCTTACATTTTTATAAATCCATTTTTTACAAAATATATTAGACATATTGATATTCTTCAGATTGATTATAAAAATAAACATCCAAAATTAAATATTCAAAATAATTTTATACTGTATTTGAAAAAAGAATGGTGTAGTAAAATAAGTAGCATTCAAAAAATAAAATAGATATAAAAAACAACAATTTATTTTGAATAAAATTGTTTGAAACACTTCAATCACTTTAAACATTTAATTTCATAAAACGTTTCAATCAGATTAAATGGTTTGAGTTTTCAAAATAGGTTACCTTATCGATTGAATAGGATTCGATGTGGCTGCTGGTGTTATTTTATCAAAATTATATTTTAGAATATTTTTATAATTAAATCTTAGTTTTCCCGTATTCATTTTTATAACATGAATTTAATTAACGCCTAAAAATTAAATTTTTAAGACTCTTGATTTGCAACAGGTAGATAGTTTAATCATTTATGTAAACAATAAAGAACAATCGATTCTATTGAATCTGAAAATCTTGAAAATTTTGAAGAACTTTAATAACAATTATATTTTTTATAAATTTAGTTCGTGACAATGCCCATGTTAATTGGGTGCGGGTCGAAAAAACGACAAATCAAAAAGCCGACAGGTCAGAAACTCAAAGTGAAGGAAACGGAAATCCAGAAGTGGAAAATGACAAAACCGACACTTCAAAAAATGACTGTCCGCTTGTCAATGTGTCTACTTTTTGATATATCGGCTTTTTGAGTATCGGCTTTTCGACTGTCGGCTTTGTGATTGTCGGTTTTTTTCAGCTTCTGGCTTTTTTATAGGTCGATTTTTGCAGCTGCACCCTCGTAAAAAATCTACATAATCCGGTTTAGTTTTATGAATTAGGTACTATAGAACAAAGGTATACACTGTACCAATCCAACCAATTTGGTTATTGCAACGAACTAATTGGGTTATCGCTATCCAACCATTGTATTAACCAGATTGGTTGCTTATTAAATAGCATGGTTTCTGTAACTGAATCAACTTGGTTTTTCCGAAGGAAGCACTGTAGAACATATATACACATTATACCAAACCAACCATTTGGTTAAATATGTGAAATAGAGAATAGGGTAGCAAAAAAAAGCTTCAACCACAACCACACAGAGAATACAACGTCTTTGTTCTCAGATAATTGAGAAATCTCAAATTCCTAAATTCTTTCCAAACTTGCCCAACTTCATATGAAAAATAAATAATAATAGCCGAGCATATATTCTAACGGATAATAGGATATCTGTCCCACCGAATTAAATCCAACCTGACAATAAAAATGATTCACGTTTTACGTAGTATATTTATGCTCTCTTTTCCGGCCATTTGCTTGTTTACATGTAGCCATCTGTTTGTAAACAGCAGCGCGCCCTAATATAAAATGCAGTTGGCACAGTTTATTCTCCTCTCTTATCAACATGCGGACGGTAAATAAAGCGAACCGCAGATGGATTCGGACAACTCGCAATGAAGTCCCGGTCGACTTCCTACGGAAGCTTTCGAGTCCCCACGTAGCCATCTCCGGTCGACAGAGACGCGATAGAAAGAAAATATAAGACAGAAAGTAAAGAAAAGAAAAAAATGCGAATAAAAAAAAATCGACGATGATAGTCGCAAAGAGGAGTCGCGAAGACACATCGGGGGATGACAAAGAACATAAATCAGCCGCAGCAACGAAAGTAGATGCGTCGGTGATTCTACACAGAAGATGGTGGGAGTTGTATATGTAACTTCAAGACGTTCTAGGGACGTAGTTCAGGAATACACGGTACACTATAAATGGTAATGGAGAGCGGTCGTTGTTTCCCCCCTTGAACTGTATATAAGCGGGAGCGAGAGGGAGGGAACGATAGCGGAAACAGACAGAAAAAGAAAGCGGTCGAGGCGGGACAACGGAGGTGGTTCGAAAATGTAATATTTCTTCCTGCTCCGGCGTAAATAAAAGCGTCGTCGTACCGACATTGGACTTTCGCCGTAGGGCCTTTATCCCTACTTTTCCCGCCTATTTCGTTTATCTCCCCTACATTAATTTATAGAGATCCTCGTTTGGAGATACGGGCCACTTACGTTAACTGCTCTTGCAATTTTTTAAAAATCTTCAACTGTTCTTTATCTCTTTGTTTCTCTCGTAATTTTTCCGAAATGCTTTCAAAAGAATAATAAAGTAATTATAACAGTAAACTCGTTACGTACAATTTTATATTTTTACAGAGTTAGGTTACACCAGTTAATTTGCATGAACAAAACGAACGATTTCGAGTACCTCAACTGGTATGTTCTAATAACCAAATTACAGTAGAGTCCCGGTATATTTGCGTCTCGCTATATTTACGTCCCAGCATATTTGCCCAGTTCCATCTCGTTATATTTGTCCGTCGCCGCTCCCTTTTCCCCCCACCTTGCGCGCTGGGGCCTCAAGAAGGGCCTGTTGTGACGTCACGAACGTAACGCGACTGAAAAGAGTGGGAGAAGCAGCGCTCCCCTTCTTTTGCAAAATATAAGGCAAGGAACCGAGCAAATATACCGGGACTCTCTTGTATTGGGTTCTAATATTGAATACTTACCACCCAACCATTGCAGCCAAACCAATCAGGTTTGATCAGGGAATTTGTTTCGGTCCGATTGGGTTGAAAAACAAACCAAAAATTAGGATATACCAGGAGGTTCGATTGTCCGTTGTCGTTGACTACAGGCTATCAAACCGACCAAGCTAAACCTAAATTTTGGTTTGAAAAATAAGGCTATTTCGGTGCTAAACCATCAGGTTCGGTTGTCCCAACCAAACGATTTTGGTTAACTCAAATGTCATATTTTTATAACCGAATACTTTATATCTTATATTGAATACTGACAACCGAACCTACCCACCCAAACAGTACATCGAATAACAAGAAATGGTAAGACATCAAGTTTTTTAAAAATATTAATTATAAGTTTTAAAAATATGAACAATAAATGTGCCATTGACAATAAAGTCCTGGAATCGATTAAATGCGTCGGGATCGGCGCTCTTTTACCGTAAAGTTCATAAACTTGGAGCGGACTCGAGAAAAGTCATGGAAAGCGACTTTATCGGAGAATCAGCGAACTGAGAGACCAAGAAGCTGCGTCCCATTACATTTTGTTACCCAGCTTAGTTCGGTGGGGATATTCCATAAATTTATGAAAATCCGGAGCGCGCAGCGGCATATACTCTTGAGTTTCGGGAACTCCCCAACTTGGAAAGGCATATTTTCCCGCTTTTAGCCGGAGACTTCGATCGATATTTTTCATTGTCCCGATTTCAAATTATATCGAGAACATGTTTATAGGACTAAGCGCGTAATTTATGCATCGTTGCGTTGGTATAATACGCGCGTGTAAATACTCGAGTTACTTGTGCATTGCGGAAGCAAAAAAAATTTTGCTCCGTCAAGTGTATATCTGCAAATGACGTGAAAAGAAGTGAATACGCCGACGAATCGATTTTTTTTTCTTTGCAAAATCCGTACAATTTTAGGTCACATCGCTTCAAGGATAAATAGATTTTCCCGGTACTTGATCAAACTGAATAAAACGTTAAGAAATGTGGAATTCGATTTATTCCAACGTTTAAAGACATAATCGGAATTCTATGTTTTATATTTCCATCAGAACAGGAAATTTTGGAAATTATTCCAAGGTGTTTGCGAGTATTTAATTTTTTATAATAAATTTTCTGTTATCTCGTCTTAATAAATCTTAGATACAAGAGACAAGAGATGTATTTTGGTAAATATCATATAAATGTGTGAAACCATTGATAATAATGGTGAGGATGACAGTAAAATAATACGAATATAGGGTGCATCTAAAAACCCCGATAAGTCACAAAACAGACACTTAAAAAACTCGACATTTCAAGATACAGACATTCAAAAACCAGACATTTATTAATAGGTGAATTCTAACTGTGTTTAATAAATAATCCGGGGGTCAAACTGATTTGACCTTCAAGTGACCTAAAAAATTAATCCCTCCGTCAAACATTTTAGTGACCTTCCAGTGAAACCTCAAGGACGTCGACCCGAGATCATTTTTTATATGTAGTGTGGTTTTTGCATGTCTGTTTTTTTCAATGTCTGGTTTTTGAATGTCGGTTTTTTGAAAAGTCTGTTTTGTGATTTGTCGGGTTTTTGAGATGCACCCCGAATACTTAGTAGGGCTTCAATAGAAATTAGTATGACATTCCTAAACCTGTTTTTTTCTTCCTTATTTATTTTTATAAGGCTTTTTATAGGTCAGGTTAGAAATTATGACTTTATCACATGAGATCTTATTACTAAATGTTCAAAATTTCTGTTTTACGGAATTTTTCATTCCGTAAAAAATATTAAAGTCTCTTTCCTACTAAGAGACTAAGAGTGGAAACTGAAAACGTCAATTTTTAGTGATTATTACAGTGTGAGATCTTAACTTTGCCAACTATTTTACCCAAACAAAAGATCTAATCAATATAACGTTTTCATTTTACAATACTTTCGTAATTTTGTTTCAGTCAACTTACTATGGCCTAACTATAAACAGTCAGAAAATGACCACAGACCTATAAAAAAGAGGGTCATGGATGTTGATGGGAATCGGTCGGTCATTTTCGACGTAATTGTGTGCGTAGAATCCGATCCCGAAGTCAGGATTTTGAGATATTTGAGGTTATGTACTCGAAAAATGCGTTATTTTGCTATGTGTGAGTTTACGTATGGGAGGCAACCATTTTTTTGGCTTTCTGTGCTATTTGCATCTTCTAGTACTACCTTTGCCCTTCAAAATCAGGTTTTATTCGATTACCTACGATGTTTTCTTAGAAAGTTACGACCATTTTGAAATTACGAGATATATCCCATTAATGCTTTAAATACTATCAGACATATATTTTTTACTGGTATATTCATTTGAAAATTTGTATTGGTGATATTTATATTAACTGGCGTTGCTAAATACCAATTTGAAGTCAAGATATTGAACAAAAGATCTAAGATTGCTGAAACATAGTGAAAATTTATTCGCCTCTATTTGATTCTTTGAATTCGGTTATTTCTCGGTTTCGAAGTAGCTACTGATGTATCTAACGTCAAATTTAAAAAATTGAACATGCTTAATGTAATATTTGACCCTAACATCAGATTCGTTCTAATTTGCAACCTCTCAATACCTCATGGAATATATAATGCTTAAGCAAAAACTGATTATGCAGAATCTGTTTTCAACAAGTTCAAGCAATTTCAGGTATTGAGAGTGATTTTTTAGTTTCAGTCCAATAGTTTTCATTTAATTTAGGAAAACCGTTCCCAAATTTCCCTTTTTCGAAGGACATTCAATTTTTTTTGTGATATTCCATATGCTCGAATGTTTTCAGATAATGATTTAAATTGTAATAAACATTCAAGCCTTTTTAAGTTTAACTTTAAATTTTTTAACAAAATTAAATATATAAACTGATTGCTTCCCTCTTGTCTACTTTCTTGATGCCTACAAATATAATAAATACTAGAGAATTATATAAACAAATATCGTTTTTTTTAATACCCTAGTATAATCTGTCTCAAATTGCTGCAATTCATATTCGATGCTATTATTGAATATCAAAAATTGTAGTTTCCAAACTTTTTATAAATTGTTAATACTACTAGAATAATATCATCTTCCATCACTGTAAATAATGTCTGCTTTAAACTTCCAATAAATTCTGTCAAATTACAACAATACTGCACATTGTAAAATTACATTTTTTTGCACAATATAACGTTTTCATTTTACAATACTTTCTTAATTTTGCTGCAAATTTTACAGATATATATTTCGTAATTTTATATCTTTCTTACAGTTATTGATGAATAATTCACAATATTGAAACTCACGTCTACTCCCTAAATGCGAGCTAATCTAGTATATATTTCTTTCACATAAGTACTACGTTTTTAACTATAGTAGTAAGCAAGGAATACTTATATTCTTTAGTAAAATTATATTAAGGATTTCGCCCTTTTATTAATAAATAAATAAATAAATAAAAAACTTGTGTTGCCTTAAAAGTTGCGATTGAAGTCCTTTAAATGAAAAATTAATACACAAATAAATTAGTAATTAATTTGTAAACATCTTTCAGCTAAATAATTTCTAAACTATAGTCTTTATGATAGTTATGATGAAATTCAATTTAGGTACTTTTCATCTACGAACTACTTAAAAAGTAGCGAAATACACTGAAATTTTGTTTTTAATGTACTAAATTATCACATTTTATGTTTAATTCAGAAACTTCAATTCTTCTAATAATTATTGATTATAATTAATGTATATATATTAATGTCTCGCAATATGGGACGATATTCTAGATCGTACTAAAAATTAATAGAAACTACTTTAAAAAAATCATAATTTAAGGTCTTTCATAATGATTTATTCCTTTTATGAATTTCCTATATAATAAAGAATAAGAATTATTACTAGTTTCTTCAACCAAATTTGTAGTAACTATCCGTCTATTCATAAAATTTTACTCTTAAACACTTATCTAAGAATGGAATTCTATTTTCCTAGAAGATTTAAGCTCGCTTTCGAAAGCTTAGAAGTGACGAATTAGGAAAATGCATTTTTTTAAATTAATTTTATAGATCTATTTAACTTTTTTGTATAATTAAAACTTATTGTATATTTGCGTAAGTAGAAAATAGAAACAAATGTTTCAGATATCCAAACTCTGAAAATAAATATCTGTGAGTAAAATATTTCGATTCTAATGGTTCCAATACCAACATAAGAAAATTAGAAATCGGTTTTCCCTTTATTCATATGCTCTTATTAATGCTAAAAAATCAAGAATTATTAATATATAGAATAAAATAACATTATTTATTGCAAATTATATGTCTACACAAATAAAACGACATGTAACAACTTCAGTGATGCATATAGGGTTTAACTTAATTCTATTGGCCCTATATTTCAAGTCAAATAATGGTCATAATTTGTATATTATTCTGAATCATCAAAGACTCTATAATTTGACCAAAATTTAAAAAAAAATGTAAGTAATAACAATTGTTATAAATACAAATTTTACTGAATAACAGTCAGTGTGCACTAAACGCGAAAAAAACAATTGCTGGTATTCTCCAATAATAGAAAAATTCGGTGGAGCAGAAACAGCGATTTTTAATATCGTTTAAAGAAACACCCGCTGTTAAATATTTTTTGTTAAAAAGCAGGCGATCGAAAAATTGTAGGATCGGGGAAAATTGTCATCGCAATTGCAGTTCGTCGAGCAGCAATTATTCAAGCATCAATATACGTGTCAATGCAGCTCAAATGAAAATAGCGTCAAATAGCGATACATTCAATAACTGTTCTTTGAGCACAAATGCTGGATATAAATTCATATACAATTTATCCGATATGATATGTCATTATGAGAAAGGTGTTTTCTTTTTAGAATATTTAGAGCGATTTGTTCCTAAACATGATCAGCAAGTTTTAGATTTCCAATTATCTCTGTCACTCTGTATCGGAACTAATCAATATTCCAGTTTCTTATCAACATTATACATCTTCTTTTATTTTAAACTGATCGATTGATAAGACAAGCGTAACACGAACTAAACAATTAATTTCACGACATTTATGAGCACACTTTTTAAATAAACTAAGAAAAATATTTTGGAAATTCAATTAAAAGAAGAGGTACCCACAGCAAACTGAATATTTTGCAAAGCAACGCAGATTGGAAAAAGAAAAAAGGAAGACTCGTTCTTCTCCAATGAGTTTGTATCTACAACAAAACTAGTAAGGAACAATAAATTTAGCAATAAATTGCGTTTTGCATTTCTGACTTTAATGAAATTCTCAATCTGAATTTACGAAAAACAATAAAATTCTGCTGGCCATTTTGCATTGGCATTGCAAGTCATATTAACGACCTCAAAAATTCTCCTAAAATTATCATTTGTCTTCGAAAGTATGCAAAAAAAATGTGCAGACTAAAATTTATGTATTGGAAAATAAAACAAATGTCATGCTGCAATTGTCATCTGTAAAAGCAAAAACTATGCTATATAGGAGTCACTTTTCAAAGAAGTTTTCCTAAAGACACCAGTATATTTTCAATGAAAATTATTAATTCAAATGAAAAAAAATCGGTGTTATTATCTTTATTTTCTTGATATAATGACTTTAAATTAGTGCGTCTTTTGAAAGAACATCGTGAAAAGCAACAGAAATGATGGTTCGATAGTCAAATGTATATTTCCCTTAGAACGGTAAACAGTCAAGTTCAACATAAACAATCAAATTCAACATAAACAATCTATTCGTGTATCATAATGGATTTATTTACATTTCGTATTTTCGTATTGACATTGAATATTGGAGTGATTCGCTCGACATGGAAGACGTATTGTATCCTATTTTAATTTTAGACAATAGCCCATCAGTTTCAGTCAACTTACTATGGCCTAACTATAAACAGTCAGAAAATGACCACAGATCTATAAAAAAGGGGTCATGGATGTTGTTGGGAATCGGTCGGTCATTTTCGACGTAATTGTGTGCGTAGAATCCGATCCCGAAGTCAGGATTTTGAGATATTTGAGGTTATGTACTCTAAAAATGCGTTATTTTGCTATGTTTGAGTTTACATATGGGAAGCAACCATTTTTTTGGCTTTCTGTGCTATTTATATTTTCTAGTACTACCTTTGCCTTTCAAAATCAGGTGTTATTCGATCACCTACGATGTTTTCTTAGAAAGTTACGACCATTTTGAAATTACGAGATATATCCCATTAATGTCATGAGCATATGCTTTAAATACTATCAGACAGATATTTTTTACTGGTATATTCATTTGAAAATTTGTATTGGTGATATTTATATTAACTGCCGTTGCTAAATACCAATTTGAAGTCAAAACATTGAATTTTTTTAATTTAAGAAGGCGGATTCAAAATGGCTAAATAAACAATAAAGTATAAACAAAAATTATCTCAAAAGCAGTCTCAATATTGAAAAGTGTTTTTAGTTGACCTTGAGCTTGTTCTCCAAGGGCATTTTACGGTAAATTTGTTTACATGTTCATCGTAATTTCAAAAGGCGTATCTCGGTGAAGAAAAGTCGTAATGGAATTCTACGCCTCTCATATTAAAGAAAAAAAGGAGTACCATAAGATCCAATGAAAAGAAAAACTCCTAAAAATGTTGTGTCTTCTGTACATAAAATTAAAAAATAGCAAAAAACTGTTTTTTTTGAGTACATAACCTCAAATATCTCAAAATCCTGACGTATTGGGCCACTTCTGACTTCGGATTCGGATTCTACGCACAAAAATCACAAAAAAAAAACAACAAAACCATGTTGACCTGTGAAATATTAGGATATTTTATGCACCATGTTGTGTGTAAAGTATGTTTTGGCTGTTAACGATCTATGTATCTAGTGATCACGGGCAGAATAAGACCCCACAGCCGACACGTTACAAAAACGGTACAAAAAAACTACATACCCTAATTCTTGTTATCAGCGCCTTGTCTTTTAACGAGCTGTATGAAACTCAGGCCTCTAAGAAACAAAAATATAAGAAAAATAAAGTTAGAGGGAGGATGCTGAAACGGTAGTGAACGGAATGAGAGACAGGAAGAGCAAACAAGATGCTTTTGGCCTAACGACTAACGAGGGCAGCCCCGAAAACGACGATGTTTAACTTGAATCTTGAATCCAAGGCTGGAACGCTGTTGGAATAAGACGTTTAAGCGCCAACATTACGTGACTCAATGGGTGCGCCGAAGTGGCTATTTTATATTCCCGCCACGAATTTTATTACAGCCTGCGGAATTTTTCGTAATTCTCAAACATGTCTGAGTATGCATACGCGTGCCTCCTCGGAAAATAGACGGACAGATACCCACTAATAAATACCTCGATGAAAATATTTCCCCACGGGAAACTCGAATCGTCACAAATTATTTGAAAAATAAGAAAGTCAGCAACAATCAAAATAACCATTTTTTAGACCTTGGGCTTCAATCTAATAAATATTACACAACGATCGTTGATGACATTGATTCAGTACATGAAGCCTGTTCACGAGAAAGAGGATAACGAAGCATTTTATGGAAATATATGTCATGGCAGAAAAGCAAATTCAGTTGGGAACGAATAATTCCGATTTATTCGACTACCACGAAAAGCAAATGCAAAAGTGTACTTCTGATCGAAATGTATTAAAGTTCCTCGCCATCGAGTACCCCTCCGTCCTGCACCTGTGTCGCTGCAGACACGTGTTAAAATTTATGTATTCGCAAAGGGGTTTTCTCTAACTCTCGCCTACCCTGTCAACAATGTAACGTCTCGAGTTATATATTGTAGCACCTGCAAGTTATCGATCGAGTTCTCCACACGACGAGGCTTGCCGCAAGTAGTAATGGGCTCAGACATCCTGGGAGCCTTTCCGATAAAGGAATACCCGTTTGAACTGATGCTGCTCGGGGTTGACTTTACGAGGCGACGAGAATGTAGGCAGTAGCAAAGGAAAACATATTCTCGAGACATTGTGAAAAAATTGCAATTCTTCGTCTCCAAAAAAAAATGTTCATCCTTTATTATAAACCTGAGATAATTCAATATTTATTTCCCAATGACTACATTTTTTCCTACTTTTTGGTCTGTTGATATTGTGAAACGCACTAGTCTATAAAATTACGATGTTTCTTTTATAAAATCAATTTTCGAGGTTTTGAGATTAATGTGACTTTTACAGTGGTCCAAAAGTGAATATAGTTTAACTAGAAACTACGATAACATACGCTATTATGTTAGAAGGGGAGTTTTTTATCCAAAGAAATGGGTATGGGTCGAAAAACCGGGCACATGTCAAAAAACCTTATTTCAAAAAGCCGAAACATTAAAAAATCAATATTTAAAAAGCCGAAACTCAAAAATACAATGACTGTCAAAAACCCAATGAATCATAAATATGTAATATTCATGAAAACCACAATATCAGTTTTTTAAATGTCGATTTTTCAATGTTTCGACTGTTTGAAATTCGGTTTTTTGACATATACCGGTATAACCGACAAATCAAAAAACCTACAGTCAAAATAGCGATATTCAAAAAGCCGAAACGTCAAAAAATGGACAAGCCAACAACCGACACGTCAAAAAGCGGACATACAAAAAACCGACACGTCTAAAAACCGACGCTAGAAAAACCGAATTGTCATAAAACCGACAGTCACATAACCGACCCTACGAAGAACCGAATGCCAAAAAGCCGACACATAAAAAAATTGACACATCGACAGGCAGGTAGTCAATTTTTGAAGTGTCGGTTATTTGACGCGTCGGCGTTTTGCCTGTCGGTTTTTTGAATATCGGTTTTTGGAATGTCGGATTATTCACTATTGGTTTTTTGACTGTCGGTATTATGACAATTGGGTTTTTGTACTGTCGGCATTTTGAAGTGTGGTTTTTCGACCTGCCGGCTTTTTGATACGTCGGTTTTTCGACTCGCACCTAAAAAATAATTTTCTACATAGATTATAGTTAATTAATCAAAAAATAATAAAGTTATTATTATGATTCAGTACACTCGAAAAAAATGACTCCAGATTCAACAGAATATAATGCAGTATTTTTTATTCAAACCGCAGAATTGTTTCTTAAAGTAACACATTATTCTGATAAACATTATTAAAATCTGTATATCACTGGAACAAAACTATTTTTGAAAAGTATTGTCATCTTTTATCTATTCTGTTAAATCAACAACTTTTTTCTGTTAAACTGACTATTTTTCTTCGTGCACGCAAAAGAATAAGCTAACGATCGTAAAAGCAATGTTTGTATGTTAATTACTACATAAAATATCGTTACATACAATTCTATATAATTTAAAAAAAAATGAAAGCGCTTCAATTCAATAAATAATTGTAAAAATTGTACTTATGTGAATGACGAAATCCCGACCATAAACCTGGTAAATATCCACCAATGGCATTAGAACTTACCTGAAACAGAAAAAGTTAATTAATTAATTACAGTCAAATAGCAGAAATGAAATAGACACATGTCGTATATCTTTATTACAAAATATTCCCAATACCGAGACACGTATTCGTAATAAACAGAATATAATTTACTTTTATTGATTCTTAAATTACTTCCCTCTTCTCTATTAGACTTATGCTAAACCATAATTGTACAATTATCTTACAACATTTGTTTAAGAGATATCACTTAAAAGGTCTATTATACTTACTAACTAAAAATGAATACACAATTTTCTACTAGTTCTGCATGAGTTTATAAATATTTAAAAAATTGATGACATAAATCTGTTTTTCGATGAAGATAGCAAACAATATGGAAAGAATCATTCTGTCGCGCAATATCGATATTTTTACCCCAGATTACCTTTCATTCAGTCCAACAGTTCTGAGAATTAATCAAAGGAAAATTAAATTTCAAGGATCGTTTCGCTTGGTAGACGTAATTCGTTCATTATTAAAACTTAAATTTCTCGGACTGATAGTGATTGAAAATAAAACCTATTCTATCCACGGGGGAATTATCCTTACATTCCATCTTTATGAAATTAATTAGAGAAAACTGAAATGTATGGAATGTTTTATTATCTTATATTATTTTCAGAAAATCTCTAGAATATAAGAAATGTACAAAAATTGGTGACCGTGAAAGAGTCTAAACGTATGGCTCTGTACTTTATAAATTTATAGAGGTTTTAAAAAATATGTCTAAATATAGTTTATAATACGTAATAAATATCATGAAATGGCTCCACGTCTTTATTTCACATGGCGAGTAGTCAACAAAATGTAACGGATCAAAATACCACACTGCAAAAACGGGTGTCTTATTTTATAATTTTGACACCTTCGTCCTCATTTTTAAGACGTTTTTGGGTGTCTTATAGAAAGACGTTATAAATTACTTTTTTTGAGACGCTAGAAGTGTCCTCAATCGTAATCTGAATGTACTGCTCGACATTTGATACATAACCTAAAAGTGTTAATAAATACGCCATTTCTGATGTGTGTTCTGTCACTTTTAATTTAATTTTTTTGCATCTTTCATCTATGCAACAGTACTTAATTTTTTCACCCGTATCGGATTTACGAATACAATAATGAACCATTGGAATCACATCAACGGAATACGTTATGCAGCTTTTATCAAGACATCGCTTTCTATGTTAAAACTGGATGTTCTGTAAATAAACCCAAAATTCAATAAACGAAAATGCCCATATCCCGAGAAAAGGATCAGCTAGGATTTTGATCTCAACGGATATTTACTTCTAATATGATGCAGAATATTAGGAGGGCACTATTACGAAAAATATAGTCTAACCTAAGTTAACCTAATAAATTTGTTAGAAAATTTAATTATTCTTAAATTTATCAAAACGATTAGTAAGGAATGTTTGAAAGTGTCCAATTTCCTGTCAATTCAAACAAAAGGTGATCTTCACTAAATAATGTTTTTCCAGTTATCATTTGAATAACAACGAATATTTATTGCAAATTTTTAAAATATTTTAAGTACCTAGGTAAAATATTAACCCTTGTACAAATGTTCACAATTTCTTCATGAAATTTGACACTATAATTTAGCACTTAAACTGCTAGAGGAAAATTTGTCACTAATAATTTCTTATTGACCTAGTTTCTCTTTGTAATGGTGCATGTCAACATTTTTCAAATTTTGAAATACCAATGCTATACACGTTTAAAAAAAAAGCATAACAAGGTTCGTTTTATTTTTAATTTATCGACTTTTATTGTGGCATTAACAAACCTCTAAATGTAAAAATTATGGTGTCAAAAAATGAATTTGTTAGTAAGAATTTATAATGGCAATAAAAATGTACAAATCTGGATCAGTATTTACATGTTCAAAACAATGGATTCAATGTGGTCATCAGCGACCCCAAAAATTCTTATATATATGATAAGTTTGAATTGAATCCCAACAACTTTATTCCAACGTCCATGTTTTGTTTTTAAAAACTGACTTCAAAGTCATAATCAACCACTTTAAGAACTCTTGGCTACCAAGATTTATAACAATTCAATGAATTTTACGCTTTTGAACATTTGGCTAGGATATTACGAATAAAAATTCACTTTCATCGCTATTTTGAATGTTTACTTTCCTAAACATGCCTATCTAAATTAACAAATTAATTTTTGACTCCAGAGTTGTAACTTTTAGAGATACGCTAATGCCATTTCAATCATATATTACTCGTAATAAAATTCGATAAACTAAAAATAAAACCAAAAAATGTTATGCTTTTTTTTTTAAACTTTTTTAATTCTAAAGCGCGGTTCTTGGCCAATAAGAAATGACAAGTGTCAATATTTTCCCGTGGTTTAAATGCTGGAATACAATGTCAAACTTTAAAAAGAAATTTTGTACATTGGGGAACATCATTTCATAAGATTAAAGAAGTACTACAACTTACAGATTATATACCTTCAAACATCTGAATTTAAAATTTTTTGTGATACCATAAAAATGTATAAAAATGTATAAAAATACAAAAATCCATGTTAATTAAGAATAACAATAAAAAGTAAATCTCAGAAATACTAAAACTATTCAGAATATTCTATAATTGTGTAAATAGAAATTTAATTAAAGTAAATATACATGGCACCTATGAATAACCTTCTAGTCATAGTGTAAGTATTCATCTTTGAATATGCATTTATTAAAAATACTTATTAAATATTTTTAAAATATTTTAAAAAGTTACGTTAGATTTATTGTTGTACATAAGTGACAAATAAAAAAGCACTTCGTCATGATAATTCCTTCATATTTTAAAATACTAATGAAAACGACATTTACTAAAGTCTATAAGAAAAAGATTGTTGCTTTCCTGTATTGTGCGAAGAAAAAAAGAGTTCATTATCTTGTCACATTGCTGTTATTACCTCGCTGTTTCTTATTATAAGAAAGTTTGCGTTTTCATCGTGTCCCTGAGAGAATACAAGACTTTAGAAACAATTTACCTGATAAACTTTATTCCCGTAACTATTCGTTAACTCTTTAAAACGAAAAATTCAAATTTACGATGAATAGGGATTGAAACATCACCACCTGTCATTTTTAATTTAATAATTGCACATCGTAGTATTAGTTACAACGTATCGATAAATTCATATAGTAAATTCAGCGTTGTTTAGCGTTTAAATACCGTTTAGTTTTAATTCCTTTCTCTTTGTCAAGCTGTTGAACATTATTTTTATGTCTAAGGATCAACGTGATTTTCTCATATAAAATAGGAAACAAAACATTGTTTTTATATTGCACGGAAAAAAAGAAATAGTTTTTTAGTTGGTTTTACTATTTAAATAGAAGGCCTACCTGTTTTGTAGCTGTCACTACAATACAGTCCCGGTATATTTGCTCGCTCGGTACCTCGCCTTCCCCTCCCGACTCCTTATATTTGTCAAAAAAAGAGGAGCGCCGCGCCGCTGCTCCCACTCTCGTCAATCGCGTGACGTTCGTGACGTCACAGCAGGCCCTTCCTGACGCCCTAGCGCGCAGGGGGGAGGGGAAGAGAACGGTGACAGAAAAATATAATGAGACGGAACTGGGCAAATATGCTGGGATGTAAATAAATCGAGACGCAAATATACCGGGACTCTACTGTATTTAGATAGTAAAATGATGATTTTCTTTTATCCTACTATCTAGTTAATAGTTCCAACTATTTCAATTTTTTGTGTGCAAAGCTATTACTAGAATAATAATAATTTTCGATCTAAAAAATAATCTACCTAAATCTGTACTTAATTATAATAAAACACTTTCAAAACTTAATTATAATTAAACCTCAATAATGCAAATTGTCGACTGTGTCATGGATGTGAGAATAAAAGCCTATATAAAAATAATTATAACTGTTTTGTATTAGCTGAGGCTCAATCGAATAAACAGAACGTAAAGTTGGTATTTCTACTAATTCTACTTTATTTTTTTTTAATATGTTCAAAATACTAAAGATTATAACTATATCTACAAGTGCAAACATATAAAAAATGAAATGTCCCGTAAAGAATCAATTCAAATCAAACAACTATTTTTACTCATATTTTTTTTTCACAGCACAGAAAAAATGGGAAACGTGATTTCCAAATTGTACAGCTTCATAGGTATCACATGTTTTTTTCAATAATAATAATCGTTACATTTAGTAATTATTATATGTTTGGCTTCGTAAAATATCGATTACGCAATTACAAGTTACCAGTCTGTCATAAAGCTCACAAACACAAGCAAAAAGAAAAATTTTTTAATTATAAAACATTTTATTTTATAAAATATTTAAAACAATTCTCAACATTTCTAAATATTGTAAATTGAATGTACGTCCACGGGTTTTGCGTATACAGTTAAAAACTTTCGATGAATGCGTGAAAATAATTTGAAACTCCATGTTACCATCAAACTTTATATAAATTAAAAAGAATGCATGAAAAAATAATAAACAATTAAGGTTTTTACATAACTCTGCCAACCTTTCTACGGTATTTAATAATGGTCGAAAACGAGATGTTTGGCAAGTTCTGACATCGATTTCGCGAATGGAGCTTGCATGTATGGCCCTTCAAAATTTCCTAGTTTTTAAAACTGCTTCTCACACAATTATTTTAACAAATATTTAATTAATGAAGTTCGGAAATTTCCCGGGAAATGAACGCTCGTACCGGAAAAACTCTCGATTGTATAATTAAATTGACTGAAAAAAATCGATTCATCGTTTAATGCGGGTATTGGAATATATTTAAAATTGTGTTAATGAATTTATATGATTTTTATTTTATAGTACCGATAGAAATTTAATAAAAATAGTCTTCATTGGACGCAAAATATGTATTTATAAAGTAGATATAGTAGCAAGTTTTTCATCTATCTTAAAAAGTACTAATCGCACTATCTCCTTTTCATCAAGGGATAGGTAAAAAGTAATTTGTTAATAATTTTGTGCGAAGTTTATAAAAAGTTTAAAAATAAACAAATTATGGTTTTACACTACTACAGTTCTAAGTTTGGTAGATTCGGCGATATTCAGAAACTGAGCAGAATCTGATAAAGCTTCAGAAACTTCAACAGGCGATATCTCAGTGACCAAGAAAGATTTTTCGAAGTTTAAACACGGACTTTGAAGGGCAAAACAGTACTTTGAGATACCGTGACGATTGTTTTGAAAAAAAAATCTGTCTTGAAGTTACAGCACCTCAAACGTACCCCAAAAACGTACTTTTTGCACTTTTAGGTTAAAATATCTCAAAAACCTGACGTATAGGGGATATTCTGAAGTCAGATTAGAATTCAGCGCATCAAATACCTTTGGAAAATATGTTCTGGTTCTTGGTTCTGCAATTTTCTCAACTTTTGTCGGCATATGTTATGCTTACAATGTTTATTTATATACGTGATTCGATATTTATATAATATGTCTACGTAAAACACAAAAGGTTTTTCGCGGAAGACTTTTTGCAGCACGCCGACCAGGAGGTGAGGCATCATGTCGGACCAAACCCAGAACCGGGCAGTACCCCAGGGAGGGTGCTCGGGTTCTCCGGGTATCACGACCGACACGAAATGGGTTCCACCGAGAGACAAGGGAGGGAGTGAGCAAGATAGTGCCAGTCGGGGCAAACTCTCCTGGTAGCGCATACGCGCTTCAAATAAATTCCTAGGACGTGCTTCGAATCCGCGGCCACGCTTTCCGGCCCGCGGCAGGATGATTTAACTAGTTCGGGTGGAGTGGAAGACCTGGGGGCCAGTGGGTGCATGGGGCCGGGGGTATGGGGGCAGGCAGAGGAGGCGCACGGATAACTCCGTGCCTTCAGGGGAACTGCTTTCGACCCGAAGCCAGGAACACGAACGAGCAAGATCGTCCTGCTCCCCATCCGCGCGAGATCTGCTGATATCAACCGTCCTATAGTCGCTCTACTACTTGAAGGCCGAAACTCCTGAAGAATACCTTAAAAAGTTCAATCTCACTGCTATCTGATTCGCCCTAATTACGAAACTTTATGTAGAGGATACCCCAGAAAAATTCAATTCACAACAATCCATATCGATTCGTTGAGAGGTGCAGATGTCCTAACTGTGATAAGATATTTTGCCATTGTGTGGAAATGTAAAAATTTACTTGATCGAGGTGAAATTCAGTACCTACTGGGGGGGGGTTTTCGAGGTAGGTGATTACGAAGAGGACCATAGATTTTCAAAATTGAAAACCGCGGATACAATATGGCCGACCAAAATCTAAAAATTTACTTGATCGAGGTGAAACGAGTTACTGGAGGGTTTTCGAGCGTGCTGAAAATGATGGTCCGAAATATAAAACGTTATTTGACCGAAATCAAACTAAATACTGAATAATGTTACATTTTCAAGATAAATAATAACAGATTCAACAAGCGTTTACGAATCCTGAAATTTTATAGTTCATCTTTGACGACCTCGGAAACTGTTGGCTGTCCTATTGAATCCGTCATTTTGAATTTTGAAAATCTAAGATTTGATTTGTAATCTACGATCCCGAAAACTCTCGCGTACCCAGTTTCATCTCAATGAAATAAATGTTTACATTTCGGTTGGCCATATTGAATCCACCATCTTGAGTTTTGAAAATCGGAGACCAGATTCGTAATCAGCAACCGCGAAAACGATCGAGTACCCACTTTCATCTCGATCAAATAAATTTTTTAAGTTTTGTCGGCCATCTTGGATCCGCCATCTTGAATTTTGAAAATCTGAGGTCAGATTTGTCATCAGCGACCCCGAAAACACTCGCGCAACAAGTTTCAGCTATTTTCCGCGCTAATAGAAATGTATGCTTCAAAGGGTTAAAGCAACATTGAACTTTTTAACATTTAAAAAGTTAGGCGCCAAGTTCCAAAAACTTTATTAGATCTAGAGATGATTGAAAAATTGGAAGCTCCAATTACTTCCCTATTAACTTAGGCGAATTTTGGATCTCGCGATAATCTTAACGGTTTTAGGTGTGTGTTGATAAAACCTAATTCGTAACATGCTGATAAAATTAGTACTCTAGCTATTTATAGATCATTTGCAATTCACGTAAATCTTAATCCAGCATATCCTTTTTGATAGAAAACTAATTCGAATGCATTCTTTGATAGCACTTTCAGTGCAAAAATATCCATTACCATACGCAAATATTCAGTTCGACGGAAAAGATTTTAATAAAATATACATCTAAGTCTAAATTGCCTACTTCTATTTATAACTCGAATGTTAAATGAACTTGGTTTCTTTATTTATTTGGCAAACTCGCTACTAGTATTCACTTTGTCAACAGTACAGCAGCAAGAGCGCAAGTATTAGGTTAATTTAATTTGAGATAGGTTAGGTTAGGTTATATTAAATATTTTTTGTTGGACACAATTATTTTGTTCAATTCTATTTTGGGTGTTTTTGTAGTGAGTATTTTAGTTACTTGATTTGTTTAATCTATATATTCGTATTTTGGTGATGAAGACGTAATAGGAAATGTTCATAATGTAAATCGCCATTATTGAAAACTCGTTTTTTCATTCTTCAATGATTGATCTGGAAAACTCATTGATTGTTGTTGTGGAATCATGGGGTAATTTTTACAATGTATGTATCTAGACTTTAAATGACAAAAACTAGTTTTGAATATTCGAATTGCCAATTTTATCACATGTAAATGAAAAAGCATCCAAGATCCCATTATAGTGTGATAACGAAATAACAATTTTTTCGTAGATTGTGTTGTAATACAAGCTTTAGTTTAAATTAATAAAATTATGGAGGGCTTTTAACCTGCAAAGTAATTGTTTACAGATAATAGGCATCCACCTACTACCACGAGCAATTATGGATAGTAAATAGTCCCAACGTTTCGGACCTCTTGGGTCCCTCTTCACGGGAAAATACGCTTTCTATGATTGAAATTTGAAAGTCTTTCAAGTTTTTTTCGTAGATTCTACATCACGGGGTCAGAACTGTCTCATCGCGTGAGGATTTTATGATGTTCAAAGTTATATACCCAAAAAATGCTCTTTCCGTTCAATTTTCAAGGTTATGTACAGAAGGATTACCGAACAAAAAGTCCACGCCGAAAAGTCCACGGAAAAAAGTCCACAAATCAAATGTCCACATAAAAAGTAGTCCACAATAAAAACAGTAAATTTAATATGTATTGTAGCCAAGTATATAATAAACACATATGTATATTGTAGCCAAGTTTTTGTATGTATTTTGATAATTTTTTACAATGCAAGCTAGGCGATCTTCAAGCTTTAATAAATTGTTATTTTGGTAAATTGTTTTTCGATAAATCGTTAATCGAAAAATTAAAGAGAAAGAGGAGTAGTATATGATTTAACTAAAGGAAAATTCTGTAAAAAATTTGTGTGTTCTGTACATAATCTCAAAAGTAACAAAAAGCGACATTTTTTGTACCTCGACTTTTTTTTGTATTCTCGAAATATATATTCATATTCTATGCAACAAAATTGCTTCGGAAATGGTCCTTCACTTTCGAACAACAAAACCATATTAGTCTATGTTGTAGATGGATACCATTTCACTGTACTACAAGAAATATAAAATTAAATTTGTTTTTGCCTTATAATATTGAAAAACTTTTTATCTACTTTTACCTAACCTACTCTTGTAAAATTTCTGCGTAGTGATTACAGCAATACACTAATTTTCATAAGAAAAACAAACATGAATAATAAACCATCGTGGTCATCTTTATCTTCTCCTTCCGGCCAGTGGAATAAGGATCTCATTCTAGCAAAGCAGGAAGATATAATATCTATTGCAATAGGCCTGTCAACAGGTACTTAGAGCCCTGTCCCGTATCTGCACCCTAAACATCTTTCAAGGAGACAATACTTATAGTCCGAGGGCGACGAGAGCATAGACCAACTGCTGACTCTGCTGAAAACTATTGACTGAAATCAGATATAATATAATATACCACAGCTTCAAACAAGACTATTTGTTTTCTTGATATCCAAATATTAAAAATAAATAGAATTAGCCTGTTATCGAGATCCATAAAAGTAAATTTATATAATATAACTCCTGCTTCATGATGAATTATTGTTTTTCTGCTAGGCTTAGTCGCTTAATTTCAAAATTAACATCTTCCGCTATAAAAAGAATATCTACCACCTATCTTTGGTAATCCAAATCATTACACAAAATAACAATCGATTTTTTAGATTAGGAAAATTGGAATGCTAACTTGAAAAATAATTCTAAAGAGAAAACTCCAAATTTCACTTCATTCCATGATTTTAACAATTGAGGGTTTAATTAATTTCGGGTATTGCCAAGAAAATAAGATATAAGGCGTGATTATTGCAGTTTTTATTTCGTGCGCATTGTTTTTATTACGGCAAAATCATAACAAACAATAGAGATTTATAATAAGTTGAATATTATGGGACCAAACGGTTGGGAAAATTAATAGTACGTTGTACAACTAGGGAGCAAAATACATCTTATTACCTATTCACTTCCTCAATTATAAATGCTAGATGATTATTTTTTTAAACATGCATAATAGTATGGTAATAAGATGTATGTTTTTTAAATAACAAAAAAGTTATATTGAAAAGTTATATTAAATTTTAAAACGGTTATAACAAGTCAAAGTGGATTTTGTTCCTTGATATACTTATTTCGATAAAAAATGAGGTTAAATTTAACCACGTTTTCTCCAAAGTGTGACATCATAGCAAAATTCTGCTAGCGCCAGTTTTTAGTAGGAAAAAATACGTCGGAAAAGATACTTCGCTTGTCAAAGGTAAAATCAGTGTCGGACAGTGTTATACATAGAAAAATGCTGGATTCTAAGTAGTAACATTCCGCACCTACTGTGAACAAGACACAGTGCGGTTTATTACTACTGAAATTACTGCATTTTCCTATATAATCCGCGGATTTAATGGCGTTTTTTTAAACTTTCCCACATCATAAAACAATCGAATTGGACATTAGATGTTAGTTGTCATCGTACTATAACCGAATTTGTTAGTTTCGGAGGTTCCACCTTGGAGGCAGAAATCACTTATACTCGTGGGCATCGTTCATTAATAAGAAACACCGTCACATATTTACAGAAAATATTTCTATATAAAATTACCCAAATTTTGTTTTCAAATTTAAGCAGAAGCACGATAACGTCGTTAACAAGCACCCGCCGGAATAACTGTAGCGAATGTATACGCATAATTCGGTATTGGAAATCGCGATAACGTCGTACGTCTGCAATAAAGTATCATTCGTGTCGTCGAAAAATTTCATCCAGCACTTTTATACATATATATATGTTTATATGTAATATTGAAAATCGCACCTATGTGGCTAATATAACACGTGCAAATTGGACGTCGAGTCGCGCGACGAGTCCCCGGCTTCGATTGTGTTATCGACTGACACGTGTGACTGAAATATCTGCAATTTTGCTTTTGAAATAATTACATCAATGGGATGTTGTTTAATCACCGGATACGATAAATCTCCGGTATTCTCCGCTCTCGCTAATGGATTACAATGATTGCTCGCGCCCCGAGTTCCCGTTTATTAACGAAAATCTATGTTTCGTCATATACATATATATTTATGATATACGAGTAAAGCGCAAAAACTTCTACTTTGGGTGTAAGAAAAATAATACATGCATCAGCAAGAAAATCTTCTCTATGCGATTGAGAACATGTTTACGATTTTTTTAATTATAAACAAATGTTAATGAACAATGTACGGATGGAGAGGCATGCCCATTTATCCACTTTGGACGTAATTAATTCGCAAATATCCTTTTCAAAGGTTTGAAATCTCCACTTGCAGAGAACAGTTCATTAATCCATTAATGCCCAAAGGATACTTTTTCTTGCTTCAATTACAATCGAGAATTACGTACCAAAATCAAAGTTAAACAAAATTGAAAGGTATATATCGTACTATTTTCGAGGTTGTTCTTAAAGATTACGAGGTCAAAATTGAGTTTTAACAATAAGTAATTCCAATATGACGCCGAATTTGAAAAATATCCAAAAAATTGGGGAATCTTTATTCTTATCAATTTTGTTCGAGCCATTAGAATATTGGGATTCTATTGAAACCATGAACAAGGGTGAATGAAATACTTGAATGTTAAGGAAGAGTTTTACTTTTATACCCCGCATCATTCCAATGTCCTGAAAAAATTAGCATTTTTACACTTTTTATGACTATAGCAAGATAAATATTTATTTTACGCTAAAGAACCTCAAAGATGAATTATAGAGTTTGAATGAATTTAAAATAAGCTTAATTCTTTTACGATAACTTCAAAAAAAGACAAGTTATTGTAAAAAGACTTTTTCTAAACTTCAATGGCGCACCAATCAAATTGCAGGCATCGGAGCCAAGTTTGGAGAAGGATTTTTTTGTGTAACAAAATTTAAAATAGAAAAAGACCAACTGTGAGCAATAACATTAATATTATCGTATCTCATACCAAAAAACTACAGATAAAACAATAGAAAAAAAAAAATTAAACAGCAAAAAAATCCGATTACATAATGTCAACACCAATTAATTGCTTATCGCTTGCATCATTGTCTTCTGTTGGCATTGTCAAATATTAGATCATATAATCAAAATCTATTAAAATTTAAAATTAAAGAAGAAAAAAAATCGGCAAACGTGAAAATGGTGCGTGCAATCTGATAAACAATTAGGCATTAAAAAGGTGAGGGATCTAAAAATCCTTATAAAATTTGGTCTTTGGTGAGAGTAAGTCCCTCGACCCTGTTTCGTGCAAAAATAAATCGTATTTCTTCTGGAAATGACAGAAAATTCAATAATCCTCGAAACGAAAGATGGCATGCTGTGGCGGTCGAGTGGACTGCACAGGAGCGAAGCTCGAAGAGCATTGGCAAGGAAGGTGACGAGGAGGAAACGTCGAAAATTATTTCTGCACTTTCTCTCGACAAAAATTTCGCAATGACACTCTTTTTCGTGTACCAGTGCCTATTGAATCGTTTTTTGCCGACAAATAAAACACACCCATTTTGTTTTCATCTCGTACGACATTTCTGCTGAAGCAGCTCACTAGACGACGGCACATGAGGTTAATAATCTTCCTCCTCGTGCGCTGTTTTTAATAAATCTCCATTCTCAAACATTATTTTAAACATGGTAAACGAGTAGAAGGCGCGCTTCAAGAAGGAAGACTCGGAGGAAAAAGGGTCCTCCGAGTTTCTCATACATAATACTCAAGACTGTATATCAATGGCTCAACTACTTTCACAATTTATAATATGCGGGATCTCCTAACTACATAAAAGATGGCAAAGTACTTCAAAAATTTCCCTCTTTTTTTTATACCCGCATGAAGCAATAAATGTCGACTTTATTAAGATGTAAGTCGCAATTAAAAGCTGCGAGTTTTTTCGGTAGAACCATCTCGCCCTTACTTCAGTGGATATTTTAGTACGTCGTAATCATCCTAATCGTAAATCCTTTAGAAAAGGTTCTTCAAGATTTCTGAAAATTTCGTCAGCTGGAGGGAACGTCCCATTATAGGAAGCCCTGTATATGTAATTACGTTTTAATCGTCGAGGGACTTTCGAGCAGAAAAATGACTGGGATTTTAAGTGGAATAAGGTCGAATCAAGTATGGAAGAATTTTATTCGCGATGGAAGAATTCTTTGCGATTCGTCGAACGTCACGCAGCGAAGGTAGACGCGGTAGTGGCGTCTCGAGAATAGGAATCTCATGCATGTAAAAATATTCGATTCGAGGTCGTCACTCGCCCCCGCTACCTCATGCTCCCCATGTCCTATATCACCTCATATTGGGTCGTCGCAGTTTTCTCGTGTCTGGAGACGATGGAAGAAGTGCGGATGCTATTATGCATTTTCCGTGTTGTACTGACTCGGGTCAAGGGGGTTACGTTTTCTTACGTTAGGAAGCGCGCGGTTTCATAACGGATTTTATCGATTTTATCGACATACTTTACAACTGAACGTCACGCTTGTGGAGATTTTATATTCTCCGATAAAAGACTCGATGCTAATTTTCTCTACATTTTGCCAGATGACTCGTAGAAAGGACAAACTCAACTTTTCCATCCTGGAGCGCAGCTTTTAGATTGAAGAAATCACTCTTTGGTATGGAAGATGATTTATAACATCTTTGTTCCACAGGAGCGTTTCTATTTACATGATATAAAATCTTTATGAAATATCGTATATCCTTGTAACTGTTTTGAAGGAGTGTTAGACTAACAATAAGTTCTCTCAGTCTAGGACCCTAAGTCTCAACACATGAAATATAGACCATAAGCTTTCTGCCATTAGATAAATTGATTAAAAATGTTCTTTTTTTCTAGGATATACGAAGGAGTGCTTCCAATTCCGATTTAAAAAAGAAAAAAAAACGCTTTGGGAGCGGCGGTGGCTCAGTTGGTAGAGTATCGGCTTCGTAATCAGAAAACACTGGTTCGATCCCGGCTTCTGCCATGTGTCATCGGGACACATCTGTATTTGTTTATAAGTGTCTAATAACGCCAAAGCTCAGGTGGTTCGGATTTCATCTTCATAAACTGTAGGTCCCATCGCGATTTAGTCCCATATGGGATCAGAAAAGTCGACGTGAAATAATATAAAAAAAAAATACACTTAGACATGGAAAATTTTATCCTGTTTCTACGTTTGGTCGAATTTCAAATTTGTCCAAATGTACTATTAGACTCAGTTGGTAAGTTCACGTAAAATAATATTAAAAAAAAAAATAAACTTGGACTTCGTTATTTTCATTTTGACTAAATAATAAATATTTGGTCGAATTTCAAATCAGTCCAAATGTACTATTGCGTTTCACGGTTGCAAATATAAATTAATAATGTGCAGGACATATGGCTAATAAATTAATAAATAGATTTAATACATCCTACCAGAAATTCGCGTCATTGAAGGCAAACGAAATGCAACTGCTCCCCTAACAAATGTTTGCAATGTAGGGAATTTTTCTGAAAATCCGCAACAGCATCAATCATCTATATACGGATCGAGTGAGATTATGTTTAAATTTACGTCGCTGCAATACTATAATTTCTTCTCCAATTTGAAATTCTGCAGTACAAGACGGGATTAACCCACTTTATTAATCTCCTATTGATATCATAAACGGTATGCCCACATCAGTGTACTTTTGCTATTTCAACAAAAGCTTTGGACTCGATTCCGCGAAATCCTTCAATTAATGAATTTGTTTGATTCTGTAAAGTCACAAAGATGGAAAATTACCTCGGGCAATTTTCTATGTCTTTATACCGTCGTTTTTCCTTCTTTTTAAACGTTCGACTTTGCGCCACGTTCAGACATGCTGGTAAAGCGGATAAAATACTTTCTAATATTGAATCTTCCGTGTCGGCGTTGGTGTAATTCAATAATCGCCGGACAAACAGAGCCCATCATTAATTATCGTTGGAAATCCTGGTTTAAAATCGCAGCTAGAGGATATCGTCAATCGATACTGTACGTTGAGCAAATACTCTCGGCAAATATGAATACATGCGTGCAATTCGATTTGTAGACTGAAGCCACATATTGAAGCTCGTCGTGTGTTCAATTAACGTTAGAGCTCGTCGTGCTCGCGAATCACGAGATTTCGCGCACCTACGGTTTATGAAAATGGAATATATCGGCTTGTAAATAAATGACGTCTCTCCGAAGCTCCGACTCTTTTTTATACGGATGCTGTAAAATGATGCAGCCACCGATAATTGCGTGGCGTGTGCGTGCAATATTAATTAATGTATGGACTCACGAAATCAAGGATTTTTGGGATTTATTCATACAATTAAATGCATCGATGAAAATACTGATAATTTGTTGAAACTGATGCAAATGAAGAAGTAATGAAGATTGTAAGGATTCAAAATGTGGGATTCAAGATGGCCAACCGAAATTACAATACAGTATAGTCCATTTCGTTATATTGACCTATTACCGCTTTCTTTTTCCCCCACCCTGCGGGCTAGGGCCTGAGGAAGGGCCTAATGTGACGTCTCGAATATAACACGACTGAGAGGAGTGGGAGAAGCGACGCTCCCCTTCTTTTGATAACTACGAGACGGGAGGGTCAGGCGTGGACTAAGTTTACTGAGATGAAACTGGAGGTTTCCGGGTCGCTGATGAACTCAGACTTTTTCAAAAGTATAATATGTCAGATGGACTTTTTAATCAATCACGTGAAACTCATCAAATTTGATCGCAGGTTATTAAAATGTCGAATGGAGTATTCGATATAACGATTAAATTTTGTTATTATAAACAAAATTATCAGATTTTTTTCAACACTTTATTGAATGACGAATTTGAACTAATAATCAACTGTCTCCTATAAATCTTTTAGTGTAAATTTCTGACGGTAAAATCTAATGGGTAACGTCGATACCACTTTAACCTTGACCAGCATGCAAGAAAGACCATTATTGAATTAAATCATAGAGAGTATAAAAGAAACGAAGTCAAGTACCAACATTGCAAAACATATTTATATCTGACAAGAACCAAAGATACGAATCTAGGCGATGTATCTTGCGCGAAAATGTCTTACTCAGGCCGTTTTCTCGATGCCACGTTGCAGACTTGGCTTTGTTTCGTCGGTAACGTCCGTGATCAATCAAAATACGTGGATGGAGAGATGAAAAATTTTCGTTGGGGTAGCACATGTCAGTGACGCAGCTATAGTTAATGGCTTGTATTATGAGCACGACTGAAAAGTGCACGGGCTTGGTGAGGTTAGTATCCTTCCGTATTATTTGTCAATATTGCTTGTCAATAAATTTCGTTGCAATATTCTGTCATTGTTGTTAATGGGCGACAATATGGAAGCTGAACGACAACAATATATCCGCGATTGATAAAATATTACACGGTAGATAGGCACATGTTCAAGTCAATTTAAAAAGAGTAGGGCACCTAGTGTGATCAATAGTGTTAGCGTACTGAAAAAATAGTTTATTACCGAGTATATTATTACAAATTTTAGAATTCTAAAAAATAACAAAAGCCATTTTTGGTCCATCCTCTGGAATTTCGAGAATTTGATGCATGATCAATTCGAACTATTCGAAAACTAGAAAAATAATGAAAATCATAAAATAAATATTTAATATTTTTGGTCAACCATACTGAAACCGCCATCTTGAAATTAACAAAACAAATATCAGCGACTAAAGAAACCCTCCGTAATCATATTTATTTTAGTTTTTGATTAGTGCTTCTTTATTCTGGAAGTTAGGTCATATCATAGTTTAAACTTTTCACCTATAAGTAGTAGAAGTAAATTTTGTAATTTATTAGACCAATTTCTATAAAGACCAGAAACTGTAGGTACAGTAAATATGTGCATCACTAACAATTCTATTATTTCTTGATTTTCATTTTCTTCTTAATTATGAAACATAGTTATTCTTCTACTAGAAGCCATTTTGAAACTTTCAGAGCTTTAAAAATTTCCGAACTTTCCAAACTTTTTCACTCTCGCGCTTATCAATCTAATTCCGATCTTAAATCCTGATTAGGAAACTTTTTCCGCTCTTAGTCACAATAAAATTTTCGAGGTCGTACGATAAACGAGCTCTTCGTTTGAAAACAAATAATTCTATTAAAACGTCGAAATAATGCGAACTATGAAATATTAAGTGCATTGTTGAAGTATACGCGTGTTTGGGCTTCAACTGCAAACTGCTGAGAAAACCAGTTTATCTCTGTCAAAAGAATCTTTGAACCAACAAACAGAATGAAATCCGTTTAAGCTTTTTGGAAATGCTGCTGCGATCTACCGAAATCCGTGGATTCTCGCGAACCTCTTTTAAAACCTTTCTCAGTTGCTTTATTTTCCTCTTGTATTCAATTTTTTACTCCAAACTCTTACACAAACTTTATGTGTACACGTAGCTTTGGACATTAGATTCATTTTATGAGAATGTGTAAAGAAACTTTCGATTAATACAATGATTGTTCGCAGTGCCACGTATTTTTCTTTTCCCTTTTTTTAAATTCAGATATAAAGTTTGTTATATTTATGAGTTTATGTGAAGATCAATATGATCTCAATATAACTATTCAGTAGAAGAAACGCTGAGACGTACATCTGATTCGTGTATATTTGTAAGTAAAGTAAATAGTAACAACTTGTAAGTATGGAACCGAAGCTGTTTTTTTAAATCCGAATATTTCTATTTAAGTTGTTGTAATATTTATTAATTTTTCAATCCTTTTATAAGGTTTGTCCGATCTTATCTCGGAGAATTTAACTGCTCTATCTATTAGACCGCAAATTACACTTTTTTTGTAAGGAATGACGTGATAAAATGTAAATATTTGATTGACCATATTTCCTTAAACGTTAACAAACGATATTTAATGTTAAACATTTTCGTTTATCTCGACCCCGAACTTTAAGGTCATTTAAATATAAAGTCGATGTTTTTAACGGAACCCCTCATTTTTAACGTAGAAAATGGAGGAAGGAGAAGATTTTACGCCGGAATGTGTCCTTGACCATGAACTCGACCTCGACATTCAAGGTTATTGAAATATTAAGTCTAATTGTTTAAATTCATAATAAAATTTGTTTAAATCATATTTGACGTCTAAATTAAAAAAAAAAAATAGTAATTGTTGTAAAATTAAATTTACTGAAATGTCAGTAACCAATTTTGATGTAAATTTGACAAACTTTTAGAGCTTACAAAAATAATCGGTATGGTAAGTAAATGTTCATTAAGAATGCTCCCATTCTTTTTGGTTTCTGTTGGTATAATCACAAAAAGTAGATATTTCCATAAATTTGGAAAAATACACTATTTTCAAGTCTTAGAAAATGTAGTACAAATATACTCATTATTCTTTTAAAATGAAGCCCCTTCATTATCAGAGTAAGTACCGACAAGACAAAATAGTATTGGAAATGTTGAAAGATAAATTTTCTACGATTATTGCTGAAAAAATGGCTAAATTAACACAAGATGTGGTTTCGTGATCCGGTCTTACCCATCCGAGGTAAAATTGAAAAGAAAATTAAATTAGCAAATTAAATTTTTGTAAACTTTCTATTGCTTAGGTTGCTCCTCAAAATTTGGAACGGCCGATTTTCATTAAATCCCCCCCCCCCCTTACTTTTAGTTGAATAAATTCGACTTCAAGCTAGTAATCATAAAATTAACCCAGTAACGCCAAAAGCACAACTTTTTTTGCTTCAATTTCAATCGAATATTTCGTATCGAACATAAAATTCAAAAAAATTGAAAGGTATATGTCCTACTATTTTCAAGGTCGCTCTTCAAGAATTTTTTTTAAATTTTAATTTATTTACGAAAAATTCTACAAAAAAATATAGAAATATAGAAAGAACTTTTCATTATTAGCATATTTCAAAAAAGCTCATAGTTTATGAGTAAGGGCGTCCAGAAATTTTCATTGTTGACGCCATTTTGAGTTCGATAGAGTGATGTGGGGTATAAAAGTAAAATTTTTCCTTAAAATTCTAGTATTTTATGCACCTTTGTACATAGTTTCAATAGAATCGTAATATTCTAATGGCTCGTAAAAAATTGATAAGTATAAAAATTGACCAATTTTTTTTAATGTTGTGTTTAATACGAAATACTCCATTGAAATTGAAGCAAAAAAGTTGTGCTTTGGATGTTAATGGTTTAAAAAGATTCTGGACCGTTAACCAGCGTCGTTCGAGAAACAATAGACACAAGTCTAGTTAAAAAAGAATAATGTATTTGTTTTGTGGGTTTTTTCGGAGTACAGAAAGTTCAATGACTGATTGTATAGGTTTTCTTCTATTTTGCATTCTCTGTATTTTTTTCAAAAATTTTCGAGTATGACCCTGCAGTTATTAAAAAGGATCTTAAATAATAGTTTTCGTAAGTGCGTAAAAGCTTACATGAGTCGAACAATGTTTTCTTATGCAAGTGTGCCCAAAATGTTTAAAGCCGCAATTTTTTAGAATGTTTACGCACACTTTGTTAAAAAACAACTTCATGTAAAGTTTTAAAAAATTCCAAAGATTTTTAATAAATTTAGTCCACTATATTTTATCGGCCATTTTAAATATTTTAAATTCTTACCTGAGATTCGTGATTATAACAACATAAAAAATGAAGAAATTATCTTTAACCATCGGAGATTTATACGAGATGCACATTCTTATAATTTTGCAGAATTTTGAGCATCAAAAATGTTAGTTTGAGGTTTTAAACCCATATTGGGTTATTTTTCAATGTTGTTTTACAGCCATAAGAAATTACGAATAAGAGGATGATGATGAGAAAAACCGATCCCAACCACCTGTACAGAAATCGTCGGTATTGAACTCCAACATCAGTGGCAAATGACGTCAACTTAAGCGACGAATGAAATTTATTGAACACAATGTGTAGTCGATGCTTACGGCATGTCGAAGGAGGGGTTTTTCCAGAGAAATGGAAATTTGAATCTAGATATGCTTGCACACAGCGAGCGCTGAACGCCACGATGCACTGCAGTCGCTGCCTGTCAGATTGCGCGCTGCGACGCGACCGTGCCGCTCCTGAAGCGTGAAAAATCATAAAGTATGCAAAATACAAATGCAAATACATGCAATATGCATGAAAATGGGCAAAACGCATGAAATATTGGATACGAAATGCGTATTATGTACGTGAATGGTCGCACTGTGTCACATTTTTCCCAAGCGGATTTCTCGCGAGCGTACCATAAATGTAATACGATTCCCATTACTGGTCGGATGTGGTTTTTCGCGCTGCGAATTTTGCACCAGGGCCACCAATTAAGCTCCGACTTGTCAAAACAGTTCCGACATAGCGGCTAGTCTAAAAGCCAGAAGAGTAATGCGTTGGAAAAAGGCTTTTGTTTTAGGTTACGTTGTTATGCGTTTTTTTTTTACGTATCACGAACTCTTGGTACATTCGTCGAAAATAGTTAATTTTCGATATTGCTTTGCATTTTTATAACTGGCGTATAGGAAAGGCAATCTGTAAATATTTCCACTTATTTTCCAATATTTTCCAATAATACTCTCTCCAAATCTAGACGCTGAAATAGTGTCCAAAAATTGGTTAGGAATAATATTGGTTTGATACTGGTTTGATAACACAGGCCGACAAAATTTGAGAAAATTGCAGAACCAAGAACCAGAATATCTTTTCCAAAGGTATTTAACGCGATGAATTCGAATCCGACCTCCGAATAACTCCTATACGTCAGGTTTTTGAGATTTTTTTAACCTAAAAGTGCAAAAAGTACGTTTTTTGGGTACATTTGAGGTGCGGTAAATTCAAGACAGATTTTGTTTTCAAAACGATCGTACACGGAGAAAAATGACTCCGCTGGATTAGCTGATTCATATCAGCTAAAATTTTCGGCTGGAATTGCCGAATGTTTTGATTCCGCTAATGTAGCCTTAACCCTACTCAATTTGCGCTTAGATCTAAATTTCCGCTACATTAGCAGATTTGTTCCGCTAAATTTGCGGACTTTTTCAGTAAATTTAGCTGAAATTATCGGCTATCCCTAACGGCATTCCAACAGCTATCCCTATAGGATAAAATTGGTAGAATCTGCGGATTTTTCGGCTGATTTAGCCGGTTATTTTTCTCCGTGTAACGATATCTCAAAATACTGTTTTTGCTCTTCAAAATCTGGTTTTAAACTTAGAAAAATCTTTATTGGTCGCTGAGATATCGCCTGTTGAAGTTTCTGAAACTTTATTTGATTTTGCTCAGTTTCTGAATATCGCCGAATTTGCCAAACTCAGAAACTACAACAGACGATATCGCAGAGACCAATAAAGATTTTTCTAAGTTTAAAAACGTATTTTTTAGGACAAAAACAGTACTTTGTACCCACAAATGTACCAAAAGAATGATGACAGCTGCTTATGACATCAGATAACAATGGACATTGTTGATAATGTTCATGCGAACAGCGTGAATGTTAACGTTACTGATAACGTTGTGATTAACTGTGTTCATGTCCTAAACATTTTGATCTCCTGATCTTTTTTTTGTTCACTTATTCACAAGATTTGCAAGAGATGTGGATCATTTTACAAGATGGCGCCATACTTCACATTTGTCCAGAATTTATGAATTTGCATAAACCTATATTAAAGAACAGCAGCGGTCATGTATCGATTTCTGCAAGACAAACATTTTCGAAATGTAAACAAACAATGTGACGCATCTTACTAATAGCAAGCTGATGTTTAGAGATGAAATCGAACAATTTTTGCCCTGACAGGAATCTAGCTTAGGACCAACAACTTCGTATTCCATTGAGTTCCCGCCTGAGAAATATGGAGGTTGCCCTCAAACTGGGTAGTATAATATTTTAGATCTAGATTCTATGTGATGTTTTCAGCAAAAAAGCCTAGTACCAAAATTGGATCTAACAATAAGCCACAGAATTTGAGAGGTAATATAGTTCATTAAAATAAAAATTGATTTCAAAAACCAGTTTGATTTACAAATTTGTTAAGCTACAACATTTTTGTGCAAAATAATTTCTGTCTATGTAATATAAATTATTATTATTATTAATTATTATTATTAATTATTATAGAATACAAAAAAAATTATTGGACTAGTAAACGTATGAAATATAATAAATCATATTAATAAATTAAAATTTAGTTCTCCTTTTTGCTGCAGATTAGAATAAAACAATCGAAGATTTGTTAATTCAGAAGAATTTTGTAATTCATTAATTAAATATCCATAAAATGCTGTTTTGTTTATATTCTGCTAAAAATTTATTTATATTACATTTATTTAAATTGTTTAAATTCTGCGACTAAAAAAAGATAAAGTGTTGTTGGACAACTCGTATAAATTCAAATAGAAAATCCGCGAAATATGATTGGATGTTGATTCTCCTATCATGTCATAAAGTTAAAACAAAATTCAAATCTGAACTGCCTGTGTTTGATAAAGAGCTTAATTAGAAATATGGAGTAAAAATCCAAATATTTATATCCATGTATTTAATTAATCAAAGTCAGACGTTTGTAAAATTCAAGTTTCTTTTTTTATGCAGTGTGCTAATAAATGATAGGTTTTTGGGCTCTTTTTTCGAAAACAAAAATACTTTATCAAAAAGAATTAATAAAAGAGACCAATATTACAATAGTTTAATCTCACTCAAAATCATGGAAATATTCCAGAAACAGGAAAATATCAAAAAGTATTTATTAAATAAAACTGCTTTATATCCATAAAACGCAGTATGCACATAAATTATTGACGTTGTCATTTTTCCTGTTTTAGTTTACCCTGACATGTTGGAAAAACACATAACGAAAAACGAAACTCATTTTTTTTTTCTGGAGGCACCAAGTTCAATGCTTGCATATAACTCGCGATGAGGTTGATTTTATAAAGCAATTCCAGAAATGGAAATTGATTAAACAATAGAGTACATTGAATATTTATTTCGAAAAATTATTTCGATGCATATATGTTTGCTAAATATCAATTTCTGGATGAATATTGTACATTATTGCACGGTATATGTACCACATATATTGGAATGATTAATTACAAAAAATCATTAAAATCGGATGTAGAAAATTTATTGAAATAATCGTCGAAAATTTAATTGAACAAATTTTCGGTAACAATGTCTGCATATAAAATTCTCGAATGCGTCAGATTATATCCGTTTAAATTGTGTAATTATTTTTAAATAATCGAATCAGAAGTGGAACATAACATCTTTTTTAATAATTTTATTGGTTTTATTAGTAAAATATTACTATCCGATTAATTAATGATGTAATAACATGAATTTATGCTGCTTTATATTTTCAAATAAAAAACTAGATTATTTTCAAACCGAACGCACTTTAGATTGTTTTCTGTAATTACGAGAGTACCAATCATTGAAGTATTCGAATTTGTATCACATTACATTCATGGAATGAAACCTTTGATTTCTATGCTCTTGAAAATATCCAAATATAACACACAATTCAGAAATAAAATACAGAATAGAGACAATGTTCCGTTCGAACAACAAATTAAAAACTGTGACAATTATATGATGCAACGTAATTAATTTATTTATATTTCTAACTTTATTGTTGACATAAAAATATAATAAAATATATACAAACAAATTACGGTACAAGTTATGTTACAATTATTACAAGAGGAACACTTGTTGAACAATTATTTTCCACCAATTATCTCAATTCATTTTGGTATTTATAAAAACATTTATTACAAGATGCAACAATTAAGACGTTAAACGTTCTCTCGAAAGAAATTCATGAATCAAAATGTATTTTTGATCGTTAACGTTTAAAAATAACAGTTGTAATTTTAGTTCACAAGGACATAAAAGTATAGTAACAGCTTAGTCAGTGATGCAAACAACATGTCTGTGTTCACTTTTAACAAACAAATTGTTATGTCAGAGATTTCCTTAGGTCAATTGTTTTGACTCGGAAGTTGGTAAAAAATGATTTATTTATAAATTTCACAAAGAGGTTTGCATGTGATCACCATAATGGATGACAGAAATTATTATGAAATACGTTATTTTATTTTACTTTAAGATATTGATCAATATAGTTATTTCAATAACAAACGTAAGAATTCTAATTGGTTTACATTTATGTTTTGTAGAATATTTATTTCGCAGTAGCGAATCCACAATTATTCTGTAATGTGAAACATAAAACCTGATAATTATCAGATGTTAAGCCCGACGGTTAGTGTAATAGTATTATTTTTCTTACTACATTAGTAATCAGTCATCCAAGAAGGAAGCATTTTGCGGTAAAACTTCGAACCCTAAGTTATACCGAATTAAATGGTAAAAATGTGGACTCTGTACATTCTAATTAGTACCTATGAAGGGTGTTTTAATAAGTATGAAGTAAATTACTTGAGAAATTATTAAGTATAATGACAAATGAATAAAAATAATTTATCCCGAAAATCTCGGTTGGGTCAATGAATTTCTTCGGTATTTGTTATGAGATCCTTGATAGAAAATACTAATTTAATGATGAATGAATCAGGAACTGAGGTTTTTATTTGTTTTTTTAAATTTTTGATTTTAATTTGATGTGATTTTTCGAAAAGAAATTTATGCACTTATAAAAGGACATATTCATTAATTGTTGTTCATTAAAATTATTAAAGCCCTGATATGTGATGGGATTTTAACGATCGAGATTTTCGCCGACTAGTTCGAGCAGAAGTATAGAAAATATGGATATTCCCTAAAAAGGAGCAACTAAGGTTTCAGTTTAAAGTGATTTTTTGTCTGTTATCGACGCTGAAAACATCCTCTGTTAAAGTTTTTCATGGTTTCTTGATTCTTCAATTAAATAAATTTTTTAACATCAATCAACGATAAAAAAAATATGCAATTTTGTGTTCAAAGTTTTTAGTAATCCAAACTGTATTTTTGCCGCGCTCCACTATTTTTCGCTTGTTATTATTCTGCCTATTAGGGTATTTTAAACATTATTAATTACAAACCTACTATGGAATTTAAAATTCAAAATTGAATAATATTTTTCCAAATTCGAGAAACATTCAGAGATTCTTTTACAATTATTTGTAGCATTTTTAATTGCTGAGCTGTTTGCAACTAAACTACAATTCATTAACAGTGTTTTTAAGCATAATGTACTAACGTTAATAAAATTAATGTACTACTACCAATGAACATGATGCACTAACCCTAATGAACTAAGACCGAATATACACCATCTATTTTTGGTGTTAAAATTGTATTCCGATGTATTTATAAACAGTAATTGGCTTTTCTAGCAGTTAAGAACACACAATCAAAGTTCTGATTTCACATTCCTACTCAGCGACAAGAACATATTAAAAAACGGATGAATTTTCATTTTAACACTTTCACGCTACAAATACAGTTTTCGTATGCCCCCAGTTCAACGGAGTCCAATTAACAAAAACTGAAAAAGAAATTACTAAATAGAACATCCGACAATTTTTTTAATTTGCTCTTTCGATTGTCATGGATCAAATTGACAAAAAAAATGAAAAACATAATTTTTAGATTTAATTTAGAAATAATTCTTTTTCAAACCTTATTTTTACCCTATAGTACCTTTCTTTTTTCAGAAAACAACCTAAAATCGTGCAAATTACCCAAAAAATAGGTCTAAATTTGACACGAATTTTTGCTACCACTTCTTGTCTTTGGATAAACTGCAAAACCATAGTCGAAAAATAGCTTAGTAAATTTTGAAAAATTTATGATTGCTTCTTGGATTGCTCAAAACCGTTCATCATAAGCTTTTTTCCAAAGTAGGTTCGTCATTACAAAAAAGTTATAAATATATAACAGTAGCAATAATAACCATAATTTCGTAATTGCTTATATTACGTAAGTACTATTTAAAAGTTCCGTTTTTGGTTCGTATTTCTGAGGTCTTTACGTTATTTTGGACGCTATTTTGCTTTCGCTTTACCAAAATTCAATTTTATGGCTCCATAACTTTTAAGTTTCAATTCCAGTTGCATTTAAAACTAAATATCTTTTTACATTTTAACGCGTGTCAATGAAAAGAGCAACCCGAAAAATTGAGAGATGTGCATTTATTAATTTTTTTCGTTAGTTTTTATTAATTGGTATTTCGTTGAATTTTTGTATAGGAAAACTGGGATTGCAGCATTAAAAGAGTTAAAGGTCTTAGGATGATTTAGGATAATAGTTTTTAAAGCTAAGTAAGCATACTATCTGTTGGGATTGTAAAAAATAGAAAAAAATTTAGTTCTGCTAAAAACTTGATAAAAATCGTTTTTTGTCTATGTAAGCTAAAATTTCAAAAAACCTTGGTATGCTGAAGTAACTTTAAGGTTAGATTCATAGTCAGTAAAAAATAACACACGACCACGAACAAAATTCGTTTCGATATCACTTGAATCAGAAATAGTGGATCATATAAATATTATTCGATTTGGCCCATGCAGTTCTAATTCAAGTTGGGTAAAAGAAAAAAAATTTTGCGGTTTTGAGTTATTCTTTTTGAGACGTAGCTTCAACGATTAATTGCACAGGACCGTAACATTTTTTTAGGTGAGATAACTTGAATCATAAGTACTAGATATTATAGATCCACTATTTCTTATTCAAGTGATCTCGAAACAAATTTTTTTTTGTGATTCTGTGTAATCTATAAAAACCACCCTAATTTATGTTTATTATAAGTCTTCGTTCGGGTATTAAGTATCTTAACGACCGAAAATCCCTATAATACTTATAATTTTGCCACATGCTATACAGAATAAAAACTTGATTATCGAAGAAATTGAAAATGAAAAATATTCACTGAGGTTTCATGAGAGAATGAAACCTCAATGCTTGAGAGGAAGACAATTTTCACTCCAAAATATTCAATTGTATTGAAGATCGTTACATTGGCGTTTTTGATCATTACCCTCAAGGTATAGCGTATTGCGACTCAACGTAATTCGATCAAATTGGAAATCAACCTAGTATCTGTTGTTACCGTCGTTACCAACGTTCGATTTTGGATTAGAGTTCAGAAATAAGATCTCGCATTCTCGTTCAAGGCTGCTCCAGGACTTCGAATGTACCTGATACACGAGGAACGGCGTGTTCTTAACCCGATTACGGTCGGGAGACGGAAAGCTCGAAGGGATCGTTAGCTGTCTGTGGGTGTTCGTTGGTGCGTGTGTCGGTGCAGTCTCTTGTATATACAAACGCGTAAATATTACTACGCCACTGGGATGGCAAATCTCGCGGCTGGGAGATGACACTCAAAAAGAGCGGAAATTACACGACAGCAGGTGCCATCCAAATGCCCGCTGCAGGACGTTTCAAGCTAAAAAGATCATTATAAAATGTCGGATAAAAAATTCCAATCCAAGCAGGATCCGAGAGGAAAATCCTCTTTTCGATTTTATTTCTTAGTTCAAAGGGTTTAAATATTGCTTCTTTCATTAAATTTTTTTCTGTACATTTAAAATAAATGATATTTTACGACTGGGTTTAATCCTGCTAAGTTTTTGAATGGTTTATATATGAAAAAGTATTAAAGAGTCCCAGTATAATTGCGTCTCGGTATAATTACGTCACCGCAAATTTCCACGGTTCCGTCTCGTCATATTTGCCTGTCGCCGTTCCCTTTTTCCCCCACCTTGCGCGCTGGGGCCTCAGGAAGGGCCTGCTATGACGTCACGCACATGACGGGACTGAGGAGAGTGGGAGAAGCGGCGCTCCCCTTCTTTGTAAAACATAACGAGACGGGAGGGGAAGGTGAAGAACCGAGTGGATAAATATATCCGGACTCAACTGTAATCTAAATTATTTTTAGAGAGTAGAATTGAAAAGTAATATCAGTGTAATATTATTTTTACACTGTTGTTAATAAATATACCAACATGCGAACGGAAATATATGAGTGATTGGTACCTATTAATAGCTATACTTATATTAATAATGACGCAATGAATATGATATTAAAACGTCCGGTACCTCTGGGTTTACGATCAGTTTATTTGAATGCTTCATGCAATATGCTGTACACATTATTGACATACTGCTTTAATGTTTTACTTCTCATTTTATTTACGCTGTTTGTTTATGTGACTTTGTTGACTGGTTATTATATATTTTATTATTCATTGGCGTACGTATCTTTTACGTATACCATATTTCATTATGTTTTTCTATTTATTTTATGAATTTAATGGTTATTTTCTACAGTATTATTGCATGTCACGGCCACACGAGTAATAAAGGACGTAATGTAAATATAACTGGAAATAAAAATATAGTAATTTATTTCAAAGTCTGTATAGATTCGACAATATTGAAATGGAAGACTTTGCAGAGCTTTAACTTACAACAAAAAAGGTATGTTTAAATTGAATCTGAAAATAGAATGAATGCATGACAATTTCATCAAGTGTTTTTTTTGAGTCTCGGTAAGATTAAACGAAATCCCAAAACTTTTGGTTTCACCAACTCCACCCGTTTCCGTACCATATTAAATCGTATTTTCCAAAATAAACGTTTGTTTCTCGTCGCTTTTGTTGTTACAAAAATTCCTCAAATTCATTGAGGATGTAATAAAGCCGATCGACTACTAGGTAGTGTAATCTCTCGTATCGCATTATTTTGAGGTGTACTCCGGGAATTATAGTTTTGTTCAATCGGTCCATATCGGATTTGTCAAAAGCTTAAAGGGGTATTTTCTATAGGGATCTTTCGCAACTCGCGCTCACGCACATAAGTTTTGAACGGCGAATTTTCTCTGTGGGTATGCCGTATAAAGGAGCATTGTTCGCGGAAATTCCAGGCAAGAATACATGAACCAAGAGTGACTTCCCATGTCAGAAAATTGTGTAAAAGCCACTGAACGACCGCGATGCCCCGAGATTAGAAGGTTCTATCTACCTCAATGTACCTTATACGCTTCGTCGGCAGCTACTACGAAAATCAACTCCCTTTGTACATGTATGCGTGTCGAGAGCCATAAATGTCGTGAGCAAACCTATCGTATTTCAAAGCTACTTTCCAATAGGTCACGAATAACGTATGCTCCAATTTTGAGAAGTTTACTTTGATGCGTTCAGACAGTTCAAACCGCGATTACGCAAGATGATGCCGAGATGAATCGCGTTACAAAACGTCTATTTGAGAAGTCGATGGATAAATTCTGGATAGAATTACCAAAATTGAGGTCTCTGAAGTTGATAACTGCTTTTACGCGATTTACATGTTGCGAAAAAACTGGGAAAAGATCTTGAAAAAGATGGACAGTTCTTATTGGACTCTTGGAGGGGGGGGGGCAACAAATGTAAAACAATTGGCTTTAGAAATACCGATTAGTAAGATAAAAATCCTTGGGAGGACCATCATTAAGTAACGAATCCTAAGAATAAAATTAATCAAAATTAATAAAGCAAACTTGGAGTCAAAGTAAAGCACCCTCAAATTCCTGTTTTCTATTTTCCGAAAGTTTCATAATAATGGTATTTTAAAAAAATCCTTGAAAACTTCCAAGATAGATCCGCAACATTTTCCACGGTCTGTTCACATTCAATATTCTCAACAACGCGTAACCCATAATAGGTTTCTAACGAGCTTTTAAAAAAACAACAACAAACTAATGCTCGCAACCTCTTTCGTTCCGCAGCATCGATTTTTCCAGTTTTTTGCGCCCGTTTTCGCAATGCTCTCTGCAGCTTCCCTTTAACCGTCTCCCGATTTTTACTGGAAAATGTGCGTTTTTTCATCGTAATCGGCCTCGTATTCCGACTGCAGGTGGAATTAGACAGAAAAAAAAAGTTTGCGTAGTTCGGACTCGAGGCAGGGGTAAATGGATATTGCCGTCCCGCATGCTTTGCTGCTGGCGTATTTAAGCGGGCCGGTTCCGTCTTTACCTTGAGAGTTTCTGGGCGTATCTTGTCGGCCCTGAAAAGGTACAAGAGTAAAACGAGACGAGGTTAATGGAATAGAAACAAATTTAAAAAGCCTCCTTCGAGGCTCATAAGCGCAGAAAGGGAAGGAGGAAAAAGACCGAAGAGATTACGACGGCGAAAACTGGGACAGAAACGGCAGGAGCATGTGCACATTCCACGGCAGACAAGTAAATAAAGCCGTAGACCAAGGAGCCTTGAGCCGTACGATAATGTATTGCTGGAACATTGGTAACGGCCTTATCGGATGCACATGCATCGCCGACGATGGGAGCCAACCTCGCGCGAATTTCCCCCCGTCCTTATCTCAAGACTGACGAGGCGTTACTTCGAATTTAGATACTTTAAAAGAATACTCTCATCTTTTGAAACGACTTCCATTACCTCGGTACCATATACCTCTCGAAGTTTATTTCAACAAAAATAGCTGTAGTTGTCTTTCTATCTCACTAAGCATCCGAGTCATCACTGGACGTCCAGTGTACGTACATATTTCGTCCATGTTACGTCCATACGTCCAGCACAAAAAATGGACATATGTGGACGTCCAACATACGTACATCTCCGGAGGTTATATGAATGTTCATCTCTAAACAGCCAACGGACCTCCAAATTAGGTCCATAAATATATGGACGTATATCGATATCATATGTCCTATGTACGTACATGCTTGGACGTCCAGTGTACGTACTTATGTGGACGTCCACGGGACATTCATTTTTCGAGCATTCGGACCTGCATTCTTATGGACGAATAATGGACGTCCAGTGTACGTACTTATGTGGATGTCCATCGAACGTCCACTCTTGGTCCAGTGTGCGTACATTTTGGAAGGCCACCGGACGTTCAAATGAGTGCAGTCTGGACATTCCATGGACGTACAATGGACGTTCAATGGACGTACATATACTGATTGGGACTCCAAAAAGATGTTGAAAACCGGATCCCGGATAAAAACCCTCTGTGGACAAGCAAAATCTTAATGTGTCATTAACTTAGCCACATTGTTATGTTTAGTTTGCTTAGCCACATTGTTATCTTAGTTTCAGTTTTGATCTTTTAATTACTTTTCAGTCAGTGTATAAATCCAGAATGAGGGAAAATTGATATTACACTGAATCTGGATTCATTAGATTTAACGACTTGGACATTCTGAAATAGTATCAATAAATTTCAAGGTAATGTTGTTCAGTTCATCACGGATGCTACTCTGGCTATCGTTTTACGTACCTGAAAAGCAGACGAAGGAAAGCCAACCTCGGTCACAAAAGCGTACGCAGTCAAACATGACGATTCATTTCCGCATTACGTCAATTTCTGATAAAATCAGCGTTGAAAGCGCGGCAAAGATACAAATGGGACGGAAAGGAAGGAAAAAGGATTCCGAGACGGAAGATAAGAAAGGCGAAACGGCTCGGCATCGCGATGTATTCTCGCGTTAGTATCGGTTTAATATAAAACGATTTTACGAACGGAATAAAAAAGCCATTAGTCGTACCCGATTGGACTGACTGGGCGGAATTATCGAGGGGGTAGTCTCGAAGGGAGTGAAACTATACCATAAGGCAGGCGGGCGAAAGAAGACGAAGGGGTAAAAAGGGAGTACAGTTCCTGGAGAGCTTTTCCTTACAATAAAAATGTTCGTCGGAGCTTTTTCCCCCGATTTTCCAGAGGAAGATCCGAGTTTCTGCACGATGTCGGTCAATAGCCGTTCGGAAATGAATGAAAACAAGGACGGGCAGCCGTCTGCGTGCTCGGCCAATCAGGGTGGGAGACGAGGTAGCTCGTAAATACCCATTGTACGGTATTCATGTACATTCGAGATAATTCGACTGTAATTGGAACTCGCTGTACGCCTAGGCACATTGTGCCACTATATCTTGAGAGGTATAACACTACGAACCCAGCAAATAGTGCATCGCCGAACGCGGCATACTGTGCAATTAGATGATCGTTTATATATTTCAGAGACTCGGAACAATAGCTGGTGAATTTAATTAATAACATGCTGAAACGTCGCGTGTACGTCAATACGTCAGAACCGATTTCGGATCGTTTTGAGCACTGACGCGACGCAAACTGATGTCGCATGTACTCTTGTAATCACCTTAATTAACCAGGAACTGGTTGATACACAATTGTTACTAGAAGATAATAATGTTACAATTGTGATTTAATATTTTTTTATTTTTAGTCCATCGCAATGAGAAAAACTCCTTAGAGTTAATCCTTCGCTAGGAAAATCAGTTAGAAAAATCAGATGATAGTTGATACCTAATAATTCGATTGTTTTATTACGCGAGAATATTTAAAAACTCGTTGAAATCGATTATTACGCATAGTAAAATGTGGCAACATAAGTAGTAACAGTCGCCTCTATTCGAACCACTTCACGGGCTGTTACTACTTAGATTAATGCATTTGACTAGTGCAAGACTTCATCCACAATTTTTTAAACTTTTCAACGTGTTAAAATAATCGAATTTGCATTACCTGTCAGTTTTCAGGACACATTTAATGCCATACATCAATTTAAGTAGTAGCGGTCATACTTACTGTGACCAAAACACTGTGAGTACTGTTACTACTTAGAATGCTGCACTGGCGAATTGAACAGCGAATTTTTAAAATATCTCACGTGATAAAATAATCGAAGTTCATAATAGGTGTTCTCGCTAGGAGTTCTAATTATACCCTAAACGAATTAATCAGTTTCGAAGGGTAGATATCACTTATTTTTATGACCATCATCGTTTCGATAAGCCGTATTGCGAAATTTCTCCACAATTACTAATCTATAGAACTGCTATAATATATCATGTTACACGTATTACACAATTTTATCAAAGGAACCTGTAGAGAATCTGTTAATATCTGATAACACAGGCCAACAAAATGAAGCCAATCTCCATACCCAAGAATCGGACGCTACTTTTCCAAATGTTGTAAATGAGCTGAATCCAAATCTGATCTCAGAGTTGTTCTATCACGTTAGGATTTTGTGACATCCTAACCTAAAAGTGTAAAAAACAGTGTTTTTGCTCATATTCAGTAATTTTTTGTTTCGGAACGAAATGCTTGATCACAATTCGGCAAACATCAGATTAAAGCATTATTCATCAACTTTAAAATGCTTTGTTAGTCACTTCGTACCGTTTTTTTCAACGAGTTATCGATGTTTTTGTCAAGGCACGATTATGATTTTCGTTTTTTGCACTTGTCAATATTTTGACATCACAGAACAATTATACGACCTGATTTTCATTTAGCACGTTGAAACCCGTAGTAAAAATATACTTAGGTTTCTGAGGAATGCATTTTAATCTGGTTTTCGGCAAATTGCGAAAAGAAATTTATTCTGCTACAAAAACTTACCGAAAATGGACGAAAACTGTTGCACTTTTAGGTTAGGATATTTCAACATCTTAACGTAATAGAACAATTTCGACCAAGAAAATCTATCTCTGTTAATTATTTCATGTAAATACACATTTACTTAAATGTATAAAAATCATAATTATTTCCTGTAAAAAAAAATCATATCGGAATTATTAAAAAAGCATTTTAAAGCTGACAAGTAGCACCTTAATACCGTTCATGCCATTAATTGCAAATAATAATTTTGTTCCGCGGCAAAAACTTACTGAGTATGAGCAAAAGCAATGTTTATTTCATTTTTAGGTTAGGATATCTAAAATTTTTGACGTGATAGAACAATTCTGCCTCCAAATCTGGATTCAGCGCAACGAAAACCTTCCAAAAAATACTGTCCGATTTCTGGGTATAAATTTTGTTGACTTGTGTAATCAACATTGTCACATAAAAATGCCCAAACGCTTTAAAATTGACGAGCGTGAATACATATTTTGTGCTGGTATTCCAAAAAGTATAATGGAGATTAAAAGCAGAAATCACCTACCCTACTGTGCATCCCCATTTACATTTCGCAATATTCTTTCTAGCACATGAAAAATTATGAATAAAAAAATGGTATTAAGTGATGACATTAAAAAATGATTTATGTAAAACCACACGAGTTAAAATAAAACTGAAAGTAATAGTAGATGGAAAAATTAGTTTTGCTCTTCTTTCGAGTAGTAATTTTACCAAACTACATCGTACCAAGATGGCTGTACAATAGAACACAATAACAATGAATTTTACCAAATACCAAAAGCTCTAGTTCATTTTCGACATGAGAAACAGTTGAAGTGAACATTTGACCCTTCTTTTCTTCGTAATGGAATGGCATTTTCGCGAGAATGATTCGAATTTCCACCTTTGTGCAGCTGCGTTTTCGGGCGCGCCTGACGTCGTTCCGCAGAAGCGGGAGCAATTTCCTGGTTCCGTGGCAACCCCGCGGCGATCGTAGATCATAGAAAATCTCGCGCTGCATCGAAAAAGTCTCTGTGACATCTCGCTCCAGGAAGCTGCGGGAAGTAACGGCACGAATATATTCTGAAACTGAGTCGGCCAGAATATCACGCCGCAAGACCACTTCGGGTATTATATGCAACCAGCGCAAGGACCAGGCAAAAAAGTGGGTAGCCGTAGGAACGAAGCAAATCCGCGTTGAATAAATAACGTTTTACCGTTACAATACGTAAAAGCAGTGCGCGATCGTCGTTGTTCCAGCTTCGTAGTAACGCTTCCGTAAAAACCCTTTTAACCGACGAAAAAGAGACGACTACCGGAGCGATCGAGGGCATGCTGAGAATAGAAGCAGGCCAATAGGATACACCGCGGGCGCAAAGAGACGCGTATGAAACGTTTCTTCCGCCCTGTGTTTTAAAACCCCCATCTACACGGCCAACTCTTTTCGTTCTGTAATTCTTGAAGTTTCTCCAACTTCCCTGGGTGCTATAGCCCTTTGTATCGTTTTACACGGTAAAATTTTACCCACTTACCCGTATTGCGCACCAACGACGACGCGTTCGCCACTTTAAAGCCAAAGAGCTGCAGATTCTTCGAGAATTTCTTTTGAAGTCATTCCGAGAACTTAAAAATGCCTCTTGCGCTATATCGGTATTTGAAGGATCGGATTGTGCAACGGCTTGAAATTTCCATATGCTACGAATCTCACTGCATCCTTGGTAACAGCGATACCTGCGGGAAAGCGTTGGTGGAGCGTTCGGGAAATGTCATGTGTTCGAGTAACACGGAACTTTCGAAGATCATCGATTCAGTTATTTTCACACCTTCAGAACTGTCTTCTACAATTTCCGGTGAAAAATTCAGGAACATTTTTGAACTCTTCCTTCACGCTTCAACGATTCTTTAGTCGCAAATCAAGCCCACTATGTGAACTATTCAACCAGCCTTCAGCTGTTTGAGGAAGTGCATTTCAAGGACCACAATTGAAACCAAAGAAAACTAATGGACATAATGTCCGGGCCCTAATGTGTCATTGTTGATAAATGCCGCAATGGTATCCATATGTTTTAAATCAGAAAAGATAGAAGATTCAGGATATAATTGGAAAGTGCAGTCACGTAAGTAGTAACAGTCGTCATCCAAAGACGATTAGGACTATTACTACTTAATATACTGAATGTTTCTCAATCATCGAAGTTAGCAATACTCATGGATGCCTTCATTAACAGTTCACGGTCAACCCTTCATTAGATCTTTATTCTATTTAGAAATATCATCAGTTTATTACAATGTATAAATTTTCATATGGCCCTGATCAGGTCCTGTTCAGGCTGCCTGACTATATTTCAGGCCCATAGCAGGCTGTACTATCAGGGCCTGATCAAGAATGTAACGATTTTATTGGTCCGGACGGATCAGAGTTCCCGATATTCAGCCCTGTTCAGGGCTTGATAAGGGCTTGATCAGAGCTTTGTAAGGGCCTCATGGGGTACCTCTAAAGTTCGTTTAATCAATAATTAAATAAAATTAATATACATGTATGAGTCACGTCCATATACACATTATAACGATATATATTATATTATTAATCCACACGTATATTACATTTCATAAATGTGTCATTCGAATGATTATATTAATTTTTATTTAATTTTTAAACTTTTATATTATATTTATATATCTCGCATCCCATATTTGCATTTTTCAACGCTCGCAAATAAATAAGAAAAAAATCCTACCCCGACCAGGAATCGAACGCGGGTCTCTCGCTTACTACACTGGCGCCTTAACCACTGCGCTACGCTCGCAATTGCAGCATCTTACCAAAAATGGTGTCTTCTATTAACCCATTATGGCTCATGCCAAGCACAACTCAGGTAGCGTCAAACTAACTATCGTCAATAAAATACTTTGCCAAAAATCAAATACCCGTGTTTTTTTGTTTATAAAAAATAATAGTTTATAACATTTTGTATAAAAACAACTTCGCGAACAGTGGTTTTAGATAAAATCTGGCTGTTTTTATCAAATCTAAGGGAAAAATTGGATCGAAAATTTGTACAATGTTTTGTTAAAAGTCGTAAATTTGTTGTTAAACATAATAAATAAATAATATGGTTGAAAATCTGCTTAGGCCCATGCAAATCATATCGCGGCTAGTTTCAAACTAACGACTGGACATCGGATATTGGATAAAAATAAAATACGTGTGTTTTCTTATTTACAATTGTATAATTATTTATATCAATATTTTCCAAACAATTTCGTCAAACATGAATTTAGACAAAATCTGATTGCTGCAATCGATATTGCGGAGTAAATTATGTATGAAACGTGTGTCTATTATTGTTCTTTATTCTATATAAAAGTAACAATAATACATATACGTTTTTCACATAATTTACTCCGTAGAACCAAATGTCGCGTTCATATTTCTTGTGAAACCTCTTTTAATGACGTTTATAAAAAATTCTTATATGCGGCTACATCCGGTAATAACTGGTAAATTGTGCCTTGCAATACTCTGTTCCGAACATGATTAGGCAACAACTACTTTTGCCTGATAAGATGGGGTTGTAGTCCCCTGACGAGTGCCTGGTCCGGGAGTATTAAGACCCACCTCATCAGGCGCGCCTGATTGCTACCTGTTCAGGGCCTGATCCGGGAGTGATAAGGCGCACCTTTTCAGGCGCGCCTGATTACTGCTTGATCAGGCCCTGATAAGTTTTCAGGCAGACAGCACAGATTTCTACTCGGGATCTCTAATGTCAAATCTTAAATCGCTGAAACACAATTCTCGTACAAAAACGCAAGAATTCAAAATAGAATTTTAATTTCTCAAATATGATTTCAAGATGCAATTACACGAGCACTTTTTATTATCAGCTTCCATTATAAATTATACCTGGGGCCTTCCGGAGCGATTTCAGGCGTATAAAAAGTCTAATATATCTTCCGCGCTTTTTGTCGGCTTAACTTAGTTGTTATGGCTGTCGCGCCGTTTTATTTTCCCAAATGCCATAAAATGTTGCGCAGTTATCTAGCAGAAGCCCTGCCGCTAACTTTAACCATCTACCTATCTCACAAACTAAATATGTATCGGACGTTCTTTTAAACTCCCGCATAGTATCTCTCTCTTTCTCTCATGGTCTCCGTTCCTCATCGGTATTCCCATCCCTTTCTCTTTTCTTTTGCCTTCCCCATCACCCCTCTCCGTCTCACCCCACTGTTTACGTCTCTTTCGCTGACCCGCTAAGAGGAATAACAAAACGAACGGGAAAAATTCGAAACGAGAGGACTGGGACAAGAAAAAGGAAGCGGAGGATGAGAGTTGTTTTGGCGGAGGTTATTTTCCGGACGAGCGACTTCGCCGGTTCGTCGACTCGGCTTTACGGTCTTCCTTCCAACTTTCTCTCTTCATCTCTCTCTCTCTCGCTCTCTCTCTCTCCTTTCTCTCTCACTCTCACTCGATTCTATCGAGCGTTGACGAGGTCTCCTCGTTCCTCCTTCCGAGTTCCACCGAATAGCGGAGGTGCATTGCACTTTTCGGTCCCATTGGACGTTCGTTACAAGAATTCGTGTATGCAATACTCTATTTGCATCTCTTGAGAAAATAGGGTAACGGGAATAAAAGTTTTCTTTGCATTACACGTAGTCAAACACGCCGGATACGCGACGTAATTAAAACTCGTTCGTGAAACTGTGTGTCGTCTAGGGAGCAACATTCTCCAGTTACTTTTATTTTGCCATCTAGGTATCTTCTTTTTTCCTCTCTCCCTGGAACAAGCTTCTTTACGTCCGACCACTGACACTGACCAATTTTTCGTGGTCGCTTTTTGAGGCCTGATGAACTAAACCGCAGAGTGGCGCATCGGGCACTGATAACCTCCTACCACGGTGACGATTAAGGAAAAATGGCTGAGCGGGGGCAAGGGAAATATATCACTTCCAACCTGCCTCAAAACAGGTGAAAAAAGTTTTCATAACGTAACATAGACCGTACCAGCCATTTTCTGCACCCTTATTTCCAAGATTGATTCGCGACACTTCAAGAAAATCCACCTACATTTGTTATCGCTCGATGAAGTGCGGGTTACTTTATTACATCACCGGCATTCCATACGGGAAGGTCACGACCGGTTCGAGAGAGAGAAAAAATGCTCTCTGCCGCAGAATCCACGGGGGCCTTGATCGCTACGTCGTTAGCATTGATCGAGCGACATTCGTCTCCCCGCCGGCTGGATTCGCCTATTATTTCTTCGTTTTCCCTTTCCCACGCTTTAATGAATGCACCCGGAGTTTCACGCATTCCACCCGCCGCTGGATATTCTTTCTGAAAACGTCTCGCTGAGAAAAGACAAATAGCCGAGAAGTTAATTACTAGCGATGTAGACACGCTCACTGGCGAGAAAATGACTTTCCGTGAGATGGGGCCATTAGTTGACGCGAGGAATATTTCAACTCGCCATGTGCGACTCTCCAATCTCGATTAGGTGCGACGAGGGATTGGAAAATGTAGAGCGTCGTCTCGCCCACGCTTAAACTCGTCGCGATTCTTTTGAGGACTAAACTTGATAACGAACTAGAGATGCTTCGCACGTAAAATTCCATATCCTTTGCTCGAATACAAATTTAACTTCCATTTGCAGCCGCTGCAAGACTTTCTTGATTGCTGCGTGAGCGAGAGCTGAACGTTAATTCACGTTGATCAATTTGAGTAAATTACCTGATCTTTACGGCGGCCTTTAAATGTGAATGTCCAAAAATAGTATATTATGTAAAAAGGGCGCAATTATCAATTTTTGATGATTGTGAATTTTGTCGCAAGAGCAAAGCGAGGGTAGCAATCACACTCGTTGTAGTCGATATTTCGCTCGTGTTGCATACGATATTTTTTAATACGACAGACGCGGGGCTCGATAATTTGCACCCGAAAATTTCGCTGCCGGGCGCAAAATCGAGTTCTACTCCCGGAATGCTAAAAATCATATTTTTAAGGAACTACTCCGTATAATCGAACAAATATTTGTTTTCCTTTAAAGGTATAATTCAATAAAACAAAACCAAAATTGTTTCGAAGAAAAAAACATATTTATTTATCAAATAAAGTTCAAACATGAAAAAAACTATTGTCTGTTGGTGGTTCCAGCTCTCCTGGTAATCTAAAGCAAAAAATGAATAAAGATATTCATCTGTTGTTTCCCTTATTCATCGTTATTCCACTTTTTTATTTAAGTAATGGATATAGATTTTATTTTAATATGGAAGTGCCAAAATTTGAAAATAATGAATTCGACCATTCTAAAAGTTAATAACATATATGATATTTCTTAATTCCAGTAAGTTTTTATTGAACAATATCTTTCTTCGACATTTTGATTATAAATATGAGGTCATAAATTATAAATTCAAAATGGCGGAAATTATTTTAACTGAATTTTTTTAACTGAAGCTACATCCATGTTGAGGTAATACTAATAAGAAATCGATATCAGTTATTTTAAAATGGGGTCCATTAAGTTAAACTTCCTAACTTTAATTTCAATGATATTAACTTATTGTTATGCATATGTTAATATTATTAATAAAATATACTATAGATATCTGTAGATATCTGTTTTTTACGCATACTAGAAACGTAATTGAAATATGTTGATGTAAAAACTCGTACATTATTATTTATAACATTTTTAAACCCCGAACTTTTCTCCAGAAATTAAAAATTATAATTTATATTAATGTGTTTGCCCTTAAATTAATCCTGATGTAGGAAATCCATTATTCCTTAATACGTGCTGCAAATCTCCATAAAATGTCAAGATACACATTTAATGAAGTGCTTAATAATTGATAACTATTATTAGATAATCTATTAAGAGTCGGGTTACATTCAATGAACTACACCAAATTTAGAAGCTTCATTCGTTAATATATGATATAGACCAAGAGAATATTGAATGACATTATGACTTTCTGAAGATTATCTCATGACCTCGAACAAATTGCTTGCTTTTAATGGACCAAAATAATATCCACATTAATTCGTTATTTTAAAAAGCCGAATTTTAATAAAAAGTATTATAAGGATATTACAAGATAATAATAGTAGATAATATATGAAATTTCTATTATAAGTACATTAATATTGTACCACATTGGAGATGGAATTTACGAATAATATTTTAGTTTGTGCATAGCTATTTTATTATATAAATTTCGTAATCAGCCTCGAATATCCCCAGATATTCGTGTAATTACTATTTCTATACTTTTTTTCGAAAGAAAGTTCGACATTTTGTATGTATAAACTATGACCTCTATTCGTCATCAGTGACCTTAAAAATTTAACAATTTCCAAGAAAAATCTTAAATAAAAAAAATTCAAATAGCAAATATAATGTTCTACTTGTATATTTAAAAACTTTAACATAGCCTCATTAAAATAAAATAACGAGTATTTAAAACAAAATATTATGATTGGTCCATTATTAATTCCTCACAGAGATTTATGAAAAACTAAGAAATCACATGAAATGGTCACAGATCGTTGTGAAATGTTGTTTAGCAAAAATTCCGCAGCTACTAATGCTAGGTTTTTACTTATATTTCATTATTGATCTTAGATGCTCATCTATTCTGCAGTGGTGATGCAATTCTCTTGTTAGTTTATAACTTTATTTTAAAGATGACTTTGATCACATTTTATGCCATTTTTTTTTAATTAACAAATAACGTTTACTAACTGCGGTATCAGTGACATCAATAAAATGATCGAATTAGTGCCTTCATGGACCATGATAATAAGCTTAAACCTGTTTCCTCCTGAAATGGCATGAATAATTATTTTCATAGAAACGGTGAATGAATTTTTATACAAGTCCATATCTTATATGTTTCAAGTTTGTTCTTTCTGAATCAAAAGTCCACGGATCAGAGTTCTTATAAAAATAATAATATATATATGTTTATTTACGTAAAAGAGGGAGAAACAATTTGTTCAATAAATTGCATTATAACATGTCTGACCACGTAGTCTGTATCTACTGCCTTATGGACGAGGTGAAATTAATATTAGTAGGATAATAAAATATGTCAACGTATAAAAAAACCAACAAAATTTTTTTCTTGCGTTTTTATGTAGAAAATTATTTGTAATTTCTTATTTTAAGTAATATAATTAATCAAAATTCTACATGTGATCAAAATGTCGCAATTTTTCAAAATATACTCAATAATATTTTAAATATAATGAACATTTATTCAAATTTTTACATTTTGACTTTTTCTTTGTACTTTCAACCAAAAACAAGTATTTTTCGTATTTTAACTTTTTTCTATTGATCTTAGTTTTCGAGATAATAAGAAAATAAAATAAAAACATATATATTTTTTTAAATACTCATACTCCAGAAAGAAAAATCACATAAAAATGTGCGGTCCGTAATTTTAACGGTAAAATACATTCCTTTAAAAAAATAAGTGTTTTTTCTTGGTCTATTTTATTCATAAAAAAGAAAATTATGAATTTGTTTGGTATGAGTGTTCATTACAGGAATCTATTTAAATGCATTATTTAATTTTATAATAATTAAGCAAACGAAATAGGGCCAAAAATTCTCAAAAAATGTATTTTAAATTATATTACTTATTTTGTAGTGAATGTAAAAATAAATGATTTTTATTTATCTCTGATCCTTATTTAAGACATCTTAAAACTTGTAAGTCCTCTTAATGAACTCTACCTGTCTTTTTTGTTTTTAAATCAGTAGAAACTATTGTTGTATTTATATATTAAATCGACTTCAGTAGAATGTTATTTACATTTGGACATTATTTTATACAAAAATGACGTAAATTATTGGAAATTGGAATTTGTAAAAGCATAATTCCTGTTAAGGGCAGATTCTCATAAAACTCCAACAGAAAATGTCAAATTTTTGTGTGTGTTTTTTTCATATAATAAGCCCCCATAAACATCAGAAATCGTTATATTTGTATTTATACGAAGAAATATCAAAAATATAAACCGAACAAAAACGTAATAAAGTGACATTTAAAATTCAAATTCATATTATAATTCGCGTTTGATACTTTTTCGAATTCATGTTTAAGTCCCAAAAAATATCACATATTGTACGAAAATTGTTGGTTTTTTTCAGTTTAGATAATTCGTTCGACTGCAATCCTGGCCAATCAACATTTTTTTCACGCGGCCACGTTGCGGCGTGCATAAAAGATTTTATTCGCTACATTAAGCGTAAAAAAAGTTTATGCTTAAATAATTTATAAATATATAGCAAGAAACTAGAATTGATCATTTACATCCTGCTTAGTAAAAAAAAGCCTTATTTTCGGGACGATAGATATGACATGATAATATTAAAACGAATCTCGCTAAGACAATTAATAAAATTTTAATTAACAATGTTACAGAATTTTTTTAGTAAATTTTGCTAAACATTTTGTTCATTGTGGTATACTTAAATTGACAAAGAACCTCTCAATTATTCAATTTCAATTTTCTAACTCCCTTTAATTTAATTGAAACGTGTATTTCGAAACCATGCGTAATTAGTTACAGCAAACTCTTTTTTAGTACTAAATCATACCCACATACGACAAATACACTTTTACCGTATCCGTCATAAAAACAGTTTCTTTTTCAGAAAATAATTGGGTTTAAGAATTCCTACGCATCCTGAAAAAAATAACTTTACCATACGACTGAATCTGGCTGAACTGTTCAAGCTATAATAAATACAAAAAAAAAGATAAAAAAAAAATGCTCGGCAAAGAAACGTCTCGTACAATAGATGGGGAAGTCGAGGACGGGCGTATAGTGAAAAAGTGGGCGGCTTTAAATCCGATTTCAAATTCATCCTGGAATGAGAAATTTAAAAATCGAATCGATAACCATTAAAAGGGGAGAGTATACAAAGTGCCTCGTTATCGTAACGAGATGGGAAAAATACGCGACGACGAATACACCGATGCAATCGCGCGAGCGTTACCCTGGGTTCGAGAGGCCATTATCGCATCGCGCTTTGAATAATTTAACAATTAAGCGTACCAACTTTTCGCGAACGCGTCCCGTTTCGCGAAGCCGTTATAGCACTAAAAACGAAAGAATAACAGGAATGGTCAGAAATGAACACAATTATCGTCCACGTTTTAATCGCCATCTTTAAACTTTGAAGTTTTCTCAGATTTTCAATGCAGTTTTAGTTTATAACAATTTTTTGCGCGTTAAACAAACTGTGGAAGGAAGATCCAAGAATCGCTGAAAAACTCCGCCCTTCTTGACATTAGGAATTATGAAGCTCATTTTAAAGCCGTAGCCATTTCATCACGCTCTATAATGTCGAGGAGTAATAGCACTTTTTGTTTCCGGCGACGAAATTTCCCAATTTGTGGAAACGGCGCTATTTGAACCTCCCCTACCCTTCAAAAAGTACATTTTCGATGAAATCAGAAGCTAAGAGGTGAGAAGAAAAAGTAGGAACGTCCTTGAACGAGGGAATGGGTGAAACGCACACATACATTTAAGGCCAGAAAAAGAATAAGTGCCATAGACTATTCCAGAACGGTAGATGGCGGTGTGCTCGACTTTAGACGAGGAGACCATTTACGGTAAGTCGGCGAAAAAAAAGGAACGAGAAGGCGATTCTGAACTGACCCGTATAATTTACAAGTCCATTATATTCGGTTTTTCTCAGCGGAGCATTTACGAGCGTTCACGCGAGGCTACGGGAAGACTTTGGTCGTAAAACGAGGAGCCACGAAGGGAAGAAAAAAAAAAGCAGCAACGCTCTCGGTAGTCAGAAGAAAACGCATCGGTATTATGGATTTAACGAAGCCACTATTCCCTGAACGTATGTTCCGTCCTCCGCGTTTCTTGAACGACTCCCCCCTATCTCTATTTCCTTTTACCAAATGAACCTCGAACTTTCCTTTGATGCCGAAGGTCTTTCGAACTAGGTTTCTCTCAGTGGCTTTCCGAGTCCGCTGCACTCGATTCCGAGGTAAGACCTAAAATAGAGAGGAAAGAGACTCCGTGACGATATCGTTGTGCAGTCTCGACTTTGTCACTCTAAAGTTAGGAGCATCTAATCAATTTTCATCGATCATCGATTCTCCTATGAAATCAAAGGTCTAATTCCATTGTCTAGAAAATGGACACTCAAATGTCAGAAGACGCAAATTCTTCATAACATCTTGATTAAGCAACATTGGTCTATTGTTTTCTTACACAAAATCCCACTATTCGGAAGAACGGTGGTACAGGAATAAGAATGAGATTTGGAAACGGCTAAGAGAGCTTAACGACCATCGGTCGGACTGCAGCTTGCGTAACATGTCGGAGTCCACATTACGCCTGACCCACATAGACGTGCTTTATTTAAACTGGTTTCTTCGTCGTTTGACTACGGGCTTTTAGTTTCGACTTTCGACCTACGCTTCCCTTGATAAAGACCAGCCGACTTCTCCGTCCCCTTGTCACTGTCGATCATCTTTGAGCTTTCACGCGATGAAAATTGTTATTATTTAACAAAACTGCAGTCATGCAATTTTTTAGCGTCATAAAGCTGACGAAAGCTGCTTCAAATATTCTTCACGAATGTTTGACTTTGATCATCTTTGATATTATTATGTAACAAACATTACGTAAGTGAACGGCAATAAATCCAGGATTTTATGTTTGAGTAAACACACTTACTAGTTTTAGTAGTTTTACAACTTGGAGAATCGACTTAAAATTTAATGGTATCAACAAAGGAAGATAAGCACGCGCAAAAGGGGTTCCCTTATATCAGCGCTTAACATTCGAAAATTTATCATTTTCAGTGCAGTATGATAAAGACTGACGTTTCATACATTTATTCCATCCGAAAATGTCTTCTTAAACCGTTTTCATTAAAATATCTGTTTATATCTTATGACTTTTCAACAATTTTCTATTTGGATCTGAAACCAGTTTAGGACCAGTACTTGTCACTTTTTAAATATGCCAGTAACTTTTCGCTTAATTTTTCATATTTTTTTGGCAGTTGAGAATTCTTATACTTTGCGTTTTGCAACAATTGCGGTTTCTATTTAAACTCGTTCTCGTATATTTTCATTTTTATCATAAATGGTCATTAATTGTATGTGGTTTAATCATGTTAACCACTAATACGGCGCGGCGTCATATATTGAAGCATGCATTTAATTTGTTTCATGCAAAGCCTTTTCGATTGTATTCAGCCGTTTTTCCACTACGGTACAATAAAAATCGAATATGGCAGAAAAATGTTGAAAATTCAATACTTTTTTCTTCTAAATTTGGTGTAGGGGCGATTTGTGGTGAGAATCTAATCTCAATGGCTGATCAATCACAGTGGATAGAAATTTAGCGTTTGTTTTAGCAAATTTTAAAAATTCAAAATGGCGACTCTAATATAGCGGACTAAAATATTGGAAAGTAATTTACGCTTTGCATTAAAACAAAGTAAATTAAAAAATTATGTCATCTTGGGCGTCAATGGATTAAACGTCTATATTATTAATAGAAAACTTTCTAGATTCATAATATATCATTTTCTATACCAAGCTTTTTCTTTATGTTTGTTAGAAAAGACTCACGATTTTTCAAAAACAAAAATCGTCATTAAATCCTCCAATAATTCTGCATTATCTTCGTTAAAATGTTCCAAAACCAAAGAGTTCAATGTCTTATTTTATCACTTAATCTCTAAAATCGGATTCATCAAACACTAATAAACGAGTGAAAAGTTCGTTGCTAATTAAATTAGGATCCGTTTTAACGACCTCAAAGTAAAAATTATTCATTAGTAAAATTGATCTAATTCGTTTTAGTAATACGGTATTAAAATACACAACGTTTAATTTGATAATAGTAGTACTTAACTAATGAATTCATAGATGTTTACTCTTTATCAGTAACAATCATTACAAATTCAAGTAATTACTGACTTTTCTTTGATTAATAGTTTTGACTAATTCAGATTTGAAGACTAAGACAAAATGTCCCTGATCTTGTAAGTACAATTCGACCGAAAACTTGCATTTTAGTGGTAATAACTGATTTCATGCCAGAATAAACACATTAGGCCGCATCAGCTGTGTTTGTTGAACTTCTCTAATTTCCTTCTTGGCTAAGAGTGCAATGTTCAATTCTGGCTCCTTAATTATCTATCTGCAACTGACTTCGAAAAATCAAATAAAACAGACATTTTGGGCTGTATTAACCATTGCAAGATCTTTGTCAAGTAATTTGAAGAAAAATTTTGGAAGCAATAAGACAAGAGACATTTTACAATATTCTAACATCTTTAGTAACTGCGAATTTGGAATAACAATGATAACCTAATCGACATGTTCTATATCATTATGAAAAATCAAACAGCAAAATTTTACCTGAAATGGATATAAAAACATAAATCTCGTGTTCATTTTCAATAGGTCACCACCTGTCTATGGGAAATCGGACGTTCAGAACCCGTTTCTTTAAACATAGAAAAATAGAAAAGAATATTATTCGATCCAATCTTACCAAACAATTTCTAATTAAAATGAGATACTTAGATATTATTCCAAACCACATTAAAAATAGTACAAAACACGTATAAAACATAAAGATTCATTCTAGAGAAAAAAAACGCAGTTCAAGATTGTATCTTGGTGATCTACTTGGTATGTAACAACTTTAATAAAATCGTAAGAAACGTAAGAAACCCTCAAAATACACACTTTTAGCTGAATTAAATAATACTATACATGTTTATGATTCATAATGGATCCGTCATTTAAAATTTTTCATTTTAAAAAACCTTCGACTAACAAATTTCCGTTACAAATAGTTAAGAAAAGAGACAGTGATTTTATTTTGTAGTGATCTGGCCCCATAAATAATATAGAAGTAGTCAGGCAACGTCGATTTTGGATCGATAACATTTTCCTATTTGACGACTGGTGCACCAATGTATCACTTATCTCTTTAACTACTGGAGAGTTACCACTTTTAGTGCTATTTGTAAATCGGGAGGATCTGTGTTCCGACTATAATCGAAGTTTTTATTTATTCCACTCTGATCAAATCCTCCAGATCCGTATATGATCCAAGCGAATACTCAAGCTGGCGGCAACACTCATTACTCAGTTGTTGTAGGGATCAGTGCCATACACTGTTGCCAATTTTACGCTCATTCAGGAGCCACATTGTAGGCCAAATTCGGCGATAGTCGTTATTTGGGACCCGAATAACTTTGGACTTATTAACTGGCACAATAGTCTGCGATTCGTATTCCTCCTTGCAGTGACTACAGGCGAGAGAAAGTTGCGACCGGTGAGATTATTCGGCGAGTATACACGTACGACTAGATATATATTCATTGATCGTCCCATGGTGGCGCATGCTACGGCGAACACGAATTTCCCGATCCCCTGGGGGGAACGTTGACGTGCTCTGATGCGAAAGCCATGAATGCTACCCGGCGATAGTTCTCTTATACCCACTCGGTTCCCTCTCGACACCCCGTAATACTTGAACTGCATGCGCGTGATGTTGCGTATTCCTCCACATCCAAGGACAATGGTGTGCGGTTTAACATTGGCGAACGTCACCTTCCCGCGTTTATGTTGGTGCAGGGGCCTGTGTAACGTAGAAACGGGAAATTACTATGGCGGGAGCGAGAAAATGCGCGGCTTGTCAGGTGTGTGTCTCTCCAGACCCTGGCTTCTATTCACACAACATCGCGGCAGGAACATTTCTCCATCCCGCGAAAACTTTACAAACCCGAGCAAGCACTTTCCCGCTGAGAGGCGCTGACAAGGAAATTTGATTTATAGTGCAGGAAAGCCCCCGGTAGCCCGGTCCTTTCCCGCTGCTTCTTCTTCTTCTCTACCGGTTATTTGCATTTCGGATCATGCATTCAGGTAAATTGATGACAACTTTATGCAAGATCTTACCGAACGTTACGTTTGTGCTCCTGAATAAGCACCAGTTGATGGGTTTGACTAAAACTTAACGTTCGTCGACAAGTTCAATTCGGCTCAGGTGGAAATATGTCTGAATTCAAACCAAATCCCAAAATTCAACGTTTGGTCAGATATTAGTGGCCTAAAATCGAACGTAATTTTTAGATTGGAATCTAGTTGTTGGGTTACATATCATCATTCCCACCACCATTATTCGCATGACATAATCCCAACCGTCATAATTCTCACCACAAACATCCCTACCACCATAATTCTCGCCACCACAATTTCCACCGCCATTATTCCGTATTTTTCCAATTCCGTTCAGCGGCCAGAGGAGGCTAAAAAAATGACACGAATGTTAATTGAACCGAATGAATTACACTGATGAATAAGGCACACAAGCATCTATATTTCGTCACGTTTGTATCTAAAAATCCATACAAACTTTGGTTGAAGGCTAAGAACGAGTTTCCCGTATATCACCCAAGGCATTTGTTAAGATTGAAAATTTGCATGATAGAGTATGTCTCACTTAACAACAGTAATGCATCGCTACAAATATAAATCAATATAATCTATTCCTATTACTTTAGAGCAGACTAGGCAATTTCCTGCGCAATCTATTCTGAAAAAGGTGGGTGGATGATGTCAACAATGAGGTTTGAACCGTGGGAATTTTGATATTAGGAATTATGACGTTAGGTAGTACGGAGGTGGGGATAATGGCAGTGGAAATTATGGCAGTGGGAATTATGACGGTGAAAATTTGGACGTGGAAATTATGACCTGTCACCAGTTGTTGGGGCAGGTTTTTTGCCTAAAACCTCAAATACCGGAATGGAGGCACTACCGACAAAAACCGATTGATGCCGTATAACATCGGTACCGGCTGTAAGTGTTGTGAAGGTTCTGCAAGACGACAATGTTAACAAAAGAATTCTGTACTCAAGATGTCTTAAGGACCTCTCCACAGTACATTAATGTAAAACATCGTCTTTGATCAGAAGTTAACACATTCTTAGAAAAACATATTCTGAGTTGTTTCTTCATCATGGCGCATTTCCATAAATGCCTTGAAGAACGTCACATTTCATTTCCTGTCTTGAAAAATAAAAACCTTTGATTGGGTGTTGGCAAGAACATCGTCTCGTAATAAGATTCTTGTAAACATCACGCTTCGGCAATTTCTTTCCGAATGTTGTAAATGTTAATGTCGTCACTACTTAAAATTAGTACAATCTTCCTTATAAATATACCATACGACCTTAATTGTTACAAAAACTATTTCAAGTTTTTTGCAATTACCATACCAAGACACCACTCAGTTTGCCAAGGTTACATCTTGATATATTTTTCCTCGCCGTGGGCAATTCTCATCCAACTTTCGCAAAAGCGGACGTTCCTCTAATTTGAATTGCGAGGTGGTCGGTACAGCATAAAAGTAAAGTAAGATAAATAAAAGCATTTAATTGAAAGTGACTTTTGTCCTATCTGTTAACAATCGCAAATTCCAGACCTTTCGAATAAAAAGCCATTCTGGGGAATGGACGCTGCTTGAAATAAAACGTTCGTTCCATTTTGCGTATTTCGGTGGACTCTGAAGACAAATTTTCATCGAATTTCTCAATTCAAACGTCCTTGAAAAGAGAGACAGAAGACGCCTATTTGTCATGGCTCGCATTGTCTCGGTGACACCCTTCCAGCAGCCTCCGTTTCTTTCTCTGCAGTTAGACGGCGCATGCGCGTCGTGGTCCATCCATGACCTAGTACGTCCTATACGCGTGAGGAAAGCCGAGAGAAATTGTGCGGGAGATTGAGAAAAAAAAACAAGAGGCGAAAAGTATTTTTTTTCGGCCCCGTAAATTGGGGCGTTAGTTCAAGATCACGTACAAGCGACGCAGGCCATCGGTCAATTCTCACGCATCAATTAACGGGGCGTCTGGTATCGGCAGAACTTTGCTTGTTACGCTACGTCGTTCCAGAGCCGACGACGGGGCTACCCCCTGTTAAATGGCTCTCCTACTCGTACGCTCTATACGTGGGCGTATCGCTATAACCGATGCCTTAAATATTTCAGCCTCGCTGATGACTTTCACCGAACGGCGGTTACTGTCTGAGTTGTTTACTAGCGTTTATAAATGTTGATGAGGTTTTGCCTCCACTTTTGTTTCTCTTTTTCCCCACTGCCTTCCCGCGCCGAATTATGAACCAACTTTTCATTTTTCACGTATGAACTTCCTTGACTATGCAAATTTTTCATAGCTATTCTCCAAATATACAATGAGAAAAAAAATATTTTTTAAGTCACTAATGAAATATAGCACCAAAATGTTTTCTAAAGCTTGAAAAGATGAAGAAACTGATCCCTTAGTCGTTAAGTTTCGATAACGATTGAGAGTACACAATTCCTCCTAATCCGGTGGGATTATTGATAAACGAGCAGGTTATTTCAAAATCCGCTTTTCTACAATTTTTTGACATAAAAGATCTCCCAAACTCAGTTTTAACTTAATATATAATATGTTAATTTATTCATATCTTTAAGCTCGAAAATTTATTTCAATGCCTTATTTCGTTAATGGCGGCGAATTTACCCATTAAGTCCCAAATGTGCACAATTTTGCACCTGGATTTCAGCATCGGTTTATGTATAATTTCGTTCCAAAATGGCGCCTGAACTTTGAAAATTTTTGAAATTGAAGAAAATGCTATGATTTCGGATCTGCTAGGTTTTCTTTGTAGTAAAAACGTACAAATGAGTTGTTACGAGTTTAGTTTGATATATTATTTTGATTTACGGAAGCAGTAATATCCTATCAAATCCAATTTCAAGGCGGCGATTGCCATGTGGTCAGTAAACATACGTAGAAACCGTATTGGATCCGCCATTTTGAATTTCGGTAAACTGACTCAAGATTCGAGTTTAGCGATGACTGACAAGTATCAAATTGTTAATTAGCAAATTTCACACCAATTTTGGTTGTAACAGAACTCGAAATACACGTATTTTTTTTCTACTGAGCACATGACAGTCGTCATCTTGAAATTAGATTTTATGGGATATTACTGCTTTCGTAAATCAAATTAGTATATCATACAAAACTCATAATAACTTATTTGTTCGATTTTTTCGAATAGCATTTTCTTCAATTTCAAAAATTTTCAATGTTCAGGCGCCATTTTGGAACGAAAAACAAAATAACTCAAAATATGTAAGTATTTAATTTTGAGGTACAATAATCGGAAACACGTATCTGATAGGTTAGAAGTTGATCTGAAACCGGTATCATGGTTAAAAGTGCATTTATAAAAAAATTGTAGCTAAAAAATCACTTTTTTTCAGTATTTTTGTAAAACAATGTGTTAAATGTCATTTTTCGAAAATTTTAGTAGCGCCAATCGAAAGAGCGCCCTCAGAACTAGTCGGACATAGATATTTCCATTTTTTTTAAATTTTTATTTTATACGTAAAACGATGCTGAAATCCATGTGCAAATTGTGCACATTTGGGACTTAATGGGTTAAGTTAGACCCTAAAAACAAAAAATCGGCGTTTTTCACTTGGTGTTGCGCACCTATGCCATTCGAAATATGAGAATTTTTTACACAAGAATATGTATTACAATATTTTTTCCACACTCGTTATATTTGAAAAGCATAGTCTTGAAGTTAATGTTAAAATTTTTGCAACTTGAGCGTTAATATCATAAAAAATTACCATTAATTTATAGCGAATCAATTCTAAGTTATAAATCATTGAGTATTGATCCACATTCCACCAATGAAATTATATTCTGTGTACACGACGTCCATTTAAAATATTTCTATAGAAAATATCATGCTACTAATTTAAAAGTATTTACAAGTCTCGAAATATTAACAATTTTATACAAAGAATTCTTTAAAAGTTCAACTTTATAAAGCCAATAATAAACTGAATATTGAGTATAAAATTGCGCATTCGAACAATACAAGTTAGTCAATATTACATTCATAATATACAAATTTTTCAGTGTTGTCTTCTTTCAGGCCAATTTCATTTTTGTTCAGTTTTTCAGATTATTCGATTCTATTTGTCATAAAATCTTATAAAAGCTAGCATATTTATTTCTTTTCATGTTGTCTTCTTAATGCCAAACTTTTGTTTTGTAATTCCGTTATTACATGTACTGTATAACTTCAAAAGATCGACTAATTTCTGACAAAAACGTAATTTTACTCGTTACTGCTGCGGAAACTTTTATTTTCTGTTCAGTTAAGGGAACAATTTAATTTTTCTTTAAGCGATATTCTTTCAATGCATTTGATTTTCTGCATTTTATAAAACGCATTCTTTTGTTACATTGTTTCCCTTGTTCCTTCTCGTTTACCAATTCAAAAGAAATTTTATAAAATCTGTGTTAAAGTATGTGCTTCCAAATCGTGTAGAAGTGTATTATGTACCTTCTAGTTCGCGTATATGTCTTTCAATACATGAAGTGCAATTGCGATTGGGGTGTTAAAACAGGAGTTACAACTTAAAAGCCGTAAAAGTGCAATTCTTGCGTTAACTTATCCCTTGTTTGATTGCCGTACTTTGCAAGACTCCAAAACAACTGTCATAAAATGAAAACTGAAAGTAATATCGGGCATAGTTTCGTCCATGAAAATTGAAACGAACAGTACTTAAATGTTATATGCGAAGTATTTTTATTTACTATATTTTTTCTTCTCAAGTTTCTAACATTCTTGCTATTACATTAAATTCACCCTCCCATTTTTAATTCAAAGGAATGCTTTCGTTGAAAATAAAAACTGATTTCTTGTCCGTTTGAAGTTTATCACACTATTAAGGTAAAATATAGGTTATTATAAAATGTACGTAATATAAGATATTTCAAACTGATGAATCGAATATTAAATATAAAAAACTAGAATAGTAGTAATGGAAATAAAAACATCTATGAATTACTTTTTTAAATGCAAGAATTAAGAATTTTTATAACTTCAAAAATTCATAATAAATAGAGTTTAAAGTATGAATTATTCTATACTTTATTTTACCTCATTAAGTCCTACAGATTGTTTTTTCATTTTCGAGCTCCATTAGCAACAGGATCATGCATTAATACTGAATTGAAAGTAACCTAGTACTACCAATTTCGATTGTGTTCTTACGATTGGGGTAGTCAAAATTGCATTTGAGTGTTTTCTACACCAAATTGGCGGATTTTAAATAGAAAAACAACAAAACTTTCTCTTTTTTTATAAATGTTTTTCATATTAAAAATGCAATGGAATTCATTGCAGGTTTCAATCAAAAGTACATAAAATTGTCCGAGATAGGCCATTTTCAATTTTACAAATCCAATGTCGTAATAGCGAATGGGGACTTTCAAACCTGCGTATTTTTGATAAGTTCGTGCTGCGTATGCTTTTTTCTCGAGTCTATCGGTAAACGACCATTATTTAACATTTTTTAGAGGTTGGGAAGATTTTAAACGAAAAACAAACATGAAAAATTTTATATTCTTAGATAATTTGTTACACTTTTTGTTGAAATCCGGAATCATTTCCATTACATTTTAAATATAAAAAATATTCATAAAAAGAAAAAATCAATTTCATGTTTTTTCTTTTAATTTAAAGTCGCATTTTTGTTGCAGAAGACATTAGAATGCTATTTTGACTACACTAATCGAAATAGCATACTAGAAAATAATAGACGAGGTCACTTTTCAGTTAATATTAAATCAGAAGCAATACAAAATATGTATCTCAGGGACTTAATAGGTTTAGGAAATGAAACAAATGTATAAACTATTCAGAGGTTTATTAGCATGTCATAAAATAAACTATAAAATTGTTTTCAAATATGTTTATAACAACCATGAAAAATACAACATTCTTAATTTGTTTCGACAAATTTTGTGTTCAGTGTTAAAATAATAATACTTTAATCAAAAGAATAAAGTATTGTTGCAAGTTCAGAGGGTAAATGATCTTTTCTTTTAATAAAAATATGTACATCGAAATGTAAATTAGCAATGCTCGAGTTATATTGATTTAATATAATTATATCTAATTCAGTTCCTGTAATGAAAATTTTACTAGAAAAATCAACATTTTTTTAAGAAACGTAAAATATAAAACTTTTAGAAAGAAGAACCATTAAAGTGAAAGGATTCGATGAACCTGAAGTTCCACCTGGAGTTTTTCGTATCCAAATCTATATATTATACCATATTACAAAATTAATGTAATTTCCCATAATTAGGTGTAAAATTATCACAGCGGAAATATTTAAGCCTTATATAGAGCACGAATCGGAAATCGATATTTCGCCCGTGTTCCATACGATATTTTTATATTCGATAGGCCTAGGACTCGATAATTTATGCAAGAATATTTCACTGCAGGGCGCAAAATCGAGTTTTACTCCCGGACTGTTAAAAAGGATTATTTTGCTGCCGCTATGTAGGGAGCAAAATCGAATTTTGCACTCAGAATATGAGAAAATTCTTCTGAACAATACAACATTTCTATTGGTTAAGTCAACAACGCGTGAAACTTCTATATGGCAAAAAGTATTCGCAATAATATTTACAAACCAAACATTTTAAATCAAGGCACATGATTGGGTGGAATAAAATGTACATTCCGTTCAGATAAACCAATATTTTGTTATTAAAACTTAGTCTAAAGTCATCGTCATGCAAGCCCTAAAATTATTTGCTACTGATGAACAATTTTTTCATATTTAGAACTAGATTAAGGTGATCTACTGTAAGCCATGCAGTTTGAAAAGACTGTTTTACATTGCAGTCCTTTTCGGATATCTATTTTTTAATGCATCATTAACGAACGCAGTAAAAAATACTACCTTAATGCTAGAAAACTGAAGATTTCATCCGATACAAGCGACAAGTTTTTTCTTTTTTACTTCTCTCGCCGAATATGAAAGATATCGGGACGAAATCTTTGTCCATTTCTTATATAGAACATAAAAACTATAAAAAAAAATAATTTTCTCAATTGATGTTATTATTATAATTGTTATTATCAAATAAAATCGAAAAAATTGTGTTTCTTTTTAATAAATTCATTTTTATGCAAACTATACAAGGTTTTGAGGTCGCTCATTACGAATTCGACGTTAGTTTTACCAAATTGATTCCTGCTGATCGAATATGGCGGACCAACAAAATTTAAAATGCCTCATTTTGAACAAAATCTATTACTTGCGAGTTTTCTAGATCTCTGATTACGAATCCGACGTTAATTTTGCCAAATTCATTAAATCCAGAATATTAAATTTGAGAGCATTTATTTAGGATTCGTAATAATCGTCGCTGAAAACCCTGGAACAACCAATTTTCTTCAAATGCAGTTACTTATAAAATGTTTGCCGGGTATATTCGATCCGACATTTTTAACTTGGTAAAAATAAAATAATAACGGGCAACATGAAGTCGTTTCCAAAATTTTTGACTGAGAGAATGGATCTCATTTGGAATTTTTCAAAATTACCACCACGTTTATAATCAGCGACCTAAAAATCCCGAATAAAGAGTTTCAAGCGAATCCGAAGAATTTTTGAAAATTAGTCCGCCATATTGAATCTTCCATTTTTAATTTATTAAAGCCGACATCGAAAACATAATCAGCGACCTGAAAAACTCCAATTAACAAATTTAAGCTATTTTCCATGTACAGAAAAATGTATGCCGCAAAGGGTACTTCGTCCCGAAAGTCTGTAATTTGGACACAACTTTCAACGCTGTATCATTTGTTCCAAACGGCGTTAGACAACATTGAACTTGGTCAAAATCAATAGAATTGGACCTCCACTTTTTAATCGAACCTTGCAAAATATTTTATTACATTCTAAACAATAAGTCTTTTATACTTGTCACTAGAACAATATCGGTTTGACTCTTCATTTTTGACAATGTGGGTCTCCAAAGGTTTTTTGGCCTTTCTTTGTATATAACCTGTGGTATCACTTACAGCCAAGTTTATTCTGATATTCGCTTTTATTAAGCCTATAAACGTCATAGTACCAGGTAGGAATGCGCACATAATTGTCGTCCTCTGCTCAACTTCTAGGTTATAAACCGATTATTGCGAAGTCACAATCGTATCTGGTAATTTTCAATTTCACACGTAAGTAACATCGAAACGTCGAAAATTGAGTGAAAATTAGAAAAAAGGGTATAATTGTGTATGTAACTAATTTGAGGTTATGAATGAATAATAATGAGATTACATATTGACAAATGATAATAATTACTTTTTCATCCCAATTTTCCATGATTTCAACCGTGACGTGGTCAAATCATAGATAATAGAGAAAACGAAAAATGATAATTTGCAGACGCCATCTTGAAGCCATCATTTTGTTTTTTGAAAAAAATTTCAAGAGAAATGAACGAGCTAATCAAAAAGACGCTATTAGTATGTTTTGAAAAGGTCAGCATTGCTCTTTTCAATATCAAAAACGCTATTCCTGCGAAGAAACGTCAAAAAAATCAGGATTTTTTTTTAAAAATTGATCATAACTTTTTTTTTTAATTGCCGGCTGATTCTGATCACGGTATTTGAAAGAGGAGGTACAAATCTATCGATTCTGACTTAGTTCAATATTTCCTAACGACGTTTGAAACAAAAATTACAACCTTGAAAGTACTGACCAAATTGCAGACTTTTTGGGAAGAAAAGGGTTAACTAAGCGTTCAACACATTTTGTTTTATTTTTTCCACGAAAATAAAATCGATTTTTTACGGTATTACAGTAGCATTACCCCTGAACAAACGACCAATTAAGGATTCATTGTGTCCCAAAAGACACTTGTAGAATTCTCACCTCGTGCACGAACCTGAAAGCGACGCACGAAACGAACGCTTAATCAATATAATTAACCGTCGTTAAAACAATAATCGCCATAAATTATCACTTTGTACAATGACAAAGCGTCGACGTGCAGAATGGATGTATGCATTTTACATTCGAACACGGTATATAGGAGCGACGATATCGCCGGAACAGAACTGAATTATACCTCTCCCAAAATGGAAGAGGGGTCGCACGCGGGCGCCCAAAAGAGACGGAAGCTTCGCGATAGCGAAAGATACCCACCAAAGTGTGGGTGCAGGGAGGATTGGGGGTTGGGCTGGGGGGCAGCTTCACGCAATCGATTCTGCGACTGCACCGTAGAGCCACTTAGAAATTCGCGAAACGTTCGCGCACGTGGCGAAACTGCCAGACCGGACGACCACTCGCCATATACGTGGTCCGACGTCGACGGCGGTTTAAGGGGCACGTGGGGCAATGGGGGGATTCGATATCAGGTAGAAGCGAAAAGGCAGATATTATATATATATATATATATGTATATATGGAGAAAAGGCAAAATTCAAGAATAAACGGAACAAATCGTCGCTCCTGTATGTAGCTCGTCCGCGGCTACAGTACGCGAGAATACGAGCATCGGGGGACGCATGTGCGAATATTCTCGACTGAAGACTTACCGAGTTAATGGCTGTCATGCTGCAAACTCGGCTTGAATCTGCGGCTGCTAGCCCGCTGTCACTCTGAAACAAAAAAAAAGACATCGTTAAAACGTGCATACGTCATATTTTCGAAATTATAGCAAAATGAAAGGAATTAGTAGCTACTTTTTTCATGTTTTTACTTATTTGTGATAAAATAGTTTTTTTTTAATTAACGAGATGGGAGATTACTTGGACACTCCTTCACTAAGAGAATTTTTAAGGAAAAAAAGTCCAACCATGTCCAGTTCATGTCGGATATTCTTCAAATCATTTTCACTAATAGTATGGTACGTTTCGATCACAGGCATGATAACTTTGCACCTCAAAAACCCGACAAATCACAAAGCAGACACTATCAAAACCCGACATTAAAAAACCACACTACTTAAAAAAATGATCCCGGGTCGCCCTCCTTAAGGTCTCACTATAAGGTCATTTCAAGATCAGAAATGTTTGACCAAGGGATTCATTTTGTAGGTCACTTGAAGGCCAAATTAGTTTGCCCCCCGATTATTTATTAGGCACACTTAGAATTCAATCAATAATTTTTGATTGAATTCAGAATATGTACATTTTGAAAAGTCTGGGTTTAGAATGTCTGTTTTTTGAAATGTCTCGTTTTTGAATTTCTATTTTTTTAAATGTCTGGTTTTTTAATGTCTGTTTTATGATTTGTCTATTTGTCCTCTTTAAAAAGTAAAAAAAAAAAAAGATTTTTCATTCATTTTTGACCGAGATATGGAAGGATGAAAATGAAAAAAAGAAGGCCCCTGTATTGCATGCAAATCGTACTATACTCAGGGGACTTATTATTTAATAACCACTTTTCATGTATTTTATGCATATACGCTCTTCAGTTGCCACTTTATTGAATATGTTATCATGTTCGTAATAAAATTTTGTGTTTTTATGATTTTTTTCACATTTTTAAAAGTACCCGAAATTTCCAAAAATTAACTTGAAATTTTTAATTGATAAGAATTTTTTTAGATAAAGGTGCAATTGAAATTGAAAATCCATATTTTTATCTTAAAGCTCGTAAAAAAATCTACAAAAAAACATGCAAGCAACATTTTTTACTATCATAATTTTGCGTAAAAAATAAAAATACCGCAAACGATTGAATACAAAAAAAAATCATAAAATAAACTGTAAATTCGTTAATCATTGGCATTTTTGGATTATACATGGCCTGAATGACTACATTTTTATTACTTTTTGATACAAAAATATTAAAACACAAAATTAAAAAATGGTGACCCACTTCGCATGGAATGGGGCATTCATCAGGATTATGGAAGTAGATCGAGAAACCAACAAATCAAAAAGCAGACAGGCTAAAAACCGGTAGTTAAATAACCGACAATCGAAAAGCCGACTACAGGAACTACAGGACGGTCAAAACGACATTAGAAAAAATTACAGTCCGAAAATAGACACGAAGTGTCTATTTTTTGGGTGCACCTCAAAAACCAGACTAATCACAAAACATACACTTCATAAACCCGACATTCAGAAACCAAACTTTTAAAAAAACAGACACGCAAAAAACAGATACTTCAAAACATGCACATTCAAAAACCAGACATTTCAAAACGCAAACACATATTGAAAGTCAGTGTTTTGAAATATCTGGTTTATGAATTTCTGTTTTTGGAAATGTCTGGATTTTTAATGTCTGTTTTTTTAAATATCTGGTTTTTGAAAGTCGTGATTTTGAAGTGTTTGTTTTGTGATTTGGCTGGTTTTTGAGGTGCACCCTATTTTTATTTGTTGGTTTTTCAACCCGTACCCAATTTTTAATGAAAGTTTCCATTAATTCTGCCTGAATTTTATTTTATAAGAAATTTGATGTTTTTACTTAAGTACAAGGTAGATTTATTCGAATTTACGCCTAAGCCTTTATGTTGCATGATTTTTGTAAAAAGTTTAAAAAATATTTTGCGCATACATAATTCTAAATTTTGACAAAATAAAAATCTGTCATCCAATATGTACAGTTTGAAAGTTTTTAGGTACACCACTCCTCGTTCAATTTTACTATATATAACTGGATGATTATGAAGTCGTTAATATTTCTATAGAAAACATTTTTACTCCAGCATTTGCGGCGCTATTTTTAGGACAGGAAACGCAACGTTGACATTTAAAAGTTTATAGTTCCGGGAAATCATTCGTAATATGAAATATTCCACACCAAGTGGGGCTGTCGCAATTTTTTGTTCTAAAGCATTAACTTGACGAGAGTTAAGCTTCCAACAAAATTGCGGGTACAAATCTTTTGAAAAGCATTAGATTCACATTTTGAGCATTTTCAAAACCCCATAAAAAACAGATTTTCTTTCAAACATTGCGATTCGTGTAAAAAATTTAAACAAAAAATGATTTTAAAACATTAATACATTTTTTTCAGAGACAATTATGAAATTTGTGGAGGTAAAAATACACTTTTTTCTAAAAAATCTTTTACACTTCATTTGAACATGTATGTTCTCAACCAAATAGTACCTTTTAGGGTTCCCGTCACAAAGAAAGTATTAAATAGTAAAAAATTAGATATAGGTATTAGTATTTTACTTGCAAGGTACACTTTTTATTAGCTTCAAAAATAATTTCAATATCAACTATTTTTACTTTTGCATTTCGATAGTCATGAATGTCAATCTGAAAGTATACTCATTAAAAATTACTCTTTCGTCACAATAGAAAACAACAATTATAAACATTCTGTATTTACATTAATTTAATGTAATTCTTGCAGCTGCACGTCTACTTCCATGCTTATAAATAAGTTGTGTAGCCATTTTACGAGGGAACTATGAAAAGTGCTGCGTAACCTGAGGGCTATGAGTAGCGCATAACAATTACAACTTTGCAAACAGTCATAAAATATATTAAAGGAATAAATTACCTTCCGTGATATGATATTAAAGACTACTGAGGGTTAAGTTAACGAGCAAAACCAGAGTAATGCTTTCAAAAAGTGTGGCTTTTCTTTCATTTTTCTACAGTATGTTCCTTCAAATAAAAGACTCAAGAGTCTCAAATGTTGATTGCTAATAGTTTTCAAACTATATTAGATATAGTATTGTGTTATAATAGCAAGATGGCTACTTTTTATGTTTAGATATATTTTTTTGTAATATCCTTGTGTTAGCTACTCTTCCAACTCAAACTCTAACCTTCTTGATGACTTAAAATTTGTATTAAAAAAATCTCCACAAGTTGAACCCTTTTTTACAACAAGCCTTTTATTGGATTCTAACTTTTATCCTAAACAAAAGTAGAAATTAGTGTGTTGCGAATTCCTGCATCTCATTGTTTCTCATGTTGTTGACAATGAAAATTGCCTAAAATTGTATTTAACTACGTCAAAATAGATCAAGTTTGATAAAAACAACGTAATTTTTTTACTGAATTACTTTTTCTATGATTTTTCGTTTCCTTTACATTCTTTTATAAGGGTAAAATGTATTTCACGCCTGTTTAGATAAATCAACTTTTCAAAGAAACTTATAGACCTTACAAAAACATTTTTTGAAGAAGAATTTTTTGAAGAAAAAAAACCAACTAAGAATTGGTTACAGAAAAGGTTTAAATTTATTTCATTGATTTGATAGAATTTTCAATTTTTGGAAATCCAAAAAGTCTAATTGAAAATATAAAAAAGGATCTAAACCGCTTTGAGAGTATACCTTATCTAAGTCTAAGACACATTGTTCTTAAAAAACTTTTGTAAAGCTTTGAAGCTTTGATAGCTTACCAGAAAAGTTGTTTTTTAAAATATTAATTAAGAAAGAACACCATTTAAATATTATTTAAAAATAACACTTTTACAGCATTTGACTGGCAATCAAAACATCCCGGGTTCAACATCCAGCCTATTGAATATCTCTAGGTTAACCCTCATTTTTTTTTTGACAAATAAAAGCCAATAAAAATCGTAGAAAATTCAATTTTTCTTGGGATTGTGTAGAATCAGTTTTACAGCAACTTCGCAACATTTCTGAATTTCACCAAAAATTTTAACAAGAATGTTATTTTTGTGAATGAATGTTATAGACTGTTGACAAAATTTCATTGTAACAAAAATGTCTTAGAATTGGTTGGTAAATTTTATCAAATTTTTTCAGATTTTTTAAACGACATTTTTCAAATTGTCACTTTTTTGAATTTTTGAAAAATCGGAAAGTGTATGAATGAATTCATTCTGATAAAATTTGAGAGCATTCTTTAACTCATTTTAAAGCATAATTGTTCTTAAACAATTTTTTCTGAAGTAGATAGTTATAAAAAAAAATTTTGTTATGTTTTAAAAGGAATTTTGAGCTTCTAGGCCCCATTTTGGAAGACGCCATGTTGAATTACAAATAGGCGCACGGTACATATTAATCCTGCGGGTCCACGGACGCAATATTTTCACCATAGACATGTTTCCGAACGCCATTTCATGGTGAAAGTGATGTTTTAATAAAATAAAAAATATAAAAAACCATGTTTGGGGTTTTTTAAAAACTTTTTTTCGGTTCATTTTATGAAAATTTTCTTAAAGATTCTGAAAGAGGATAAAATTTTATGTTAGAATCCGTGGAGATAAAATTTTTTCAAATGCGTTTATACACAAATTATCGATGTTCAAACCGGTTTTGAAAATATATCCTTCCCGTCCTTACAGGGTTAAGTTTGGAGTGTACATTTTGTTTCATAAAATTCTGAAACGCAAACCGAAAAAACCTCGGTTACGTGTTTCAGACGGTTCGTAAAGAAACTTTTAACAATGTGGTTTATAAAAAATCCTACAAGTAAATTTTCGAACCATCAATAACTTGTATTTTTATACAACCGGAATTTTTTGGCATTAGACGCAAACTAACTAGTGGACTGTTTCCGGGGTTAAAAACCCGATTTCAAACTCGCGAGAGCACAAAACCAAATATAAAAAGTACTTGAGAGCGGTACTCGAAGAACGGTAATATCCACCGCGTTCGGCGCATTAGCCTAATTCATTTTTCATATTCCCTCTTGTTTTCCTGATAACGACTGCGAGGTCATGCCTATCCGGAATCGCACAGATGATGCGACCATCTGGCGCGCGCTCCTGGAATGAAAATAGTGGTCGTCCATGGAAAAAGAAGTCGCATTGTTGGAACCGAAAGAGCCGAGAAGAAGGAGCGGCGAAGTGCAAATGTCGTTCGGAACTTTGATCGTAAAACATCACGGTTAAAGAGAGCCGAGAGAGTCGCGGAAGGTGCAGCATCCGTCTTGAATCCCTGCCAAATCGGTTATGCGGGAATAAATCCGCGTTGTCAAACTTAGGATGTACCGCAGAAACGCCCATCTGCGTAGGCACGCGTTTTAATTTCTCATCCATCGAAAGGAAAAATCCATTATTTTCCTAGTCCGGCAAAATCTATCTTCGGGAAGAAGAGCCATAAAATCCTAATTCCATCGAGATAAGCTTGGGATGGTTCAGCCAAATGTTTTGGACGTTGGGTTTACAACAATCCACACTGAATGAAACCGCGCGAGAAGAAAATAAGTTTTAAAATTATTACATCTTTAATTCATCATCAGGTGAAACCATCAGCCAAAAATTGCGTTAATTTTCTTAAATTCAGTCATTGTTTTGGCTTAAAGTCTTACTTCCAGACAACCAAACTGACTTTCAGCCGATTTTTTGGTTTGAAATAAGATTTGTCTAACTTAGATGCCCTAAGCTCGATATATCTTATTTTAAGCCAAAATATCGTCAAAAACTCAGTTTTGCTCACTGAAAGTAAGACATTGAGCCAAAGCACTGACTGGATTTAAGAAAACTAACGCAATTTCGGGCTTAAATTAAGCCTCACCTGATATTGAATGTAAGATGTAACAATTTGAAGACTTATTTATTTCTGTGCATCCAGCATAGTATCGTAAAATGGCGTAAACGATTATTGCTCGACGTGAATTCATTTATTTATCGATGAAACCTTTCCATCGTGGAATTTCAAAGTTCAATAATGAATGGCTGGATAAGAAGGGAAATAAACAGGCGCCGTTTGGTGAGGCAGACGAAACGACGGGATGATTCACGGACTTTAGACACGTTGGAATTCCGCTTCAGGAAGACGTCACTATTTGTGTTACATGCGACGTTGCCAGAGAGAGCTTTTTTCCCGGATGTCCCGGCGCCCGTGAGCGACCGCTCTGCCAAAAACTCTTACGGCAACACACGGAGCTTTTACATCCTGAACGTACGTACGTTTTCCCGAAAGCGTTTACCAACTCCGAGAGACACGCGGATTTATTTGATGGGTTCGCGTGCCGAACACCAAAAATGGAAAAGAATCCCCCGTGAAACGTCACGCAAGCGCGTGGGCTTATTCCAGCTTCCGCAAATCCGCTGAAAAAGCATAGACGCATTAAAGGGAGCAAACATTCGCTCGAGCGGAAAGTTTATTTCCATACGGAAATGGGGGCGACGAAGAGCGGCTTATCGAACGTCCTCCATGCGAATGGCGTGCACGTGAAAGGTCCAAAGTCGTGGGTCACAGTTTTTTTTAATGGCTAGACTTTGACTCGTTGCCACATTCTGACGAATATGTTTTCCTACACAATGTTTTAGTCTCGTAAACAACTAGTTCCCGAATGGTCCAAACAATATCTGGAAATAACATACTACATATGAAACTTTTGCAGCCTGCATAACTTCAGCAATTACTAATGTTCTCTATGTATGTGTTCTTTTCAAAGTTTTAAAAATTTTTAATAATCAATCCAAATAATGAAATTGATACAGGAATTTCTTTTTGAAGATGTTCTCCAACAGGACTGCAACCCTAAAAAAGATTTTAGAAATTTTGTATTGAAATGAAAATACAACCAAGCTATGGCTGTATTACGTAGGCCAACATGGTTTATTGTTCGAAAATAAAGGGTCATTTCCGAAGTAATTTTTAATGTGGAATTCAAATCCGGACGTTGCCCATCACATGAGAATTTTGAGATATTTGATGATATGTACTAAAAAATTGCCGTTTTTTGCTACTTTTGCGGTCATATGTAGAAGACATAACAATTTTAGGGATTTATCATACAGTACTAGTCATTCATTTTAATATGAGAGTCACAAAGTTCAATTACGAATTTTCTTTATGTAGATACGCCATATTTGGTTTTTCGATTTACATGTGGAAAACAGTTACCCTGAAATGCCCTTGGAGAACAAGCACAAGGTCAAATTTAGTAATCCTGTATAAATATAAACAACAGCATAACATTTGAATATTTTTAAATAAAAATGTCTTTTCGGGTGCGTGTTGAAAAACCGACAAATCAAACAGCCGAAAGGTTAAAAAAACTGACAGTCAAAAAGCCGACACATAAAAAAATAGACACATCGTAATGAGGACAGTCATTTTTTGAACTGCCGGTCTTGTTACTGTCATCTTTTGATTGTCGGTTTGGATACACCAACAATAAAATCAATGAAATTATCCGCAAATGACAAATTGTAATTATTGAAACCATTTCTGCTTAATTATTTACGTATGTACAAGAAACAAGATGGTGATCATGCTTCCGAACTTCTGCCTTAAAGTAACATCCATGTTTTCTCATAATTTGCGTATAACATGGCGTTACCGATCGGTCAATTATGGTACTACTCTCTAAATATGAATGAATGAAAATTTATAAAATAAAATAAAAGCAGTTTTAGTAATAAATTGTAATTATTTCAGTCTTTAAATTTGTATACCTTTTTATTCTTGTACACGAAGGAAAATATGTAGAGAAAAATATAAGGAGAACATATAATATTCAAGCACGTATTTTTCGTGCAAATCATGAATAGAAATCGAATATTTTTGGCATGTCGTGATTTGATGTAAAAGAACATAGAACGTATGCAACTGTCTCTTAAGTTTACTATTGCAGAAATACAGAGACAATTGAGTTTAACATAATGCTATCTTACAACATAATTTAAGGATCCATTTAATTTCACAATTAACATCGGTTAATATAATCAGCCAAATATACAAATCATTTATTGAAGCTAGGTATAATATGACGTTCCCTAAATTGTATGATAATGTGTCCACACTCCATTTTGCCGATTTCATGTTTAAATGGATCCATACAAGCAAATATGAAAGAAACAACGATAAAACGAATTGTTTAGGTCAAATAAGATTTATTTAACCATTGTGTACCTAATAAGACAAGTACATGTTTATTAACATTGTAATAAATCACTTTTTCATCAGATGTCGGCAATGTAATCTACTCAACAGACTGCTTTATTTGTAAAATCGTCAAATGATAAAATAGTAATTTTACATACAAATTATTTCTAATCTAACCATTTTACATAACATCCAACAAACTATCAGAGAAATTATTCGAGAAATGATTAAGAATTTTCAGAAATACGCAAAAACCATCTATTTTCGAACATTCTCTACCATTTCTATATTCTTTTCGTCATATTTAGTTCAACAAAAAATATAACAGAAAAATATAAAGTAAATTAAATATTCTGGATAAAAAACACATTTATCAGTGTGATTACCCTTTTTTATTTGAAAATATAAATAAAATTTATCAAAATATTGCTCCAGTTTCGATAAAGAAAATTAATGGTGTTTTACTACTTGCGAGAATGATTTTAGATACGATGCACGTGTTCTCCACGTTGCGCCACCAAAAGGTAAGTATTGAAAACATTAGTTGTGTACATCCTTAGTATTTTAAGTTGATATAGTGTTAATTACTCAAATTTATAAAATATAGTGAACCAAAACTGGCACATTAATTTCTATATGATAGAAAAATATTACGTCATTAGATTTATATTTGATTAATATTTGGTTATGTCATGTTTCATATACTACCAGAGCTTGACCGTGAAATCTCTTATGAATAAATCGAAATCCAACTTCTAGAATAGGAAGTAGGACACTAGCATCACCACTAAGCTTAGCGGCGACAAACTATACTAACTTCGCCTTGGCTCGCTGATTCATATTTGATTTTCTGCCTCAAGTTTCGTAATTTGTTAATACTGTTACATAATTTGTCTGTCCGTTATAGGATTTATTAAAATGTTACTTCGGTAAACATAATAGTATCAAAATTCGTCGAACATTTGGAATGGTGCGAAAAAATACGTAAAAATTTAATCTATAGCTGTAAAGTTTTATAATTTACTATACTTTGTCTTTTAAAATGGAGCCTTATAGTTAATAGTGTGAAACTTTGGATCAAAATAGCATTTTAAGATCAAACTGTGAGAACATATTAAATTACAACTAAAAACAATCGCCTTTTAAAGTTTGTTTATTGAAGGTTTTTTAGATTTAACTTTGTTTAGAGAAGGAACTCTCAATCTTTCCAATTATAAAAGAATGCTTCATTACCACTAATTTCAATTTCAGACGATTTTTAGTAAAGGAAATATCTTTTATTTGAAAGAGAGGCAGATTAAAATAATCAAGCATCGTCGTCTTTTAACCAGTAAACGAAATTTGGCTGTCCCTGTACGTAAAAGAGTATTTATTTTACGAGATATAAAAATTGTTATTCTGGATAAAAAACACATTTATCAGTGTCATTACCCTTTTTTATTTGAAAATACAAATATAATTCATCAAAATATTGCTCCAGTTTCGATAAAGAACACGAATTATTTATAAAGAAAATCAATGTTATTTTACTACTTGCGAGAATGATTTTAGATACGATGCACGTGTTCTAATTGTATACGGGTTTACCACGGTGCGCCACCAAAAGGTGAGCATTCAAAACATTAGCTTTTGAAGACGCTTGGCAGGTTATGTGGACTATCCGAGAAAAGTTCAGTACAAAATGACGGGTCTTATATGTTCATATTGTGAGTTCCATGCTGTACAAATTTGACTGGTATGCCAGTTACTGAATAATCGAAAACCCGTTGATTTTAATGAAATCTCTAAATACACAGTTTACGCTAACAAAAGTGACAATTTCACTTTTAACGGAACGCCTTTGTCGGTTTTATATAAATTAAAAAATGTGTCTCACAATAGTAACAAGTCAAGTATCGCGTGTATAACCTCGCAGAAATAGCCACAATTATTGCAAATATAACTTAAAACAAAAAATTAATCGATTTATAAACTTAAATAATTTAAATTTTAAATAGTATATAATGAGAAGTTCTATAGAATCGAAAAAAAAATGTTTAAAAAGGGTCTCTGCTGGGATTCGAACCTTGAACCGTATCTTATCACTTAAAACTGACACACTATTGAAAATCGATACAGATAGGAAGTAATTTCCTAATGTCAAGTTGCATCTGATGAAAAACGAACCGGGGTTCAAATCCTAGCAGAGGCAGTTAATTTTTTTTAAATTCGTGATTCTATAGAATTTATAAATAAATAAAATGTTGGAAATTTAAATAACTGACATTTTTATGTGATATTTGCAGCACTTGTGCGATACTTTCGCCATACTAGCAATACTTTCTGATTCATGGAAAAAGTATCGTATCAAGTATCGCATTTGCTATTTTGCGAAACGAAAGAATTTCTAAGAAACAACGGCAACGCTAATTTTTAAAATTTCTTAAATATAACATTATTACATTTTGGAAATCGTCTGTAAAGCCAAATTTTTTACAGCAGACTTCATTTCGAACAGAACTTTTTGACGTGTCTTACGGGCAATTGTCTAGAGTAAAAAATGTTACAACTCGTTACTTCAGCTCAAGCTCTGAAAAGCGCGAGAAACGGTCACGTACCTCGTAGACTACCTCGTGGAGCGAATTACGAGTCTCCTGTGGTAATTTATGACGAGATGGAGAGGAAAAGCGAACGGCGCACCACGCACCGCTTTTCGCCGTCGGCGTCGTCTTGGACTTTTTGCCAAACGGATTATATCACGTCCGCGAGCGTGCCAAAATCGAAAGGACATTGCGACACAGCACCGGCGGCGTGTTCGGCAAGTAAAAATTAATGCTAGAGGGGAATCGCGACGATTCCAAATGTCCGTGATCGTTTTAATGCGTGGAATATTTCCTGTGGAAATGGCCGGGGCGTTGCACGCACTGACAGAATTAACATCCGGCCCAGAAATTCGCGACATTGCGCGTCCGCCAAAAATAACGATCATCTCTGCAATTAAAATGTAGCAAATCGAGCGTTCGGAAACAACAGGTTCCTAATTTATTCCAAACAATTTGAAAACGCGTCTCGAAGATGCGGTGATATGTTCGATTTTATTTTTTAAGTCAGTAATTAATTGTTTTCTTTTGATACATTATGTTAGTGTGCAATTGATTATTTAAATGATTTATTACTGACATTTTTTGTACTACATAAAAATATTATGCGACAAATTTTCCATGTGCAGAAAGTAGTTAGCTTGGCCGCCGCCAGAAGCGCGCGCTGACTGTAGCGACTCTGATTCGCTCCCGTTAACGGAATTGATTTTCATTTGTTATATGAATAATTCCACAGAGTTTTTTACTTTCGAACTCGGTAAAAGTTGCAAAAAATTGATGGCACACCTACGGTATGACATTTATCACAAAGTAGGACATATATGAACCCTTAAAATCGTGACGTGCATAATTTTTTAGCAGACTTATCGAAGGAAATCAAACTTTTTATTTTTCATTTAAACTGCTTAGCCAAATAGCATACAAATATAATTAGTGACTGATAATTTATTTCTTAAATGAGTAAATGTGCTTAATAACAAATATGTAATAATATATTCAATATACATTTAAAGTTTTTTAAATAACTTATCCGATAAACGTTTATATTTCGTTTTAACAATTTAATAGAAATATACATCGGTTTTCGTTTCGGAAAGAATTGAAAAATGGATTTATTTCATATTTCGGGGATTTTTACCAAACATCATCATTTTTTAAAGATAATAAACATTTTACAATACTGTAATTCATTGTGTACCATAGAAAAAGATCGTATTACGATTTTTACAAAAACATTCGTGTGCATGTTTCATTTTTCTTAATATTTTTCGATTACGCCCAGTTTGTGTTATTATGTTAAACTTCAATTATCTATTGCAATCACAATCAATTTACCTGATTAAAAGAAATTGGTAAAATATATGTTTTGACATTTTTTTTCAAACCCTTTTTTTCCGCTACTAAACAAAAATACTGAAATAGCAATGTGATTTTGAGTTAAAACACACCCGAAACTAATGTGAACACTGGTTACAGAGTATTAAAAAATAATTTTCTAAATGTGTTACTCGTTTATTTGTATTTTTTAGGTCGTCCACGTTTCATCTTGACCATGTCTCAATGACATACGTATGTTAGTTATTGAGGCACACTAATCTACCAAATTTAGTTTTTATTAGTAGTAGAAAAGGAACTTTTTGCATCATAATTAAATACTTTGCTCGAAACTTATTTTTATAAAACCACCAAATACTAAAAAAAAAACATTTTTTGGATAAAGTTGGTACCTGTAGTATTTGGGATAATAACTTTTTTTAACATGAGGCACACTCATCAACTTAAGAGTTTTTAAAAGAGTACTTGTTAAGTATGGTTCCACGTGACTTTGAGAAAGATACAAACAGTATTAATTTTTATATAGCCCTAAGATGTAAAGATTTCTATTTGATGGTAGTCTTGGATGATAGTAAAATGTTGGCACCCTATGCGTAAATAGTAATTATTTATAACTTGCAATATATAGAAAATTGATGAAATTTTACATCTAACTGTATTTTGTCCAAAACCGTTCATGAATTAATACTCGAATGGGTGAGGATAAGTCTGAAATCGCCAGCACCGGCTATGTCAAAAAATCTGTGGAATTACTCATATACTAGATGGTTAGGTACCTTAACGTATGATTTATCCATATTTGAACGATGTACGAGTAGTAGCACTTGTGTTACTGTATTAATTCATATTACAGATAAAGCATAATTCAATTCAGTTGAAGGATACAGTATGAGCGACTATTTTGAAGTTATATATTGGCCTTCATAATATTAAAGACAGATTAAGTTGGAAAACAGTCACAAGATGTAGTCTGAACGTCGACTGCGTGGTGGCGCATATGCTCTAGTTCACGTCCAATCATTCTCGCAAGTGATAACGCATGGATAATTCCGTACATAAGTAAGTTCAGTATTGAATCATTTCTGCTGAGCGTTTCTTCGATAGAAATAAAATATTTCGGCACCAAAGGTAAAACAATTCTATTTTTCATGGACAATATTTCGCATTGAAATAATACGATATCTTTTACTCTTAATCGATTATTTTTGATTGTTTAGTGGACATTCCTTTATGTTAAGTTACCTAACCATCTAGTATATAACAAATGATAATCAATTCCGTTAACTCGAGCGAATCAAAGTCGCGACGGCCAAGCTAACTACTTTCTGCGGACGGAAAATTCAGAAAAATTATTGTTTTATTTCCCCCATATTTATTATTGAGGTTTATTGTATGTAATCCAATGTCTTGTTAACAAAATTAGTGGAAACAAATAATTATACTTAAATATCTAGACCTAACTTCTCATTGACTTTCGGACAATAAAATTTGAATTGTCAATACCGTAACGAATCGTTCCGTTTCAACTCGTGTCATTTATTTCGAAGTACTATATCCATCGTCGGGTAATGCAAACACCGCCAGTGGAGCGAAAGCTCTTTTTCACTTCCACGGCCTACGGGGACATTCTGCAACAACCATAAATTGCGAGTCACCATTTACGTTCTTGCGCTATCGCGCTTCTGCGTTCGTATACGTGTACAAAAACATACAATGTAGCCCCGCGCGAGTCTCCCAGTATGAAATATGGATCATCGAAACTTTCCTGTTACAGCTACCCAGGTCCAATTTTAATCACTCGACTGTCCACTTTCAGTTATCAAGGATATTACATCCTGATGAGGTACTTGTACAACGGAAATTTGCCATTTTAATTGAAAACTTTGACGGAATATGTACCGCCGGCTGTTTTGCTAATCTGCCGCTCGCAGCTCCCGCATTCTCCAAAAAACGATTCTAAAAAGCTATTACGTGACCGGGACCAAAAATATCCCGAGACGATTATTACAAACGAAACGTCGTCTAATGCGTAAAAGACATTTTGTCAAATAATGAATTAGGTATTTCACGTAAAACATCGACGTGAATCCCGCTTGAAAATAGCTCGGAGGAAAAATTCGCGATTCTCTTAAATTTCCGAGATGGACAGGAAGGAGACGCCTCCCGGTGAATAGGAGGTGGCGGTTTTAGTTTAGTATGGCAGAGCTTCAAGAATGTTTCGACAACGTGCGCACGATCCACGCATGTATCGTCGTGCCTACGTCAAATTTACATGCGCATTGTTCTCTGACATAAATGCCAGGCGCGAACAGACGGCGTCGTCGCGATGAAGCGTGGGCAAAAGGGCTGCAACCATCGCCATTGAGATCCGCGAGGCCGTCGAACATGCCGCTTGATTTAGAAAAACATAAAAAAAAAATTTTCATTGAGATTGTACAGCTTATCATAGCTAACGGTTCGAAACTCCTGAAAAAAGTCACTTTCGTCTGTTCAGAATGACATGCTCATAACTAAAGTTGCAGTTCATGGAAATACTGCTGGTAACATGCACAATGGCATTGGCTTTTGTATTTTTAACGAGGGGGATTCAGACATGATTTTGGTGAATAGCGTGATAGTAATATGCGGCTGTCGAATTTCTATTTTTTTAATTTTGGTTTTAATATCTGCTTTGTATTTATACATGGTCAAAACAATTGTGGGACTTGTTACATATTGTTTACATTTTTTGTAAGAGCTGTGCCAAGACCAAATGCAAGACTCTCTTGCAAGATTAAGACCAAACATGATGTTGCTGCAAACTGTTGTTTTGAAACCACCTTACGAAAATCACTTATCCACAAACCATCTGAACGCAACCCGTCAGAGTCATGTGTATCTGCATTTCATGCTTTGTCGTTTGGTTGAAATAGAATATATTTTTGATACGTTCCCCGAAGAGCAATATACGTACATTGCCATAAAGCATCCTGGTCTCCGAAGGAACGTTAGCGCATAACGAGTCGCCTCAAACGGTTACAGCAGCCATGTTTCAATATTAAGAAGGCTGTAGCGATGATTTAAGTAAGCCCTCGAAGAATCGCGACATGAAAAGTCGGAGATCTTCAATTTATGGAGAGATGTCGGGGACAGCTTAACGTTTCTTTGCCAACTTCATCGTCCGCTCATGCGGGAGCTCGCGTGATTTTCCCTTCGTGTTTCAGCGATTTTCCCCGAGCATGACGACGACTCCTCGAATAAAAGACTCGGAGGACCCGAAAGCTATATAAGAATTCGAAAATCGCGAGTGCCTCGCTTTGATATCGCGAACTTTACGACTTTGACAGACTTTGACGACGTCCCATTCGTTTTTTGGAAAATCTACAATTGTAGATGACGGTAAATACTCGAGGAGACTGCGCGCAAGTTAAATAAAGCCTCAGATTTTGGGAAGTGTTACGAGAGACGAATCTCGAGAAATGTACAGCACTTTCAGGAAGATTGCAAATGTTTCGGAGAATCGCGCAAGTCGTCGGAACTCCTTGACGTTTCTAAAAGCCGAGCAAGGCAAACCAATTACGATTTCGGGGGCTTCGAAATACGCCGAAAGCGCGGTGGTATCAACGGAAGTAAATATAATGTTGACTGACGCGTGAAATTTGCACATGGAAAGAAAGTTCAGTCTCATCAAAGTTCCATCAAGATAGTTCATATCGAAGAAAAGCAGGCAATTCGTACTTTTCGCCTACTAGTTACTTGGATTAGATACTACCAGCATGCCAGTGCTTTGTTTGTCAATAAAGCACATGATGCAAACTCGGAAGTGGTATTTTTATGACTGAAGGCAGTTGATCTTTTCCCTGATACCATTCAGGTGTTGAACAATGATTATTTTTTCTCACGGCCTCAGACGTTTGCTCATATCAGTTAAAATACCGATTTAGAATCCACTGCTAAACTCCAATTTGCTGCATCTAGTTTACTGCCAGACATAACAAGTTAGCACAAGTGAGCAATGGTAATAAATAGTTTACAAAGGCTACGATGAAAATTGGTTGAAAAAAGTTCAACACCTAAACATGTTTGATATCGCTCTTACGCCGCGGCTGATCAATTTCAGCAGCTGTAGCTAACTTTTTGGCTCTGCTGACTTCTTTGTTTCCAGAACAATATTTTGACATTCATTTTTGCGTCATTCCTATTTGCTGGATAAATTCGAACAGATTCCTCCACTTCATTCAATGTTTAGATAACTTAGCCCTGCATAATTTAGGAAACTGTTCCTATACTATCATAGAAAATTACCCAAACCGCCCATCACTGAATGAACTACGATAAGACCTTATAAAGGTCGAATATTAGATTAATTTAGGATTTGATTCATAAGATTTGCTGAAACAGGGAAACTAACGATGGAATTAACTTATTAGACATTATGTTGTCAAATAGGAACATCTGCATCTTGCAACGATAATATCCGTGATGTCTGTAATAGCACCTATGGACAAATTTCCTCTGAAAGGATAAATCTGAACCCCATCCAATATGATGAACAAGGCCACCTACTGAAATGCGATCCACATTACGGTCCATTTCCGTATATAGAAAACAGCGAAAGGTTTTTGTATCCATCAAGTAAACGAGCCGAGCCTGCTGCTGCAGAAACTTCCCGTTCAGCGCAATAAAACTCGACGATAACAGTGACGCTGCTAGTTCGATTGGATTGTGGATATATTTACGTTCCCGTATATTACGTAGACAGTCCAGTAATTCCCCGGGTTCAATTGCTTTACAGCATCTTCCCTGGTCTGTTGATCGAGCCACATCTGTACATGGCTTTTCATAGCGTACTGTAACGATCGTTGCAAATGCATTTCCAATTTGTTGACAAGCTCGTTACACTTTCAAAAATTTACTTCAAATACGAAATTCAATCAACCTCTTCAGTGAAAAAAAATATTTCAGCAGAAGAACATGGAAAGGTCTGTAAAGTTTTTTCTATTCCGTAAGGAAATAAGAAGTACCATTGAATCTCGTCGTGTCTTTTTAACTTTATCGGTTCTTTGGGATTTCTCTAAAGGCTTTAGATGCATTCGGTTAACCTAACAAATTAAATTCTCTAATTACTTTGTACTAGTTTGTATAGGTTTCTTTACGGTTTGAACATAAAGTCTGAGAACCTGATCCAACCATTAACATTTATAGAAAAGTATTTATTTCATTTTGTATTTTCATTGTTGTAAAAATAAATCGCACAAAGCAAGTGGATCTGTAAGATAAATTGGAGATTTTTCCAAAAAAGTATAATTAATAGTATTTTTCGTACCATTAATGTCATTTTTTGTGACGTGAAGTCGATTACCGTCGATCATCTAATATTACAACCGTGGTACGGGCAACATTCTTGTCACATAGGGAACAAAATGCGATGAAGAGCTTTGGTTAATTCCCTTCACTTTCATTTTGCACCCGGTAAAGCGGAAAATCTCACTTTGCTACCGCAATCGGGGCGCAATAGTATATTACTCAACGAGGGAGGTAAAATAAAGAATGTTTCAGACTGCGTGTAATTTTTACCCGAGGTGAAGCCGAGGGTGAAAAACATGTAGTCTGAGGCATTCTTTTTTACTTCCCGAGGGAAGTATACGATTTTTCTTCATGACAGGGAGGAAAAGAAGTAACTTTCCTCCAGCTTGCGGGAGGAAAGTTGCTGCTTTCGTCCCAGTGTGATGAAAATAGTATGTTACTCAACGAGGGCTTCACCTCGGGTAAAAATTACACGCAGTCTGAAACATTCTTTATTTTACCTCCCTCGTTGAGTAATATACTATTTGCGGACTACTGTGACAAATATAATTTTTGTTATATTGACCTTATTGTTTGCATATATAATAGTGCATATAAAATGTTTAATTTTGAAAATCTGGACCGTGTACATCATCTACATCCCTAAAAACGCTATTATGGAAAATTTAAATTGAGTAACTAAAAACATAATCAATAATGAGTTTTTTCGAGAAAATGTGTTTTTCTTGTTTGTTTATTTATAAATTACATAAATAATAAACAATTACACCTCAATTGTTGTTTTCATTTATTATAAAATAACTATAGTAATATTACTTAGCAAAAAGACTGGTCTGCATGCATTAACTAAAATTTAAATTCGAAAAGATTACACTCGAAAAGAAATCGACATGACAACTGTCATGTATGCTTCTGTAGAATAAAGATATCGTTATCATTTTTATCAAATATAATTTATTAATATACCTAGAGATGTTATGTCGAGTTTAAACGATTAGCAACAATTCCATGTTGGTCCAAGTTTTCAATAATTTGTTCACAACAGTACATGTTGACGAATTAAATCAATAGTAAAACAATAGCACACATTTTGCTTCAAACATTTTATAATTAGTGCAAAACTTAAATTTCTTGAACGTCATACGTATGACAAATTTTAGTATTCCAACTAAGATACTTTAAAGATGTCTGTAGTAACTTTACAATATTCTATTATTTTTGATAAATTTTGCTGTTCTGTATAAAAATTTACGTACTAATAATACACCAATTTGCTAAACTATAAATAAATGTATAAATAAACTAAAAATAAGATTATAAAATAAAATTTGCGGAGAAACAAATAAAAGGAAAAGAAAAACTACTAATATCTTACAATCTCTAAACTAACTCGGCTCAAAAATGCGTTTCAAATATTAAAAGAATGTAAAATAATTTTTAGCTCGTTAGATAGCGACCTCAGGTATGGATCTATCATAATAATTGATGGGCTACAGTAGTACACGTGCACTCTAAATTTCTTAAAATGAATTTTAACCCAAGTTCGACTTTACCCACTTTATCTAAAGTGAATCCTTCATTTCCATGTTTAGGTAGTGAAATATCACTTTTTAATGGAGAAATAAAACTATCACCTTAAAAAAGCAATAATTCCTTGCTACTTAACCTATAAACGCAAACCTAATTTTCTTCATAAGTTTGTCAATTTATTTTTCATCAAATTATCTTGCAAAAATGATTTAAAATATTGGCAATGCAGCATGAACAAAATGTTTTAAGATAACTAAAGTCGAGAAGTGTTCGCGCATAAATTTGTTATAATCACTGATTTGGTTATTGGAATTTTTAAAATTTATTGCTATTTATTATAATTCTCAACCATGAAGACGAAACTAATGTGCACAGGTATACTTGTAACAAACAATTTCAATACACTTACTGTCGATCAATGTTTAAAGGTAAGTTTTTTCTTTAATGGCAGTGTATCACTGTTAAATTTATTTTGATTTATGCAATAGTACATTTTTTGAGGTACAACTGTATTATGTGTATTCTATGTCATCTGTACACTATATAGTACCGATTTTGTTCCTATATTCGATATACGATTATATAATAATGATAAAGTTGAATTTCACTTTAATATGAAGACAAATTTAACATTAAAAGGGTTGCTAAATTCTCACTCGTTACTCACTCTAAAATTTACTATGGAAGTCATTTACACCTTAATTTTTTTGAAGTCGGTAGTCGCTTTTTCTCAAAAACTATCGCACCGATCTCTTCTGCTTTTGCACAATATTTTTAGACATGTTATAATGAACGATTTTTTATATTCAATTACAATTCATTTTATGAGCCAAAATGTAGCCAAAATGTATGCCAAAAACAATACTTCTTACAAAAAAAACTCTTCGAAAAATTAAATTTTTAATCTAAAATAATTCTTCATTCGCCGCAACTCATTCGCGTATACTAGCAGAAAAACTTTGCATTTTTTATTTAAGATGAAAATTAACGGAGATAAAGTGACTATTGATCATTTTTTAATATTTTTGGGGAAATTTTTATAGATTCTAGTCTATAACACTATGCACTATACGTTAATATCCAGTAAATAAAAAGTATTCTCCAATTAGTACGTACACAAAATAACCAAAAAAATACGTTTGGATTATGTTACGGAATGTTTTTATATGCGATCAGTACCAAGTGATATGATAAAATAGACAATTGTCTGGGTACTTTAGTAAACTGGTTTAATAAACTGTGGATATTGCGACATTTTGATAGTGTTTTATGTAGAGTTCACTAAAATGGCAAACCTGAACACTTTTCCAAAATGATGAGATAAGCTAGATTACGTACACATTTTTATATTAAGAGTGCTTTTGTTGCACTCACAAATATCCCTGAATACATTTATATTATACTTTGTTCAGAAATATATACAAGTACACGTTGGCTCGGCCACTTTTGAGTAAATTACTTATGCCATAACGCCACCTGTTGGTAAATTTTCGTACACCGGTCCACAAAGTGCACAGTATTATCGACCGAGTAACTCTCCTATCGATAATGTCATTGACATTTTGCACCGTTCTAGTAAACGTTATTTTACCTGTGTCTTTACTAAGTGTTTGTGTTTACTATCATACCGAATTTGGCAGTTTAATTCTTGTCATTCCTTAATCGAATATTCAATAGCCTTTAATGTCGGTATCAATTATTACTGTGAAATTATTAATTCAATCGTGAACCGACTTTTAAGTCCAGGATTACTTTCATCACATATTTCTTGATAAGTATAAGTTTAAAGTTTTCTTAGCGGTTCTGAATGACCTAATACAAGCATATTAAATAATATTTTCCTTGCAGTAAACATTTTCTAATTTGGCGGTATGTTCCATCTATACCCAATAGTTTAGTAAACTTTATTCAGTTATCTGTGTACCCAAACAGCAAAATGGCATCTTAAGTGCTCTTTAAGAAGTCCTCAAAATAGTAAGATGTTCTAAATATTTATCAGAAAGAGCTCTTAATGTAATCTTTAAGAAGACTTATGTGCCGATTTTAAGAGCTCTATAAAACCTCTCAAATATGAGGCTTTATCATATAAAATAAATTTATGAAAATTATAGATTATATTTTAGTACCTTAATTATTAATTTATATACTTTTTAACTCAGTTCCTTTTTACTGCTTGTATATTTATATATTGGATAGTGATTACATTCAATAGAATGGGATCATGCAATAATAATACAAAACTGAGATAACACTGGCTATCTATCGTAAAGGCACTTATTTGATCAGGGTAGCTTATAATCTATGGGTCTGCATATGAAGTAAATATCGCACGATCTCATTTTTGGATTCCATCGCCACCTAGTGTCTGTGGAAAAAAAAGCAAATCTCAATTCTGAGAATCCCTTTACTAAAAGACAGGGGGTCCAAAACGAGATAGATTCAAGACCTCGACCGTAAGACCTCTTCGAGATTACGATTTTAAGAAGTCCTAAGTACGACGTGTTTAAGAGCTCGTTTTATAGATTATCATAATTAAGACCTCTTCAGGAGGTCTTTTTGGAGATATCTTTGGACTGAGCTCTGGACGCCACTTCACTGGTAATGTGTCATATGTGTACAAAAAATAGTTCCACGACTGGTTATGTATCATATATAACAACTTCCACAGTTTTCAATGAATTTGCAAGGAATTTGGTATACTATAGGTTTTTAATTCGCTGAATTCGAATCTGATGTCATATAATCAAAAATCAGTATGGCGGATTCAATATGGCAGCTACAAGATATACGCTTTGGAACCAATTTTTGTTGGCTACCAGTGAAGCAGTTAAAAGGTGTATATATGCTGTACGGCTAGTTCCTCTGTGTAGAATATACTACAGAAGTCGCGAGAAAATGATGTCCCTTTGAAAATTCAGGAGTTAAAAGTTTTATACAAGTTTTATCTAGAAAATCCTAATTCATGACGAAGGAACGACAAGTAAATGAGAAACAAACATCGCGTCCCTCCCTACGGGGCCAGCCATCGACCAATACAAATGGTTTCGTCCGGAAACTTGGAAGTTAATAAACGATCGGAACTACCGAGCGAATCGATTTTTATAATTCCTCGGAAATCTATCAAAGGTCTGAAAAGTTCTCGAGATCTTAAGAGCGAAATGTCAGAAACGAGGCCGATGTAACCGGTCAAGCCGATAAGCCCGACGGAGAGGTTAAAAATGAACTCCCCGTCGAACCGTTCGGTACTTTATCGTTCGGAAAGCCCCTCGTAAGTGTACCGTACGTACCGTACGGTACAAGCTGATGGATGAAACGATTGTTGTCAGCGCCGTACGGGCGGCAATTGCCTTCCAAGTCACGAGAATAATTCCTGCGCTGCCGCGTGGCACGAGGGGGTAAAAATAGACGCCAGTATAAATAGAGGCATAGTCCGAGATTACACAGGAGGATAGTTGCAGAGAGAACGGGTCGGAAGAGAAAACGACGAGTGTATAGCGATGTTCCCGAAATCGTCAGCGGAAGAGAAAAAAAAAACAAAAAATTTGAGCCTGGAAAAGCGTTTTTCTTCTTCGGTTAGCTAGACGACGCGTCAGGCGCATCCTAGCGCTGCATAATTAACGATGAGCTGGTATCATTCGTCACGACTATTTTTCATTTGCTTTGCGACTGACGTACCGGTCACCTGCACAATTACGCCGAGAAATTTCATTCGTAAAAATCGGATTTTTAAATGCTTTTTTGTTCAATTGCTTCTCTACGATCGTATGTCAAGTTTTCATAAAAAATAACCGAATGTATTTCGTTATTTCAAATTTTTATAAATGTATAGATCTTAATACATAACTATATTTTTTTTATATTCAGTTTTTAACTTTCAACAAGTCCAGAAATCTTATCAAATAAAACGAAATTTTGAATTTTGTTATTTGAAAATAATACATTTTTGGAAAAAAGGTTGTTGAACCAAAAATTCTTAGAAATGATTCAAGAATACACTGACATTGGGTCGGAATTTTTGAACGTTTTGTTCATTTTTTAAAATCTCCAAATTTTAAATATTTGAAAAAGTCTTGAAACAAGATTTTAAAAAATTCAGAGTATTCTGTGAGTATTTCCAAGAACTTTTTGTTTCGTACAATTTTTTTCTGAAAGTTTATCATTTTCAAATACAAAATGTCTGAACCTTTCGTAGATTTTTTCGTATTTTAGCCTATTTTGGATACTTTTACCTTCATTATTAAAATGCTAATATGCACATTTTAAAGTTCCAGTCTTGAGGACAGGATTTTTTTATTTCAAACAGGAATACTGAAATTATTTCAATGAGAAAACCTATATAGTGAAAAAACAATTCAAAGAATGCATAATTTTTTGAAAATAATCATATATCATTTTGCACGGTCGAAGTTTTTGAAAAATCTAACATAAGGTTCTGAAAGTTCCGGTAATTTTACGTCAGATGTGCCAGTTTGAATATTTTTTAGATCTTTTTTTAAACAAATATCAACCATTGAACGCTATAGTGAAAAAATGACTATTCAGGACTGGGTTAAAAAAGTAATTAGACCCAGAATCGGTGAATTTTAATCATGTTATTACTCGTTCAGCAGCGTTCTTATAAGACTTTTGCGTCTGTTGTTTACCAACAAAGCAACAAAACGAGTTTCATTTCAATACAAAAAGCAATGTTGTAACACTATTCTAAACAAGTGTATTTTATATCAAAGGCAAGGAAGTTAATTTTCGCTCCTTCTGAGAGCAAAATGTTTTGCTCTCTATAATGCGGAATTAAAATAGCGCTTTCCTTCCCTAGGGAACGAAACAATTTCAACCGAGAGCAAAATAAGTTTCTTACACTCGGTACTCAAAATGCTATTTTTCTTCATACATTGAGCAAAATATCACATTCTCTCTCTAAGGAGCAAAATAAATATATCCTGGAGTCAAATAAGTTTCTCGTACTCTCGTACTCGAGTGAAAAATACTATTTTGCTCCCTATATCGCGGAAACGATAATATGTGTCAAAAGGATAGTGAGAATAACTGATTTGTAGATTCATGCGAATGTCCAGCCTTGCTTTGGTCGTAAATACTTATTTTTGCTCCCTAGTTGCGCAATGTGCTATTATGCTAATTTTATTCTTGTTTACCAAGGATATTTATTGCTTTGATGCAAATGTATAATGTTTTACATATTTAAACTTCTAAATATATGTTTTTTTTTAATCTCGCGATAATTATGTAATAAAATAAGCTGTTAATAGATGGACCACTATAATTTTTCTAATTTTGTTAAATAATTGTTTTTGTTAAGATATAATATAATTCAGCTTGATTTTAATTACAGTGTTGACAATAAACAAATCTATTTTCCTTATTAATTACTCCTTTGAATATATACAAATGTATATAACATAGAAATGTCTATTTTTGCCATTTTAAACTTACTTCAAAACATTGTATTTTACAGTCACGGAAGAGTAATTTATTTTTAATAAAAAAATGGAACGTTTTAAGTGAAGTCCAAAAACTATTCGATATCTTCATATTACCTCAAGCATAAATTCAAACGTTCAATGTACAAAATAAAATAGGCGCATTCAATTCCATGCATACAACAGAAGAAAATCATGTAAGAAAACTGCAATTCGAAAAATTTGAAATAATTTACTAAGTTTGACTAGCCGTCATATACGAAATTTCTTTGATAAGTGCTCGTTTGACGTCGCTTATTAATTTTAGAAATTTTTCGAAATTTCTCTTTTTAAAAGAATTTTTCGAAGTATATAAATTTCAAGTTTAGATATTAAATGTACGATCTGAATATGGTAATCTTCGAGAAGTTGTAAGACAAAGCTTACAAAAATTGAACTTTTTAGGTATCAATATTTGCATTCCTATCGTTGTTTATTTACTGCTTTCTGTTATGTACATTGAGATGAATATTTAGTAAATTTAACTAAATGATGAGTACTAAGTGGTGACAAATTATTTTGAAACTGTTGTAACTGCATATACTTCAGATAACTAATAGAAAGTGGGATTATCTAAATATTTGTCAAATTAACGAGATATAGGTTATATAAAATAAAAATTATTTACAAAAATATGCATCTTACTGTAGACCGAAAACGAAGTTAATAGTAGACCGGTACTAAATTGTTTAAAAATTAAATTTTATTTATCACTCCCAATATGAAAAATATTCTTGAATTTAATATTGTTTTTACTGGGTGTATTCTTAATTCAGTAACAAATCGAACCCATTTGGGCAAAAATATGGGCCTTACCTCGAACTCAAAACGGCACTTAGGTGTTACATCATGTACCAATGAATTATTATATATAAACAACTTACTAGATTATATAGAAACAACACTGTTTTTATCAGCAGACTATAACGGCTGCCTAGAGTCATCTGTAAAGTATTGTCGATTTTTCTTAAGCTTGTTGTGAATAATTTATCATTTGGTGTATGTAAAGATTTGACGTTAAGAGTAATAAACGAAACTTTTAAAATACATACAAAAATTATATGAAAAACTCGAACTAAGAGTGAGAAAAGAAAACTTTTACAATATTGATTAACTCACTCATTTTACCATTTATAATAGGTCATTTTTTCGGATTTTATTTCGCAATGAAATGTTTGCGTTGGAATGGTGCTGTTAGGTTAGGTTTGACTGTGAGGTTAGGTCAACCAGATAAACTATTGAATTCAGTGCACTAATTTATGTCACGACCAAGATTCTGTTAGACGGTTGATCATTTAATTAATATTAAAACGTACAAGTAAACATTTTTAGTATGATTCATGTATCATATTATTCTTAGTATCATTTATTTCCATATAATTTTTTTCACCCAGAATTCTAAATTATTTCAAAAACCCTTTTAGTACTTAAAGCATAATTAGTACTTAAAGTATCGAATCACTTTGTAATAAATTTGAATGCCATCATAGTTTAAGATTTAAGAAAACAACAATGGTTGCGTAGGAATTAGGAACCTTGAAACATCAAAGAATCGAATAGCAAACATTCGATGTTTGTTTTCGGTAGCAACACGAGCTATAAGCAAGCAGGGCATTCCGTGCTTCCCTCACCACCGCGAAAAAGATGTTCGCCGATTGAATCACGAGGTAACCGGCACAAAATCACTTCGTTTTACTACGTAAATTTATTACCATGATTATACTCTGCCTTCCTAGAAATCTTCGGCTTTGTTTATGTTAGTGCATCCTTATTATTTCGCTGAAACGTTAATATTTTTGGATCAAGTGACTAAGAACCATATTTCAGAATAATCGATATTCGAGAAAAATACGATTTAAAAAAATTTAACCAAATTTGTAAATAGTATTTACAAATTACTTGACAAAAATTGAAAACTCGATTTTAATATAAACACACCTGCAACACCGGCACTTACTAAAATCCCTCTGAATTACGCACAAACTGTTATTCGAATGCTTTAACGATGGTAATTTTCATAAAACCCTCATATACGTAATAACTATGTCCAGGTGGGTGGTTACAACAGATAACTCTCTCGAGTCTCGGCACTACGAGCATGTTTTAATTCCGAATTAAGCCGTTCTCCAACAACCATTTCGCCTACACGCGGCGCACATATAACAAACTAGCGCACGTATTTAAATCAGCCTTAGGTAGACAAACTAGACGAGATTTGCTCGGTCGTCGCCAGAGTTTACTCATAATAAATTCTCGAAAATGATTACCGTGCGAATGCTCTGCAAACTCGAAAAAAGTTTTACTCGTTACCGAGGAAGGAAGTTGCGCCATTCAGGACTTTTTAAAATTGTTTCAGTGGTCATTCTGTGAAAAACATTTTTTCGCTATAATGTTGTCCGTTTGTGGCACCAAAAATTAGTGGTCCAATTTCACCAACAACTTTCACAGATTGGCCATATATATAGGCTAAATAAATAGGAAATGCCCTATACCAATACTAAAGATCTGTATATTGAAAACTTCACATAAACTTTGGTTTTGACGATAACCAGAATTGTAGTTGATGCAGGTTTAGAGTTTAGTTGGTATCAATTAGGTTTGAACCAGTTTGGTTGGCATAATTTGGAAATACAGTTTGCATTGGACTCTTGGTTATTTTCTGACCCAACATTTTATCTCGTTTGGTTTACTAAACTAAACGATTAGTTGTGGTAAGCAAATTAGTTATATTTGAAACATCAAACGCGTTTATCATCATTACCAAACGATTCTGTTGTCATAATTGAGCGATAATAATAACCAAAATAGTTATGGTATAAAATAAACACATTTATTATCAGAACCAAACGATCGATCATTGTGTTGACTCGAATAACAAACAAAACTGTAAATTCGGTTCCTGGAATTTGCTTGCAGTGAACGAACGGTTTGATTCTGTCAGCCAAACAGGTTTAGTAAAAAAACCGAATGAATTTGGTTGTCATTTCCGATTATTTGGTTTTGTGGTCAAAATTGGTTTCATCCAAAGACCAAAATAATATGTTTACCCTACATGAAAATGTTCGAAAGTACTCACATAACCTTGATCCACAGCAATTAGGAGAGGATCGACAGCAATCACATAATCCTTCTTGGGTCCTCGTGGGGCCCCAAAATAATATAAAATATGCAAACCGTGGGAGAGCGATCCGCTACGAGCGAATATTCCTGGGAAACTAATTTTTGTCTTGTTTACTTCTAAGGTAACGTTACCAGCAACCACGGACAATGGAGAACAACAACCTTCATGCATAATAAACAGTTCTAAAAATTTGTAAACAAATCGCTATTTAGATTATTTGGCCCATCCCAGGTAAAAATGTTTTATAAACTTTTTATAAAATCTTTATACAACTTGTATAAAGAAATGATTCTATAAAGTTGTTATAAAGTTTTTATATGGACATACAAATTCTATACAATATCGTAATAAAAAATTGTATAAAATGTGTATGTCCATATATAAACTTTATAAACACTTTATAACATTTTTATAGAATGATTTCTTTATAAAAGTTGTATAAAGATTTTATAAAAACTGTATAAAACATTTTTACCTTGTATGACCCCAAAATCCTGTTGTATTTGTAAGTCAGAAAATTCTAAATAGTCATATTAGTTTAAATGTCTATCGAACTGGTGCATTTCCTTTAAACATTAGTTTCATCCACTTCTCCGATGCAGTAGCCCTTCCGTAAGTTATATACTTTGGACAAGGAACATGGATACTCCTCCTTTTCAGTTATATTTTTGTTACCCGCCCCCTTTATTGCTTATTCCAAGTAAGTTGTATTTTGCTTACATTTCCTCCTGCCATGTGCTCTGTTCCCAGGAAAGGAAAGGAAATTCGAAGAAGAGAGGGGATATATGACTACCGTATCCTATAACTTAAGAGAAAGTATAACCTATGCGGAAACAACTTAAGGGAGGGATTCCGGTACTAGCTATGTCAGCGTGGCAGTTTAAAAAAGCCTTTGGTGTCCCTTTAAATCACTGTAATTAATCCGTAAAACAGTTGTATGTATGAGTAATTCTAAAATGTTGACATTTTATTTTATTTTTATTATTTGACATTGTTAAGTTTATAATAGGAGATAAACATTCTACGAAATAAATGAGCATTTTTCTAGATTGAAAATAGCTATTTAAGGGTCTTCCAGAGTCATCAGCCGATACGGTAATAATCTACATTAAAAAAAGTATTGAATCAAATTTTGCACTATTCGGCCGCAATTCTAACTACTTTATTATGATCTCATAATAATTAGATATTTTTTAGTAGCTCGTATAAAGATGTTAGAATTGCCTTTATGAAGCCCGAATGTTAAAAAATCGATTCCATCATTTTTAATTTCCTTTTTTAAACATAGATTACTACCTTTTTCGGCTGATATCTTTAGACTCCCGTAAAAAAAAATTGGAAAGATTTAATTCTAAAATTTTTTAATTAGCGATAATAAATAATGAGTAGAAAGCTGTATTTCTCGTAACAAGTATCTTTTCTTTAAATATAAAAACTATAAGATATATAATATAAGTACACCTGCATCTACCATTGGGCTATTGTTTAGTTTCAACTTTGACTTTATTCAAACTTATACAACTTTATTCGAAAACTGGTTATTCCAACTGTTTTTTACTGTTGAAGTGCTGTAAAACCCACAAAATATGTCCCATTAGTGTGCCACGAAAATAAATTTTGATGATTTTGAGCAGTGAAAAGTGAAAAATTCTGTAAAACTACTCACACCTGTATTGGCCGACCGAAGATATCCGAATCGTCCCGATTGCAAATAGGTAGATGCGCAAACGACTGGCAATTACAACTCTTTAAGGTTTTACAAGTCAAATAATCTTCTCACTAGATAGTTGCGTAGATGTTAAATTGTCGACTAAGTAACTTACAGTTCTGTGGTTGATCACTTAAACCTCCCTTCTCTCGCATTCACATTGCTATACCTTTCTTATTATACCGTGATAATGATTATGTTTTATAATATAATGTAGTTTTAAACATTCAAATGCTTGCGGCTAACTTCCCCACCACTTTCTCTGCACCTGAAAACTAGTACAGCCGCGCGCGGACACAATGGAACAAACTTAATAATGTAGGTGGGGGGACGCGGGAGCCTCACAAGTAGGACACTTTGAAGAAACGTACGTGGTGCCATATCAGCAGTCTCAGCCCAGCTTTGATAAGAAGATATAAATCCTTTCTTTCGCCACAACTAATTTTTTTAAATTAAAGACAAATATTTAAAGATCATTAAAATTCTTGTATTTAAATTCAGTATTATTCGCTCGGAACAATTGGTTCGTGTTTTATCCGAGTGCTCTTACGTTTAAAAATAGCATTAAACAAAATTACGAACCAACACTAAGTATAGCCATTGTTGTTATTTTGAGTCAGGTTTCGAATACACGAGCAAAATGTCAAACTAGCAATATGACGCAAAGCCGGGGAAAGAAATAATAAAGTTAAGAAGTAGGTTGAGCCACGAGTCCGTAAAAAAGAAGGATGGGAGAAAGGGAGACAGATAGATATCCAAAGAGAAATTGAGAGAGGAAAGAGAGAGACATAATATAAGGGTGGGAGAGAGATAGTAAAAGAAGAGAACGCGTGGTGACTCCCGGTTGTATTTATACGGAGGCTGGAGTGTCGCCAAAAAGCTAGAACCGACCCTATCTATCGCCGCAACACCGGCCTCGCCACAGGCAAGCTGTCTCTACTCGTTCCCTCCATTTTCCCGCTCTCTAGTTCGCGACTCTTGCCTCCTATCTTCGGTAAAGCCAAGAGTACTTGACACTGTATATCCAACAGACACACACATATATATGAGGACACAGAGGGGTAGGGGAGGAACACGTATATCTCGCATTGGCTTTCGAAAGCCTTTCTTGGCTCAGCTTCGCATGTGGATAAAACCCCTCGAGCGCTTTTTTCCAATTGCAGACGGATCCTGCCGTTTTATTTGTCAACTACTTCTGCCGCCCTCGTAGGGGCGAGAAGAAATTAAGAAACCTGTGGATAATGGTCAGCGAACGGCCGCGAAGCCACTTCTCACTTACCTGCCAGAATCATGAACCTCGAAAACAGAATGAAATTGCGGATGTCGCGCCAAACAATCGTGAAAACGTCGCGAGCTTTTATATTTACGAGTGCACTTACCGATACTCTACAGAGTAGAGAACTTCGAAAAATATCATTGATGAAAAAAAAACTTCGATGCGCTTCGCGTACTTCGTCAATTATTCCCTGGCTGACATTTCAAACTTGATCGTGGAAAATTGAGGACTCAGCCAATAACGCCCGGTGTCTTCGAGATGAGAAATGAACGTGACTCTCATTCTTTGAAGTGTGCCAAGAACGACGCCGGCAGGATAACACATCCGTCGAGCGCTACACTGAATTTCAGTGGGAGCATGATCCTTTTTCGAGAATACCAAAGTGATAAAAAGGACCGTAATGATCGTTTAACCGTAGCCAAAACGAACTAGAACGTGGTAATGCTAGACGTTCTGCAAGGCCTCGAAAGAGACGGATAGTCGTCGGCTGGCCTCGATGGATCACGCGTTCAAAATGCCAGAACCAATTCGACGAACGGTGAAACGCACCAACGTGTGCGATGATTGTTACAGACATTTGCTGCAGAACATTATCTACCCTAGAAGCAGCCAATACCATGAAGTTCATCAGTCAGATTACAGTTTTCATCACGGGACTGGCACTGGACGATTTTTCGTGGAACCTTTTTGAGGCCAAAGAATTAATCCGCTTAGTGACGCCAATGTCGTCTAAGAGCCCCCTACTCCTTGTATTGCTTGCGCCTCCTACTCTCGCTCTTCTCCCTTTAGGTGCGAAAAACAAATATATATCATCCAATTCCGGGGGGGGGGGGGAGGGGACCAAAGAGACTAACGCATGCGGATTTGTTCATCCCCACTTATTCCGTATCAATATGGTTACATGAAATATTTTAAATTATATGTATTAGGGTACGTTGACGTTTCAGGAATGTTTCTTATTGATGGAGTTGTAGGCTCGATATTGCTTTTCCAACATCCCATAACTTGATCACAGACTTGCTCAGACTGTTGGTACCATTTGTAATATTTTATATTAGTTAAAGGGATATTCATCCCATCACACAATGTACCGAGCACGGAATTCCAGTCAAAGGATGATCGAAAAGATGCTCTAATAAATTATTCATTCCCAAATTCAATAGAATACCTCCATCAATAGAATATTGAGAAAGGTTTGCATCAAAGAAGCGAGCACCTTCCGCTGCCCCATCGTTGCTAAGAAAATTGGGGAAAGTTCGCCAAGTGGCTCAATACACCCGAGCTACAAAACGAGTTTTCGCGAAGTCGGAAGCTGGAGGCGGGTTAGTATAAAGAGAGAAGCTCCCTGTGTAAGGGTTGCAAGGTAGTCGACGACAACGTCGCTAACTCAAGGCGTTGTTCAGTCGTTTTCATCGTCCTGACAACGGAGTAACGTATTTTGATAAGGCATTTGCCACCGCTTCCACCATACCGGTATGCCATTCGGGGAAACTGTTGGGTACTTTCGTCGGCAACTGAAGTATTACACCCGCCTGCTTGCACCGCTCGGCAGAGCTTTTCGTTGCGGTACTCCACTTACGAAAGTTCAGCGAAACCTCATCAATGTTGTTGGAAAGTGTCGACGACTGAAGAGGTTATCGTTGCGAAAGGAATTACTGGCGATAACTGGATGTGATGAACTCGATGCTGCTCAGCATTTTTCTCATTTGAGTATCTGCTACACGACTCCAGGGATGAGAGTATACCAAAGTCTGATTCAAGCATTCAATTAAGGATGCGTGTTCATTACCATGCTTTTAGGAGTATATAAGTTTTGGAGATGTTACCAGATAATCCATTAGGTTAAAATAAATGCACATTAATAAGGTTACGATGACGATGATCATTTCCGATGAAGGTTTTTCTCAAACCTACATAATTCATCAATTTGATGTTGCAAAACAAATTATATTCAGAGGAACAAAAGAAACACTTGAGAAATAATATAATGAACTACAAGGTTTCGGCTGGACCTTCGCAAACAATTGTTTTTCAAACTGCATAAAGGAATATCTTGAAGACTTTTGAGTAAATGTATTTAATCCTAAGTAGATTATGAATAAATAGACTCTGATCAAAATGGAATGACGAGATCAATTGTTAGGTAAACGCACATAAAATATTGCTGGCAACATATGCAAAAATGTCTTTGTCTTTGTTTATACATTAGAATAATACAATACCTAAGAATTTCAGGGTTGGCGACGACAGTTGCATCCCTTGAAACAATTAACAACCCATCATCCCTACGCCGACAACGTGCATGATCATAACGTGCGAACATTCCGGCAAATTTGTACGATTGTGGAAACGAAGAATCGATTGTGTCATTTTCGATGAGCGACCGAACAAACGAACGAGCAGACGCGCGAATAACGTCTCGTTAGCGGGAGATTGACCCAATTACGAAAGGAAACGGCTGGTGCATCGTCGTCTCTGTAGTAATATGGACTGTCGTTTTGAACTCTCGACTGAAAATCATTGTTCTAGCTGCCCGTGGAAGGTCGCTAGTTCCGAAATAATGAACAATGGATGAAAGACGGCTGTGTGAATGCCCCTACTGTAACACTGTAAAATGTGGAATAGAAGAATTGCTCTGGGTATTTTAAATGAAACATAATTCTTTAGTCGTATTCTAATAAAAAGTTATTTAATATTCACCAGTGAATGTTCTTAAATGATAAACATCATCATGTAAAATGTAATAGAATGTTAGGTTCGACGTCAGAATAAGCTTACAACAAAATGCGGCCGGTACCCATAAACTGGGCTATACACAGAAAAAAATAAGTTTTACAATTGTTATCATTAGGTGAGGCTTAATTTCAACCCAAAATTGCGTTAATTTTCGTACATTCAGTCAATATTTAGGCTCAAAGTCTTACTTTCAGACAACAAAATTGACTTTCAGTCGATATTTTGATTTGAAATAAGATTGCGATAAGCTCGATAAATATTATTTTAAGCCAAAATATCGTCTAAACGACAGTTTTGCTCACTCAAAAGTAAGACTTTAAGCCAAAATACTGACTGAATAAGCCTCACCTGATGATGAATTTAAGATGTGACAATTTTAAGACTTATTTTTTCTATGTATTTTTCCGAATGTTTTCTAAATCTGGCCACAGAATTTTTCTATTACATTTAAAAACATATCCTAACCTAAAATAGCCAAAAATACCGTTCTCTCATTTTAAATAAGTTTTTGTTGAGGAACAAAATTTTTGGTCGCAATTTGACAAAAACCAGATTAAAGTGCTTATTTCTTCTTTTTTTCTTGTTTTTATTTCTTCTAATACGACTTTTTTGATCGAGTTATCTATGTTTTCGTCAAGACTCGATTATGACTTCTGTTTTTTTTTGCATTTTAGGTTAAGATATCACAAAATCTTGACGTGATATAATAATTCTTAGGACAGATTTGGATTCAAAGCGCGAAAACTTTCTTAAAAGTAAAGTACATTGAAAAAATTGCCTTGGGAATCATAGATGTTGGTTTAGGGATAGAGATTCGTTATTTGAAAATTTACCATTATTTCTGATAAAAATTGCTATAATTTACACATTAGCAAAAAGCACAAAACAACTAGTCATTTTTACCGGAAATATAGAGTTAATTTTTTGCATAATGGAAGTGTATTTCTGAATTGTCACTTGAATAAAGTTCCAAAACAATTTTTCACCGCGTACTTGACGATTTTTTGTGAGAATGCATGAAATGTTCAGGGTGAAAATTTAAGAGTTATTTCATGTTTTACTGCCCTTTTTTCTGTTTCATCTCGTCAGGTGTTTGAATTGAAACAAGTTTAAAAAATATAATTAGTATTATGTTGATGCGCAGGTTACTCTAATAATATTTCAATATATTATGTATACATATACTCGTACATACCAAGAAATATTTTTTACCAATTTTACATGTTGACAATTGCCACAAAATGTCACCATTGGTTTAAAAACGTAATAGAGCTTAACTTTTTGTTATTCTGTTAATATATGATTCTTTAATTTTAATTCTAGACAAAATAATACAGTTAGCATTAATAAGCTAAGTACTACAAATATTAACTAAATATGCGACTATTTTGATCACTATTTAGTTTTTTATATTTCTTGCTACTGAAGTATTACACCCGCCTGCTATTTTTTAAATTACTTTTTTTCCCTCAGCGCATAACGTCATAATTCGTTTAATAAATCTCAGCATTGCATTGAAAATCCGACATAAAGGGAAATAAATACCAAAAACTGATTTGTAAGATGCGAAACCCACGTATTAACGGTTTGTTATAAACTGACACTTATAAGACACAAATTTTTGTGTTTAGTTCATTTTAAAAACAATTTAATTTTTTGACAATCTTATATAATTACTAATGGCCTAATTAATTTTGTTACTATTGAAATTGGAGTTAAATTAGTGCTTAACAATAATTGTTAATAAATATAAATATAAATTATTTATATCACAAAGGATTTGATCAATTTTAATATTTTGCTCCTTAAATTACTCCATGAACTTCAGTTAGTAAAACTTGAAAAAGTAAAAAGTCGGCATATACTTGAATTATTACTATTTACTAATAACGAGTAAAAAAGACTATTAATTCCTTAGTTAAATTATCGTAATTGATTTTAGTAATAAAATATTAAAATGTACAATTACTATTTTGTAATTAGCAAAATTTGACTAATGATTTACTAGTTTTAATCTTTATCTATTTATCCAATTTTCATTAAAAAACTCAAACTGATTTTCCTCGTGATTAGTTAATTAGAAGCACTTGGCCAATTCTATCGACTACAATAAATCTTTAAACCTTCAAAAATACTACGATTTGTTTAGTATTATACTGAATTTAAAGTAAGAATTTAACATAAACCTGAGAATTTGACGTAATGGATCATAATTTATTATGCGTTCTTATCATAGTGTATTTATTTTTAACTCCTGTTAGTTCTTATTGTTATTTACGTCAGAATCGCAGATTTCTGATAAGCGAGATACTTTCGCTGCTCTTGTCGACTTTTGCCAATTTCGATCATTATTCAGAACAGTATTTTCCGATATTCTAAAAGTAGAGAAGCGAGCAAGCAGTTACGCTTGACTAATTCAGGAGACCACAGATGTGAGTCCATGACTAATTCAGTGCTCTACTGTTGTTAGATTTGCAGCAACAGTCTACAAATAGGGTACATTATCAATAACGTCGTTCTTGTACTTCTTTCAACCAAGCTCGTTTTAAAGTTGAAATATTCGTATAAAAACTGGTAAAAAGTGACATAAATTAAAAAAGATGTATGGAAACAATAATAAGTATAGAAAGTACTAATTCAGGAAGATAAAATAAGTTTTATTTATTAATTCTCACTCTCTGTCGAGATAGGTACATGAAAGTAAAATAAGTAAAGGGATAATATTAAAACTGATTTTGGTCTTTATTATAACCAAAGAAAATGTTACCGCAGTATAGAGCAATAGTAGTTTTTGTACAAGTGAATAACGGTTCCTTTTACGAACGTGAGGGTTGCTGGCTGATTTTCGAACAATATTTTTTTATGCAAATGTCCGCAAAATGCATTTCAAGAATTAAATAATGCCTCAGTTTACGCTCAATGTACCAAAAAAATAATATTCTTCATACTATGGGCATATAGTATCATAAAAATTTTCCATTTGTACCAAAATTTTTGTTTGTTTATTTTTGAACATCTTGTAATTCAGTAAACACAATAAGCAGATAAAGTATCAATCAAAAGTATTCGATGTCAAAGCAGTCATTGCATAATTAAATGTTGAGGGAAATAAGTTGAAATGTTAATAATAAATTTATTATTATGATGATTCTAATCAATGGTGCTGGCAAAAATAAATTACACATAATCTTAGCTGCATTTTGGTATAATAATATATGGTGCGATTTCATACGATTAGAAATAAAGTAAAATAATAATCATATATAAATACATCACTCTATATATATGATTATATATAATTCATCATTCCCGGATTTCTTATAAACATAACATCAAATAGGCTATTATAAAATTATCAAAGTCGAAATAATATTCTACAAAAACGGATTATTATTTATAATTTTAGATAGACATCAATAGGTAATGTGATAGATGTCACGATTTATATAATTGTCTATAATATGATAATACATTTTGTTAAGTGAAGTTTGAAGGCTTTTAAAAAATGTATATATGTATAATTATGTTCAATTATATATAAATTATTGGTTATATAGTTTTGAAGGAATATGTATAGTTGAATATAATTATATATAAATGTATAGAGTAATATAGTATTACATATTTAAAATTTAAATGATTGTATATAATTGTATATAATTACATTAAATACTATAGAGAGTTATATTGAACCGTACTGACAATTTATTGTATATATTAGGGGGTATCGAAACATTTTTTTTGCTCGCTACGGTTTTAAACCAATGTTTAAATAGCAAAAAGCTCAAAAAGAGGTTAACGAACGTTTTTCATCCTAAACTGGCGGAGCACCGAACCCTAAAAGATGCAGTTTTTCGTACTTTTTTTAGTTAAGGCCAAACTATTCCACATATAATTGCATCTATATAAATCATATATTCCAGTACAAAAAATGGTTAAAAGCCATTTTTTTCACATTTTAAACAACTTTTTGATCCACGCATTTTTCTATGCACGTTTATCGCTTATCGCATATCGCTTATTTGAATATCAACAATCAAAATAAAGTACCGCGTTATTAATCCGCCGACTGTCAATTATTCTCCTTTACCTAAACAAGGTAATCACATTTTTGTATACTTTTATTTATTTTAATTGTAGGACACAATTATACAATTCCTAATGAATTAAGGTATACACCCTAATTATATGGTTCTAAAAATCCTCGAAGAATAACTTCCCAAAATACCACATGCCGATATAATGCACTTATTAAGATCCAGAAATTGCAATTTTTGGGTGCTGAAAACTTTGAATATTTTTTTTCCACTTTTTTTAGACTTTTACAAAATTGGCATAATGCATCAGAAAAATCTATGAGATTAATCTACACGAGTCAAAGTGCATTCACCACAAGATTCTTTTCTAAGTGAACTAAGAAAAACATTATAAAAGTATTTTGAAATCATTAGTACTGGATGTCAAAGTCAAGTTTTTGAATGCAAAATTACATATTTTAATTCCAAATATTGTAAGAATGCGAGTTTTTCTATTTTTCTTGAATTTCCTTAGTTTATCCAAAAGATAAATGTACTAAAAATTTAAATCCTTTACATATTTTAGTTCAGACCCAATATTCAGAAGTACATCTTTCATGCTAATCAAGGAGACCGCTGACACCTTACAAAATTGATAATAACTTCGCCACTTTGTGAAATTTTTATGAAACAATTTCTGCATGAACGAAAAAACATATTTATTAAAGTTCGTATACAATAATTAAAGACAATGAGTCTTTCCCTATTAAACAAAAACAATTGACCAAAAACATCAATTCTTTTGGCCCCCTTAAAAATAAGGTCGAAAAAAGAGACGAGTGCTGTATTCTATATAATTCATTACGTACATTCTAAACACGATCAGAAAATTTCGGCACAAATTACGAAAATAATTGCGAATTCAGTTTCTCCTATACTGACTATCCAATTGGTGGACATGTGCACTTAAAAGCACGTAAATAAATTTATAAAAAATAACGAAAAAACGTCTTAAATCAAATTAAATCCGATAATTGTACTGTATATAATTATATATAATTTTTATACAATTAATTATATTTCTATGTAATTGTTTATACAATTGTTATTATTTTATAAAATAATATATTATTATATGTGAATTGTTTTTTATATTTATATAATGTAAACTTATATAAATTTGGTCTATTCATATATTTGTAATTA